>OW121815.1:23897500-25147500 GCA_933228935.1 Pemphredon lugubris
AGAGGCGAGCGAAGCTTACCTCGTTGGTCTTTTTGAAGACACTAATCTTTGCGCCATCCATGCAAAGAGGGTGACCATCATGCCCAAAGACATTCAGTTGGCACGCAGAATCCGTGGAGAGAGAGCTTAAGGTTCTCAAAATAAAACAATCGGCCCTTTTAAGGGCCAACAATATTTCTTACGAAGGAAAATCTTTGTTCGTAATTTTATAATCATTGTTGAGGTGTGTGGATTCTAAAAGTTAACCGTGCGTCGTACATAAGAATATATATCCTCCGTTTTTTGGAGTGCAACACGTCCTTACTTCTGCTAGAAAGGGGCGAGGGGGAGCCTAAATTCAAAATCTAACTATGGTCCCTTAAAGTGCAGACTTCTCCCTTTAAAGTGAAAAAAAAATCTTTTAGGTATAACAATTTTTGGCGGAGTTATGCTTATTTGAAGTTAGGCAAATTTTTGACGTAAATTTTTTTTTGCGTTGACTTTGTTCCCCAGTTATAACGCTCTTTTCCGCGGAAACCATATGCCGCACCAAAAAATGATAATAACATGAAATGTAGGTAATTATCTCTTCTTTATTTTTATATTGAACCACCTTTTGCGTAAAAAGCTTACTTCTCAAGTAATAAGCAAAAAACAAAATTTTTTAGTGTTTTTTGATGATTTGTCATATTTGGCGTAAAAAATGTTGTTGGACAACTTCAGATTCGTGTTCAGCACCCCGAAATACATAAAGTAAGTCACTAAAAACAATTACACCACAACTTTCCACTTCAAACTACTATTTGACTGGACTACTACGGCTGCCTCTGAGGCGCGCGCCGGTGAATAAAAAATCATATCTCCAAAAGTTTTAAAACGACCATCGAGTTTCTTGCGTCATTCTTTAGAGAAGGCTTCACAGTTGTTGTAAAAAAATAACGAAAAAATTTGCTGCCCTGTTTTCGCAGATAGAGCAATTTCTTTATTTCAAATTAACTTTTTCAATGTTTATAAACATTATCTGACAATCATGTATTTTTTTATTGACAGTTTAATCTTTTATGAATGCAGCCGAATTTGTCGGAATGCGATATCGTTAATAGTTCGGGAGATATGAATTTTTAAATATAACCTTACCTAAAAGTTTGAGCGGCTATAACTCAAAAATTTTTCAAAAATTCGAAGTTTTTTTTTTACCAAAATTTGTTTCTCCGCGAACACCACATGGTCACAAAAATTCATCAAAATTCTCGACCATGTGTGTAAAAAACAGTTTTTTGACGCGGAATGACCCGTATGCGTTTGGTATGATGACGCCTGCGCACACGCGTTGGTGACACGCACCAGGCACTACGTAATATAAAAAAACCTTTTCTAGTCGTTCCCAAGCGATCGTTTCTAATCAATTGTCCGATGTAATTTTGTCTGTTTTGAGTTTGTTAAATGTTTTATCTTGGAAATAAATTATTTTTCTTTCTTGATACACCATTGTAAAGCTAAAGTCGTTCGGTACCAGGGTCTAATGGGAAACAAGGCCCATGGTTTTTTTTCGGGATTATACGACACCAATTGGAATAGACTTTAAGTATAAATATTTAAAACATTCTAAAAAAGTAAAATAAACATTCTTTTAAACTGGCACACGTATGTATCGGTGGACTATGGAAACTTAAAAATTCAGTTCAAGACACAGCGCGTTTGAACAAGCTTTATAAATTGACCAAAAACATCTGTCAAATATATGTATGTAACGCCGGGCTCGGATACAAACAGATGTATCACACATATGTGACTGCTGGCAGCGAACGGCTTAAAGAATTCCCTAACATATGCTCCAACCACTTTTCAATAATATGCACATCCGACAAATTTACGGGTGAAAGAATCCTATGAGCATGATCGTTTCCAATCAACTGTTTGCCACTGCATATTGGCCGATTCAAGGATGTAAAATATTTTACTCTGCAGATAGTAATATTAGTTTCCATTGCTTCCCTGAAACTAATAAAAGCAAATTGCAATAACGGATAAAAGTTGATTTACAGAAGTTGTGGATAAAGGACGGGCATGGGAAATAATAAGTTATTTATAAATTAAAATTTCATTTAATAGTTTACAAAAAAATATTAATTCGGTGACGCAAATGACTCAAATGATCTAGTTCGGTGAACTAGTTCACTTGAGTGAACGATGAATCACTGAATCAGTTCACTAAAGTAAAGCACAAATCCCACCACTACTACACATCAGTAGTTGTCAGTTGTTACATTGCTTTGGTCCGAAGAACACCGAGGCTTCGCCGTCCAAACGTTTTTTGAAAATGGTTGTTCTTTCGTCGCCTCCCAGCGAGTTTTCCGGCTGTACTTGAATCTTGCGCGTCATGATACCATCACACATCGTAATATAATCGCGAGTTGGGTCCGTACATTCGAAGAAACTGGTTCCACACTAAAACCTAGGGGTTTAGAAAGACCCAAAACGGCAAGAACACCTAACAATTTGACGAGAGTGAAAGAAGCTATCGAACAGTTGCCTACGCACTCTGCCCGAAGCGTGCAATTACATTGGGCTATGCTGACCGCTCACTAATAAAGATTTTGCATCAAGACTTTGTATTATTCCACCCCTACAAGATTATGATTGTCCAAGAGTTGAATCCACCTGACTATGACAGTCGCATGAATTGCTCCCAAGAAATGTTGAACCGGATTCATGCGAGGTCAAATTTTTTCAGTAGTGACGAGGCCCAATGTCATCTCAGTGGAGCGGTGAATAAATAAAATGTTCGGTACTGCACTGACAATAATCTAAGCCCACTTCACGGGAGACCTTTTTACCCCCCAAAAGTGACCGTGTGGCTCAACGTTATGTTTCCATGTTGGAAAATTGTTTTGAACCTCAATTGGAAGAACTACGGAAAGAAACAGATTTGGAGGACATCTAGTTTCAACAGGTCGGGGCCAGGACCCATACTGTTCGAGAGTTTCAATGGCGAAAGTACGACAGATGTTTCCTGCGTGCCTAGTCTCTGAAGGGTGACGTGGGGTGGCCTACGCGCACACCTGACTTGAGCATTTGAGACTTCTTTCTGTGGGGCTACCTGAAGGAAAACGTTCTTAAAAATCGGTCTCACACCTTGGAAGAACTCAAAGATCGAATGCGGGAGGAAATTGCCGCGATACTCGTCGAGATGTGCCAAATGCGGTCGAAAATGTCAGAAATCGTCTTCATCATTGTATCGTTGCTGGAGGCCATCATCTTTCTAATGTTATTTTCAGGACTTAATGCATAAAACGGCATAATGTACCCAATGCAATAAAATAAACCTCATTTCTGTAAGTTGCGTCGTTTTTGAATAGCCTTTCAAAACTGCCCTATCTGTTTTACCACACTTTGTATATGGGCCTGGTATAGCAGATTAACTTTGGAATTCTGTAAGTTATCGATAACTATTACTTTTTTGTACTTAGAACTTTCAAAGCGATTTTCTCGAAAGTATCTTTTTCAAATAGACTGGAAAGATAGGGAGAAAACTATTCAACCGATCGATTCCATCCAAGGTTATTTAGCTAAATAATAATCAACCATTCTATATGAACTAGAATTATCTATAAAAATATTAATTTAAACAATTCTTTTTTAGGATATATAAATCAAATTTGGGGGCAGGGTATTATATAAACACTAAAAAAAAATTGTTTTTTGGTTTTAGACAAGCAGTGAAGGCTCCACATTTCCCGCCAATTGACAGCTCCGTTTACGTGGCACGACATTAATGTCTAAAGTACGTTATGTTAATATGTTTATTTATAAATAAAAAAATTCCTTTATATCGTTGAAAGGTGTAATAAACCATCCCTACAATTTCGCAAAGATTGGCTTTATAGTTTGTTTTCAAAAATACTAGAAATGCACCTATTTTCCAGTGTCCTAAACTTGATTCCCCCAAATCAGAGTTTACTTTAAACATTTCAAAGATGAAGACTCTGTTTTAACCCCCCCAGGTATAATAATAATTAATTTCATTATTGAGTAGTTAAAAGTTTGCACATATTATTTGAATAGACGTAGAAACAAAACGGCGATAGTTAAAAAATGTATTTCCAATTCAAAATTTACCTAAATCAGTAATTAGTTGTAAGCCATCTCCAATAAAACGATCACCTATCAAAAAACGACACCTCCCACAGAATGTAGTCAGTAGTATTATGTATATTTTAAAGTTATATAATTTACTGAAAACATAACAAACATTTACCTTTTGTTCTAGCTGAAACAATAATTGTTTAAAAACCTACGTTTTCTGTATTCACTTAGCCACATAATATTAGTTGATTAGTATTTGTTCACCTTCGATTAAATTCCTAGAAGTGGTTGTGCAATTCGCAATAAAAATATATCTTGGAGGTGTATTAAATTCCAGTAACAATATAATGTGCATAATATAAGGTAAAAGTCAGCAAAAACGGAAACACAACAGAACAAAATTGTAATATCGGTTACAATAGCAAACAGATATTATGATATTTTATTCTACTTGTATGACCACATACATGGGGCATTATGAAAGTAATGCGCATGATTTTTAAAGTGATGGGATTTGTGATTGACTGTGATGAACTGATTCAGTGATTCATTGTTCACTCAAGTGAAGTAGTTCATCGAACCAGTTCATTTGAGTAATTTGAGTCACTGAATTAATATTTTTCTGCGGACTGTTAAACGGACCTTTCATTTATGAATAACTTATTATTTTATAAAAAAATATAATACATAATAAATATATTGCTAATTTTTAAATTACGAATTGAATTTACCCACAATTTATATGCGTATACATATATTTGGCATATGATCTAAAATTGTATGTTATATTATATGTGATTATCATTTATCATTGATTTGGTGGGTGGCAAAACTTTTAATTATAAACATGCATATGTATGCTTTTTTCCCTTTATTATTGATCGTCAATCACGCGATTCATTGGTCCATGCATACATACGGACCCCTTATTTTGAAAGTGGTGTAAGTAGTTAATTTAGTGTAAAACAAAAAAAATGGACTTGCACCACTTTCACAATAAACTGTTCATATGTTTGTGCCCTTCATCAGTACTAACGCTATCTACAGGAAAAATTTAAGTTACAAATCTGCGGGAAAAATGATTCACTAGGGAACGACGTTTAGTTTTTTGCCGAGTTAGTTCTGAATCGTTCTTCTAGGTCAGTGTTTCTTAAACTGTGTTCCGCGGAATTCTGTGGGTCCGTGGAAGGTACTCAAAGGTTCCGCGAAACTTAAGTGATGTTTTTCAAAACATTCAAGAGAATTACGTTATGTTTATACATAATGATTAAAAAATCATCACTTCATTATATTCTATCAATATCGAAAGGAATATGACATTTTTATTAAAATGACATCTGATTCATAGTTGCAAGAAAAATTTAAGTTAATGCCATTAGTGGAATTTTGGTGCAGTTTAAAAGATCAATATTCACAACTGTTACAAAAGCTAGTGTTGGCACTTTTTTACCATTTGACAAAAACGACAAAAACAAAACACCGCAACAAACTTTATGCCGAACCTGACAAGAGAATCAATAGACAAGACCTTGGTTCGGGCCAACTACAAGTACGCAAGGCTAGACCTTGTTTCTTTTGCAATTTAAAGTCCTGTTAATCTGTTATTTTAAGTTGTTTTTTAGAACTTTTTGATATTTAGAAGTTTTTAATATATACCAAACATTTTTTTAATTAAATAGATATTATTTAAAGTAATTGTCATTTTTGTTGCAAATAATCCTTATACAGAATGTTGCATTAAAACTATTGAAACAAAGTAGGGGTTCCACGATAAAGGTGAACATTAAAAAAAGTTCCACTAATAAAAACATTAAGGAACGCTGTTCTACGTGAATCGTTTAATCGAACTAGTTTGTTCGCGAACTATACATGACTACACATCACTAGTCTCAGTTCGCTTCGAGCAGCTTTGAACAGTAGGAGCGGTAGAATGTCTCTTTGCACGGAGTCTGTTTTTCGATTGTGTCACGGAGCGATGGAGCATCGCTGGAACAGCGGTACACGATCAAGTTGTGTGTGCGGCTTGGGAAGAATGCAACGGAAACTTATGAAATACTTCAAGGCATTTCGAGATCTCAATGTGGAAGCTGGCACAAGGCCTTCAAGGAGGGCCGATAGGAGATCACCGACGAGCCCTGTTGTTATGGACACTCAACAACAGCCGAACCGATGGAATCGTCCAGCGTGTGTGCAAAGTTTGAGTTCAGACCATCGGTTAAGCATCCAGGCAATCACTGACACCCTGAACTTGTCAACATTTGTGGTACATGGGATAGTGACGGAGGATTTGCAAATGCGAAAGGTCTGTGCGAAGCTTGTGCCGAAGGTGTTGACAGAAGAGCAGACAGAAGCTCGAGTTTTCTGCAGTGAAGAATTGTTGGAATTGATTAGAAATGATTCAGACTTTTAAACTCTACTGTAACCAGGGACGGATCCTGGATGTTCTAGTACAATCCAGAATCCAAAAGGCAGAGCTCCAAGTGGCACACAAAATCTTCTTCCAGACCCAAAAGAGCGCGCATGAGCAAGTCTCACATCAAAACAATGCTGACTGTCTTCTTTAACGTCCGAGGAATCATCCATTTTGAGTTTGTTCTGCAAGAGCAAACTGTCAACGCAGCCTTTTACCTGGAGGTGCTCAAGAGACTCAAATGCCGGATCGTGCACATCAGGCCTGACATCAAAGACGTCTGCAAGCTCCACCACGACAATGCCTCCAGCCACACGGCCTTCGTCGTCACCAAGTACCTGACCAAAAGCAAAACCCCCATGCTGTCTCAGTCTCCATGCAGCCCTGACTTAGCTCCGCCTGACTTTTTTTTGTTCCCCCAACTGAAGAGAGAGCTGAAAGGAAAGCACTGAAAGGCGGTGGAGAACATCCAAGCTCATGTTACAAGGTTCCTTAGAGGCATTCCAGTCGAGGAGTTCCAGGGTGCCTTCCAGTCATGGCAGAACCATATTCGCAAGTGTATTGATGCAGGAGGGGACTATTTTGAAGAATTATAACCATTTGTACCAATCCGATCAATAAATCCATTTTTCCCAGAAAATGCGCGTTACTTTCATAATGCACCCTGTATGATAAAAAAAAAACAGCGTCCCTAGTGTTATTTATTTATTCCAATAGGAAGTTGAAGGAAACTGTTGTTGGTTACACCTTATTTCTGCAGATAGCACCGAATTGCTCAATGCAAGTTTAATACGTGCCTGTTCGACTTTTGGCAACTGTTTCGTCATTCGTGACATGCTTAGAAAGAACAAGTCTGTGTCATCCAGAGTCTCTAAAAAACTAGTTGGTTTAGATGCTTGTGGGCGTGGTTTCTTTTCTTCGTATTGACGTTTTCTTAACGCTGAACTACCCTTTAAAATTTCAACCAATTGAAATGCTGGAGTATCATTTTGTTTTTGTTTCTTGTTTAGTTTTATGGCTTCATAATGGTTTTCGCTAATTCCAGCATCATTAAAAGCTACTTCGTTATTTGCAGCTTGTTTGTCCTGTGCATCTAGTTCCATTTGTTTATCTAAATTACCATGTTCTCGTTCCAAGTGACTGGATATGATATCTTCTGCTTCAGATTCCTCAGACGAATTGTCTGGTTCAATCGTCAAGTTGACAGAAGCTTGGGACTCGTTCAAGTTGCTATGCGACCTGTAATAAAAATGTATAGATGACAGTTCTATTTAAAATAAACGATATTTGCGGTGTGCGTAGTAAATCAAATTTCTGTACTTTAATACTTACTTTCTGCTTTCTAAATATGGTAAAATAAATGACATTTGCTGCTCATATTTCCAAGAGGATTTTTTTTTTAAAGCCATACCACCTTTTGTTTCATCACGGCGCCTGTTTCTTGCATTGCAAAAACATCTTCTTAAGTTCTCCCAACGTTGTTTGGCTTGGTTCCCTGAGAAAAAGTATTAACAATTGAAAATTATTCACACTCTTCCATTTGTTTCAGGTTTTTAGCGACAGGAACTTTTTTAAGAAGGATTCACTGTAATTACACATTGGGATTTAGCACAGTTTGTGAATTTGTGAAACAAGTTTGTGATGCAATATATAAAAGGCTGAAACCAACTGTAATGCTTCAATGCATGGAATAAATGTAGAAAACTTTTGCAGAAAAATACAGAAAAATGTGGCAGTTTCCAAATTGCATCAATACTACTGATGGCAAGCACATTAATGTCCAGTGTCTTATTAACGCCAGATTAATGTATTGATTACAAAGGCAGCCATTCAATTGTATCTTTATTAATTGTTCATACGGATTATAAATTTATTGGAATTAACATTGGGTCATATGGTAGAAAGAGTGACTCATGAATTCTTTCTAACTCAGTAATTAGCTAAAAGTTACACAATAAAACACTCAATTTATCAGAATCATCTTTAACAGATAATCTCCTTGTCATTTGTAGACAAAATCGTGCTTGCATCGTACTGCCTGCATAACATGTTCTGCGCAGCTAATGTGTTTAAATCAGACATCGAATCACTTCAACTTCTACAAGCAGCTTTATTGAATTTAGATTCTATTCGAACGAAATGGCACTTGTGATGCATTTCAAGTTCGAGAAATGTTTAAAAATATTTTAGTTCTGACGCTGGTAGTGTAGTTTGGGAAGTTGATAGTGCTCCTGAAGGAAGAATCTATTCACAATAATTAATACAATGTATACTACAAACAATATGTTTTTTTACATGTTTTAATAGATTCGTAAATAACAAATTTTTAATATTGTTTTAATTTTTTTTAATTGGTTTTATACTTGTATTTTAGCACATGTAATTATGTTGATACCTATAAATGGTGTGCAAATATTGCAAATAAACAAATAATATATCGAGGATCATTTTATACTTTTTAACATTTTGCTCAAATTGAAATTGAAATCTAAATGAAATCTAAAGTTCCACCGCTAATCCATGTAAATATATTTTTTCTTTTAACTTTATTTATACGTTTTTTCTCACGATTTATTTTTATTAGAAATACAAGTATGTATATTTTATCGGTAAAATGTTATTTTTGTATCACAGATAATTAGAAATGTGGCCGGTTTTCTACAGTACTCAGTATAAAATAATGTTGTTTAACGATATAACTAGGAAATATAAGATTAATGTAATTCAATAAAATATGAATGGCAATTGGCGTAATTCCTTGGATATATTATAAAATATTTTTGCACCATTGATTTTAATTAAAATTGCATAATTCGGAATAAAAAGATGTCAAGAAAGAGAGTTTGGCAATTGGTCATGGAACTTTGAAAATCTGGATTATTCACTAAAAGATTGTAACAATCGATCCGATAAAAAAATCTTTACATTCAATTTCACGGATTTTATCATTTCGATTATTTTGGTGTACGAATTGTGGGTTTAAATGAATATAAAACACATTTCTTCTAGGGTAGACATATTAGGTTTATTCATTTTTAATCATTTCAAAGTTATCAAGTGGATTGGTAACTTTGAATGAAAATCCGGAGTTTTAGAATTTATATTATTGCCAGTAATTAAGTAAATAACTTGTTTTAATTACGAAAAATGTTTTAATTACCTGATATTTGTAACTCTTTTCCAATTTCTTCCCAAGCTGTTTGGCGAATCTGCTGATCACGATAATCATGCGATCCATGATTATACAGAACTTCATGTTCTCTAACTTTTTCTATTAAATGCTCGTCCATTTCAAATATTTAAATTCACAACTGCCGTAAAACCGTGAATTCGTGAGGTTACGTGAGTCGAAAATATGTAAACTTTCAGAAATAAAAAACGTGCTGTTACGCGTGAACTTTATGATGTGACGTGATACGCGTGACGTGATTTTAGGTGGTTCTGATCCATTAAAGTTGGAAACAGACTAATGTCACGTCACGTGAGGTCATGTGCGTTCAGGGTATCTCACGTCACGGGAAAAAAGTGTAGATTGTATTTAAATGATCGGGCCACACTAATGTCACATCACACGTATCGCACACATACGCACTATACTTTTCCCCATGACATAAAATATCGTGAAATATCGTGATAGCACATGAGCTCACGTGACGTGACAATAGTCTATTCCTAGCTTTAATATAAAGCCGGGTCCAGACCGGCCGCATCGCGTCGTGCCGACATCGCGCCCCACGGACGATCTTTGCGAGCAAACACGAATCTTACACAACTTGAAACATCTTGCGCGTTCAATGCGCACGCTTTTATGTATTATGAGAACAGTTATTCTTAAGTCAATTGTAATTCTGTATTAAACCGTTTATTATATTGACAATGTGATGCGTTTCTGCGAAACCGGGCCCAGAGACAATGCATTGTCTGGTCTTTCCCTGAAGACCTAGGTAAGGGTACCGCCAACACCTCTACCAAAGATGTATCCCTCTTTAGAGTCCTTACGTCCACCCAGTTTTACCATAGTTGGTAAAATTCATCATCTCCGCATAAGCGAAGAACGTAGCCAAATTTTTCTTAACCTTTTCAGTACTGGGAGGCATTGCCAGTGTGAATGCTAGTCTGCCTATAGGTACGTTTCAAATATCGCCCGACAGCCATGGTCATTTAATTTTTTTACGCGGGAAACGTAAATGGTATTAATTAACGTATTCTACTTAAAATACAAAAATACATTATATTTTCTTCACGCATGACCCATTCTGCCACGATACAAGTTCATTCGAAACAAAATAGTTAGTGAATTTATCCCGAACTACTTCTGCAGTTGAAGTACAGTGCAACGATGGAAAGAAGTTACCTGGGTAAAATACTAGCTGATCAGTTCCAGCGTGTCCTACTTGATACAGTCATACAGACGGGAACAGGCATTTCGCTATTTCCCGACTGTCACCCAAATAATTAACTCGTGTAGCAAAAGGACGTTGGTGATGGGTTATAGGCAGAGCAACTCTTGCCATTGTACCGTCTTAGATGTCTTCTTTTCATCGTTATAGAGTTATCAAGAGACAAGGTCTTGTCTCGGGCCAAGTACAAATAGGCAAGGCCAGACCTTGTATCTTTTCCGGAAAGAACGAATTGGGGTTTTCGAAGTAGTCAAACTGTATTAAAAATGAATATTTATATTTTTCCGCCTAAATCCTTCAAATATTGTACCATCGCGAAGCTCGTTGTTAAAAGTACCTCCAGGGGCAGAATGTAACAAAATAATAATTCCTAATAAAATCATTAATTAATGCGGAATATGCTAGTGTGTGTAAGGCGCGGGAGTTGTAGCGGCAAGGCTTATTGCATTGGACACGGTGAATTTGTAATTTTTTGTGTGTAACATGCAGTCCCAGTAGTAATGAGTAGTTTGCGAACAAACTAGTTCGAATGAACGATTCAGAACTAAGTGAATATTGATCTTTTAAACTGCACCAAAATTCCACTAATGGCATTAACTTAAATTTTTCTTGCAACTATGAATCAGATGTCATTTTAATAAAAATGTCATATTCCTTTCGATATTGATAAAATATAATAAAGTGATGATTTTTTAATCGTACTGTATAAATATAACGTAATTCTCTTAAATGTTTTGAAAAACATCACTTAAGTTTCACGGAACCTCTCAGTGACTTCCACGGAACCACAGAATTCCGCGAAACACAGTTTAAGAAACACTGACCTAGAAGAACGATTCAGAACTAACTCAGCAAAAAACTGAACGTCGTTCACTAGTGAATAATTTTTCCCGCAGATTTGTAACTTAAATTTCTCCCGTAGATAGCGTTAGTTCTGATGAAGGACACAAACAAATGAACCGATTATTGTCAAAGTGGTGCAAGCCCATTTTTTGTTTTACACTAAATTAACCACAAATTATGTGACATTTAATTTTTTTTTTAAAGGACTTACACTTTCAAAATTAGGGGTCCGTATGTATGCATGGCCCAATGAATCGCGTGATTCACGATCAATAATAAAGGGAAAAAAACATACATATGCATGTTTACAATTAAAAGTTTTGCCACCCGCCAAATCAATGATAAATGATAATCACAGATAATATAATATATAATTTTAGATCACATGCCAAATATATGTATACGCATATAAATTGTGGGTAAATTCAATTCGTAATTTAAAAGTTAGCAATATATATTTATTATGTATTATATTTTTTTATAAAAAAATAAGTTATTTATAAATTAAAGGTCCGTTTAACAGTCCACAGAAAAATATTGATTCAGTGGCTCAAATGACTCAAATGAACTAGTTCGATGAACTAGTTTACTTGAGTGAACGATGAATCACTGAATCAGTTCACTAAAGTGAATCACAAATATCATCACAAAGTCCCAACATATCTGGGAACTACACTTTATTAATTAACTTTAATAATAACATTTAATATGGAATTGTGAGAAATAAATGAATGAAATGAGAGCCAGTTACTTCTAACCAGTTCTAGCTGTACCGCCGTTCATCACTTGAATGCCGCTCGCGTTGTTTCACCGTCGTATTTATACTGTTGCGGAAATCCACCGTCACCCAATGGTGTCGCTGGACAGGCAAGACTATAATGCCCTCTAGCGTGATTCGTGCAACGCAGTCTGTATGTTTTCTTATAAATAGACTGGCAGGGTGACTGCACAGCATTCCCACATCTGTTACTGCAGTGAGAGGATTATAAATTATACGAGTTAACAATGCCACCTAAAGCAAGCGGCAAGGCAGTGAAGAAGGCTGGTAAAGCTCAGAAGAACATCAGCAAGTCTGACAAGAAAAAGAAGAGGAAGAGGAAGGAGAGTTACGCAATTTATATCTACAAAGTACTTAAGCAAGTACATCCCGACACTGGAATCTCCAGTAAGGCCATGAGCATCATGAACAGCTTTGTTAATGATGTCTTTGAGCGCATTGCGGCTGAAGCATCACGCCTGGCTCATTACAACAAACGATCGACAATCACTTCCCGTGAAATCCAGACCGCAGTCAGGCTTTTACTTCCTGGAGAATTGGCGAAACACGCAGTCAGTGAAGGAACAAAAGCTGTCACCAAATACACCAGTTCTAAGTGAACGATTCTCCGCCTTTATTATCGTGACAACGGCCCTTTTAAGGGCCACAATTACATTAACGTGTGGATTTCTTCTTGGTTTTGATACAACATTCAAATCTATCCCCAACTCTTACCATTAAGAAAATATTGATTTATTGTGTCTTTTTTGGCAAGGGGCAGTGCGTCTCTTATTTAATAATAATATCCACCATCAATTTATCGAACCAGTGAGTTAGTAGTAGTGACTGCTCGATTTTGTGATATTAGTTCTGTTTTCATTAACTCAATTATACATACCTAAATCTAGTGTAAATTTTCTGTTACTTATTGACGAAAACTGAGGTTATACCACGCATCGTATTTAATATTTTCTTTTCTGCGCCAACTAACTGGTAATTTTGTGTAAGATCTGTGAATAAAAGCATACACAACTCAATTTCTAAAAAAGCATTTAGGAAAGTTAAGGAAAGTATATTTTAGGGTGAGCCGTTTGCCAACCGTTTGAATAAGAGTGATGCTTTCGCATCTTGGAGTTTTCTCCTTCGCGAAAAATTCGTAATGCTAGATTTACGGGACGTCATTTTGCCGCATTCGAATTTCTTGAGGAAAATCACGTATATATCAAAATTCATTTTCTTCAAAGCTATTTATTTTCAAATTCTCCATCTGGTATACTTTTTGTAACCTAATTGACGGGTATTCGTAGAGACAGGTCTATAAAAAATATCCGTTAATATGGCCATGCGTAGTGTCGCCTGGCACACTACACTGCAGTACTTTCATCTGGTGCAGGCCTAATGGAGCGCCTGGTTTATGTCCCCGAAACTCCTTACAGTTCAGACACTTCAATCTGTCAATAGAGTTCTTGCCCGAGTGTTTGATTTATGGCAAGAACAGCGACAGATCCAGACAATGAAGTTTGAAAAAATATATTAGTTCTCTGAATATTAATTGAGTTGCACAATTTCTTTCTTATTTTATCAAATTGTAAAAGGAGGACTGGGTTTAGCGATTATTGGAGTAGAAATAACTAGTTAAACAATGGTCGTACCCGTTGTTCGCTAAAACATAAATCTGGCGTCATAGTTTATACTTATTAATCAGTGCCAACAACTAAATAACAGAAATATATTCGTTCAACTTGCAGTACCGATTCGTTATCTAACCTGTATTGTTCGTAAATTTGTGTGTATAAAAACAATAAAACACGACAAATCGAAATTAATCAGTAGATCATTAAAAAAAACCGTTATTATATGGCGACAGATTTCGCCGTAATTCCCTTTTTGTATGTGCTGTGTTTTCACTAGCACTCAGGGCGGAACAAATTGTTCAATAAATTTATGCATTTACCATTATTTGATTATACTGAAATTATCCCCAATTTAAATTAGATTAAAAGTAACCTGACAAAAAAACATTACATTTGGTGTTGATTGAATTTTTAGAGTTCTCCTTCCTAAAAAGCATTTGAAAAATCTCAATCCTATAACAATATTGGAAGAGAAAAGTAAAAAAATTAACATTTCTTACTGTTTTTGTTCCCTTTTCTAAGTTTTTGACGATGTTCACATACCAAAATTGAATGTTTTTTATATAATATAAGTTGCTTAAGGGGATCCAACCCTACCGAATGTTTTTAAACGGGCTTTACATCTGTGACGTCAGAAGCGAGTAAAATGCTGAAAAATAACTAGTTTTACTATTGAAATTTCTTTTACGAATAAAAAACTTCTTGCTCCACGCAGAGTCTCAAATGAAAGATAAAAGTCCAAAGAATGTAGGTCTGGTCCCCAATTCAGACATGGGTCATTGTAAAGTAACAAAATTTCACTGCAAACTTGGACCTGTCACTTTCCAATTACGATGAGATTTCGAGGTAGCCGCCAGCAAGTAGCTGTCACACAATTTTAAGCAATTTCGCCAATTTTGGACATTGCCCGGTCGAAATCGGACCAGACCTCCATTCTTTGGACTTTTATCTTTCACTTGAGACCTGCCGTAGAGCAATACGTTGTTTTATTCATACCGGATTTTGCTTCGGAAAATTTTGGTCAGATTCTCTCGCCTTTTTCTTACGGAATTATCCGCTTGGCGCGCTATCGTACGAAGCGTGGAAAATGCTGTGAAATAACCACTTTTACTATTGCAACTTCTGGTATGAATAAAAAACTTCTCGCTCTACGGCAGGTCTCAAGTAAAAGATAAAAGTCCAAAGAATGGAGGTCTGGTCCGATTTCGACCGGGCAACGTCCAGAATTGGCGAAATTGCTTAAAATTGTGTGACAGCTACTTGCTGGCAGCCACCTCGAAATCTCATCGTAATCGAAAAGTGACAGGTCCAAGTTTGCAGTGAAATTTTGTTACTTTACAATGATCCATGTCTGAATTGGGGACCAGACCTACATTCTTTGGTCTTTTATCTTTCATTTGAGACCCTGCGTGGAGCAAGAAGTTTTTTATTCGTACCAGAAGTTGCAATAGTAAAACTAGTTATTTTTCAGCATTTTCCTCGCTTCTGACGTCACAGATGTAAAGCCCGTTTAAAAACATTCGGTAGGGTTGGATCCCCTTAAAATAATATAAGTTTTCTTCCTTTACATAATATAAATTGTCTTTTTCTTGGGCAACCAAACTTATATTTGGAGGGGATGGTGGCGTAGATTTATAGTTTCGGTTCCGACACTGCTGCTGGTACACTTTTGATTAATTTTTATGTTAGACACGTTTGAAGACGTCCGACCACGACCATGACGGATCAGGCATACGTCTCGAAAAGACCTTATATTAGCACGTTAGTATTACTTATTTAAATAATATATTCGCTTCATTTATAGGCATTGCTCGTAACCACTCGTACCTCGCTGTATTTCTTCGCAATGGATTTACTTTCTTCAGTCGTACATACAAATGTAAGGTTGAATATGGGTTATGTGTCTGGTTTCATTTTCAATGTTTGCATTGAAGCCCATTTGGCGGATGTATTGATCTGATCGACCAACTTTTAATCTTTGCAAATATGAAATGTTTACGTCCAGCTATGATGCAGTTGAGTTACAAAAACATGCTGGAGGAACGCTATGTTACCATCCGTTTTCGTACACTGAGGTAGATTTGTAATGGATATGAATGATTTTTTCATTATTTTTTCACTTTTAACTTTAATTCCGCAGAAAAATTATATGTTTCACATCTTGCAACTACATTAATTGAAGAAATGGCAGACGAGGGCAGCGGTCACCTTGTATGGATAGATTCGAAAGTATAAAATAAGAAAATTTCTTTTGTTGCATGGTACGTCTGTTTACCAAAATACTATTGAGGTTTTTTTCAATACTTTTTCTAGCTCACTGGTTTGGACTTGAAAAATTCCATCTTTTTGGAAGTTGCATGCGTTATAACTGATAAGAACTTAAAAGTCATGAGCACAGAGTTTAATATTATAATACATCAGCCTGACGATGTTCCGCAAAGTATGGATAGCTGGTGTGCAAACACTCACACAAAGGTAATGTTATGTCAATAATCGTTCCCTGTTTCAATAATAATATGTCAAGCAATATTTATATTTTACAACATAATATGATGATTGCAGACAGGTGTGATACAAAAATCAAAGGATAGTAAGATTACCATAATGGATGCTGAACAAATGTTACTTACATTTTTACAAAAATATATTCCTAAAGAAAAGTGACCCTTAGATGGTAACACAATTGACATGGATCGCATATTTCTTAAAAAATGTATGCCGATGGTTGATGCTTATTACAGATGCTACATACTAATTGATGTTAGCACTGTTAAGAAGCTTGTTAGGTATGGTTACATACTGTTCCTAGTTTATGAAAGTACATTGTGACCATACTGTTTGTTACTTTGTAAAATAACAAAGTTAAATGTTTCAGGAGATGGATCCCAAAAGTGTACGAGAATGCACATAAAAAAATTCTATGTCACAGAGCTATGCCAGATATAAAGGAGAGCATACAAGAACTCGCATACTACAGGGACCATATATTTACACATTTAGTAGATTAACACAAATTTTAACTTAGCTTGAAAATTACAACGGATATGGTACTTTTTAATTAGACAAATATATGCCGATTTATTTGAAAGTAGTTTCAGATAACTGTTTTTGGAAAACAGTTAAAAATAAATGTTGCCGGCCGCCAGACCGACATTCTAGAATGTGCTCTTATGTTAGATACAAAAAGGTTTGAGACCCCTGATCCAAGCGGTGTAACATCATAACCCCCATTTAATAAATGCGCCGACACATAATTAAATTTAATTGAATGTAAAGCGTTATCACTATAAATTCTAGCTTGAGTTTAAGCTCAACTTATTCTCTGTATAGGGCAGAGGCGGCTAACTGCGGCTCAGAAGAGCCCGTGAAAGGAAGGCAGCTCGGTTTGGCTACAACTTCCAGCGACTCTGTCACGCGTTTGTTCGCGCGAGTCTTTTGTTTTTTCGTATCCGTTACCGCTATAATGGCAGAGACAGATAAAGAACAAGTGCCCTCTACGGTACGCGATAGAGTGCTGTCTTTCTCTTTGTTAGTCCGCCTGCACCAGAGAGAGTAGTAATGGGAGAAGCAGGCCAAAACCCAAGTCCATTTTTTTACAAGCTCAGGATATGATACAGATGAAGTGTACAAAAATTGGTTTGCAATGGCCAACGGCAAGAATTCGAAAGAAATGACCAAGCATGCCAATTTGTGACACTTATGACGCTTCAAGGCATTTACAGCAAAACCGTTAGAATTTATTTAAGTTCACACACTTGCAGTGTACGCTTGCAGCAAATGTTTTGTATATTTCTTATTTAGCACCTAACAACTAGTTTGGAAGTTTCATGGAATTTCCTGTTGGCATAGCATTTTCTATTAATCTTTTCGATACCAAGTTCCTAGCTTTGTTGATATCAAATAAATTGTAACAGACTTTCTATGTATGCAAGTACAAACATATAAACATATAAAAAAAGGAATCACGTAACTAAAGATCAGATTCTTCGGGCAAACACTCGTGTTTTACATTTCTATGTAATCGTCAACACGGTTCTTCAGGATATTCGTCAATAATATCGACTTCAGCATCACCCTACCATTCGCCTTTCGACGGCCGTAATGGATTTTTGGGTGCGATTTGAGGCTTCCCGCTCTTCCCGAAAATTGCATACCTATCGTTAGGCAAAACTTTCGTTATCAAAAATGAACTCGCACGTTTAAGCTTGACCTGTCATACTTGTAGTTTGAACAATTACAGTATGACAAAAAATTATTATGATCAGTTAACTCAATAAAATTGCATTTTTTTATTAATTAATTAAAATTATTAAATGTGTTGTTTTTCTTGATTATTTATTTCTCCGAGATAAAGCCTCTTCGAAAAATGTGGGAGGGCATGCCGCGAGCATGAGAAAAATTCTCATTGGTTGCAAAAATTAGAAATTTGCGATTGCTTGGCGACTTATACATTTTTGTCATTGGCGAAAATTCAAAATTCTGGAATTTTTCAATGTCATGACGAAGACTCAGGTAAAGGGGGGAAGTGAACACTCTGTACCGGAGGTGCCGTTACCATGCCGATACCTTTGCCACGGCCGGACAAAACTTTGCCAAAACAGTTTACAATATGTAGTAAATTCATAAAGCTCATTGATGTGAACAGGACATATAAAGATAAAATCTCGGAATTCTAAAGCAATGGCAATAAGTGAAAAATAAAAATTCTGAGAAAATACATCGACAGGCATTATGAATATACTTGCATCGCGATATACCTCTTACCTTTTTCCGCTGGACACCAGGTAAACGGTATGGATGGAAGATTACTATTTCGTCGTCCGTAATCGTCGTTCTTAATAACAATCACATGGTCACTGGTCGAAGATGTAATTTCTTCATAACGCTGCAGAATCTCCCCTATCGATCCACGCGCGTTATCATTTCCACCAGAGATAACACAGCATTGATTGCCAAGCGTCTCTAGGTACCCACTATACATTCCCGGTTCCCGCGATACCCTCGTACCATTGGCATCAGTCACCATCCGTAAATCGGCATGCAATAAAATGTTTCTTCCGATAATAACATCGTGTAAGGAGTCACAATCTCGAACAATATAAACAACTATTTCTACTGACACATCTTCCGCTTGCATAACAACTGTCGAGCGTGCAATCGTCGATAAATTCCGTCTACTGGTACCATGCACCGTGGTAACAAAAGGAACAATATCACAAACCACTCTTTTTGCGATAGATTCTTTAACAAGCGAATAATCTGCCCTACTGTCCATCAAACAGTAGAGCGTTTTTCAGCGGGATCCGTGTCGGTTCGAAATCCGGCACTTGGCTCACTTTGGCTTCTGGTTTTCTACAATCACGAATATGTCCCTCTGACCACTATTTAATCCAGCATTTGGATTCGTTGTGTACCTTGTTCGAGCAGAACGTACAAATGACAAATTTCCTCGTCAATTCTGCATTTGGGTCATTCCGCGTCAAAAAACCACTTTTTACACACATGGTCGAGAATTTTGATGAATTTTTGTGACCATGTAGTGCTCGCGGAGAAAAAAATTTTGGTAAAAAAAACTTCGAATTTTTGAAAACTTTTTGAGTTACAGCTACTCCAACTTTTAGCAAGGTTATTTTTCAAAATTCATATCTCCCGAACTATTAACAATATCGCATTCTGACAAATTCGGCTGCATTTATAAAAGATCAAACTTTCATTAAAAAAAATACAGAATTCTTAGATAATGTTTATAAACATTAAAAAAGTTAATTTGAAAAAAAGAAATTGCTCTATCTGCGAAAACTGGGCAGCAAATTTTTTCGCTATTTTTTTACAACAACTGCGAAGCCTCCTCTAATGAATGACGCAAGAAACTCGATGGTCGTTTTAAAACTTTTGGAGATATGATTTTTTATTCACTAGCGCGCGCCTCAGAGGCAGCCCTCGTAGTCCAGTCAAATAGTAGTTTGAAGTGGAAAGTTGAGGTGTAATTGTTTTTAGTGACTAGGTGGGAACACACTATTGTCACGTCACGTAAGTTTGCATGCTGTTACGGTATCTCATGTTACGGAAAAAAGTGCAGACGGTGTATTTTACATGTATTTAAATACATCAGAACCACACTACCGTCACGTCACGCGTCTCACACCACATCATGGACTTCGCGGGTGACAGCACATTTTTTATTTTCTAAAATTTTACACATTCTCGGCTCACGCGAGCTCACGTCCCATGCGTCGTGGCAGTCACATTTTTCTGTTTTTCTGAAACTGGGTTTATTGGTTATTGTGTTTCGTATCGTTGAATCCGAATGTGATATAAAAATTCTAAAGATATTAAAATTGATAATATACTGTCTATTTTTTTGTGATTCCGATTCGCGAATTTGAAACTGCCATGTGTTTGTTAATATAATTCCATAAAAATGAAGTTTAATGCTTTATGGTACATCTTTAACTCCCAACCCTTTTCTTTATATGTAATTATGGTTTTTGTACTAATTAATTGTAAGTCAGACACCAATTATTTAATTGTAATAGCGTGGGGCGTGTACGACACACGGAAAGTGTTCAAAAATTGATCTGGCACGGAACATGATAAATAAAAAAAAAACTAAATTTCGGTCATATGTATATGTGTCGAGTGTACCTAGCAATATCGATCGGTACAATATGTTTACAAATGGCGAAAAAACAAAGGAGTCGAGCATCGAGAAGTGAGCGCAGTGAAAGAAATCGTTTGCGTTTTAACTAAATTCTGTGACGTGGTAAAGCATGAAAGTAGTGCGTTTCTAAACCTGACATCATGGTTCAAACGTGCCATCGTGATATCACGTGAACTCACGTGACGGGAGATAGTGTGTTTCCACCATTACTTTATGTATTTCGGGGTGCTGAACACGAATCTGAAGTTGCCCAACAACATTTTTTACGCCAAGTATGACAAATCATCAAAAAACACTAAATTTTTTTTTTTTTGTGTATTACTTGAGAAGTAAGCTTTTTACGCAAAAAGTGGTTCGATATAAAAGTAAAGAAGAGAAGATTATCTAGAATTCATGTTATTATCATTTTTTGGCGCGACATATGGTTTCCGCGTAAAGGAGCGTTATGACTGGGAAACAAAGATAATGCAAAAAAGTATACGTCAAAAATTTGCCCAACTTGAAATAAGTATAACTCCGTGAAAAATTGTTATACCTGAAAGATTTTTTTCACTTTAAAGGGTGAAGTGTGCATTTTAAGGAACCATTGTTAGATTTTGAGTTTAGCCTCCCTCTCCCCCATTCTAACAAAAGAAGGACGTGTTATATCCAAATATCTGCGGACGGGGGAAACTAAATTCAAAATCTAACAATGGTTCCTTAAAATGCACACTTCACCCTTTAAAGTGAAAAAAATCTTTCAGGTATAACAATTTTTCACGGAGTTATACTTATTTGAAGTTGGGCAAATTTTTGACGTATACTTTTTTGCATTATCTTTGTTTCCCAGGCATAACGCTCCTTTACGCGGAAACCATATGTCGCGCCAAAAAATGATAATAACATGAATTCTAGATAATCTTCTCTTCTTTATTTTTATATCGAACCACTTTTTGCGTAAAAGGTTACTTCTCAAGTAAAAACAAAAAACAAATTTTTTTTAGTGTTTTTTTATGATTTGTCATATTTGGCGTAAAAAATGTTGTTGGACAACTTCAGATTCCTGTTCAGCGCCTCGAAATACATAAAGTAAGTCACTAAAAACAATTAGATCACAACTTTCCACTTCAAACTACTATTTGACTGGATTAACCAGGGCTGCATCTGAGGCGCGCGCTGGTGAACAAAAAATCATATCTCCAAAAGTTTTAAAACGACCATCGAGTTTCTTGCGCCATTCATTAGAGGAGGCTTCGCAGTTGTTGTAAAAAAATAGCGAAAAAATTTGCTGCTCTGTTTTCGCAGATAGAGCAATTTCTTCTTTCAAATTAACATTTTTAATGTTTATAAACATTATCTAACAATCATGTATTTTTTTTTTGCAAGTTTAATCTTTTATGAATGCAGCCGCATTTGTCGGAATGCGATATTGTTAATAGCTCGGGAGATATGAATTTTTTAAAATAACCTTACCTAAAAGTTTGAGAGGCGGTAATTAAAAAATTTTTTAAAATTCAAAGTTTTTTTTACCAAAATTTGTTTTTCCGCGAGCACTGCATGGTCACAAAAATTCATCAAAATTCTCGACCATGTGTGTAAAAAGTGTTTTTTTTTCGCGGAATGACCCATTTACATACATCCCGCTTACACTTTTTAAGACAGTTTTGTTGATAATGTCCCGCTTCATTACAGGTATAACTTCGCTTCTTGTCCCGATGACACCTAGATGCACAATTTTTATTGTCCCTCTCTTTTCGTCCTTCCTTGGGTTTTCCCAGTTTTACAAACTGGGATATGCCAACCAGTAAATTGGAAGTTGTTTTGTAGTTTCCGTATGTCATTGACTGGCGAACGCTTTCATCGGTAATATCCCCGACTACCAATTCAACAAGTTCCTCGTGCTTGAACACGATGCGCGTTTGTTCTAGATACAACTAGAAGGGCTCGGCCGAATAACAAGACAAGCGCCAATTTACGAAAATTGCTATTTTCACGGAAACGTGGACGCGGGTGGAATTTAATGTATTTGATGACTATTACATTGAAATTGCATTTTAAAATAGGTTGGGGCTCGATTTAGGTAAATTAAATATAGTTTTTATTCGTGGTACAACGAGCTACGTGCAAAGTTCAACCAAAACCTGCAGAAAACGGGGCGTAGACTTCAAACACCTCTCCTGTAAAATGCACGCAGTGGCGCTTATTTTGTTGTTCGGCCGAGCTTTTCAATGTTGTTTGCGCCTACTCAGCATATGTCGCGGCTGCGTCACTATCAAACAACACCACGCGAACTGAACGAAATAAACGTTTATGACGTTTGTTTTCAGAATCAAACACCGCACATAAGTCCTGGCGGAACTTTTCCCACGTACGCGATTCAACATTCCTTGCTTTACACCACTTTTTTGCAGATCCAGTTAATTTGTGAGTGGAAAGACATAATCGTTGCTGAGCAGCACTGTCATTCGTAATCACCTCCACTACGACACACCATGCACTCGCGTCATCCCCTAAATCCGAACCGTAAAATTCCGATAACGCTGTGACGAAATTATTGAATGGGGTACCACTAGCACTCGCGGTAGGTGCGATGATACTCGCGATTTTCTGCATTACGTCCCGGATAATGTCCTCGAAGACTGGAGTTGCAGACGCGGTCGTCATCGTTAACGTGACGTTATACATATACCCAAAAACAACGCGAATCGGCAGCAACGATAATTTGTATAGAAAGGCGCTAAAAAACGCAATGCGCGTAAACGTAGTGAAACGTGCCGGTTTCGAAACCCACTTCTAATGAGGGATAATACGAGAAAAACTACTTATACCCGCTTCAGAGATTCCTTGACTCGTGAAAGGTTCTGGGGTAAGTGCCGAGCGGCGATTCAACACTGTCCACTCACAAGCAGTCCTCTTGCCAAAAGGTTTACGCAGGTTTACGCTTTCCCCACTCCGTTGCCAGATCCTTTATTCCGAATCCGTTCTCAAAGACAGAGTGCATCGATGACTTCGAGCCATCGGCTACCCCTATCTCTCTCTCTGTCCCTTTGTACGTGCTTTATCGCTCTTCGGCAACGGAGCATTGGGCACTTTGCCGTACCAAGCTGTATAAATATTTTGCCTTTATACGGTAGAAAATATAAAAAGCATTAACAATGCAAAGACATAGGCCAAGTACAGTACGCGTTTGTCAATGAAAATTAAAAAATAATAGTGTACAACACAAGTCGTTCCTCACAAATAGCAACTTCGTCATATAAAATATGTGAAATCAAGAAATGTGAGCAAGTACAAAATACTTATTTTCAGTTCAATAAGACAGCTATTGATATTTTATTGAATTAGCTAAATTCCTATGAAAATTGTTTTTTCTAACTGAATTAATAAATCTCCTTAGTACCGTATTAAGTGTAATTGGTGGCCCGTTTTTTATAAAGCTTCTTGTAATGGAAACTAAACTGTACACTGCCCCCATAAAAATCACAATTTCTCCCAATGTTCGACCTATTTCAATACGAAAAACATTTTAGAGTTGAAGATTCGCTCGCATACACCAAAATTAGCAAGAATGTGTCAGCAGTAATATGTAATTCTGGAGCAATGAAAATAGAACACCAATAAACTTTCAGATTTCATTCAACACCGCATGATGTAAAAACATCGCTTTCCAATCTGATACTACGTATCTAATAGCAAATTATATGTCGCGATATGCTTCAGCCGTCGACGTTAAGGTAAATGATACTGCAAATAAATGGAAGTATGTACGATATTAAAAATTTGCAAGATTTTCATTCCGTATGAAAAAATTCACTCAAAACGAAATAGTAAAATACGTAAAATAATGTTCAGGGAACAGAATACTTAATGCATTAGGTAACTACTGGGACACTCCTGCCTCTTGGTATGGGATTTTTGGTTGCTGTACCTCTTTGCATCGTTCCGGATATTATAAATAAAGCCCCCGTCGGTTCTGTCCTGAAAAAGTGTAGTAAGGTCTGATAAGGTCTAGTTCTCGCATACTTGTACTTGATCCGATATATTAATTAATCAATCAATTAATCAATTAATCAAAGTAAATCGTATATTAAATAAAGCGAATGGCTTGCTTATGTGCAATTAAACTTTGAATTAACAGTTATGCTTTTTGGAATCTGTCCGTAGCCGTCTCGAAAGTGACACGTCTCTGCCTCGTTCTCGTTAAATAACAGTTTATAGTTAGTTGTCCCTATTTCTTATACTTATGGTTTCGCGACGCGTTACGCGCAGCATACCGCACAACAGTATTATGAATTACATGTTTACTACGATAGTGGTGAAAAAATCAGCATTCTTCTTATAATACGCGCGCTTTTTTTCACACTCATTTATTACATAACTTCCTTGTTGTCTTTTAATATTCGTGTTCCGTTCTTCATGATATTTTTGTTTATGAAGAAAAACTGTCTTTTTCCAAGCGTTCTAAACGCTGTTCGCATTTTCGTCTACTTCGATCTAGTTTCTGTCGCATCGCTGTTTGCCCACGTTTCCTTCAAATTTTTAATGGAAATAAATTTAATGAAGGACCAGAGTTCACATACTTTAGGTCTACGATTCCTGGGCCAAATATTTTCATTATATGTGTGCTCGCATTAAATCGTGATGATATAAAATGTTTTCAGCATTAGAATCAAATAACAAACAAGTAGCAAAAGCAATAGCCAAAACATCACGGTCATTGGACTTTGGTTGAATTTGCACATTTGGAAACTAAATTTAATTTGTATTAAAATTAAAAAATGGACTTAGGTTTTCCTTACAAATTTTCTGCACGACTTCCTAAATACGAATCATAAACAATCATGAAATTGCAGTTATAGAAACTGCAAATCCAAGGTTTTCCTCCAACGTTACTAATTAGTAACTGTGTGTTTAATGTGTCGATCAACAAGTTTAATAGAATCAGGAAAATTTTATATGTTTGTCATTGTGATAAATCGGAGAGTTTTTGAATGAAATTATTAAATAAACCCATACGATCCTCGGTTAACCATTCGCCCCGATCAACTAACGTCGCGGGGACAAATGAAAAACTTATGTACAGCCACTTTCAAATTGGTAGTGACCACGAATCTGTTTCTTCAAAGTTTCTTTGACTCGTTCACTACATACTGAACGAGTTGAAACTCACCAGTATTCATAAGTTTATAGTGAACAGAAATTGGTGGTTATTTACATACGTTACACACAGTCATTCCAAATACTAGCAGATGGCTTTTAAACAGTAAAGCCACGTCTAAAGCCATATTTGTAATGTATCCTTAAAAATGAAAAACGTCGAAAAATGCAAAAGAAGGGAAAAGAAAATACTCCAAAAAGAGGATGGGTGAAAGGGGATAAGCGCGGGTGGGAATGGTGACACAGGGCGGGAGCAGTGCGTGGCCAATCATTAAAATAATAATAAAGTTAATAGATTTATTAAAAACGTCGAAGCAAATTACCAGAGAACAGAAAAGAGATCAGGAAGAGTGAGGACGTGTGTAGGAGGATCAAAAGTTAAAAAAGTCCGAGCGAGGTAGTCAAATAGTGTATGGGTGGGGAATCGTCCCTTTTTGAAGATCGAGAACGTTCCTTGAGGGTATGGAGATAGCATACTTATACTTGATCCGAGACAAGATCTTGTCTCTTGATAAAACACGTAAGATGGTGACAAAAAATAAATTCTAATCCACCCCGTAGGTAACTGAAAGAGGGACGTTGTCGGTATACCTGGGAAGTACCGATCCTCACACCCAAATTTCAAGAACCCGAGCGACTCGGGCGGCCAGATGTTTTATTGCCTACGTCCTATACCGTTGAACGCTGCGCAAAGGTCGTTATTGTCGCATGAGGCATTGATAAATATTATTAACTACGTTACAGAGAAGACGACGGAGGACAAGAGGATGTTTCTTACGAAAAATTGCCATTTTTGAGATTCTATATCTCGTGATTGCTTGGACCAAATTTGATAAAATCATACACAAATTACTCATCCCGGCGCGGCCTATCCGAAGGCTATTGCAGTTTTTTTTTAGTTAATTTTTTAATACAGTTTGACCACCTTGAAAACCCCTGTTCGTTCTTTCCGGAAAAGATACAAGGTCTAGTCTCGCGGACTTGTGCTTGGCCCGAGACAAGACCTTGTCCCTTGATCTCGAATATAATATACCGAACGGTGATGCAGTAGAACTTATGTGTACACCATGCCACATAAATTCGTTCCCAGATTTTTTACCACCACAAGTGCGCTCGCCTGTCGGTGTGATCTATCTGCCCTCTCTCTTGTCTCTTTCGTTTCTCTTTCTGTCATGGCGTCGCACGGTGGCAACGTCGCCGATCGGTCCTCTCTTTCTTTTTCGGAGAGTCCGTCCTGCTCGCACCACCCAGTCACACGGACGAGTAGAGGGCGCAAGTTGTGTGAGCGAGCAACCGTAACATGCGTACAGAGCTCGTCGGTGAGGCTGCTGTGAGTGCGAGAGTGACGCTCCGATGGAAAGAGAGAGAGGGACCCATTGGGAGAAAATTTGGTCGTTGCACAAAATATCGTTCCGCTTTCTCGACGGCAGACTCCATAAGCGCACGTGTGTGCGTGCGTCCATGTCTCTCGCAAGCGAAAGGGCGCGTATAAAAGAATGGGAGAATGTATCGTAAGATTTCAAACTGCGAATACCAAATTTATGTTTTTTGGAAATGGTTCCCAAATAACGCTTAAGCCAAATATCGTTGAAATGTGCTATGTTAATATTTAATACCTAAAGTTCTCGCCACGATTTATATAAGGTCGGAAAATGACATTTGTTGCAATTATGGAAGAATAAGTAATTCCTAACTCTGTAACTTAATTTAATGAATTATTTAATTATTTTATGTATTGGTAGAATGATATTGCAAGATATCTCGCTTGATCTATATATGTATATGATACATAAATTTTTGTATAACTATAAATTCATATGTTGCTTGACAAATAGATAATTTATTAAAAAAACGCAAATATAAATAACAAAATATATGGGATGGTGATTGGGAGATGGCATTATTAATAGGAATAACTCAACACATTGTTTAATTTGAAGTAGAAACAAATTATGTGTATAGGGAATACACGTTCTCACGTGGTCTCGAATCGATCGTGATCGAGAAGCACATGGAAGCAGTCTGTGATATTCAGCACTACCAACCAACGTGCGAGCTGCGCCATACATTTCGCTCAGCACCGCCAACCTAACTGATAGTCAAAGCACGCTAGTGACACGAAAATAATCGCACAATTTTACTCTAAATTGGATATCGCTTTATTTAATTTTTAACAATATGCAGGAGGTTCCTAACGTGTAAGAGTAGCGATTTCTTGAAGAAATTAAATAAATTGACCTTAATTTTTGCAAAAAATTACGCTGATCAATCGCCTTGTCCTTGTTTATGCGTTCTATGATAATTTCTAAGTAGATAGTTTATAAGAAATACGGATTTAAAGTAACAAATATATATCGGTATATAATACGTATCGGTATATAATACAATTTAAGGGTATACGTCTCTCCCATTCTTCTATACGCGCCCTTTTGCTTGCGAGACACATGGACGCACGCACACACGTGCGCTTATGGAGTCTGCCGTCGAGAAAGCGGAACGATATTTTGTGCGACGACCAAATTTTCTCCCAATGGGTCCCTCTCTCTCTTTCCATCGGAGCGTCACTCTCGCACTCACAGCAGCCTCACCGACGAGCTCTGTACGCATGTGACGGTTGCTTCCTCACACAACTTGCGCCCTCTACTCGTCCGTGTGACTGGGTGGTGCGAGCAGGACGGACTCTCCGAAAAAGAAAGAGAGGACCGATCGGCGACGTTGCCACCGTGCGACGCCATGACAGAGAGAGAAACGAAAGAGACAAGAGAGAGGGCAGATAGATCACACCGACAGGCGAGCGCACTTGTGGTGGTAAAAAATCTGGGAACGAATTTATGTGGCATGATGTACATACATTATATTGTTCACACGACAAACTTTTCCCGCGGACACGGTTTAGTAGTCGGTAGCATGCGCCGAGGTTTGCCGTTTATTTTGTGCCGATCTTGCCACAATGGAAGATGAATTCCCGATATCTAACAAATTATTTATATAAGTAATTGAAGATCGACATAATTTGTGGGATAAATCATTGGAGAGTTATACAAATAAAGCTGTCACACAAAGCTAAAAGATAATATTCGTAATATGTATTCTTAATAATTCATTAATATTAAATATATATTAAACTAAATCGTATTCGAAATAACCATGTACATGAAAAAATCAAATCGAATAGTCTGCCGTGTAAGTTGTTATATGTACTGTATTCAAGAAAACCATATACACGTGAAAAAATCGAATCGAATAGTTTCGTGTGGATAAGAGCTAGCACTCGCGGTACTAGGAACGGCGAGGACTCGTATCGTATCCCTAAACATAGCCGAACGCAAACATCGGTGATAGTTCCAGACACGTTTCGATGAATACACCGGATTTTTAGGAGTTTCCGAAAGATACATTATAAAATACAATGCACCTGACCCGACCCCATATTTTCGGGTTCTCGCGCACTTATACACAGAAGACTATTTTTAACCTTACCAATGGAATTTAAGTTCATTAAAGTTCATATTGGTATTTGTTATATGTATATATATATACATATATATATATGGTCGATTCCACGTCAAATCGCACAACTAAATTCTTCGAAATTCTGATTTTGAGATATGTTATAGAGGGAGGTGAGACAAGCCACCCGAATTTTTTTTTTATTTTTTATTTTGACTTTCGAGGAGTTATGAGACTTTGAAAAATTGGGACACTTTTTCTTCAAACATTTCTAGGCGCGGTCTGGCTTGCCGTAGAATAATTTGCTTTTTTAAGTTCGATTCAGAAAAGATTGTAGTTTTATTTCAAAAAGTTTATTCTTCAACGCATAATTCATAAAAATAAAAAATAGTCGTTAATTTGACTATCTGGGCCCTCACCGAAAATTATGAAAAAATTATATCCTTGTAGCGCGTTTCAAGACGAAGAGTTTGCAAAAAAAGGCAGCCCCAAAAACGCAGTAACTTCGGAGTAATTCAAGAAAAAGTGTAACCGCCTCGGAATTACTGATTTTGCCAGCAGGGACGCTGAATTGGGAGGTGGGGGTCGTTACGCAGGGCCGCGGCACCTAAGAGATACGCGATAAAACATTGAAACTGATTTTTATCGGGAATAATCGTTGGTGCTCGCGACTATTACGCATACCACCGTGTGTATGCATCATCAAGGCACCCTCGTGAATTTTTTGAGAATTTTCGGGAATGGCCTTCATGTGTTTTTAACTGATTGAGAACACGTAATGTCAACACGACTCGTCACGCGTCATCGCGCAGTTATGTGGGATATCGCGTATCTCTTAGGTGCGCGGCCCTGCGTAACGACCCCCACCTCCCAATTCAGCGTTCTTGCTGGCAAAATCAGTAATTCCGAGGCGGTTACACTTTTTCTTCAATTACTTCGAAGTTATTGCGTGCACGGGGCTGCCTTTTTTTGCAAACTGTTCGTCTCGAAACGCGCTACAAGGATATAATTTTTTCATAATTTTCGGTGAGGGCTCAGGCAGTCAAATTAACGATTATTTTTTATTTTTATGAATTATGCGTTGAAAAATAAACTTTTTGAAATGGGTTGAAAATTCTCGCTAAACTACAATCTTTTGTGAATCGAACTTAACAAAGCAAATTATTCTAGGGCAAACCAGACCGCGCCTAGAAATGTTTAAAAGAAAAGTGTCCCAATTTTTCAAAGTCTCATAACTACTCGAAAGTCAAAATAAAAAATAAAAAAAAAATTCGAGTGGCTTGTCTCACCTCCCTCTATAACATATCTCAAAATCAGAATTTCGAAGAATTTAGCTGTGCGATTTGACGTGGAATCGACCATATATATATGTATATATATATACATATAACAAATACCAATATGAACTTTAATGAACTTAAATTCCATTGGTAAGGTTAAAAATAGTCTTCTGTGTATAAGTGCGCGAGAACCCGAAAATATGGGATCGAGTAAGGTGCATTGTATTTTATAATGTATCTTTCGGAAACTCCTAAAAATTTGGTACCCACATCGAAACGTGTATGGAAATATAATTTAAAATATCATTTTGGGCCTCCAGGAGAAAAGCAACTTATATGTCTTTTGATATATACATATATTGTATATGTACCGCCATTAAACCATGAAACAAGGGTGAAACGCGTTCGGGCGTGGTAATTTCGGGCCCCCCGGGGGGCCTTCGCCGGTCCATTCCACGAACCTCGCCCTCATTTCCGCAAAACGAGTCACCGCCTTGCGCTATCGGTTCCTCGTGGAAAAATCCTTCCAGAAGGAGGAGCCTTTGTCACCTCTCACATCCACGGGCTATCTGATTGGCGAAAACTTAAGAAAACTCGTATGTGAAGTCACGGTGCAGTTGAGATGGTGGAGAAAATGTCCTCGTTTTTGGCGTTGAGGAACGAGTCGGAAAATATTTCTTCCAATGCCGATTCGTACAAGCAACTTATAGCAATAAAACATCTGGCACGCAGAAGTGCATGGCGACATTTAAGAATCGAACGGTACCTGAGAATTAAACAATAAAATTGTTAAAAAAAATGATATATATCTATACACAATACACACATATACATTTCATTTTTGAAATGTTATATAACTTGTACTTGGCCCGAGACAAGACCCTGTCATAACATCCATACCCATACACACATACACATATGCTGAATTTCATATTGTTGTTTGATATATGTTACACTCGCAATGTGTGTGCAACATCCATATTACATATATACCAAACAACAATACGATACTCAGCAAATACACGAACTTTACGGACGCAAAAGGGGAAAAATATCGTTGGAAAGAAATCGCAGGATTTCCTTACGGCGCTGCTTCGCTGACGGACATGCTGGGGCCCTTACGTGCCGGGTGAGTGGGAACAGCCCCATTCAAATCGTACAGAAGAATCTTTTTTACGATGTCTCCGGCACTACGGGGTCGCCACGGTACGGCTATGTGTGTCGAGGCCTTTATGGTTCCAGCTCTTGGTATACAATGCCCCGTAGAAATTGCCCATGCCACCCAATGCGCCGAACGCAACGTATGCGTCTACTTTGAAATATATGTATCTGTCGCTAACAGGCATGTTTAAAAACAGTATGTTGTGGAATTAAATAGAACGGATATCCCTCAACATACCATAATTTACATTTTTTTTTATACACGCACTACTTTGCGAAAAATAATCTTAGAAATCGATGTTAGTTCATGCAGTGGCCAGGTAGTCGTTGAATGACCCATACAAATTTGAAGTCGATCGGTCCATTAGTCCCAGAGATATCATGTCACCTAAATGAAAAATGTTTCCGAGAAAAACGCGTCTAAAGTTTTTTCGTAGTTTCGAGCAGTCAACGGTTCCCGGTCTTTTAAAATCGTCATAATTCCGAAAATTCCTAAATTATTTCTATTCCTATTTTGGGGGGTCTGGCATTGGAGATCTTTCCTCTTGGTCTATATCAGGCCCGGCAAACGGTGGAGAAATGCACTCTCCTAACGCGCTATTTTTTACCCCCACCCGTCAGCTTTTAGACCTACGTCGTAGGCACGCCGTGCGAACGTAAAGAAGGACAGCGCTACACCATACAGTTTTTTCATCAATGGTTTCGGTAACACGATCCAGTAAAAAAACAAAACAGCGCTATCGCAGAGTCGAACGCCGGAGACGTGGTGTGAGTGGGTGTGAGTAAAGCCACGAGGAGAGGGTAATGACGTGTTGTGCGGCGGGTTGAGAATTTACTCAAAGAGCAGGGGTTTGCCGCGCCTGGTCTATATATGTAGTGGCAATAGTTACTTACATTGCGTAGGACAGTTTACGCTTTGGTTTCCCCGAAGTTCAGGCCATTTATGCTAATTACATTGTAAAGGGATTATCACAAGATGGACTGCGAAGCACGTGGCCTGGAACCGTGTCTGCGGGTAACGTACCCGCACCCCCGTTTTTTTTTAACTGGGCGAGCCATCCACTTAGCCTACTCCCCCCACGAAAAATTTCGCCGCCTAATAGATTTAGTTGTGAGATGTTCTATTCCTACAATCGTAAACATTATTTTTTAAGATAGGGATATCAACCATCGAGGTTCAGCAAAAAACAATATATATATTTTATTTTAGGAAAATCAACACTACCGAATGTTTTTAAACGGGTTTTACATCTGTGGCGTCAGAAGGGAGGAAAATGTTAAAAAAATAAGCATTTTTGTGGAGGAGTATTCGTCTGAATAAAGAACGTCTCGCTTTACGCAAGATTTCAAATGAAAGATAAAATTCCAAAGAAACGAGGTCTGGTCCCTAATTGTTTTTAGACAAGGCGCGTTGTGGAACGACGAGAGACAGAAAGATTTGTACGAACAAACGAGTGAAAGAGTGTCGTTGGAGGTGATAGTCAAACCGAGCTGCCTTCCCCTCACTGTGTTAGGTCATGTCTGACAAACGTCCAACAATCTAGACTTGAGATGGGTCGAAGATCCGATCTCAAGAAAATTGGATCGATTTTTTAAAAGATCGGCCAATAGAGATCAATTTAAAAGATCGATATATCGGATCCAAAATATCGATCTTTTGGATGATCGATTCAAATCGCCCATCACTAATCTTCTCTCATGTCTGTAACGTCCCTCCGGTGCCAGCACCTCCCACCATTTCTGAGGCCCCACCGCTTCCACCAGTTACTCTACAAACACCCAAATTCAAGTCAAATCTCCCGCCTAACCCCCACCGCTAACAAAAAACAAGGCAAAACGACCCGCCAGTGGGCGCTATCTCCTCACAACCTCTGTTCCTAAGAAACAGCTCGATCAAGGTTGAAAAACAGAGCTTTCCATGGGAAAGCCTTGACCAATAGTAAAGGATCTGCCGCCTCGTAAATCATGACCTCACAATCGACCATAACTTATCAAGCATGAAGATACGCCTGCTCCGACTATAAAGATACACCTACTCATAAGCCGCGTTCTCACGCCGATGTTCTAGGAAGGGACGTTCGAACGACTTCCGTTCCTAGAAAATAGCTCGGTCAAGGTTGAATAACAAGCTTTCCATGGGAAAGCCTTGACCAACAGCAAAGGATACCGCCGTCTATGCAATAAGAGTAAATTAACATTAACAAACGCGTACACTCCTACCCCAAGCACATTTGCGCACGAAGAAGGGTATAAAACGAGGGATCTCCAGCCTCGGAGCAGTGATTATTCGTTCATCATTCAATCCAGTTCAGTCTACTACGTTCAATTTAATTCTTCAGCGCGCAAAGCTGATTTTAACTTATTGTTTAAGTCCTAGTTCCACGACAAGGAAGAGAGAAAGAAAGAGACTTCTACTTACTAACTGTAAGCATAGTTACAACGGGACACTGATCCTGCACTTACGCGTCAAAAATTGTATTAAAGCGAATCTGCGAGCGAGCTATTGTATTGTATATCAAATAAGGCTTTACATCAATCATTGTATGTCTGCGCTTAAAATTACAAATTCACTTAAATACATATTACAGTAAATTTGAAATCACTATTTTACCGCCAGCGTTCCTACAATCCAATCTCAAGTCTATCCTTCCGATAGATCGAACAACAACCAGTAAGAAGTATTTCCTTACTTCTCCACAGAGAGAGTTCTTATTGATCAGATCGTATACTCGCAGTGATACCGTTTTCCCTAGGTACTTTAGTACCGAATCGAAGCGCAAGGGATCCTGCTACTAACTGCTACGATTCTCTTGAATACGAAAGTGGCTCCTCTTACCGGGATTTCCACCACCGAAATCCATCTCGGGACGTAACAAGAGCTAATACGTAGTAGTATAAATAAAATTTTGGTGGCAGCGGTGGGATCTCTTGCCATCGGAACGAAAATTCCATCATAGCTCGTTTCCGAAATCGAAGGGAAAACCGTGTCAATATGTCGCTGGTACCACACGACGATATACGCTTACCAACCTCCGGGAACGCTAGCGCGCAACATGTGGACACCACAACCAGAACTGGAAGTGGTCCATCACTGATACAAGATAGGCGCGAATACGTACCTACACCACAACCATTAGCAGACACACACAATCTAGCAAGCACTGCCTCTATACAGAGCACAGATGCGATTCTTTTACCACAGATTTCTATCAAAGACGCATTAGAAGCTGTACCATATTTTAACGGCAAAAGCCCTATGTTTAGAACATTTGCGGAAGGATGTCGAAACGCCAAAGACATGATACCACCTCGCGCCGAGTTTAATTTAGTAAAACTGATCCGAAATCGACTAGTTGACACTGCAAAGGATAGTGTTGAAGGAAGTTCATTCAACACAGTACAAGAATTACTTGAATTCTTAGAAACTTTATTTTCACCACCACAATCAATGTCCTGTTTGCAAGGCCAACTAGGACGAGCCATTCAACTCCATAACGAAAATGTAATAACTTTCGGCACTAAAATTCGCCACCTGTTTAACTTGATATTAGAAGCATACAAACGTACGACTCGACATGAAAACCCCGCGTTTAAACGAGAGACAGAAGATGAAGCCATAAAATGTTTTGCAAGAGGGCTCAAGCGCGGAATTAGAATTAACGCACACGCATGTCAAAACTTAAACGAAGCGATACGCGCCGCTATCGAAGCGGAATCAGAAAAGGAATTGTACGACGAATTACATAGAGTCGCTCCAGCGCCGAAACTAAATCAGTTTAGAGCTCCGCAACACCGCGAAACAGGCGCAGAACATTTTCGGGAACGATCCCGACCAGCGCCAAGATTCACCGATCAAAAAATCTGCAGCCACTGTTCGAAACCTGGACATTTGGTCGAAAATTGCTGGATCAAAAATGGGTATCCGGGAGACAAAACTTGTCGATATTGTAAAAACTACGGTCATACCGAAAATGAATGCAGAAAGAAACTATACAACGAGAGGCTACGCCAGGCGGGAAACGAAACGCCCCTTTCGTCGACGGGCGCGCGTCAAGGGGATTACAATGTCAGCGTCCTGACTCCAACAATCGAAGATCCAGAAACGTCTTGGTAATGCGAGACGTTCCCGCCGAAGCTCCAGCCGTATTAGTTGCCCGATCCTCGAAACTCCACGTCATCCTGATGGTCGACACTGGGGCAGCCGTCAACGTGATCAAGAAGTACGCGCTCGGAGACTTCAAGGATATCTACGACGAAAAGATCCAGATATCCGGAATAACAGAAAATGTCGTGACAACACTGGGTTACATCTATATGGATATCTTCGGAACCGTAACCATCCTGCATGTAGTACCAGACGATTTTCCCATTCCACAAGAAGGGATCCTAGGATCCGCCTACCTGAGGGATGTGTCCGCCACAATCAATTACGAGAAGCGCTGTCTGAACCTTAAAGGAAAAAGCATACCGTTCTTCGAGGAGAATATCGTTCGCTTACAACCTCGTTCAAGACAGCTAGTTCGGATTCGACTAACGCCCGATTCGCCGAGCGAAGGATACATGCCGAGGCTGAACACCGATTCCAAGGTGCATCTGGGAAACGCACTACTCAGGAACGAGCACGGGGAAGCCTATTTGTATGGAATCAACACAGGAGACGACACAGTAGTTCTCGAATTTCCATATATCAAATTGGAAGAATTGAACATGATACCCACAATAACCAGCAAGAAAGCTGGGAATTTCATAAATACCAAGTCCGTTAGGGGTACACCCTCGGACAAGAATACAAAATTCGGTGACGTTTTATCCGCCGACAAAAATACGAAAATCGGTGACGTTTTATCCGCCGACAAGAATACAAAATTCGGTGATGTTTTATCCGCCGACAGAAATACGAAATTCGGTGAAGTTTTACCCGCCGACAAAAATATAAATTCCAGTAAAGGTACACGTTCTGGAATGAACCCAAAGGGTAATCTAAAACCTAGAAATCCAAAGCCCACAAAGAAATATAAAGGAGTAAAAACAAAAAGCAAGGAAACCCAGAAAAAACGAGGGCAACGATCAACTAATTCTACCAGCAAAAAGGAACAAATGCAGTCTGTGCGTACGTTCACAAACTACCGTACAGCTTCGGGAAAATTAAAGGACTTATTCGAGCTCCTTAGGCTCGAGCATTTAAATCCTGAGGAAAAGGAGGAAATGAAGACGCTGGTAACAGAACATTCGGATAGATTCCACATGCCGGGAGATCCTCTTGAAGCAACTACGAAAGCTCAGCACAGTATCATTACAGTCGACGACTGTCCGATCAACACAAAGCAATACAGATACCCGCCGATACACAAAGAAGAAATCCACCGACAAATTTCGGAAATGTTGGACATGGGAATAGTACAAGAGTCAAACTCCCCTTACAACTCCCCATTGTGGGTAGTTCCTAAAAAGCCTGATTCACAAGGGAACAAACGATGGCGACTCGTCATCGATTTTAGAACACTAAACGAGAAAACCGTAGGAGACGCATACCCTCTACCTAACATTAATGAAATCTTGGACCAGCTGGGAGGAGCCAAATATTTTTCGATATTCGATTTGGCCTCCGGTTTTCATCAAATACCGATGAACCCGGTGGACAAACATAAAACAGCATTTTCAACTCCACTAGGACATTACGAATATAACAGGATGCCATTCGGATTAAAGAATGCTCCTGCCACATTCCAACGCCTGATGGATCAGACGCTCACTGGTTTACAGGGCAACGAAATGTTCGTTTATCTGGACGACATTGTCATCTACGCCAGATCCCTGGAAGAACACCGAGCAAAATTTAAGAAACTCATTGCCAGATTAAAACAAGCCAATCTTCAGCTTCAACCAGACAAATGCGAGTTCCTTCGGAAAGAAGTTACATACCTAGGGCATGTAATAACAGAAAACGGAGTTCAACCAGATCCAAAGAAAACCGAGAGCGTACACCATTATCCAACGCCAAAAACAGCCAAAAACATCAAACAATTTCTTGGATTAACGGGATATTACCGCCGTTTCATTAAGGATTACTCAAAAATTTCGAAGCCACTGACGAATCTGTTAAAAAAGGACACGCCTTTCCAATGGGGCGAGCAGCAGGAAAGAGCATTTGAAACTTTAAAAGAGAATCTCTGCAAGCAACCAATCTTGCAATATCCCAACTTCGAGGAAGAGTTTAATGTCACTACCGACGCATCAGGATATGCAGTGGGAGCCGTTTTAAGCCAAGGAGAGGTAGGGAAGGATCTACCCATTGCATACGCATCAAGACTACTAAACGGAGCTGAAAACAATTATTCCACTATTGAGAAAGAGCTCCTAGCCATAGTATATGCGGTAAACCATTTTCGACCATACATTTATGGCCGAAGATTCACCCTAATTACCGATCACCGCCCACTGATATGGCTCCATAGAGTTAAAGATCCAACTTCGAGACTCCTGAGATGGCGTTTCAAGCTAGCCGAATATGAATACAAAATTATTTACAAAGAGGGACGAGCCAACAGCAACGCCGATGCACTTTCGCGTAACCCGCCGGAATATCAATGCTTACCGTTAAATCAAACCAACGAAGACGCAGCACACGCTCCTGAGGATTCGGCCACGACAGACGACGAAAAATTTGAAAGTATATATGATCCTGCGGAATTAATAGAAATGTTCCTAGAAGAAGAAGAACCAGAAACCAATCCGTTCTCGGAAAATCCGGAGCCAGAGCTGGAAAATGACGGATTCGAGGAGATCACAGGAGGTCAAGGAAACACAAGGGAAGAAAACAATATAGGAAAAGAAGACACCGCAGAAGAAGAGGACAACACAGAAGAAGAAGACGACGTAGAAGAAGAAGACGACGCCGAAGAAGGAGACAACGCTGAAGAAAGAAATAATTTGCCCACCTGCACTGAAATCAGAGATCACATTGCCACAAGGAAGGGTGATATCCTTTGCTTTATAAGTAAGGAAGGGAACCCGATCGACGAAGGAAGCCGACTGTTGAAGGAAACTGGAATCCTACTTACCCCGCAAAATATAGAAGGAGAACTAACCCCTGGAACTATTATAACCTCCAAAGGAAGAAAAGCGAAATTATTAACCGCAATCGTGGAAGACAAAGCAAGTTTCTTGGAAAATATTAGGAAAATACCTGATCAAATATTTCGCGACAATTTAACATCCATATCAGTAGCAAAAACAGCCAAGGGCATCTATTCATTAACATGGGAATATATTCTCGAACAACTTTCCAATTTAGCATTCGAACATCAGATTACAATATACATATGCACAAACGACATAATTCTACCTCGAAAGGACGAAATACCGCAAATTTTGCACGAAAACCACGACACGTTAATCGGTGGTCACAAGGGTATAACCAAAACATACGCGCGCATAAAACAGTATTACTATTGGGAAGGAATGAAGCAAGATATCGCAGAATACGTAAAGAGATGCCTGAGTTGTCAGAAAAGAAAATTGACTAGAGTTAAAACCCGACAGCCCATGTTGTTGACAGACACACCACCAGAAGCCTTTTATAAAATCGCCATGGATATAGTGGGGCCATTGCCACCCACCAAACGACATAATAAATATCTCCTCACAATTCAGGATAATTTGACGAAATACTCCATAGCAGTACCACTCCGAGAAGCAACATCCGCCACAATAGCAGAAGCATTCTTAAAGAAATTCGTTTGTTTATTCGGAACTCCAAGAAGAGTCTTAACGGATCAAGGCACACCATTCGTCAGCCAATTTATGAAAACATTAACAAAACTCCTCGGTATTAAAAAGTTACAAACAACGGCCTTCCACCCACAAACAAATGGGAGCTTAGAAAGAAGTCATCATGTCCTTATCGAATATTTAAAACACTTCGTCTCAAAAAACCGGGAATGGGACAATCTCATAGAATTATGTATGTTTAGTTACAACACAAGCATACACGAGGCAACGAAATATTCGCCGTATGAGCTTCTATACGGTAGAATACCGAGATACCCAACCGGAAAACCATCAGAGGAAATTGCAACGTATTCCGACTACATATTTAATTTATTGGAGAAACTCCACGAGCTTACAAGGAAAGCGGTAGATGCCAACAACGCTGCCAAACAGAAGTCCAAAGTAAATTACGATAAAAGACAACACGCTGTAAACTTCACACCACACGACTGGGCCTTCTTGTTAAAAGGAAATAAAACAGGAAAATTTGACGATCATTACGAGGGACCATATGAAGTAATAGAAATACTAGACAACGGCAATGTCAAAATTCGAATGAATAGAGGGGAAAAAGTCGTTCACCCTAATCGGCTTAAGAACTCTCACGGACATTCTTCGACAAGACACTAACATAAGTGTCTGCTTTCAGATGTTGGTTTTCATCGCAATACTCCTACTTCCCATCAACCAAGCTAACAGTCTGATAGCATACGACTGCGGATCATCCAACACCAACATAACTACAATGACCGTTCGATCCGTCGGGGATTGCCAAATAAATATTCAAAAGCCAACCATTGAAACTACATACGTTCAACTACTCCAATTGACGGATTTCTCCAATGCACACGTGATACAATGCAAGGTCGAGATAGATAGAACCATTTACCATTGTGGCATGCACTCTCACGTATCAGTAGTAACACACGGCCGGATGGATTACATAATGGACGTCAGTTCCGACACCTGTCTTAAAATGCATTTTACTAGAGCATTCGCCTTCGCCAGAGATGATTTGATCACGGGTTTAAGATCCAACGATTCCACAACTAAAAGTGTTACGTTAGCCGGATCAATATCGCATGACGGCACCTGCGAAGGAATAAAGTACGCCGATCCTTACGGATCCTGGGACGACGTGGTCGTACAAGCCGTCGTTAGAATCACTCTACGCGATTACTTCGCCTCAACAAAACCAGATGCAAATAAAATCATTTTGCACTCAGGGAGCCATTGCACCCTGTCAGACGGGCAATGTTTTGATTTGGAAGGAGGCAATACATTCTGGGCAGGAGTCCCTGACGACCGTTGTAAATTCAGTAGTTACGACGTTCTTTACGAGGGAAAAGCCGAACGTATATTTGAAAACGCTACCGAATCCACAACGGTTTACGCCATCACGACAGAAGAAATTACCTTTGCATTAGCACAGAAAGGTCGATTGAGTTTGTGCAATTATATATTGGCACGCACCGAACACCCGAAGCTGTTCATCCTAGAAACAAAGCCAGGAGAATCCTTCGCACAACGAAGACCCACAGCGGTCAACAATTTGGATATATTTACTTATGTAAATAGCAAATTTGTTTATCTGGAGAAACACATTAAGAACCAGATGACTTCGTTATATCGAGACATTTTGCTACAACAATGTGAATTGGAAAAACGAATTCTGGAAAACGCCCTGGCTTACTCCAAATTACTACCAGAGGATTTCGCATATCAGATTATGAAAGGACCGGGATACATGGCAGTTGTTTCGGGAGAAGTAGTACACATTATAAAATGTGTACCCGTCGCCGTTAAACTAAGGGAAACAGAAAACTGTTATCAACAATTGCCAGTTTCAAGAGGCAACACATCCTACTTTATGGCACCGAGAACTAATATTCTACTAAAAACAGGAACGCAAACGGATTGCAACCCTTATGTACCAAACATGTACCAACTAGATGGAATTTGGTACAAAATCTCGCCCACCGCGATATCTTCAATTCCACCACAGGAATTGAAGCCAGCAACTACAAACACATGGACGTATACCAACCCGGATAATCTGGCTACGTCGGGAATTTATTCCGCAGAAGAATTAAGTAAATTACGCGATCATATTATGTTTCCGGCAGAGAGACCCGCCGTACTTAACGCTATCGCCAGAAGTATGACGGGGCAAGCAGCCGATAAACAGGGGATGTCTTTTATCAATCTATTAGACGAAAAAACCTTAGAAGAAATCGCCGCCTCAACATGGTCTCGCCTTTGGGGATGGTTTACCGGATTCGGAACTTTCAGCGCCGGAATGCTTGGATTATGGTTCATTGCAAAATTTGTTAAATTCACATTAGACACAGCATTACACGGATACGCGATACACCGTTTATACGGATGGAGTTACCATTTAATCGGAGCTATATGGGACAGCGTAACAAATTTATTACTGCATTTTTACGAAGAAAAACCAAACACAGATGACCAATCTACTAATACGGAGGAAGAGCCATTACAAACCACAAAAACTCCGTTACCTTCAGCCCCAGCTGAAACAAAATTATATCCGGATGTACGAGTACAATTGAGCAAAGAACAAGTATTTTTCAAGGCCGAATGAATTAGTTCACCGTTTTACCAACCACGGACAGTTAAGAAAAAATCTGCATCAACGACTTCTGATTAAAAACACCTACCGTACCGACTTACAGTGGGGACCACCATACGAATCAAGTGACGGATGATCTAAGCGCTTATCTAATCTGCAACATATAAATAAGAGGTAGGAACCACACCATCAGAACCGGCGGCAAAATATCTCAATTAAAAGGTATCAGGGAGAACGATGATCGGGACTGCAACAAGATAAGACGTTATAAGAATTAAACATCGCATATCGCTACCCTACTACCGAGAGTTTCCCACGACAGGTCGTCATTAAGAAGGACCCTTACGACAAGCCGTTATTCAGTATCGAACACTGAGCCGGCACACTTCGGTTATTATCCACGCGTATAAATTAAATAATGGACAACGAGATAGTAACCCCTGAATGGATTAGGCGAAACGCGGACCAATTAGCCGCGTTTGTATACGCCGCAGTGTCCATACAAAGAGAGCTGCAGAAGCTCCGTAACACGGAGCCCAGTGACACCCCTCTGGACCTCTCCATGCCTCACCAGGGTGGTGAGGAGTTCTTTGACGATGTGCTGGAGATGATTCTGGACATGGAAGAGGATGCGACGCCTACCTCCGAGGACGTCGGAAATCCACAAGGGGGAGGGTGTAACGTCCCTCCGGTGCCAGCACCTCCCACCATTTCTGAGGCCCCACCGCTTCCACCAGTTACTCTACAAACACCCAAATTCAAGTCAAATCTCCCGCCTAACCCCCACCGCTAACAAAAAACAAGGCAAAACGACCCGCCAGTGGGCGCTATCTCCTCACAACCTCTGTTCCTAAGAAACAGCTCGATCAAGGTTGAAAAACAGAGCTTTCCATGGGAAAGCCTTGACCAATAGTAAAGGATCTGCCGCCTCGTAAATCATGACCTCACAATCGACCATAACTTATCAAGCATGAAGATACGCCTGCTCCGACTATAAAGATACACCTACTCATAAGCCGCGTTCTCACGCCGATGTTCTAGGAAGGGACGTTCGAACGACTTCCGTTCCTAGAAAATAGCTCGGTCAAGGTTGAATAACAAGCTTTCCATGGGAAAGCCTTGACCAACAGCAAAGGATACCGCCGTCTATGCAATAAGAGTAAATTAACATTAACAAACGCGTACACTCCTACCCCAAGCACATTTGCGCACGAAGAAGGGTATAAAACGAGGGATCTCCAGCCTCGGAGCAGTGATTATTCGTTCATCATTCAATCCAGTTCAGTCTACTACGTTCAATTTAATTCTTCAGCGCGCAAAGCTGATTTTAACTTATTGTTTAAGTCCTAGTTCCACGACAAGGAAGAGAGAAAGAAAGAGACTTCTACTTACTAACTGTAAGCATAGTTACAACGGGACACTGATCCTGCACTTACGCGTCAAAAATTGTATTAAAGCGAATCTGCGAGCGAGCTATTGTATTGTATATCAAATAAGGCTTTACATCAATCATTGTATGTCTGCGCTTAAAATTACAAATTCACTTAAATACATATTACAGTAAATTTGAAATCACTATTTTACCGCCAGCGTTCCTACAATCCAATCTCAAGTCTATCCTTCCGATAGATCGAACAACAACCAGTAAGAAGTATTTCCTTACTTCTCCACAGAGAGAGTTCTTATTGATCAGATCGTATACTCGCAGTGATACCGTTTTCCCTAGGTACTTTAGTACCGAATCGAAGCGCAAGGGATCCTGCTACTAACTGCTACGATTCTCTTGAATACGAAAGTGGCTCCTCTTACCGGGATTTCCACCACCGAAATCCATCTCGGGACGTAACATGTCGAAATGGGGGCGTTGCAATCGAGGACAATCGGGATCGTCACAATCAGAAGCACAACTGAGACCTCTAACGGAATTTATGTGAAAACCATAATTCAAATCTTCTGATCCATTCTGATCACTTACGATGTGTTATGATGGTAGCGTGGACAACTGAAGACTTTTCACTGAATGGAGAACTATTTAGTGTTTCTATCTAAAGAAACGAGATTTAATTAATCGAAATTTCACGTCAGTTAACGATGTTTGATATCACACTCTTTTTTTAAAACTAAATGGCAGACCATATATGTGCAAGTATGGAAAAACACAGAGTGATCATTTTACAAGGTTTGGTTACCCTTGATAAACACGTTTATTTGTTTAGTAAGCGGAGCTCAACGATTTGCAGCTACAAGTAACGTAACGCTTTGTTCAGATTAGTAAACAACAAGATTAGAGTAAAGTGATTGTATGTTACAGTCGCAAATTGATCAGTTCTGTTGTAAATATAATAAGCATAACAGAGAAGGTCTAACTATTGTTATATTCATCATACCTCATGACGTGGCATCAACTTATTATTTTACTGCAATGTTTTCAGACAGCATTGTCTTGCCTCCAACTTGTACAATGGTAAATGTAGGATCGTTCCTATCTCCATACGTCATGAGGATCCATCCGATTAATGATCGTATTGAGAAATTGAATTCTATCAGCAAAAAATTGGCACAGTTAATAAAACGTGGAAATTTGGACGTAAATGCTGAGATGCGGGAGCCTCGACTGAACGATGTATGATAAAAGAAACAATGATATATGATCAGGCGCTTCATATGCGCTATCTTTATTTTTTAAGTTTTTCTCTTATACACACTATGTTATTGTTCCTTTATCTATTGTGCTATGGGAAACAAAGAACGGTGGTACTTAGCAGTTAGTACATCTTCATCAGTGTTGTCGTTTATTAACTTCCTTGGTTGTAGTATGTTGTCGTGAGTCGTGGTATGGCCAAAGAAGTGGATCTGCCAGCATGGTCATGTCGTGGAATAATCACAAATTCCTTTCAAGGCCTGTACAACATTCTCTTAATAGATTACGGTACGTGTGTTCAGCTGCAAAGGGAGGATTTTGTCTTAACCATTACAGACTCTATCGCAGAGAATGCATTAAGCTTTACAGTTGGATTATACAATATTGTACCTGCTTGTACTGATCAGAAATCACTGCAAGATAAAGAGAACATAATTTCGTAAGTTGTACAATTGAAATAAAATGCTCTTACAAGGGAACGACCCGATGCGGAAATTCAATATACCGATAACAGTTATACCAAACACATCATGTCGTTCACTTCTTAGTTTCTATCAGTCATATAATTTGTTATACTACATAGAATTCTGGGCGACTGGACAGCAAAAGCAATTAAATTTGCCAAAGACTTAATAGCAGCTTCGAATGTGATCTACTTTGACAACCTGGTCTCTGATGAGTATGAAACAAAATATGGTGAACTGTACGTGAACATTGATGGTAGGATAATAAGTTTGCGCGAGGCTTTGGTCTTCAACAATCACGCTGTTTATTTAGGAGATGGTATTTTATTTACATTTCTCAATGCATTGGTTAATCTGATTTATTCGATTCTTGACTTATCCATTCTTAACACATGATTTACTGGCAGAATTAGTAAAGTTCATAAAACGGCCAGCAAAAGATGACAAATTTGAGCAGGGGATGGTTAACAGTCAAACTATGTTTTATATTAATATTTTGAGAAATATCGAAGTTGCAAGAAACGAGAAAGGAAGGTGTGTTGTAACGTGGTCGTATATTCACTTCCTCCGAGTTATCCACGTTATCAACTAATACATATTACACATTATAGTGAAAATCAAGTCTTGAAAGAAATAACTGATCATACGACAGTACAATTTAAACACAGGAAGCAAAATGTTTTAATTTACGGTAGAATTGAAATAGACCCCCTTACGTCTGTTCTCGATGCAAAATTTCCTGCACCTATACACATGGTATTCGACTCATAAATCACAAAGAATTAATACGTCCTTGGTGATTAATATATTACTGCTAGCCTTGGGTTCATTATACTTTGAACAGGGGTTGTTATTATTCTTTCAACTATAATATTTGAATTTTGATTTTTCAAGTTCTGAGTTGTGTTATTTCTCTCACGAATGAGCATTATGGTTGTAAAGCACGGTTGGAAACAATAGGCTAGCAGCTATTGATTGCAATGGTCAAGGAATTGTTGAACTAATTCAAATGATGTAATTTGAACAAATCTTAAAAACAGTTTCCTTTCTATAGGCGTGGAAATCTCTGGTGGTATCATCCAGACCAAAAAAAATTCAGTCGTACATGTGGCCAGCGATAAAGAAGGGTCTTGACGTGATAGCCATCGGAACTGCAGACTCCGGCAAAACTTTTGGTCATGTATTGGCAGTCACAGGATTTCTCTCTACTCTTTTAGACGTATTAACTTTATTCGAAATTGCTGTTAACCCTGTACCGTTTCAATTGATTCCTAAGGGAGAGTTTGTTTAAACAGTTGCCAAATGGGCCGAATCCCTGTGTGCTAATTCTGTGCTCGTCATCTGCAAAGGTGCTTAGCGTTCATTCGCTTTGCTCACAGCTTTTGCAGAGCTACAGAAAGATAAGATCAGTTGCGGGGGTAAACGGAAAGTCAGACAGGTCAATGATGGTAATCAAATTGTCATCACATTATCCTTTTATTTTTACAAAAGCAGTGGTTCAATATTTCGATGAATCTTTAGGCTGAGATGTTTAATGGATGTCAGATATTAATTTCGACGCCGAGATACTTGGCGCGGTTCATGGAGGGAGGTAAAAAGTTATTAAGCTTTGGGAAGCTTCGGCAATTAGTCTTGGACGACGCGGATATCATTCTGGATAAATACTTTGACTCCGTAATTTACTATCATCTATCCCCTCAATTAATTTTTCTAATGTTTCGGACGTACGGTGTATACTCAAGTAAATTGTACGATCACTTGTTTTAGATAAGTATACTATTCAAGAAACACCAAGTAATTCGTAATAGAGAATTAAAAGATGCAGATACTGCACTGCAGATTATAATGACCGCCAAACATTGGACACAGATTTTAAAAAAGACTGTCTTTCTATTAGCGAAGGATCCATATATCTGTATAGCCTCTTTTATCGAAGCTGCAATTTTCAAATCTGTAAGGCCAAAGATGTATTTGACGAGTTCAGGGAATAAAAGTCGAACTGTTTTAGGTAAACTACTGTATTACAAACAAAATTTTTTTTAAATCGGTTTTCCATTCCTTATTGGTTGAAAATTCGATTTTAACAGATGAAGATTTATTCTACCAGACAAAAATTTATTTCATCACTCGAGGGTTCTAAAAATTTTATATTTTTTTTGTTCGAGGTGCTTTCTGCCTTCTGTAGGAAATACGTATCTGCATAAAATCCGCAGCCTGATTATTTCGCGAATCGCCAGAAACTGAAATAATCGATATTTCTTTCTAGATCTCTTGGACGACACGTATATAAAAGCGAGGACTATGATTGTTTGCACAAATGGGCAGGAGGCCAAGGAATTAAACGCGTTCATATCAAGTACAAAGAAAACCATATTTGCCCATGGAGGTCTTACTCTCCTACAATTGCAAGGTGCTAAAAAGTCGCGAGATAGAAAGAGAGCAAGATTTATTTGGATTCAACGATTCTTATATTCTTTTGCAGATATCGAACGAGGCTGGAATGCTTGTGTAATTGGTTTTTATCCGATTTTAATTTGCACAGATGAAGTTTTATTTGATTTGGGCGTTACAAATATCGAATGGCTGATACATTTTTCGATCTCCCTAAGCTCAAAGACGCAATTTAACTTTCGATTCTCAACGCTTATGGACGGTCTTCGCGTGGTATATACTATCTCTTTATCCTATAATAAAAAAAAATAAACTGAGTGATGTCTGAAGCTATTTGAATTATCAATTCGTATTATCTTTTAATTAAGGAGGATAACATTCCCGAGATTAATAAGTAATTACTATACTTAACTTAAGCGTGTTAATTGACTTTGACCAAGTGAAATGCATTACAGAGGAAATCTTCTTGCAAGGTGACGATCATTGCTGACGAAGGCAACGACGTTCAGTTTCAAAGTATCATGAAAATTATGCAGCGGATGAACATCATAATCCCCGAAGATATATTACAAAAAATTGAGGTTGTTTTATTAAAGATGTGCTTCTTTAATTTGGAATTTATAAAAACAACCATGTAATATATATTGCAGTGCGTCGCGATGAATTTGGACAAGAGGAAGATAAATTATCCAATTTGCGATAATGTTAAGTCGTGGGGATTCTGCCCAATACAAAGTTCCTGCGCATTTAGACATTACGTTGTGCCTGATATCGACTCACCAATAACGCAAATAGCAATGTAAGTGACAAGAATTAAAATGAATTCGCAGAGGGCGAATTGGACATTAATATTTTTCGGATGGTTCGGCTTTTTAGCAAGGATAAAGTGAAGTTTAGGATAATCTGCGTTCACGATGCCAGCCATTTCTCCGCGAGGATAGTATCATATATTAAATCGAGTACATTAGAAGAGATCGAATTTTGTAGTGCAGAGTATATGGGGTTATCCATGAAACTACAACAATATTATTCTCGCATAGAAAACAGGTCGGTAGAATTCATTCACGTAATCATGATCAATCTTGTTTCGACATTTCAAGTGTACTTTCCACGTAGGAGGAGATGTGAAACTGTAAATGTAGGAGATATCTGTGGCATAGAAGATTCTATTGATGCCTACAAACGTGTACAAGTTCTGCGAATTGAAACGGAGGAAGGAGATACCACGGACTCTAACATACTCGTCGATGTTAGGTGTATTGATACCGGAGTTATTTTAACGAAAGTTAACGTACGACCGCATTTTCTTCCGAGTTGAATATTATCAACTCAGTGTGCAACAGTAGATACCTCTTGATTTGTGTATCATTTAGATCTACAGGCTGCTGCATCTTCCAAAGACGTTCGCTGCGTTGCCTACGCAAGTAGTAGAGTTGTTCATTGCGGACATTGCACCGCCTGACGACGAGTATGAGTGGAATCATTGTGCCATCGAAGTTGTTCGCGAATGGTTCGAGAGGAACATTGACGAGCGGGTATACGTGATAGGAACGGTGAGGATAATTTTAATATTTCCAACTCTTATCGCAATCGGGGAGGAACACGAATTAAATCGGAAGATTATACAGGTGTGCTTGCATTTGCGAAACACGATATGGGTGGACACCTTGGAAATCGGGACGAAGTTGGTTGGATTCGACGATCTGGTTGGCTCGTCGTTAAAAAGTGAATTGATCGATAAAGATCAGGCAGTATCGAACGATAAACATAGGAAGGTTTTGTACGACCTCTGCGTGAGCGCTGGCTTAACGAACATCAATGAGCACGATTTGAGAATGCTATATCATCAAATTTGAGTAACGTTGCTTATCGATAAAGATATGCAAGGTTGAACGATACAGTGTGTACCAATAAATGAAAGCATCCAGGAAACGATCAATTTCAGTTTTATTCCCTTCACATCGATTGCCGCGGCGGAATCGAAAGTTTCGCATTTAGTGTGATTAAAAGTATTAAATAACTCGCACAACTGAGCCCCTTCCAGCCCCTTAAATCCTAGACTTATCATTACCATATTTCCTAAAACTCGTTTCCGCTAATTCGTTTACAATTTAACTAATTACACAACACACGTCTATTTTTTGAATGTAACATGATAAAAGAGAGTCCGAGGGAATCGATCGTGCGAAATGGAGAAAGTCATTCTCTACGTACTTGTATAGACTCTTTATACAATAGTCAGGTACTCTGAGGCGAGCTGCATTGGATCGACGTGGTAGGAAGTGACTAATCTCACTTTCTGTCCGTCTTGCGTAGTGAACTCGATCGCCTGCTCATTGTCAGCTTGCTCGGGTTCCTCCATTTGCTCTATAGCTGCCATCGCGGCAGCATTCGTATTCTCACTCTGGGAACAATACCGTCAACCACGCATGAGCAAGTGCTGCTGTTACATGTTAATTATTTTCTATAACTCGAACTGCGTGGTGAACTTTGTATGCGTTAAGACTCTGGACGTTTTTATCGTTTGAATGCTTTGCTACAGATTGCATATTTTCGTCTGCCCTTTGCGACTGCACGTAACTCAATTTCGAAACAGAGTAGATTCAGTGTTATAGCATTAAAACACTGCGTATGAATTGAAATACCCTACTTCTCCATGTACTCGAAGATTATTCAGCGGCCATAGAATACTCGGACTAAATAGTACGTAAGAATTACCTGGACCGCTTTGACGATGGTTTCAGCATCGGTCTGAACATTCTGAACGTCTTTCACTTTAACATTCTCTACGGTAATGGCTGCTTTCGTCTTGGAATGTGGACCGACTTGCTGAACGACCTCGTCCGTGATTATTCCAGGATGAACGCGTATTTCCTGTCCGTCGTTGAATTGATTCACAAATTGACTCTGTGACAATAGCTGTCTCGCATCCTGAATGGAAAGGGGGATTGGGTTTCCCTCTTCGTCCGTAATCTGTCATATTTGTTCTTATTATTTTATGGCTATAACTCCCGGGATTAACCTCACCTGAAGCTGGAGATCTGGTTCTGCCAGTTCGACGTTTATCCGCGTATTCGAATTATTATTGTCGGGATTGTGAGTAGTAACAGGAAGTATTTCATTGTTCCCGACAGTGAAATGTGCCGGCAACGATTCATTCCCATTCGTCTTGTCTTCTTTGTTTCTCATCATCCCCGCGTCCACTGGAAGATGATATATATAATACAGAAATATCAATCGATGAAATCGAAAAGATACAGAGAGAAAAAGTACCAAAATGTAGTGTGCGGGACTGATTGGGATCGTCGGGATCCTGATAGGACACATATATGATCTGCTGAATCCCATCTCCCGACACGTCGTCCGTCGCAATAACTTGCGCCACTTGATCGGCGAGAGTGTGATCATCGGGCTCCTGCGAATTTGGGAGGATCTGCCAGACTTGTCCGATTTGGGAACCATCCACCTCTCCCATGTCTGAGATCTTGGTTTCCCTGTGGACCTGCCCAGGTACCAACGTTATACATTCAGCTCATACGTTCAAGAGATATAAAACGAATACTGGAGGAGCGATCGGCAAGTTTTACTGTCTTAAAACGTACCTTTTTGTGCTTCGTCAAATTCGAACAGTCCGCAAAAGCTTTTCCACAGATTTCGCAGGCATAAGGCTTTTCACCGGTATGCAATCGAAGATGTTTCTTCAAAGCCCACTGTTCCGTAAAGCCGCGATTACAGTGAGCGCATTGAAAAGGTCTTTCTCCTTTATGCCTACGGACGTGACACTTCCACGTGTCTTTATGAAGAAAGCACTTCGCGCAGAATTCGCATTTCCATGGTCTCTCACCCGTGTGTCGTTTAACATGTAGCTTAAACTGTGACGAAGTTGTAAATTTCCTTCCGCAGTAGTCGCAGCAATACGGTTTCTCTCCAGTGTGTATTCGCATGTGCTCCTGTAGATTACCATTTTGCGAAAAACTCTTGTGGCAGACCTCACAGCTATACGGTTTGTGGCCAGTATGCCATCTGCAATTAGATCAACGTATCAATTCCGCTGCCGATCGGTTGTCCTTCTGTTTTGGAGAGGATGAAGTCGGTGAGGGTGGATAGATCACCTGTAATGTAATGTCAGGCTTGTTTTGTGAGCAAACTGTTGGCCACATATCTCACAGAAGTACTTCTTCTCCCCTGTATGAGTGGACTGGTGATTGATAAGATTTGCTTTAGTTTTAAAGCTTGCACTACAGGATTTGCACACGTAAGGCCGGTCATCGGAATGCACGAGTTGATGACGTTGAAGCAGCTGCTTGTGTTTAAAGCTCTTCCCGCACTTGTTACAGACGAACCGACGGCCGTTGTTATGTTCTGCTTCTTTATGATACACCACGGAACTCGGGTGGTTCAGCACCTTCCCGCATATGTCACAAGGATACTCTTTTTCAGACTTGTTTCCCTAGAGATCCGAAAAATTCTATCATTTTCCCATTCTATGGTTTGTATTTACTGTAGAGTCACGATAATCCGATCTTTCATTATCCAATGTTCCGTATGATCGAACCTTAGTCAATTGGCGGAATAAATGTTACCTTCAAGAACGTATTAATACGTTGATGAACACTAATAAATTTATTACGGAAAAATGTACGATTTGTTGTAAAGTCGGACATGAAAGTATTACTAGTTTGAAAAACAGAAAATATTTTTCGGTATTATCAGAAACGAAAAATGTCGAGACATCTCTGTACAAGAAAAAGCAATCACCTACGAAAAAACATTACATAGTTCATGTTTTTTTAAAAATAAGAATTACAAAAAAATTTAACTTTGTATTCTTTCGTTTCTACTATTTTCCTTACAGTCCGATATTTCACCTCGGATTATCGAGCCCCGTTTATACTTATGAATCGTAGACCTACCTCGTGTATCGATACGTGAACTTTCAAGTTACTCTGATTAGAGAATATTTTTCCGCAGAAACCGCAGCAGAACGACTTATCTTCTCGGTCATGCACCATCTTCAAATGCAACTCGTAAGTTTGCTTGCTCACAAATCGTTTCCCGCATTGCTCACACGAATAGATTTTTCCCGATTCATCGGGATTCCTTAATAATTTTTTTTGTTCCTGCTCCTCATTTCCTTCCTCCTCCTCCGCTTCCTCTTCCTCCTCCTCCTCCTCTTCCTCCTCTTCAGTAAAATTATTTCGCGAACCCTGATGACTTGGGCCAGTTTCTTTTAAAAGAGGTTCTTTCAGTTCGCGAATGGTCTCATCAAAATTTTCCGTTATACAGTCTCCAGTGTGGTGTGTTGTCTTCTGGTGCAAAACCAGATTCTCTTTGCTCGTGAATAATTTTTTACACTCTAAGCATTCGTACTTTATCCCCTTGTGGAAACTCCTGAAAAGTTTTTTAATTTCTTTATGAAAGTGAGTTTTTAAATACTAAGTCTGTTTCAAAATATTCAGGTCAAAACACATGGCGATCGTTCTAGTCGTATTAGCAATGCTGCAAATAGTAGAAACAAATCAGATAATAACTCTGGAGAAACGTTGGGTTGACAACTAAGTGATTGCGGATTTTAAATAACACATCTATCGGTAAAATCAGCAATCATTTAATTGCCAACCCAATATATCGAAATTGTGGTATACCAAGCCTGCACCTTAACTTTTTGCCTAAATGGCCGGGTTATAAAGTCAGTAGGTGTATTATACTTGTGTACGATGTATCTGCTACGCTGCAAGAATCCTCTGCCACACAATTGGCAGGTGAATTTATTCTTCCTGCGGCGTAATTTCGGTCTGCCGCGACCTCTTCCCCGGTTTACGATTACCAGCTCACCCAGGTCCTTTCCCTCTTCAGATTCCAAATGACCAATAATTTCTGCTAGAAAAAACCCTTGCTCAATTTGTAGTTTCATCGAATGCGTGTTACAAATATCTTGACAAGCCTATAAGTTTAATGTAGTGTGGTGTATAAATCAATGCTAACACGTCGTGTTAAAACTATGTCCCAAGCTTTACAAGATGCTTTCTCAAATTAATTAATTCACCTTCTTGTCCGTCAGGCACAGACGCATGCAGCTGTTCTTCCGAATCGTCCAAGGTATCTGGATCATTGTCGTCGTCCTCCTCATCAATTACTCCCTCTTCTTTAAATATTCTCTCTAATTCTTTACCCTGCACAGCTTCCATGAATCTTTTTGGGACTTTGCGCTTTCTACGCCGTCTTCCGTCGCCATCCACTTCTTCCACTTCTTCTTCTTGTTTTTCCTCTTCACCTTGACATCCCATACCTGGAGTCTCCCCCTTGCCATTATCCTGAAAGCATTTGATGTAAATAGAATCCTAGAAACTTTTGGAGTTGTTTGTACGAACCATAAAAGCATTTTCGTTGTGATTTTTTGGTGGGCGGCCTCGTTTTCGCTTGGGTTTACTGAGACCCTCCATTTGTAAGCTCATTTCATGTTCCGCAGCATACATAGATCCATCAGGCATTACTATTGACAAACAACTATCATTATCCATTGGTCATTAGTGGACATCGGCAAATGAAATACATAAATTATTGAAAAATGATCATAGAATGGAAAGAGTTCTAAATGATGTCACTTGGGCATTAGATAAAAGATAGTACTTTTGATTATTATCTGTTGGTCATAGCAATCCTCTTGGTCGTATGGAGCATTATCTAACTTGGGAGTCTCAACAGTGAGGTCTGTGCTCTCTCTTTCAGCCCGGAGACGCTCTCGTTCTGCCTTGCGTTGCAGCTCCATTTGGTGTTTCCACATCTCACGAATCTTACGCTGACCATCCACCAGCAATTCAAAGAATTGTATTGTTGCCTCCAGCTGAATGTTACAGCCTGGGCAGATAGTGCGTGGTAGTTTCCCATCATCGCGAATCTTGAATTTAAAGTAATTTGTTCATCATGGATTTGGAGTTAAGACTTATGGCTATTAGGGTCCTTCTAAATTATCATCATAACCTCGAAATTTGCCAAACCTATTGGTTTGTTGCATACAGTATTGCATACAAAAGTGGACGCGAAACAGAGGTTAGCATAGAACAAAATCTATCGCAATGGTGAGACCAAATGTATGGCAATCTTTGAACATGATAAATCAAATGAGATAGATAGTTAACGAAAGATAGGTTCGACGACAAATAAGTAAGGATGATTTGTCAAAGTGTATCGTCCTAAAGCTGATGTAGGAACAATAGAGGTATAAATAAGAGAGCAATAAATAACTGGGAGCATTTGAGTAGTGTAGTATCTCGCGAAATAAGCAGGAAGTCAAGTTGGCGTCTGACGTAGAACGTAGTACGTAGAGAGTAGCTCGTACCTTAAGTGGCAAATAACGATTGACCATTGAACTTAAATCGGGATCTTCGTTTTCACTGACGTAAAGCAACTCTCCATTGCCGTTGTCTTCCGCACATAAACGACAGATAGTTGAATCGTAGAGCCGTACTTCTGCCATTACTATCGGGGAACCAAACCTACTGACCGCGAAGAGCATCGATCCTTCTATCCTAACCAATCCGACCAGTGAGTACTTTTAACTTTTCCATCCTGATTTATTTCCTTCATGGATTCCCCTTTTCCTCTAAACTTTCAAGACTTGACAACTTAATATTTTTCATTAAACGCACAACGCTTATGCTACGTATGAATTACAGTTCCCTAAGTCCTCGATAAACATAAAATTTATTAGAAAGAACTGTATAACGACCCACGTTTTTGGATACCGACGGTCGCTGAGGGCGTTAGCAGAGACAAGGTATAGGATAGACATCGACTATAGACAATTGATATACATAGAATTGATCATATCTATGACGAATTGTCGTTAAATTGGCCCACAAACATTATTTACTTTACTTCGTATTTGGGAATAATGTTTGTAATCTAAATTTTGTGCCGGTAACATGTTTCAAATTCTAATGACAGCAAGTGCTTTTAATTCCGTATAACAATTCTTTTGTCACATTTACACCTCTTTATTATCAATTAAACCTAATGATTTGGGAATGAATTTTCTTCTTTGTGATATTAATAATTTTTTATATTGCCTTTTATTTATAATTTTATCTGTTTTGCTGGTAACGACGGAAGTGATACGGATATGGTAACGTGGTTCAAGAACTTCGGAAAATCGTTACGCGCAAATGTATCGTTTGCCCAGTTTATTCTACACCACGTCTGCATTCGTCTGCAACAGGAGTTAGTCGCGCTACAAAATGTATGTATTATAAATGTGAATTAATAATTTAAAAAAGTGAACTCTTCTAGTACTCCACCTGGTGGTGCCGGTCACATTATTTATATAAAAGAACCGTAAATAAAAATACTTTTAGATATTATGTTCTGCTGATACTAAATTTCATTTTCGACAATATTTCCTGAATTCGCGAAACTTCATATTGTAACAAGGGTAGATGATGTCGAAAGAGGTATTCAGGTTTTGCTGGACTTTGTGCACTGCCGATAGAATTTGTACGACGGATTTTAGTTTCCTTGTATCGTCGACGGGAGTGAAATGATGGTGGGGACCGTTCGGTATATAAACAGAGTCGCTGTGCTCCGAAGCTGACCGGAACCATCCGAAACTCACAACCTACGACAAATTTTTTGTTACAAGCTCAGGATATGATGTATTTAGATGAACTGTAGAAAAATTGGTTTGCAATGGCCAACTGCAAGTACCCGAACAAAATGCTCAAGGCATTTAAAGCAAAACCGCTATTTATATTTTACTTTTCGGACGGTCAAACAAATTTTATACAATTAAATTTAATACAACTTAATTTGATTTAGATTTAAAATGAGTCACTACCTTCTTATGTCTACCTTCTAACGCCAAATAAATAAAAAAGGGATTTTTAAAAAGTGAGACTTTCGTTTTCACCACAGCTAAAACCCGGTCTCATCTTTGCACTGCCTTCTCCATAGGATGCCTTATAAATGTATACAGATGTATGTAGATATTGTAGATGACTGTAGATCAGGCCTGTCCACTATCTAACCGAGGGGAGTCTGGGGGAGTCGCACTCACCTGCACTCACCTCACGCGGTTTCGGTACCCCCACCCGCACGCCATGCGAACGAAAAGAAGAACAACGCTATACCTGCTTACTCTACAAACACACCGAGAGCCATGGTGGGGGTAAGCCCTGATTGGGCTGACGAGTGTTGCCTGCGTTCCCCAGCGTGCCCCTGAACGGCGTGCAGGGGTTAGACAGGCCTGCTGTAGATGATGCGAAAAATAGTGCACCAATTCTAGAAGAGGGCAGTGCAGTGTCATCCCCCGGGTAGTGCTTAGTTTACATTAGGTCCTGAATATCAGAGAATCGACAACTCTACCCCCACCAAGACCTGTACCCCTACCATGGTTCCAATCCTACAGCTGATCCCTTGTGCAGGCTAAAGTCGGCTAAAGTCAGTGGGAGTGATACAGGGTCAGGCAGTACTATTAGATTTAAGTTTGCAGTGAAATTGTGTTACTATGAAGCGATTGATCTCTAGGTTGAAGTATCTTTGCAGAATTCTAGGACTCTTATCTTTCGTTTAAGATCTTCTGCACAGCGAAATGTTATTTTATTTCGACACAAGTAGTTAACTACAAAACGCTTATATTTTGGCATGTTTCTATAACCCATTCCAAAAATATTGGGTGGTATTGATTTCCCTTAACATTAAGGGCGTTGGATACCCCCCCGTTTTGGAAGGGTTTACCCCGTCGAGTGCCCAGGCCACAATTGTTGACCGATTTTGATGAACAATAGCTCGTTTGAAAGATAAAGGATGATCCATGCGTTCATGTGAAGCCGAATTTTGATAAAACCTTTTTTTTATCAACAAATAGTGATTCAAAAAATTGCTAAAGTTCAAGACAATTTTACGCATGAAAAGAAATTTTTTATCAAAATTCGGCTTCACATGAACGCATGGATCATCCTTTATCTTTCAAACGAGCTATTGTTCATGAAAAGCGGTCGAGAATTACGACCTGTGCATCCGACAAGCTAATGCGTGTTTTCGCCCATTTTCATGAAAAATCCTGAAAAATATTCTGGGTCCGCTAGCGACCCCAATTTCAGCGGCAGAAGAGTCGAAACTCCTTCCCCCACTACGAACCTAACGCACAAGCATGAGCTGGTGTGCGTGTAAGTTGGCTAGGCGTGCGGTCAATGTATAGGTGTTTACCGTTACAGCGGAAAATCACACCGACGGCACACAACTCTGATCCATTCCAAACTCTTGCGAATAAACCAACTCGAGCCGCTCGGGCCTTTTTGACTTTCCGTCCCGTCTCCACCACGCAATGCATCGTAAGGGTATAACGCTCTGCGTTTCCCATAGAATGCTTCTTGACCAATTTCGATGATCAAGGACTCATTTGAAAGATAAAACATGAAGGAATGCGCATGATATTTTAGAATTTTGGAAAAATGTAATCTTCGTGGAGAAAAGAGCGTTAAAAAGTTTAAAAACATTTTCCGGAACAGAAAAAAGCCATTTACAGAAATTCTGAACGATAACGATTGTATATTCATCTTTTATCTATCAAAAGAGCCATTAATTATCCAAATCGGATATCTAACACGGGTTGGAGAATTTATAACGTAAATCCATGCACTGCCTTCAGCGGCGCGCCGCCGTGAAGTCACAGCGAGGGGTAATTATATCTGGTTCGCAGATATAATCCACGGTCAGATTGATCGTCAAATAAACATTCAATTTTTATTCTGTCAATCTTTCCTATTACGGGAAAAAAAATGAAACCAAAATTTTTATAAGAAAGTTAGACATACATACATAAGTTCTCACGAAACACGTGAATAATTAAAGAATAATACTGTTACAATAATATTGTAACAATATGTGAAACAAGTACGTCCCAGATTTCACGTTACTCTTGTGTTTGTCATTGTTGAGGAGTCTAAAATCCTAGGTTTTCCCAACGTAGTGACAAAATCCCGGTGACTTACATTCAGATAAAAAGGGTAATCGAACAGGTATACGTTACTTTACGCCGTAACAATGTCATATCGTGCATTCGATGACCGTAGCATTCTATAACCGAGAAAGGTAGCACGTACATTTCGTACATTTCGGCAGGCCTCACTTATACCTGCTTATACCGGGGACCGGTAGACGTTGGACGAACCCCGATTTTCGCCACATAAAAGACCTTCTCTCTTCCTCCCTCGCTCCGTCGCGGTCACTCCTTCTCGTGCAGTGAAAATTCAAAGAACTCCAACGTCTAGCCGTGCCTAGCCGTTGCGGGTATAAACAAGGCCTACCGAAATCCACAGGGTCCCGGCACTTCTCAAGGAGCCTTGAACAAGTGCGAAGGAAAACACACCGACGGGTGTATTTCGCGCTAGTTCTGACTTTGGATTTCAAAAATAGCGACCTCCACATGGTGAAATCTGGGCAGTGTTTGACAATTCGGAAAATGTCACCAACTTGCAAAGAGCTACTATCGCTTTATTCGATACCTCTTTGATTCTAATTTGTTCTATTATGTCAGAGTTCTTGAGTTTCGTATGCAATGCAATGACAGTTGATCCATATACATACCTACCATTATATCATATGGATTCACATTTTTACGTGATTTTTCAGTCATGGTCAAATTGTATAAATTATACCATCTTTATACTAGTTATCGAATTGTAATCCTATATTGTTAGTCAAAACAGAAATGATTACCAAAATCTATGAACGGTGCTTATTCGTAACTGAAATGGATCACAGAATGACAGCTGGTAACACGTGTTTCATTGACATGAAATGCACCGGAGTAGCGAATGGTTTCTGTAGGTGTGCGTGCGTATCTGACTCTGTCGCCGGCCCGAGCGGGACGTAAGGGGTACAGCGGGCCGGGGGGACTTCGACACGTAAGAGCAAAGTGGGGACACTACTCCCCTCAAGCGCCTGTAGTTCGCATATTGTCCGCCACCCGTCGCTGAAGTCACGCACGGGTTTTGTTCAGGGTATCCAACGCCCTTAATGCAACGGCTTTTATTGGTAAATTCCTACCGCACAAGATATTAATATAGTGATTAAACATATTAATGTTTTTCATTCAGCTAACCTGATGTAATATATTGCTTTAAGAGTAGAGTTACTGAGTAATCTAGGACTCCATTTCACAGTCCTGTTGCTTTGCACATGTGTAGAGTGGTCCTGCATACAGGGCTCTACACATAACGTGCGCATGAAGTCGGCTGTGGTCCCTGAACCCTCGGTTTTGATTGGTCAGCGCGTCACCCAATCAGCAAGTGCACCGCCAGCGCCGCTTCTCTGATATTCACAGTGTATCTTATCTTCGCGATTTCGGTAGATCGATCTATTATTTGAAACGTGAGCTGCTCATTTGCCATTGTCAGTGGGGTGACACAGGGCCAGGAATCATGGATATTCGCTAGGTCAGTTGAATCTGGTTGAACCCAGCAGGAATAAGCAGATGGCACGCAAGTGCAAGATGTGTCGTTACGGTGCGGCTGCGCAAGCCAAGCAAACCCACGCCATAGGTGCCATATTGTACTTTTACCAGCGTCCCCGTATTGCCCCGTACAGTGTGGAATGTTTTCGATTGTTTGCGACGTATGAAATTACAATTTAACGCTATTTATGCACGAATAAGTACATGCGGCATTAGAAACACGTGATGCAAAGATTTGGAATTGGATTATAAAATAATTAATATTGTTAATATTGTTGCAGTGTCGAGTAAGGTTTGTTGCGTGCTTCATTCCCCATCGGGAATTTCAGGTCCATTGCACAGATTTCCAACAGATTCTGTGCGCTTCAAGAAGTGGAAGCCTGCCGTACTTTCTGAAAAAATTGCGGATTAATTCTTAATTAATTGTGATTAATTCTTATAATAGGGCAATGAAAACTTTAAAACATCACATCACGAAGTAAGATTTTAAGAGAATCTATTGCAACATTTGCAAGGGATAATTGTCTCTGATTCAGATAGTAGTCATTTCGGATGTCAACAACATAATTGTGCGAATCTGTATAAATTCGCGAATAGGCTGGCAACCTCTTTTATACGCTATTTACAATATGGTCACAAATGGTGGAAAAGAATAAATGATATTTTATTAGGGAAAATTGGGCGCAGTAAGTCTACATTGTTAGTAGAGAAGGAGGCATACAATAAGTCTTATTAACATATTAATAAAAAAAAGAATTTTGAAACAGTACAAATTTTGTTTTCACTAATAGTTAAAACATTAAAACCCGGTCACTTCCTTGCTGTCACTGATTCCATTCGATCCAGTACGTGCGTGATTCGGTAAGAATGTGTGCGTGTGTATGGATGTGCTGTGCGCCGATCAGGAGATGGCACCTGAGAAAAACGCGCCCTCATTGGTTGTAGCGTTTGGGTCCTACCTATTCCAACACCATAAGAACGGGGCACACGCATTTTCGCCATTGGCCAAATTGCCACGCACACTAATAAACCCGTGTAGAAATGCCCGACGAAGAAAGCAAACGAAACGGTTAGGGACTGAGTGGGACAAAGCGACCGCGCCGTGGCGTAGGAAAAGAATACTTGTTACCCTGTAAACTACCCTAACAGGGATTTACCTGTCCCTCGCAAAAAAGGGCTCCTACTACTATGTTAAACAGAGGGATGAAAGAGTGTCCGAAGTGGGGATAGGCGAACCCACTTTTGCCTTAGAACCGCCTCAGGTGCCAACACCTGATCGGTGCACAGTCCGTATGTATTGGATTTTAGTTTAGTTGAAGCCCGCAGGAATAAGCAGATGGCGAGCAAAATAGTGACCACGTACGCCAAGAGTGGACTGTCGCCCCACTGCCTCACGGGTTCTTCTGAGCCCCAGTTTGTCGTCTTTGATCTCAAATATTTGTACCTCTTTTCAAGACGTCTACGTATTTTGGAAATCTGGTACGGATAATTTTTCAATATTTCTACTGTATTCTTTTCTGGAATGCGGTAGTATTCGCCTTGCATAGTGACATTCTTCTCCGTAAATATTCCAACAATGCGACGCAGTGCATCCGCTCTTTAGAATAATAAACATTCTTTAAATTTATTATGTGAAGAACGTTTCATTTACACGTACGAGTGACCATTCCCTTTTGCGTAGACTAATTTATCGTCCTATTACTACGATATACGGTTTCTACGAATCAAATAATACCGCGCTGACTGAGTAATTCATATGTGACCCGATTAAAATGCGGGCGCTGTGATCGAGGACGATCGGGGGAGCTTGTATCCCCTAGGTAGGAGTGTCAATTAAATACTTGCACCATTAATTCTATCCACGGTACCGCCCTTTCGCATAACCGTTCAAGATCAAAGTAAATCCTTAACTGTAAATGATCTAAATCTGAAGTTGATATAAAAACTTTTAATTTCTACTAAAAATAATATTTAATAAATTCTCTAGCCCAGCGTTTCTCAAAGTGTGAGCCGAGTCATTTTTTGGTGGGTCGCGAGAAGTTTTTTAAATTACATAGATACTAATAAATTTATGTTTTTTAAACTGTATAAACATAAACTCTAAAGTATAAAGTATTATAAATCTCGAAAATTACCCGGAAACCGTCATGCCATTCCTATTATTATTGTAGTAATACAAAAATTAATTAATAAGTATTTTTACTTTTTTAGAACTACTTTTTTATCCTGTAAATGTAAAACCATGTGGGTCGCGATAGACCGGCCACTCCTGGAAGAACATGAGGTAACCCCTCTTATCCCTGATGGGGGAACTCCCGGAGGAGTGAGGGTATGTTTTTAGTCGGTAAAAATCCGACACTACCCTATTATCGCCCCTGAACCTGAGTGGTGCGGTTCCGGAACTTGGCCTTTACAGGGGTCCGTGTTCGGGATTATTCCTACTCCAGGTATAGGGATAATAACCGGGGGTCTTTTGAAGATTTTCAACTTCTCCGCCCCCCCCCCCCCCAAATGTGGGTCACGATAAATTTTCGGAGGAGAATTAGAATCACGGTCCTAAAAAATTGAGAACCAATGTTCTAGACTCGTTTTTAGTAACGACGCTTTGCGGATAGATGGTGCATCGATGGTTTCCGATAATAAGAGCTTTGCACACACGTATCGATATTGCAGTCGCAGTCGCCCGTAAGAGGCTTTGTGTCCTGTGACTGTTCGAATTGGACTTTGGAGAACATTTTCGACTTTTATTTCATTGCTTTCAAAGTCGACTGGTGAGTTTGCAGATCACGATAAATACGATAATTTTCAGAAGAAATTGAGAATGAATAGACTGTTCTAAACGATGATCTTATAGCATTTTGACAGACTTATAATAACGCAAATTATTTGCGAGCACACTTGACTTGCAGCCACTGTGATTATATAAATGGGATAATATTGTGCTGAATTGAAAATCGTTTAAGTTTGCCGAAATCTGAATGATCCACATATCTAGTTGGTTATGTCACAACGTACCTAATTTACTTCCCGACCTATCTTTGTAAATTTGAATCGTTTCGAGTTGGCACTGTTCAGTACACTTTATCATCAAGAATGAATAATGTCATGATTCTTTCCATTTAATCGTAATACAATATACAAAACATATTTTCGCAAAAGTAAATATTCTGCTACTTTGTAATTAGAAATATACTACAGGCAACAAAATTTGATGGAAGATTGTAAGATCTACAAATGTTAATACTTTATTGTAGGGAACTAACATGTATTATCTGACTACTTTTTATATATTGACTTACTATATTGGTCCATAATTTCTATTGTATTTATAATTTAATGAAATACATTAATTAATTTTTCTTTTATGCTATTCACTGTTTCGTTTATTCAATAATTAAACATATATGTTGGTAAGTGAAAAATATTCTATGAGTTTAATGTATCATTAAAAATCCTTTCCGCTGCTCTTTCTTTTATGTTGTATGTTCCAGTTATAATTTTATATTGTTTTGCAAGATATTCATGCTTTATGTTTCATCTTAAAATGTAAAACTCAAAAAGATTACTAATTGAAATATATCATAAATTGTTAATGTACATGGTATAGATTGTATCCTCAATTAAGAGTACATATTGAACAAGTGCAGAAAAAAATAATTATGTATTTAAATAGCTTACCCATAAGTTGGCATCCATATTTTAAGTGAACATTTTGTTATTCGCGTATTAAGTAGGTCCGTATGTATTCTTGCCAGTGTAATTTTGATATTAATGGTTATGTATTTATATTCATAAGAGTACCTCAATCTTTGAATTCAACACTAAAAATCTTTTAAACGTACTGCTTTATAGACAATAAAATCATTCTACCAGAATGTTGAGTCGAATAAAATAAAAACAAACAATTCAGTTAAACTTTAGAACGTAAGAATTATATGTATTTTTATGAAATTGCTTCTATCGAATTGCAGGAACAAAAATTCATACCAAAATGTTTTCCAATCACATGATGCCCATTGTGCGACTTGCTGCGCAACAACAGCAGCAGCAACGTGGTATGGCGACTCTTAAAGCCATTTCCATAAGATTGAAGTCCGTAAAGAACATCCAAAAAATCACGCAATCAATGAAAATGGTGTCTGCTGCAAAGTATAGTCGTGCAGAACGTGACCTAAAACAAGCTCGTCCACTGGGGGTTGGAACAAAAATTTTTTATGAGCAAGCTGAAATTGAAGCGCCACCAGAAGAACCAAAGAAGCTCGTAATTGCAGTAACGAGTGATCGTGGTTTGTGCGGTGCAGTGCACACTGGAGTGTCGCGTAATATTAGGGATGTTTTATTAGCAGACCCCAAGGAACGCGAGAACACAAAAATTATATGCATTGGGGAGAAATCGCGTGCAATTTTGTCACGTTTGTTTGCTGATAATATTTTATTTGTCGCCTCTGAAGTTGGCCGTAAACCACCAACATTCAACGATGCTGCTAGGGTGGCAAATGAAGTAATGAACAGCGGGTACATTCCATTTATTTCCTTCTTTGTATGAGCATGACTTTGAATGAAATTATCAGTGGCTGAAAACAGTTCCTCCAGATATGGTGAAATTTAATTCAGTAGATATAATAAAACATTCTATAGTTTCTGGTGGAGCAAAAGCACAAGTGTATATGTACCTGCTATTGACATACGGAATGCTTGCGAACATCATAAATATCTATATTTCTTTAATGTTTACAGATACACTTTCGGATCTGGTCGTATCGTATACAACCGTTTCCGCTCTGTGGTATCATATGTAATTGACGAACTGCCACTCTTCGACAAAAATGCAGTAGTTACTGCACCTAAGCTAACTGTGTACGATTCTCTTGACGAAGATGTAATACAGAGTTATCTGGAATTCTCCTTAGCGTCACTACTATTCTATTCCATGAAGGAAGGTGCCTGCAGCGAGCAGTCTAGTCGCATGACAGCCATGGACAATGCCAGCAAAAATGCAGGAGAAATGATAGAGAAGTTAACTCTTACATTCAACCGTACTCGACAAGCTGTGATTACCAGAGAATTGATTGAAATTATCTCGGGTGCAGCTGCGTTGGAATAAAACATCATGCGAGTTTTTAAAAGCAATTAACCCGCAATAGTGCCGGTGCGTAGATCGGAGGTACGTTATCAAACGAAGATCAAGAAGAAATGCTAATGCCACTGATTCCATGAATTCCAGGAAAAGTCAGGCTCAGATTTGCCACAAGTGGCAATCTGCTATCGGTGACACAATCGTTTGATGGCGCAGCGTTATTTATAACGATTCAAGTTGAGAAATAAATGATCATTAAACACCACAGTATAGTGTTCATCAACCCGTGTAACATTTACGAGTAGTCTGGCATATGTAATAAATAATTGAAAGGATTCTTAGTCTTGTACCCTCTACACTTTGTTTTTCACCAATAAGCGAATTAAATATTACAGAGTAAAAGTTGCTTTATATATTGCATAACATTGGGTCTAGTACCTTGCTATGCTTTTAGGGAAACATATTCTACTCTGTTATAAATAAAAATCCAAATTAAAAAAAAGCTCAACTGTAAATTTCAGTGGAGAATAGCATTATTTGCTTTTTTTATAAAACTTAAAAATTATACTGAGAACGGTAGGTAGGACCCAACAAATTATTTTGTTGTATGGAAAATCAAATACTGTACAAATTTCATGGCAGCTAGTGCAAACGAAAATTTTAAAGTAGCACGTCCTCAGATAATTGGATATGAAATATTATTTATTACTACCACAAAGTATTACGATTGATTACTATTATTGGAAAGAAAAATAATGATTCTTTGGTAACTTAGATAGGTTTCGGAACACCTATTTACTCCACGTGCGGGATTTCGCCGCACTCCGATAATAGCTAACCTCGATGTCACAACAAGTATCTGACAATGGAAGAAAATCGAAAATCTCGCGTTATTCTAGAAGAATACGGTATACCTAATGTGAGTTTATGTACAAAATAAAGCATAAAATATGTTTCAAGTATATTAGTGTTTAATCAACCATATATCATATTCAAAATTATGTTGCAATAATATTTGCAGGCTGCAGAGTATACAAATCAATCGAAAGAAGACTGGGATCTGGAAAATTTTAAAGAAGTAATACTGTCCAATTTTTTTATTCGATTTTTATTCGATTTATAATTACTGTAATACGAATTGATATATTCTATACATACTAAATATAATAGATGTATGATAGTTTGTTGCGTTGCACATTCAGGATTGATAAAACCAAGTGTAAATTAGTAGTACAAAATTTAGTTCTCTAATATATAACATTTTTTAGATATATACAAATTATCGTTGTTGGAGGCGACTCTTATGTAGCATTTGTTTTATTAATAATTTTATGATGAATTCTATCTTTATACGTTTCATAATTTTCAGGAATTCAAAATACATGTTGTAAGAGAATCCGAAGATAAAAGAGAATTGGAATTTGATATAATTGGGTATCCAATCAGTTTAGCCAATGCATTTCGTAGAATCCTTTTAAGCGAAGTACCAACTATGGCTATTGAGAAAGTTTATATTGTAAATAATACAAGTCTGATACAAGATGAAGTTCTTGCACATAGGTAGAGAGCTAGATTTGACTATATAGCTTACATACACGAGTCATATTTCATTCATTTTGTTGTACCTATTACTTACTACTTCATTCTGATTGAAGATTAGGACTTATACCACTGCGAGCTGATCCCAGATTATTTGAATACTCTTCATCCAATGGAAAAGATGAAGATGAAGTTAGTGATCAGGATACATTGAGATACGAACTAAAAGTATCGTGCACTTGGAACCCACAAGTTCCTAAGGATTCTCGAAGAACAAGCGATATGTACAGGAATAGTAATGGTACTGTAATATTGAACAAACTACATTCATATTATCACATAAATAATGACAATAAGTAAATACAACTTGTGCATTATTTTATAGTTTATAGTGGTGACATAAAATGGGTTGCAATTGGAAGACAAGAAGAACTTTACCCACGGGGCACAGAACAGTTGGGCGTCTTAGAAAACGATATTTTAGTTTGCAAAATGCGTCCTGGGCAAGAAATACATGCTTTTATGCACGCAATCAAAGGAATCGGCAGAGATCATGCAAAATTTTCTCCCGTCGGTGAGTTACACTAATTTTATATTAATAAAACCATGGCTTTTCATCATAATTTAACTTAGTTTCATCAAGTTCGATTTTAAATTATTATGCAGTATGTTATGTTTTCCTAGAATGTTTCTCACGTATATGTATTGATATACTTTTTAGCTACAGCATCGTATAGATTACTACCAGATATTCAACTAATAAAACCAGTCAGAGGAGAAATGGCAGACCGTTTGAAAAATTGTTTTAGTGTAGGTGTTATAGATGTAGTAGAGCAAAAGCCGGGTGATCCAGAGTCGCGTATGGCAAGGGTAAAAAATGCTCGTTATGATAGTTGCTCCAGAAATGTGTTTCAACATGAAGATCTTAAAGGTTGCGTACAATTAAGTAGAGTACGGAATCATGTTATCTGTAAGTAATATAGATAAACTTTGACACCTTCGATTAATAAGTCCTTGCTGTGCAATTTAATAATTTCGATTTGCCATTTTAGTTACAGTAGAGTCTGTGGGGACGTTACTGCCACCTGTGTTATTTGTAGAAGCTGTCAAGATTCTTAAAGGAAAGTGTAAGACATTCTTGGAAGAACTCGAGAATATTGGAAAATAAATTACTGATTCTTTGGTTTACCTTTACATTCCTTTTCTTTTCCAATTCTGTTTTTTAGATTTCTATGTTCATTACGGAAACAGTTTTAATGACTTTGTAATAGTAATTTAATAGATATTAAATTTATATTGAGCACTATGCCTGTATTTAATAGACTGATACTACAAAACTGAAGTATGTATCATACAGAAAATTTGCCTTTTATTATGGCATAGTGTACATTTTCTTTTTTATCTTTATAATCTATTCTACAGAATAACAACTTCTGTAAATTAGTTTATGAATACCTGGTCAAAATTGAATGCGAAATCAAATAAGTCTGTACAGTAACGTATATTTTTGAACTAGTGAAGAACTTATATCGGCTTCCGCATATCTTGTTAAACTGACATACGTACATACGTGTGACAAGAAATTAACCTGTCAAATAGTAACACGCACGTTTGCGGAAGAACTTTCTTTGCGGGGCAATCGGAATAAAAGTGTAGCCAATCGTATTTTTTATCTTCGAATGAAATCAGCAAACGTTTATCTTATCTAATTATCGATCATGTTTGTCGTTGCTATGGAATATTGGACAGCTCATGGTTTCGGAGTCAGGCGCACGGAATAATGTCAACGTATTTACTCTCGCCATCAGCGCTATGTTACACCACTGAGAATCTGCCATTCGTTCGAAATTGTTACATCACAAGCAGAATTTATCTCTCCTTTAAACTACCATCATACGGAATCGTCTTCACCGCCGTGGATAATGGGATTAGGAAGTTTTCGGTGGAGGATACTGTTGATAGTTATCTCGATTCTACTCCTATGGCAGTCTTCAAAAGTTTGGCTCAACTTCGCGCAAGAGAAATCTGACATAGAAGGTAAAAAAATGCAGGTGCACGTTTGATCGACACGAAACAGGTTGATGGTAGTGATTCCGCGTTTTCTCCCAGTATAGTTCCGTCGTTTTTTTCCGTAACGTAAAGCAAACGACAAGACCGAACTATGATCGCGAGACCTAATTGCATCGAGGTCGTACTATCGATACGCGAATTTAAAATTGTTTGTTGGATTGAATTTACCGTTACGCCTAACCCTATAACGATTTCCCGATAATTATATCGAGTGACGTGTAGATTGGAAACCTATAAATACCATCATCATTGGTTTAACGAAGGATAATATGAATGCCTGGTATTAGTAAAAGCGTATACCACTTTTGCGGACCGTCAATGTGCAGCGGGTAGTCGATAAATTCTTAACTTTTTAAACCGTATAACAGAATAATCCCCTTAGTTAATAGCCTAAACCCAATCCATTTACGTTTCGTTGATCTATATCGAGTGTCGTAAGGCGATCGTATTACCGTTCGAAATTATATTAAGAAATTAACTCATTCTGCTAATGTCTAATCGGATGTCGTTACATATTAATTTTAATTTTTAAATAGCACATTAGAAGATCAAATTTATAGGATGTATCTCCTATTATTTAAATTTTAAAGCTTACCATACTACTTGAAACTGTATAATAAATTTAATTAATAAGTACAAAATAATTCAGTTTTATTTAATTCTAGTTAATTCTCAATATATCTATGTTTGTTTGCGCATTTCAGTAAACTATCATGGTTCTTAAAAAATGATAAAATTATAATTCCCCTAATGTTTTTTATATTCCATTGTTAGAAGGCAAGGCTCAAATAACTATTGTTTTTGTTTCAATAGTGGTTCAGATCAATATGTTAATTTCCGTGTATGTAATCTCCTTAATTCGTTTCGGATATCTGCTAAGTTTTATATAGCACAGCTTCAGGAAAACCAGATGGTAACGTTAAGTCAGACACATGAGCCGAAGAAAGAGAAGGTTCGTGTAGCAGTCTACTACGAAGCATTATGTCCAGATTCGCGTAGTTTCTTCATTAAACAGTTATTACCGACATATCAAAGGATTCCGGACAGTGTACAGGTGGAACTTGTACCGTATGGAAAAGCTACGGTAAAGCATCTTGTGCATAATGATAAACTATTACAATAGAAATAAACAGACATAATTCAAACATAATTAAGTCGATGAAATAGATGTTACACATTTCCATTTCCCTTTCTTTTCTGTATGTTACGACTTATAATTTCTCTTGTGAGATAATAAAATTAGAAATACATATCCAGGAAATTACTATTCCAACTACAATTTTAAACATCTTTTCAGACAATAAAAACAGACACTGGCTATGAATTTGTATGTCAACATGGAAGTATTGAGTGCGAAGCTAATATCATTCATGCTTGTTCAATAGCAGTCATAAAAAATTTGTCCTTGCAATTAGAGTACTTGTCTTGTATGATTAAGAACAACATAGAACCCCTAAACATAATGGAAACTTGTGCGAAGAAATTAAAGATAGACCAAGATTCTATACAAAAGTGTTTCACAGGAACGCTGGGCAAAGAGCTTTTAGCCAAATACGGACAAATAACAAATGCGCTAACGCCATCAGTTTCATTTATACCAACTGTAACTCTTAACGAGGTAAGGGTTTTTTTTTTTTAATCAAGTTTCTAAATGAAGTAACGAATGTATGAATTAATTTGCGTGTTATGATAACTATTATACATATACACACCCAAAAAAAAATATATATATATACTTTTAGGATTCCCAGAACCAGGCAAGAATATTAAAAAACTTACTACACGAAGTGTGCCTGCTTTTTAAAGTTATACCAGAAGGTTGCACATTATAAAACATTGTTGAATGCAATATTTATGAAACATATCTTTGTAAGTGATATGTACGAAATACAGTATTTTTTAAATAAATTTTTACGTGATCTCTCACATAATTATTTTCTCAAACTGAAATGTTTATTATTTTGTGAGGACAACGAAAGTGTAAATGAAAATAAAAAACACGAAAGTGCAGAATAATAATCATTCTATTGCGCATTAAACGTAATTTGATTTATGTTGTATGTTAAATTACATACAATATGCATATGTGTATATAAATATTTATAATTTATAACGTTTGTATGAACTATCGTGCAAACTATTGACAAGCTCCTCACGCGACGCCAGGCGTCTTTTGAATTCAAAATTGTTCAACAAAGTATATACTGAATATATCACTAAATGTTTTTGTGATTCTCTTTTTATAAACTGGAGAGTGTGAGCCAAATAAACTTTAAAATATGATTATGTATCGGTGAAACTTTACTTCTGACAATCATTCTGTATTATTTCTAATAATACATAAATTGCACTTTTTTTATAATAACATTGGTCTGCTTACTAAGAAAATGGAGCGAAATCATCGTTATTGCTGGAAAATATATTAGCTCTTGCCCTCAAACCACTAGTCTAGGGATTGAATCGCTATAGCAAACGTCTGTAATTCGTGGCAGCTATTTTCTTATAACTGTATATGTATGTAAAAAATTAACAATAAATTTCATATAAGTTAATCCGGAATAGAAACTGAATAAGAAGATAAATGAATAGGCTTGCAAGGCTGAATTGAATACGGTTCACGCTAGTATCACAAATTCGTCGATCCTCTGTGCTAGAGGAATTAAATCAACGTTCGTTTAATATGTATGTATATATATATATATATGGGAACAATTTATTAACTTAATATCAACACTTTATACAAACTGTGCCGCTTCTTCACGCACGATAAGTGAAGCATGCGTTTTGACACGGCGAAGAGTAATACCTCACATACAGTAGAAATAATGCACGTGCATATTCTCAAATACAGGAGAAAGAAACGGTTAGCCAAAATTTCTTCTTTACCCGAATGGATTAATTGGATACATTTATTAGAACGGTGCTTCCTACGGATAAATGTGGAAAATAAAGGACTTCTCATGAACGTCACGGCGCTTTGTTATATCGCATTTTATTTTAAGTATTCTAAATATCTTGAAGAAGAGTCGAGAACTGATCTCTGATAGAATTTCAACTATTTATTTCGCAAGTAACGAATGACTCGAGAAACGATTGCAAAAAACCGACGCGATTTTTTAAAAGCAATTTATTTCAAGCTCCGACAATCGCGGCGCGCTATACGGATCGATTCAATCCAGCATCATCTCTTGACGCTCGCAATGGGAACTCTCGTAAATCATTATTTCCATCTTAACACGGAAAAATCAGTTTAGAGTATATATATGTATATCATTTGCGACACGAATATAAAATTAATAATATTAAATACTGGAATATACGTTGTAACTTAGACTTAAACACTAACCCGTCAATGTTTGACGAAACGAGCGATTACTTTTAAGCATTTGAATACGGATGCTCCTCGAATGAAATCTAAATCACGTTTACAAAAGGATTTAATCGCGGTTCTCCTTTTTCCTGCTTTTTTTACGAAGTGGAAACGGTTTCGCCGTGAATCGCTAAACTAGATTTAATCGTAGGTCTGCGTTCGTAATAACGATAACATCTATCGACAACGATCGCAAGTGAATTAAAATAGTTAAGGGTATTTCTCCGACTCGCATGCCAGTTCCACGAGGAAGGCTTGCGATAGATATGTTAACGCGAGTTCCTGCTGATAATGAATTATACATATACATCTGCCGGTACGCTAACTCCTAGATGCCATTGGAAATGATGATGATAAGACGGCTGAAACGAGAGGTCCATTGGTTAATGAAGGAAACGAATTGAGTAGTTGTGACCTAAAAATGAGGATACATTTATTTTGTCTTTTTATGATCAATGCGATCTAGGTCACCAGAAATACAAGTACTTCTCATTTTGTTCACTTCAATATTAAATAATAAAGGACTGTGGAGGAATTGTTTCTTTCTTCTTTTTCTTCCCTTTTTTTCGTAAATTAGTTTTATATATATATATATATAATATATATTACATATATATTATGACTGAACCACCGACGCGTATGATGTTTCCACCGTTCGGTGTCTGTTCTTTTACTCTTAGTTCTTAAGTAACATTATCGTACGGATCGCACAAAATCACACCAGTTTTCCCGGTCTAGTTGCTCCGCTTACGAGACTGGCACGCACCCCCGGGCGAAGGAAAGTAATGCACCGATCACTGTGACTTGACTCCTCTTTTAATCCCTCATCCCTCATCCCTATTTCTCCGTGATTTCCATTTTTTATTTTTCAACAAAAGTGGTGTCGACGTGATGTTGCGCGCGCGCGCGTTTTAAGGCTTTCTCAGTGGAGGCGAAATACAAATAGGAGATTAAAATGGAACTGGAGACAGAACGCACTTTGTGAAACGTGTTTTTACGTGTATGAGTCACTTCGTGTTTGTTTTCTATACGTGTCGCTGTGTGCAGGTGTATACATATAGACGCAAGATAGAACGAAGCCGAAAAAGCATAGGACAAGAAGCTCCAATAGGAATGTCGAGACCTCAAACTGGAGGTTGTTTCCGGTCTCTCGCATCGCAACGCGCGTTCATTCATACAAATCTGAATACACGCAGAGGCAGATTCAAGAAAGTAGTACGCGTCGTCTTCGAGCTTCTCTAGGTTCCTCCATTCTTTCGCCTTTATTCTCTCGTATCTCTTATCCTTGACAAATTTTGCGTATCGTTAATCGTAGAATTCATGCTATATCCGACACGGCGTATAAGGGAATGAGCTTGCGCGGAGCCATCGATAACCCAGAGACTTGGGAAAGGGATCGCCGCCGTTTCGTAAAATCAAACAGACTTTTGCGCGTACACACATTATTGACAAAAACGTTGTTGCGACAGGTGTTGTATTGCATTTGCTACACGCGCATTCCTTTTCTTCAGAAACGAGCAGAAGAAATCCTAATGGATCACGAATAATAAATGAACCTGCATAAACGTGCTAGGATCTCACTGTGAATCTTGCCTTTCAACGCCTTTCCTCTCGCTCTTGCCAAATGAATTTCGTTTGGGTAACATACTTCTGGAAGGAAGGGATAAAAAAAAAGAGAGAAAAGGGCGGGTTGTAGGGGGGGGGGGGGCGCAGAAGTAGTAAGTGGCGAAGAGTGGAAAGTGAGAAAATGCATTATTCCTTTTTATCATCGACAAACATGCGCGCGTCTGTTTCTACGTATATGTATATACATCGCTTTTAATTTTTTCAACCGTAAATAAATCATCTCTGCACGTGTGCATATGTATTTACCTGTATCAGTTGTGTTCGTATATGTGTGAGTGTAATATGCATCTGTATGGTGTTGCATGTGTTATGTATGTATACGCGGTTAAGTATTTCGTGTCTTCAAAGATAATGATTTTAGTGGTATAACTCTTTAATTAAACAACTGCCCTGTATTACTTATCGTTAGTGATGATTAACGCGTGTCGGACGTTGACTTTTCGCGCTTTATAGACATCTTCGCGTCCAGATACAAGGTTTTTTCACTTTCTGGTCGATTCGCATTTTGTTACATTATGTTTTCTCTGTTTCTTGATTTATTTTAATACGTCAACACCACTCCGAGTCGCGAGTTCTTCCATTACACAGGTTGGATTCACTTTGATGTCATCATTGTGACGAATTCTGGACAAACGTGAAGTAAGAATTAACGATTATGTAGCTTTCGGTTAATCTGTGAGTCATGTAACAAGAATGTAACTTTACGAATACAATAACGCGTACATAACTATCAAAATGTTAAGTTAATTTAATTTCTTGAAGGAAAAAGAATTAACTAGAATGGCTAAACTTTTCTAACACGGTAAAAACGTTTTGTCGCAGTAACTGATATCATGTTACTATTAAGCTTTAGCTTCGCGTAAATGTATCTTAATTTGCATCGGAAACGTAATTAACTTGTATGGTGCGAACGTTCTCCTGATACGAGAACGCATGACGTAAAACTGTAACATGAAACGTGGTTTACAATAGCAAAGACGTGGTATACAACCTTCATAATTAACTTGGCCGTCACCATCGATATCGGCCTCCCGAATCATTTCATCTACTTCCTCATCAGTGAGTTTCTCGCCAAGATTTGTCATAACGTGTCTGAGTTCCGCCGCGGATATGAAACCATTCCCATCCTTATCAAATACTCTGAAGGCCTCCCTAATTTCCTCCTCACTGTCAGTGTCCTTCATTTTGCGAGCCATCATAGTTAAGAATTCCGGAAAATCGATCGTTCCGTTACCTAAAATTTGACCCCGTGTTAATAATTTGAACTGTTTCTGAAATCAAATCCGGTTACATATGTTTAGTAGACAATCAATATAATTATACTTAAGAACTATTCTTGCCTATTTTAACTACAATAAATGAGTTGCAAATATAATTCAAATAGAATGCAATTTGTATTTGCGCAGGCATTTCATACATCTTTCATGTCTGGCATATGTTATGAATGTAATAATTAGTAAGCCCTCAGAAATGTTAACAGCTTTGGAAAAGTGATTTAATATCATATACCTTTTAATTACATAACATTAGTTCTGTGTCGACTAGTGGAAACAAAGAGACGAGAAAAATTATCTTGTACACTGTTAGAAAATCAGCAATCCATTCTCATTCTGAATGAGAAATACTTTAATGATAGCAACTCAATGAATGCAAATACTTTGTGCGTTATAAAGTTAAGACAAAATACCATCCGCATCCACTTCATTGATCATATCCTGAAGTTCAGCTTCTGTAGGATTTTGTCCAAGCGACCGCATGACTGTACCCAACTCTTTGGTAGTTATGGTACCATCGCCATCTTTGTCGAATAGCGAAAAGGCTTCCTTAAATTCTGCGATTTGCTCTTCTGTGAGTTGATCAGCCTTTAAATAAAGAAATGTTCATTTACACCATCAATGTAGTATTAACAATATACAAATTAAGTCCAAAAATTTTCTTATGTTACTGCAATCATTTTGTGGTTGAGTTTTATAGTATGTATAATGTAAATATAAGTTTGTATCGTACTGTATGAAAATTATTGATCAACAAAAGTACCTACTTATTTATGTTCAGTATAAATAAACCTTTTACCCTGTCATACGTATATTAACTTGAGAATTATATGTGTATTTATAATTAGCAAGCAATAGTAACTCTTGTTTGACTAGGAGAAACAGAGTGAGATTTTTATATTTATTTTAATGCAGATCAAATATCTAAATATATATACAAAGCGCACGATTTGCGTTTATTTATGAATACTGAAAATTATCCCAATACTTAAATTCACATACACACTTCCTTGATATGCTGAATGTTTCATAAAACAGTTATTAAATAATACAAATATTCTTCCACAAGGATTCTTGACATTTGGTTAACGAAATTATGTTGTAAAAAAATTAGTTTGTTGCTACAGAGTATGTAAGAAATCTATACTTGAAAATGAGTAACTTCAATTTCGTATTCGAGATACAACATATTTCCATAAAAACTTAATCTTTTTTTTTATGCCATTGTGTTTGAAATTGATTCATGACATCAAAGTTTTTGTTGCAGACATGCAAATATTTATACGAAATCATTTTTTCTTTCTTCTGGAATAAATAGAGCGGACACGTTGAAAGATATTTGAAATAAACATTAATGCAAAATAAGATCGTTGTCCCCTATAATATAGGTCAGCTATGTTGTATGGTTATTGTATATTTTGCGGGGACAATACATTGGGCGGTTGTGTCAATGATCGTGGAAGACAAACGCGTGAATAAAAAGATAACCTCACATTTAAACGTCAGCAGCATATTGATTATGCGAAAATACGTACCACCAGAACGAACGTATCTCATACGCGTTTCCTGGTGATAACATTGGGAAAAAATGGTATTTCCTGGGAAAACAAATTTCTATATCATCAGCGCATAACTATGCACCAAAAGACCGAATCCTGGAAGTTTGATTAAAAACCTGATTTTTGGTTAGAACAAAAGTGGTACTCCAAAAATAGGATCAAATAAGAAAACTGGGAAATTTGAATGCTCGATAACTCAATTAAAGTAGCATATTTTTCCATAAAAGGTTTTGGACGTTACTATAAACTTCTTTTATGCGCGATTGTAAAAACCTGCAGCTCAAAATATCTTTGTTTTTGGTAATATCCTAAAAATGGTTTGGAGTATGTATAAATTACAAGCACTTTCGAAAAAATAGAAAGAAAAATTGTGGTCCAGATTTCTAGAAATAGAATGTAACTTTAATAGAAACCCGCAAAAATTCGTTTTTCGTAACGAGTAATCGAGGATTGGTGCAGGAACGTAAAAGGAATACAGAGAACTGGCGCAACGGTAAGAGACCGCGAAAATCAATAGTGAGGTATACCGTGTAACGGTTGATTGTCGAATACCACACCACATTACAATAGTATATAGTAGGACGAAAAGCCGCATACCGCAATGAAAAGATATAATAAGAAACCACACGAGAGATCAGGAGAGAGAAACTGTCTATTATATACAAATGTTTAATCTTACTCCAATCGCACGGAGGGGATACACGGAAGACGAGCAAAGAAATACGAGCTGTCATATTAAATGTGTATCAGGACACAGAAATGGAATCCGGTAGGGCCCTATATAATTATGAGAAAAATTCTACCAATCGTGGAATAGTGACTAGAATCGCCGCATTACTATTGGCCCAGTTTCATTTAGTTTGATTTCGCGTAAAATTGGCTTGGTGTAGCAGCAACTTGTAAACCTTTCACGGAATCAAATTACTATCACAAAGTATAAGTCTGATTAGAAAGGACAAATCATCCAATAACGCGTATGAAAATACATTTCAGACATCCAAGCTTGAACGCGAAAACAAATATTGTGTTAAAAAAAGAAAACCGATAATAGTCAGATAAGATATTTCGTTCCGACGTAACTCCAGAAATCCGAAATTTCAAGGGTGTCTTCCCGGCGACACTCGACATCGATCTTACCGTTACGCGCTAACACGGTTACTTGACACGTAACGTATCAAAAACGACGTCGGTTCCGCGAAAGTTTTCGCCGAGGTGACTGTGACTGCCGCTATGCTACATTTTGGTATATCGCGAAAGAGGACACCCGGGGATAAAGATTACCCTGGATATCCTCCACAGTTCGACGTCATACAACCGATCGGTCGATGTTTCGTCTCCTAGTTATCACGATCCGTGACATCTCGGCGTATCGGGGGTAAAAAAAATGTTCTCGCCGAAGTGAGAACGGATCGATAGACTCGGTCCATCCTCCGACATACCGGCCATTACGAATGTAATATTACAATAGCGCGTAGGTTAAAACCGAGGCGTGCTGTGTTAAGTCAACGTGGAGGCGGCGTATCGTTAAAAACCGTTCCACCGTGAGTCACGGGAACTGGGGGGGAAAGAGATCGAGATTTCTCCGTAAATGCGTATCGCTCGGTCGCACGTGCACTCGGCGCGTCAATGCGGCAAGCAAGAGCCAACGCGAGGATGAGGATGAGGGCGAGGGGTCTTCGAGCGACGTCCGCATAGCCACACACGCACCAAGGAAAGAGGAGAGAGCAGCTAAGAACAAGAGGAGGAAGAAGAAGAAGAAGAAGAAGAAGAAGAAGAAGAAGAAGAAGAAGAAGAGGAAGAAGAAGACGACGACGACGACGACGACGACGAGTAGTACGAGAAGACTTACCATTTTGGCTCCTTTTTATGTCTCGGCACGCTCAACGGTCTCAAATATCGTTCGGGCACTGGACACAATTGGGGTACTATTTCACCAACCTCCGGGCGCAACGTGGAAAGCGAAACTTGTGTACACGAGCGTGGGCAGACACGCAATACGAGACACGGCCGACGAGAAACGCACTCGGAACAGCAATGGAGTCCACCGTTCTCTCTCGATGTGCGAGCCTCTCTGCCGCTAGTCTCGGTCGGGTATCACTACGCCGCCCCTTACAGGCTACGCGATCGCCCTCTCTGATTGGTCGCCGCTGCGGGCGGGGGGTTAAGGGGAGTTCACGCGGCGTCGCGCCGCGCCTTTACCTACGCGGTCGGGAGATAGTTCCGCGCGGCTTCTCCTCAACGAAAATCGTGAAAAAAAAACTACTGGTTTTTAATCGGGCAAATGGGAAGAAGTAGGAACGACGCGGTGTCCGACGTACGGAATGCCCGACACGGACGACCGTGCAAATCCGTTTTACATGCGGGGTGGGTGCGGTCGTGTTTACAGGACAAGTCCGGGCGAACTAACCGGGCCTGTGATTGGCCAGCGCGCACCTGCAATGCGTCAGGCAGCCGCGCGGACTGTGCCGCCGCCGGCTACCGGGTCAAAGCCGGGCTTCCCTGCGAGAGATGGCTCGAATGCAATGAGCGCGTTTTTCGGGTGCGTTCAGCCCTGTTTCTCTCTCTCTCTCCCTCTGCATCCCGCTCTCGCTCTCTTCTCCCCCTCCTCTCTCTCTAATCGCTATCTTCCTCTCTCGCTCTCCTTGGGATACGTCTCTCTCTCTCTCTCTCTCTCTCTCTCTCTCTCTCTCTCTCTCTCTCTCTCTCCCTCTCTCTATCTTTGTGCCCCTCATTCTCTATCCGTTCTTTTGCTCCCTCCATTTTCTCTTTGCTTTCTTTCCCTCTCGGCGATTCCTGGTACTCCTCTCCTGCGATTCTTGTACCACCGTACATACGTACGAACAGTCGGACTGATCAGAAACGCTCGACATTCGGTTTTCGCGCCTCGGTCTGGTCCGCAACGAGGATGGCCCTTGCCGTCTTCCCTTTAATCGCCAACCCCCTCGGCCTCTGACTCAAATCGTTTCTGGCATGACCGGAAATCCGCGCTTAAACGACCGCCGCAGCTCGGATGGAAAACCCGAAGGGGGGAAGTCCGGGGCGTTTCGGAGCGAGAGACGATGCGGATCTCTCGACTCCGTTTTCAACCTCGTCCTCCGGACGATATTGGGTCATGATGGGTTAATGCTTAGCGGGTATACGTGCAAAACGTTTTAAAACTCTTTGAGCATCTCCGGGTGGATGTCAGTCGGCGAGTGCTTAGGGAGTCGTGTACAAGGCCGTGTAGGGGAAAAAAAGTCGGATTGAGATGAATATTCTCCCGCTGCGCTCAAATGGTCCTTGTATGCCCTGGAAATGTACACATATCCCGGTTATTGCGTAATACGCTCGGTGGCGCAAAGCAAGGGGAACCCATAATTTTCCTGCAACGCGTTACACTGTACTGCGTACACCGGCAGTGTACTTTTTTTTATAAAGATAAGAGATTGCAGATACGAATAATAATTGTTATTAATGTGGCACAACGTACCGCATACGCGACGCAACATGGATATCGCATTACAAAATACCGCGATAAGATTTCTGCTCTTATATATTTTTATTCTCGATATTATGCACGCATATTCTAATACTTTATATATTTTTCATAACACATACCTATAATCCGTGCTGTTTTCATTCTTAGCATATTTGTACACCCTTCTCGTAGAACTAATTACAAAACTATACGTATTTGCGCCGCGTCAAATTATTTCGCGCACGATATTTACTGTAATCTTTTGCGGTCTACGTAATGCTACGCGTTTCCGCTAGAACGAAAACGAGAAACACATCTCGCAATCTTCGTACACGTACGACTAGTATGGAAACGTATTTGGTTATTATTTCTACTGTTCCTGGGACGACAAAGAAAATGCGATATTGCGTCAAAATGATTCGCAGTGGAGCAATGCGGTACCTTTCGGTATTCTTCGTTACTCGAGTGTATCGTGTATCGAGTACCTACCTATATGGAATTTGCTTGGGGTCTGGAATAGAAAATAATATTAGCACCAATAAAGCAACTACGTATAGACACATTAGGTAGAGACGTTAAATCGTTAATAGCGCAAATTTTATGCACTTTTGCATAAAATGTTATGTATTTTGCAAATGAAATGCGTCGAGCTATTTTTTCCACCGTAAAAATTGTCGGGCGATGCCTTTTTCGAAAATTGTATTTTATTACATTTTTCCCCTACTAAACCGTGCGGAAAGGAGATATTTAGGTGGCCTATTTAACGTGGACCACCCTTTATATGTATTATTCCTAGAAGTGCTAGCGGTCTCAATGTTCTTTCATAGAATCGGTCGATATTTACTTAAATAAAAATAATGCACGTACGTGTTCACAGGAACAAAGAAATATGTATATCGCGATTGCGCGGGCAAAGTGCTTTAAAATGAAAACATTAGAGCTGATCGTTATAAAATTTACTCCGCCGCACTTTTGTTTAGCGCCGTTGTTCATTAATGATCCGAAATTTAGTGATGAAAAGAAGGGCGACAACAGAAACTTGATAATTGGAAGATTAAAACGGCGGGTTACATCTCGGGCAATGTGCATTTCCATTTACCCTGTTATAAAACAAGTTTTACGATCATTAAAATATAGAAACTGTTAAACATTGTATAATTAGAACGTAGAGCCGTGAGTAAGTACTCCGCCCTGTACCCATTCAGGAGGATACTGTGGGAGCTTAAAAGAGTTAAGCGAAAAGAAAAAGGGTGAAAGGGACGCGAAGAGAAAGTGTAATTATAATATGCACAAGAATTATAATATAGTAGCACATACAAATAATGTTACGAACGCAATTTTATGAAGAAATGTATAATAATTCGATAAGAAATGTATTACTCAATGATTTAGTTTTGATTGTTACTATTCTAGCCACTGTTAGTATAAGTAATTTTTAACTCGATTTCAAATATTCCTAGTAACAGGTAGTTCCATCGTTCCAATACTTAAAATTCTGCTTAGATCGTCAAGCTAGTAGTGTTGGAGTAATCTCTTTACCAGTATGTGTGAATTGACTCTAACGAGAGTTCAGTCGCCTATTAATTTGCAATAGAATAGAACTGTAAATAGAATAATAAAAGATTCGTTCTCACATGAGAAATCGACGTGTCGAAATTTTTTACCAAAAGGCTGATCCAAAATTTAATTGGGAACTCTGTCCTTTCATCTAGAATTTATTTCAATCCGATTAAAAATTCGTTCTACTAACACAAACACGACCCAGACCCAAATAACGTTGTCACTAATATAAATAACGTTAAATAAAAATTGAGTCGCCGTACTCAGACTCGGGTCAAACGATAAATTCAGGCGCAAAAGGAAAAGTGCAAACGTCTATGCGAAAATTTTGGTCATTGACACTGCTCGTAATAATAATGATAAACTTTGGAGAGCCGATGACGAGGAAAAAGGTAACGGCAAACCTGGATGAAGCAGTGGAGACCTGATTCATACATTCGGAGGAATATCGGAAGAGGAGTTTACTCTTTGAAGTGTGATCATCGCATGACGTGTCTTAGGAATAATGTTGGATGACGAATATGCAATTTTCCATTCAGTGAACAAGAATCGCACACCTGTCGAAAAACAAAAACACGTCTGTAACAAGCGCACCTATAAATTACGCAAAAATTTTTTATTATTCATTCGGCCGTTGATTTACCGTAATAAGCTTTACTTCCTATTATACAAAAACATTTTAATTAATAATTCGGCTGTTGTTTACACTCTACCCGGATTCACTAAAAATTCATCAAATTTCATCCCAACAGGTTTGACAATGGATTAACTAGTGATGTATCATATTAAAATGTCATTAATACACAACGATGCGTAATGGTAGTAGAATTATTTACCAACTATAAAGTTCACATTAAAATAAAATTCACTTCAATGTCCCGTAACCTTGTTTGTGGTCTTGCGCGTACATACGTACGTATACATATGTATGCGCCACGAAACAGATTCAAAAATAAAAAAATTGAATAGTATTATGTTATCACGGTGAAGTGAATTTACAGGTGCATCTTTCTTTTATGTTAAATAAAATGGCAGGAAAGGAAATAAAAAAACTGACGCATTTCGAACCATTATGGCTTCCATTGCATACAATATTCTAACACTCTTCTCCTTTATTTTGCTTTGTAATAATACTTAAACTCTGATTAATATTTCGGCATTTACGATAACATAGCAAACGTGATGGATAATCGGAATCGGTTTTGATAAAATGGATTGTAGTAATTACCTTGAAACAATCGTTAAAAATATATTTTTCTAAGATTAACTTGGTCTGATTAATTTCCGTATAAGAATGAAGATATCGGCATGATAAGATATAACATATTGCAGGAAACAAAGTCGATTAGAAATCGTAAGACAAATATAAATTTCGATTAAACAAAGTTATTTTTAACGTGAAATATCGTGCAAGATTATAATACAAAAAAATGACTCTCTAAAGTTTCAATGTCGCTTATGGAAACGTATTATAGTATTAATACTAATGTATGTAATACATAACTGTCACTCTTATCGCGGTATGAGTTTATCGCTTTACTCATGTCACTCTTCCACCGACAAGTTATAATTTTTGCGTCTAGGGTACATTGTTCGCGCATGATGTTACTTGTACTTAATTGTACACAAATATTGATGTTTCTCCCAACACACCACCAATTTGCATTCCTTAAGTAAATTGAACGTAACTAAGAGGTGTAAAATAAATATCAGTGACGTAAATCAGTTTCTGGGAATATAAAGTACTTGAGCCTTCGATGCGTAATTTCCTTCAGAATAAAACAAGAAATAACCGGCGCTTAAGGTGCCATTATATCATAAATTAATTTCTGATGTACGTGCCCCGGATGCATTAACTCCCGAATTATGTAGCACGATGCACATTGTCCAATGCGAAATGCAAATGTATACATTACCGGTGCAAAAAAGTTAATGGAGGGTAAAACGTTTATTGCGAAATCCAAGTTATTTCATCCCTGCTGGCATTCTCATGTTTTCTGCAGCGCCGATGAGAACAACCGCAGCTCCTATTTGTTGCAGAGCAGGCAGCTGCCAATCTTCAATTAGTTGTCCAAATTCACAGTTTGCAACAGTTTAAAGAGATTGTATACATCATAATCATACGTCAATGTAAGAAAATCACATATTTTTAAAAATTGAAGAAATTCCAATCTTTGGTAATTATCAATGTATACATATAACAATTACAGTTTAAAAAAGTGTAAACCTGAAATTTCATCCTATGCAGATTAAGATCGTACCTTTTCAAAATAGCAAATTACATCACTTCTGTTCGCATACTAAATTGAATTTTGTTCAAACAACTATCAGAATGATTACGATCATTAATAATGGAGCCGCTCACCTGCCCAATCGATTAACTCCATAAAACAAGTAGTGGAGAAATGTGATGAAGTAATAATCACTAATTTATTTTACTTTAACTCTGATGAGACGGCGGTGAACAATTTACCGTTATTATATTAAGCGCTTGCTATTGCATTTGAATTGCATTATTGCAACGATTTACATTAGAGTACGGAGTTAATTAGAACGCTTTCTGAAATAAATTGTTTTTTATTCAACGGCCAAAAAAATGTTATTTAGTGGTGTTAATCGTTATTATTTGGGAAATGTATTATAAATATAAAAAGTTATAACTGAATCAAGTGCGTTGACACGTAAGTTTAAAATATTCCAAAAAGTAGAGTTAACCGAGTTGGCGTGTGAACAGCGCAATTATTACTGCGATAACAAATAAACTTAACGGATCCTGTACACCATCTTGTGTTAATTCGGGCCTGAAATTCTTACTGTCGTACAATAAAGATATATTCGAGAGCTTCGTTCGCATCTAATAGATAATTAACAGTTTCGCCGGTGGCCGTGACCGATATGCACGGTAACGCCGTCGCACGATGCTCGCGATATCAATAATGAGCGATGAGCATGCGTGCGACAAAAAAGTATGGTTCACGTATGTACCTACGTACAACGGAAGTGACGATTTTTTAAGGAACATCAAGGTCACCTTCAGTACACCGAACGAAGCTCCTTGCATTTTAAAACCCCAGGAACGCCGATGTAGACTCCGTTCGCGACGTCGTAATCGCAAAAGGGTAGAATGGATCGCAGAATTTTTAGGCTGAAACACGTTCCAATTTTATCTGGATCACGTTTAGCACAGTAGTCCGGGATTCGTGTATGCGCACAGCGATAAGCTACAGTTTCCATTGACCCAATAAAGTTCAAATTATCATGATTTTTGTATTTCATTTTGAACCTTGAACTCAGCTGAATAAAAATATCGGGAACGGTTAGAAGAATAAGAATTCCAATTTGAATATTTATCGAGGATGACGTAAAGAGTGACTAATCAACGAAACAACAGAATTACGGTAGAAAAAAGTATTTTTTTTAATTACGTACCGTTCTACCGAGCACAGTTAATGGATTAAACTAATGTAAGCTTTAATATTTACCCTTGAAAGACTTGACAGTTACGTGTTACGAGGAGCGTCCAAGGAAATACTCGTAAGGATCGGCGACGCCTAACGCGAGAGACTAATTACCTTACTCTGGGTACTTTTAGCATATTTCAGGGTGTAATGAGTCCGCCAGCCGTACATAACGTCGGACAAAGTGTTGTGAAGTAGCAAAGAACGTACAACTATTCTCTCTATGGTTAGGTTAAAACAAAGTAGGATAGACCTATCACGGTCTATCAGTTTAATTCCAGGGTGGTGACTCGTTGTCAAAAAGACCACGATACTTTTCTCCATAACCTCCATTCATCCATCCCCCGTAGCTTCTTTATTTCTCGCAATAAGTTTTCGATGGTCCATCAGCAGGGCCACCTATGCTTTTGTAACGCTCGGGTTTCGTTCGGCCGCGGCATGGAAAGAAGAAAAAAAGAGCGAGTAAGACGATAATAGCTGGTCGATTGTATTACGCATAGCCGTAAGCTCTGCAGATGCGTGATGCGCTAAACGTGACGCGGTACGACGTTCCGCGGGGTTAAAATGCCGTATTGGAGGCCTCCTGGATTCGGACAACATTTCCAGGAAAAATCGATCGGCTGGCGGTTGATGGAGCGTCGAAAGGTATGGGTATATGACGCAGTCCCTCAAAGGGCTGGCCCGCTTTTGAGCAGGGTTTTCGAAAAGTTTCCGTGGCCAGGTTTCGCAGTGAGCCTGCGCACCGATAAACGCGCAATGCGACACGCGATAGAGTAGGACAGGGAGACTCGTAATCTTGTTAGAAAGAGAAGAAAAGGGGGTGGGAGAGGGCGCACAGCGGTGTTCACGATTAACGGTAAGGAAGGGAATTTAATGGGTGACACAGTGAAGAATGTTAATTTTATACCTTGCGCTAACGCCGATATCTGTGCTCTATGCGATGTCAATTTAGGTTGGAATATGTAGAACGGGAGGCAAGAGCTCTGCGTTGGCTTTCGGAAAGGCTGTGAATTTCACTTATCGCCTTTCTGCCTTTAATAAGTCTCCCGACGAAACCTTGCATGTCTTTCGTTTTACGTGCGAGAATAAGGTCTACATGTGCCCTTATTTTTAGCGAAATGAGGAAACCGATTTTTATTTGTTGCCCTCAAACTTAAAACGTTTATTCCATTGATATCTGATTATTTGGTACGTTGTATATTGTATATCGAGGTAATGGTCGATATTTGATTTGTGAACGAATAAATAAGTGTGTGGCTTTCTCGGGAATTCGGATATCGTATTGCGTCATACTTCGCACAGTATTGAATAAAAAATATTTATTATATATCCCGTGTCGTATATGTAAATACGTAATAGCGTTTCGCCGTGTTAATGCTTCAACGTTAAATTGAATAAGTAGAACGAGATAACGTATTGATTGCATTACAAATCACTCAAATTTTGTATTCTGTTTCGACATTACACTCTCTTCGTCGCTCCGATGCAAAGCATGCCATGTATGCCATTTTCATTTATTCTGTTATAATCCGCTGTTTCGACGTATTAGAAAATTGGCGGATTATAATAATGAAAATTGTATCGAAGCAGAAAGTGTGGATCACCTAAGGATCGTTAAAGCGTGGCTAATTTACGCTAATACTTTTGTTCTTCATTCAAGCGTAATTAAAAAACTTAATTATTGGGCTTAATAGTGTAGTGGTACAAATGATCCTGGGCGTAGCAAAAAGAAAACTGTTGATCTCTAAACGATTAACGTACTTAAGAGTTACGAATTTCTTTTCGCAAAAACGTTGTCAATATCCTCCATTTCAGGATTGCTTTAAGCCAAAATAAAAGTTTATTTTGAAAATGTTATCCCTTTCCATGGGATGGTATGAATAAGTAAATCTTGAGCACAAATACCTATTTCATCCCGCCTAATAAATCTTTCTGTTTTTTAAATGTAACGTGAAAAATCCTCGAAATTTGCGAATTACCTAAAATGCTGCTTGAAATAGTATACATATATCACGAATATACTCCAAGATCTAAATTTTTTATATTTTTTCTGTATTTTATGCATTTAGATTAGCATATAAAGGTAAATATAGGAACGGAATCGTGAAAGCCACTTTACTTCATCAACGGTGCGTGAAATAAAGTATATCATCGATTGTTTGGCCAGAATAAAAAAAGTTAGGTTTTCGAAAATAGAAACACGAAATAACAAAAATGAAAATGGTCTTTATCCAGATGTAATAAATTCAATTCTTTTTTGGTCATTTCCTTTTTAATTTTAAGAATTCTCAACGCATTCGGCACATGTAGCCAACGATAGAATTCTATCCATTTTAGAAGTATATTCGGAAATTGTAAAATATAAAAGGTGCAACTGTTTCGATGACTTTTAATTTTATTATTTCGCTAATTGTTAGCGAACTACTAGTTGAAATCTTCCAAATTAACATTGGATGTCTGCCGAAACTACGCATGACGTGCGGTGAAACGATGAAAGTGGTCGATAAAATTTAGAATTTATCGTTTTAATAATGTTTCGAAAAATGTTTAATAAAAATTTGTTTCTACGATCCATAGTTGTATCTTTATTGGAACGTATTACAGTATTTATAATTTAACTATTTTTGTACAGTTATAATATTCTTCAACAAATTAGTTTGTTTATACAGTAATGTAACAGTGTTTTGATAAGCAGGTACTATCGCCACTTTGGACAAAGAAATGCCAGTGCCGCAGAATAAACTGCAATTTCTTTGAATTTCATTTTAAACGTTTAAAATGCTGAATCATTCGAATGTTACTGGTATCGACAGAATTGGTAAAATCGGATTTGTAGTTTCTACCTCCAGTGCCGTAGCCATGCAGTCACTTGCTGCTTCAACTTCCCCCAAGGATTCCAACACTTTTCCCAAATTATACCTAAAAAAGAGACAGGGGTTTGATCTGTTTTATTTTTGCGCCTTGTGTTTGTTAATTCGAGGTTCCTGATATTAATTAATGGATTGTAAAGTGTCCACAATAGTGGCACTCCATTTAAGGAGAAACAAGAATTTAAAAAGGAATCATTGTATTGAATAATATACAGAAGTCTTAATACCATGTTTGATGAGAGTTCGGATCAATCTTCGCAGCGTCCCTTAAAGTTTTCTCCGCCAATCTTTGACTTCCCAAATAGTGGTAAATAAGACCCTAATAATACATGTTGTTAGAATCGTATTAGGAGAAAAATTATTCTGTGAAGCTACCTACGAGATCTGAACATAAAAAAAATACTACCAAGTGCTGTAAACTCTTGATATGCGATGGATTAATCGAAACGGCGTTCTGGTAACATTGTTTGGCCTCCATATATTCCAATTTATATTCGTGCAAGAGGCCACGCTAAAGAATACGATAGTTTATTATTGCATCGTGTTTTTAAGATAAAATAGCGAACGAAAATCTAGGTCACATTGTACCTTCAAAGAATAAATTAATTTACCGTATACATAATATGGTGGCTTAGTGGAAAAATATTGGTAGCCTCTTGCAAAGAAAGAACAGCGCCGTTCGGTTGGTCCAAGACTAAATAAACCTCGGTGAGTAACAACCAAACCTGTAATTGTAAAAGCCACGCTCTCTGTGGACCCGGCTTTGGCGTGAAAGAGCTAAGCGAGGATGCAACTTCGGAGAGAGCTTGCTCGACCCTTGAAGCAGCTAATGACTGTGCATGCAGAGAACCTATTTTAAATATGATCGTGTGTAATTTAATTTGATTTTATAAAACACCAAACCTCGACGAAACACGAGTGACAGGATCATATTTTTCGTCGATACGTACTGGAGTCTTTGTCCGACATTTCTGAGGTATAAAGTTGAAACACGCTTCTGGTTTCGCTGCGTTTTTCGCTGTGCTGCTCGTTGCAATTAGCGTTGGTCTGATCTTCGTAGAGATTTTTCCAAAGCAGCAACATATGCCTTATGGTCAGCAACGCTTGTTCACCGCCGATGCTTCGCAATTCGAGATGTGCTTTCACGTAAAGGAAATTTAAATTATCCGGATATTCTTCTAATACACTGTTGATTAAATGCAACGCTTCCGAATATTGTTTATGCGCCGACAACAATAACGCCAATAAATGCAGCGAGGGAATGTGTTCCGCCCGAAGGCTCAGTGCAATTTTTACATGGATCATGGCATCGTTGATTTGTCTATTAAGAGCGTATTCGTGGGCTAAATAATATTCAGCTAAATGATCGTTCGGATCGCATTGTTGTGCTCTGTATTAAAAAATTCTTTTTAGTTTACAGGATCTCATGATATTTAACTTATGCCATTTAGGAATTAGAGGAAAACCTACTTTTGAAAGCATTCTAAAGCTGTTTTAGTGTGATAAGTCTTGTCAAGTTTAACTATTGTATTTGCAGAAAGTATACTATGACCGATTCCAATATAAAGATGACACCTAGATTGCATTCCTTGGGAGTTAGTAGTGTCTCTTTGCAGTGCTTTTTGACTCCAGTCAATGCCTTCTTGTACCTATTTCAAGTTGAACATTTTAATACAGGCAATAGACATACATTGCGCTAATGGAACTCCCTGTCTAACAATGATTATTACCATATTCAGTTGTTCGTAGCACAATCTTGCAGCTAAAAGGCATGGCATTACTTTTTGTGGAGATAATCTCGCTACCACTTTCAAAACCCTGTAGGCGTGCATGTATCTGCCCATACTGATTAAACATAGTGCGCATTGCGTCCACGTGTGCGCTTCCTCGTGCGAAAACTTCATTGCTCTCTCAAATGACTGTTGAAAAATGAGAAATTAATTTTGCAATACTTATCGGACTTGTAGACAAATTTGATAGAAAAAGGAAACAATAAATAAACCTATAACTAAAATAATTACAAGGGACATCAGCATATTTTATAATAATAACCTCGTACAGCAATTCCACTTGACTCCATCTCACGACGACAACCGTAAGAAGATCGTACACGGCGGTGGCATTCTCGAACGCATGTATTCTAGCTTCCTTAAATTCTGGGGATTGACTGAGCACTGCATCTCGCACTGCCATAGCTTCGCTGATCAGCAACAATAAAATAGTTTCTTCGTACTCGTTTCTTGGTACAAACATGTTAGGGCCTAAATACTTTTTCGGTTTCCACGGCGAATCTGAGGAACCACCAGACGAATAATGGTTCGTCCTTCTGTTAGTTACAGCAGCTGAAGAGAAACAATGCCGAGAAAGCAGACATTTACAGCGATTCGTGTCAGTCTAAATTTCAGTTTGATATAAATGTGTATTGGTCTGACTAAAAGCCTACAAAGAAGTGAACTACGAGTTGCCATATCGTGTAGTGAAAATTCGTGCCTGATAAGAAGTTAGGAATAAACAATTTAAATGATTAAAAATATAAAAGAACAGTTGGTATATATTAAAGTATACACAATATATTTAAGTTATATGTTCACTTTACTACTAACTTATGGAACTTTGATGTTGTTGAAATAAGTGAAGAGATAAGTTGTGGAACTCTTTCGCCAAACCTGATGCAATATCATACAAAGACGTATCATACATTAATGATGGGATTACCTGTTGTATCGCTTGAACCTTCCGGCGCTTTGTATTCAGCGCCGCTTATTCCTCGTACCAATACTTCCGCTAGCTGCCTCGTTAACGTTACCCGGATACTCTGAGTTGTAATGGACTCCACAGCTGATAAAATTTCCCTGAAGAGTAATTCAATTTCTTATAAATACCATGCTTCATATCCATGTCCTTTTTTAAAAGCTGGGAAGTGCGGGAAAATATCGAAAACTCGAGGTCTAGTTACTATTTTGTTTTAGACGTTGAAGATTTTTACCTGTATCGATTGATAGCAGATTGAATATTACCAGTCTGAATATATAATATGGGTGCCCTTTGCAAGGCAGTCTCCAAAATTGGTCCAACATGTTTTGTAGAACAAAACGAAGATTGAGTGGAATATGTACCTATTAAGTAGAAAGTACATTTTACTAATAATTATTACTAAAAAAATTAGATATTCCAAATCTAAATTTAACTTTCAAATGAATCCCAAGTTTCGTTAATTATTTTCTACGTTTCCGATCATTATTAGTCATGATCATATGTCGTCCTTTGATATTCAAATAAATGACTACTATAAATATTAATTTCTCTTTTCACGTGATTCATTGTCAGATATCATCGGCGAACGTAATGCAATTTCAACAATCGTATTATTCCTCTCCATATATTCTTCGTTTCCATTTGTGAATCAACATTACTTAATTATAAACAATCTACAGTAAGTTAATTTACATCACCTGCATTGTTACTATTTACGGTTGACGTGCCATTTTGCTGCTGCATTGCAAGTTTGTCTTGCTCTTGCAAATATACCAGTGTTAAATCCCCAGCGATTTCGTAACATTTGATGATTTGTTCTTGCCATTCTGCTATTTTGTATTTTGATTTTGAAGTTGGCGGTAACCTTTCCAGGCAAAGTCCTGCCATGAATACAAGAATGAAAACGTTGATATTTTTAATACATATAATTACGCGCACTATTTACAAGGGACGGAAACCTGCATCTTGTCAATGTTGCTATTTTGAAGCAAAATAACTGTAGCATTTAAAACAAGAAAAATATATATATATATCGAACATTATGTCGGAATATGTACTGTTTTATAATTATCCATTGAGTTGTAAAGATACATTGAGTTGTGAAGTCTTTTATATTGGAATATTGGTAACCGTCCCTGTGATTATGCATGTGTAGAGTATCCCAAAACCTTGACTTATAGAACATGTTACAAGCATGATGTATGATAAAAATGCAGATACAATACAAATAGATCTTAAAGTTCATATAAACGCGTGTTTTCCATGCTTCTGAACTTTATGAAACAGGTACTTTTATCATGATCTATTCAGTTTATATTGCTAAATATTTTGATGGGAATTTTGAAACATTATGCCTTGTATGCATTTGGTCTAATTACAATTAACAGAAGTTTGAAAACACCACATTAAAATGGTATGGCCCATAAAGATTTAATTTAAAATACATAAGAAACTTACGAGGAGAAACACGCAGTATCAAAATATTTAGAGGAAATTATATATTGTAATCATTACGCAAGTTTAGATACAAGCACAGTTAGATAGTATCACAGAGAGGTACGAAAGTACAATCATCATTTATAGCACAAGTATTGCAACATTTTGGTGAATAAAACGAAATGGACAAAATAATTTAATTAACAACTTAATTTAACATAAAACGAAATGGACAAAATAATTTAATTAACAACTTAATTTAACATAACGCAAGAGAAAAATTTCTTACGCAACAGTGAAGGACATAATCACATTCCGAGTACTGGTTGAGGTAGAAAGTTGAAAACAGCAGAAGTCATTTAAGCACAGCAAACAAAAGAAAATAAAATAAAGCAAAGAAGCAATACAAACCTTTACTCGCATATGATTCTGCTATAATGCGCAGTCTCCGGCTGGGTAAATGTTTCTCTGTCTCTAAAGTAAACAATCTTTCTTTCCCTAAATTATATATTGTCTATAATACTAACTGGGTAGCAAACGAAATACCATCTTTGCAATTGCTGCTACTTTGGGCCAGTGTACAAGATTAATACTTAGTAGACTGCTATTAAAAAAATCAATATGCAGTCCTATAAATTTTATTAGAACATCTACGCTGAGTGTGATATTATGAAACCTAGCACAGGTTCAATCTATCGACATACATGAGTAATAGGTAACGATCATTAAGTGAAATTTACACAACATCAAACTATTAGTAATATCGATATCGTTCCTTCATTTGACTGACAAGCGGTTATACGTGAGAATAAAAATAACGATGCAGTAACACATTCTACAAACGTATTAAATCACTTAAGGCATTTCGAATGTATACCTTTAATTGCATACGATTCTGCAATAATTCGTAGACTTCGACAAGGCAATTGTTTTTCTGTAAGCGTTTGCAATTCTGCTTGCTGATAGTGGTTTAAAGCCTCCTCATACATTCCCATTGCATAGTGCAACTTTCCCAATAATAAATGCGCATCCAACACAACTAAGGCCTAAAATGTTCAATAATAATAATAATTCTAATGACGTTTAACATTATGGTATTACAAATAACAAATTCACAAGGATACTGTTCTAAAAACTAAATCTTTAATGTTAGTTTATGGTCGCATTCAAATTGTAAAAAATTATTCAAAAGTATAGTAGTTCACTGTTGATTGTTTTCATTATAATATCCATCTAAAATTATAGTAATTACCTGCTTATCTTTTTCATTTGCCGCAAGAAGTAAATATCTTCTAGTTTCTGCCAGTCCATTTCTAGCTTTGTTAATGTTAGCATCTATGGGTGGTGTTTCTTCCAAGAAACTTTCCAATCTTCCTTCTCCGCATAAAAAATTTGCCAAGCACTCTAAAAATAAATATTTGTTTGCTGCCTGTCTATTTAACAATGACAGAAATTGTTTTTTTAAAGATTCTTGTTTCAAAGCATGATTTTTTAAACAAGACGTTTACATTGTTGTTTCAGAATTAAAATACGAAACTTGATGGCCGTTTAAATCGCAGATTCTTGTTGAATCTTCCTTAACACAATTTTGTCGTCATGCAAATCATACCGCAACCATCGCCTGATATAAAAATACATCAACGTGGATATGAAATGGTATTGTATACAGTAATTATATTTGTCCTCTATTCCTGCACTTTACATGACTGGACGACTTTTTACACCAACAGGTTACGAAACTCGGGACGCAATATTAAATAGTCATAAAAAAGAGATACCGCGAAACGTCAATTATAAAAAGTGACAGGTGTCTATCACTATTTCATTTAGATGAAGGATAAAGAAGACATTATTTACCATTGCTGGGGTACTGTACTTTCAGGTGTTCCGCCAATTCTATAACCTTTTTCCAATTTCCCTCCTCGCGGTTTCTATCGATCTCTGATTCAATCCGAAGGGTGTGTCCTTTTTTACTTGTCATTCTTATTCACTCTGAAGGAACAATCAGACAAGCTGGCAAATTCCTTCGTGATCTTTGCTAGGACGTAACGTTAGTATATCGATCATCAATGCGTGTTACGAACGCGGTCACTGTATAAAAGTACACCAAAGTACACGTATGACAACCTTAGTCTCAGGCACGTGCCAGCCTCAATGATGCTGTGTTGCCAGACATGGAAGATTTATCGCATGCGCGGTGATAAAACAGTGTGCGCAAGAGCCAGCAGTGACGTACTAAACTGCTTTCACATGGTTCTCACTACAAAATATCTGTCATTTATCAGCGGCAGCATCTTAAATACACCATCCGTCTAATATCTTTTTCGAAAAGAATAAATCGACTGCAGATACAATTTTCATGTTTCTTCCTGCATTTGCATTGTTTAAATTACCTTGTAATATTATAATCTACTACTGGGGCTGATTAGATGCCCCTTTTTACGACGAGGTGGATAATAGTGCGCACCGAAATCGTTTGAGCGCTTGCGACCATGCGACAAAACACCTTCTCCATCACCATTTGTTTAGAAACCGTTAGAGTGCATTAGAAACTCATCAAACGCGGAGTTCCAGCGTGTACGAATTTGAGAAGATTTAAATTATGTTATGTAAATGATGTTGAATCAAATTCAACACAATTTTTATCAGATTATCTGTGGATCATGGACAATTGTATCTTTTTAACTCGGATGATCATTTGGGGTTTTTAGGACATGTTGTCTTTATAGTTGTGTTATTTATTTACATGTCTTCAAATGTTTGTTTTTGTTGGAATTTTGTGACTAACATTGTTACAAGTAACATGGCAATTAATTATCCTTGACAATTATGACTTATAGGTGAATTCTTCAGAGAATAGAATTGAATATATGGTTATATAATTTTAATGAACATCTAATGTACTCTACAAACTTTGTAAAGTTGCATGCAGCTAACGAAGAAGTGTTAACATATTTTTTAGCGCGTCAATGAAGTAAGCATGGTTATTCTTTAATTATTCTTTTACTCATCACTATTATACATTTGTAAATATATTAATCAACAATATAAAAATTTCCTTTATTTCTGAACTGTAAGATAACAGTTACTTAAATAGATTTGAACATTTTAAATGTTTTATTCTATTTCTTACTTAATTCAATTACTTTTCGATATCGTTTCTTCCACTTTTCTTTTATATCAGTGATATTATGCTGCAATTTGTAATTTCTTAGTTTATTCCTTTAAAGTTCCACAATTGCATTGAAAAATAAATTCAGAGATAGAATATGTTTAATATATTCGGTTTTTGTGGGTACAACTAATTGATATAAACATGCATTACTCTGATTAAGTATAATGTATTGTAAGAAATGAAAACCAAACAAACAAAAGTATAAATATATTCCAACCTGCAATATATGCACTCCACGTTGCGTAAGCACGATCAGTTCTTTCATTCCGTCATTAGTTATATCCATGTAACATATAGAATGCACGGGTGCATCAAACAGTTTTCTCATTGATATTTCCCATGTGTCATTCATTAATGAGAATATTAAAACTTCCTGACCATAAGTACCCAACAATATTTCATTCTGACCATCCATATTAATATCCGCAACGCAAGAGCATAAGATGCAATCAGATGTCTCGCTACCCCGTAACGTCAAATCGTCATTCATTCCGTTACTCAAAATGTCCCTAATATTTCAGAAAACATTTTTTTGTTGTCTTATGGAAGTTTAAGATTTTTATGTTTACACACAATTTGGAGAATTGATTGTACCAATAAAATAATGTGTATACTTACATAAAGACAACTGCGTTACTTGTGTTTACGACAAGAATATTTAACTTTGGTTCGTCATCCTCCAAGGGAGAATGATTTGAGTCTAAAACGATTATGAATGCGGATCATTTCTCAGTTTTAATCAATTATTAATGTTGTTCGGTTTCTAAGTAAAGAAAAATATTTACTGTTGGATTTTATGAAAGCAGGTTTTGCAACACTGTTCTTTTGTGGAAATATGCGTACGCTTGATACAGGTTTATCGTATCTTAATACCCAACATCGATAAATTTTGATTTCTAAAACATTAACTACAGCAACTTTTACTAAACCACACTCGCATCCAATCACGGTCAGTCTCCTAAATAAATGCAATTATTGTGTTTAATTTCATGTTTAGTTCGTTCTGGACCAGTAAGTAACAGTATTTCTCAGTTTACCATTTATAACTGCCGTAATAATGAATATTAATCCACAATGCAATCGTTTGTATGTCATGTAATTCAGGAAAATGTTTTTCAATCGACAACTCGCTATAACCATGACTTAATTTGTCTTCTCTAATCATATGAATTTTGTAATCACTGCCAGACAATAACCAGACCACCTAGAATCCTAAGAGTTTAATTCTACCCTAAGCTAGAACCTTTCTCAACGTATAACACATGTGAATTCTAATTTCGGTATCACCCAAAATTACCTCATTACAAGAATTTTGTTGTGGCAATATGGTGTGATACAAGTGATATGGAGTGTACGATAATTCTATCATCAGACAATTTTGTGCAATAGCTTCGATCGAGCTACCCTCGTCCCCTTCTCCATCTGTGACACCCTCTGTATATATATTTAAATATCTCTCTATAGACGTGTCTGTACTAGCCTTCATTATTGTTATTCCTATCACAAAGCCATCGCCAGTATCAGATTTGTTATAGGCGTCGATAGATATAATTTCTGCGCCACCTAAGGAAATGCATAATTCTCACTTAAATGTGAAAACTTAAAATCCAGAATAATAATCAATGTATAAATTTACAAACTAGGAATATATGTAAAAAGTAATTCCTTGACCAATGGTCTCAAGTACATCTTCGACATCTGATGATATTCGCACGAGTATATTTTTCTTTTTAAAGAAGCCACCAAGACTTTATTGGAGCCATTGGTGGTACAAAGTTGTGTCATAGAGTAGATATTTCCCTGCGATGCTAAGGGGAACCAGTGTGCATCCGTCAGGTTATTCATGATTTCTTGTTAAATGGAAACAATGAGAGTGGCATAAAATACTTAGTTGCCAATAATCTCTCTTTATTTATATCTTGATTATGTTAATGTTTATATTATCATATATTATATAATTTGGAAAATGTGGAATGTACTACAGTCAAACACTTAGTGTCACGTAAGTCACTGTAAGCGTCGATATATTTGGAATATTTGTCTCTCGTTTATTTCGTAGATACAAATTCTAGGTTATACGCCATAAAGGTACATTCACATAAACGCATTGTTCAAATAACAATTAAATTTTAATTAAACTGTCAAATCTGGTTTAACCTCATTGCCTGCGTACACTGTTTAAATAAATGAGAGATTATAGACTGAAATCCACACATAACTTAATATTAACACGGCTCTGAACGTGTTAACCTCTGGAAGGTTACCGCAACTTGCGCAACTGATATTCGACCATGTTCAATTGAGAAAATAATTTTTATAACATGAAGATATTACTTTGATATTTTTTACACGTTTCAAATTGTGGAATTTACGTTATACGATTGGCTATCTTATACACCACCATTTCCAAGTAAGAGAACTATAAAATTCATTTGTACAGCTCCTTAACAGTTTTTTCCTTTATAGAGTTCCTTTTTTCCAGAGTTCCTCTGAATTCGGAAAATGTAACATCTATATCAATTTTGATATTTATGTTCTTATACTTGCGTGGGGTCCAGAACAAATTCTCCAATGGTGTTTGTGATTCAATTACAAAACTTCAATTACTAAACAAAATATACGAAGTTCGTGTCCAATGGTTTTAGAATTCTGAATTAAAAATTTTCAGGTATAGCGGAATTCAAAAAAAGGTTTATTCAAGATTTAGTCAATTCGATCCTATGATATTCTCGAGAAGGATAGTTAAAAAGTAACGAGAACGTCATATTATCAAACAAGGTCAAGTTTTATATCACTAGCATTTGCAAATAACAGAATTCATGTACTAATTTGTAAAATAGAAAAATTGCAAGGTACTAGGTCAATTCTCATAAATATCTCAGCAAATTCAACAGTAAATATACCATCTATATTATAATATGTATTAGTTCCTCTCTTTTTTTTATACAAAATTTATATTATACACACATCGCACGATTTAACAAATATAATTCACGTAAAGAAGTAAATCAGGGCGTTTGCTAAAAGCCTATATCATTTTCGCACAAATACCGTAATTGGAGATCTACAAAACAACCAAATAGATCTAATCACAAAAACTCATATGAAAATTCTTAAAAAATACGAAGAAACAAATATGTGACCGGGAGTCATTTGAAACAAAAAAAAACAACGGAAACGATGACCCAGCAGATGGAAGGAAAAAATGTCTGGATAATCATAGACTACCTAGATTGTAGACAATGGAAGTAATTCCAGTTCAGATTCATAATCATATATACACAAAAATGCACAGAAGCTGTGCATGTGTGCATATTTCACGTATCAAGAATATAAACTCACATTATATATGAAATGCGGAAAATACATTACATCAAATATACAAGCTTGTCGTCTTCGTAGTTTCTCGATGGAATGCAACCATCGTATTTTTTCCCATCAGTATCTGTAGACTCATCCAGTTTTCAATCGATCAAACTTGGTGGAGCTTAATAATCGGTTGTTTTCGCTGTGCATCTAATTGTCATCTCTTTTTTGTTTTATTTGTTCGATCAATAGAAATACGCTCCTTAGCTGAGCGATGGTTCACCAGAAATTAATATAGCTTGTAGCACGTCAGTCACGACATTTCCCTTTACGAGGTACCATGTACCCGCGGAAATCCAATATCGAGATTAATCGCGTGCGATCGAGCAGGTCGACCTAAATACCGTGGCGTCATTTGATTTTAGAATAGAAGCGTGTGTGTATATGTCATACATCAGCGTTTCCCAACCTACGGTCCCGCGTTTGATTTAAACAAAGTTTACGGAAAACAAAATTACAAGATTTCCCTGGCTATTACGCCCTCGTAGTATCGAAGACGGCAGAATTAATCAATTCTTTAGCATCATTGCAAAGTTACACCCAACATGGAAGAGGAAGTTTAATAAAAATCGATAGTAACTTTTTGGATCTTAGAGATCGTTATTAAAGAAAACGTTTTTAGCTTAGATCTAAAATTGAACGCCGAAATAGGAATATTTATTTCGAGGTTCTTACAAAAGCGAAAGCTGGATCGTTCACAGGTACTGCTATAAGTAAACTAGCAAAATTTACAGGTATTACAGAAAATGGTCCGCAGAGATCAGAAGATTAGGAATCGCTTTTATAACGGGGTTCATGCAAGACCGGCTACTAAAACTCGGGATTTATCAAACGTGTAGATTTATATATGTATACATACATACATATACATCATAACGATATATATGTATATGTGTGTATATATATATATATATATACTTATATATATATATATATATATATTTATATATACTTTTGCTTTCTTTTTATTAAACAGAGAATCACAGAGAAAACTGGACATGTCGGAGGGGCGGGAGATGTTACGTAGTCTAACTGATCCTGCCTGCACGGCGCACGGGACCCGCCTCCGCATTTTGTTTAGTTTCACCGCCTCGCTAATGTACAAAATACCTCGCCGTTAAAAAATCAGCCGCAGCTTTAGTAAAAAACGTACGAAATTGTGGGAAGAGGCGGGTCGTGTGAGCCGGGTGCGGCCCGCTCGGTATCCGCAGAGAAGGTTTCATTAGTGGAAGTAATTAAGTTTTATTTACAAATCAAGGCATTATTGTTAATTATGTTTACATGCATACTCGCGCCTCTCTTATTTCTCCTTCTCGCACTCTAAGTTATTTATCTTCCCCTTTTGCATCTCTCACTCTTGCCAGTACGGCACTCCGAATTCCAATAATCTCTTCCCATTTGTGACAAATTTTGTACAATATAATAATAACGATACAATAATTGTAATCGTCCAGAGCGCAACGGCACGTCTGCTGGAGCTTTGCATTTTTTATCATTATTTCTCTTTTCTCTCCTATTCAACTGGATGCATATAAAAAGTTTCGACGTCGACTCTGCGGCCGTCGCTCGGCGAACGGCTTTTACCACTAATTGGTTTTTTTTAATACACACATACACGCATAATCACGCACGCACACGCATTCTCTATCCATCTTTTTAAAAGTATGTCCTTTACATGCTCACTCGGTTCATTACACAGCAAGGCTGTCCAAAATAACGCTTCTGCGCTGAGAAAAGTGTTAGCAACGCTTTATTGCTGTTACAGCTAAGTTATTATCTCCTGTTGATTTCTCATCCACACCGGAGTCCCGACAAACCGGTAACTTTTATTCAACAAAATAAAAATTGTTCTGCAATTCCAATTTTCTTTATCTATAATTGGTAAACAATTAACTATTGTCACTGATCAGCTGGCGTTCGGTACAATTATATTCGTGTAAAGAAGAGATAAAAATAGCAATAAAATCTGCTAAAATTAACTCGATAGACAATAATTACAATATGATTTCACCAATCGCGTAAACTGTTGATCCACAGGTGAGGAGTTTAGTCGAAAACAATTCCACGTGTCATCCCCAATCCCCCACAATTATGAGGGTATGTACAATATCTCTACATATAAGTCTCACATATATTACATACATATTGAATTACATGAATAGCCTCCCCGCAAATTTCAAAAATAATCCGTGAATTCGTTCGGAAAATTCTCTCGCGCTCCCTCAAATGATTGGTCTATCTAATAATTTACTTACCTAATTACGTATCACGACGATTTTCGTTATATCGCTGACACTAACAATTTTCTCAGCGCACATTCACAATAATCGGGCGTATTGTGTAGCACCCGCAATAGGCGAGTATCCCCAGAATTCTCCTACAGTGCATTATAATCACATTACAACTCCATAGTATAAAAAAAATGCTTGGGAAGATTGAAGCCCAACGAAAGAAACGCACGATATATAGTGGCAGCTCAAGTAATCAAGAACGCAAATAATTAAGTTTTTCATTTCAACATCAACGTAGTAAGGCATTAAGAAAGTCCGCAACTTTCGCTGCTACATGTCACTGACTTTCTAAACATTCGTATTTCTAATATTTATATCGGTATTTTACATTCCGCAATTCAACGTCTTTCAATAATTTGAAAAACATTCGGAGAACTTGACATTGTATAGGAAAAGGAAACTTGATGCAGCTAAGGGTACTACGATCTTGAAATAAATATATTGTTGCAAAATTGTGCGGCGTATAAAAATAGTCCCGATCGTCCGAAAAAAAAAATTACTGTCTTGAGTTCTTCAATTTGCGCCTCTTTATGTACATATGTATTGAGACTCGGTTTATTTCCGCCAGTTTGTACTCGATGAAAGCGATACCTATATTGAATTGTTGATGTTAAAGAATTACGGAAGCACGGGTGCCTAACGTTTGGGAACAATGCTCATGCATGGTCAGGTTCAATGTTGAATTCGTAGATGCAACATCGACGTTATCTCATACGTCCCTTTTGATTTTTCAACCGTAAAGCAGTCATTAGCAATATTTTTCACAATTCAGCCTGTTATCTTGCGCACTATAAGCGATAAACAGTTTCCGTAATAAAAATATGCGAAGTGGTTTTAGGACTTAACCACATGACTGCGCATATCGCATAATCGCTGGCGCCGTATCTGAAAGTACGGCTGCCTTTTAGACAGCAGACGAGCTTTACAAAACGTGTCGTGGAATAAATATTCAACGTATCAATTCGATTGGTAATACAAAAGTTTTCGTGCGTCCTCTTCCGTGTACGTATTTCCGAAAAAGGTGCACGCGGTCTACGGAGTCGTTTCGATGGGCATTATTCAATAAGAATGTCTGCACATTTATACAATAATAATAGTAATATAATTATAAACTTCTTGGCAGATATTAGTATTCTTTGTTTCATACAGATCGATTGTTCGTATCAATTGCTGCAGATTCGTTAACGTTTTAAAAAGAATATTTTAATAGTAATGCATATCCATTATACTGCATAATGTTCCATTTTTCTTTAATAATTTCGTTTCCACTTTTATTTTCGTAAAGAAAGCTAATGAATATTGTAAATTATATGTCTACGTCAGCTATTGTGTCGTTACGATTCTTCTCGTTAAATCGAACATTCTAAAGGCATTAGTCCTGTAAAACATAATAGCGAGGTACGTTTAGTAAGTACAAATGTTTCATATCTTGTGCTGTTTGTCGGACTATACGCAATGAACATAAATACAATAGGATTAGCACGGCGAAACAATTCTAAGTTATAAGGCTAAATAATCATTAAATTCTACATGTAATTTTAATATTTCTATAAAATTCCAAGATGTGTCAGCTTATGATTTTTCTTGAATTTTGTTTTGACTACATGCGGCAACATACTTACAATATTTTTTCATCCATTTAAATTACCGCGTAAAATATTCAACCCATATTTTCAGTTCTCGGATCACCGTTATACCTTCATCTTTCCAAGCGCGAATTGTATTCTTGACATTGACCCATTTAGAAGATAGGCATACGATATCTGGCGGAAAAACCTTGATCGGACGAGAAGTTGGAAGCCAGTTAATGTTATGCAATATGTAAGACGTTACATAATATGATTATCTATATACACCCGAGCCCATTTTTTTCTAACAGTTTATCACGCTGTAAAACATCGGGTACTACTGTCTGTTCAATTCAATGATGGGCAACAGAAATTTGAGAAGAACAAAGAAAAACTAAAGCATAATGGTTTCGTATCTCGGTAATATATTGCGATGAAGACAAGGTAACGACGACTTTGTTTTCTTTCTCTGTATACGTAATTCAATCAATCTTACGATTTTCTAATCGGCGTTGTCTTCAATTTCAATATAAACTTAATAGGTGAACATAAATGATATAAACAGTAATTCGACGACTGTAAAATATTATGAAACTTGCAGATTCATGGAAATCTTTTTGCATCTACTTAATTCGTTCAGACGTCATTAGAAACTGCAAATGCCGAGACCCCGACGTCTAAACTGTAACCTGATTGACTGATTTTGCACGTCACATTATGTAAAGAATACGACGGAAATACGATAATATTATAATCGCATAAACGACAGTAGGTGTAAGTAACTTAGATTCAAGGTGTTCTTATGCAGCTGTTATCAAATTGAATGTATCCATAAACGAAACATTCTCACACCCTAAATACGTTCGTTTTGGATGAACTCAACACCAGCAGATATGTACACGTTATTGAATAATATGGTATATGATGTTCAAAACTAAGCTGACAATGATCAATGATTCTCGTGATAAAATTATATTCAATACACTATTAATTAGTTAATGATAATAATGAGGATAATAATAATAATAATAATAAGAAGAATAATGGGTAGAATAATAACAATAACAAAATAAAAAGCATGAACAACGACAATTTTGGTCGGATATGGAAGTATAACGCGATCTGTACATTTGTTATGCGTGGGTCAAGCGTAAAAAGTTGATAACTATATGCTTGTTAGTGAATATACGTAACGATACATCGTCGCTTATCTATTCTTCAATCGCTACAACTAAATAATTCTAATTTGTTAATGATTAATGATATTATTACGATTATCGATTTAACGTAACGTTTCATTAATCGTACAACCGCCTGGAAGGAGAGAATGATATGCATTGGCCCAGTTGTTGAATTTACGTAAGTCCATTTTCCGATTTACACAATTCCCGGTGCATTATTTCATTAAATTTCTTTGGATTAAACGTTAACACACCATGTAAAAAAATGAGAACACAATATTATGAATTTCATCGTGCGCATTACCCATTTTCACGTTTTAATATTAATCAGTTTTGGTATGACGAAATTCAATGTATCTGAAGCCCCACTCATTGGCAGTACTCCCTTTGTGTAAAAATGGATCAAAAAAGTTTGCGAAATAAAAAATCTTTCTTGCATTTACATTATTATTCTAGATCATTATATTCCTAGTACTTTTTTTGTTTATTTGAAGAACATCTGTTCCGCCAAAGTTAAATGTTGTCCTTCAATAAATTTTAGGGAGAAAACGCCACGATTTTAGTTGATACAACAATTTTACAAATCATCAATCATGCGATCATCTCTGTTCATTATTTGGAATTATCAGCCTCATAAAACTATGCATAAAAACGAAGCATTATCGTGTTACCCGATATTGTATCGTAATATCGTAAAGATTGATCGACATCTTCTATGTACGGTCAGTAAAAAAATGCGAATTTATGGTAATTGACGTAAACAGAAAAAAGGGGAGAAACAGAACGGCCCATCAAACGACTCAAAGTGATGCAGGTTTTTCTTCTCTCCGTACATCTCGACGCTATACTCTGACTTCCAAAGCACAATTCTTTTCTCTTTTACGATCAACCCATGAGGTACTCAGCACGGTCAGATAAGGTCGTACAAAAGTACGAAGCTATACACTTGCCCAATACAAAACATACATTACTTTTCACATTCACTATTATCGTTGCCATCTGCTCCTTTCTCGAGTACACCAAGCACGGAAACACGCACATTGGCATTATTATGTAACCGATATATTACATCAAAAGTCTATTCAAATTTCGGTATAATTGGAAGAATCATTCAATATTACCGATTGAGCTATTTTGTATATATATCTTTCAGACAACTTGTATGTAAACAATTGGATCGGTACGTCGAGTTCGTCCTATTCATCACGGTGAATACAGTTTGCAGCGTACTATATTGCCGCTTGTCAAGAAGGAGAACTCAAGGCAACAATAAAGCAGCTGTGTTTAACGTTCCATAGAAACAATCATATGATACACAGGAGGATAGCAGGATTTTTACCTCCTCTAGTAGATGATTGTTCAACAGGTATATATGTATATGCTGTACACTCGATATTTAATGGGTCATACCTGGCTGTCCACTACCGCACAAGGAGCAAGTAATGTGGAGCATTCCAGTCAAGATCCTTCTTAAGGTGCATTGAGCGACGACAATACTGGCAATTTGGCCAGAATTTAGGTGGGGCTAGGAAGCACCGAGCGAGCCTGATCCTGGGCTTGGACTATTTTGTATCGCCGCAGGTGCCTGATTGTATGGGTGATTACTGTTGCACAAGACTGTATAAATGTTCTCCACGTTACTGAGCTTTTCAAAAAATGGAATCAAGTCCAGCAGCTCTGAATCCGTCATGTCATCGAACCATGATGCCACTGGCACCTGAAAATGAATTTAACAGTGCCGTTAAACATTACTTTTAAATTGCATTATGTTAAATAAAAGATTTTCATGCTATCTGGATTGTGCCTTACCGCATTGTCTGGATGGAAAATATAACTGGCAGGACTATTATCGACAATGATAATTTGCTGTAAATCCCGACCTAATTTATTTAAATCTTTAACATAATTTCCTCTGTGAAAAACACACGATTCTCTAAACAATCTTGCTCTGAATACCCCCCATCTGTCGAGTAGATCTGCAACTGGATCAGCATACTGGAAAATCATAGTATATGAAATAGTCTCAATGTTTTTTCGTATTAACGAATCACAGAATGGTCGAAAACATCCAATGGCACATACCTTTGCCAAACTTGCCGTGAACAATACGCATTCATACAGTTCACCCATTCTCTGTAAGAATTCATCCACATAAGGCCTCTTTAAAACATACACCTGGTGTAACGTTCCATCAATCTCTACAGGAACAACAAAATCAGCATTGTTGATTGGTTTGAAAGAACTATGCACTAGCGTCTCGTCCAAATCAATCACCATGCACTTCTTGTGCATATCCTGATGTTTGACAGGTGGGAGAAGGAACCGTTGGAATCCAGACCCTTGTGGTAAGCTTCGTTCCTCATCTAGGGAACTCGCTTTTGAACTTTTCGAGCTACTTCCGCGTCCTCTGCCAAGACAACACAGCAGAGAACGCAGAAGTCCACGCCCTCTTGGCTTCTTGCCACTGGCTGGTCCGTTACTGGCCACTTCATTCTCTCGTGGTAACTGGGCTACATTGAGAGAAAACAAACGTTACCCAATATACTTGAATATCTAAAGCTGGAGGATTATTAGAATCAGCATAGTATTGTCCATGTATCAATAAAAAGGCTAATGTAAGCAAGGGACCATGTAACTCTACTTTCCCTGGATCAATGCAAATTCATTGATAATATGCATCAAAACATCGTTCTTTCCGTAAAAGTATGATTCTGAAAAAGAATCTATGTCATCTAAAATTCCCGCGAAATATCGGTTTAAAAGATTTCCAATAGGTTAAAAAAAATAAATAAATAAATAACCCATTCATGCTTTTGCTCTCTCGTATTGTTCATGAAGTTCGACAACACCGAGCTTGACATAAGCCGAGGCAGGGTGAATTAAAACGATGGCAAGGTATGGTACGACATGATCAAATAAATTTTATACACGGGGAGCCTAGGTAGAAGGGACGTGGAGGGAGAAAGAATGGGGTAGATGGAGAGAAAGAGAGAGAGCGCACGATTTGACGAAGCGAAGCGAGATCAGACGAGAGGAGGCGAGGCGAGGCCAGAATACAGAACGAGGAGAGAGTGGAGAGGAGAGGAGAAGAGACGTCGGAGGCAAAGCTTATGGCAAACGGTGAGAGGGGAGGAAAAGAGACAACCACGACGAGAGGTGAAGTTAGGCAAGGTAAGGTGAGGAGCGCGGTGCGGTCTCCGTAACAGGTGCAGATTCCATCCAGCATCTGGAAGAAAAACTTAGGGAACAACGAGGGATGCTACCGCCACTTACCTTTCTCGTTATTAAACTGGCCTAGCTCGTCATCCCGCGACACTTGGGTGATAATGGACGATGCGTCCATTTAAACATTTGTTGGGAGTCCCTGCGTGCCCGATCGTGAATTCCGTTAATGCGCGCGCGCGTGGGTATACACAGAGGCACCAAATACACAGACACGAAGAGCGAACGGAGGAGAGAGAAAGAGAATACGAGCGAGCGAGAGTGAGGGAGAAAAAAACACGCGCGCACTATACCCGAGAATGAGAGAGCGTATACGCGCGCTCGCACGCACACGCACCAGCTCAGACTCCCTCAGTCACGACGTACGAAAAACTCTCCCTCCAAACAGCGTCGCGGCCACCGTCGCCGCCACCTTCACTGTCGCCTTCTCCTCCGCCGTCGTCACCGCCGCCACTGTCACTAGCACTTCTGCCGCCTCTACCACTTCGAGGATTACCACGACTCGGTGAACGGAGACGCATAGGCGCAGGCACGGGCGAGCACGCACACGCACCTACACGGCGCGTCCGTGACACCACGGTGCAGAGGCCGATATTTCCACGACTCTCTCAAGTCCCACGAGAAAGTATCCCTTGATCCTCTTTTGAATGAGAGACCCGGTATTACGACCGCCAGGTTGATCTTAAACGGCGGCGAATCGCGCTCGAATTAATGTTGACTCTACTGCCCGTTCAGCTCCATTTGAATTCGAGCGTGATTGGGAAAGGTCCATCGGATTTTCTCTGATCGTCTTCATGCCAAGGGAGTACTTCCGCGTATGTAGTGCGGATATACGCGAGTACATGCGTTCTCTCGTACTCTTTTTCGCTCGTTCCTCCTTCTACGCGCGCCACACCTATACCGTTGCGCAGTTCATTGCGATTCAATGCATATAGCGCACGGTAGTATGTACTTCGTCGGTGTTCCTCTCTCGTCCGCGTACACCAACGCAACTCGCTTAAACAGTCTTTATAGCGATTTACACAAAATCCTCCGCCTGCCACGGGAGGGGACCGACGCACGATCTTTCCTGTTGGTATTACGGAGTGTTGGTAACGACACCCGTAGAATTCACGAAACGTTTATAAAACCAAATCTCGTATCTAGGGTTAGCACGTTCGTCAAATTGTAACAGTCTATCGTCGGGTGCACAACGTAACCGCGATTCTTGCTCGTTGAATGGAAACAATTACACGGGGACCTGCGCCACAGACAGGTTTTTGATTGTTGCACCGCACACAGTTGCAAAAGTTGCCTCTCGCATTTACCCCGACTCCAGCGCTCCTCGGTGGCCCCTCGCGGTACTGCGCGTTCTGACGGTTGCGCAGCGTTCGAACTCAAAAATTAGAGCCATAAAAGCAAAACGGGACGAATGGTGACTTTCGCTTTATTCCTTTTGCGGTATGGACAGTATTCGTCGGCTGTGATTGGTACTGGATAGCAGAACGTCGCTTTGAATTTGAACACCATGCAGAGATTCCACGAATCCTTCGGCGCGGAAGAAAATGGGAATTTGAATCCCGCGTCATAGTCGTAAGATAATACTTGGCCAAACGAAAAACTATGATGAAATATCAGTAGAATATTCCTTTTTTCTTTTGATAACGAAATATTTAATCCGTATAGAATTTTCACGCTGTTTCATGGACCGTGTCACGAACCTTATTTCTGAAACGTTCTTTGTAGACTGCAAAGCGCATAGTTATAAACACCTGTGTCATGTTCTTTTACACGATAAATAAGGGGAAAAAGAAAATTTATTATTTTCCATAACTGACATAACAGCAGAACTACATCCAAGTGATACTTTCTTCTCCATATTTTATGCGTCCATGATATCTTGCATAACATAATATTTGGTCTTATACCTTAACTTATAATACAATAGTAAGGTATCCAATTAAAAGATTCAACATACAATTATCCAGAAAACCTGGTTTCTTATATACATTAAATCCATCTTGGTAAGTCTGATGACAGTTATGATAATTCTTGAGCCGAAATCCTTGAAATAGTTGCAGAGGTTTTTACGTATTTTCTGATTTGTGTTTCAAGTGTTCGTCTGAACGTTTTCGTCGTAAATGATTTCTACCGGGCTCTAATTCATATGCACACTAATGTTCTAAAATGGAAGACCAAGGTAATTTGTGCCCAGATAAGATATTCTGCTTCAAATAAAATGCCACCATTTTATTCTTTTTGTTGTTGAAATTTCTTGTATATCACAAATGTATAGAATATTGACATAAAGATTTCGTTCTTATATCCAATTTATTATATATAATCTCTATTAATATTTTTTTGTTTCAATAAAAACTATCCTACTTGCAAGTCGCAACCAGCTTATCATACTTCCCAGTCGTACAATATTTCAGAATACTTATTATAAATGACACGTTGTAGAACCGTACACATAATTGCGTCGCTGCAAAATGTGTAAACAATGCTCTTTTAAACGTTTATGCCTGGTAAAAAGAAAGTATAAAAAGGTCAATGCTTTCGTTCTCCATGCATCCTACGTAGCTTGATATTTTGCGGTAAAGGTCGTACGATCAATCACTTTTTGTTTTAACGTTCTCGACGCTTGACCAATGTCCCGTAATCCTTTGTTTCCTTGACAATATTGATCGAAAACTGTTGCAGAGGACGGACTCTTTCCACTATAATTTATCACTTGTTTTTCATTATCATAGTTCGCCTCGTCACTCGGCCACAGAATAAACCGACGATGAAAATTACACCGATCACCGTCAATGCGACAATCATAAAATATCGTCTGGCAGGAGAACGGTTTACCGATGAATACAATTCTTCGATTGAATTGGGCGCAATCAACTGCAAAGTAATAAAAATGTTCACAGTCAAAGCCATAAAGTATTATTGAAGATTATGATATGTACAAAATTTACGATGTAATTATTCAGTTTCCTGTTTCGTTAACTCAAATTCAATTTGGAAAAGCGAGTCCTTTACCTTCGCGGAATTTCTAAACATTTCGATCCTGGTAGTCAACATTTTATAGCAATCGGGCTGCAAAGATTTATTAGTGTCTTCCAGTACATTCTGAAGACACATGATATCTGGAAAAAAGTAAGTTGTGAAAGAAATGATTTAAATACGCGCACCGTCGATTCACATATTGTGTTTTTGGTACAACTTTAAATCTTATTATTAAGAATTTGATTAATTATATAAGTGTGTAACCAGTGCTTGCGCCTGTAAAGATTATTGAATCTAAGCCGCCATCATGTATAAATATTTCACGTACGTCTTCCTGCTCCTTGAGGTACATCGCTACAATATTTACTAACGTCAACAGCACATGCTTTTTGCAACAAAGGATCTACATTGATGTCAGCTTTTGTTTGTTCTATTATGTCAGCGATTTCTATACGACATTCCTCCTTCATATCCCTGTTACCAGCATTGAATTCCATTTTTAGACATTCTTCCACTGCCCCTGGAGAATTTTCGTCCGCTCTGCATATGGTTTCAACCTGACGTACACGTATAATGGGAATTTATATTGTAAAAAAGTATTTAAAGAACTCTCGTCAAGATATTGATTTTTTTATATTTCAGTCGTAATACCTCGTGTGCGCACATTGTGGCTAGTAACGGATTTAAATGATAATTCAAGGCGGCTTCTCTGAGTATGATGGTCATTTGATGCTCACATTTTGTTGTGAGTTTTGATTCCCGGAATTTAATTTTTAAACATCTTATGACTTTACCTTCAAGTTCTTTATCGGTAGGCTCGTGTATCAAAACCTGGATGATTATATACTTTGAACATTCTGATTTATATATTTTGTACACTTTCCTTTTTCCATTATTCTTACCTCCTTACAGTGCATTTTGATGTCATACGAACAGGATGTTTGCAGCGCAGTGTTGAATCTGTAGTCCGTATTTTGTTCGATCATTCTCCGAATAACAATGTTTTTACATTTCTCATCAAACGTGGGTTCATCTTTGTATTTCTTTAAACAATCTAATGCCTGTGAACGGCTCACGTCATGACAGAATTGTCTGACCATAACTCGGCAAGTGCTCAATAATGCGAAATCGCTTGAGCTATCCTGAAATTCTTGCTTCCTTACTTTAAATAATTGTTTGTGGCAAGCATCCGACAGTTTGGATTTATGTGCCGCCAAACATTCGAGTACCTAAAACGATTATCACGTCGATATGAGTAAAATATGTGGAAAATCTATATTAACAAAGCAAAAGTTTCGAATTCTACGTAAAGAAGTTGTACCTGCGAATTTCCTGCTTCGACATTAAAGCAATATTGTTTTATATCAGTCACGCATTGGGTTTGTAAGACGGGGTCAAATTGAATGTTCTCCCTTTGCTGATAAAGCTGGGCCCTCAATTGTTGTCTACATTCTTTTGGCACGCGATGTTGGGTGTCTTTCATTATGTCCTCTTGTACTACTGTGCTTAGACACTCTATCACTTCCGCTTTAGTTTTTGACCTATGTAATGTACGAGTTATACGTATATTATCATTCGTTATAGGAAACTCGTAACTATCAGCGATAAAATGACTAAAAGTATGTCGTTTATTTACTTTGGACACCATCTTTTGACGTAAGTTCTGCAAGCTTCTTTGAATTTATATGTAAAATGGTAATTCTTTAACGATATTAATTGGAAATGTTCCACTGCAGCTTTGCATTTGTAGTCGGATCGTCCATCAATATCATTTTTGTGTTCTATAAGACATTCCATCATATCACCTTCATCTTTACCATACTTTAATACTTCCTGCGAGACAAATTTTTAGCATAATTGTTATATGAATATAAAACTTAACTGTATGCATTTAAATAAATAATAAAAATACATTCGAACCTCGCAATGCCGTTTCATAATATGTAAACACGCAACTGAAATTACAGGATTCAATTCCACGCGTTCAGCTTGTTCTTCCGTAAAATTGCCAACTGCTAATTTACAGTTTTTATTCAAACTGTAAGTAAAACAGGCGATTAAAGATAGGGAGAATGGAACTTCAAAATAATCAAGAATTAATATATTAATTAATGTTATATTTAAATACTTGTCCAAGTTGTCTTGCAGGCACAGTATTTCTTCGCCTTTTGCTGTTTTATCGTAACAAAACGATGCCAGCTCATTCAGGCATACTTCTTCGATTTCAGGTTGTAAGTCGACGTTTACTGCACGTTGTCTCATAACACGTCTGATCTCTTCCAAACACTCGGCTTTTAACTAAAATAATTAAATTATTTTTAAATTCTGGTTTGTTTGTGCTTGATAAAAAAGGTTAGACGCTTACTGTCATATTTTTTTGTGGATGATACGCATGTCTGTATAAACATGGCAAAACTAAAGGTCCACGTTCTGGGTCCATTTGCCTTCCATCGCTAGCCCATGCATTCCTTGCATGGCACAATCTTGATGCATCAAACTTACATGCCTTGTATAACTGTGGATCAAGCTTAAAATCTCTCGCTATGAAGTACTGTATTTGCACTAAAGCAACTTCGCACGCCTCTGTCATTCTATCTGTACCAAGCTGTTCCATGAGACAAGATATTACTCTAGCATCCCCGCCATGTACCTGTGTTAAGAACGGACATATATTTGCCTTGAATTATATTTAAAAAGTTGTTTAATTGTTATGTCGATCAAAGAAATATGATTCCTACATCTTTGCAAGCAAGATTAACAACAGGTTGACATTGTTCTCGTAGAATAGGATCAATCCTCCAATCTTCACCAGCATCAGCTTTCATAATCAAATCTTCTAACTGTAATTAAGGAAAACCATAATTATTTATTTGTGTATTTATCAAAGCAATATTTTCTTTAACAAAAGATTATAAGTTTCAATTATTTCTTAAATATCAATGTATAATTGCTTACCGCTCTTTGGCACTTGCTGGATACTCTAAACTTCTTCTTCCTCGTCCTAGTATGCTCCATTAAACAATGAATCGTAGCACCTCCTACTTCGAGACTATTACAAAACGTTGTAATATCATTAGCACAACCATCTACTATTTCAGGCGATAACCTATAATCCTCCATTAGAAGTTTGCGATGATCAAACATTTCTGTTTGACAATTTCGATCGATTTTGCTACCATTTTTCACTGCTGATTCCAAGCAGAGGAGAATCTGCGCGAGTCTGATATCCTTGTCTTCGGAGACAGATCTTCTGCAATGGTTAATTTTAATATCATCTTTGCAAGCCTTCACAAGGCCTTTGCTAACTCGGTAATCGGATGCAATGAGTTTTCCTCTTCGCGTAAGTTGTTCTTGGCACAGCGGCGTCATAGACCTATCCGTTTTATGTTGCATCAAACATTTGTATACTTCACCACTGCCCGCTCTGATACCAGGACAGAATTTGATATGATCTTGAGTGCAAGCCATGTATAATTGTCGATCCAATTTAATATTCTCAGCTTGTATCTCAGATACGTGAAGTATATGTCGTTTACATAGATTTTGAAGTTGGTCTACATGTTCTTGCAAACAAGCCAATACCTGACCCTGAGATATATCTCTATGCGGCTGTGTTTTGTCACATTTAAACTTTGTGATATCATTTTCACAATCAGAGGAGAATGGAGTTATAATTCTAAAGTCACTGAATGCAATCCATTCTAATCGTTGAATGTACGAAAGGCATTCTACATCCTTTACCTTCTCCCTTTTGTCAATTAAACAAGAAAGATAAGCTCCGTGCCTATTGTCAGAACTCGAGCAATCCAAAGAATCTAATTCTCTACCGCACGTTTTTTTAGCTAGTCGTTCGATATTCACATTATCAGTAATGTTTTGTATGTATTCCCAAATAGCTTGACGGCATTCGTCGTCGATGTCAGCTACTTCGGTAGGCTGTAACAATAAACAGCGCACATGAAAACCAAGCTTTGCCAAAGTACTTTAATTTGCATATTACTTTGTGTTACGTCAATTGTATGGATACGGGTGATGGAAGATTACCTTGAACGTTTGTATGCACTCTAGGAGTACCAACTCATCATTATTTCTGTTTATATCACCGCACAGGCGGCGAAGATTCTGTTGGCATTTAATGTTCTTAAATTTCAACAAGCTTTTGTCTGATGTATACGAATTTCCTAAAGCCGCTCTCTTAACCCTAACAGAACTGTCAACGGAGTTACTGAATAACCAACTGATGCTTGGTGTAGCCTCACCGTTACTCGCGAATACATCGTTAAAGTAAGTTTTCGATAAGTGAGCACAATTAAGCACCGATAACTGCAGAAGAATCGCTAAGAATATGCACCACAAACCCTTTGCGTATTCCATCCTCGCAAAGTGGGACCGCCTATTCAGTTAAAGTCTCCTTTTCGTAAAACACATCACGGCTTAACCACTATTAGCACGTAAATCTTTCGTGAGTTTTTATTTATTTTTTATTGGTTGTTATTCACTACGTAACATCAACGTCACTATTGCGAATGTAAATCGGTGTAATCAGATATAACAGTCGAACTTTGCGCGGAGAGAATACAGTAGTGCCGCCGAAGTAACCTTGCGATTTCTCCGGAAACAATTTTGCAAGGCGAATTGGTAAATGAAAGTAATTTATTAAATGACAGACAAGTTACTTCGTGTTATACGAAGTTTTTACCCAGCTGAGCAGTAATAAACTGTGTAGCGTTGTTAATAAACCGATTTTAATTAAATTAATGTGGTATGTATTAATTACGAAGATGTTAAACGGCGCCTCCTATGTCTTCCGTACACAAACAAAAGATAACATATATTCACGTTTTGCGATGATGGGATTGTGTATACTTTAAATAAAAATGTTTTATAATAGTTTTATGTTTTTTTTAAAAATGTTTTTAGTAAACATTCCAAAAAGTACAAGAAATGGAAATTATCAACTTCATTTATTAAAATTGCACACAAATTTAGATCATTATTGTAGACACTAATTCGATAAATTTATATTTTACCCAATTTTTTAAACTTCTCAACTCTTACAACTAATTGAACTATTCAACAGAATAAGAGCTAAAATTCAATATATCCATGTTAAATGTAGATTAAATTGATTTGATCAATGCACATCACAAGTAGCGATTGGAGAATCAGGTTTAAAGATCATTCTGGGTTAATTTATATTTAAACATTCTTGCATTTAAAATATGGACAAAATATTATTGGTCCATTTTTACGGAGCACGTCGTTCTTTAGTATTTCCCACACTCAAAGGACATTTAACTCGCGATGAAAATGCGCCTTGCCACGCTGGCGTTGTTCGCTCCACGTTGGTAGACCTGAATAATTGGTTATGTATTTCTGTCCCGTCGTCTGCATTAAAGAGCAAGTGACAGCTCGAGCTATATTGTTGACATTCGTATGAAAATTACGCTGCCGCGTCGCGCTACGAAAAAGCGTCATTTCGCGATCAGCTGAGAATAAGAATAAAGCGAACGTCCGCCGAAACGTGAACGATTCAAACTGGGCTGGTTCACGAGTGAATCGTCCACGGAACGGGAAAATCGAGAATCAAACGATATAATCGGTGCGCCCGAGGAAGTATATAGCCGACGTCTGACCAGTAGATTTTATCGTGACCGTAGATCGTCGGATATTTAGTTTGATGATTGCAGTCAAGTAGCGTTCACAAAACGCCCGGTTGCTCCATATTGATCAGCATCGCGCGGTGAATATTGCAACAATGATTGCTCATTGGAAAATTTTGTTCAAGCACCGACGTAAACGTTTCTCTCGATAGTAGTATGTTCTCTCTCTTGACGGTGAACGCTAAAGTGCGTGTGTAAAAGTGAATCAATCCGTATGGTATTCCGCGCAGTATCCGCGGCGTCACTTTCTAACGAGAAACATTAATTTTCACGATAGATTGAAGTGTCTACGGGCTTTACAATGATCCCGATCTAACTAAGAAGATCGGCGTAGAAAGTAAGTGTCGGTTTCGTTTTTAAACTCGTTGGCTCTCGACGATTGCAGTTTTAAGCGCAGTCGTTTCTTTCGTTCGAGTTTATTTCGCTGGTTTGCGTACGGTTATGCGTTTTTCGATCGCTCTAATCGGATCTATTTGCGTTAAACAAATACAGTAAATATTACGAATAGTTCGATTTCCATAAATGCACCCTGCATTTGGCACTATTACGGAAGTTTTTTAATGCTGAAACATTTACGTGCCGGTGAATGGCAAGACTATTCCACTGTGCACACGTAAGAGTAACGTAACTACGGAATTACGGAGGGGAAAAATATCACCACGATAGGCCGACGAGAATATGACACCTGTTTACAATCCACGTTCCGCGTTAAATCTCGCGTATCGTGAGTAAGCTGCCGGACAATCGGTATCAATTTCAAGTATTTCGTTCCCCGATATTGCACCGACGGGCAAAGAAACGGCGCAAAGAAACTCGACGATATGTATATCATTCATCCGGAGAACAGAACGAAAACATCGGTTTGGGATCTCGTACGAAAATCAGGATTCCCTTTATTACATCGTTGCGCGCATCAAACCATCCCTGACATTTTCGGTTCTATTTTTAGCTCTCACCCTTCGATCAGGGTGTCAATAGTATTCGCACGGAACTGCACGCCCCGCGAGCAGACGTGTCATTAAGCCAATGAGACCTCTTTCATCGATTAGCAACCACCGTGAAGAAGGTCCATTCGGCTCGTCTGTTCCGTGGAATATCGAAGCCCAGCGGGAGAATCGATTCATGTTCCGCGAGCGTAACTGATAATAGAAAGAGAGAGAGAGAGAGAAAAAAAACAAGATCTTACGGGGATCGAACTGAGAAAACGGTGAAATCGAGTCACGTGTTAAAGTGTGGTGGCCAGGTAGACGAGGAAAAAGAGGTTTCGGAATGACCTGTGGCGACGGCAAGGACTCGTTAGAAACATCGGGTCGGGAGGAGGAGGCATGGAAGCCGAAGCTGGTCGGCAGAGTCATCATCAGGGGCTGCAGCTCACCCTGCCATCCCCGGGAATCCCCGGACTGGACGTCGTGAGAGCTTTGCATAGGGTAAGATGAAGGGGGTCTGGTGGGTAAATTAAATCCCGGGAGATTGTCGAGAATTGAAACAAAAAAGAAGTAACGCCGCGGTTCTGTGTTGTTTCATCATTTATTGTTATTTGTTAGAAACGCGCGGTAAAGGATGTAACAGGTCTCCCTTAACAAAGGCTTTTCGCAGCTTTATATTTCAAGCGCTTAGGGACGTTTAACGGCGCGTTCGGAATCAGATTACGCGCTTTACGGATCCGTAATTTTGAATGAAAGCATAGGACCGGACACGAGAGTGTTATAAATGTTTTTGCGTAACTTTGCGCACTTTCGATGCAATTTCATTTCGAGTATACGTGAAACTTTAGTACTGCATAGAAACTCGTAGCGGCGAGAATCATTTTGCTATGGTCTTTACCTTAATGGTTAGGGAAGGATAAAAAGAATGTCACGCGAGTCGTGTTCATACCGAAAAGCGTAAACGAGTCCATTCGCCATTGTAATGTTTGTTCCTACCAATCGAGGCTGTGTATTCAGTACTTTGAAAAAATATATTGTCCGATAAATGTTTCTATGCGAGCGGACCAGTATCCAGGGCGCTTACTCGTATCGCCGTTAGTTTGAGAAACCTACAATATTTTGGTTCTCTTTGCGGGAATCGGTTTTGCCAGTTTTAATCGAATCTAAAAGAGTCTCCATAATATTGCTTTGTATCGGACTTCTTGTTAAATCTTCGACAGACAATCACTATCGTCATTGGAATTGGTGTTAGGGTTTCCCTTTTGTCGCAAAATAATTGTTCTCGCATATAACTCTAGCCGTGTCTTATTGGAATACGATCATCAATAACGTATCAACTTGAAATTGCGTGTATTGCTGTGTGACGTACATACACGTAACATGCATCGATAGTCAATAATTTCAAATCTTGGCGACACAAAACACATATCTCCCTTCGTTCGATCGCACGATGATACGTACGTGCCGAACATCTAGATGGTTTTTCTATAATTCACGCAAATGTTTTCAAACTCTATGACGTAATATCCACGGGCTGGTAGATTAACAATTACTTTCCTACTACAGATTTGATTAGTTCTCTCTTTATAGCCGTAGAGCCGTTGAGACAAACGATGCATTTCAATTTAGTACAACCCTGCTTGACATTCTTTGGATGCAAATGTAACTACAAATCTGTTAACCCCATTACTGGATTTCACGCAAGTTTTAACGGGCACCCCTCCAACGTAATAAATCGAATCCATCGGAGAAGGATTAATAAGGGCGTAAAGAATACTCGACGGTACTCGAGTATCGTAGATACAATTTACGGTGGCTTTGGCTGAATTCGTTCTTCGCGCAGAATCGGTTAGATGGGTAATATTGAAAAGTCTGCGGTATCTGTAAAATAGATGGCAAGTGGTTTTGCTCCCCTTTCCCAGCCATCGATTGGATCCACATTGGCGGATTTCCTTTTTCTTCGACGGTCTCTTCTTTAATTTAGCGATCACTTGACCTTGAACGTCTTCTATGAAACCGCGGTTTCTTTGTATACGATTAAGGTCAATCGGATTAAGGTGAATACATCACTTGTTGCTGAAAAATCCAGCGGTTTGGTGTCAAGGCGACATCGCCGTCTCGCGTTACAAAGCTTTAACAAATAACGTAGTTAACGCATAGAAGGTGCGAATAGCGCTTCAGAGTTCTGTCTCTGCACCAGTTAAAATGATATTTTTCTCTCGGTAAATATTGCCTCGGATTGTAGACACATTGGAATTTCAGCTGCACCATATACTCGCCCATGTGCGCGTACGGTTAAAGGCAGATAGAAAGAGAATGAAAAGTAGATAGCGGTGCAGGAAGTGCGTGAAAGATATACATAGAAGCGTACGTGACTGCATTGCTTATTACTCGCCTAAATGGGAAAAGAATAACGTCCTGCGTAGAGTACCATCTCGTCGCGTAAGAAACAATACCGTCTATCTAGTATTGAAGAATTTTTACAGGAGAGGCAGAAAACTGTTACAAAATTTATATTTTATTAATATATACAATAATAAATTTCAAGTATTTAAAAATTATCTCTTTTGTTGGTATTTTGTTCCAATTACAATAGAAATAGTCAACGACGGTCTTGGGTAGCCATAGAAACCAAAATGTCTATTTCGCAAAAAGTGTCAGATAGGTGGTTTTGTTTCTTACGCGACGATTTGTGGGATGAACAACTTCGGTAATACAGTTGCAACAGCATTAACATTTAATTCTTTAAATGGAAAATTTGAATTTCCGAAATTACGAAATAGAGATAAATCTGACTTGCCATAACTTTAAACCGGATGCTCCTTAAAATAATAACGATTACACGTAAATTAATAACGTGTTATTGAAATATTTTGCAAATTACTTATATTGTACTTGCAATTGCATTTTCTGGCTAGATTTCACTTTAAACCGAAGGGTTCTGTAAATTTGAAAAATCAAAGATAAGTTTATAAGTCTCCTTTACGAATGGCCGAAGAATATTTATATCCAAACGCGGAAAGTGTTAACAGAGAAATTGTGTTAATTCTAAAATCGAGCATTGGCAAAATAAGTCCCTGGTGATCTCCGGTAAAACAAGTTCCACGCGCTCTTCCGAAGACGGAAAAATCTCTGGGCTATGCTTGTTTCAGTGAACATGTCAATAACGATTCATCTTTAACCGTTCGACATAACGTTTGCGCCTGTCTCTGGTTGGAAAGTGTGCGGCTTGTCCTCGACTTGCGCTATTAAATTTATAACCGTGGGTATCCGCGGTTGATCCTCGGATTCGCAGCACGAATCTCCACTCTAATAAACCGAAGAGTGACGAGACAAGGCTCTCCCCGGCGTATCGTATCCGTTCAATTACAAAAGAACGATGAAACGTTTAGAAACTTTCGCAGTTTCCAGTGCCGGCTAATAACAGGGACGTGTAAGAACATCAGGCAAGGCGGTCTGTCCGTATGAAAGTGCCAAGAGCACGTCATTAAAGATACGCGGCAAATTAAATCGAAAGGATAATCGGTGACCGCGCGCGCGGGGCTCAACGATCCTCGTAAATATCATACGCCGCTCGTTTATTACCTTTGCATTAATACCTGATAAACGAACGTTGACTTAACACCGATATTATCCGGGAATGTTTGGGAGGAATAATAATTGCTTCGCGACAAGCTACTAAATTTACGTTCCCTCGTGTTTTGCTTACGGTGTTTGCGAGAGAAACGTAGCACCGTCTGTTAGGTCGTATCTTAGGCGATAACAGTGTTTATCTCATTTTTTCGTTTGCCAGGAAAATGAATTTTTTGATGTTTCTTTGCAACAGGAATGACGGAGCGCGGTCGGCTGGGAAGTGAAATTGCCCCGAATAATAAGAGCGGATAAAGAGCCTAGAGCAGGGGTCGGCAATTAGTTTCTAATCAGGTCCGGGTCTGAAAAAAAATGTCGAGACTCAGAAAAAAAAACTAGATATTAGTTATCGTGGCTATTACTATTATTATAAACAGCGATAAACAATCACCATTTATTACGCCGTAATCACCAAATACCATAATATATTCCAAATATAGATCAAATATTCATTACGTGCAGATTATTTAGCAAGTTATTCTGAATACACAGAGACAATTAATGAAAACAAACCAGCATTAAAGTAAAATATTTTTGGCAGTCCATTTATTTCTCCTCCGTTGTCCGGATTGGGACCCTGGGCCGCCTATTGCCAAACCCTGGCCTAGAGCTTTGATTAATATCTGGCTAAAAATCCAAACGAAATTATATTCCAGATTATAAAAAGACATACTTCGCATTTAACGATTCTAAATTACCATTAACAAGCTCCCTACAAGTAATGGATTAGGTGTAACGCGAGTTACGCGATAAATCAATGTAGAATAAAATATTAATAATTACTAACATTGCGGGAAGGTTAAATGCAACTGGGAATTCCGCGTAACGTATCACACATACGGATATCTTTTTTCGTTTTTCTCTTAGACCGTGATATCGCTCCGCACCGCCCTGGACTCTTCGCGAGAAGAACTTCGTCGTCTGAAGGAGAGCGTCGGTGATTTTTCCGGCGAAAACTACGCCGACGTCGTCGAGAGGCTCGCCCTTGAGAATCACGTCCTTAGGCGAAAGATCCTAAGCAGGAACAGTGAGTTTTCCAGTGATGCTGCCACGAGCCCGCCGCCTCAGGCTCGTCTTTCTCCACTTGCAGTAGAGGACGTCACAGAGTGAGTCTCGAAATGCCTTTTCGAGCGGCTGTACGAGCTCGTCCCCGCACATTTGAACCCTTTGCGCCCGTGCTCTTTGCGACGCGCCATTCTTTGCACTCTTTTAAATGTCGGAAATTATTTCGCGTTCTACGGGATAGTAAGTACGCGTCCTATCGATTTATTTTTGTCACAGCGATCCCTTTGCTCCATTATTATTTCAAACGCAAACTTTTATGTTGATGCGCGCGACAATTGCGGACTGTGCAATTAGAGAAAACGTTTATAAATATTTAACAGAAACAGTTCGCGGGCAACTTATTGTTATATAAGTCTAATAGTAATAATTTCTTATGGAACTTTTTGTATGTAGTATTACTATTATCGTTATTCGCTACACCCCCAGTATTAAAAATAATTTTTATCGCACATAAATAATCCGCATAATATTTACTATAGCGTTATAATAAGATACCCGATTAATTTTACCACGGTTCTATCGGCAGCTAAAGTTCAAGTTTACCCTACTTAAAAACTGTATCGAATCGAAACTTCTATCGATCCGCGTGCATAAATAAATATTTTCGCAACGTGTAGGACACGCACGGAGAAACGGCGTACAAGTCTTTTCTTTTCAGTTCGCGATAAAATTCGTTTTAATGTTAATTTAACCACCGTGCCGTTAGAAGACACCCAGTCTGGGGTAATTGAATAGTTGCCGGTATACAACGCTTAATCGAGAAGCTCGGTGGCGTGTGGCGTTAATTAAAAGAATGCACCGCGCCTATTAATAAACCCGCGTAACACGTATACGCGGTTGCATCCTCGCTGTCTCACCCTGTAAACCGTATCAGTCCGTCAGAACAAGCAGCCGCCGTCATGGATGCGTCTGGGGACAAAGTCATCGCGGACGACGCGTCGGAGACACCCAAGCCGAGAATTAGAACCCGGAGCAATAGCAGCAGCAGCGGTACCAACGAGAGCCCCGACTCGCAGACTCGAACCTTCGAAGAGAGATCATCGAGGAAACATGCTGGAGCCTCCTCCAGAAGTCACTCGTCCACCACGGTCACGACTCGCAAGGAAAACACGACCAGTCCTAAACTCCGTATTCGAGCATCGCTCGAACTCGATTCGACCGAAATCGCGGACAGCGATAACGCAAATGAGACCGCGGCTTCCACCTCCGGCGAAGTTAAGGACGACGAGGACGAAGGCGACAACGAGGGACAAGGGGATCGGTTGGAAGTACCCGACAAAGACTTGGAGGATTTGAGCCTGAAGTCGGTATCCGACGGCGACAATTCCGTGTTCAGCGATAATCCCGATCAGCAGGCGATACACCAGCATCAACGGCATAATCAATCCGGCGATCAGCCGAAGACGAACGATCAGTCGGAGAACGAGTCCGAGGAGCTGGATGACATAGAGCTGATATTCACCACCGACGATACCTGTCGCGATCTTGGCCTTCAGGAAGATCTCGTGTCGATCACCGAAACGGAATCCTGGCAACAGCCAACGGGTGTCGGTCAACAGCCGATGCTGTTGAAGTACACCAAGTCGGCCGAGGGCGAGGCCGTTGTTTACAACGGCGAGAAGAACAGCTCTGTCGACGAGGCGGCTTCCTCGCAGAGCTCCAGCATCGATCGCGAGGAGAGCGTCGATAGATTCGACGAGAGCTCCAGCACGAGGCTGAACAAAATGTGGTCCCAGTGTTCGGTGCTGGTGGAGACTGATATCAGCAAGTGTGGCGTGGTCGAGGAAGCGGAACACTCTGCTAGGCACGCGGTCAGGAGGAACACTTTGGCAGCGCCGCCCACCGCTTACAGGTAACGATTAACTTTTTCCGAGCCAATGTTGGCTCATCGATTTTCTTCGTACTTTGATACGTCGAACTCAGAATGGAGTAACGTGGTTTTTGGTTCGCGTTAAGATAACGATGGACAAACTGATATTACTGTACTTCATTTTCGATTATTGTTTGCATCTATTTAATACTTTGACCACGTGGATTCTATTAATTCTATTAATTATAGGAGCGGGCAGATATTTAATTTTCCTCATTCTTTGTTAGATGAAAGATTCTCACGGCAATGTATGCATATTCGCTCGAAGTACTCCAATTAACCGTTTATTATACGACGACCGTAAAAGCGTTTTCACTTATTTCCAACTTTTTTTCCGCCTACCGCAGCACAACAGATGTGAACCTTCCTAACGGCTGATGCACTAATACTTTAAGCACCACTTGAATCGAGCTCTTATGTGGGTAGTATGTACGTATGTGTATGCATGTATTCATATACAACGATCCGAGTATCCATAAACTTCTGTGCATTTTCGAACTGACGCTACTGCATAGAAACCTAACGTAAGCGCATCGTTTACCGAAATAGCCGGTGATACGCTAGCATAAATCGTGTCCTTGTAAATACATAACTTCTTCATCCATATTTTTAGAAGCACTTACAATTAGTATTAAAACGGTAACGAACGAATTTACGTTCCCTTCGTTTGAATTTTTGAGCACCAAATGCGAGGTACGAAGGTTCCTAGCTTCTTTTTCACGTCTAATTTTCGTCGAAGCATCGAAGCGAAGCCTTATAACTAATTGAAACTCTTTCGTGACTCCCAGTGTGTCATGGATACGTAATGTTACAAGAGGCAGTTGGGGAAGGTTTAAAGAGCACGGAGTAACATTTAAAAGCGTCCTACGAGCGTTCAAGAAATTCAGCAAAAAGTGATCGTTGTTATGTAACAAGTTTAAGATATTCCCTTTTGCAACCAAACAGTTTCGCGATAACATTTTTGTGGAAACGCTGAAATTATTTCGTATCGATATACCTATCTGGTTGCTATGAAACGGGTTTAAAAGATTCCCTTTTGTAACCAGATATAATATTTTTGTGGAAACGCCAGTATTATTTCTTATCGATATCTCTTCCAAACGGCGTTGATATTTTTCCTACGCAAAATTGATGTATTTTTTTATCGTACGATTAATCTTAATCATACGATTGTACTGAAATGATGTTCACGAGTTTTAAACTATCAAAACTAATCGTCGTTATCGTGCTTTTGTCATGAGTTTGACGTAATATATAAACGCTTTTGAATTCTGAGAGATTTATTCGTGAATCGAACGCGTTAAAACCATGTCCGTCATACTTCCAGACCGATCATTCATCGAGAAGCACTAGCAGCCGGTAGCCGCAGGAAAAGCTCAGCACCCTTAAGACCCGTGATGGATCGAAGCAGCGGTGCAAGACGCGAATCCGGAGCTCAAACGGACATCTCCGCGCTTCCGGCTCAATGGCGTTCCGAGAGTTACCTCGCGCACAAAGTGGCTCACACGTTCACCACCTTGCCCAGCAAATTCGCCCTGCCGGCGGGGGTGGCGGGAAGACTTCGGCTTTCCGACAAGACCCGCGAAGCCAGGAGAGTGATGCTCTCCGACATCAGTTTCACGAGCATGGTGCCGGAGCTGTCGAGGAGCGCCGATCACCTCTGTCACGATCCACATGCACAGGTAGGTGATTGAAAACAGGATCGTGTAATGATTAGACAGTTTCGCGTGAGCGACGTTTTGTAGTATTTTTTATCTCACGGAGAATTAATCGTTCTTTCCTCGATGAAAGAATTGAAAAGCAAAGAATTACCGATGGTTACTGTAATTTATTTTCATATTTAAAATAAGTACGAGATATATTCATTCAGAATAATGATAACGCTTCTGTGAGTAAAACTGATTTTAAGCCCTGTTTATCCTGGATAAGGTTACATCTGCAGAAGCATTGGTATAATAATTTGATCGTTCGTTAATATTCCCCACAATTTTTCAATATCGCATTAAGTACCTGTCGATTGATTAAAATTGATTATCCGCATTACGTGTCTTGCAATTAGCTTGGATAATTAATGTTCGAGCATTTTCGCTGTCTGTTTTTGCTTATTCTTTCGATTGGTATTTGCCAGTATTCGTATGAAGAAATAGAGAATAGATCGTACAATACAAATATTACCGGAGTGAATTAGAGATTTCAAGCAACAATTTAGTTCGTTATAATTAGTAATCACTTTAATATCAATTACTGAGAAAGCAGTTTGTTCTTCTCGAGTAGTTAACATTTCATTGCGAGCAATCCCACGATGGAAAATTTGCGAGAAACCTTTTAATCGATTCCAGTACGTATTACGTAAACGATAATTAAAAAGTCAGCGCGGAAATGTTTTCGCATCGCGAACATCTGGTACGACCACATGCATTTCAAATACAACATAAATATAATTCAGTACACGCTGGGAAGCGGGAAAAAGAGTTGACGAAGTTTTATAGAAACAACTGGTAAAATTAAATATACTTTTTGCATCTAACTCCAAATTGTATTAATTCTGTTACTATGGCCGCATACATTATTTCTTTACACTGCAGTACAATACGCAATCCTAATAAAATATCATGTAATTGACGAAGTTCGAAATAAAGGATCTATGAGAAATAAGAATTAAGTAGTACAGTGGTTCATCAAAATGTTCGCCTACCACACATATTAACACTAGTCCAATTATTTTATCGTTAACACTTATCCAGCGTTTAGGTATTAGAAAATCATATAAGAAACGTTTATTATACAATTTTGTTACCCTTGTCGTACATCGTAAATGTTATAAAATAATTGTGTTTAACAATATATGTAGATGGTTTGACTATTGATATCTGATATTTTCTAACATTCCGTTGTAATTCGTTATTATTCTTCGTATCACGATTTTTTCTTCTTCTGTTATCAATATTTCATAACGCTTCTATTATAAGTCCTCAATTAAATACGAACGATAGTGTTATATTAATAATACATAAATAAATTCATAATACATTATTATTTTTTGTACAATATATAGACCGTTTATTTTGAAAGTTGTGCAAGTCTATTTTTGTCTTTGCTTCTTTTTCGTTTTACACTAAATTAATCAAGAATTATGTAATATCTCATTTTTTTAAAATAAACTTACTTCACTTTTAAAATAAATGGTCCATATTATGATATATCGTTACGTTTGTTTTCGGCGCGTTGTAGTCTCACACAACTTTCAATCCAATAATTTGTATTACCCGAAGATAGGCATGACCATCGACGACGGCTAAACAATTACCCACCTTAAGCTTAGTTCTAACGCTAAGCTGCGCCACGCAACGCAACGGTCGTGTGGAAGTTACAAAAAAGTGCCTACCAGTTGATTAAACTTCGTGCAGTGGGACTGTACACAGATCGTGCGAATAGGCATACATCCTGATGCGATCGAGAAGAACTCATGACGGAGTACTCGCCGCGAAACTTTTAACCGATTTCTGTGCGCATTACGCAAAAGGCAATTAAGACGCGTGCACACTGGCGTGTACGCGAGACAAACTTGGAGTACCCGACGCTGTTTCTGAAACGCACAACGGTGGCTTAATTAATTCAGCGTGCGCGCGGATATGTTCACGCACGGAAACGGTTCGCAGTGTGGAGGAAGGTCGAACGAATAGAGCTAATGGGATTCACCGTAGTATCCGTCGTAGTTGCAATTCCACGTCCTCTCCGTCAGCTCGAATGACTAATTACCATCCTCTTTACGATTTCGCAGCTTTCAATGGTCGACGCGTTCATGGTAGAGGTGTTCGCTCGATTTGGATGATACCCATTGCGACTCAACAATTTTCCCTCTTTCGGTGTCTTTCCCGTATTTACGTATTATAATGTAAAGACTGATGTTAGCGCGAAGCGCGTGTGTATGAAAATTACCAGTAAACCGTACGGTAAATAGTGGAATTTTTATTATTCAGCGAAAATGTAAATACACACTAACGACCTCGATCGTTACGCTGATAACTGTTTATGTTTTTACCGAACCGCGAAAACTCGATTATAATGGTATACTAATATTGCTATGCTTTCTAACAAATATTGTTACGTAACTCTTTCAGTTGAAATAATTAAACGGCGGAGAGTCTACTGGGATAAATTTCGAGTCGTCGGTCAACAAACCCGCCACGAAAATGTATTTCGTGCATTTGTTCCCATAAGTGTTTATAATCAATACTGCACGCTCCAACGACCTCATTTACATACGTACGCGCCTGCCCCATTTCTTTCTATGTGTTCATGTCTCTTTGTCCTTTGCTGCGTGAAAATATATATTGCAAATCAACTTCGCGCTAGGTATGTATTTCCAGATGTACCCGAAGTATCTTAGTAGCGAGGCTCCTCTCACTCCGCTGCAATTAATTACCTACCGGTTTTCGTGCCGGCTCATATATCGCCGGACCGGTGAAAACGTCAATCGTGCTCAAACGCACCGAGGAAGGTACCGTTTCAGACAGCTGTACGTATGTACACGATGAGTTGTTGTTACTTCTTTATACGGGAAGCGGTAGCCGCCACGCTTGTTTTGCAACGAACATTGTGTCGGCGAACCTGGTGCGCGTGTCGATCGGTTAACACCGAGGCAGTTTACTAGCAAGAATGGCAACTTCCCTTCGTCAAAGAATGTCTTTATCGGCAGTGAAAAATTTTAAGTACGGTTTATTACGCGTAATAACGCGGACTACGATTATCCGCGTGGCAATGCTGTGATTAATTGGCACGATATGAGTGCGTACCTGTATGACTGTTTCTGGTATTCAATTATGATCTTCTCTAACGTACTCGTAGCTGGATACTTTTTGTTTGTTCGATCAGTGTTTTATATTATTATAGTACCGTTCTCACGCAATTTGTGTGATACACACTTGTACGATGTTAGTAATACTTATGTACTTATTTACGTATACTTAATATCATGCAAGTATTTACGTATTTATTTATTAACGTTTATTGTATTAATAATCTGCGGAAGAAAATGATTAGAAACGCAGACGCGGAAAAAGAAAATTCCAGGAACTTGCATACATGGGTATATCCTAAACTTCAAGACAAATTATTTCCCACGTAAATCACGTTTTTTTTTCTATTTAAGACTTGTTTCAGTTCGCGCGGCTGTGGACTTCGTACACCCGAGGTGCATCGACGCGAATCCCTAGGTTCCCCGGCAGGTTTGTGGCCGCGCTGCAACACAGGCACAGGGCTTCCGAGTCCATGCGAATGCCGGCTCTCCACCGATCTCTATTCTTCGCGGTATCGCGGCTCTTTAACCTCCATCCCGTCGCCAGGATTAGAAGTGGTCGGTGGACCGCCTCGAAGACACTCCTGGAGAGCAACCGCGGCATCCTTCGACACGTGGAGAGTGCCAGTGGCGACTTCCACTCCGAGACCCACGTGGTCCTCCATGCCGTCGTCACCTACGCACGTTCACCCTCCTACGACGTCCGCCAAGACGTCCAAGAGCGTGCCGAAGAGAACGCGTTCGAAGGTCACTTTTCAGGGTGCGTTTCTCTTTATTCTTCACTGGTAACCAGGGACGGAAATCGGAACTGAATCCGACCCTATTCAACTCAGGAACGGAACATAACTACAGACCGAGTTATGTTTCATTCCGAGAACGGGACCAAACTACAGATCGAGGTATGTTCCATTTTGGTGAACGGAACCAAACTGTAGATCGAGTTATGTTCCGTGCCCAGAGAGGGATCCAAACTCGAAACCGTTCCGTTACGTTATTCATAATCTAACCAAATTTGGCTCCAGTTTTTTTTTTCTAAAATCGTGTTAAGGTACATCCTCGTACGTTGAATCTACGTACGCCGACAGAAAATATTAATAAACGCGGTTAATAAACGATAATAATGGGTCATTAAATGAAATTGATCGGCCGTCCGCAATTGTAAACTGATAAATAGTAATACATCCGACTGCGATAACTAACAAAGTAAAAAATTTTTTATTATTTAAAAAATCTCTAACTACGACCGTAGGCTCCGCGATACTTGTGGCTTTTATACGCGAGATTAATACTCGATGAAAAAATATCTTTGCCTTTCCTTCGAGGAATTGAGTTGTTTGGCCATTCAAGAAATACCTGTAATTGCAATGCATCAATGTAATTATTCCTCTTTTAACTCACGAACGAACGTGCGGTCGAAGTGATTTTTCTAAACTGCAAAACTCTGATACCGTTCTAAATTATTATTCGATAATATTTCGTACCGCCAAACGCTTCCGGCGGTCCTATGAAATTACCTCCGCGCATCTTCCGTACAATATTTAATTAATGACCCTTGGATCGTGTTTGTTTGCAGAGTGTCCAATGACCCGCGGTAGTTTGCCAAACTTGCGCTCGGATTTAGTCGGCGGTGATAACAGCGGCGATTCGACGGAGTCGTTGATCGATGAGGCCGAGGATTATTTGCGACGAAGCATCGACTCCATGCTGACGTTTTCTAGCGCCGGCGTTGGCTCGGATTATTGGAGTAAACAAAGCGCTAGGCGAAGACGGACGCGTCGATACTCCGAGCCCGATCTCCTCCGCGATTGGCACCCACCTCAAGATGCTAGACCGTACCTGCCAAAGGTGATTATTTCGTTCGATCTTGGCAAAACCAAGCAAAGGATAATGCTGTTTTGTCCGCATTTCTCACGATCCTTGTTCGTTAATTTTTGCAGACACCGAGGGATCTCAAGCTGGATCACCTCGTGAAAGTTATATCGCCGGAAGGAAGAGTTCTTCAAGGGCGAGTGAGATACGTAGGGCCTGTGCCAGGGCGAGAGGACACTCACATAGGAGTGGAGTTACCATACATCAACGGCTCATCCGACGGGACTTTTCATGGCAGAAGATTCTTCGATTGGTGAGTCTTCGCGTATTGCCTTGATTTACACAAATTCTTTTATTTCACTCGACGACGAGTCTTCGTTAATTATACCGTCTGGGAACACTTTCCGATTACACAAACGTATCAGATTTGCAGATCTACCATCGACTCTTCGCTACGCGTTATACTGTGTTTTATGAGTACCACCGTGAAGAGAATGCCCTGCTTACACACGGTGTTACATATGTAGGTACTTCCGCGAAACGCGCAATGGTTCATTGTTTCGGTAGAGCGGTATGAGGCCTTTTATCGACCGGCTGGCCGTGTTTTCGCAGTTCGCGAGTATTAAGTAATACAATAGTATCGTCGTTATCGTGTATTACTCCGTTTGCGACTGAAGTAATATTAAAGGTACTCAAACATGTCAACGATATAAATATGATAATACCGAATACGTTATGTGCAGCTTAAAATAGAAAACCGTTGATCAGTTTCAGGCAGCTTTACTTACATTATAATACCAACTTAAAGTTAACTCTTTACACGTTGCGTTTTTAATCCCTGAAATATAAATTAGGTTGACGTTGTAAATAAATCATAACTATAGTAACTACATTACATTTTGGTTAGATGTTTTATAGAAACGATACGGTACACGTATAGAAATCAACCTATGTAAAACCGTGTAAAGAGAAAAGTTTATAGCGGAAGCGTTTAGCTGCAAGCACAAAGGGGTTAACTTTATAAGTTAATAATACTGGCGTAAGCCTATAGGATCGGCGAGTATATTTCCCGAATGGTCTGGTCGTTTTTCCACCTGTACATACATTAGGGAAACAAAACGACGTTACAGTTTCTCTGAAGAGGTCTTAATTAAACCGGCGCTGCCAGGCGAAGGAACCTTTTCGAAACCATCCCGACATATTATTTTCGTAATTACATCGTGTTTTCGAGGTAATAGGCCGCGTTTCGTGCTGCGTGACAAAAGCAATTCTACTGGCGATAAACTATCGTCTCGACTTTTGCGCGTGCACCTTGCGCATGCACATGAATCGCGGGCACACGTGCAGTGACGTAAACGTAGGACCAATTCACGAAAAGAGTTTTACTACTTATCAATTGTCCATGTACATTCTTAACTTTCGCTCGACGAAGACTTCTAAATTTACCTTTAAAAAAATGATAGTATTCCTCGCGGATAAAGTTCAAGTTTCGAACTTTAGCCGTACATTTCAGATCGAGAATTCAGCGCAATACCACGTTTATCCGAAGTTTGTCAAGAGTGATGTGTGAATCGAGAACACGATAAATAAGTAACGCGGATACCACCCTTGCCGTGGCTGTAGGTCATTGAAATTCAACTCCGCGCTGTGTACGCGCGGTGCACGGTGGCGTATGTGTCTATCGTAGTTCGTAATTAACGACAGGAACTATCTAGCATTTGTTTTTCATTTAGCGAATAGAAAAAAAGTGTCCAACGTCAAGTTTAAAAAAAGTTCGTCGGTAAACCAACTTGGTAAGCGTTGTTAATTAGGCAATCGCGGTTATTTCTTAACACGGTTTGTATGAAGTACTATACGCGACGCGACGTACGCAGGCGAAGCTTTCTTACCTTACACTCTGTAAATGGGATAGACTGTCGCGTGGATTGTCGCGAGAAACCTCCTTCCGGGGGAGCCTTGGAAAATCGTTCCAAGTTTGGAATGCTCGCGTGACACGATCGTCGTCCCTGAAAGTGCACCTCCTCAGATTTTGATCTCGAGCAGGCACCTACCTGCACGTTACCCGAACCATTTGGGTAATTTGGAATATAGAAATGTAATCCGTTGAAATTCTTAAGGAGGTGTTAAGGCCCCCATACACGATCAAACCATTCGCGCAAACATCGTGTTTGCGCAAGCACTTTGATCGTGTATGGCAGGTCTGTCTAACCGAGGGGAGACGCACTCTCCTCACGCGGTTTCGATAACCCCACCGGCACGCCGCGCCGTGCGAACGAAAAGAAGAACAACGCTATATACCTGTCTCACTCTAACAAACGCACCGGGAGCCATGGTGGGGGTAAGCCCTGATTGGGCTTACGAGTGTTGCCTGCGTCCCCCTGCACGGCGTGCAGGGGTTAGACAGACCTGGTGTATGGCATGGCTAGAGTGTGTTTAATCATCGAGCATGAATTTGCGCAAACAGATGCTTGCGCAAATGGCTTGATTGTGTGTGTCGGTCTTTAGAGCCGTGAATATCGGGAAAAGTCAAATTGGTTTCTACACTCGCGCGATAGTTTTCCGCTACAATGGAAGCGTTACGGCGCTTTCCTTCGATTCTTACTTCCGAGAAAGACCGCAATAGTATGAAAAACTGTGCAGCACATTGATCGCTAACCGGTTGTCAATTATTTTTTTCTCTTTTACTTAACTCGCTGTACGGTTTGAGACAGGATACGTTGCTCGGTATGCCAACTTTGATAGGATTTCTCACGATCTCTGGTAATGCAACTCGGACCACGGAAATTGTAATTTCGTCGATACTGCACCGCTATCACGGCCGGATATCCATACAACGCTAAGTTAGTTTCGACTAATTATTTTCTAACGACCGCGAGGTGGACGGCAAAGCTTCAAAAGGAGTTACGATATTAATTATGAGTTTATTTAATTATACCGAATAATATTGAAATGTTATTTAAACAAATTCTTTATTTAATTACCTAGATATTGCAGTGACAATATTTACGGACGGAATTTCACTTACATCGAAATCCTTTTGCGTTGCAGCGAACCCGATCGCGCAATCTTCGTCCCATTTAAGAAGGTGATCCTGGCCTGGTGCACCACCTGACCCGAGCCTCCGAGTAATCTGACGACACCTCGAATTCTATTGTCTCAGTACACGATGTGAATCGAAACGATGATACGTTCGCGCTCCATCTCCGAAGGCGCTTCAAGGGTACGTGATATTTTTCCTCTCATCGCCATCGGTCCCGAATTACCGCTCGGCCCGAGCGACAAATAAATTCGGATTCAGGAGGACGACCTAGTTGTTTGTTACTAAAAATGGAATCCTTGCGTGGTACAAAGAGAAATGGTTGCAGGAAAAAATATGTTCCTGACTAACCCGGCGCTGGAAAAAAGAAAATAATCAACTCGATTGTTTTTCATTTCATTCTTCTGTTCACCGTGATTTACGTTCGTTCGAATTTCAGATATAAATTGTTTTACGAGATTTTGAATTAATTTTGCAAACTGAATGAAAAGGACAGGTATTACGAAACTATAAGAAATATTGCAAAGCACACGGCGATATAAGGAAATTGAATTGACGAATACGAATGCGCGCTTAAATTTTTGCTGGATACGGTTTGTGAAAAAAGGACATATTCTACCGTTGACCCGAATAGCTTGACAAAGATTAATTCTGCTGTGCCGAGGATCAACGATTAGCAGAGTTATGCAAATTTGATTAGATCCGATTGAACCGTTGCTTTTGTTAAACCGACAAAAGCACGAAACCGTGTCAATGGATCTCTCGCGTTCGTTGAACTCGAGAACGATGATTTTGTTATGCGAATCCAAAGAAAGAAAGTTCGATGAAATGGACATGGTCAAAATTGTAACGCGCTCTCGTTATAAATAAAAAATTGCAACGAAGGACTTGATATTGTTCTTCCTCAAAAAACATATATTTTATTGCACGCGTGAAGTAAAACGTATTTGCGATAAAAAAATAGAATAATAGAGTTAAAATTAAAAAAAGAGCTTTACAAACTGTTTCGGAACTCTCACGTCCTAGTTTGTTGTAAATTCACAAAATTTTATCCACGCGACGAACAGAGTTTGGAAGATTGTATCGAAGAATAATTTTAACGCCAAAATTTTCGTTGCGATAAAAATTTCCTCGCGAAATCGTCTAATTGTAAGCAATGATAATCAAAACTGTCGGTAATTGCCCAATCCCGAAACGCAAATTACTGTACGTAAAATTTTCACGAACAGAACTCTTTGCAGGTATCTCAATGCCTATGCGTGTGGTTTTTAATGATAATTAGCAACATTTGTGTGCCACACGGGCAGCTTTGCGCAGTCATTAAGAATAACCAAGTATTTTGACGTACGTACTACATACATCGTGTATATTAAAGTAAAAAGCTCGCGTAAAGGAGACTAAACTAGAGAGACGCGCTTGTCTGTGTACAATAGAAACAAGAAAAAGAGAAATTCTATCCCGAGGCTACAAGTATATTCGTCACCGTAAGACAGACAATTTTGAAGTATATTCGAGAGGCTATAGGAATTGCTGTACAATTCGAATTGCGTGAATCTATAAAAATGTGTATAACGCTCGCTGTGCATCCCTGAAGAATATGTTAATCCGAGAATAAGCGCAGGATTTCTTTTTACTCGAAAACAGTCTCGCGGGGTGTAATTTATATACAAATTTCGTTGTTAATTACCATTAGTAACATCTTACCCTAGCAGGGTAGTATAATGCGCAAATATTTATTTTTTTATCACGGTTATCTCAAATCTTTTTTAGATATTCAGCGCGGTAAATGAATATTACAAATATCCCGCATACACTTTAGCAAGAAGACCTAATTAAATTTATTTGTATATAATTGTACGCACCCTAGCGTTACGCTTGTGTTTTTTAAGCAGCATCTGTGAAATTGAATTACAAATTCTCTTAGAAATAATCGTGTCGTGTATATATAATAGTTTTAACATATTTATTTCATTAAAAGAATAATTCAGGCAAGAAGTGAAATTCGAAGCGGATCTTCAACCTCGATCTTTACCGATAGGGTTTAAATCGCATCCCGCGAAACTTTAAAGGTAAACGCGCTTACGTGTCTATGTATACCTTTATACAAGACACACATAAGCGGTAAGATGAGTGTGATTTTGGTGCAGTTTAACCGTACAGAGTAATAGATTCGTAGATACTAAGGTTAATCTATAGATGTGTATGCGTCTTAAAGTAACAAAAAGTATTTATCGCAAAGGGCTCGTAAGGGGTCACTATCGCTTTAAAAAAAAATCTGTTTCGGAAGATCATTTCGGTTTATTACGTGGAGCGGTCGATTCGACAAACTATGCCAAATAATAATTAAAATAACTATGGAGCGTGTTATGAGGAAAAAGTATGTTATTGAATATAAAATTAATATGAGAATAAGTCGGAGAAGCGTAGCGCGTAAAGCAGCATCGTTTAATTTCTTTCTTTTCGCGTAACGTATCCCGAGGTTTCGGACTAGCAAGTTAGAACTGTGAATCGGACGAATATCAGCGGGGAGTTAATCACAGGTATTTAAACATATCGAAATTTTAGCAGAAGGATGATCTTTAGATTTTTCAAAGCTTTCGTACGGACTCCCTTTCTCCCGTGACGCGTACGGTGATGACGAATGAAAACCGATGATTTCCTTCCCAGAAGAAGGTGGATTATCTCCTGCAGCCACGCCCGATTAAAAGTTAGAACTTGATGTAATAACGGCTTTAGATTCAAGGACGAAGGTTGCCCATAATCCCCCATTAACGTCTCGATTCTCATGAGACTGTTACTCAACCGGGATTGTTTCTTTGCGAAAAACGCGGGGAGTCCTTGCCTCGATGCGTGAACGAGCGAAAAGAAACGGTGGATATGGAGACGCAACGACGCGACGCGGAGATCGTTTGTGCATAGTACCTGTACTGTAGCTTACGTTGAATCCCGAAATATGGAGAGGCGTTCTTTGCATAGCTTTCTTCGATTCTACATTCGCCCACTTTCCTCCCGATTTGTCCGCGTTAGACACGGAGAAGTTCGCCTAATCAGAATTAATATTTTCTATTGCCTTTATCGTATATCTAATAACTATACTGCCGTCAACAGACTCTCTCTCTCTGTCACTCTTTGAAGGAATTGCTTTGTAACGTCGTTAATCATTTTACAGCAGCTTTGTGAAAATATTTGTTTGTCGGGGAAATATGTTTCTAAATTCCACGTTTCGGGATTTACGGTGTTTACGATCATCTCGCTATTGTTTAACCGTCGATAAGCGAAACTCGCGGATTTATATAGGATTAATGTCAGATAATAATTTTCTACTTCTACCACTTTCGATTCTTACGGCATCGTTGATTATCGTAATAATCAACTACGCAGACTCAGTCTCACGCTTTCGACTGATCTTAGCAAACGGCTGTACCTGGATCGCGTTGTTCGTTTATGGATCTAACTAGATTACTTTGAGTGTTTGAGCGTACTGGCTGTGTCGGTGATTAGCGCACACGAATCGCGTACAGGTAAGACGAATCAAGGGAAAGGTGTATCGGCGTGAGATCGGAATTAATTGGAAGAACGGTGAAATATGATACATTAGCGGCAAAAATAAGAATCTAACAGGTATATTCTACTAGCAACGACGATCGTTACAGTCGCACAAAACAATTGTGCGCGATGTTTGAAAATACGTTGCCAACGCGCGTAAATTAATTTCGAAAATATTCCCGACTAATCATGAAAATTTGTCGCGATTATAACGTGAAAATTCTGAACGCGTTGCGGTCGCCGGAATCTGGATTTTCTATATAATTATATTGTTATAGTAAACAAAACTTATATAGTAGCCAAATATTTTGTAATGGATACAGTTAAATACCGATTAAAAGAAAATTAACAAATCGCTAGATCTTTATTCGCGTTATTAAAACAATTTCCTAAACGCGTCGTATTTGTCTGCACCTGATTTAACAAAAGAATTATATCATTATAATATGCAGACGAGGGGAATCCTGTTTAAAAAAATTAACAGGCGCGAGTCCAAAGGATGGGGGTCAAAAGGACCGAATGACACGAAGTCCCAAAGTTCCGTTTAAACGGCCGGGATAAGCTGGAACTTTATCGTCGGTATTTTTATCGTTTATTGTCCATCGTTAAAATTTTTGTAGCTTTGCTGGAAGCAAAAAGCCATGGCAATTAATTTCGCTCAATCTTTTCTCGCAACACCTGCCACGGGGTGCACGGTTCTAACTTTGCCGATATAACACCCCTCGCGTGACTGCAAGTAAATTTAGTTATGGTATACGAGGCGATACGATCTTCTACTACGTAATATGCAATCTTGCGTCCGCAAGGAAACTCGAAATGCTTCGGAGTTAATTCGTTCATTTCACTTTTCAATCGAAAATCAAACATCCGTTTTGAAGTACTTTCTCAGTGTCACGCATTACAATTCAATATCCTATCAAATCTTTATCGATCGTGATACACGTGTAAAAATTCTAATAATACTGACGCACGATCAAGTTAGAAGAAATCAATGTCTTCGGTCCCTCGTATCTTTCTCCGTTAATTTTATTTCGTTTAATTACCGAAAACGAATATAATATTCCCACGGTAATCGTATAAATCGAATTCAATCAATCTTAGCGTGTTCACTGGTCGTGGAAAATTTTGATCACGACGGAAAGCGAAGTAGGTAAAATTAAATCTTCAAGGGTGTTCAATTTTAACACGGTTAGAGGTATCCTCGAGTGTGGGATATACAACGGATTAGCGGTAATAAAATTAAGAAAAAAAGCTATCCATATTTCCGACGATAATTCCGACCATTCGTTTCCGCGTTAAATCTCGCTTAAATTAGTTCGGGCATGAATTTAATTCAACGACACACCCAGTATGCTTACGGGCACCATTGCGAGACGAACGCGTGCCTCGGCCGTATTTTAATGCCATTTAAGTACAACGGTAATGTATTCGACCGCGTAGACTTTTAGCTCATTACTATACACGCGGTACAACCTTTCATTTGTGATCGTGCTTAAGATACTTTTTACTATATTTATTCCACCGAGTCATCGCGGTACCGCAGTTGTTTTTTCAAACGTTTTACAAAGATTACGTAGTTTTATTTGAACCTCGTGGAAAGGAGCGGCGAAAAGCGTTGCGTAACGCGTCGCATGGTTGCTTATATCTGTGGTCGTAAGGAAAAACGCTGCGCGTCACGTATTTTCTCTTTCCAAATATACTTGTTTAAAGTCCCGAATATAAATTTTTCTCATTGGATTTCAGTTGATCGCGTTATTTCTTTTCGCGCTTAAAATTTGTTTCGTGTATTTCGTTTCCGACGTATATCGAAATCCTGTATTCCGCGGGTCAGTTAATATTAATATTTTGGAATCGTAACACACGACGTTTTTCTTGATATCACAGTATTATCGCGCGTGAGTATGTACGTTTGAATATACACACTCGTGGACAAATTTCCTTTGTTTAATATGCGTAGTACGTTAGCTGCGTTTATATTGAATTGAATTTCCGATTGGTTGTGCGAAAGTTTCGTGCCGAAGATCAATTTTTTAAATTAAACCACAAATTATGAATGTTACGACAACAATCAAAGTTTAATTTCCAGTTAATTCGATCGTAACTTTAAAAATTTGTTATCTATTTTAACGCAGTTTTGTGTATTTTGAAGCTAAACGCATGCAAAATAATTTTAAAAAATCAACGTCATCATGACTAACACGAAATGACAACGTAAAGTATTAAACCATGAGTGTGAATCTATTTGTAATACGGCTCAACTTGTGTCCACGAGAGTAAATGTCCAAAACAAATTTGGAACCACTAATTGTAAGTACATAATAATTGAAGTTAAATCGCGTAGGTGCGAGAGAAGCGTGACTATCAGTATTTTGTTTTTAAAGTCAGGATAAGAAGTATCGAATGGATTCGCGTCGAAGTGTATTATATTTATATTCATACTTTATATCGGAATCGGTTAATGAATCCACACAAACGGACCAATGTTTTAATTGCGTCGCACTTTTTGCATAACGTCCAGGAGATTTTTACGTGGTTACGTTGATCGTATTTTACTACGTACACAGCGTATAATATACAATATATTTTTTTTACTTACTACGAGCTATCGATACGTCGAAACTTATTTTATAGAAGAAGTGGCATTTCGTTGGATACTAGCGTTTATTGACTACGATATGTTTGCCCGATATCGTTAAGGAATTTAATTCGTCACCGAGAGAAAAGTCACTGGCACGATAGAAAAGTTAACGAACTCCCGATAACGGAAATAAAAATTAATTTTATAATTGATACTGTTAAAAAAATACAAATGTTCGTTGATGTACACAAAAATTGTCATAATATCTCATTACATTTTAAATTATCAAAAAACTCTTGTCGTTTGGTTAGACCAAAAGATGTTTCAACGTTTCAAAGATTATTAAATAATTTTCAGCCGGTACGATTACTCCGGCCAACGTGAATATTGTTAAAGAAATACATGTGGAGACGGTTTAATATTAGGCGAGGGAAAAATGAACAATTAACGAGCCAATGATCGAAGGATATTTTTCTCTCGGTAAATCGCAGGCTGCAGCGCGCGCGTGTGTGTGTATGTGTGTATGCGCACGTACAAATGTGCCGACGAATGACGATCTCTCTCAACAAAAAAAATTCTCACGACTGCTGCAAAACCTGGATATATATACGTGCACACGTATAATATGTATACAGTGCGTGTATCTGCGTGTATCTACGTTTACGTCAAAAACCTACTGTATTTTACCAATGTATAGACGCGTACGTCAGTGTTGAAGAAAGGTGGTTCGCGTACATACAACATAATTTAACGCGTGTAAGCGACAGGATATAGGGAGTAACGTTGATCGGTGTTAATTGCTGTAATTAATTTTACGTTTAACGATAAGTGTTTCAATGTGACATTAGACATAGTCGTCGGAATTAAATTTGGTGCGCGCGGGCACGATAAGAATTTTATTATCCTCCTCACGACATTGCGCGAGGATTTTTCAGCGGACATTGGTAAATTTGTCGAAACTTCATCGCACTGGATATTGACGCGATACAATGATTTATCGAATGACGGCGATAAACGATGGATCTCGTGTAATTCGCCCTATTTGCATAGTTTCGAGAATTATTATCGAACCACGTAATCTTTCCTACTTATCGATCGTTATTCGAAATGAAATGAAACAGAAGATACCGAATATACGACTTGGAAAATTGTTTTAAGCAAAGAATTATCGATTTCCGTTTCATCAATGGTACTCGAGTCATTTCGTTCAAAGATTCTAATTCTGATGAGTATCATTTTCCCGATCACGGCATCGATCGGTAGTAAAATACGTCCCAGGTTATCAGTTAATTTGAAATCGAGGAATCCTGAAATTGAAGAGCGAAACAGGAAAAGAACGAGGGAATAAAATGAAGTACGGACAGGAAAGAGCGTGACGGGGATAATAAGGAATGAATTCGATCGATCTTATCGTTCCTCACCATTTGCCGATGGCGAGATGGCTGCGATATGGTACTTAAAGCTTCGTGATTCATGAAATTCACCAGCTCGTCGAATTAATTGAGAATCAAGTGGAATGATGCTCGTCTCGACAAGATTGTTATCGTTGTACCTAAACTATAGATCTTAACGTAAAGAGGAGGCCATTGTCCTTCTCTCGCTATTTATTGTGTTGTAACGATGGGTACGATAATTATACCGGAAAATAAAACTATTATTACTCTAAACTAAAAACAGTATGGACCCGTCGCTCGCTAAAGCGTCCAGTCCTCCGAAACTCCTCTTTGGTTTTTAATATTCCCCGGTATCACTTTATACGAGTCACTCGAGCACTTTAGCCATTTTTCTGACTAGTATTTCAAAAAATTAATGACGGGGTCTTTAATCTTCCAAATCATTTCCAAATCATTTAATCTTCCAAATATTTAAAGTACTTGAATGAAGTAGACTATCCTGTATAGTTGACGGTATTTGAATATTTTTTGGTATGTCTAACTACTCGTTAGCGTCACGAATCTTTCATTCAAATATTTATTATAACAAAAAACAACATGTCACACCGTCGATATTTAACATTAATATTAATACGTACAAGGGAATCGTACATTGCCCAATAAAGCTATTATTGCATGTTGGAAACACCACGCTAACGTTACAGCACTGTTTTCCAAATTTTCTGGCAGTAAGGTGGTCGCCACCGGGATCATCGGGATACGTATAAAGAATCAGTGATGAGCTGGATAATCAGCGTACCAGCTGAAAGCCCCGTTCGTGCCAGTTTGCGCACCGAAGTCGACGTAGTCCAAAACGTGGCCGGGTGACCTCTCCGAACGTTGATTATCGAGATTCTCGTGATGCTGATCGGTGGGTATTGCGACAGGTATGTAAGTTTCGGTCTCCCGTGCGATTCTGGGTACCGGTGGCGCGATTGGATTTAGCTCGATCACGTCAAAACCATCGACGGGGATCGCAATGTAACGACGACCGGCTAGAGCGCCGTAGACTCCGCACAGAAGCATCAATGTTGTTATCTGTAATGGATCCATAATGAGCATAATTATGCCGAGACCATTTATTTATATCATAATATATCACGATTTATCTATGGCATTAACGCTTTATTAATATTTATTTATATAATATTTAAATCTAAATTTAGATCGGTGTTCAAAATATTTCTGATGCAATGCACAAACATAAATCACGTCTACGAATGACGTTGAAGGAAAAGCAATGTTTCTTCAAAATACTCCTTTCTTGAACGCTTTGATATTCCAAACGATGGCTTATAAGCTGTTGAAGCGATCGAGCAAATATCGGGAGTAATTAGTTATTCCACAACGAACCAATTGAAGAGTACTTACAATCTAAAAGCACGATATAATCGATCCATCACGGATAATTTTAGCCGTCGATTAGCTAATGGGGCCAATTATAGTATGTTCTTCCATTAGAAAAGCAACCGCCTGTTAGTTTCTTCTATTGAGTTCAACGTTAGACGAAATGCAAGATAGCAAGGCACCCGGGGAAGAGCATACTCGAAGAGATAAGTTGAAGTTACAATTTACGATCCGCAACGGTTGATACTAATTTATATAAGACTCAATATTAAATTGTTTCTATCAGCTTCGTAAAATTTGGAAGGATAATCAAATATCCAGGAATGTGATTTCTACTTTACTCTTGCCATTTCAATGTTCGTACGCAACACGCGATTGTTCACGATAGACAATCGGAATCAGATTATTTACCAAATGATTCATCGTTGTTCTCATCTTCGTTGGCGGATAGAAGTTTCGGTGCTCGTCGAACTGAATAGAGTGGCAGCGTTAACGTCATTTTATACGGTTTTGCTTGGCCACAGCTTTCTCGTCTTTCCCGACCACCGAGCACCAGCATCGAGAAGACAGCAATTACTCTCGCTAGTTCTTACACCGTGTTTACCCCATTTCAGTCCAATTGTCGACTGGCAAACGTACACGATCGCCGGAGACAAAACTCAATGGGTTTTTCTTCGCCAAAGAAGCGATGGAAAACTTCGAGGGAAATCGAAAAGACATGCCGCGAGTCAGGACAAGATTGATCGTTCGAATAAGAACATTCGGACTTTATCGATACGAACAAAATATCGAAAACTTATTATCCCAATTTTAAGTATCTCTAAGTACAAATGGAACTGATGAAAAAGTATTAATCGTTTTGAATCACCCGCTGCACAAATAAAGAATTTTTACCGCAAAAATTATGCTCGTTATGAGTTATTGAAAAATGCATGAAAACCTTTTTGCGTTATTTGTTGCTTGTATAAAAGTTTAAATGCCAATGTACCGTCGTTACTTACGGTATCGGTCCTTCCTCTTCCTAGAAGTTTCGATCTTTACTTTTTTTGCGGTCGTTCTCTTCGTGGTCACTTTTACTCGTTGACAAGAAGTTCCAAAAAATCTTTTGCCCAGTGTCACGATACCGTAATCCGTGAAAGTGATGCGATGAGTAGAGTGAAAGTAATCGAGGATTCAGGGTTTCGTTGAAAGTAAAGCAATAATTGTTTCGAGCACTAATTTTATTTATAGGAATATCGTTTCTGCCGTCAAGCCCGTTGATCAAACGAATTTCTTTGTACGCAGCGGTGTAAGTACACTGAATAAAGACGTAATGAAAATGATATTATAAGCGATACTAAATGAAAGCCTCTGCAAAGCTGTACAACATTGGTTCTCAGCTTTGGGATCACTTAACTAACTAGTGCGGAGACGTAACGAAAAGCTCATTGATTCGTGTCGCGTATCTTCTACACTGGCACGAATAAACAAAAAACCAACAAAATATTACAACTATATAGATTACGTTCTGTACATCATTGACAATGAGCGTATTATAATCAGTATCATATAAAAATAGAAGATTCATCTGCATACATTTTTTAAACACTAACACCCTAGACCTTAATACCTGTATTTAGGTCTTCGGTTCTACGTACTCCCATATCGAGCACACTTGCGTATACTCCTATCAAAAACAAAATCAAAGATTGTGTCGTTTGCTTTCTTACGTGGAAGGATAGAGAGGAATTTATTACTTTTTAATTTTGATTCTCTAGACGCTACGTTGTTAATATATCCGAGTTATCGATGTTATTACTGATAGTATTCCTTGATGCAACTAGTCTACAAATTTTTGAAACGGTTTTTGTGAAAAAAACATGGTTAGAATAGAATACGGCGTATCGAGTCATTTATACTTTTACGTTGATGTATTATAGAAACGTTATATACGAATGTGCAATCGGATAGTATTTAATTAACGTGAAGTTGTTTTCAATAGGCACCCTAGGTTTGATAACTGAAAATAGCATCAAGCATATCGTATAAAAGTTATTCGATGCATCGGCACGTGATATTACAAGGCGTGAATGCAGTTTTTGAAATAGACCATCGCGTTATCTCAAAGAATTTACCGACTTAATACGAGGGAAGTAACTGCATTTTACGCATAGGAAGATTGTAATTTCTATTTAACGAAATTAACAGTAATTCTGAAACTTGAAAATACCTATCACCATCACACAATCGGTCGTTTAAAGTATTTGTAGACTGTCCATCAAATCGAACGAAAAGGAATCTGTGTTTAGGACAAACAAAATGACCCGGAGTGCCACCAAGAATGAATAGAGCGGCACTTAGATCGAAGACTACCGAAAACAACCCGTTTACCCCAACTCGAATCCGTCCTCATCGTCGGAAAGATCACTTTCGTATCCAGCAGGAGCTATTTTCGACGATCTAGCTATCTGGAAATTGTGGGATGTATTGTGCCCATTGGTATTTCCGTTTCGCAGATAATCGCCGCTGCCGTTCTCGCGGTGCACTTTCTTCTCGTTGTCTATGAAGCGACTCGTCTCATCCTTCGCTGGTGTCACCAAGTCGACTTCCTCGATTTTTCCGACACGCCTCTGTAAAAAAAATCACCAAACCCAACAATAATTCAGATTCGTTAGTTGATTATACGACGTCGATATGGTTAGCCACGAGGGCGGGTAATGCGTCCGCCCATACGTATGATTACAATCTTACGCATTACCGCTTAATTTTTGCAAACAAAAGTTAATCAAGAAATTTCTTCCTTGATCCGTTAGACTGGGGTAGAACCGATAATTATAAGATTTAATTTAAGGAATCGCTATTAACCCTTTGCACTCCAAAATATTTTTCAGTTTTCTTCCCAGCAACACTACATTATTTTATGCATTTTATTTTAAACGAATATTGGAATATATGGTGAAGAAGTTAATTTTATTTGGTGATTCATCGGTAATTTTAAAATGTCGAGTATGGCTCGACATAGTAGTCACCGAAAAAGGAATTGATATTGAGTCACACTCGATATAGAAAATCAAAGGCTCAATTTAATGAACAGTAGGTCTCGAAGGATTACAAAAATTAATCATCCGATGCATCGAATTCGTGACGAATGAACTGAACTTAGATCAGGAAAATATTCAATTATGAAATAACCGTTCCTCCGTATAAAAACTGTTACAAGTAAAGTGAAAGTACGTAATGATAATACCCTTGCCACCGGTGTCGTCAAGTCAATTTCTTCTATTCCAGGCCGCAAAGTCGTGGTTTTAGGCGTTTCCAAACTTGAATCCAATTTATTCGGCGTGTTCTCCGGTGTGTTAGGACTTCGAGCGCGTTTCATTAAAGGAGAAGCAGACGCGGGACTGGAGATCGCGGAAAAATCGGGACTACGCGTAGTCAAGGACAAAGTAGACGACGCTGCTGACAAAGACGCTTCTTCTGACTCCGCAAGCCCTTCGCTTATTAACGTCTCCGCTACGTTAATATTCTGTACAAAAGAAAAAATATATAAATGCAACAGTATAAACTAATTTTGCATTACGCGATAAACGGCCGCATCCGGTCCAACGCAATATTTTTCGAACATCTACCTGATTATCATTTTTGTCGTATAGGTCCATGCAGGGAATCGTCAATCCCTCGGGTCGCGCTCTTCCGTTTCTAACACCAGCCCGGGTTTTGTAGCCTCTAACTTTAGCCACGAGGACTTTCCATTGAGCTAACCAAGTGAGGTCCGCGAACCTTTCACACGCTTCGGTACTCCATTCGTTGCCACTGTATCAAACAAGCGGGACTCATGAAAATTTCAACTGACCGCACAAATGTCACGATACTTTACCAAAACGCGCGCTACAAATACGAATTCGTACTTTCGCATTACGTTACACGAATGAAATTAATAAAGTGTATGGACCGTTTATTTTGAAAGTGGGGCAAGTCCACTTTTTGTTTTTGTTTTTCGTTTTACACTAAATTAATCACAAATTATGTGACATCACATTTTTTTAAATGGACTTACATCACTTTCAAAATAAACGGTCCATATCGTGTAATCGTATGGTGATTGCAACTCTGATTTGTACCATTTTCAAAATAGGCGTATACTTGAAAGATTCTGAACCTCAGGCGCGCTTTAATAATAGAAAGAAACTGTTTGAAATGTGATCATAGATTTAAAACGTAAAGTCACTGTATACCATTTTTCGCAGTACTCGTATCGGCAAAAAGAACACAGCATAAATAATATTTCCGCTTCGGCGCGGTACTATTAATTGTTCCAATTTGTCAGGGTTTCATTTAGGGAAAGTTCATTAATCACATCTGACTATCTTTCTCATCTCGGCAATTCTATTTCTGTATTATTGCTTTGGCATGGATCGCTTTCAAATCGTGCACGATGCAAAAGAATAAGAATTGCACAATTGTTTACTATTCAATACCGCGCAAGAATGTACCCATTTGTTCATATTTCAGTTCGATATTAGCAAATACGCGTTACGAGCCGCGAAATTATGCGGAACGTAGCGCAATAAACATATCGGCAAATTGGCAAGGAACGGAGAACCGCATGCCCAGAAATTTCATTCCGTCTCAGCGTGCAAATATTAGTAGAAATGAACCACAATTTAGTAGATGCGCCAGAATACAAATAGAATGTAAATTTTTAACATCGAAACTACGTAGTTTTGCTGTCTCCTGTGTTCTCGTACTTCGACAAACACGCGAGTACAGTCGATGAATTAGTATTATAAAATATATTGAATTGTAAATAAATTTATATAGACACAAATTCCTCCGACTCCGAATCTTCCAACTTGGAGTAAAAATTACACATTCGTCATTACGAAGGCAACAAAAAATTCGCCTAATTAGGCCAGCATTAATACAACGCGTGACACGGACAAAGTATTTTCCGCGTATATAAGAAATTCTGCAAATTTCCATTTATTTACGTCAGAGCGTAAATAATTAACAATCTTCAGAAATGCGTGAACGTTAATCCGATGCGTAAACAAGCTTAACTAACGGTGCATGCACTGTTCTAGCTTCCGTAATTCCACGCTAGCATGCCAACGATTGAAATAACAATATTATCCGCGATGTGCGCCCTCGTGTGAAGCGTGAAGCGATAGAATAGCGTTTCTCAATTAGCCGAAAAACTTAGTGCAATATCATTTTTCATCAATTCAACGCGTTGTTATCGGTAAACATATTTTTCTATCATAACTATATCTATTGTCTAGGCATATCATTTTTAAAACCCATTTCCTGCTAAATTATCCAAAGATCGTATTCCAGTTTACACAATCATTCTACTAATGTCACGTGTTTTGACAATGCCCGAGATAACACCTAGTTGGCAGATGTTACCTATGAAATATTTATTTTACAGATTATTGTTGCGTACTAATCGGCAAATAGTGCAACGCACCTCCGAAAATAAGTCGGCCTTAAACATGAGGCGCGAGCCGGAACAAATATTTACGATTCAACAACGCAAACCGTGTATTTGAAAAATTTTCCATTCCTTGGAGTGGAATAATTCAGATCCCCTATTCAAACTACCCATCAATGGTATGACAAAAAAATTGATTTCCATTTTCACCCTTCATTTCCGCCCTCCGTTCGTTGCTCTCTCCTCCCCTTTCATTCGTATCAAATTATTTAAATCGTCGCATCTGATTTCGATTTGAAAAATATCAATGTTTCCCCTTTAATTGGATTTATCCCTGCCATTCTTCGTTTACCCAGTGTACACTTTCCGTAATTACCATTAGCCTTGTTTCCCAACTGCAATCTGACTTGCATTCGAGATGGGGGAAGGGGGTTGTAAGTGGTTTAATTGCATGACAGAAAGGCTATGTGCGTGAAGCATCCCCATTTAGTGCGGCTAAAGCACTTTCGGGACGTCTTGTTCCATTTATAAACGGCCCGAGTCCACGCGTGCGAGAAAATTGAAGTGGACGGTGAACGGTAGACCCTCAGACGATGGTCAGAAGGTCTCAGTCGTTTCACGATCCTCGTGGCGAACGATATCCTTGGCGAAAAAAAGCAGACCATCCTCGTCGGTGGTAACGCGGATGTAAATTGCAACTGTCGTCGACGCCATCGCGACAAAGTTCGATTTCTGCGGTCGACATTGTTGAGACGAAGATAAAATAGGCGTTATTCGGTTTTGTAATATAATACGAAATCGAAACCTGTTATTTATGTGACGCGAAATAAACGTTCAGGAATTAATTGAGGTGGTCGGTCGTTGGTTAAGTAGATTAAAGGCCGACTTTCGATATATCGCGACGTGCCATCATGGAAAAGTGATCGTACTTTATAACACAACGTCGAAAATACGCAGCCTAAAAGCGAACTCGTGAAATTCTCTTCCGGCGAAAGCTTTTGTTTGATCTGTGTATTTCACGGTTGGTGCATTAATGAACGTCAGGGTAGACACGTGCGTTGTCTTTGCGTAAGTACGGGTTTGTTTCTGGTGGCTGTACATGCTGTTCTTTTGGAACGTGGAAGTGTAAGTGGAATTTTTTAATTGGATGCGAGACCGGGAAAGAATTTACCGTTGCGAAGAAATCTTGCACTTGATTCGAAGTAACGCCACAGAGAAAAAGACCAGCAGTTTTTACCGAACTTTGGTAACGTTGAAACGTGTTAGTTCTTAAAGTATCGCGAATGCGGGGCGGTTATGAAAAAGGAATGCCAGAAATAGCCGTACAATTTAATTCGATGGGAACTGGGACGAAAAATATTCAGTCGTGAAAGAAATTGATGGTTCCAAAATATTCATGATTTTCGTGATTTCATTCTGAAATCCTTTAATTATTCTTTCACAGTTTCGAAACTTCTCGGCCCGTGGTTGGTACTATTCCGCCAAAATACAAATTCCGACGATGTAATTTACAATTACAAGAGCACTTCCTGAAGTTTCTTTTCCTTTTCACAACTTTGTCGACGTAGCCGTTTCTTGAAATTAATTACCGGAGGAATTAAATTCTCCTCGTAACCGTGAGTTAATGTACTCTCCTGCCCCTTTGCCTTGATCTACTTTTCGACTTTCCCTTACAATTTCCCTTACACTCGGTAAATCGTTTAACCACTTTTTATTTACGTTAGAAGATTTTTAATCGATGACATTCTAGCGGGACCGACCTATAATCAAGCTTTAAAATATTCCAGAACGGTGGATCGTTGAAATTTGAGTCTAATTATAATTTCTAGATCGGACGAATTAATTATAGTAACACTATGAAATTCAATTACAATTATTATACAATTATTATACAAATATTATTTTCATCGATCTAAAAAAAATATCGTATGAAATATTATTAAATTAAATAATATTATCAATATAGTATTCGTATATGCTAGATTACTTGCAAAATGCTACGTGTAATCTGTAGAATGAGCAATTAAAAAAGTTTCGTTCGTAAAACACGCAAACGATACTCGTTTAATCCCCACGGATTGGAGTACCATTAAAAATTCATTAAAACCGGCTTTACGTTTCTTTCCCTTCGTTAATTTGCGTTCCGACCACTACTATTCGGCGCGAGAAAAAAAGCTCAGCGCCGTCGAACGACACGCAAAGAGAAATATACCGAAAGGATGGGTAAGAAAGGGGTGAAACGGGTAGGGCTTTCCACGCTTGTTTCGCACCCAAAAGGGAGAGAGGCCTCTCCGCGTTCCATATCCGAGAAAATCGAAATTCGCCGGATCGCGAACAGTAGCTGCACCGGAAATAGAGAGAGCTCTGCGGGTTTCTGGCGACGAGGTGGTGCCCCTCGTATTCGCCCTCGAAAGCCGTCGTGTCGCGTGTAACCGAAGACCGTAGCCAGGGCGGTAATTCCAACTCGAAAACCATCGTGCGCGAATACCTCGAGGTTGCACCGGGGTGATTAGCTGTTCCCAGACACGCGATGCGAAAACCCGGTCCTCCCTTACGATTGATTAAGTTCGTATTCGACTGTTCCGCGGTCGAACAATCCACTCAAATTTGATTTTCCCGAGCACCGCTTCATCGAGACAATTACAATGCTATATTGTTGATAATCATTTCACGTTCGAGTGAACATCACGGGATCGTTGCATTTAGAAAATTATAGTTGATTTAGCATTAATTGGCATTAATTCGTTACATCGGGGAAAAATATAATTCAATTAATTTGGTCATTTATTTAAAGTAATTTAGTTTCATTTTGACCGTCGATAGATTGAATCGTTTATTATAAACGTATCGTTATTCGAATTTCAATACACATTCGCAAAGCCGTCGGGGCGCCTGTAAATGCAAGACGAAAATCAAATCGTGTTTCTGCCGTTTGTCGGAATTTCTTTGTCAAGCGCGATTTGCGACGAATAAAGTGATTCCAGGGATTTACCAAAAGGAGCCACGACCGCTCCAAATCCGACTAAGTTCTTGTTAAATAGAGACACCTTCAGATAACAAATTGGCTTTCCGCCAACTGTACGCGTTCTAACCATTGAACCTGCAATTTAAACCGTAAACTTGGCCTATGCATGTGGATCGCGAAAGTTTAACTACGGCCAAGCGTTTTGCGCACTTTCTCAGAGCTTTATCTCGTGACTATGCGCGGCAATTATCCACCGCCACGAGAATTGCCACAGTTTTGAACGGAATGAATGTGAGAAAGGTGAGCGTAAGTTAATAAATGAGAGAAGAATGAACAATTTTAAGACACTGTCGACGTACAGAAGAAGCTTACATTGAGCTTTACTAACAATAAGTATTCAAGTGCAGATGATTAAATGAAAGAAAACATTCCTTTTCCTTCTTAATTGTTCGTAATTCACGCTATCAGAACCAAGTCCAGAGTACGGTAAATCACAGGGAAGGTTCTCACTTGATATTTGCAATTGCATCACGATAAGATAACAGTAGGAAACGATCGCTTTATATACTGTCATAGTTGATTTTGCAAGAAATTTACAATATTCCTATTAGAAATTTCATTTTCACAGTAGGCGTTCCGTTGCCCTTAATACCGCTGTAAAATGGAGCTTCTGGTGCCAACAGTCTCAGACATCGTTTTCAAATATACGTGGCCCATTCGAAATTATAAAAAAACTATCTCAAAGAAGAGCGTCCTCGACAGCCCCCCCTTTGATCTCAACGTAAATGGTATTCATAGCACGTGGACTCTCTCGATTAGATTTTGGAAAGATCCCGAAGGTAAGGGGAGCAACTAATATTATGATTGAACGTAAAAGATTCTTTGAAAATTCTTTGACTCTGTGTCCTGCAAATTAATTAAAACTAAATTCCACTTTACGCAGCAAACTTGTTTTGATCATTCTTTCTTTCTGACCAATTTGTATTTATATTACTAGACCAAACATTGAAAACGTTATGTTTTCCACTAAATTTATAGATAAACAAAGGATTATAATGAAAAATAATAAAGCCTGAAATGCAGTGATAAAATTAAAAGCAACGCGCGACAATGAATTTAAAATGACCATTAAAATTTCGAACGTTAGCATGAATGCTAAGTGTTGAAAAATAAAATTCTTCAAATCCGGAATTAAATCCATCGTTCCAAAACAGGTAAAAGGATTAAAAATCCCGTGGTAGTGTGCTTGAACATGGTAAACTGCGCCACGGATGAAGTGGAACAAGCGAAGATACGATTTCAATTTGCAGTTTTCAATGCCGACGTTAAACACTGGGAATATTGTCACATTAGCAGAACGATACTCGAACTCAAATCGTGCACGGATATCATTTCTTTAGGATACCGGGACCTATCTATAGTTGATAGACATTTCAAAAAGGACGGTGAAGTGGTGTTGATGGTCAAAATACAGATAATCCAATGGGAGAGTGAAAAGCACAACTTATCGCAGGCAAGTGATTTTCAAATGAATATTACGTTAACAAAAGATTTACAATTCTATAATTAATTGTTCTGTTTATAATCGGCGCCAAAGTCGATGAACGTTACCGATGGAAAGCATTGATCAGGAGACAAGGTCTTGTCTCGGGCCAAGTACAAGCACGCGAGACCAGACCTTGTATCTTTTCCGGAAAGACCGAACGGGGTTTCTAACGTTCCGAAAATAAACAAGTAAAAAATTGTACAGGATATGGCCAGATTACTGAAGCATCCGCGTGGAGCTGACACCAAATTAATATGCGGTGGTTCGAATAACACAGAAATTCCAGTACACAGTAGTATCATAGCTGCGCGCAGCAGTATTATGGCTGAAATGATTTTTCCTTTGACTGACCCACTAACACAGGGAAATACCAGTGGAAATACAGTGAAGGATAAAATATCGGAGGGAAATCCAGAGAAAGAAAATGTGATCGATAACGAAAATGAACATTCGGAAGTACGTGTCCGGCGATATTCTGTGCCTGCAATGAAACATGCTCGGCAGAATCCGTTTTGAATTCGTCGAACTGAACGAAAATTGTGATTGCTGCGGTACTAATTAAATGCATATAGACGTATACTCGAAACATTATTTAAGTATACAGTTCCGACCACTCTGAACGAGCGAAACCGGTTTGCAATTGCAACGAACGCTTGGTGTGTTTAGAATAAATTGCTGAATCTTGATTATGCTTATGTATTAAACACTTGATCGCTTTTAGTAAAATTACTGACACAGTTGATTTGAGTATTACAGTATCATTTTTTCACGTGCTTTATTGCCACGTATGCATACGTTAACAAGTCTTCTGTTTTGATCTCGTGGAATCTATTGTGTGATTTTTAGATAGAAAATTCTCTCCGCTGTTTGGACGTTAGTAGTTTTCAATTAATTCAATACATATATCTATTATTTTTTTCGACCCTCAATAACATGTTTTTTTAATTTATTCACGACGCGAAAAAATTCGATGTGGTATAGGCTTTTTGTTATTATAATTAAAACTAACCGTGTGTCTGTTTGATCTGCATTTCGCTGAAAATGGTTTTATTGTTATTAACGGTGAGTTATAAATATTCTTTACCGATACCTTAATCGAGAAATCGCTTTACAGTTATTCTAATTCAAAGTACTAATAATATCGTAGGTTCAATACTCATTCTACTTGGAATTTTTGGATCTCACCAAAGAAGTGGCAGATGAACTGTTACGATACATGTACAGCGATCGCGTAGATAATTTGGACACATTAGCACCTCAACTACTATCGTTGGCAGGACGATTTTGTTTGCAAGGTATTTCGTACAAATGTAATTAAAATAAATACCGTGTCTCACCCCAGTTATGTTTGACCCACCGCCGATATTTTACTGCAACTTTTCAACTATTCAACCGTATGAAGTAATATCAAAATTAAATATATTTCTGAATTGAAATAAAACTCGTTATGTTATGTAATAACTGTTTCATAGGTTTAAAAGAGCTCTGCGAAAGAAATCTCATAGAAACAATAACACCAGAAAATATAGCGAGCAGACTTTTAGTCGCGGACGAATTCGGCTGTGACTCGCTTAAGCGAGCAAGCTTAGCATACTGCGAGGAAAACGTAACGATGTTGAACAAAAGCTTGGCTTGGAAAATGATGGAATTCGTAAACCCAGAATTATTTAATGAAGTTTGTGAGGCCGGAATTGGCAGTTCGCGATCGAGCAACATGGATGACAGTGAATTAAGCAATTAAGGTGTTAAGTACTGATAATAAATGTATTGATAATAAAGTCTGTGATACTTTCAAGTGACTTGACCCATTAAATCATCTATTAAGAGTAATAGTTAACTTTGCCAATAAAAGGATTTTTTTCATCCGTAAAGTTTCTAAATCTACTAGTAGCTGAATTGCGAACCATTGTAATTGAATGCAGTTTAAAGTTAACTTACCGTGGCTTGACGTTAGCCAAGGAACATTCAATTGCCTGCAGTCGCAGACTCAAGAAGTCGGTTCGAAGTTCCAATATGCAGATTACTGGAACTCTTTCGTGATCCCCGTAGTCTACAAAGTTAACTTCACAGTAACCGTCTTCAGGGGCAGATATGACTTCAGCACGATACCACTGTTCATCGAAACTAAATTTTGCTGCAACGGTTTGCCCAGGTGTTATCTATAGCGCAGAAAGACGATCAGACAAATAATCTCATGGCAATTCTATTTGCATAGAACATTTTTTGTTTAGCCAAACTGTCTGCATACAGTATTGAAGAACAGATCGTACATTTTTTAAACCATGTAGTTCATTGGCATCCTCCTCGTTGTAATATGCAGTCATCTCTGCCACTAATTTGTCTAAAGCTGTATTTGCAGGATCAACAACCTGAATCCAGAACTGATTAGGATTCTCCATTGCAGATACATACACGTCCATCATACCATCGACACCTAATAGCAGAATTAAAATGATGTCAATATAGATCGAATTTACGATATTACTGATTAAATGGTATTACTATTCCAGTCATGTTATATACCTTGCAATGGTAGTGGTTTTGTAGATTGTGAGGTCTCCATGGTATTAACTGCTGTATTACGAGGAGATAACTTGCCTCGAGGCATTCTCAATGCGGAAAAAGATTCCAATTTCAGCCGTGCCTCCTTATCTTTCTGGACAATGTCTGTGACTTGTGTCAGGGCAGCCGCAATTTGCTCAGCTGTACCCTTTATTATAATTCTTCTTTGAGCATCTGCAAGGAACATTTTACACTTATTATAATGGTCCAATATTTGAGCTGAAATAATGTCTAAAAATCAGTAGAAACTAGCATGGAAAAAAAATTTAGCGAACGGATGTACCTGAATCTGATGACCACCCTCCAGCTTCTACAATGATTTTTGCGCTAGAACTGGTTTGAATTTTCTTTACAATTTCACCACCTTTCCCTATTATTGCACCACAGGCTTTCTGTGGCACATACATCTCGTAAGTTTCAATTATTGGCTGATTCTCAATAATATTCTTTATCATTTCTTCTGCCAAATGGCAGCCCTCTAAACTGCCCTTTATCACACAGACACGATCTGGACAATCAATGTCATCCTCTTTAAAACACAAATGCGTTCCAGTTTTATTTTGTACATCCTTTATCATTGATCCGCCTCTTCCGATCACAGCAGGTACAAATTGTCTGGGTACCCTACATTCTATTACAGTCTGCCGTGATGTTTCTACATATGTTTTCCTGCGATTTTCGTCTTCGTTCTAGAGGACAGATTATCAATTAAGACGAGACACCAATCAAGATAAACATATGGAAATACTGAAATCTTACCGTTTGGTACCATAAATATATCAAAGCTACGCTAACACCTGTGAGAGAGACTCCAAGGAGAAGTGGCAGTATAAACTGCCGTGACATCCACTGCATTTTGTTTTGTAATAGTCGAAACAAACTGCTGTCCAGTATCGTTCCAAAAGTTTTATATCCTCTATTTCTGATTAACTTTAAATTATGTACACAGCATGCTTGGAGATTGATGCAATATACAGAGTGTCTTAACCTCGAACCTTCTACGCATTACGAAAAAAAGATCATAAAAAGCAATGACACATATTTCGAGAATGTTGGAATTCATTTCTAATATACACATAATTATTCTTCATTTACCTATTTTCCCTGAGCTGAGAACACTGCAAATATCAATTACGATTCGAAGAACAGATTTTTCAAACCGCCTTGTTACCAATTGTGAAAGTGGAATTAGTATATTTTGCACAAATCTCTTTTATCTAATACGCATAGAGAAAGAATATCCTGGTCCCGTTTTTGTTGGGTATTATTTTATATTTATAACTTGGCTGAAAAATCTGTTAAAGAGCGGGAAAACAAAGTTTTATCCTCGTAAATTTTGTCGATCTTGATCAATGTTCTTTATTGTGTTGGCAATATTCCAAAAAGGATCATGACGTCATGATAAATAGCAGCGCCATTTGATTAAATTTGCGCGCCTTTGATGCTTGTCTCGCAGGATTTTGTATACATATTCTTCCGGCTAGAGGCCTAGATTGTGACGATAGCGCCCGCATTTTAATCGGATCATATATGAATTAATCAGTCTGCGCGGCATTATTCAACTCGCGGAAACCGAATATCGTAGTAACGGGACGATATATTTAGTCTACGCAAAGTTGAATGGTCACTCGTTCGTGTAAATGAAACGTTCTCCATATAATAGATTTAAGGAATGTTATTATTTTATAGAGCGGATGCACTGCGTGGCATTGTTAGAATATTTACGGAGAAGAATCTCACGATGCAAGGGTGGTCTACCGAACAGACTTGTACATACATACTTGGTTGTACTATGCCTGACTATGCCTGAGAGAGTGAGAGCGGGTAATTCCGTAAGAAAAAGCGAGAGAGCCGTATGGTCATAGTAAAAGCGGGCCAAATCGTTGTTCCCAACAATCCCAACTCGTGTTAAATAACACAACATCTCGTTCTGCAAAAGGTTTCAAATAAAAGAAAAAAGTTTACAAATTCCGGTAAACTACCGAGTTCGACCAGACAACATACAGAATTGGAGAAATAGCTCAGAATTGTGTGACGGCCACCTAATGGGCGCCAATCATAAAATCTCGTCGTGACCGCAAAAAGTAACAGGTGAAAGTTTACAGTAAAATTGTGCTATTGTAGAGTGATTAATCTCTGGATTTTTGACGTTTCCCGGAATTTGTAGACTTTTATGTTTTGTTCAAGACCTTGTGCAGAGCGGGATGTTATTTTATTTCGCCACAAGCTGGGAACTAAATACGGAACGCTTATTTCAGCATTTTTCTATAGCCCGTTTAAAAATATTGAGCACGTATTGGTTCCCCTTAAAGGTATCATAAAATTGGATTTCTCAAATTTGACTGTAGGAGAGATTTATACCATTTGCAATCTGATTTATTTTCTAAAATATGGATTATAAAAATGTCTTTTTCTCTCTGTAACACGTATGAACAGTAGTAAAATATTGTTGTCAGCGGTTCTCAAGATTCGCTATAATAAATTGTAATCAGTAGGATAAAGAAATGCGAATAACAAGTTAATTGTAAATATCCCATAATGCTATGTATCCATCTTTTGCTGCAGTTGCCATTAGACGTTTATTGTTGTATGCCTCTATCTCTTGAGTAGAATAAGCTATATCATGAATAGTAGCCTTGTGCTGATCAAGAACAGCCAGTGGTCGCAGGGTCTTCCATGAAAATATTCTCACACGACTGTCCCAACCACCAATAGCTACTACTTTATCGTCTGGCCTTACAGCAACGATCGATGTACCAGGATTTTTTATTGTCACCTTAGTTTTAGCAGACAATGAGTGACTGACTGACAAATCAAACACCTGTAAACAAAAGCCATTGATTGACCGGCTTGACTTGAGATGGGATCGACTTCCCATCTATTAATTCCTAGTTTAAGACAGTCAGCTACAAGACTATTATATACTTTTTCAGATCTTACTTCAAGCTGATTCGAAGGGCCACCAATGATTCCCTTCCGGCCTGATGTATCCAAGTCTAGTGTCATAGGAGTAGGTTGCATTTCAAGACAACTCAGAACTTTTCTCTGCTCTGCGTCCCAAAGAATCAGATTGCCACCTTCATAGCAGACCAGAATTAGCTTACTCGCATTATTCACAGGTACAATAGCCATTACCTCTCCTAGTTTATTGAAATAAGGAAGGTCGGAAGGGTTTAGTTCGGCTTCCAACTTAAAAGTACTCGTACACAATATTCCTACTACAGAGTTCCTTAGTGGGACAAATGCCTTACTACCGCTTACTGCCCTAAATCTGTAATATATGAATTCTTATCCTTTAATTGTTTTATTGTTAACATTTAACATAATATAACACCAATTCTCGGATCCTTGTATTAAATGCACATACAATTTTAATGCATGCTACATAACAAGGATGAACTATGTGAATACCTGCAAAAGTTACAGAAATCTATATTAAAGGTTTTGTCCAATACCCATTTAGACTCTGTCATTCTATAACACTCTATCGTGCCATTCTTATGCTGCACAAATAGGTCATTGCCGTGTGTAGTCTGCAAATGCAAACAGCTGTCCTCCTTCGTTATTAGGCAATCTGATAATCTGTTCGTCTTTAAGGGAGATACATACATAAATATTGCGATTGTAAAAGACACATGTAACTATGATAATAGCCGTTTCCTATTGTTTCACCCAAAGTAAACCGTACGGAAAGCAAACTGTTGTTGTTCATAAATTTATTTAATATTTTGACACTTTTAAGCTGGCTCTATGTGGAATTATCGTTTTAAATTTTCGCGCGCTTTTGATACCTAAATCTGCGGTCGCAATACAATTTTATTTGACATGCGTATAAATTCGAGATATCCAAACTAGCTAATTCAACCCTGTTAACTAATGATGACCCATTTTTTCATAATATTTTAATACCTACTTTTAAATCCCAGATATAAACATCGCCAGAAACTGTGCCGGCGTACAAATGCTCCGAGTACGAGTTCACTTGGAAATGTACACAGTTTACGCAGCCCATATCACCGCGAAAAATATATCGCGGATCTGGTGGTAGCAACGCCATGGGTAACTTTTGAAACCAATTGGACATAAAATGACTTCGATGGGGATCAATTACTTGCGTGCCATTAATCGAAACAAACTGGAATTGACTGACACTCTGAAACTCCTTGAGAAAAACGTGACAGTGCGTGACAGCTTTAACGGCGCCATCTCGGTAACCTCTTGCCCTAAGAACTAAATTTCAGGGGTGGCTCATAAAACGAACACAAAAAAAATCTATTGAAATATTCACGCATATTCTATTTGAGCTTGTTTTCGAATTTTAGACCTATTGCTGTACACATTTACGTTTGCAAACTGTGCACAAAGCGTAATGTCATTGATCTCTATTGCCTACGTAATAAATAACATTTCCGTTCTTTCAGAAAATGGAAATATCACATCAATATATGTATATAACACATTTATTTCTTCCATGGGACGATATACAGCCGTCGTCATTGATAGAGCAAGAGCCACGAAATGAATATGAATCATAGGGTAATCTCCCTTGATCTTTGGAATTTGGAAATTCAATAAACTGTTTTTGGTTCACACATATTATCCATAGACTGGGCTATAGTATCCGTACATGGCGCACTTTAGACTGGGAGTAGAGAGCGAATGCAATTATAAAAAGCAGGTCCTTCAATATACTGATAAACAACCCTATCCATCTATCTATAATTCCTCTGAATTAATCTATCATAGGTATTAATATAAACGTGCAGGGTGCCTCCGATATGTTCTTCAACATCTTTTGTCTGGTTTCATGGATAAAATCAAGTGGGAGTATCAGTTATATCAAGGTCGACTTCCAGTTTTAAAGACTTGTACATTATACATACAGATATACACCACCTCAAGGTTTCAAGAACTATAACTGGATGTGTAAAATATACTTGGCTTGAGATGGATTACAATCGCAGGTATGAAAGGGTTGTTCTTTTCCAAGAGAAACATCAGTGACCTTGAAATCTATCGAGAAAAAGAATGAATTTGAAAAGAGTTTAATTTTGTATCATGTATTTCCTCTTAGTACCATGTAACTTTTTCCTTATACTGTAGGTATTAACATTAAATGTCTCATCATGTACGATATTTATAACATAAAACAGAATTGGACACCAATGAGCATTTGTATTTTCAAACTTTAATTTAACCTCGACTGCATCAGGATACGTGCATATAGTAATAAATTCAAGCGAAGCTTTTTTTTGTTGTTCAAAAGTCAAAGTTTCCACTCAAATGTATAAATGTAATAATGATATTAAGGTTTGCAGACAGTCTTTTTTAATTTAATATAAAACGATTTAAAAACCAAAAGGAATACATACATACATACATACACGCTCGCGCATGCACGCTCCCATGCAGACAAATCGTGGATTAAATTCAAATGTGCATATTGAAAAGTACACATACATTCGCAATGCTCACTGACATGAAGCCGGCACGCGAAGTACCGTCAGTATTCCTCGGAGAATAATTCTATTACAGACCCGTGCCCCCCTCTTGCGTTCATCCGATTCTGTCATCGTATTTTGACACGCTTACAATGTCTGTTTAGATATTTATTATGCGACCATATTTCGAGTCCTTCTCTCATATCTTAAGAACTTTCACAGTGCACTGTCCCTATGGTATGAAAGTTGCTCGCGTTATCGTTGCATCCAAGTAATTTTTACTGGCTCGCTCATAGGAGAAGCGTATGCGTGTGTGTGTGTGAGAGGATGGAAGATTACAAAAAGTAGTCAGCTTGTGGTTTTTTGCTAGGTATTCCTCGGCTCTCCTGAGGGGCCGCCTCGAATATCGTAAAGTCTCGCTGCAGGTGCTCGTTCAACTCTAATATCGCTGCTACATTTCCACACCTAAGTAAAACAAACATTGTAACGCTGGTGCGCATAATCTGTGATAAGCTATTTCTCGCGAACCAGTTACAGAAAACCTCGACTTGGAGTTTTTTACCAAGATCATCTATCTGGCTGATCCAATATAATTTTTTTAACAGAACACGATATTAATTTTTACATATTAAAATAGCTTTCTCAAACTGGATGAAATTGATCAATCTCATGTTTCCGTTATACATAATTAAAAATTTACATACCTGTAACAATAATTGGGTGCTGACCATACTGTCAGAACAGTTTCGTTAAAATGCCATTTGTATCCCTCCATGACAAGCTGATGTGCTCTGCAAATCATGTCAATATCATTTGCTGAGTTAAATTGCGCTACAACATCACTGCCAAAGAGATACCCTGCTCCACGCGGCGATACACCCCACCCCTGGGTATCTTCGGGATCTGACCAAAGCAGATCACACATAGGCCCATCATGCGGGACCTAAGACCAGAAATAAGGCTTCTTCATCCTATTCTGATGTTCTGCTTTTTATTAAATTGAGTAAATGAAGAAACAAACCTACCTCTTGCTTTCTATCGATGGTTCTTATTTGATCAAGGGTTTGAATGCTTGGTGAGAGTCCTCCATGAACACAAAATATCTTTCCATCAATTATCGCAGAAAGCGACAGGTAATCAAAAATCTCTGTACAATATCGCCACACAGTGATGCTACCATATTTCCGCAGGCATTCATCATAAAACCCATAAACTTGAGTGATCTGTCGGGACTCGTGATTTCCTCTTATCAGTGTGATCCTATCAGGGTAACGTACCTGCAACCAAATTAACAATGAATTATACATTGAATAACACACAGGATTATAATGAAACTTAAAATTACTTTTAATGCGAGGAGAAGGAGGAATGTTTCGACACTGTAAAATCCTCTGTCAACAAAGTCACCCATGAAGAGATAATTTGTCTCTGGGACATCTCCGCCAACTTTGAACAGTTCTTTCAAGTCGTAGAATTGCCCATGAATGTCACCGCATACCTACAACCGGCATATCCTTTAACATCCATCAATTTAATCGAATATGTGAGTAATGCAGTGAATCTGTCAAAACATACCGTAACTGGAGAATCGACTCTTTGAACATTACTTTCCTCAATTAATATCTCTCTGGCTTTAGCGCACAGTGCTTTAACCTCCGCCTCCTTGATGATTTCACACTTCTTCAACTGTTCTATCTGGCGATCCAAATCGCTGGAATCGGCCATTTTTACAGAAACAGGGATATACTTTCGCTAGAAGCACACAGACACCGTTAAATTAAACAATTCTTCTTTTTTTCCAACCGCACCTAAATCGGTTCCAAACGAATAAGAGAGAACTCATCAACCGTAGGAATAACCTTTTCGGGTAGAATATTAATGCAAACGACTTACGTTGGATGAAGAAAAATGAGGCGTTCAATAATAGAATCGTGACACTAATAAATAAGTGTAAACAATGGGAAGAATAAACGTACCCGATAGAACGAAGAGGCCGGAAAGTGTTCCGTTCAACCAGTAAAATGCATCGGGCTGTTACCCGCCAAACCGAGAAACTCGCGCGGTTTATCTGGCAAACGCTGTGCTACGATTTACGAAGGAATTTTTTTTAACGTACATTACGATATTACTGACATTACAATCGTTAAAATGAACGTGGTAACCTAAAGGCAAAGCTGATAACGTTGTAGAATCAGTTAGAATAAGAACTTGAGTTACTGGTTACCAAGCATGAATTGCATTAAGCTAAGAAGAGAAAAGATGCGAAAAAATTGATGGCGGAGCAGCGACATCAGGCGAATTTTACTCGAGCTCAATGATTTAGCCACACGATTTGAACTAATTCTAACCGGACAATCAAAGAAACAACCACGAAAGGAACATCTGATTTAGTTAACTCGGTTAACTTAATTAACAAGTAAACTTTCAGTTTTCTTTCCTTCAAAAAATTTTAATAACGTTCGGCTGTAATTGATGAATCCGGGCCTTAAAATATAATTCTACGGTTAAAACATATCCCTCAAAAACATCCGTATTGAAGGGGCAAAGGTATATAAGGTTAATTTCGCTACTAAAAAACATATACTTATGCAATTCTTTTTATTTCGATCAGATTCTAATGAACGGACTCTAAGTGGGGTGCTTTAAACCCCGTTATTTGTTTCTGAATATGAACGACCCTGCCACGAACAGCTATCGGCCCAGTGCGCATGCGCAATAAATCACTGAGTGGCATCATGTCGTGTTGAACGAATGTGTGTATCGCTGTGTTTGATTTGGATGGGGAAGCGCATTTAGACAAGGTGCAATTTAATTATTTTTTCTTCGTGTATGCAATACGCAGTTTTTTTAGAATTAGATATCGAACATTTACATCAGATACAAAGTTGCTTTTCTCGAGCAGCTGATATACGACATCCTTTCCCTTCGTAATTATTCCGACTCCCTTGTGTATTCGCCGTGCTAAAAATTTTAAAAGTATATTTCTAAATCACTTAAACCAAAACGTTTCGATAACTAGGTTACAATCTTATTTATCTAATAACCGCGAAATTAGGTGAAAAGTGTTTGCTGCGCAGATAGCGTCTCCGTACCACCTGGTACATACATCTGTGTTTCCCTTCATTCTCAGTGGCATCGCTGTTCGGTAGTTTATACTGCGTCATTCAGTGCGTTGACCATTCGATGGATCGTCCTTACGGTGACTTCAAGGGATACTAGTTTCGAAAAGGGATCTAATACCGTCGAGGTTACATGGACTCCTTGAAATGTCGTGGATACACGAAGGACGGACTCGCGATTAGCTCGGGTGAGTTCGATACAACGATTTGCATGCAACTTGTACTTTTCGTTTCCTGTTCAAGATACCTAAGTGTTTTTATTTGTGTTTTCAAATAGTCGTTACATACGCGTAGATACGTGATTTCGTCATGTGATTTTAACAACATATAAATACAGTAGAATTCCCATTATCCGCAAAGTTCAGAGATAATTCTGCAAATCGAGAACTGCACACCTGTTCGATTATCTGCATTTATTATTTGCGATATAAATACGAAGCTATTCATACTGCGAAATGGAAGATTGTTTACTTAGTTTCGGAATAATCTGTTATTTTCTATTCAACGAATTGTTTACACCATGCCTGGATAATCTGCTTAATCAGGGTTAGAATAATTGCCATTTCAGTGTATGATTATATGTATGATAGATATTGACTACTCCTTGATATTAAATTACGAAAAAGGTAGAAATAAAACTTGGAACAACTGTAACACAATATTTTATTTTATAATCTACCTATCAGCAACGCGTGTACATATGTACGTGCGCAACATATTTGTTTTATTACGCTTCTGCCCATATAATAAAATCAAAATCTCACTGTCCCGATTATTTTAAACGATGACGTGCCTGCTGCTTATGTGCACACGCACGAGAACGTGTCGCATTCCTTTCGATGCGGTCTCTCCTATGCGGGAAATCGCCTTCTCCTTCGTTTCTAACTTTTACGTCGCGACAGTGTAACGAAAAATTTGTCAAGAAGAATCGACGATTTATCGTAATCGCAAGACACATGGTACTATCATTAACTGTAGTAAAAAGTCACCCACGTTCAATTCTTTGCAATGAAACTCTCTTCAGTACTCTAAATGAATTTCTCAATTAAACGTCCTACGTTGCCTGGACCCAGTACCGTACCAACGCCTTGGCATTGGGAACAATTGTCAAGGGCACCGAAGAGTATACTCTACATAATTTTATTTTTCCTACATGACTTTTGGTGGAACGAGCTATCGCGATTTTTATATAACAACGTCAGCCCTTCTTTTATTAAAACGTCGTTTTTAGATATATGACGGAAGTTTATTTTAGTAAATATAAATCTTCGAAACAGTCGTTATTAACGAATTGAAAGTGTGTGTCGTTCCGTCATTATTACCAATTTGCCAATTCGTGTGATAAATCGGCATTAAATCAATTTCTCTGTGAAGCCTCTTTTAATACAATGCACAACTACAGAGGAATGCAAGCTGTTTTTCCGCGTGAATGCGTTCCTCCTAACAAATTCCTTGTCCTTGAAAAATCCCAGCCGCGGTAGCCCTACAATTATTCCTTTTCTTTCTTCTACTTAAAAGACAACAATCCGCGATGTTTATACATGAATATACGATATATTTTATGCATGGCTATATATAATATTTCTATACAATTCAAAATTGAAGAAAACAAAACGTTGCACTGCTTTCGTGAGTAGGTGAAGAGAATTGCCTCATTTTAAATAGGAATCTAAATACCACCGGGTTGGGTCTAGCTACCTGAGTATTGCGGGTGGTCCTTTCTTGCATTCCTTTTTCTTTTCTTTCTCTCTCGCTGCCTAATTCCCTCCCACCTTTCCTTCCTTCCTGCTGCTTCCTGCCTTCCTTCCTCATTCACTCATACATTCATCCAACTAGTATATAGGTACGTCTTGAAAGTGAAAGTATACAAACTGACAAATATTCTCGCCGTCAAAAACAGCAAGATTTATTTACACGATATATAATTTTTTAACCCTCTAAAGTATGGGTTATGTCTGGGTAGGGAATAAGCAAGTAGTTGGTGAGAATTATTACCCGTGGCAGCTTTTAAGAGGTAATATCAACTTGTGCGTATTGGGACAGATTGGGAATCAGTTAGGAATCGGCAATAATAAACTGCATTAAATATCGTGTAACCTGCATGAATATAAAACGTGATGGATGTTTGTCAGAATGTTCTCACAACCTCAAATTTGGTTGAAACACGTATTTAATATCTTTTGCGATGCAGAAAAAAATGTAAAAGTTACAGAGCTCAGTCGTTTATAGTTTAAAACTAAAGACATTAATTTAATGATGTCGTTTGACAGGTCGTGACTGCCGCTATGTTTGGTATACGAGGTGTAACAATATTAACCTAGTTTATCTCGTGCAGAAACATACCGTTTCGTACGCATGCGTAGATACCATGCGATGTTAAGCTATCTGTTTTAAAATACAGTATGTGGTAAATCGGAGTCGGAATTTTCTAGGGATTGTTTTTTATTATAATTTCGTAAATGCTTGGATTATCCGATTTTTAATTATGGCTAAGCTTGTTGATTTGTCATCCCTTTGGAATGTAATTTATTCCAAATTTTTAACCAATTTAGCTTGTTCCTCTATTAGTCTATTAGAAATTGTAATGTGATGGCTGTGTTGGTTAACTTTCAGGGAGGCAACATCCTTGAGCGACAACGTCACGATGCGCATGTTCCTGCCACTGAGACTGATATTGGTCGCAGCAGGTCTGCTGCTGGCAGCTGCCAAGGCCAGCGCCCACCTGCACCTGAGCTCGGACGCTCCTAACCATTTGAACTTAGGACAGCGAGAGCGAGCCATTGCTGGAGTAGAAGCTAGCTTGCTGTCTCTATTAGGCTTGGCCAAGCGACCCAAACCACAGGGTCCCACATACGTACCGGAATCATTGAAGAAGCTCTACATTAGACAGAAGACCATTGGCATGGCTGATATTGCTAAACCAGGAATTCATGCTAGATCAGCCAATACTGTGCGATCGTTTCCGCACGTCGGTAAGAGGAATTTCTTTGTATACGAACAGTATATCGCAACTTTTTCAAGATACTTCATTTCTACGTGGTATACGGATTGAGTGGAGTAACGATAAAAATTCGCTTGGAATATAATTTGCCAAACAGAGAGTGAGCTGGACCACAAATTCCGGTCCCCAAGTCGTTTCCGTCTGGCCTTCGATCTTAGTCAAGTACCATCAGGAGAGAAGCTCCAAGCAGCGGAACTGAGTCTGTCTCGCATTCCACTGGAAGGGCACACTGCATCGAAGATCTGCAGAATTCTTGTCTATGACATTGTCCGTCCTGGGGCAAAGGGACGCAGCGGACCCATATTACGCCTGATTGACAACAAACCTGTTGACGCGAGAAAAAACAGTACGGTTACTTTGGACGTTCATCCTGCTGTGGAAAGGTGGATGCAGGATCGCAATGGTAATCACGGACTCCTTGTCGATGTGAGGGGAACAAAGCAAGAGCATGTGCGTCTTAGGAGAAGCATAGATGAAAAGAATGAAACATGGGTTGTCAGCCGACCAATGTTGTTCACGTATACGGATGACGGAAGGTTCGTGTTTCTTGACAATAACCATTTGATGAACATTTGTTTATTTTCATAAATAAATGAATAACTTCCAAAGTACTGTAAAAATAATCTAACTCGTGTTCCGTTAGGTACAAAATGTCTACCGCCAGTCAAATAATGGATCGTCGCGCCAGAAGAGCGGCTCTTCGGAAGAATCGTCGAAAAGATGGTCGTGAAAATTGTCGACGACATCCCCTGTATGTCGATTTCGTTGACGTCGGCTGGAACGATTGGATAGTCGCACCACCAGGCTACGATGCTTTCTACTGTCACGGCGACTGTCCCTTTCCTCTAGCGGATCATCTGAACTCAACGAATCACGCTATTGTTCAGAATTTGGTTTATTCCACGAAGCCCAGTATGGTACCAAAGGCTTGTTGCATACCTACAGCTCTCAGTTCAATATCCATGCTGTATTTGGATGAAGAAAACAAAGTTGTATTAAAGAACTATCAGGATATGGCGGTACTTGGATGTGGTTGTCGCTGAAGATCAGAACAATTTAATGTGCTATGATATGGCGTAAGTTATTTTGTACCAGGAAGATGATGGTTGGACTTCTTGAATATCAGTTTAATTAGACCGCGTTATTGTTCAGAATTAGACTTACTCTACCGGGTGTGTCACGCAACTATTTACGGGTATCTCAATAACTATTCAAGGGATCGAAAAATTCATCATTTTAAAGAACCACTTTAAAAAACTCACAGGTCATAAATATTGTGTCCCTTGGAACTAATAAACCATCATCAAGAATCTTTCGATATCCTCAGTGATTATTAAGGTAACGACTGATAACAAGTTACGTGATTCACATTTTAAATGATAGTACTCGTGCAGAGTGAAAAGATTTCGCCGTATACCTGCTGAAAAGTGGTAGTATCTCATCCTTGAACCTGGTAATATCTACTCGTTCGTTCTAATTTACGAATGATATAATTAGATTTATCAAAGCGGAATTATCAATTTCGCTCCCTGTGTCGCTAACATCTCGTATTTGTATTATTGGTATGATGTGCCTTAATTTTTTTATAACGTGAAAAACAAACTATATACACAGTATATATATATATACAGTATATACATATACAGTATATACATATACAGTATATATATGCATATACAGTGAAATGTTGTCCTAACTCGGTGTTAAATTCAACCTAAACTATTTTTTTTAATTAATCAAGGTTGAATAGATAGTCTGTATGGATTTCTCTTAATACGAGTACGTACAGGGTGCGTGAGCGCTGTACGAACAGTTCCGCAGATGTAATATTTTTAATGCAGGCTAAGGAGGTTTTACCACAAGGTGTATAGTTTGGAGGGATTTTCAAATCCCTCGTTTCCAGTTTTACACCGGCCGGTAAGCCATTCATTCAACGAGAGGTGTACCCTGAAAGATTTATAATGTGGTATGATCGCGCTTCAATATTTATTACTTTCAATGCATCTACGAATTGTTCCTTGCGCATAATCGCACTCTACGTCAATGTAGCGAATATTTTTCCTACGGACCAGCCAGTGATACAGAGCATGTGCGTCAATATTTCTACAATTGAAACGAAGGGGGGAAATAAATAAACAAAAGCTTGAAATACAGAAATCTCTGCCGCCACGAGTGTACCTGCTTAAAGAATCGCTCTAATTTATTCTTTAGCGAGGAAGAAAAAAACCGGCCTGAGCGTATGTATATTTGTACAAATAAAATAAAGGGCTCGCTCGGTTCAGAACAATAGACGACTCATCGTAATCCATGCCGAGGTGTAAAGTCTTGTAAGATAGATAGAAAATAAAGCGATTCAGTTAAGCGTTCGTTGTAATGTAAATAGTGCGTCTGACTGTGTGTATTAGTATTTGATTCATTAATATTTCTATAATTCACCCTATTTCTCACCTATCTTCCACCCCCAAATCCTCACATTCACGATTGTACACATGTATCGCGTGTAAATAGTAAATACATTATTAATAAATCGGTATTCAATTACTACAAAATATGTCTACTGTAGGGTGTGCGTATACGTATACCTAGAGGAGAGACCGGAGGGCGGTAGAGCAGTATGGAAAAAATCAATCTAGTTCACGTTACTTATACCATTTGGGAGTACCGAGTAATCGATACGAGAAACAATGGGTCAATGGTAAATGTTTCATATGCAACAAAGTGTATTCTTTCTTTTTTTTTATTCTTGTTTCTTTATACAGTTATACTACATTACGTAGGACAATGCGTGTGATGTATCAAGAAAATATAGAAAAACCATTTTTTTTTCCACCGCTTTGTCGGATTTTCATCAGTCTTTAATACTACTCGAGAATTAATAAACATCTCGTGGTAGTGGCAGTGCGAGGTCAACAATTTTCCAACGATATGTTGTATACAATTTTGTACGAAACGGCGAATTAGCGCGATTAACCAGTGCGCTGATTATCCTGATACTAATTAACCCGAACTTCTCGTCTATCTCTTATGGCACATGTCCGATTACAGTTATCAGGAACAGTATTGCTTTTGTTTATCCCGCCGATGAACGTTTCCGTTGCATTCGATTGAAAGTACAATCAGACCTTGGTAAATTGAAGCTGAAGAAAATACGAAAGTTCTTGACTTATCGAGGCTTTCGAGTTATCAAGGTCAGACTATATCGAGAATGAAATTGTTTGAGTATTATTACGATGGCAAAAATTAATCGATGGAGCTGAAACAGAAATTCGCCCCGAATCTGACCCTTTTACACTGAACCTTGTCACAATAGAGATAATAAAAATTTCACAATACATATTATGGATAGAAAATCCCAGTCATATTTACGATAAAAATAGTATCAAGTGTAAAGGGCCCGAACTTTAAAAAATAATTCTACGATAAGACGTAACGAATGCTGGTACGATTCTTATCGGGGATGTGCTTCTCGTTTCGTCGTCTATACAATCATACAATATGTACAAGTCCTTAACGATTAAATAAGCACTTACAATAACGAGTGTTAATAGGCACGACGGTATAAACTTCTTTTTACAGGGGACGGGGTCGATACGTTAAAAGACATTTTTTTAGGGCTAATGAACGAAATGAGTTAAAAGTAAGGAATAACGCTCTGAAAGAAACATTAACCCATCCGCATTATTCTTCATTGCCCGAAAACTAGTCCAGATCACCTAATTTTTGGCTCGTTACTTGTTTCTATGCCAAATAATCAGGTTAGGTGAAATTGGCCATTTTGAGAGCGCCTATTATTCCGCCCAGCAACGCGGATGAATGAAGAAACGAAAGATAAGGGACATAACATAGGAATGAAAGAAACTGAAAGATAAAAAAACTAAGGGACAGGAGAGGGGGGTGGCGGAAGAGGACTAAAATATGTAGAAGATCTTGAACTAGGAGAGGGCGGGCAACTGATACCAGCATCACTTTGATAGATGGATCGTGGAGTGGGTGGAGGTGGAAAAGGTTCGCTCTCGTATCGGTATCTGGCAGGATAATTGCTGTCCGACTCATCGCAGACATCTGTACTGCAAGGAGTAGGCGGCGGAGGTTGATTTATGCTCCTATAATGTCTGTAGGGCTTATATCTTGACGCGTTGCTGCTCGAACACCTGGTAGAGTTGGCTGTCGTCGCGGGACTCGGGGGAGGGTTCAATGTTTCCTGGGGATAACCTCCTGCAGAGCTTCCTCTCGTTGAACTCGAAGCACCTTGAAAATTACAAAGCACACCATTTTTTAATTCGCAAGATGCCTATGTGTAATCCTAAATAAAAAAAATATGTTGAACTGTAAACTTTACAGTAAGCCAGTAATAACTAACCAGTGATGTGACTGCGATCGTAACTTGATCCGGCGATACTGCTGCCATTGAGCATCGACATTCGAACGGGCTCCATACCGGGCATCTTGAAATCCTTTCTGCAATTCTTTTGAGCGAACATCGGCTTCGGCAATCTAGCTGGTTTTGGCGACAAAGGGTCACCAGCAGAATCGTGAAGAATATCTGGTAATTCCTCGTTGCTCGCCAGTCGTCTTCTACAATAATAAAATCCAAAGGCGATGCCAGCGATCGCTGCTGCCACACCAATTGGCAGAATTATAACGTAACTAATTTTCCCGGGGTCGTCCGTCGAATTGCTTTCCTGGCGATGATTGTTCGCAGAAGCACAAGCGGCCGCTAATTCGTCACTTCCATCGGCACAATCCTCCCATCCATCGCATAGGCCTGAGCCAGAGATGCAAACGCCATTACCAATACATTGAAACTGTCCGGGACGGCAGCAGTGCGCTTCGTCGAGGCCGTCGTGGCATTGAGCTGTCCCATCACATACCCAGGACATGTCTAACCAAATACAAAAACGGTTGGCTGATTAATAAGATGATTCTACAGCAAAGATTAATTACTAATCTTCTATTCGCGGAATAACGTAATGATCAGGCATATGGTACCTATGCAATGGCCGCTCTGGCACCGGAATTGTTCTCGACTGCAAGCTGGGCAGCCGAGCTCGTCGCTACCATCCGGACAATCTGTCTGACCATCGCATTTCCATGTTGCTGGGATACAATCCTTAGCGACCGCCGAGCTGGGGGCTGCGCAGGTGAAGTGATCGGTACCGCAAGCCGGAGCGGCTCTGCAAGTTCTCTGGTCCTCGGAAAGAACTAATGATTTCGGACACGAACACCTGAAACCAGAATTAATTCCATCTTCCTTTCGGTAAGAATAGAAATAAGGGAATGTTTCTAATCTCTACCTGGGTGAACTAGTCCCGATGCAAAAATGCGAGCAACCGCCGTAATCCCGGAAAGGGCTACAAACATGAGTCTCCATCGTGTCGTCCGCCATTGGAGTGTTAACCGTAATCAAATCAGTAAGTGCTCGATTCGTTATTATCTTCCTCCCGCTTCCTGATTTATTCACCCTCTCCAAGGATTGAGTCTCTTTATCGAACCAGTAAACATGATCAAAAAATACCGATAGATAAACGGTAGATCCCTGCCCAGTGGGAGATACCAAGACTCTTCTATTCTTCCCGTCGAAATCCGCTGACTCGATTCTGTTTCCGTGGGCCCAGTAGATGATTTGGAGGACGGAATCGACGGCTAGGCCCGTAGGTTGCTCGAGGTCCGTAGCAATCACCGTCCTTTCCTTGCCATCCATTTTACTCCGCATCACTCGCATTTTTCTTCCGAGATCCGTCCAGAAGAGGAGTCTTCCTTCGGAGTGTACCGCAATGTTTCTAGGCTTCTCACCTTCCCCTTTAACAACCACCCCTAAAGCTGACCCATTGTCCAGCTTAGTTACATTAATGGCATCGTTGAGAGCGCAGGACCAGAAGAGTAATCTTCCGAGGGGATCCAAGGCGAGATCGAAAGGATGGCCGGACCCACCAGACACCATTACACTCGAGTGAGTCTTATTTTCCAGAGTTTTCCTTATCGAGAGGGTTCTACCATCTATCCAGTAGACGTAGAGGGTTATGGGGTCTAATTCGATCGATCGAACGTTCTTCAGCCCTTGGATTCGGAGAACAATGTCGGGGCAATCGTTGCTGTCAGGGAGGAACCGGAAGATCGCATTTCGGAGGCTGTACATCATCGAGTGTCGTGGCGCTGCGAATTAGTGAGTTTTTTTATTCGCAGGTAGCTTTTAGCAGAAACCTTTAACCCTTTGCGGTGGAATCACATTTGAACAGTATCAATCAAATATGATACTTTGTATTCTACGGATATTTTAATACGTTTGTGATTGATTTTTCTCAAAGTTGTATGTTCAACTGCAAAGAGTTCAAGTCTACGCGTCATTTTATACCAACCGACGCAAGTTTTATTATCCTCCGCGAGACTATAATGAGTAGGACATCCGCATTTGAATGTATTAGACAGTGTCTCATTTTCTCCAGGTAGAGCTATACAAAGATGGCTGCAATTCCCATTTTTAACCGCGCAAGGATTCCAGCCAGCTTGCCTGGATGCGTGGAAAACCAGGAGATCGGTGACGGACTCTAATTCACTGTGAATTTTCGTTCTGTTGACTCCAGTTATTTTGTCGGCTTTTTCTATGTCACCTATTGCACGAAGGATTAATTTCAGATTTATTCTGAAATCGTGTATTAGAATATTGCAGGCAGTGCTTTTTCACAAACTTTAGAATTATCAACATCAAATTAACATTTTAGAACTTTTTTTCACAGAAAAAGCACTGACGATGATTAATATTTCTCTCGACCTGTATTCCAATCCGTCCAGTAAATGTAATCCTGATACTGAGTTATACTGAAAGGATAAACGATATCCTGCGTAATGATTGGTTCTCTCTCTTTTGTTTGCAAATCAAAACTGTCGATGGCAGGAGTCAGAAGATCTGCCCAGTACAATTTACGAGCTGAATGATCGATCGTCAATCCATTCGCTCTACCAATATTGGAGAGGATGACTTTACGATTACTACCGTCCAGGAAGGATCTCTCTATGCTTCCAGAATTCCCCCATTCCGTCCAGTAGAGGTGTCTGAAACGTACATATAGGAACATTCATTAAAACCATTCAATAATAAGAATTATGGACTAACCCACGCCAAAGTATATGTTCACCATAACATTGGCAATTTCTATACTTTCCAATAAAAAAACAGAAAACTTAGCCTGAATGGCAATAGGGATTTGGTCATGCTTAATTTTTTTCTGTGAGCAAGTTGAGAGTTTCTAAGCTTTACAGCGAACATGTATTTATGTACAGCAGTATATTTTGGATAAGTCTGATTACCCTCTCGCAGGATCGAGAGCCAAGCATCTTGGCTCGATGATATTATTCCAAATCAAAACTTTTCTGCTGCATCCCTCCAGCCGTACTATCTCTATTCTCCGCGTTCCTGTGTCGCTCCAATACAGATTGTGAGCGATCCAATCAATCGCCAGACCCTCTGGTGTCTCTAATCCCAGATCCACCACCCTTTCTACGTCGGACCCATTTATAAATGCTCTGGTAATAGCTTTAAGCTTAACATCCGTCCAGTAAATCCTATTATCCACTATATTAAAGTCCAATGCGCTAAAAAAAGTTTCGTTTATCATTCTCTTTTTTCTTTTCCCCCTTCGACCTTCCTTATTCATGAATCGAAAGAATGATCTCGTATCTAATGGACGGTCATTATTGATTACCTAGCATCCTTAACTCCCGTAACAGGAATGATGTTATCGTTATTGGCGTTCTCGATGCTGATCCTCCCGATATTCTCTTTCCTAGCAAACAACATAAAAGCGTCCGGCACCACACAAGTTCTCTTATCCTTGGTTAATTCCAATCCAATCTGACAAGCGCAGACGTATTTATTTCCCGGTCGGTTCAAACACAAATGGCTACAACCTCCATTATTAATTGCGCAAGGATTGCTGCCATTGACTCTTCTCAGATGAACCGCCTTCAAGCCCATTACATTAGGCACCTGATCCACAATCACCTCTCTTTCGCCACCTGTTAACTTGTGAGCTCTATCCACGCTTCTTCTTTGCCAATCTGTCCAGTAGAGATAATCCCCGAGTAAGCTCAGGCCGAATAAATGCGGTAAGTTATCGGTAATCACTTCTCTTCGATCAGTGCCGTCCATGTTGCAAACTTCGATCTTATCCGTTTTTGCATCACACCAATAGATTTTCCATCGGACTAAATCCAACGCAATTCCATTCGGCCAGACAATATCCTTAGTAACTAACAGAGTTCTCTCGGTACCGTCCAGATTACTGCGTTCTATTTTCGGTCGCTTCTCGTTCCAATCAGTCCAAAACATCCAGCCTAATTCTGGGGCTAATGCGATTGCTCTAGGTTCAATTAGATCTTCGTTTATTAGGACTTTTCTACTGGTACCATTGAGACGTGAGACTTCGATACGATCCGTACCAGTGTCAGTCCAGTAGAGATTACGAGCTAACCAATCGACAGCTATACCATCCGGGTTTTCTACTTCCATTGTAACAATATCCTCTTGATTTGAACCATCGAGAGAAGCTCGACGAATAGCACATGCTTCCTCGTCAGTCCAATATAGCATCTCTTGCACAGGATCAAAATCTATTGCGATGGCATGCTTGATACCTATGGTTAATAAATTCTCAGTTAAAAAGGAATATTGCTCTATGCCTGTAATAAAATTGTGTATACAAAACAATAAATAATACCTGTAAGTGGTAAAACAAAGTTTGTGTAATCCGGAGAATCCAGGGATATTCTGCAGATTTCATTCCTTTGAACTATTAACAGTAATTCTTCGGGGCCATCCGCACAAGTGAAGTTATCTAATAACTTAACACCTGTAGGACAAGCACAGGTATATCCAGGTTCAGTTACGCTTAGTAGACAGAGATGAGAGCAATTCCCATTATTCTTCTCACAAGGATGACGACCATACGGCTGCCTTCTTGCATCCCAAACCTCAATATCTCCAGGAATATATTCCCCATGAAGCAATTCTCGATGATGCTGTTGACTTTGCCATATATCATAAGAGTGAACGCACCAAGTCTTCCAGTCTGTCCAGTAAAGTCTGTGATCGAAGAAGGTAACGGCAAATGGATAATCCAATCCCTCGCTTACTACCTTACGTCTGTTTTTTCCATAATAATCCATCACTGCTATAAATCGCAACCTTCCATCCGCCCAATAAACTAATTCATTTTCATAATCTACGGTCAGCCCATTTGGCCAGAATATATCATCCGAGACAATTACTTCCCTACTGGAGGGGTCTCCATTCATGGCAGCCCGCTCAATTTTTGGAACATCGCCCCAATCCGTCCAAAAAAGAATACTTTTCATTGGTACCAAGGCAATAGCTCTTGGCTGGTAGATATCTGTCCAAAAGAGGACTTTCCTGTGACGACCATCGATACTGGTCACTTCTATTCTATTTTTTTCACCATCCGTCCAATAGAGCTTTCCTGTGTACCAGTCACAAGCTAGACCATCAGGCGATATCAGGCTAGAATTCACTACCGTAGTCCTTTCTCCGGTTTGGCTACCATTAGTACGAACACATTGAATAATCTCTAAGCCACTATCAGACCAGCATACCAATTCACGCTCATAATAAAAATCTAAAGCAGCTCCTTCGGAGAGGTCCTTTATAATTGTAGTGACTTTGTTTGCCCGTGACACATTGGCCATTCGGATGTCTTTCTGTGTGGCGAAGAGAAGCGTTGGTGACCCTGGCACAGTAAATAACCCGTAAATCAAAATATCATCTTTTTAAGAAGAAAGCAATAACAATAAGGGAAGTTCAGAACTCTAACAAGCTAATATTTTCACTAGAGTTAGGATAGAACAAGGATAAAACAAGGTGACAGAAATTGTCATTTAGGATGCCATATAGAACATACTAATGCAAGGATTAACATAATTTATATCCTCACGCACGCATGCAAACACATACATAATGATATCTAACCTACATCCCGAGCAAGATTACAGGTGAACGAAAATTATATCCTACCATTGGAGATAAGGACAAGCCTGAAGAAGGACGCTGCGAGAATAATTAACAAGTTCCTGGTGGCCATCCTAGGACTCCCTGTAGGATCTCTAAATCCTAGACATTACGATGAGATCTCCCAAGGCGTCATTGGTTGATCATCGTCCATGACGAACAAACAATCGATCTGCACCACATTAAAGTTACTCTAATCTCTTTGGAAGAACGTAACTCACGTTCTTTTCGACGTATCATCGATTAAATTAACTTCCATCTTTTCGGTAGAAGTAATTAATTAAGCAGATGTTTCGTTAAGATTGAGCAGGTGTCATTCCGTGACGTCCTGCGGTGCACTATATAAACTATACACTGCTATGTACAGTCATGTGCACTTGTACACATTGATATGCACTCATATACACTATACGTGGTACGGGTGCGCCTGGCACCTTTATATTTTGCACGATAGTGGTGGCAAACTATCGATAATGCCATTGCACTATCGATTGTTTTTTAATATAAACGGTGCAATCGATAGTTGTTTTGATTATCGGAAGAATCAAATGTGACCAATCTGACATTACAGTTGGCATCACTGCTAATTTTCTGCATTTCTCCATCCTTCAAGTCGTAACGAACATCCATATTATACTCTCAACTTATACTTGATTTTACTCACGTGAGCGATCGTGACGGATCTTAAGTAATTTTGATACCTTCGCTTAATTAAGTGTGCCTTAGAAGAAAATAATACGAGCTACATTGCTGTAAAAAATCGAAGGAGAATGGAGGCATATACGGAGCCCATGAATGATTATGCCGCTGTGTAAGTAGAGTTAACCTCAAACTATGCTTTCTCTGAAAACCTCGCTATGACTACCAAAAATGTAAGATATTTTAGATCTTTTAACTACAAATAATTGAATATAATAAACCTTACGTCCAATCGTAAAATAGTGAATCTGTTCAGTTTCTTAGTATTGTTAACTTCACATTACCATAAAACACTTAGTTAACCAGAGTTATATATTACTTTTAGACTGTGCTGTACCTGTGGATGCAGTATTCAACCAAATCCTGCAAACATGTGTGTTGCTTGTCTGCGGGCTCAAGTGGATATTACGGAGGGTATTCCGAAACAAGCGACAATTCACTTTTGCAAAGGATGTGAAAGGTGATGGCAAAATAATCACACATATTGCATTATATTTTTCAACATATCCTATAGTTTTACATCTGTACCTTTATTTAGATATTATTTCATTCCTACCATTGAATTAATAGCATCTCTCATGTTTATTATAAGCGCCTGTTGAGTAAATTTACATTTCTTCCATAGGTACCTTCAGCCACCCGCAGAATGGATCCATGCATCACTCGAATCTAGAGAACTTCTCACTTTATGCTTGAAGAAGCTGAAAGGTCTAAGTCGTGTTAAATTAGTTGATGCTGGGTTTGTCTGGACAGAGCCCCATTCTAAGAGACTCAAGGTATTTTAGTTTTTACATTTGTTGCATTTGTTACATTGTTTATGAGAATACTATGCCAAAAAAACCATAAATAATGAATTTGTAGGTAAAACTGACAGTACAAGCAGAGGTAATTGGGGGTGCAGTGCTTCAGCAAATTTTCGTGGTGGACTACATTGTGAATCATCAAATGTGTGAAGATTGCCATCGCACGGAAGCTAAGGACTACTGGCGGGCTCTTGTAAGGTTACCGTTGATTGTCAACTTGTCTATACAGGTTTCCTAATCCTTTCTAAATTGCTGTAACAGGTACAAGTGCGCCAAAAAGCAACCAATAACAAGACGTTCTACTACTTGGAGCAGCTGATTCTAAAGCACAAGACACACGAGAAAGCTTTGGGCATTAAGCCGATTCATGGTGAATAATTTAATTCCGAATTACGAAAGCATAGATAGAAAAAAAAAAGAAATTCGACCAATCGATTTTTGGACAGAGGGCTTGGACTTTTACTTCGCTAATGAAGCGGCGGCCAGAAAGATGATTGACTTCCTTACGAGTGTGATACCCTGCCGTTATGACCATTCCAAGAAATTGATTTCGCACGATATTCACAGTAACATTTATAATTACAAATTCACGTACAGGCAAGTGTTAAATTTGTGATTGGGGTCTTCCGGTTGGGGTAGTATATAATATTAAGCCCATATTTAACTTTTGGTTCATTTGATATTAAGATGATGTTTAATCCTTAGTGTAGAGATAGTTCCACTATCGAAAGATAGTGTTGTCTGCCTCCCAAAGAAGTTAAGTCATCAGCTGGGAGGAATTTATTCGATCTGCTTAATCTACAAAATCACAAATGCTGTACATCTTATAGACGTATCGTCTGGACAAAGTATGTTGATCTTTTTCTACAGAAATGGAATATTTATGCGTAGAAGCTGAGTTAGACATTCTTCTTAAAATATTTTTACTGTTGGTGATATCTTCGAGATTAATGGGAGTGCAGTCAGTTAAGAAATAGCAATTTTAATCATCTTTCACAGTCGCGGAAGTAAGTGCAACTCTTTTCTGGAGGCACACTTTTAATAGCATCTGCGATCCGAAACAACTAACGGAATACACGGTGATGGATATTGAACCAATCAAGTTTAAAGATAGAAAATTTTTTCCGGGACAAGGAATGATTTCTAATAACGTAAGTTTGTTGGAAAGTGCACTTCGTTAATTTGATTGTGTTAAAAATGGAAATGTTTTGTGAAAATTGAAAACGATCCTTTTATCAGCACCTCGTAGCAGACGTATGGCTAGTTAAAAGTTCTGACTTAGGAATTAATGAAAACCTAATTCACACCCGGACTCATCTGGGCCACGTGTTAAAACCGGGTGACACAGCTCTTGGGTAAATTATTTGTTCACGCAATAATCTTATTTCAATCATTTGAGCATATAAAACGTGAAAGATTTATTGCGATTAGATATGCCCTTGCGGACAGTAATATCAACGACCCGAATTTTGAGGCTTTGAGCAAAGATTTTGTACCAGATGTGATTCTGACCAAGAAAACTTATTCGCATTGTCCAGCTGCACGAAGAAGGACGAGAGCGTGGAAACTGAAGCATCTGGTAGAAGGTGGAATCACCACCACTACGAACGACAAGTAAATTTTATTCTTCTTTTAATTAGACGTGCAAGTTTTTGTTACCGATCAAAATGCAATCAAATTCGTTTGAGATGTAAAGTTTGATAACCGCAAAGCTAATCATTAACCCAAGATAGTCAAAAGATATGTAGGTCAGTAAACACAAATTACTTCGATAACGATGTTCTTGTTATCTGATTTATAGGGATTACGGAGAATTTTTGGATGAAATCGAAGAGGACCCAGAGTTTAGGCAGAACATAAACATATTCCGGGATAGGTCGAAACCAATCCCCGTAGACAGCAACGAAATGGTTGATCCCAATTACCCCCAGATCACTTTGGAAGAAATGCTGGACGATCTGACAATTGGTGATGCGGAAATGCTTCGAGTTTTCGAATGAAACAACTGAGAAATGTATTTTCGAAGAAATAAAAAAGATGACAAATCTACATCGATTCAGTATTTAATTCCAGCATTATAGTCACCGTGTTTTGTGAATAATCATTGTCGTAATGATTGATGAACGTTCCATATGAATTTAATTTTTATCAGTTCTATTTGTTACTTTTCGCTGCTTACTTTATTCTCAAGAGTGTAATAATCATTCAATATCGCACAATCTAATTAGGTGTCACAAATTTGTACAAGATTCTTCTTTGACCGTATCTTTATCGATAACACGCAAGCCCAAGATAAAGAAAACCTACTCGACGAATACGCAATAAATATAGGAGGACTAGTTGGCCCAGTAACAACTGAGAATTGTAGTCATCATGTGGCTGAATAAATTCGGCTTTGCCGCTTGCTTTCTAATAACCAGTGGCCTGACTATTGATCCACAAGGTATTGTATTGACAACTTTTTTGAATTCACTACCAATTAGAAACCGGATAACTTCTTTCTGAAAATAGAAGTCAGCGTCGCCGAGTTTTCCGATGAACTTTATCGATGGGCAACGACATTGGAAGAAACAGAGCAGTTCAACAATTTCGTACAGAATCTACGGATTCCTACCGAGTTTCATCAAACTGACTGGAAGTTTTTTACGAACAGAATAGACTCATCTATTTGCACGATATGTCAGGCTACCGTCAAAACTTTTTTGCAACTTAGACGCGAAGGGATGATCGAGGAGACGATAAGAAGCAGCGTAACCAAGCTCTGCATTTTGCTCAACATTCAGAGCGAGAGAGTTTGCACGGGTGCTATAGAATTGCAATTGGTACTATTTTATTTTATTTTATTTATTTATTTTTTTAAATTACGAAGGTGTTACAATTGAAGATTTAAGTATGCTCCATTTTTGCAAACTCAATGATTGTCGAATTACCACTTGTAGGCATTTTATTCATGATTTGTATAAGATCTTCTTTGTTGCCTTGCTGTCAAGAAGTTTGAACGTAGTTCAAAATATTACATAGTGAAAAAGGATGAGGGAAAATCGTAATTCTTTCTGCAGCCCATTGCCACGTATATTATGGATTCAAAGCCAAATCTAACAGAATCCACAGTTTGTGGAGTTGTACTGGGGGGCTCCAGGTCGTGTCCCCTCAACGATCCCGAACACGAATGGAGTATCAATCTGGATCTTAATGAACCAACCGAAAAGGCTCCAAAAGATGAGATTGGACAACCGATAAAAGTTTTGCATTTCACTGATCTCCACTATGATGCTAATTATCAGCCATATGGTACTGCGTATTGTGGCGAACCGCTTTGCTGTCGACATTCACGTACGGTAAGTTTCTATAACTGGTCTCTAACGCACGCGGAATAACTTAATTCACACTCCCTGATTATTAATCATAATACCTCTATAACTATACTAGTTTACGACCAACTCGACGCTGCTTAATGCTAATACCGTAGCTGGATACTGGGGTGACTACGGATACTGTGATACACCTTGGCACTCCGTCGTGGACGCTCTCGATCACATGAGGGACACACATAAGGTATAAATCGTAATAATTCGCATTATCCTCTCTGGAACGATTTCAACAGACTGTAAGAGAAACAATTAATACCATATATTAATACACGATTAATATTATATATTATTAGTATTCCACCCATAAAAAAAAATAATTGAACGACAGGATAGAAATGTAATATTATTGCGTTGCTGTCTTCGATTTCTAGGACGTGGATTACGTTTATTTTACCGGAGACGTGATAGATCATGCTGTGTGGGAGACAACACACAAAGGAAACATCGATATCCTGAAGAAAAACTACCTTAAGATATACGACACATTCCAGGCCCTCCCGGTTTATCCTGTTCTTGGAAATCACGAATCCCATCCTGTCAATGTGTAGGTTTGAGTAGTGTTACCTTCTACTATTAATTGTTTATACAAATTTATTGATATTTATATGAAGTTCAAGTAATTTGCAATTAAAATTAAAACATACTCGTATTAGGTTTGCACCAAATACAATTACTGATGAAGGTCTTACGACTCGGTGGCTTTACGAGTTAATCGCAGATTTATGGATAAATACTGGAAGACTGCCGGAAGCGACACGATCTACCATCCTTCGTGGAGGATTTTATACCGTTTCTCCTAAGAAAGGATTCCGGATCATTGCTTTAAACAGTAACGTTTGCAACGGTTACAACTGGTAAGGGAATAAAATAGGATCCGAATTCTAAACGTCTTGTGCATCTAGTACGTTTGTTCGTTCGAAACAGATCAGTATAGCTTGAAATATTGCTAGTTACGCTTCGTCGAGCAAAACCTAGTGTTACTCCGAATTGTTATAAATCAAGTAACAAAAGTGTTAATAATATTGGCAAGTGGATATAAATTGATCCCGACTTACGATCTTCTAATTATGAATAAGAACAGCAATTTCTAAGTGAAAAGAATTTTTTCGTAATAAACTTACAATGATAGATTATTTGCTTATGCGTTTAGGTGGTTGCTGCACAGCCCTAGAGACCCTGATAATCAGCTACAGTGGCTCGCAGACACCCTCCTCGAGGCAGAGAGGAATGGGGAGTATGTTCACATTATTTCCCACATTCCTCCTAATCACAAGGACTGCGTGCGGAGCTGGAAAAGGGAGTATCTGAGGATCTTGTCAAGGTTCTCATACATAGTGACCGCGCAATTTAACGGACACTCACACAAGGACGAGCTAGCGATTATTTATGACGCAGAAGGTGTACCGAAAAGCGTAGCTTGGAACGGCGGTAGTGTCACTACCTACGAGAATTACAATTTGAATTACAAGGTATACATGGTGAACCAGGACAACTACGTGAGTATAAGTTCTTTGCTAAGTGCCCTTGTTTTCGTGAATTGGCGTAGCAAACCTTCAGAGTTAAATGGAAGACATTATCGTAACGCGAGACAAATTTATTTATTTTAATCAAGATTATTCTCTACAACGGGACAAGAAAGGAAAGTATGTTACAACATCAAACGAATTGATGTGGGACTGAATAAAGTTAGGCAATAGAGCTAGATATTTAATTTTTACTATAAATAATGTCTTCAAAACGTGTAATTGTAGATTTCGTGTACGAATATGTTATTATAATCTTATATATTATTAAGAATGATCATATTTTTTCGGACATGAATAATTTATAACTGTACTCGTTTTTTCAGGCTGTAATTGATTACGAGAACTGGATGTATGACCTTGATTTGGCTAATATGAATTCCGAAGTGAGGCCAGTATGGTACAAATCATATTCGTTTAAAACAGAGTACAATGTTCCAGATTTATCTGCGACATCTCTGTCAAACTGGTTGATCAGAGCGGCGAATAATGAAACGTTATTGACTAAGTATTATAGGTAACTTAAATTAATCTCTATAGAATTCAGGATTATCTGTGTGACAGATTGGCATGTTTATCTCTATAATTACCGAATTAATAAAATTATACTGTAACATCCCGATTAATATTTATGAATTTATTTGTTTCCAGGAACTTTTACAAACGCGCAGAGCCCGCCCTAAAAGTTGAATGTGATTCAGATTGCAAAAAAGAGTATTTGTGCCGTGTTGTTGCCAGCGCGAAGAAAAATGATATCTGTAAAAATATTCTAGGCAGTTAAACAATCTCAGTGTATTAAAGGAACGATGTCGGCAGAGAAGGACAGTCGCGGGAGTGTACTACTTTAAATTAATATATTTCTCATAACAAGCGTATCCTTATTAGTGATAAAGTATTTACAAGTTCATTCGTGCCGTTTTACGATTTTACCTAACACTCCTCAACTCCAACCACTTTATATATGGATTCGTCAGAATTACCCGAGACGGCATTTTGTCCAACATATTGACCTGTCGACAAAAATAAAATTAACTATATAACATATTAATACCGATAGAAATACTTTCTTAAGATAATAGCCCATTACCTGCTTCCTGACGTAGATCAGTAATTTTTCTAAATGTTCAGGGTTGTTGCATTCCAGGCGAAAGAATCTTCTCCAAAGAGCAGCAGCTAATGTTTTGTCGTCCGCTAATATTCCTTCGTCATAACCAATCACAGCTGCATTGAATTGCTGCGATATCAACTCTACTTGAGATCTCCTCACACCAGCAGCAATTGGCTAATGAAGGGATACAAATATTTAAAATACCATGTCATGTTGACAGAAATTTAGTTCTGTGCAAATTGTCGCTTACGCCAAGACGCTTTATACGGATTTCAGTATCATGCCACATTGCTTCTACCAAGGAATTCCTGGCGATTCTGCCGTACTTTCCCTCTGCCATGTAACGTACCATTAGCATCCAAACATGTAATTCAGTTACCAGAAACCACGAAAACATCGTATCAGGCATGTTGAAGTCTAGAGAATACAATTATAAATTTTAATATTTCTATGGGATAAGTAATGACTATCATTAATGATACATCTTATAATAATTGTAATAGGTGATAAATGGTCTGTTTTTTAGGCAGAAACCAAAACTAATTGTAATTGTGAAATTTTTTATAAGGTATTTTGATATTTTTCAACTGATATTTTTCAACATACCCTTGTAAAATTGGGAATAATTAAGGTTGTCGGCTATATTCTCATAGGCTAAATTACCCACCACCATGGTTCGCTAAAATCACACAGTTCATGTCAGAATATCTCATCGTCAATTGTGGTTGTATAAATCAGACCACAGCATCAAATGAAATTTTTGTAACGTCAAACTACCAAGTCATTTTGAAAGACAACAATTTAACAAACTTACATATTTAGTTACGTCAAGTATGCCAAATTTGTAGAGCATTTTACTGAAACCTCCAAGATGCTCAGCTACTTGCATAGAAGGTTTAGAAATACTCTCCGTCGAGAAAGGCCTGTGATAGAGTCGTCTTTCTAACTGATCGATAACATTTGTGCCAGCACACTGGTATTCAGTCTTTTGTACCAGAAGCAAGGTTGCCTTTCATTTTCAATTAAAGCAAAATTAATTAATTATATAGTACATCTAAAAATTAATTTTGACAACGAAAGATTTTTTTCGTTGATTATATAATAATTCTTTGCGAACGAAGTACAACAGTAAAATATAAGCTTGAAGGAGAATATCAATTTCCATCTATTAGACATAGGTTATTTCTTATTGTTTATGTGAAAAACAAACGTACCTTTCGAAAGGATAACAAACGCGTGCGTTGCATCCTCTCAATGTACTGTGGTACAAACTACCCAGAAAAATTGTTTAAATTGAATTAAAATTTAAAAAGTTTAGACAAAAATAACAAAGAGAGCTCTGCTCTTTCTAACCAATACTGTCAATTCGAAGAAACGGAACCGACGGAACTGCCCCCTGATGAAAAGTAATCGACTTCAACCAACTTCATCCAGCTCAAGTCATTTAAATATCCAAAGTCGAACCACTTCTAACTGCTTCTAACGCACTCATCAGCACCCATAACAGAAATCCACAACATTGTACATATGTAGGCTTGCAAAAATCAAGTTAAAACTTGTGGCGTGCATTTGCGACCAAGGGTCGTCCAATGTAAAAGCCATATAACTGCTTTATCGCGAGTCACGTTGACACCACGTATTTCCGATCAGTTAAATACACGTGAAGGACCTCCTCAAAAATTCTAAAAAGATTCACGAGTGTGCCTCGATGATGCATACACACGGTCGTATGGTTAAGGCTGTTAGATACCTCTAGCGCGAAGTATGAGTGACTTCAGCGATAGATAACAATAAAGGGGCAAACAATATGCGAACTACAGGGAAATGAGGGGAATAGTGTCCCCCCATTGCTCTTATGGGTCGCAAGTCCCCCACCCCGTGGCAAATTTTTCCACATTTTTCATAAAAGTAGACTAAAACAAGCATTAGCTTGTCGGGTACACAGGTCGTAATTGTCGACCGATTTTCATGCTGAATAGCTCGTTTGAAAGATAAAGGATGATCCATGAGTCTCAGTGAAGCCGAATTTTGATACAAAACTTCTTTTCATGCGTAAAATTGTCTTGAACTTTAGCAATTTTTTGAATCACTGTTTGTTGATAAAAAAATGGTTTTATCAAAATTTGGCTTCACTGAGACTCATGAATTATCTTTTATCTTTCAAACGAGCTATTGTTCATCAAAATCGGTCAACAATTGTGACCTGTGCACCCGACCGCGTAAACTCTTCCAAAACAGGGGGTATCCCTTAATAGTTTGAAACATCTACACTTGTTCCGGCTAAAAAATATTGAAACGGTGCGCGCTCGAGTACGCCGTTTTTCAGCGTTACAGATTGTGACAATTGAATTGTTTCTTCTTTCTATTTATTTCGGTAAAACAATTAAATTGTTTTACATCAGAACGCACATACAGTAAAGTCAGGTAAGAGGAACAAGTGGAGGAAAGAAGGGATAATCTAACATTATATTAGTGGCTACGTTATGCAGTGTATGTTAGCATTTTGTCGTAGAGCATGATAATTACAATATTATCACATGCATTTTTTTATTAAGCGGGTCTGTTTGGCACCTACAATCTGTGACACTGGAAAACGGTGTACCCGAACTCGCCCTGATCCAATATTTTTTATCCGGAACAAGTATAATTGTTTCAAACTACTAACCATACGGTCGTGTGTAGGCATCATCGAAGCACACTAGTGAACTTTTTCAGAATTTTCAAAGAAATTCTTCACGTGTTTTTAACTGATCGGAAATTCGTGGTGTCAACGTGACTCGCGATGAGCCCTGTGTGACGACCCCCACCTCCCAATTCAGTGCTCTCGCTGACAAAATCAGTAAGTCCGAGGCGACGGCACTTTTTCTTCAATTACTCCGAAGTTATTCAATCTTTCATCCTGTTCTTTTTTACAAACTCTTCGTCTTGAAACGCGCTACAAGGATATATTTTTTTCATAATTTTGGGTTATTCACCTGACAGTCAAATTAACAATTCTTTTTTATTGTTATGAATTATGCGTTGTAAAATAAACTTTTTGTACTGGACTGAAAATTTCTGTTGAACTACAGTCTTTTTTGAATCGAACTTAAAAAAGCAAATTATTCTACGGTTAACCAGAACACGGTTAGAAATGTTTGAAGAAAATTTTTTCAAAGTCTCATAACTCCTCAAAAGTTGAAATAAAAAATAACAAAAAATTTTGGTGGCGTTTCTCACCTCCCGTTATAACATACCTCAAAACCAGAATTTGGAAGAATTTAAGTGTGCGATTAATCGCACTATCGACTATATGTATGTATACAGGGAGTCCCATTTTGTTCAATGTACCTAAATATTACCGAAACTAAGCGAGATATCAAAATTCTGTTTTATCCCGATTCTAGAATTTCGAGGCCGAACAGTTTTTATGAAACAAATAATGACCACCGGGTGGAGGGTGAAGGTCAAATCAAGGTCATCGTCATTTTTGTAAATGGGATCATGGTTTTTTAAACACCTAGGTTTGTTGCCTTTTTTATTGCGAGTTCAACGACCTATCACTCAAGGTCGTCGGAGGTCATGTGACCAATGCTCGCGAAAAATGTGGACCAGCGTTACGGTCAGCAGTGACTCCAATTTCCGCACATAGAACATTTTGGCAGATGGCCATACAAAAGTTGGAAAGAATGAGATTTATAAGTTCTCAAACTCCTGCAAAAAGGTCGTGCTTATGTTTAAAAAATTGAGTGAAGTCTTAAAAGAAGAGAATGTACGCGTTGTTATGCCGCGACAAGTCAACCAGGATCTCCTGCAACATTTCTTTGGTTGTATAAGGCACTTGGTTGGAGAAATACAGAATCGATATATTTGCAGTTCCCAGCAAATTTTAAAACGCCCCTACTTAATAATTTGACGACCCGCAAAACAGTGGGAAACTGCGAGACAATCAGCCAAGGTTCGCTTTTATTCACACTGCGTAAGTGCATGACGCACTAGTGGTATGGAAATACCTTTGCCAAGATAATCAGCGGTCAAAATGTTTCGTGATGCTGTGTCTCTAAAATTCAGACGTACATAATCAAATAAATAGTGACCCAGTCGCTGTAAAAAATATTATTGAACTTATGCTACAAAATTGTGAGTGCGAGGAATGTGCCCTAAGCAAGGGAGAAATCCTGCGGGTTTATTGATTAATGAAAACATTTTTGCCAAATGCTTTCGCTTCTGTTCGTCTTACGACGATCGAAGAATTTCACCTCTAATGTCGCAATACGAATGCCCCCATTTGTTCCTATTAATCATTACCTCGGGGTTCCGAAAACCAACAAAATAGAACCGAGGTCTTATTCCATTATTCCGGGGCCTCCCCTGAAGGTCATGATCCTCCCACGCCGAACCAGGCTGCTGATACCAGCTGATACTTTGCGGAACTTATTTTACGTGCGTTAGCGTGTGGTTCCCAGGGTGTAATCTAGGTTTCCCGATAGCGCGCGCATTATTCCTATATCGCGCCTATTCTCTATTGAATCCCGGCATCGCGTTTATTTTCAATGCTTCTTTCCCTACGCTGTTCTTGACGCCAATATTGGATGTTGCCCCCACCCTCGGTAATTATCAGGCCGCTTTTGGGACGTGCAGTGCGGCTGCAACGTTACAAAGAATATGTAAAAAGTTATCAACAAATAAACAGGAAAAGGATTTTTAAAAAGCACATCTTTTGTTTTTACTGATAGTTAAAACCCGGTCACTTCCTTGCACCGCCTTTTCCATAGGATGCCCTTCATTCGATTAAGTACATGATCCGGTAACAATGTGTGCGTGTGTATGTATGGGCATCCCGCTTTGTTCCTCCATCTTGGATTGTAGTACCACCCAGTCGACTATGCAGATGGCGTCAATGGCGTGTGTCGCCGTCCTACAAAAGGGGAGTGTCCACCCCCTGGCCAGAAGCACAGGGAGTTTCGCTATTTCGCTTCCCTGGGTGAGGCATATACATTACAAGAAACATGGCGTCTCTATCGGAGCTGTCAAAAGAATTCGCTATGATAACAATGCCGCGCGCCTAATTCTTCGTTAATATTTACTACCAACGAAAATCGATTTATTCCAGTTGAAGCATGTACTCGACAAAAACTCCGTCCCTTAGGATTGATGAAGCCGATCTCAAGTGCAAAAATGGCTGCGGATTCTATGGGAACGCCGAATGGAAAGGTTACTGCAGCAAGTGTCATCGGGAGCACCTGCAGAAGCAACGCACCCAAGCAGAACATAATTTTCATGCCCACAGCGCCGAAGTGTACGTGTTCTTATTTCCTTCTTGCATTCTTCTATCGTCTAACACAATTACAACCAATCTCTATGACATGATGAAGAATGGGCACCATTCGAGTATTTTGGATGCACAGATAACTTATCGAATACATTAACATTTTGTTTTGCCCACTGATGAATATCTAAATGTATATGTATTTTGTATTGAATTGTCCTGATTAAAGATAAATACTGCATTTTAGGTTTGACGTATTGCCTAATTGTTAATGACTCCGTTAAGATAGAATCATCCGTTACTTCGTCACACATTTACTATAAACGCTAATTAAGTTTTGTAAATATTCTCAACATATCTAGTGGATCCTCAAGCAAAAGTGGGAGTGGAGCACAGCACCGGTATGAGGAAAAGAAGGTACAACAGGAAAAAAAATATAAACTATTGAACATATCCTTTCGCAAGCCAGCTGCAAAAGGTATGGAAAAGAAGAAAACAAATGCGATATAAAAATGTGTTATAATTCAACTGATTTTCATCATTTCTGCTGAAGCTCATGGTTATCAAGAGTTACTGTATGAATTAACGAAAGACAATCCAGACTTGGAGAAAGTGAAAGCAGAGAATCGTGATTTGATAGCAATAATTGCTAAGACACCAGTGGAAAAGGACGTAAGGAAGTGCATGCATTCTTTCATCATTGATATCCTTCAAAATAAGGATATCAAGAGGATAGAAGAGCTCTCGGAGATAACGCAGGTCTTTTACCAAGTTTTTGCAAAACGGTTGGAAAACAGCACCAAGTATGCAGGTATCAATTGCATTATTTTGGTTATCGATACTCTTGTGTATAATAGTAACCGTTTTACACTGCTACCATAATGGATTATTAACTTTTTGGAAGGAAGCAACGCAGATGTATATACTCAGATTGATTACTACTTGACACATTCTTTCTACGGTTTCAGAAATAGCACCAGAGATAAGGGAAAAGTTGTTGGATTATGTAGAGAGATATGCAATGACTCTGCTGTATAGAATTCTGTTCTGCCCTCCATTTACCACTGATGAAGAAAAAGACCTCGCAATACAAAATAGGTTCAAATATAGACAACTAACTCATTAAAAACTGAAGCTAGAAGTATGTAGAACGAAATATAAATGGAATATCATTGTAGGATACGGCAGTTGAACTGGGTAAGCGGGAAGAATCTCGAGTGCAGAATACATGAAACTAGCTCGGAGGTCAGGGAACTCGTCTACGCTTCTATAACAGGTTCTACTGAATAAATATAATTACGATAAAACGATTACCAAATGATGGATTAAACGAATTTACGTGATAAATGTTGTGTCGCAGATTTACTCAACATGGACTCGGCAAAAGCTCCACAAGAAAAACTCTCGTGTGTCATCTATTGCTGCAGGAATATATTTTTAATGCTACAGCAGTCCGTAGGTGGACCTGCCTCCGCTGACGAATTTCTTCCTGCTCTGATATTCATCGTTCTGAAAGCTAATCCTGCTCGTCTTAAGAGTAACATCAATTTCATTACTAGGTTTTGTAATGCAAGCCGCCTGATGACCGGAGAAGGTGGATATTACTTCACAAATCTGGTATTTACTTTCTTGCTTGATCTCCCAAAGTTCGATCATGTACATTCAAAACGAGTTAATCGATAGCTCTATGTATGTAGATACCGAAAGGTGAGAAGTAAAAATGTGGATATATCAAAATTTGTACAGTGTTGTGCCGTATCCTTCATCGAGAACTTAACCGCGGAGTCCCTCAACATGGAAGAGAAGGATTTCAATGCTTACATGTCGGGAGAGTGTGTGCCAGCCAACACTTGGGAGTCTGCTCTAACTATATGTGAGGCAAGTCTTATGTCACAGGGGTTTTCCTCGTAATGGAAATAAATAGAAAAACGTGTGCAATTGTAGACGATTTGTTAAACAGAGTTTGCACTTGATGTGCGAAGATATAACTCTTCTCGACGAGATGAAAGCAAGGACGGAGGAGATGGCGAGTCAAGCGATGAACTTGAAAGAGAGAATGATGCAGTTCAAAGAAGAAATCGAGGCAGAGGTATGCGCAGTAATGGGAAAAGCACCTCTGTTAATTGCGCACAGTCAGAGACTGCCGACTAACATAGATTGCGAGGACATAGAAAGCTATCAGCTGCCACCTCCAATTGTCCCGCAAGTAAGATACTTTTTCATCAGTTCACTTTGTTTTACCCTGAAAATTTACAATTACCGTTCACAATTACCATACGAATTTCTAGGTTTGCTCTAGCACGATTAACAGTTCCCCTCAGCAAGAACTGAGATCTTCTTTGATAGAGGATTGTGTGACACCTTCACCCACCTTCGATTTTCCCTCTTTCATGGCAGACGATAGTTTTGATGTCAGCAAAGCAGAGGATGAAACGAGTTTGATAAGTTTAGACACTCAATGCGATTTCGAGGATAAATCAGCGAATGATCCGCTAATTTCCAGCCATTTGAATTTAAGTTGCGCTATGGAACCGGACAAAGAGGATTATCATGGATTTACTATTCAGGGTTCCAATATACCTACAATACCGTGTAGTACAGGAGATTTCTCCATCAATACTACGGATATGGATTCCGAAAGTTACCCAAACCATTAATTAAAGCGAGGAACAATGTTGGATCGGAAACTCATTTTAACCATTTACGTTGGTAATAAAATGTATGTTGAACGGATTTAGAATGTTTATTTAATTTGCTGAATTCACGCAAACGCTCAGTAGTATTGTTCTTGTACAAAAAGAGATCCTGGAAGAAGATATCCTGGAGCCAAGGGACTCACTGTGTACATGTACATATTTATATTTGTGCAAACATACACCGAGATAAAAGCAAAGGAAAGCGCTTTACTTGAAAAGCGCTTAAGTTACGCAAATATATATTTCAACAAATCAACAAAAACTTACACAGGAAAGCGATTTTCTCTCCCCTCTTTGTTTACCGCTCCCAAAACTTTGCCCAGAGTAAACGCAACGGTAAAAGTGCTTGTTTCCTTTGCAGCCTTTCGTCGAAGACATTAAAATCTGACTTCTTAAGTTGTTCCAAATAATTTGCCACGCAAATTGAAGGTAAAAATATTGAGCTTGGTAATTTCTTTTTTATTTTGCTCTTAAGAGATAGCGCCTGAAATGGAGGTATTTTATATATGATCTTACAAGGTCAATGTGGGACTTTCTATAAAATTAGTATTTTAAATACAAACAACAACGTCAGAGAAAATGAACCTCCTTGATTTTTATTCTATAGCAAAATACTCTCTTGATATATTTAATATCTCTACCATATCTAAGTGCTGCTTCCCACGAGATGCTACTTCGCACACTGCATCCTGAAGGCTGGTGCTTGTTCTCCCCTGGAGAACAGCTTCTGTGGACACCCCGTGTTTCATCATAATATCTTGTGGTAAGACATTGGTCCTTCTCCTAGCGTTGTGAGGAATCGATCTAATTAATGTGACTATTCCATGCGATTTGCCTAGGTGGCTGGCTACATGGTCAGCGTGTACATCAACCACTTTGTGTGCCTCTAACAGTAAATAGTAAATGGAGGAGAAACTGTTTTCAGAGTACTTCTCCATTACTTCTAGATTTAGAAATGCTGCACCAGAGATTTTCTCCAATCGAGCGTCAATTAATCGCTTCAAATAACGCTTCGATAAAGAATGCGTTTGTAGGATCTAAGTTAAAAATGAATCTTATTCCCATGAGCTGCTTTTTTGAGACACTAGGTTTCTAACTTTACAACCATACACTCAATTCATATATCTTTAAACACATGTTTGCAACGGCAAGAATTATTTTGACCTATGACGTCTTCTTTGTTATATTCTACGAAATAAAATGAATGAAGCAAATGGTTTGTAACACACAGCATAAAATGTATGGTTTTAGAGTTAAAATAAGATATACCCAAAGAATATTTCCTACCCTATGCAATTCCAAGGTAACTGGGCTTTTCGGTGGATTGCCTTCATAAATGTTATTTAGAGAATTCATCCAAAACTTTAATCTCATTTCTCCTATTTTAGAATCATTTACTTGATCCTCGACTAATGCTATCTCCACATTGAACGCTCGTATAGCAAAGCCAGCCGCACGGTGGTCATGTGGCAACAGCAATGTACAGAGGAAGTTCTCATAATCATTTTTTCTATAAAATTGTATAATAAAGAACCAACACGAGGCTATTATTTTTTTTACTCTAATAGTCAAGCAGAACATATTACTTCCAGCAAACTTTCATACTATGTGTCAGAAATTTCTTGTTTTTAAAGCAGTTACTAAACAATCATGATGAAAGTTAATAAAATGAGCTACCCGAATAACGGACAGACACATTTCTAGAGAATTTGTTTTCTATATATTAATACATTCTTATCGTCAAAGATCACCTATACCTAACAATTTCCAGGCAATATTCGGACGGAGATTGTTTCACAGTTGATTTGAAACGCCTCCCAGTTCGTAGCAACGTATTTCCATGAAACAAAAACAACCGCTTGGTCATGCCGGGTTTGTTGATCTCTTCGTTTCTCGGAAGTTACCTCAACACGTCAACATACCAGGTAACCTCACTTACTGCAGAGCACTGCAGAGTTAAATTGGGTTAAATGCAGTTAAATGCACCGCGCTTTGGAGGTAGTTTCCAGTAGTTGCCGATAGAGCGCAGCACCAAAGCGGGGAAGTCGATTTGAAATGTAACTTTTTGTTGTCTGGAGAAGCTAACCTCCGACTCAAAAAATAAATAAATGGTATTATTCTATCTATTTGCCGTATCAGCTTTTTAGAAATTATTTATACACGATTACACCCATCAAAAGTATGATTAACCAAGATTGTTGCACATTTCCTGCCATCTGTGTAGGTTGCGCTCTGTACCGACCACAGGTATAATAAACTTGGATTTGTAAAGAATGACTCAAGAATTCATGGTTTTTTGGTTTTATTAACAAACGAGATAATTAGGGTTCTTTAATGCAAAACTTCTTTTTAAAGTAACTAATCAGCTACCTAATTAGTTGAATTAGTCATGTAAGCTTCATCGCGATTACCTTTTTACGATAAAAATATCAACATTATGTATTTATGTAGTTGAGAGAATTTGGAAGATTGTTTTTGAAAAGAGAAATGACTAAAGGACGGCACCGTGTCGATCTAACGTTAACCAGTTTGAGTCATACATATCACAAGTGCAATCTTCTAAGTTCCCTGTAGAATGCGAACAATGGGGTATATATTCGTATATGTATAATTGAACTGTATCAACGCCAATGTGATTAATTACAATTAATTCCTATTGCCGAGAAAAATTTTTGGACTTTTGAAAGCAATGGTAAATTACAGAGATTACATGAAACGAATTAATTCTGGTAAACTATCCGTGAGATTACACATAAATAAAATATTAGATTGATTTCCTTGTTAGGAATTTTTATAACAGACTTGAGACGCGCTTTACAAAACAACATTGCACGATTTCAATTGTCAACCACATTTGGACAGATTCAACCTTGATTAAGTCCGGGCCCATGTAATTCAATGAAGCTTTCTAAAGCACGTGGCACATTTCCACAGTAAGATAAATTGTACGCTTTCACGACTTTTGCTGCCATACATTGTAACGACAGCTTTGTCTGAGTCCTCAAAATAAGCTCCGAGATACCTATTAATCAATTATAAATTGTTAGATTAATTTGATTAGGTTGTACAAATATATATGGTCGATACCACGTCAAATCCCACACTTAGGGCCATCACGCACTAGACGATTTCTTGTCGCGTGTCGCGGCGATTTTACTCGGAAATCCAACCATTCTGGCAATGGATTTCGACGTAAAACATTATTTTTGCGCTAGAAAATCGTCTATCATTATGGAACATGAAAGTGAACAGTACACTGATCGAATCTTACGAATTAATAAAAAAAAAATTTTCTGAGTTTTTTTTTCGGTATCTTTGTATTCGACGTTTACGGTGTCTTTTCTTCGTCAATTTATGGAAGTGCAAATGCCCACAGCACCTTCCACTGACACTTTAATTTTAAAACTAAGCTGTGGAAACGATATATTCAAGAATCGCGGCAGTAGTCGCATTGAGTGTCGCGCGGGCAAAATCACTGTAGGGTGTCGCGGCAAGAAATCGCCTAGTGCGTGATGGCCCTAAAATTCTTCAAAATTCTTAATTTGAGATATGTTATAGAGCAGGCCTGGGCAACCGCGGGGAAATGCACTTTCCTCACTCGATTTCGGTACCCCCACCTGTCAGCGTTTGCACGCCGTGCGAACGAAAAGAAGGACAGCGCTCTCTACCTGTCTCAGTCTTAGACATGCACCGGGAGACATGGTGGGGATGCACGGCGGATTGCCGTGCTGCTCCATGCTGCAGGCCTGTTATAGAGGGAGGTGAGATACGCCACCCGAATTTTTGTTGGGTTTTTTATTTCGACTTTCGATGAATTATGAGACTGAAAAATTGAGACACTTTTCCTTCAAACATTTCTAGTCGCGGACTGGTTTATCGTAGGATAATTTGCTTTCTTAAGTTTGATTCAGAAAAGACTGTAGTTTAACGAGAATTTTCAATCCCGTTCAAAAAGTTTATTTTCCAACGTGTAGTTCATAAAAATAAAAAAGAAATGTTAATTTGACTGTAAAGTCCCTGTTCGAAAATTTGGAAAAAACTATGTCCTTGTAGCCGTTTCAAGACGAACAATTTGCAAAAACAGCAGGCTGGAACACTGAATAACTTCGGAGTAATTGAAGAAAAGGTGTCGCTGCCTCGGAATTACTGATTTTGTCAGCGAGAGCACTGAATTAGGAGGTAGGGGTCGTTACGCAGGGACGCACGCGCCTAAGAAACTACGCGCTACCGTGTATAACTGCATTATCGCGAGACACGTTGACATCACGTATTCCCAATCGGTTAAAAACAAGTGACCTCCCCGAAAATTCTGGAAAATTCACAGGTGTGCCTCGATGATGGATACATACGGTCGTATAGTTCATAGTTTGGAAAATTTACTCTTGTTCCGATGGCGGAAAACGGCGACCAGAGTGCGCACCATTTCAGTATTTTTTATACGGAACAAGAGTGGATTTTCCAAACTATTAACTATACGACCGTGTGCACCTATCATTGAGGCACACCTGTGAATATTCCCAACATTTTTGGGTGGGTCCTCCACTTGTTTTTAACCGATCGGGAATACGTGGTGTCAACGTGTCTCAAGATGACGCAGTTATTCATGGTATCGCGCAGTTTCGTAGACGCGGCGGCCCTGCGTAATGACCCCCACCTCCCAATTCAGCACTCTCGCTGGTAAAATCAGTAATTCCGAGGCGGCGATACCTTTTCTTTAATTACTCCGAAGTTATTCAGTCTTCCAGCCTGCTGTTTTTGCAAATTGTTTGTCTTGAAACGCGCTACAAGGACATATTTTTTTCATAATTTTCGAAGACGGGCTTTACAGTCAAATTGACGATTCTTTTTTATTTTTATGAATTATACGTTGAAAAATAAACTTTTTGAACAGGATGAAAAACTCTCGTTAAACTACAGTCTTTTCTGAATCGAATTTAAAAAAGCAAATTTTACTACGGTAAATCAGTCCGCCGCTGGAAGTGTTTGAAGAAAATGTCCCAATTTTTCAAAGTCTCGTAACTCCTTGAAAGTCGAAATAAAAAATAAAAAAAAATTCGGATTGTCTATCTCACCTCCCTCTATAACACACCTCAAAATCAGATGAATGCTCAAAGTGAGTACAAATTGAAATGAAATTAAAGGTGTACTTCTATAGTACTAAAATAACCTGTAGCAACAGCATCACACGGTGTCTTTCCACTGCTATTCATGGTATCAATGTGTGCACCAGCTTCTATCAGTTCCACCATGATCGAATGCAGTGTCCGGAAATCACTGAAAACAAAAACAACAGTGAAGCGTTAATAATCAAACCTGTGCGAAAGGGAAGAATTTTCTATGTCATGACTGTCCCTAGCGGTATTTCATTTTATTTTGAATCTTCAATTTCTTATTGGGATACTAAGTTGTCCTTTTAATTGAGTACCACAGTTGATCGAAAGCTGAAGCCCGGTACTCCTAAGTAGATCTTACAGACTAACTCCCGCGAATCCAACTATCACGTGAAGTGGTGTGTTTCTCTCGTTATCCATTGCATTCACATCAGCGCCACATCTGATTAGCAGCTTAGCTGTTGCAGCACAAGGAAACCTGTACGAAAAAGTTAAATATCCAAATTATAATTGTAATACCATCGTTTAAGTAAATCAAACTGATCAGGAAAGGTGACAAATTTTCGAAACACTCACTTGCAAAGATTATTCGTGTGAAAATCGACGGGGGGAGTGTCTGCGCTTAGGGCGAGGTGGAGTAACGATTGGCCATTCTTCAATTGTAGATGAAGACTGCATAACACACGCACTAATTGATGAGTTCTTTCTACAATCTCCTCCTGGTGTGCGCTCTCTTTTAGCATAAGAAGCTTCGTAAGAATCGTCAGGATGTGTAGGGTATAAATAATATTCAGTTGCATCTCATCCTGTCAAAACACATGAATATTACGCTTGCCTGTTCGTTGTTCCCCCCTTACAAGCATAACAAAATCGTTTATCGCATCAGAGAAAATTATTTTTGACTTCGCATTGATCAAATTTCTCGATTCAAAAAACGCAATGTTGTTTGAATTTTCATCAATGTCTTATGTATGCTATGGTAAAGTGGCTAAAGTTAAATACAAACTTACAACATATTCCTCAACGTCGTCACTTTCACCAGGATTACAAATTTTTAACTTTATACGAGCGAGCTCCTTTACACTAGCTTCCAGGACGCTTAATACCTGGGAGATATCCACATCAACGCTCACGTGAATCATCTCTGTGAAAACCTGGAAAGTATACTCGATTCTATAACAATTAATTATTTGTGCAAATTTTAGATCCTCTTCACAATCATAGGTTTAATTTTTAGGGCTACCTTTGAGAATCTCTGAAGATGCTCCGATAATGACACGTTATTTAATTGCATCAAACTCAAAGCGTACAGCCATAAATCTATACATCTGTCGAATCTCGCATTATCTGCAAATACCATTCCTCGGAATATTATTGAACCAGTTACGTCTGGATTATGGGGACCTGTAACCAACACACAATAATTAATTTTATAACCGATCTTGTTTACATTCGAATGTCTGGAAGTAAGTAAACTTCAACCTAATATCCTCTCTCGAATGGCAAGCGATTCCATGTGGATGGCATCTGGATTATTTATTATACTTTCTAATTCTTCTATAGTCTCGCGCTCTCTCCAGTTCTCATAAGCATACACCGTCTCCCCTAATTCTTTACGCACCACGTTCTTAGAGTCGCTGTACCTGCAATTTCAAATTAATGCTACAGATAAGATACGATCTCACAATATTAACTATTCACTGGATAATTACCGAAATTCCATTGCCATGAAAAGGTACTCGTAAGCCTTTACTAAGCAATAGCTATATTTATTGTTCGCATAAGAGGCACCTAAGAGTTCATACGCTTGTATTGTTTCTTCTTTCGAAAACTCCACATTTTCCACTAACCATGTTACAACCCTTGCATGGGTACGTTCTGCCGCAACCATTAGAGGAGTCATTCCTCTCTCATTCCTTGTCACTTCTGCTCCGTACTTTAGCAATTTTGAGACAATTTCCATATGGCCGTGTTCTGCTGCTAAATGTAATGCTGTCTCCCCATGGCAAGATTGTATGTTTGGGTTCGCACCTTCCTCTAATAAGAACGTTACCTGTTGCAATTGCAAACTTATCGATTACAATCCGTCACCAAACGTGTCAATTTATTCGACCCTCCGGATCTACTACTTTCTTACTCACTACGTCAAAGTGGCCTCTGCTAGCTGCGACCATAAGACACGTATTGTTCAACCTATTGGCGATATGTATATCAGCTCCGTGTTTCGTCAAATATTTGACAATGTCCAGACGTCCAACAAAACACGCCGCTCTCACTGCCGTTGAATTATTCTTAGAAACATGATTGACATCTGCTCCGGCTCTCACCAAAGTTTTAACTACTTCCAAGTGTCCTGCTCCAGCGGCACACCAAATTGCACTTGCTCCTCTCATAATGTATCCGTTGAACTTGACAGTGCCTTCTTGCTCGAGATCAGGGTTGAATTTATTCAGCAGCATCCTAACTACATTATTGTGCCCGTATCTGGCAGCTAGTACAAGAGGCGTCCCATGTTGTCCATCAACCTCCAACAGGTTCCTGTTGATCAACTGATCTATCTGCTGCGACGATTTATTGCTGAGGAGTTCATACACCGCAAAGGTCATGCCATCTCTCACCATATAGGAGATTCGTTTCAACAGAGATTGGAGAGCTTCTACAGACTCTTCCGTCGAGTCCTCCGTAGAACTCTTTGTTGACTCTCCCACAGAATTTTCCATTGATTTCTTCGTAGAACAATTGGTAACGAGTATTTACTGGATAATATATATTTAATTATGTATACGTCTTGCATAGATGAAAAGAAAATGATGAAGAGTATCTACATGTACGTTCGAGGTGAACTAATTCTTTTGTATCGTGCTGACATGGATCTTTATTGACTTTTCGTATTTAATTGGAATGCAGATAACAAGTTCTAATAAAAATATAGCAGACGACATTATACTTACGTGTCCTCCCGTTATATTCGAAATTTGATTGTTGTGTGTGCGGCGATGCATAGACGCGTACCACGCAAAACAATTAGAAGAGATCAGGTGATCAGGAGTGCTCACGGTCCTCATGTTCCTCCGTGTCATGCCAACGTGAAAACTGACGGCATCGTGTTCGTTCGGCGTAGAAAAAGCTTCGTCGTGGCATCTATTTCGAGAGCGTGCAAAAATACGCGTTATTCTCGCGTAAAAATAACGTTGAACCCAGGGCCGGCATAAAGCGCAAATCTATCGAGCGTGAGTCAGCGGAGTTTCAATTTGGCTGTCCTCTTAATCGGCGGACGGTAACGTATTTTATCCCTTTTTGTCTGAACAGTGTCCATCTTATTCCGTGACTGGTATCTGCGTGTATCTTCCCTGTGCTTTGATTCCTATCGTGACTCAGTAATATTTGTATTCTTATTGCAAATGAATTTTCCAAAGATTATTTATTTAGCTTCATTTGTGTTAAGAAGAAAAATGTTGCTGCTCCATTCCCACCTATTCCTGTTTATTTTTGAGTCCATGACAATGAATATTTCAAATACTGTGGGCAAGATATGGTTCAATCATAGAAATCAGATGCAATTACAAATAGATTCTCGCACTAGTCACCGTTCTGACTATCCAAAAATCCATGATCATTAAGGGTATTGGATACTTATTGTTTTGCAAGGGTTGTAATTGTGCTGGTCGTAATTGTTGACTGATTTTGATGAAGAATGGTTTGTTTGAAAGATGAATGATGATACGTGCGACTTAGTGAACCCGAATTTTGATAAAATCTTTTGTTTATGAAAAATAGCGGCCCAAAAAATGGCTGAGGTTCGAGACAACTTTATGCATGCAAAAACCGTTTCATCAAAATTTGGGTTAACTCAGCCGCATGGATGATCCTTCATCCCTGTAGTTCGCATATTAACTTCCCGTTTATTGTTAACCGTCGCTGAAGTCACTCACAGTTCGCGCTAGACGTATTCAACACCTTAAATATCGTGCTATATAAAAAGATAACCATTTATTTTACGGATATTTGCGACGTTGTGCAAGTTGTTTTGTACGGAAACGCACGGTTTGATTGTAACAGAAATCGCAGTTATGTCGCGCAAAGCGTTGCACGGATTACTCGCAGTTTTTATATTCGCGATGGTTGAAATAATATAATAGAAGAACGCGAGTGACTCCCGTTGCTCGAGTTTCATTTGCTGCCGAGAGTTAAGCTTGGTCATACCCATGGGATGCCGTGGCTAGAACACTTACTATCCACCGCTAAATTAACGTTGGAATTAATCTTCATCCACTTTCGCATTCTACCCCGATTCATGTGCTTTCCCCACGAAGCGAATGACGCGCACGAATAAAGTAATTTACACTTTCGCCCTACCGCATGGATTGCGCGTTTACCGTTGAAACCCGTTCCCGAACTTTGCGGTTATTTATGTAATTACATTAACCGTTATCCGCTCGCGCCTTCTAAAATCACATTTCCCCTCACTGCAACGGCAATTTGGCGGCAACCATTGAACTCTGACGTAACATTGCAAGTACATTTTGGGCAAAAAAGATCTTTATTTACATAATCACAGAAATCTTCAAAATACAAAAGTTAATAAGAATGTAACGGAGGGGAGTGTAACTAGAGAATATATCCCCCTACCACCACTCTACCGGCGCTCTAGAAAGGAATATGCTCGAAAATGAAAAAAGACAACTATTCTACCATTCTAGCAAACACGTAAAGGTTAAAGGGAAATCCCGTGTTTTTAATCTTACAAAAAAAAACATTGATGTTTGGTTTTGCGCATATTTACATAGATAGGGCGTTTTTGTCATGTAACGCGGTGGAACGGAGTACCGTCCTTTTTTCAAAGTATTTCTTGCCTCAAAAGTAATTAGACGCAACAATGCTCGGCCTTACATAATTACAGATCGATAAAACAAAAATCATCATAATTTTTGTTACGCTCTGTTACGCTTTGTTACGCAATTTCTTACGCTCTTCATAGCATGTGAAACGCTGCTATAAATGTCATTTAAATGGTATTTGAATAAAATTTTCTTTAATAATAAGATTGGCAAGAAATGAAGTCCGGCACCTTTTTTTTATAAGAAAAGCCCTGCTTAGGGGTATCTTTTCAAAATATTCTGAACTTTGTCGATAAACTTGTACACGTCCACTGGACGTAATCTCCACTGTACAATATCACGAAATTGTTATATTACGACGCTGCAACTAAATGCTAACAATAGACATTTTTTATACATTTCGTATTTAGTATTTAAGATTAGGGCGAGGTGGAGTAAGGATTGGCCATTCTTCAATTGTAGATGAAGACAGCATAACAATAGACATTTTTCATACATTTCGTATTCATTATTTAAGATCGTTCGATCATTATTTGCTTTTGAATGTACCATAATTAACGCATCAGACACCCAATATAGTTTGCCTTAAATACATTGAGATGCATAGATAAGAAACGACTGTTATTGCATTATATTCGGTCTTCCCTTATTATTCTTTCTCATTGCGATACTGCGAGTTGTTCATTATACTTTCCAGGGGCACGAAATTGCTTGTGATTTCTCTCGACAACGTTGTTAACTCTTTACGACTAAGAGCCCAGTCTGCGTGATAGCCTATCAGGACATTTAATGCCGCGACATGGATTTTTCTCCTGCGAGCGTTCCCGTAGAAAACTACGAACGGTTTTCCTTGTCGACGATTAATTTAACTCCTCCCTCAGATCTTGCCGACGTTACTGCCCGCTTCTGTATCGCCCGGGAAATCTCGGGATAACGAGGGGTCCTGGAAATAAAGGACTCCGGGGTGTATCCTTCGGGATCATGAACGATAATTAACTTTACTCGAGGGTACGCAATGCCGTGAAAAGGTGCAAGAAAGTTTTACATTCGTCGAAATTTTATGGATCTCCTTTCGTGATCCAACGATTATCGCATCATTCGATACAATGATAGAACATTACGTACGAAACACTTCTCTTGCGTCAATAAAATTATATCAATATTATTGGAACGCTGGGTTACTAATGATATTTTCCTTGTATATTAAGTATTAAATGTCTAGTTGGACGAACGTAATTTTATACGATAGCGCTATTTTGTTTTTCCGCTCAACCGCGGAGAATGGCTTTATCAGCAATTTTCCCCGTGTTTAAATTTCCTTCGCGTTATCAGGAATTCAAGCCGGTCAGCTTTTTGTTTTGATCTCTCGCGCGAAGACGCAAAGTCAGCGACTTTTTATAATCGTTTCAAATATTTCTTGGAGAATTTTTCTGGGTCAACAGAGTTATTTGAAGTGCCACCCCTTTGCTTCCCACGCCCAATTCTTAAAGCTTCGAAATTTGAACATTAGAGACAATTTATTTTTCTAAAATATTTGTACAATTGTCTGTACCCGTGTGTAATAAACAATACGTAAATACATACTTTACACAGTTATTTTTCTATTCGATCTATTGTTTGTAAAGAGGGTCTGTTGTGCATCATTTTCGTACATATTTTTGACGAAGGAAGTTCTACGTATTTGTGTAATAGAGATTGCAAACACGGTCTTATAAATGATAATATGCGGAGTTTCGATACGCTTTGTTAAAACGGAAAAGAACCTGAAAAAATTCAATACTGTCAAATAAAATTTCATACTCGATGGGTCTATACGCGAGTCAGTATTTTCGTGTAGGGGCGTCGTTGTTGTCAAGGGAAAATGCTTGGGCGGACAATTGTAAATCTGGGATTATCCCCGTGACTTAACGTCAAGCGGGTGCATCATCACATGCATAGGTTTTAACGCGTGAAACTGCATTTTCACCCGTCGCGTGGCGCAATATTCGACTCTATGAATTTCAAACCTTGCACGTTACGAAGGAATTACGCGTCGGAGTTAATCTCAATGAAACGATTCGCGAGGATTTTAGAACGCAAGTGGCGTACGCTTCAAGCGTAATCTCTTTTTATTTCTAATGTTTCTACTATTTCCACGTTTTATAATTATTCGCTCATTGTCGTTTTAACGCGTTAAAAGTAACAGGGGCAAAAGCCGGGAAAGGCTACCGTGTTCGGAATAAAATGGATCAGAATTAACATCTGTCTTCTGATAAAAATAGTTGCCAACATTTACGGTTGAATTTCGCGAGTGGTAATGGATGGTAAAGCTGTTGAACAGAAAATCCTTGCAATAATTATACGCATCGTAAACTGAAGACCATCCAACTGAAAAGATGGAATTAAAAAGTAAATGCAACAAGTGAGAATCCTCAAAGGTATGTATTAGCTGGAACAAAATTCTTCTAAAAAAAGAACAAGTTTCTTTCATCCAATCAATCTGTACGAAAAAACGTTTTGCGTTAGTACAAATCACAGTACAATTCTATGATGGTAACAGCTAAACGTTAAAGAAAGTTATTTTCCAGAAATATTTTTGCAATTGTTTTTATCTATGTGTGATAAATATTGTACAATGGTAACATTATTATGAAATCTTTATTATCCGTTCATTTTTTCAATCGCAATTATACACTTTGCAGAGTTATCTTTCATACGGAGCTATTGTTTGTGTCCCGTACTTCGTTTGCGAAAAGAGATAATGGAATCGGAAATCGCTAATAATCCACCATTCGTGTATAAATTTTACAAGGAATTCCGGTTCCCATCAATAATGAATCACGTACTACGGTGGATTAGAAAGTCGAAAGGAGACTTAAATCTGCACGGTGTTGCGCGTTATTCTTGCTTTCTCGATGAAGTCGTATCTACATCCACGGATTAGTACGCCAAGTTGAAATTATCGGCTGACCCATTAACGAGGCATACATACTGCCGCGGCTCGAAAATACGCCATTTTTCAGCGGTGGCCGGTAGCCCCGGGTCATTAGTATTCGTGGCATAATTCAGCCGCATCGCGGTATCCGCATTCGAACCGATAAGCGAAATAACGATCCGTTAGGAGAGAAGTACGTATTTTTAACGAGGTCCGAACAGCACTTGCGGATAGTTTGCTTATCGCCGATGGTAGACAGAATGAAACAATGGATTCGGATTAAAAGCGTGCGAGCTGGAAAGAGGAAAATCCGACTTGCCCTCTGGCACGGTGTACGATGGAATCGTAACGCTGCATTAAACGTAAGCCGAAATTGGAGGAAACGCATAAATATTCTGCGTTACGGAAGTTTCGCGTTACGGGAGGGTTCGAGTTGTCGAGGCTTACAATTAGTTGAAGATTTTAGATTTTCGAGGATTTGAATAGATATCGGATTTTCCAGATTTCAAGCATTGAGGCTCGGCACGGAACTAAATTTGATTTCCAAGCGTTTCGTTTTACATATCACAAAATACGATCGTTTTTCGTCCGTGTTTATTCTCCGTTTTATTTTTTTTTTTGGATTTACAACTGAAGAAATAGGTGCACATTTATTTAGTGTACACAGTAGTTGTAAGTCTGACGTTGTACAAAAATATAACATTTTGGAGAGTGTAGAACAAGATTTTTCAGAGGCCAATCGTAAGCCTCTTACCTTAGACACGGGGATTATCTCCTGCGCGACGAGCTGGCAAAATAATTCTAGTTTGCCACCGCGCGGCTTTTTAGTTAGAATTGAATCCTAAAATCATGTCGTTCGATGTTTGAAAATACGAATGATGAACGTGAAATACGCAATTATTATTTGTGTATTAAGAATTTCGGTGATTTTAATATCTCAAATCGCCAGATACGTTGATTTATGTATCGGCGGTGCTCTGTGCTAGAGTACATTTTCGATCAAACGGGGATTCATTCCCATTCGCATTACCTCTCCGAAGTGAAATACGTATAAACAACGATGCGATATTGGTTACATACATAACTCAGTGTCTGCATATGACCATGTTCAATAATTATAACGCGTGATTCCAACGAATCAGAACCCCAACACTTAACCATTCCAGAGGTGTGAATAATTGAAACTGCAGCTCCGAGTGCGTAATCTAAATCTAAATTAATAGGTCATATTGCTTCGCGATAATAGCTATTATGATACTAGCGGGATAGCGGTTAGTACAATTTGCAAATGGTACTGACGCTTTACGCATAACTCTTTCGAATACGTGTATCATTCTGAGGTCGAGCGATCGGTATCTCTTCTCTAATGTACAATCTCTATACCGCAATGTTTTCCCACGCTACGACGTATTTATAATGTGTTTAAAAAATACAACTATAGAGATTCGTGTAATTCCATGTACCGGTTTAAATTTCTGTATTTAACATTTGGCTTCGGTGTAATATTTTTAATAGGTATCATTATAACATTTTTACCAATATTTGTAAACATTACAAGTAAATAATTGATTCCGTAAGTCTGATCGGACAAAAAGTCTACTGAGAACTTTATTCCTCAAAATTGCATTCTACTCGATAAGTTGGGCAAATTAGTAGATTTTTAAAAGTAGGATATTACAGTGATACATACTAAAAATATTATATCAAAGCTGAACGTTAAATATACAAATTTAAACTCGCGCACGAGGAAAGTGCACGAATATCTGTCGTTGTGTTTTTTAAACAAATTATAGACGCGTTCGGAGCGTTAACCAACTTATCGAATACGTAACATGTATATTTATCGTTTAATAAGTAGGTTAATTTATTGGTAAACAATTTCCTTGGGCAAAATATAGATAATTCAAGTTTTTTTCGACGGCCGATCCGTACGAACCTATACTGCTTACGGCTGAACTGTACGACCGCCACTACTCGCGGCTGGTATGTACGATCCGCTACTACTTGCGTCTGATCTGTTTCACCATCTTCTCCTACCAGTATCTGTTACCGCAGTTTCACTTGTACCGCTAGTACTACTTTCGCGCACAAGATAATATTTAGACGCGAAGATCTTCCACCACGAATATATACCTACTTATCAGAATTGGCGTTTCTTCGTGCCACCTAGGTGTTGGATTTGTTTAACGAACTTAGAAGTTTCAAAAGTTAATTTATTACATCGTTCTCTAGAACGATTGAGAGGACCGAACTTCATTAGTTACATTCGTATGTTAAAAATCTATCTCTCTGTGATTTTGTGTTGACAACGACATGCCTTCGGAGCGTTATAATAACGTTGAAAACTAAACAGTAAATTCACGCGGGTACTTCTTTTCATAGCCAATTCCAATACTAGCTTCGTAAAATAATCTGTCATTAGATCCTTTGTCGCACTTATTCCTGTATCTTTAAACGTATGCCAGTACAGAGTCGTAGTAACGTATACGCCTAATTGTCTTTCCACAAAATGGTAATGCAAAAATTTCGCAAGATATCCCGCACAAGTGCCACGCGTCTACAATGGTACTTACAAACATATCCCGTTTCATCGCGTCGTTTGTTCGCATCGCGTTCAGGTAACGTTACACCGGTCGGTTTGCGTTCATCCTTTAATCATATTTCGCGTTGAGAACTTTTCCTAGCTCGAGGTAATTTTCAGGTGGCGAGTCGAGCTTTCCCATTCTCCCCGACGGGTTACTACCATTCGTGCCCTTTTCTCCGGACGTCGATACCGTTCGTCTTCGTTTAGCCCTCTTTTGAAGCGGTGTTTGGAAGCCGAGCGTTTGCTTGTCGGGCCACACCCTTGTGTTCAGGTGAGGAAGTAACGCGTGCGGTTATACCTAGTTTCCGGACGTTGGGAAAAATTCAAGAAATTTATAGCGCGGTTTGAAATTTTTCGTAGGTGCTCTTGTATTCCCCGAGAAAACACGTGGACGTAATAGCGTGTTCGCGGTGTTTTTATCTTTTAGCGGTTGAGAATCGTAATAAAGCTCTCGCGCACGCAGTATTGGACTTTACGTAACTGAAAATCGCGCTACCAAGAATTCGGAATTGTCTTTCTAGCGTGCCTCACAGACGTATCACGAGCCTTAATACAGACACGTATGGGATTACAATATTTTTTCCTCGACGGAACATTTTTATTTGAGATATTCCGTTGGTTGATCCGCGGAAAAAACTTATCGTCTTTGGGAGGACCGAGTTTCCGAGCAGTTCGACGAGCACGTACAGTAAAGTGGGATCGCTTGGTGACGGCCTTGGCACACTTCGACGATTTGCGAACATAACTTCGAATAGGCACGCGCGTGTGGGGGAAAGTACGCGGGGGACAGAGTGTCGGGTAGAATGGGAAATTCTACTTAAATTACAGGAAAGAGCGACGATAAGCTGTACATTATCCGTTTTGTTTAACCGCCATGCGCAAATTGAAAATAAATCAATGGACGTCATGCGTTATCGTCGCTCAAATACAGTTGACTCTCGATAATTTGAAACTCAAGAGACCAGAGAAAAAGTTCAAATTACCGAGAGTTCAAATAATCGAGAGGGAGGGAGGAGAAAATTCAAATAAAAGAGAATTTGATTGAAAATATATACATATGTACATGTTAATATATACATTCATCTTTATTTCATATTCGCTAATTGAAACACACTTGTTCCTTCTAGAGTTCATGATGTTTCGCAGTTTCAAGAAACACGGCTTGAATACAATACAGTATGAAAGCAAACTACAAACTGAATGATAAAGTTCGGGGTAAACAAACGACTGGTCGATGCATGGTATGTTACGTACAAACCAATCGCAGAAGTGGCGCACTTAAAATTATAGAGATTTCGGGAGCCCTGACTTCAAATTTAGAGTGTTGGCGAGCAAGATGCCCTCGCTACAATTTCAAATTACCGCGGGGCCAAACATTGATTTTTTTAAAATTTATCGAGTATTTTTCAAGTGGCCGGAGAAAAACTTCAAATTATTGAGAGATTCAAATTATCGAGAGTCGACCGTATGTATAAGACCATGAAATAAGGTGACGATAAGGTATACACTATGCGTTTTGTTTAACGGCCACGCGTAAATTGAAAATAAATCATAATGGAGGCATGTGTTATCCCCACTCAAATATAAGATCAAGAAATACAAAGGGAGGATCAAACATTTCTCGCAAGTTTGATTCGGAATTTTCTCGAGTTTCCCCTCTCGTGTCGTTTTGGAAATTTATCTTTGCCTGACTCGTTATAAGAACCATTTTATCCGAGGGAAACGGCCACCCAGCACTGTCAGACTAGACTCGGAAGGTCGCGTAATCTCGAAATGTTGTCACGCTAACGTCGCCTAGGAATTCATTTCGATCTCCGCGATCTTTACGTCGTTGAAATTGCGTCTTATACGCGACGGATTTGGAGCGTCGGGGCGACATTAACAATATACAAGCAAAAACAAAGGAGCTTGGAAAAGGGGTCTCGACGATCTCGGAGATGGAAAAACAAACGTGAAAATAAAGTGGCGAGCTAGTATCAACTTTATATTTTCGTCTCCCTGTCGCAAACGTATCACGGAACAAATGGCGCTTCTGGAAAAATATTCGGTGTGGTAAAACTCGATATACCGACAGGACGCGTGATTCGTCGGAAAGCGAGGGCAGATTTTTATGTTTAAATCTATAACTAGACGCACGGAATCGCGCCAAGGTTGGAATATATGAAACCCGAAAGAATAATTGAGATCATAGATACTTTTAAACTCTAAATTAGTGGTTCCCAACTCAACTCTATGTACGGACCACTTTTGTACATTTTTCACCAACACGGACCACTACTTTATTCCTCCCTCTACCATTTATTACTTTATAATGTATATGTATGTATGTATGTATGTGTATGAGAAAATCAGCAGTACAGTAAATTTTGTGGAAAAATATTTTATCCATCTCGGACCACTTGAGATGAGTCCACGAACCGTCAATTGGGAACCACTGTTCTAACAATGAATATAATAAAAGCTCGACGTACGTTAGCTCGCGAGGATCGCCGACGCGTAGATACGTGTAAAATACTCGAGTTAAATAACCCGGTATATCGTATGGCAATCTCTTCGCTAAACGCGCCTCAGATTTACAATTTCAATTTTAGAACTAAATATATCCGTTTGGGAGTGTGCGTGAGGGGAGACACCCATACGCCGGGAAGCGGGCGTTCGATACGTTCGAGCTTCCGGTATCACGACGCATCTCGTGATTAACATCTCGCGCATATTGCACAATAACGCGAGGACATCTGCAGCGCCCGATATTAACTCAGATTTCGCACCGAGAAATATCGCCCTTGCAAATATCGTTGTCGTAATTCTGCGCGAGGATGTAGCTAAGTGCGTCTTCACGACTATTCGGAGCCGGAAACGCGAAATACGGGCGTGTTGCGTGTACTCGGGCGTCTCTGTTTATGGATAAGCGGATTTGACCTAAACGAATTTCCGCATCCACGCGAGCGTTACGCTCTGACGGGCGATAAATAACGCTCACTTTGCCACTGTCGTCGTGTTTTTCGAGAGGAAATTATTTCCGGCGGAATAGCGCGGGTGGTTTAACGAGTTATCGAGTGGCATGGTAATACGTTACATCGCCACGTGTTGAGCGTTTTGAAATTTAGAGTATAATGATTGGACGTGCTATCGAGTGGAAATATTGAAGAAATATGGATTGTTTTGCTGTTATCTGTGAATCGTTATTGATACGTCGCTGTTACGCGTCGAGCGTTTCGAAAATTTTCGATATAATGATCGCGAATGCCGTCGAATGGAAATAGTGGAGGTGCTTGGACATTTTTCCCTCACGCATTAATCGCCAACGGTGATACGATATTTATTCCACGGTTGAATGGAATTTCGTTACGATGATTTATGAATTTTTTGTATGAAAATGCTTCGAAGATCGAATCGTTTTATGTTGAATCACTGTATCCGACAGTGATCGTTTCGATTAAATTTGACGCGTGCGCGTCACCGGAATAGCCGATATCTCCTGATAAACTAATTACTAAAACTTCTTTCCTTCACTTTGCCCCTGTTCGCGATCTTTTCAAACTCTGCTGGAAGCGGTAAGTTTGTTTTACGGAAGATCTATTAAGTTTGATTTTCTCGTTTACCGCAAACTTGATTATTTTGTTACTTTAAATGGCCAACTACAATACAGCTTGTTCGCGCTGTGACTACCGAACCTTTCTCACGTAAACGGTAAGTATTAGGCAAAAATGAAAGAGGAGAAAGTTTTGCGACTGTCTATGAGCAACGTAACAGTGGGCATCAATCTTTTATATTTCCAATTTTTTTCGAAAAACGAGGATCATCTTTATGTAGGTAAATGGAACGCTACGTTTGCAAATACAAGAAATTGATGTACGCCATTATGTTGGTAATGGCGAGCTACGAAACTTTTCTCTCTTTCATCGTTTGCCTAATACTTGCTGTTTACGAGACAAACTCTGGCTACCAATACAGGGAACACCCTGTATATGTATGCACGCTTTTAATCATTCGACGTTTAATGGGCGAGAAGGGACATATCTTTCTCTCTTCTTCTCTGTCATTTTGATCTTTCCCAACTGCGAATGCCCATTTGGAAACCTGTCGATTGCTCTCATTCGCGCTGTCCCTTTTTCGCACAATGTCCGCATTGAGAACTTCATTTCGCGAACTATTACTTTTCTGTCTGTCAACGTCTCATTCAATTTGCAGTTCAACAATTCTTTTTTTTTAGAACCAGGAAAAGATTGTTGGATTTTCTCCGACACCTCCATGACATTTTTCTCTTTCAATAATTACAGTGAATATTTGAGAAAAGAGACGATACCTCGTCAATGTTATCACATTGCAGAATGCTCGTGAAATGATCCGAAAGGAGGAAAAGAATAAAAATGGCTTTCTAAATGACTGGCATTCTTAAGTATCGTTAGGTTGTTATTAAGTATTCAAGAACGTACCATTTTTTCCGTATTCGAACGATTTTATTTTCGAATTCGATGCAGCGGCACGCGTATAAAATCAAATTCGACCACGAAAAGCACCATTCAATTGACGGCTGCGCTCAACCATTAATCTTTCCGCGCTTTGATGTCAGGCCAACCATCGAATTTTTCAAAGATTCTTTCGAAAGAATGTTCTCTCGGTGGTCTATCCGTACCTATCGATCCGCAAAAAACCCTGTCTCTTCGTCATCCGCAAAGGGATTCCTTTGATATTTACTAGAGCCGAGTCTCACAGCCATAGTATCCGAAGTTCCAACCTCTCGAGCAAGAGGAAGTTAAACAATTATTTATTTACCGGAGAGGAAACAGTTAAACGCTCACTCGTTCGTCGAGTATCCCGACGAGGATCCTCACCTGCGGTAGAGTAACAAATCTTTAATAAAAAATATATCGTCCGATAGAACGGAAACTTTTTTTATATCCCGGCTGAATTCAACTGGGTTTACCACGCTCAACCTATTTGCACGCGTTCCAATAAACAACCCTCGACGCCATAGGGTTGATTTTATAACTTTCCAAAGATTTAACAGACCTGAAAATCCGGTATACTCGCGGCAACTCGAACGTCATAAAAGTCTTCCCTGGCAGCGGCCAAGAGTACACTCGCACCGAGTATAATTTTCAATAAACAGAGAAACCCGACGATGGAAAGAGAATAGGGTCATCCGAATGGTACTACGAATGATCTCTCGTGTAAACATAAAAGTGGCAGCGCGCTCGTGTTCCAGCAAAAATGTTGAGTTAGAAAAGATAAAGGGGGGCGGGGGTTCGCGGTGGGCATTATTGGAACGTCGAGGTGCGAGGATGCGGACAAGGACGTAGGTGCCGAAGGCTCGTTTTCAAGCGGTCGCGGCGAACTCTTGATCCTTCGCACACAACCGGGCAGCGTTACCGCATATTTCTGCCGATTTATGCGGCATTTGCATAGCTGAGATTGCATTTTACTTTTAAATCCTCCCCCCCCCCCCCCCCCCCCCCCTCCGGAACTGGTCGTCGCCATGCCGTCCGATGGGATTTCTCGTCATTTCGTAAGTTATGGCATCGAGCGATATTCAATTTTTGCGAATGGATCCTGCTTTTCACCACTTAAGCCGGTTGCGAGCGCTCCGATAATAAGTCTTTGAAAGGATATTGTTCGTCTTACCGAAGGCTCCTTGTAATATATCCCGAAGGAAGACTCGAAGGGACTTCGATATGAAATTCATCGGGATCGCGTGGATAATTAAACGCAAAGCTGGTCGCGTCGAATTTTATCAGGATTGGTAATCGATGCGCGTCGTTAACTGTTCGGGAGAGTATATGAAAAATTATGTATACGCTATCGGGGAAATACCTTTTAAGATTCTCTACGAACTTCACGTTCCTCGATCGTCCATCTCAACCGGCAGAATTCGAATTATTGTCATTTTTTATTTGGATTATTTGGAGTTTACGATTAATAGCTGTGTTGAAAGAGGCAATAATAAAAATTGTTATTTCTGTATTTAAGTATCTATATGTATACCAGAATTTCATATATCTTCATTTTCCAAATTATAATGAAGCACATTTACCGCAAGTGTTAATACCGACGAATAGTAATTACTGAATTTCCGAGTAAGAGTATACGCGTATAATGGTGATGAGGGGTTGAAGAGTGATTCGCGTAATTAATAAAATATTCGTATTGTAAATAATCTTCTCTACCGTCGAACAAAAGCACCGCGATGGATAATCTCGCGTGGATGCGGTCACTTCAAACGTAAATATATTATACGTGCGGCTTTGTTTGTATGTAATAACCAGGTACTAAGAATATGCTTTTAAATATTTGTATAGTTGTTTAATTTAAATCTGCGCAGGTTTATGGAAAATGAAATTGGAGGCCAGCTCTTCCTACTCGGCTCACATATTAAACAGAGTTTAATTACAAAATTCTTATGATCACTCGGCCGAGGTTTTAATTAAATCCTGTTTGATACCCGACGAAATGCAGCGGAAAAAAGTGAATGTCAAACAATGTTTAACGTTCAATAGACCGACATGAAAATAAATAAGCTATCAAAGATCGATGCTTCGCAATTTTCCGGTTAACGAGAAAATATCTCCGCCCGTAGAGATCAGGTTTTGAATCGCTTATGTTTACAACAGTGTCTAACGATAAACGTATTTCGGTTCCCATGCTAAACTCTAATTCTTTCAACAGCGTTCAAAAAAATTGACGGGTTGTTTAAATATTTTCCAGTTTAATATCTGTTTGATTGCTAAATCGAATGTTTTTTTAGTTTCATATCAAATCGTTATGATCGGAATTAGTTTTAATCGTTACAGAGGTAAATTTACGCTGTACGTACACGCTATTCCAAATAGAAGAAAACATAAGCTCTGTTCGTATTATTGATAATTGAATGAGACGGATCCTACCGTATTTTCTAACAAACATTCAATTTCAATAAACAAACAGGATGGAACCTCTCATATCCGTATATCCTGAAAAAGTGTTTCTTTACAGTATACGCCTCCTTTTGCAACGATCGCAATGAAATTTGAGCGTATACAAATTTCGTATAAAACTACATGGCTTATACGATTGAACAGCCAAAAGGATACTGGGCCCATAAATATTTAATCAAATTGTCAGTTTCCTCAATCTCCATTCAAATAAACCAACATAAGTACCTATTTGAAAAGTAATCGTTCTATTATCTGAAAACGCTCTTGTCCGAACACTCGTGTCTTCTCATAAGTTCGGACACGAGCGGTCCGACTGTGCTTAGAAAATTTACGGGACTCTCTTCAGTGATCCTAAGCGGTTCGGGGCCGTAAACGGGTGATAGCTTCCCGGCAGATTCACGACTTCACGAGTGACGTTACGATTATAACAAGTGAAATTGGAAGTATCCGGGCGAACATTTGACCGTTATTCCTGCCGCCGATGCTCGACCGGGGAAATATCTGGTCCACTCTAATTATACGAGCAGTTAATAAAAACATTTTGGCCGTTGGCCAGGCAGTTGCAGCTGGGAAACGAATACACGTGGAGAAGGGAGTGAAAGGTCGGAGATGGACATGCAGGAAAAAAGCGCTGACACAACTGCCGACGTATACCGTAGAGGGTGGAAGCGGGCGGGCCACCGAATCGCGTCGTCTGCACGTTACTTCCCGGTATACGATTAAATCCATTGTCACGGCAATCGAGGCGAAATGTTTCCGATGCATTAATAACGCATAAATGTCAGCCAGCGTGGTTTCTGGCTTGCCGCCAGCGAGTGCGCTTCAAGCTTCCTCTATTTAGGAAATCCATCATTCCCTAGGGTCAGCCGTCGTTCGTGCCCTCGAACTGATAAATACGTGGCACGTTGATGCTCGTTAACTTCGACCACGCTCGTTTCGTTCCCGTTAAAAGGTACGTTGGCGGAGGGGCGGGGGCAGGTGGGAGGGGGAGCGGGAGGGGGATACGTAGTCAGATCCGAGGGAAATCAGTGTAAAGTGATCGGTGTGACGGACGCGATTACGATTTATGTACTTTGCTCGGCAAGATTTCTGCGTTCGCGATTGTTCCTCTGCGTCGTAGCGCGACTGCTTCGCCGTTCGTTTCGATCGCGCAAATTCGGATTATCGTCGCTTTTTATTTTGGGTCGATCAATAAGCAAGAAGGCGTTTCTTTTGTTCCTAATACCAAAGACTATTCGTAAAACCGTGATCTGAAAGCTGAGTTTTGAACATGTAATTAAAATTGAAGTTTGATACGTTTGGTAATATTTTTTGGCGCTTATGTTCGTTTGAAGACGAGTAACGGGAAGATTTCCGCAATGGTAAAACTGAGGTAGGAATAACAATTTAACGTACTCCCGGGCAATTATACTTTTCTATTTTTGCAACGGTGAAAATGAGGTAGGAATAACGATTTAATGTGCACGGCGATGGTGCTGCGAACGAAAAAATTCCTCAATTCTTTTTAATTGACTTGGCGCAAGCAATAACTCTCCCTCTTTCTCTTGTTCAAGAAGAAAATACGCTACGAACAGCGATGTGTCTCCCATGACGTTCACGCTGCGACTGAATAAAAATCACGATATTGGAAGTAGAACAAGCGACACGAATCGCGCGTCTATAGTTGTTTCAATCGTCGCATAGAAATTGTACCTTTACAAGCGCGCGTGCGACTTTAGTATCGCTCGGAACGTGGATACCGGCAAGACGATGCACAAAATTTTTCGATACCGCCTGACGTAAGAAAATGAAATTGTACACACCCGAACCTTCAGAAATCGGAAATCCATTCGAGTTCCATCGCTATTTTCATTTAGAACGCGGACAGGTTTGTAGGACAATTCGTATAGGATATATTTTCCGAACGCGGGAAAAGTCGACGTTTTTCTACGTTCGACTGTTAATAATAATAATGACTCTCTTATCGTTAACAAAATCACCGACGGTCGATATCAATTTCGTCGATGATAATTTGCGTTCTGCGCGTAAGGGAATTTAATTTGAAAACATGGATGTATCGATGAAACGCACGTAATGGTCAAATATTAATCAAGCGTTTTAATCAACTCCAACTTCTCTATAGACGCTGATCACCGATCGAGACTCATGTTCCGCGGAGAACTCGATTATCTCGAGGTGACTCTCGAGAGGTTGACTCTCATCTCAGAATTTCTTCTTTTCTTTTATTACCTTCTACCAGTGCTCGTTAGTCCAAGATCGCCCTGGGTGGGTTAGGAACGTCATTCACGCGAGAAATTCGTAGAATTGTAAATGACGATTGGTTTCGAGCTGAGGGAATAACGTTCGTGTAAAATTGTTCAATGAAGCGGAAACGGAATGACCGTCTTGCTCGGATAGAATCCATAGCGACGTGGAATTAAATTATTCAAAAGTACGGTATCAAATTCGTACCATAATTATTGATCGTCCGTGCATTATTTGACGCCCTGGATTTTGAAAGTAAATTATATTATCGAAACTGAACCGATATCGATCTTGATTTATCGTTACCGCGTGTTCCGTTCTCGCCGAAATAATTTTAAGACTATATTCAAGGATTCAGGTTTTCGTGTGTACACTGCCAACGCAGTTGAAGCTATCGCACATGTTTTCAGCGTTCCGCATTTTTGGGAACATTCACTCTTAAGTCTATCATAATTTACTCCTAAGTCCTTTATTACGTTTGACCATATGAAGGCCATAAAGTGCGTTTGTGCGAAACCGGGCCCAGAGACAATGGCATTCCCACATTTTCTACGTCCACCCAATTTTACCTCGCCCAGTGAAATTTATTATCCCCGCACAAGCGAAGGGCGTGACCAAAGTTTTCCTAAAACCATTTTTTTTTTAGAAAAATAGAACTCAGTCGACATCAAAGTCATTCGGACATTTCAACATTCGGATCTTGGTCATATTCAATATTGGTTAGTACCCAAGCTTCCATTTTGTAAATAGTGTAGAACAAACATCAGTCGATTGTGTAGAGAAATTTGAGAGTAAGCAGATTTGATCGCTATTCTACACCAAGAACAACTAACCTGCTCGGGCTAACGCTCTGAGGTGGTACAAACAAGATTTTGCACGTTTCGGATACCTCCACGTCCTTGCACACCGTGCTTTATCATTACGGTATTTACCCATTCGACACCGGTGTTGCAACGTATGCGTGATGGGATGGATTTCACGTTATTGGTTAGTATTCGCAGAGTAGTCGCGGAAGCAAGATCGCGTAGGAAGAATATTGTAGAGAACCTGGTGTAAAATTAAAAATAATAACGCAATATTAATAATAACAACGCAGAATAATAACTGTATTGGCTTAAAGACAAAGAAAAGAATGCGTTGTCTACAATCAGGGCCACCAAGACCTCGAAACACGGATAAAACCATGATAAATGGGTGAAATATATATGATAGACAACGGTGACTGTACTCGATGCTCGATGGTATTTGACGACACATCACGCAGAATGTGCGTTATCAGTTGTGAAAAGATACCTGGTTTTAAAAGTTTCAAGATAGTTTCGAATACGTTGAAAGACATTTATATATTTTCTTTAATTTCATTGAAACCCGGTACCCTCTCGTTCGTATCTTCGAATTATTCCATTATTATTTGCGATACCCGAAGCAAACATCCGGCATTCGATGATTTTGAGAGAATTCCCTTGCAAGTACGTATACAGAGTTGACGTAAACATTGTTATTATTATCGCGTGGTATTATATTTTGAGTACAATTGCGTATTTGTTGCGCCATGACGGCGGAACAAAACCCTCTGAAATACTCGCCAAAATTTCGACCGACGGTAGTGAAATATCACCGTACACGCGATAAGCGTTCATCAGTTTCGCGTACGAAAAAAGTTTCGGGAGTTTTCGAATCCCATTCCCGACGTTACGTGTAACCAAAATTCCTCCGTAAAAGGCACGCGTCCTCTTTTTACTTAAAATAACTTTAATCGCACGACGTATTATCTCTCGCGAAAAGAGTTTTCAGAAAACCTGAATCGTTTTTCAGTCGCTAATGGTAATTAAGAGTTAACGATCTCTCGCGACGCGAAAAGTTTCGGAAGCGTCCTCCCGGTTTTGAGAAAGATTTCATTGAGATAAAGACAAAGAACTATATATCTTTCAGTCCTGCCACGCGATGCGTACATTTTCTGTTAAAATCGTTTAATCTTGGCGCATTAATTGCATTCGTAACGAGCCACCGGGAATGGAATGACCAGTACTATCGGCGTTACGCGAAACGCAAAGTGTGTTTCTCTTTTGATGGATTAACGACAGCTCGATATGACAGTGGTTTCGACATCGCAATAATTGCCGATCGGTGATCGATGATTATTGTCTTCTACCACCGCGAAAAGGTGCCCGCGCTTTGACGTCGTTACGATAATGAAAGCATCGTTTCGATGGAAATCAACGTAACGATACGATTCATCATCGAATACTATATGTTCACCGGCGACGTACCGTTTAATACAACCGCAAAAGTTTGCAGTAAACTATTACGCTTCGCTTGGAAAGCTCGCGGAAAGCGTGAGCAAATTTGTCCTAGGTAAATACGTAATGTTGCCCCTCTGACATTTGTAAAGTAAACTTCATCATTATCGTTCCGGAAGTTACCGTAATTGGTTTTAATTAAATCTGACGAATTCTGCATTTACCAAGCCCGGCGCCGGCAGACAGTCGACGGCGCTGTTCTTTCTTGAGAACGATAATATACCTGCGTACTATTTTATTAAATGGACGGAGGATTCGCATTGTTAATAGAAGCACCGTGGAAAAGTACTTGGGAAATAATTGTTCCGTGCGTAACGCGGAAAGTGCTCAGATATCTCGATGAAAATCCGAGTCTCGTCGCTCCAGTTTCCGCTTTACTAACCCTCTTAAGGCGAGTACGCTCGCGGTATACAACTGTATGAAAAGCACGAGCCGTTTCATTTTTTTAGGAGACTGTAAGGAGGGGAAAAAAGCAGAGAGAGAACAAGGAGCTCGGTTAATGGAAACACTTAGTTTCGTTCCTTTTTTTTTTTCACCCGACTGTGTCGCTTTCACCGAAGACTCCCGGCAACATGAAACGAGAAAACTTGCATTTTTTTTCCATGCAAACGAAGAAAACGCCATTGTCTGCCATCAGCGCTGTCTCGAATTACTTGAAAAAGAACTGTACAGGCATATATATATTTTTTTTGGGCGCCACTTATTTATATTATCCTTGTTTCCCGCAAATTTCCACGTCTCAATACTTTTGTCGCGCGAAATGTCGGGGATAAAGATATAAACGCGATGCCACGAAAAATCAACGTTGCGTATAAATGGAGTGAAAATGGCAAAGGGACGTAGGTTTTAAAGCGACTCCGTTCGGAATAGTCTAAACGTCATTAGTAATAAATAACGGCACATATCGCGATATACCGCGGGGTGTAATAATCCAATTTATTCCGCGTTGCTATGCCATAAAAGCTGTGCGAAAATGTGTATGTGCTTTTAAATTCTTTTAACTTCACCCGATGCGGTAAACGTCGCTATACATACAAAGCATAGCTACTTGCTCCATTTTGTACCATTCAACTTTATTTTTCTATCCAAATACCGAGTATGAAAATAAAGTTTTCGAAATATTTAAAAATCATTCCAGCAGAAGCATCTCATTCTTAGACGAAAACTAGAAAAAATCAAACGCCGATATTCTAGCGCGGTTACGTTCTTAAATTTTTGTTATCCAAAAGTATTAAAAACCACGCTAAAACTTTGAACGTCCTATGATACGGACTTCCGCGGGACAATTCGTGAGGTCCCTTAACACGTTGTCAACCATGTCACTCACATTTGGACAACACGCAGGACACGTTAATAACCTTAGTACTAATATCAATAAAATCAATATTCCGTAAGTATAATACCGAGACTTAAGGTAGGATTTTGTTGTGTGGACGACTGCGACACCCTAGGCACGTTGTTTTAAATGGGGCCAATTTCTTTAAGGTAGGGTTTTGTTAAGGTAGAGTTTCGTTACCACGATAAATCGCAGTCGTGGACGACCACGACTAACATTGTCGTCGGTGCCCCGTTTTCGTTACCACGACCAGGCACAGTCGTTCTTTTGATCACTCGTCGATCTTTCGCTTCCCCCACTACTCGCCGGTGCACGCTGTCTCTGTCTATCCTTATTTTCAACGTGCTTGCCGTCCGACGACCAGTCGCACCACTAGCCCGGTCTACTGCTGCGACTGGTCGTCGGACAACAGGCATGTTGAACTCGAGGGATTGGGAACTTTAAATCTGTCATCGAGGTTTAGGTTCGAGACTTTGTATACTCCTCGCGGTTCCTATAACCGCGAGGAGTACAGCAAAGAGTTCAATGCTTCGATGCCGAATATCGGTGGAGCACGTATAGAGAGAAAAAAACCGATGACACGACGTCATCGATGATCTCTGTCTTTGAAATTACGCCAGAAATAAGATTACGCCAGAAATAAGATTATTATTATTCGCGGCCACATTATTAACAATGACTTTTTTATCAATTTTAGACAAATGAGAAACACGTTTTAAATAAGTCACGATAATAGTGAGTATAAAGTCCGAGTACGCGAATGGAAGGTCTATTTGGCTACCCCTACTAACGATTAGATAAAGATAGACAGAGACAGCATGCACCGGCGAGTAGTGGGGGAAGCGAAAGATGCACGAATAATGACAAGAACGACTGTGCCTCGTCGTGGTAACGAAACCGGGGCACCGACGACAACGTTTGTCGTAGTCGTCGACGACTGCGATCGGTCGTGGTAACGAAATTCTACCTTTACGCATCACCTAAATGTAGGCGACGCGACGTGGCGATCAAACTGTTAAACTCTTCTACGCCAATTTTCATACTAGCGTAGAAACAAGTAACGGGATAACGCGGAGAAAATAGAAGCGGGGTTAACGAGTCCCGTTCGCGGCCGTCGATTTCTTCATCAAGCGTAAAAGAAGATCGCGCGCTATCCCACTCGAGAGTGTATGTATATGTATGTAGACGTTAGGTAGTTGGAGTGGCGAGCATCTCGGCGTCTCCTTTTTCGTTCCGTCTTCCACGCTCTGGCCATCTTTCGATCCATCGGCCTTTATCTATCTACCGCGTTTCTTTTTTACTCCCACGAAAGACTCCCCTATCAGACGGGATTACAGGGGTGTGGGGTAGAAGGAGGGGAAGGAGAGGGGGGTGGGGGCTAAGTACTTGCAGGGAATTTCGCCCCTACCACTCTCGCAGTCGATGCGCGGTCTTGAAAGTTTACGATCGACTCTTTGTCGAGATCCCTCATTACGGAGCGGGTCTTTAAACGGCAAGAAGCCGGAAAAAGGAGAAACTGCTCTGATAAACCACACGGTGAATGGAGATAAGAGAACCGCTCGTGATTCGAGACTACGTTCGATCTTCTCTTGTAAAAACGAACAACCCCGAGTACGGCGAGGAACGATCATGGCAGTGTTCGGTGTTTGTCATTTCCTTACGGTTTAATACCTCATCTCGGTTTTATTGTTTTCTACGTGGCCCCTTCGCCCCCTTTCTTCGTACACCCGAGTCGTCTCGTTCGTCAAAGGAGCGAAACGGCGCGGCGGGACTCTTAGTTTTTGCAATTAAATGCGAAAATATTTGCTATTAAGAGACAAGATCTTGTCTCGGGCCAACTACAAGTACGTGAAAACTAGACCGGGTGACTTTGTTTTTACATTTTACGCTTACCCACCGGTAGCCTATTAATCATCTTTTTTTCCCCGACGCTTAGGTATATATAAATATGTTATTAGATTTAATTACCCTATAATAACAGAGGGCGAAGAATATAGTAAGTACTTTCACAAAGTTTGGTTTAACATTTCCATAGGCATAAGAATAAGAACATATATAAGTAAACAGAGCCGGTCTCAGGGTAACGTTTACGGCCGAATGACCGGTGGCACGTGTGTAGGAGGGATGGGCGTTTCGATGCCAGGCCACCTCGATGCCAGGCCATCTCGATGCCGGCCACATCGATGCCAGGCCACCTCGATGCCAGGCCACCTCGATGCCAGGCCATCTCGATGCCAGCCGTTTCGATGCCAAAATTAATACAATGCGAATTTCACGTTGGCCGTTTGATGTTAACGCCTGAATGTTAATGCATAATTAGCACAGGAATACCGCGCTTATCGAAATATCCTTTCGGTTAAATAATTTATCGTAAGATTTCAAACTGCGAATAACAAATTTATGGTTTTAGGAAATTGTTCCCAAATAACGCTCAAGCCGAATATCGGTGATATATGCTATCTTAATAATTAATTCCTGAAGTTCTCGCCACAATTTATATAAGGTCGGAAAATTACATTTCTTACAATTATGGAAGAATAAACAATTCCTAAGTCTATAACTTAATTTAATTAATTATTTAATTATTTTATGCATTGGTAGAATGAGATTAGTAGAATTTCACGTCTAGTTGAAAAAGTATATATTTAAACTAAATAATTCATAAAAATAAAACAGAATCTGAATATTTTCTAATTTAACAGACATGAATTGTGAAAGTAGTTTTTCTTTCCGTATTTCTCTATTATGGAATTATATTACACAAAACACATTGGTGGTTTTATCCAGGTATGGAGATTAACCGCAAAACGGCGATAAATTTCAGGTCTCTTCCTTCCGTTTGACAAAACTTTTATGACAGGGTCGGTCGCCTAATTACATTCAAGCTGCGCTTACGCACCAGTGATTTTCTATGAACTATTGAATTCATACCGCAGTAAACCTAACCAATTCCTCGTATTTTCAAATTAGATATTTTTGGTTTAAAATCATCGTTTAATTTAATCGCACAAGCAGCGCCGGTGCATAATTATTATATCTGTAGCATAGTAACATACTCAAGTTTTACGTATTTAATACTTAAAAAAGCGATCTCATTCTACCAATTCATAAAATAATTAAATAATCAATTAAACTAAGTTACAGACTTAGGAATTATTTATTCTTCCATAATTGTAAGAAATGGAATTTTCCGACCTTATATAAATTGCGACGAGAACTTCAGGAATTAATTATTAAGATAGCATATATCACCGATATTGGGCTTGAGCGTTATTTGGGAACAATTTCCTAAAAACATAAATTTGTTATTCGCAGTTTGAAATCTTACGATAAATTATTTAACCGAAAGGATATTTCGATAAGCGCGGTATTCCTGTGCTAATTACGCATTCACATTTAGGCGTTAACATCAAACGGCCAACGTGAAATTCACATTGTATTAATTTTGGCATCGAAACGGCATCGAGATATGGCCTGGCATCGAGGTGGCCTGGCATCGAAACGGCCCCGGCATCGAGATGGCCTGGCATCGAGGTGTCCTAGACCCTGTGTAGGACGTTCAGCAGTACCGGTCGGTAAAGTGTTAACATTTCGTGGAGTATTTCGAGTTATAAGTGGGCGCGATTGTTGAGACTCAAGGTATATTCGTAAAGTCAACTGAGTTAGAACCGTACTTGTTTCAGGTATTCTTAATTTTCGATTATTATCCTCGCTTCGGAAGTGTTTGAATTTTATGTTTATACTCCATTCGTACATTTTCTCGGACCATTTTATTACGGTCCGATCGATCTTTTAATTAGATACATTTCGCGTTGGAATTAGAATTTCAGCTCTCCTTTGAGATTAAGCGCATAATGACAGCTCCTTTCGCTTAGAAACGATGCCCTTTCTACGACGAGTTTAGTTTTCTTACCCCTAACACCACGAGTGGTACAGTTAACAACACAAAAAACAATGTAAAATGGCGAACCTGGATTCGTCCCCCTTAACAAAAATCATCTCATCATCGACGTATTTTTTCCCGTCTTAATTTACCCGACGTGGAGTCGTGAAATCTTCGTCGAACGACGAGCCTCATTTTTGGATATGTTTCACTTATCGTTCCATCTAGTCGTAAATTAAACGCGGAGTAGCATATTGTTAATTTGCGAAAAATAATCTTCGCTCGGCCCTCGCTTTTCTGGATCCTCCCAATTATACGACGAAGATCGACCTCGATAGCGTATGGTTTATGTCATTTTCTCACGGTTTAATACCTCATCTCCATTTTATTGTTCACCGTTCTGCTTTATCTTCGTGCTCGCGTGTTGTCTCGTCTCCAAAGAGAAGGAAAACCATGTCCATTACGGCTCCGTAATTGGACAGTGAAATATTTCGACCTGCACTGATTATTTCGGCGTATCGATTTATGTAATGCGGAATAATTGTACTGTGCGCCTGTTGTCGTTAATTAGTCAGGGAGTAAAATAGCCCCCGTTGCACTGGCATTTCATTATCTATCGCAGTTTCCACCAGCAAAACAGATTTATTTATCGCGATGCCTGAAGGGTATGCCCGGTAACGGAACCGTGTGATTTCGACCCAGAAATCGAATCGACGTCCAGTCGATATTTCTTCTTTTTTTTTATCAAAACTCCCACCCGTACCCCGGACGGCAAGTAATTTAACCGCGGCAGTCGTTTTTAATTGTTCTGGGATTCGTTAATACATCAAAAGCATGGTCTTTTATATACTCATTGATTTTGACCGATTAACGGTTACCGACTGGTATCGCGTAATCGTGACTGCGCCCTGCCAATGATTATCGTTATTGTATAAATGATTTTTGTCGTGGGCTCGATAACGTTTTTTTAATTTTGTTCGTGACTTCTCTCTCCCACCACTTAATGGGTTTTAATTGTCCGGAACGGTATCCATAAAGAATATTATAATTAGCACGTTGGGAACACTGTTGAATTTGAAATGCCTTCGTTGTGGACCGCGTCTCTTTTGCAATGTAATAACATATTATTGCACACTGGCAGATAGTTGATTAAATTAAACGATACAGAAAGTGAAAGTAACCAAAGCCAGCGTTGCACAATGGACTTACAATTTTGATTACAATTCAAAAATCCGCAATTATCAAGAGAACTGTTAGAGCGTGTATATATCCACCACGTTGAAAGCCTATTAACGTATTTTGAATTAAGGCGGTATAAAGTCATGTGCGTGCATCTGTTCTCTCAGAGAGAGTTCTTGCAGAGAAATTCTCTGCGCCACCTTTGTCTAACTGTTTTGTTACCTGGGCTGTTGTACTTCCGTTGTAACGCTCTTATCGTAAGAACACGTGATATGAACATTTTGGAGTAATAAAGATTTATACGCATTATAAACTAATTATCAAATGTGGAATTTGAAAAACCTTATTCGAAGAAGAACGCTGCACAGTTTAAGATTCATTAGAGAACAAACCGATACATTTAATATTAAGGAATTATTTTAACAAATTCATGATTGAACGCTTATGCACCAAAGGATTTCTCAAGTTCTTAAATGGCTCCAACGGAAAGTTTAGCGTGGGGCGTATACGTCCCACGCGCCGTGCAACGTGTTAAACGATAAACGACTCTACGAGAAACACCTGACGGTAAATGATAGTCCTTGCGCGGAATGCGCTATATTTGGAGCTTTAAGAAATCTCACGTTAGATTTAAACTAATGGTACCTTAACAATTTACGAAGGTAGTATTTTGCATTAAGTGTGTCGGGCGCGTCCCGTTTAATAGGCTTTGGTTAGCAATGCTATCGCAATGTAATCTGTTCTTAGGCCGGCCGTACACTTTGCGGTTTGCGTGCGCAGGTGAACTGTGAATGTAACGTTACCTGCACAGGCAACGAGTTCGCACACGTTACGATAAACCGTACGTGGTCGTGCCGCCTGTACAGTTTCACAGAAGGCAGTTGGCATACACGCTCCGGTTTGTTGTTGCAGGTAAACTGCGCAGGTAAACCGCAGCGTGTATGGCCGGTCTTACAATTAGCCGTTTAGAAACTAACACGCCTCTGGCTCGCTCTGAATAAATAATAGTTTTTTATTAGTTGTATAGTTTGTATTTAATTATGACTTTCCGACGCGTCACGCGCAGCATGTCGCGCAACATTATTATTATACAAACCTCGCCGGGACTTCCGGGCGAGACAAATTTTCCAATATCTTCGCGAGGTCGAACTTTTCAACTGTTTGTGTTTCTGGGAAGGCAGTAGAAAGAGTAAAATGAAAGTAAAGATTATTCTTCGCCGAATACTTCTACTACGAGATACTCGATAGCTTTATCGGCTATCGTGTACTCTGAGTCTCTGAGCCGTACTTTATTCCTGAGTATCTCAAGTTGTTTCCCATCTCAGGGCGTTTGTATCTTCGCGAGCTTTTCGTTTTTAGCGTTGAAGTACTACTTCGCCGATGAGAACGGCAGATGGAAGAAAAAAAAAATCTGACAAGGGGGATACCGATGGCTTGACAGGTTAGCGGGTGCCAAGAAAACTTTCGGTTCTATTTGTGCTTGGATTTTGAAACGGGATTCATTCGGTTCGTTGACACTACGAATCGAGACGCTTGCCCGTACAATAAAATCTTTGGGTAAATAAAGCAACGAAGCGTCTCGCCATGTTCTCTCTCTTTTCCCTCGGAAAATTGGGAAGAACGACAGACCTCTGCGATTTTAATCAGTGCAAATATTCTTCCCACAGTTTGTACAAATCATTATTGCGATTACCTTTTGCTGTCGCGCATTAATCTTTGTTTTCGAGGGATTAGGATTACCGGTTTGAAAGAAAAAGGGATTGAATTTGAAATATAAGATCCGATCTCTTCTCTCCTCGCTTCTCCTTCTTTTTCTGGCAGAAATGTCAAGAAATGAAACCCTTGGAATGAAACCCTTGGAATTCTAATTATAGTAAATATATTCTAATTAATTTCACCGGCCGTTTGAAATTATCTTACCTAATATACCGACGCATACGAGGAGAGGCCGAAAGAAAAATTATGCGACCCGAGCAAATATCGCGAGGGGATTGCGAAAAGCTGAACAACAGCTTTGGCCGTGGTTAGTGTTATTAAAATACTACAAAGCAGCGAACTTTGTGGATAATTAACGCGTCAAAGCCGTGGCACTTCCCTTATGATCGGGTATTTTTACGCGAGAAAATTGGAGCCGCGCAGTTAATTGCGCGGTCACTTTAAACGTTGGAGCTTAATTCTTGATCGTTAGCCACCGCGCGCGGACCGCAAAGCTCAAAGTGAGAACAGAACCGATGTACGTGTAAGCGATTGCATACCGTTACATCCAGCGGGACTGTAAACTCGATGCATTAATTACAGAGAACCTCGGAATATCCTTGGGAATGGACGATCAGAACTTTTGATGATCGCTCATTTACTTCGAAATGTGCCAGTTGATTTAACGCGATAATCGAGTACTTGCGTTACGTCGTTGCGCGATTAATATGATACATCGATCGGCTCTTAATTGTTTATTCGCCGCGAGGGAGGCGGGACTAGAATTTAAACGTGTTACTCGCGAAGGGGGAAGCTTTCATTTTCTCTGAAATTTTTATCACCGAATTCTGGCCAAAATGCCGAAATCTATCCGTCCTGGATGAATAACTATAGTTACTTTGCCTTGCGTTTTCTCCAGGAAAAAAAAAAATTAATGTAACGCATCCCGATTCAAATTGAATCATGATTCATTGGGCAGAACGATAGACAACTATGCAATCGAGGCGTTCTCGTTTATTAAAATTGTTTGCAGATGGTGGTGCTACTCTTTGTCCAATTTAGCTTTTATCTTCGGGACGGTACGCTCGATTTCGGCAAACAAAAACACGGCGTATCGTTCGGAATATCCTGTATAATAAAACAGTTAGAACGTCGGTACGAGTCTCTTTTTTTCGAGATATCCCGTATGTTTTTTTACACGTTGCTTTAAATATTGGATTTCACTGTACGCCCACTTGACGATAAATGAATTTTTAACGAAGGCAATTTGAATTCTATATCTGAAAGTCAGTGTATGACGATTTTCATCGTTCGGCAAGCGCGCGTTACAGAATCGATGAATTTCAACGTGTCGATCTATCGTGACTAGAATCGAAAGTTCAGATTTCACGTATCAACGGAGGACTGTTCAAACGTGAATGTAACGTTCGGTATATTTATATCAGAATATATTATAAATATAATACAATTATATAGTATACATTACTTTAAATTCATTTTCGAACATGAATTCTTCGATACGTTAAATCTGAACTTTCGATTTTAGTCACGATAGATTGACACGTTGAAATTCTTTAATTCGCTAACGCGCGCTTGTCGAACGGTAATAATCCTCATATTGACAATTATCTAATATAATATATTCTGATATTATACAATAATTGTATTATAATTGTATTATATTTACAATATACTGATATAATACTCTGATATAAATATACCGAACGTTACATTCATGTAACGTGTTCCTTACCGAACTTTCGAAAAGGAGACCTTATTTGTCTCCGGCCTCCTCATTCAAAACTCCTCGCGAATATCAACCATGCAGAACGTCCTCGCTCACGTTTTTAGGATACGAACTTTGCATAAATTTCTCCAACGCCGTGACGTCTACGCTTTTTCGTCGGGTAGGTTGATATTTCGAGCCCTATTTAATCCTTTATTCGATCTTTGAGTATCGTGAAATTTTATCAAATTTTTTCGGGTAGCCTAGAATTACAAAACTTGTGTTTCATACAAAGGACGTTGAACTCTCTGGTTCTCTCGCGAGTGCCACATCCAGAACCACTTTAATCCTAGATTTTCTAGCGTTTATGTACTTTAAAGAAAATCCTCATTGGTTGTTGTCGTGGAAATGCAAATATCTTTGTGTTAATGGTAGCCCTGGGATCAAAACTGGTCGTGTGTATTCATATTCTTTGCGTCTCATGCATCGTACAGTTGCAGTGCATAATAGTCCTTTCCATAATGATGATACTATAAAGATTAAGTTACGTAAGGAAAAACCTTGTTATCGTATCCGCGACGGTTTCCACGTTATTACTGCGTTTCATGGAAAAATGAACTCGAAAGTATTTTAATGAAATTTGTGCAAAATCTCCGTGGAGCAACGAATCAAGTGGAATTTAATTTACCTTCGTACGTTTTAATCTCATTACGCTTATCAGAGTGTTACACGGATGAATATAAAAAAGTATAAATTAAGAGTAATGGACCCGGCTCCTATTATTACTATGCGCGACGTCAGAAGTGAAATTAAGCGTTTACATAGAATGTTGGTGAAATCTGTGAGGTTCGATGCTGGCGAGAAAGGTGCGATTCTGTAGGAATACACAGTGGAAATCGGGAAACAGTTCAAAATTGTAAAACGGGCAATCATATTGACGTTACATCGTGATCGTGAATCGGTAAATGAAGTTTGTAGCGTAATTATGCTGTTGCGAACCCATCGATCTCTTAATCGGAAACCCTTCGCGGTTGAATTGGAATTTCAGCATTTTTCGTTTAGAAACAAAGCTCTTTTCCACGAATAGCTTTTTTTCTCGCTTCCCATGTCAATGGTACAGTTCACAAAAAAAAAGTCAATATAAAATGGCGCTTCTTTCGCGCTTTGAAAGCTTCAAGGGGCCACGGATCAGGGGCCGGTCTAGGGCTCGAAATATCGACCTAACCGACGAAAAACCGTAGACGTCACGACGTTAGAGAAATTTATGCAAAGTTCACATCCTAAAAACGTGAGCGAGGACGTCCTGCATGGTTGATATTCGCGTGGAGTTTTGAATGAGGAGGCCGGATCCAAATAAGGTCCCCTTTTCGAAAGTTCTCTATGGCCGGTTACTCTGCTGTCTGAAAAGTACCAGCCGGTCTAAAGACTTCCCAACGGTTTGTCAGAAAGTTAAAGTGGTCCTTTCGCTCCACTTTTTAACTTACTTGAACTAAGACATGTTGGCTTTTTAAATGAAGAAGGGAGTCCCTTGATTAGAACGACAGTCAGACAGGCGTAGATTCTAAGTCGGTATAATTGCTATTTTGATCTAATAATATAATGGGACTTCTCCATCCCTATATCAAAAGACATTTTAAAATAGTGAAATAAAATCAATGAGTTATAAGAAAAAAATTAACCTTCTAAACCAGTATTTTTAGAACATCTGCCCGCAAATAAGTTACAAAAGTTATAAATCAAAATCACCACAGAATTTTAATTTGATAATATCGGATTTATAAACAAATACGCGGTATACAACTACAAATAATAGTTTTTATTTCTGCCTATTTTCATCGATCCGCGGGTATAAAAATGTTATTAAGGTCGTTTAGACGACGCGAGTCTGTTTCGCGAGGCAGGCGAAATAAGTGAACCGTCGCGCTCTATGCGAGTCAAGTATGGCGACAACACGTTTGACATACAAAGAAGGCACCTCGGGCGGTCCAAACACAAGATTTATCTGTCCTCCCTTTTGTTACTCCCGTTTCTCTCTTATTGTCAGTCATGACGCCGCACGTTGATAACGCCGCTGTATACGTTCCTCTCTTTTCTTCGGACGATCTATCCCGCTCACATCATTCTGCCACACGGACCAGGGTCGTGAGATGAAATTACATTTACTTATGGATAGTAAAATAAAATAAAAATGGATTTAATATGTTGTAGAATTCCAACGCGAAGACTTGCACTGCTTACCGCATGCGCCATACACTCGGATTGTAATAAGACAAAGCAGGAAAATTCGGTGTTAAAGATTTGACATTGAATCACGAGTAGTAGTCCCAAATTCATTCACATTTCATGACATACCGCGACGGTGCTTCACCCGGGGGAGTTAAAGGGCGTCCGCACTTCGATGGACAGCCTGCCTACAACGGTACGCTCAACTCGAAAACGAACTTATTGTTGAGCGCCAGAGGCTTTTTACCGTAAAGCACCAAAGGTGAACGCGAAAAGAAAGAGAGTCGGGTGGACGGGCAGGTCCTCCGTCCGACGGATGGCCGGCTGGTCAGCCCGAGACACGGATGCTAGAGGGACGGTGTGTTGTGGGAAACGTTCGGAAAGATCGTAGATCGGGTCTGGAACAATACACAAAAAAAGGTGGAACTCGGCGCGTAGTATGAAATAAAGAGGGAGGTTGTGTAGGATTGGCCTGACGGTAGTCAGTGACGGTGGGTATTTCGCTCAATAAAATTTGGATTGTATGCAAGACGAGAACACCATTTATTTTATCAATTGTAGAATCCCGACTAGAAATCCAGTTAGGCATGCCTAGTGGCGAATGTGGGTCTAATGCGGAAACGGTTAGGCACACCTAAATGCCGCAAGCCTAATCCTCGCCGCGTTAGGTCCTAATCCGGAATGTATGATGCGTGCCTAAGTTAAGCATTCCTAATACTTGCCATACGTGGGCCAAATGGTGGTGGCCGAACCCACGCCTAAGTTAGGCATCCCGAACACTTGCCATACGTGGCCCAAAAGCGTGTGCCGAATCCACGCCTAAGTGAAGCATTCCTAACACTTGCCATACGTGGGCCAAATGGCGGTGGCCGAGCATCCGCCTAAGTGCCTAATGCGGATCTGACGCCTGCCTAACCTAAATTTCTAGTCGGGATCGGTACGACCCACAATTCGCACGGATGCCGATGGATTATTTACACGCTGTATTGCCACGTGCAACGCACCTTATGCAAATTTTACCGTAATAATTATGATCAAATTACGTCTGACCCTACTTGGTCTTTGGTTGCTATTACAAAACGGTTCTACTTAACCGTTTCCTTTAGATCCGACTTGAACTATTTCTCGTAGCAACTTTTCACTTAATCTTTTATTCGCGCAGTCTCCTTGCATGCCGAAATACTTCTCACATCTCTTCGCACGGCCTACCTCCTTGCCACATTACCTCTAATTTTCGAATATACGCGCCCCCTGCTAGGCTGTCTAGGATTTACTTTTCGCGCGTAATTGGTCTGCTTTTAAATATCTTACAGAGGTCGTTTATTAATTGCTCGTATGTTGGATACAGCACCACCACGGCTTAAGAATTATCTCTTTTATCGTCGGTCGTGTAGCTCACCAATTTCCCTAACGATAGCTTACTATTAGTCTCGGAAGTCGCACGCTGTTTATTCTAAGATTCACCAAATAAGGTTCCTCGGTGAATTTTCAAAAATATCGTAGTGATCGTACGAGGTGGAATATTATACAGACACCGAACTCCTGATAAGTTAACCCGCGGCGGTTAGGACGTCGTTACCTTATTCCGCGTTACTCTCCGCCAGGGAAACTAATGAAATTATCTAGCGGTAGGAACGTCGAGTGATATTCTATCGAGAGTCCTCAGGACTCCCGCTGCTTTGAGACTCCACGAAATAACTCGAAAAGCTAATTCGATACGCGAAGAGATTAATAAGTTCGCACAGGTTGCGACTTGTCTGCGACTTGTCTGCGCCCGTATGCCTGGATGGTGCGAGCGGGACGACCCGTTCCAAGAACAGAGAGAAACGTGTAACGCGACGTTGTCAAGGTGCGATGTCATGGCTGACAATAAGGGAGAAACGAGAGTAACAAAAGAGAAGGCAGATACAGATCGCACTGGAAAACAATCGTACCGGTGGTGTCAAAATTTCGGGTCTCAGTTTTCGGTGAATATTGTACTTTGAATTGATTAGAATTGAATTTAAATTTACAAAGGAAGCGGGCGGAATCCGACGTCATTCTAACGAGCAGCAGCGTGAATTTAACGAGCAACTGATGATATCAACAGTCAAAGGATTCCTGACGAAGAAATGTCATTTAGAGCAATTTAGCTTTAATTAACACACGGTACCATTCGAATTGGTAAGCATCCTTCCAGCCCAGTGATTCGTCGCGGTAACAGACTCGTAGACGTTTGGAGAGATCTTCTTCCGAGCTCTTTGTTCTCAGGACCCATTATGCAGGATCGTCTTTATCCAGTAATTTTAAGCGGTCTCTTGCACTCGTCTGGCACGGGAAATCCGTGTCTTTCATTCTCAGCAACATTCGGGCTATTTATTGTTTTCCATATCAAAAGGATCGTTGTTCGATTTAATCGAGACGGGTCGCGTTTTGAATAAATCGTTCGGGTGCATCTGCGTGTGTATCGTTAATTCGCGTGAATTTGTTTCAAAGCGCAGAACGGCGTCAATTTTTATGTTTTGAATTAAACGTTCAGCCGTCCGTGTCGCGTTGCGATCGACAATTCAAGGGGGACCACGACAATTGAAGAGGAGTCCGTCATGGCCATTAGTACCTATAAAACAGTTTCTCCGCGCTTGCCGCTAAGATTTTCTGCTAATTATTACTTAATTGTTTCCTTAATAAAAATCCCGTTCGTTTTCAACCCAGTGTCATTGTATAACGCATCCGAACATCCTATTAACTTTACTTCTTACAAAAATGATAATCGAAGATTTTTCGGCGACTTTATGGAATTACTAATTGCTGGTAATTGAATTGCGGGGGATAATTTAAATGACTGAGATTGCCGATGAAGGCTCCTGGTTCGCCTCACTAATCACGACCCTACCAGATAATTACACTTATATTAGTGTCTGAGAACTGAACAAACTTTGAATAGACTTGAATTACTTCGACATGATATATAACTGGTAATTAGCGCGTGAGACAGTTACTCTCCTGCGTGAAATAGAATCTCCACGCATTTCCCCTTCGTTATAATACAATTTTAAATCGAGGATCGATCTTTTCTTCACGGCAATTTTGACTTTCAGCTTTTTGCACAATTTTCTTTCCAATAATAAGCAAGGGGCACGTTTGTCGGTGAAATTCAACGAGCAGCTCTCTTCGATTCAATTCCGAAACAGTAGAATAATATTCATCTCGTATAATACATAATTCCATACAACGAGGAGAGTAATTTGACCGCTAAAGGGAAACTGTATCGTCTACGATCCGAGATGCAACATCCAGATGCACCGATCAAGGGAACGCATTATGTGTACGGAATTGATACGGAGGCGAGTATTCGTCGATAATCAGGAAATAGTTTCCCTCCCGTCGAAAGGAATTACTCTCGGGGGGAGGTGGGGGGGTTTAAATTCCACCATAGTGGATTCATCGAATCATAATTTTCCAATTATACCGCGAGTATACCTAAGTTCTACGAGTACTCGCGTTACGACGGCATCGTTCGTAATAAATTGCGCGAAACGTACAACTTTACCGCGATCGTCGGTGTCGTTCGTTTCGCTGGTTCGAACTTTCGAAGACTATCCTCGTCTCGCTTCTATTGTATTAACGTCGCCGCTAATTGGATGATTAACACCTTCGGTAGAAATGCTTCTTTCCCGATAGTTTAAATCCTGCCGTACGTTTCTGCGCGATCCGAATCGAAATTTAACGGACCAGCAACATTCGTGGAGCGGTTAATAAAGCGACCCGTCGTTATTTCCAGCGAAACTTTCGTCTAAAGTTTTAACTTATTGTTTCGCATATTAAAGGCATTTGCAGTTTGTTAGGGTGCAACCCGGGCAACTATTGCGGCAGAGGCTAGGGGAAAAGTTAAAATTCGCTGTTCGAGAGGAAAGTTTTTGCGTTCATTCTTTACCCTTTAATTCCTTTAAAGCCAGATTTCCGAGATTATGGAATTACTAAAATCCGCCGAATAATTATTATTCCGGCGCTGTCTAACGCGGAAATTGTATTTCCTTGCGAGCCTCGCGCAAACTTCCTTTCTCTTTGCGCAAAGTAGTGGTTCTTAACTCTGTATGAACTTCCAAATAACCGTGTAAACTTGGTTCTGCTGGGAGAACCGTGCCAAACTACTAAATGTTTAGCGAATTCAAGAAGCAGGAGCCCGTTAGCGTATCGATTGCGAAATTAGGCCTATCTTTGCGAGGTCTTTTCGGTGAAAAATGTTTCCATATCTCGGTACAGTCATGTTACACGCACACCGGTCAGAGTCTCAGGGATGTAAGTTATATAATTTTATAGTTTTTAGAGGAATTTCATGATCCTTGCGATAGAAATACCAGAGATCCTATTGGGTAGAATACGCTGGCATCGTTGCGCGAGAAAACGTAGGGCAATCTGTATAAAAGGTTTTAATATTCACGAATAGTAATCTTATACCATTCTGCGTGACACTAACATAATCTCAAATACCATCGGCGAGATGCGAACAAGGAAGGAATTAAGAAAAGGAGTATCAATTATAATCTCGCTGAGCTGTTCCTTTTTGTTTGAGATTGTCAGGATTCGGTATCGGATAATTTTTTTATACTCTCGAAAGGATTCGAACATCTTAATAAATCCGCTTTTAATGAAATAGATTAAGACGATTACCGTACAAATTTTCCACGAGAGCGATGATCCCGAAGTTAAATAGCCGATACTCTGTCGTCTCACGTACAAGAACCTTATCGGTTCGTTAACGAAGTTTTAATTAAAAGCTTAACGGACCTTTTATAGACTTTTAACGAAAACGATTGACGACTTTCTTTGACCCTGTGCTCTCGCGTGCCCGAATGCAGAAGCTGCATAATTCTGTACCCTATTCCCGATCGAAATTCTGGTGATGCGGAAAATGCAACTACTACCGTTTCCCACGAAGTTGCGCTTTGGTACCTCTGGATCCACAGGGTCGCAGCGATTACAGAAACCCTGTGCAACATTTATGCCAAAACTTTCGCACGTGTGCAATTCACCAAGAAAATAGTATCTGTAATTGTGCTCGATAGACAGTAGTCGCTCGAGTGCATTCGAATACATCAAAGGTAATTACGGCTCGTTTCGCTTACTTTGCAGCAGTTTCTTACAGTTTCGAAATCACCCATGTAGTTTCAAACATCTGCTTCAAAGCGATTACGGAAAGTAGCAAAGCGAAACTTTAGATTCGGTATCATTACATTTTTTTGCCCATTTTTTGTGCAACTTTCGTATAATTAGAACGAAGGTTTACAACAACGTGTATGACAAACGTTTGTTACGTGTCTTTGTTTTTTCGGCGATACATCTTACAATTAGACCTAATGCACCAATTATGTTTAAAATATCACGCTGACTGGCGAATGCATTTGAGACGCGCTATGTGTGCCAAAGTCGTTGCCGGGCGAACGCGAAATTAAAATGTTTATTACTCCGACGCAAAGTAATAGATCCGTCGTGTAACGGCAAAAAGTAGGACAATATATTTTTACAAGCGAAAACGGACAGTCGTCAGTTTTTTTTATTATCGAATATTCCGTCGCAGCTACCGTCATCTTCGTTTTTTGTATTACTTTATAGGACGAAATTCAATCATTCCCACGGTTTGGTTTTGAAGCATGGGACCCTCCGTGCTTTATATGCGTGGAATAAAATTACGGAGGCAGCGCTACGCCATTGTTCGGCATTTTACTACACACCTGTAAAAACGTCCTGACGCGGAGCATTACTGGCACGTTGATAGACATCGTTTCTTTATGCAATTCCTATCGCACCCATTGGATACGACGATGTATAGTCGTAAAACTTTTCGCTCTCCATCGGAAATCAACCGACCTTAACTTGAAAAAAATGTATTGATACAAAATAACACGAACCTTCGAAGATCGTTGAATTATCAAAACTATTATAGCATACAGCCTAGACAAGGTTTCCTAGAATTTTCCAAGTAAAAGGTTGAACGTAGCTGGGTGGCTAGGACCGTCTACCTTGGAAGTGAATGTTTATAATGCAACATTTTAGGATTCTAATGTGAGACGTAAATGTAAACAATTGCAATCATGCCAAAAATGACGGGGTTACTCCGATTTCATCGACAAATCGTTTAACCGACAATGTTTCCACCGACGCGATTTCAACGGGTCGGTGAAATCGTGTCGATGAAAACATTATCGGGGAAATCGCGTCGAAGAAAACATTATCGGGGAAATCGCGTCGAAGAAAACATTATCGATCAAATGGCGTGTCGTTTTATAGTCCTCCCGTGAAGCATTTGCATTCCTGGAAACGCATTGGGCCGAACACGTGTTTTTTCACCAAATCATTACAATTTCAAATTCTTTGGAGATAATCTAATTGTCTTGGAAGAAGTTTTCTCGGTATTTTCCGGTTTGAGCCGAAGAAACATGACCCTCCGAACGAAGGAAAACTATGAAATATTTTCATAATACTTGCCGCGGTGACCACTGCCATGACACCGATGCCGCGGCGAGTGCAGGAAAATATTAAACGAAAGACCATAACTCTGTGTTAATTAAATTATCTAATGTGCGTTTAATCGTGAATGACGTTTTACTGTTTTATTAGACGCGGATTTATTTAACGCAGAAGTTGGCGTATCGGTGCTACAGAGACCGCGCAGTAAAGTGTACGCTAGGGTACAGTGACCCCTGACTTTCGATAGTGCGGCGTACCCGCGATTAGGTGTGCGTTACACGCTATCCTGTCATACATTAATTCGTCCTTTGATGTCCATGATCGGTACAGCGACCCAGTGCCGTAGCAACATGTGTTTTCCATTGGAAGGTGAGTTTTTAGGCGAATGGATGAGTTCAATTTAATTTATAAATGAACGCAGAAAAGTATTCATACAGCGACGAATTTAAAATAACACAAAAGAATGATTAGTGAATATTTGTGGATGTTTCTGGAATAGATTTCGTGTAAATGGAAGTTTACTACTTTTAATGTATGCATCAAGATCAACGAAAGCTCATACAAATGTGTCGAAATGAACGTATAGAAAATATTCGCACAGTAGAAAAACAATTAACAAACGAAGAAAGAAACAAAATATTTAACGTTTTAATAATGCGTGAGACTTCCTCTTGACCTTATAATGGCTTCGGGGCATTTGGCATCTGGCACGAGCTCCCCGATTAGTTTCCAATTTTCATTAACAGCTCCTTAACTAAAGCGCACATTTCCGATAACGAATAATCTGGTTTGAGCTAGCACAGGTAACGGGCATTAAGCGGTGTACCATCAATTATGGGACACTCAGTATAAAACTTATTTATTTAACCTCTTTAACATCACGAGCTGATTTGAGAAGTGCGCTTTTTGCTGATATGTTACCTTTGTTGAGTGCGTATATGTTACGCACTTGATCAAAGCTGCTAGGCGAATAAACTAGACCAGACACATGCGGACCATGCCACGTGCACACCATACATAATTTATTATGATAGATATGCGCGAGTGCAATTATTTGTAAATACGATGCGTCTTTGCAATGATAATAAGTTTACGTGATAAGTTCTGTGATAATAAGTTTATGAAATAAACAAGTTCCGTGCGAATAAAGTCTCTTAAAGTCTCTTAAAGTCTTCGAGACTGTCGAGACAATCCTCCGCCGTTGTGAATTCTGGGAAAAATGATTTACTATCATTTCGCAGATTGCAGAACCTTTCGTGCATCCGACAGGTAAACTGTGGTCGACAAGTCGTTTAACGACGCGACCCTTCGCGATAGAAAGCGAAGCACATCGTAAAAGGTTTCGCGCCGAAAGACGGTGCAGCGACGATTCTTTTCTTCGTGCGTGAAAATGTAAGCGACGAATAAAAGTCTGCCGTGCGATTTTCATCTCAAGACCGGGTAGTCCGAGTTGCGAAACACCTTCTTCTTGTTCCGGCCGTAATAAATTATGCATCAACTCGGCCGGTCTTTTTCCATCTTCGTCCTTCTGCTTTTTATTCGTCCGCTGGTCCTCCTCTTCCGTTCCTCATCCGGCGAGGTCGAGGAAAAGTTTTCCGGTGGAAAGAGCGAGGGCCGAGAAAGTGGATTACAAATTGTTACGGGACTTTCATAAATATTTACAGGATGTTTCTAGCTGGATAGCGAACATCTCCGTCGAATTAATTGAACTAGCACGACACGAATGAATTAAATCCTCGCGAGCAGGAGCGAAACGAAGAATTTTCGGCACGTTTCGACAGTTATTTCGGTTCTCGGGTAAAGGAATATTTGGCTATTTTTCTGCATCGCGGCAGCGTTTTTATTTCTAACGTTATGTCGAATTGAAATACGCAAGCTGCTTGCGACTCGCGAGAGATACGCGGTCTTGTAATATCCTCGCAGAAGTGAAAGGTTCGCGTGTAAGAATTTTAATCTTCCGTTTAATCCGCGGTTACATTCTTAGGCTAAAGAAGTAGGACGAAACGAGAAAGCGTTGATAAGAAAAAGAAACCCCGAATGAAAGAAAAAATGTACACGCGCGTACAAGAGTGCGCTAGACAGAAGACAAAACTATATTTATAACATTAACCCTCTACGCCCTGAATTATTTCTACCCACTTTCCATTGAAAACAGTACTGTTTTGAAATGGGACAGGGTCACGAATGAAAGAAAAAAATTTCCCGAATTTACACTCTACTGAAAACCACCCTTAAGCTCAAAAACTATCCCTAAGTTCGAAAATGAAATTGGACAATTTTTTATCCATATATTCCAACCTGAAATCACATTTGGGGACCTACAAGTGCCACCCCTATCCAGGCCAAGCCTTTGAATTCATTTTAGGGGTATTATTTTCATCCATTGGTATCCGAAGCGCAGAAATTTTGTTTTCTTATCAAAAAAATTCCTGAAGATTTTTTTATCAAACTATACTTACAAATAGTCAGCTTTGCCTTTAACGTGATCACAGAGCATATTTTGTATTTAGTTCAGTAGGTTTTAGTAATTGGTTCCATTTGCCCGTGATATAACTGTAACAAATACCACAAACACAGGGTGTTTTCTGAAGTTATAGTTAATAAATGTTGATAAATGCTCATACTTCCTGGAAACAAAATGAACGATGCTTGTCAACTCCGAAAAGAAAACAAAGATATTTCAATGTTTGGCGGAGTTATGAACGTTCAAACGCGTTTCTGGGACATCCATATGTCCATATTAAAGGGTTTAATAAGCAGGGAAATATTAGAGTATGTTTAGAAGAGTATAATGACAAGAATTGCCCACATTCAGAATAACATGACCGTGACTGATCGTAATTTTAATTACGACTACTGCCTTCTATGGAAGTAAAAATCGATTATTGATATTTAATTAATAATAGTGATTACGTGCGAGTACGAAGCTCGATAAAGATATGCAGTTCAACGTTCTACGGCTACCGCGCGAATACCTGATCGTTCAATAAAAAAGAACCTAAAGTACTTCAATGGCAGCCCGATAATAACTTCGTCTAACGTGGAAAGGCGCGATGAACCTGAATTTAAAATATTTAATAAAAATTCTAGGGACTTGCGATATTGATTACCGATGAACGTCATCTCGGTTAATATTATCTCGATCATTGTGTGTCGATTCTTTGACATGGAAAATAGGCGCAAAGGGAAGCGTACGAAGGATGCCGGGAAAGATAGATCAGAGATTAAATCCAATTTTATCAGGATACGCTTTGACGTCGCGATCTGCTTGATAATCAGCCGTCGGACCGTGGTATGTCATCGAACTGAATTCTTTAGATGTGCATGACACAGACTGCTCTGTTACAAAGTTCACCGAATTTCATAAAAAACGTGACGTTATTGCTTTCAAATATGCGTTTGGTCCTCTTTATGAAAAATCCCACCGTAATTCCTACCACACTTTCTTCCCCTTGGTTCTTTTTTTTACGGTACTTCTACTGGCATGGATGTCCCGTGAAACGCGATTCCATCGTGACGCAAGCTTGAATGCAAGTTTGGCAAGAACAAAACACAAGGAGAAACATTTTTTATAGAATCGTGGTTGAGTACTGTACAGATGTTTTGATACGCCCATTCGTTTAAATTTTGCTATAATTCCAAGTAATAATTTACATCGAGTTATTTCATACGATATTATACCCTATTTATTTTTTGCAATCTTGATTCCAATCAACGCAAATTTGTTGGTTATAAAATTGATCAGCTCCTATTTAGGATGATTGAAATCTGATTATGAAACATCGAATTAAATTCGAAATTATAATTGGATTACTGGGAACCTCATTTCAGTGATTAATTGTGGAAATTTATTATAAGCGGTACCTATATTGCTCGCGATGATCTCTATATTTCTCTGACGCATAAAAATACATTTTTTTTAACATTCCCGAAATGGCTATACCACCGCATCAACAACATAAAATAAAACTTACCCGAACGGAACCGAATTAAGATGAATAATTCTTGACAATGAATTAACTGAATTTCATAACACGACTGGTTTACCGTGCTAAACCATTTGTGTGGGATTTTATTAAAAAAAAAAAATCCTCGCGTTTTCTCATTCTTCTCTATGATGGCGAATAAAACAGAGAATTTTAAAGAGGTAAGTTCTCGTTGGCCTTCAGGGTATACCGAATAATCAAAATTTATATTAAAGTACGTATCGAGAAACCAGATTTTCATAATAGAAACTTCAATGCGGACTGAATACTAAATATAAAATCACTGCAAAAGGATTGCACCAGTATTTGGAAATCACATTTAAATATATCTTGAAACGAGTATTAATTCATATATTTATCCTCACGCATTTAAGCTACTTTCATATTAATCATTAGTTGCTGCCAAGCAGCGTATTATTGTTAACTCGTTTATCATATTTGACAAAGTAACTTGCATGCGCGCATGGTTGTAATTAATAACACAACGGACAGCGGATACATTGTCTTCTAGTTCTTGTTTGCGATCCACTAACACATTTGATACGCGTCACGGGAATTTGCGTGGTGATTGAACAAAAATCACGGAGAATGCGCTAACCACCTATTGAATATTCAAGTACAACGTTCTAATAATGTTTAGTTCCATTGTTACGATTTTGAAATATCATGACAGTTGCAAAAAACATACATATTATCTGAGGAAACTAGGACAATTAGGATTTTTAATATATATATGCATTAATTGATATATGTAATTTAAAAACTGTATGAATACCATACACAATACATATACAGGGTAAAGGATATTCCGATGTCGCTAGGCAAATCGAAATTAATTTAATTCTCTACTCTTAACAGTAACTTCGTGCTACTTACATTCCATCTAAAAAATGTGATTCGAATTAAAATTCCATCTAACTCCGCGGGACGCGCCACGAACATCGCTTAAACGGCAAAGAGAAAATGAAAAGGAATCCCAACGGATTAAATTCCCGATAAATTCGCGAAACGTCGCGAGATTAGTGCGACGAGGACACGGACACGCGGGACAAGAATCCAATTGAATTCCTACGTGTAATGTCAGCGATACAGGAAATGTCCATTGCGGACGTCATTATCCGGAAAATCAAGGACATGCTGACGCATATTCTACGATACCTGAGGAGGATCACTTCCGTCGAGAACAAAACGGCGGTCTCTGAGCAAGCAAATCGAACGTGGAACGATGTCCGCAGCGTGCCTAGGATAAAACGGAACGACGCGGAATTGGAGTGGATTCTCGCATAATGGCACGGATGGTATTTGCAAGCGGTAGAATACTTGCCACTCGGGATAACCGAATAACGTAAACGTCGGCGAGCTAGACCATTCGGAAATCGATACCGATCCGCGCCGAGCATCGGACTTCCTTTTTTGCAAAAACAATGGCGAGCCTTTTGATTACACCATTCTTTCCAACCGACCGAGCGATCGTAATTTTTCCATTTTACCTTCGTCTCGATTTTTCCGTTCCTCGATACCGTCGCGAATAAACAAAATGATGCTCGAGTTTGGCACTGTTAATTCTAACGGGGATAAATCATACTTTGGAATAACGTAGGCGATGATTGATTAATGGGTGACGCGACAACTGACAGCCTCGGTATATGTTAATATTTTTTTTTTTATACCATTACTCGCACTTTTTACGCTATAACTCACTGAAAATAAATCCCCGCGCTCGAATAGTTTGTCGGGGAGGAAATCTCGGGGAACGACTGGTTTACGGAACATCCAGACTGACACAGTTTCAAATGAGATGGCAGAACGTAAAATAAGATAAAATTCGAATATGCGGCGGCGCCAAACCGCGAGGATGTTAAAGAGAGAGTGAAAATAGTTGACGCGATTTAAAGCTTTTCGCTCGAATCGGCACGTAAACATTTTTTTCCTTACGCTCTACAGACTCGTGGATTTTCAGGCCACGTAGGTACGAGCAGCGCGGTAAGCCAATTACAGAGGATTCTGGTAGTGGTCTTGCGAAACGAGGTATACTTTGCTATACGTTCGGGTTGTTTATATACTCGTTATCCGGAAATGCACAAGTGTCGTAAAAGCTACGTGCGGGTAAATAGAAGTTAAGCGGAGCGTTTAGTTACGTTATTGTTGGCAGGTAATGATGTCAAATTTTCATAAAGTTTAAACGTAATTCGTAATAATCTATTCTAAAGCGGGCAGTGTAACAAAAGGTGAACAGGTTGGAAATTAATTAAGTTCTTTCTATTTGTTCCCTTTGTAGTACTGTCATCTACAATATTTGTCTTGAGACCTCATTTTATTCATTGTTACTGGCCACTTCGCGCGTATATTCATGCATATTTAAAATAAGAATCCACTTCTCTTCCTTTCTTCTCCCGATCAATAAATAATATTCATCGCGGCGCCATTCGTCCGCGAACGAAATATTCTCCTTGAGATCTCGACAAAGTCCGTATTCTCTTACGTAGGATGGGTTCGTACAATCAAATCGTTTACCGCTTCGATGTACGCGCTATTACTCTACAACAGTGGTTCTTAAACTGGGTGCTGGTAGTACGGCACAATGGTGCCGCAAAATTTTGAATTGTTATGTAATAAACCAAATATATCTTTAATAAATTATAAATAAGTTTGATGATATTAAATGTATAAGCCGTAAAAAGCAAAGAAATAATAATAATAATGATAACCGGGCTGCCGTCAATTTTTTTTAATGATTTCAGTGTACCGCCAGATCAAACAGTTTGTAAACCACTGCTATAGAAATTGTATCCATGTCGGTTATTAAAGAATGGATATGGGTTAGTTGTAATAAGAACATGGATATTAGATTACATATCTGGTATTGTCATTTCAAATCCGGGTAGCATTAATTTTCCCTGAACGAAATGTTGTTGTTACATTTATCTCTATTATCGTGCCTCTGATGATTCCTTCTTTCGGAGTACATTTGACGGCGTAAGAACGATCCGCTTTAACGAATAATGATAATTTAACCGTGCCGAATTTTAAACCAGCCGTTTCGAGGCGCGTACAACGTGTAACGTAGATGCATAAACAAGTACGGACGGTTAAAATTTCAATATAGTCGATTCGTCTCTCCTTGCAAAGACGACAGCCGTCCGTGTGCGCGAGGAAAACCGTTCAATCGTTACGACCTTCTTATTGTATAGGTATACCGAGCGCCTTATTTATTTTATATTAAATAATTTTTGTTTTAAACTAATCGTTCAGTGCATTAAGCCCTTTCATCGTCCCTTTCCCGTTGCAATAATAAATGCAAGAAACTAAATGGTTATTTATCGTTCCAACGGGTTTCGCGCGATAGCACTCTCGTCGTCTGCTACACTAGTTTCTTTCTTGCATCAGCAAATAACGTGCGCTGCAACGCGATTCGCTCTTGAATGAGACGGTTTTCTTGAGAGCTCGGCATCCACATTCCGGTGCACGGAGTTACAAAATCGAGGAATCTCAGGTTCGAAGTTATTTCACGTCTTTTCGTCGCTCTCGTGGCTCCCGTCTTTTGTTTCCGTTGCGTTCATTCCAAGCGTAACAAGGACTTCGTGTTGCACCGTCCACTTGAATCGAAGCTGCAAACACTGTAACTATACTAAACTTGTAGCCCCGATTTCCTCCTTTTCGATGACTTTTCTAAACGTTATATCTACAGTTCACGTTTTCTCTATTTATTTAAGCTCGTAACACGGCGATGCTATAGCTTTCTCGATAGTTTCGCCATTAAAGTAGTGAAACTCGGGGACAGGGAGGAGCAGGATTTCTTTCGAACAAAGAGAGTTGAATTATAATTTATTCAGGATCGATGAGTACATTTTGTTCAGGATCGATGAGTACATTTTGTTCCAAGTAATGCTTTTTCTATTGGACGATTCCCTTAAAAATGATGGTCCTCGTTAAACGAGATTCTCAAAATTGCTCTAACGGTGTGACGTAATTCCTATTGGGTCGGTAACATTTTAGAACAGCGCATTCGTAGCTAGTTTCTAGACAAACCCCAGTGTTTCCAGCCTCGTTTTATCCAAGTGCAGTAGGAGACCACTCCGAATTGGACCCAAAGATTTTCTATTAAACGGAACATTGATTGATTGCCGCGGATAAACCTCCACGCAGTGTCCGCGTGATAAATGGATTTTTCGAAGTGCCCTGGTAATTGTTTTCGTGTCAGATTCGGTTTCCCCTTGAAATCTGCGCTTCCGTCGTGCAACGATCAGCTTCATTTTTTCACGATTGGCAAAAGCGGGCCGTGATCCGATAAATCTAGTCGGGATATTTTTCGTTGCTACGCGAATGCATAATTTTCATTAATCAGTATCTTAAGCGTTATTGATCAGAATAATATTGTTACGAGCATGAGACTACCACGAACGTAGTATTTTACATTAAGTATATTGGGTGCTTCCCGTTTAGTAAGCTTGGATTAGCAACGCTGTCATTGTTGTTTAACAGTTCGAGAGCATTTGAATTTATTCTTAGTCGTCTAGAAACTAACGCGTCTCTGCTTCGGTCTTAATAAATAATATTCTTTTCAAATAAATAATATTCTTTAATAGTTGTACAGTACGTATTTATCTAGGACTTTGCGAGGCGTCACGCGTAACAATATTTAAAAATCTGTACGATTCTTCTACTTAACGCATTATTTAAGATAAAGAAAAATTTTACACGCGACCCCCAGGAGGGAAAATGTTTCTTTTATTCATGATTATAGCACGCACGCGGTGCGCAACTAGCCTTTTTAGCTACGAAATGCATCAGTCTCTAATGGATTAAAGAACGAAAGTAAGAGAAACTCCATTCTATAAGAACCGTGTTAACCCAAAATGGTTGACAATCGAGTCAGTGAGTCCCGCAACACGCCAACGTCACATTTAACGCGTTCTTCAAATGAATCGAACAACACTACTACTCCTATTTTCCTGCGGTGGATACGGCATCTCCCGTTCAGGAATAACAATGAAACTTCAACCTGAGTGTAGGATCAATTTGATCGAAGTTCTGTCCCAATGCGCAATACGGTTCCCCGAGAAGAGAAACCGAGAAGCACAGAGGGACACAATGTATATAATCTATTTACCGGTGAGACTGGCGGCATGCGGTTGACAGATCCTTTCACTTGGGATCAAGGGTGGGTTTTACCGAACCACATATCCGTGTCCATCTGGGCCAAAGTTGACGGGGGCCAGAAGTGAGAGGGTACGTCGCAAATTGAAAACTAGTGTTATCGTTTCATTCGCGGCAAGAGAAAGAGAGTCTCCCCTCGAGTGAACAAGTCCCGTATTCGTTGTCTGACTTTAACGATCTCGTGCCACACGATTCCATGGCTCCCCGGCGGTGGGTAGGTAGTCTAAGATCTTGCGAAGTTTGTGTCGATCGATAACAAATTTATTTCGTACCGACATTTTTATGATGATACACGGGGTGTAAGATTAAAAATGTTTCGAGATGTAATCTTGAGAGATGGGGGTTTAATCCTTATTACGATTTTTATTTTATATGAAAGAGTTTTACCCTTTCCCGCATGGTAATGCATCTAAATAATTGAACTCTTACGGAGGGAGAAAAATCAGTTTCGAATGGCTAAATGAAAATGGGATTTCGAAAAATTCGTATCCATCGATATTGTACTTATTTCGTGGTAATTATTTGCGACACCCGAGATCTGAAATTGAAAATGGTACGTGACGTGGTATTGAGAGATGGGGGCTTAATCGTTATCACGTGTTTTATTTTATGCGGACAGGTTTTCCTCTTTCCGTCGTGGTTATGCGTTTAAATATGTCCGTAACGACGGGATCAAGTTCAGCTTCGGATGGTATTAATTTTCCATCAATAATGATCATTCCGGTTTGGGATTATTAAATATGAATTGCTACTGATGTTTGGTGAATTATTTCACATGGAAGTCATACCAACGGATGGGGTACACAGGGGAATTTAATCAGTAGAGTGCCATTTCACTTGTAGAGTCGTTAAACAATTTTCAAACAGACGTATTATAAGGACATAATGCACGCTTTAATATGCTTTTTAATTTATAAGAGATCGTTCAAACGACACTGACGTAGAAATCAAAGGTTCTGCACGTATAATCGAATCCCTGTCTCTCGTGTTTTCGCAACCATCAGTTAGTATTGTTATATTAGCCTTATTAGCTTCTATTACGAATATAATGAATATACTGTTTTTCAGGTTTCCGACAACTTTTCGGAATTCATTGTCTGATTCGAGGCGTTTCGGATATTTTTCCCCACTCAAAGTCATCAAACGTCTCTAGAAGTACATAGCACCTTGGAATCTAAAGACCACGACGGAGAGAACGTGATTAAAGCTGCGTTTGTGGAAGCCGGCGTCGTGAAAAATTGGTGTCCGTGGGAAATTAATTTCTTCTTATCTGCCCGCACGGGGGCACCGATAAATCTGGTCAGCACACGGCCAGAACACGATTTACGATGGTGCACCTTGGCACGAGCTGTATCATCCTGATTTTTCTGAACGCCATCATCGATACGAATTTATCGTTTCTGTTCGAAGTTTCATCACCCAACATTCGTCGTTGTAATTAGCTTTTCTGCCGACCCAATTCGTTGCCGACACCGTCGATTGATAAGGTACCCTCCCTTCTCCCGTTGACAAATAGAGAGAATATCGTCGGGGAAATATCGCTCCCATTACAGCTAGAAATTGGGTTTATACGACTGAGCGGGTGCATCGATATAAAAACTGTGATCCTTAAAAATTACAATTTTTTGGAATGCGAGCGTTTGTCCACGACAGACAAGCTTTATTCCCCTCTCGCGGAAAATTCGCGATTCCATCGTAGATATTATCAGCCTGTCGATCGCGAATAGTAGAGCACAGTTCCTTCGTAAAGTGTGCGCAGATTTCAGGAAACTAGCCGCGACGCAGTGAAATACTCAGAATATTTCGGAGTCATCCGTCTTGGTGTACAGAATCTCACTAGTCGTACATCGACGGAAAAGTACGATTTGCAACTTTCGCCAATTCCTGTGAAATCTGAGAAATTCGTGATTCCACAAAGGATGCAGCCGAATTTTCATCGAGAAGCAGCCGCGTCGGGCATATTGCTTGCTCGTACTACTTGCATCCTCCGTGGTAATAACGATCGAACGTAATTATCGCGAGTTCCGATAGGGTACCACCTTGAATGTTTAAATTGAGTAATAATCAAGGAACAATTGAGACGTAACGGGGGGTGTTGAGCGGAAGAACTGCTCCAACCCCGCAACGACGGCACTGTAAAAGTCAATTTCGTGGTTGAATACCCACTAGGGCGCGGGCAATATTCCTCGACGAGGGTGTCAGGGTAATGCGTTGATCTCGATTTCCGCGGCATGCCAGAACGATAAATTTCACCTTGCTGATTTATACCTTTGATCTTTCTAACGACCTCTCGATTCGCGGCATTTCAACGTGATTGCAGTTTTTCCGGTGAAAGGTCAAACGGATTTTAATATTATGTTTTCTACGATAGGCACAAATTGTGGAAATTAATTGCTCGCGACACATTTTGCGTTCGAAGTAAAATATTGTGAAATAATGAAATTAACGCGTTAAATCCTGGCTATATGTTATTATACCAGAATTCGTGAGGTGAATTTTCACATCTTCTTTTTTCCTCTGACGCGGATATTAGAACTGTGCGTTAAGTGGATATTTTTTAACTAAACACGCTTGAATTAAAGTTTACGACGCTCCGATACACATGTAAATTCCAGAAATCATTAAAACGTACGTGATCGTATAGATATAAAAAATTACGAAAATTGGGTTCGGTGGCACCGCTTCATCCTTGGTCACTATAATCTTTCCAGATTAGTTTGAATTTGGAACGCTTGGTATTAATTTATGATTTATACCAAAGTTAATCCGGGTGGTTAGCGCGGTAAAGACAGTACCGATTATCAAAATTCATTCGTAGGAAGAGCTTGTATTGGAATACTGATTTATCGTCAGAATTCGGCAATCTTTTATTTAAAAACGCCAAAGTTTCCCTGCGAAATACATTCCCATGAACAATTTATGTGCTTGGAACAACTTGCCAAAGTTTCGATGTGAGAGGCCAACGCGAAAAGGGCTACGCGGTATTTATGAGGGGAAAAGTTCTAGACGCGTATACCGATTTATGATTTACCAAATCGGAGCGCGTACGAGCGAGACCAGAGAAAGTGTTTTGAATTCAATTCGAATGTTAATCCTACTGGAATGCATCTATTATGTCACCAAATCTGCGTACCACGAGTACAATAATTGTAAATTCATTCAGGAAAATAATACAAGAAGAATTATCCCGTATTTATGGGATCAAAACTTCGAAATATTAATTTTCGGTTTATTCAAGCGGATCGCAAAAACAATGAAAGTATCAAAGATTCGTAAAAATTCAACTTGGAACTCAAATCTGCGCGAAGTTATTTATCTATTAATTCATTTAATTCACGTATTTCGAACGAGTTAATTATAAATGTCCACGAGAAGTGAATACCAGACGGTGTACGTTATATCTATCGGATCAAAATTACGGGATATTAAATTTTAATTTACATTCTGGCTTATCCAACCGTAAACGCGGAAGAACGAAAGTAGAGAAAACATTCTGAATTCAACTCGATCCTACGACGATTGCAAGTACCTGTCATTATCGTAAATCTGTACGTATCGGTAAATGCACTTCGCAATCGCGAATTTGCACCCTCGATCGGCGTGTACAAATCGCGGTAATCGCGGCAAGTGTAAATTTCGCGTTGGGTATTAGAAATCTCCAAACAGGGATGGAGAGGGTGGGTGCTCTCTCAGGGCAATGCAACGATTGGGGCAGCTACGTTTGAGAAACTGCACCCTCCTGGTGGCAACTTTGTCCCCGTTCCCTTACCTGCGCGCAGATTTACGACTCTGCGTTACGTCGGGAGGAAGAAGAACGGATGAATAATGGCGCACCTGGCTCGCCCCAACGGTTGCTGGTATTATTTGCGGTTCTCGGAGAAATTATCGAGTTAAGCGTTTAATTGTGCAGGTTGTATCATTCCAAATGTAACATTCCATTTTAATTTGATTACTCTTTTGCCGCCGCCGTTTCTACCACTACGGCTACGCAGCTACGGCTACGAGATTGTGTTTTGCTGATTTCGGTTTACATAAGTAGGTAAGTACTTGCTTGTACGATTACGAAGGATTTGCAAGGGAATCCGTTAAAGGGATTATACGTATACTTATACCTACACAGTTCTTTGAGAATAAATTCAATTAATTTAAACACTTTGGAAGAATTGAAAATTATTTTTCTTCGACCTTATAGATTGTGCCTCTGAATATATATTTTGTATGAGTGTACCAAGGATTATATCTAAAATTCCGTTTAAAAATTAAAAACGAAGAAATGGGATTGAAATTGTCAACTTCTGTCCCCTTTTCTCAAATCTGCTCACGTATTCAGTTTTATGAATGTTGCGTCTTTATATTTAAATGGAGATGCGAATCTATCTATTGTTGGATATTCCAATGAAAATATGTCGGCTCGAAGAAATGGTCTCTTCCATTCGTGAAATCCTTCGATCCGGCAGGGCAATAAATCGTGGGATTTTACAGTGTGTCGACGAAGAATCGATATATCCCATAAGAGCCTTGTCTCCGGGGAAAGATGTATTCCCAAACGATTGCCAAAAGTGTTTAGGTTATCCATACAAAAAATTACATTTACATGTAATTGCTAAAAGTAAACTCCAATTTGCCGAAAAAGAATCTCCTTGTTTCATGGAGAAATGTATGGCCCGGGACAATGGCTCAGAGACGTAAATACAGGCACGCGTATCCTTTGTTATATTTTTCAGAAACTATTACTTTGTGAGATACTAATACAAGTGGTTTTCACAGGCTTGGAGTATTAATTAGATTCCGAGCGTTTATGTAAATTGACCAGAGACGGAAAATAAAACCGAACCCGAACCCGAACCATCCAGGTAAGGAACGGAACATATGCCGCCCGAGAGCTTGTTCCGTTCCGAAGAAGGAACCAAACGGAACGTTCCGGGCCCAGTTGTCACGACAACTCGAAGTGTCTGGTTCGGTTTCGTTCTTCGGAACGGAACAATCTCTCGGGCGGCATACGTTCCGTTCCTAACCTGGATGGTTTGAGTTCGGGGTCGGTTTCGTTCGGATCTTTTTTCCGTCACTGGTAAATTCAAACTTCTACGGCTGACCGTTTACGAGTAAGACTTGAACAGGAATTGCTTTCGTACTTATAAAATTTTGAAAACGGGTTTCCGTACGTTGTACAGTATCGGACAGTGATGCAGTCCCAATGGTGATTAACAATACCATTACACAACCCTGTCGGTGTGTTTGCTTTCGCACTTGTTCGAGGCCACTTGAGAAGAGCCGGGGCACCCTGTGGATCTCGGTAGGCCTTGTTTACACCCGCGACTGCTATGGACTGCTTCCTCGTTCGAAAAAACGAATGCGAAACGAAGACCCTCTCACTACCTCCCTCACTCCCTCGCGGTCGCTCCGGGTAGAAACTCACGGACGAGAGTTGGCATGGTTGTATTGAGATTACCCCACTCTTACAAGAGAGAAAGGCAGCACGAAGCCTCACTTATACCCGAGGAGTGCTAATAATGAATTAAAAAAAATAATTATTATATTACAAAATTAATTATTGTATTTCGTTATGTAACATCAATGATATAAAAGTATTCTACCAAAGGATTTGAAGTAAATCATCGGTAAAGGTAATCATCGAAATATGTCCAATAAAACAGCATTGACGTTACATAACGAAATACAATCATTAATTTTGTAATATAATAATTAATTTTTTAATTCATTATTAGCACTTCTCGGGCATAAGCGAGGCCTGCCGAAACCAACGTGCTGCCTTTCTCGCTTGTAAGAGTGGGTAGTCTTAATACAACCATGCGAACTCTCGTCCGTGGGTTTCTACCAGGAGTGACCGCGAGGGAGCGAGGGAGGAAGTGAGAGGGCCTTATGCGGCGCATTCGGATTTTTCGGACAGGGATGCAGTCCATAGCAGGCCTAGGGTATAAGCGAGGCCTGCCGAAACCAACGTGCTGCCTTTCTCGCTTGTAAGAGTAGGGTAGTCTCAATACAGCCACGCGAACTCTTGTCCGTGAGTTTCTACCAGGAGTGACCGCGAGGGAGCGAGGGAGGAAGTGAGAGGGTCTTCGTTTCGCATTCGTTTTTTCGAACGAGGAAGCAGTCCATAGCAGTCGCGGGTGTAAACAAGGCCTACCGAGATCCACAGGGTGCCCCGGCTCTTCTCAAGTGGCCTCGAACAAGTGCGAAAGCAAACACACCGACAGGGTTGTGTAATGGTATTGTTAATCACCATTGGGACTGCATCACTGTCCGATACTGTACATTTTGCATATACCATGTCCCAAATTCGTGAGAATTGGTTAAAAAAATAAAAGAAGACGTCTGTTTCTATGAAATTTAGTACTGATTTATTAAAAATACGCTCCTTTTAAGTCTATGAAATTGAGTACTCATTTAGTAAAAATACTCTCCTTTTAAGCCTATGAAATTCAGTACTGATTTGTTAAAAATACTCTCCTTTTAAGTCTATGAAATTTAGTACCGATTTATTAAAAATACTCCCCTTTTAAGTCTATACAATGCTGAAAACAATTATAAAAAATTTCAAAACATATTTCGTAGTCAGTTTGCGAAATTAAATTTTAAACCCGCATTCGAGCCGTTTGGGAAGTCTTCAACGGTGTCGAAACGTTTTCATATCAACGCCAACTTTACTTTTGAGAATAACCAGAAGTCGCAGGGAGCCAAATCAGGTGAATACGGAGCATGGTAGAGTACCACGACACATTTATTGGCTAAAATTTGAGTATGATTCTCGCTTTGTGGGATGATCCATTGCCATGCAACAACGACCAACTGCTTCGGAGTCGGTATTAATTACAATAAATTACATTAATAAATAATAAATACACTATTCGTGCGTCTTGAATCGTTTGTGGGGGAGAGTTATTCGAGTTTGACCAGAATATCGAGTTGAAGGCAGATGGTTGTTGTTGCGCGACAATGCACCGGCGCACAAAGCAAGAGTTATACTCGAATTTTTGGCCAAACAGTCACTGTGGTGATCAACTATCCTGCACATTCACCTGATTTGGCACCCTTTGACTTCTGGTTATTCCCAAAAGTAAGGTTGGCGGTGTAAGGAAAACGTTTTGACACCTTTGAAGATATCACAAACGGCTCGATTGCGGATTTCAAATCTATTAAGCGAAAAAACTAAAAAAAATTTTTAACAATTGTTTATGATCGTTTCCAGCTTTGTATCGACTCAAAAGGGGAGTAATTTGAATAAATCGGTATAAAATTTCATAAAAACAAATGTTTTCTTTTATCCCTTTAACCAGACTCCGTGGTTTGGGACAGACGGTGTATTATACACATACATACATATATTTCTCTTAAATAACACGTACACTAATATATTACATACTACGCGGACACTTAACGTATTGATTTCGTCAATTTAGTCCAAAATCAATCTTGGAAGCATGAATATCGCGCAAACACCTGGGGTGTAGTAATGGTTAAGATGTCATTTGAAATTTTTATAAACACATTTTCTGTGGTTAACGTTGAACTTTACGAAGTACCGTTCGAGAAGTTCTCTGTGTTTCGCTCGTTTACTCTATTTGCGTACGGAATTAGGTGAGTAGTATTTCTGACTGTAAATATCATCCGAACGCTTGATTCATGCCAAAGTACTTGTCACGTATATCGAGACTTAATCTCTTTTAAGTTTCCGCGAGAAAATCCACGAAGGATTTGGGGGATATACAAGTTTTTAGAACGATGGGCATCGTCCTGATCGTAAACTATCTTAGAAGCGTGTATATTTACTCACAAAATTCGGCTATATGCGATACACATGCAACATTACTTTCGACGAACAATACTAATAATTATATCGGGTATATTCAAGCAAATTCATATTGTTGTAGGAGGCTGATAAAGAAGTGGGATTCGAACATACATTTTTTCGTGACTCTGTGGCTTGAGAAACATATTTTTTTTATATCGTACATTCTGCGTTATATATATGTATATATTTATATGTTTCACCAGAATAACGCGTGCAGAAATATATTACATACCTCACGCATACTCGACGTATTTCTTTCACAACATCGGTATAGAAATTATGGATTTAGCCTAAACGTCTGTAGCTCTACTAATAATGCTTTTATTTATTTAGAGTTTGCTATTTAAATATTTTCGAATATTATCCAAAAATTTGTTTTAAAATTTCAGTATCATGCGAGTGTTGAATAAATATTTCGAAATTAATATTTCACGTTGTAGACGTTTCGATTTGTGGAACCTCGTTTTATACGCGTTGGCACTCGAAAATGTCTGTCCGGATTTCAAAACTAGGACTCGAGGTCCTTTATCGAGAAAAGGGTACCATCCGCTTACTTAACCATCTTTCCCTTGAAAAAGGCACGATGTCTTCAAATGCATACATAATAAGACGGTACCTGAATTTCAGGAATATCCAAATTTTTCGTCCACCCTTCCACCGACCTATATTTTCACAAAGATTTCCCGAACTTCCGCGGTTAAAGAACTAGGAAAACGAGTCTTTGAAAAGTTGGCATGTATTCGGTGAATTACGAAGGTGATTCAGATATAAAATAATATGAGATTTAAGAAAAATCATTTCAAGCGTAATATTGATGTGCAGGTACCAGCAATAATCGGAATAATTTCTGGCTCCCATTTGGCCAGTCAAGATTTTTATCGTCCTTAGGATGGTAGGTATGTACAATTCTAATTTTTGTTAACCAGTGACCTAACAATTTCTTTTGTATCGGTCTCTTCCTAATTTACCAAAACTCCCAATTTTTAATTGCACCCGATTCTATAAATGAAGAATTATTAATCGAACGATTGGATCGGTTATGTACAACTTTATTGCAGCACTGCATTTTTCCGGCGTATTTATTTGTCGCAATTAAATATTCCCCAGATGATAATAAATTATTAACTTTCTGCATTTACTATAACTGCTGAAATATCGCACACTTTGTTCGGGTTGCCCATTTGTTTGGCTATACGGGAGCTCTAGAAAAAATGTATGACAAATGTGTGAAAAATGTAAATCTTTTATTACGACCAGCACATACGCTGGAATAAATAAATCCAGTGTTTGAGCAACTATGTCGAACCAATCGCGCAAAAAATAAACCTCTTATTTCTTGAGGAAACAACAACAAGGGATTGGTCAAATTGCATTTAAAGAAACTAATTTTTTCAATAATAACTTTCTCCAAACAAACCAAACGCAACGTGACAGATCTCTTAGTACCTTTGTGTTTGATAGACGAAAGAAGCGTGTCGTAAATAATGGCGTCATCACGGATTAGCCCACTCTCCTAAACTTTCCTCCCCAATCATTCTTTCGGTTTCCTCCTTTTGCCTCCCTCTTTCAGCTAACCATATCTTTTTTCTCATGTCTTCCTCGATCAACTACAGGCGTCTAGACGTTCCACTTACCCTCATTTCAACTCGTCTGCTTTTCAATCACCAACGATTACCATGCCTCACTTCGATTAATCGTGCCTTCCTACCCTCCGCATCCCTTCGAATCGCAACAGTCGACCGTGGGTGAAGAGTGAATGGGAAAAATTAGATCGCTGATTTTTCACGGTGATTTGCGATTGTTTACGATGCACGCTTTCCTTCCGTGATTTTAAAATATTTTATTCGACATAATGTTATTTTATCTTCTTTTGTACGGTAACGTGTCGTCCGTTTTCGAAAAAAATCATAGCTCTATCTATTTTGAATACATTTACAGAAAATAGAGCGTAGTTTGAAGTTAAAGATTTGCACGCTAAAAGAAAATGGTTAGAGATTTCTAACATTGGTTATTGTGATTCTATTAAGAATAAAATCGGACGGGTGCAAGGAGTAAGCGTTAGAGGTTATTAAGATATTAATAAGCTTTGACACTATTAACATGTGTGCTATTAATCAACTGCTGGATTCGCTGATTTCCACCCTCGTCCGCACACACACACACACAAAAGACTGTTCTTATCGCTGTTTTTATCGCTACAGATCCGTAACGCGGCAGCTGGACAATTTGACGATGAAAAAATGTTAAATAAGATAAATACATTCAGCGCAAAGCGAGAATATAATATTTTATGCTTGGCTAGCTAATCGCAATTTTCTAAATTTCTCAACATATTTTTGCCTTGGGTGCAACTTCGTTTATAAATTTAGCCTGCGTTTATCAAACTCTTTATGATTTTCCGCCGCAACATATCCGATATGGACTGCATTCAGTGTCGATGCACTGCCAAAGTTTCCTGGTCTTGGACGGTAATGTGTTCGGAAGACTCTGGGAAGTGCTCTCAGCATTAACAACGAATATTCACTACTCTTACTTCCGTATTTGTGGCATCGGAAATTTGTTGGGTTACGTTTATGCGAACGCGAACGGAGAAAGGTGCAAAAATTGGAAAATGCCGTTTTTCAATCGATTCTTCTTCTACTTCCATCCGTATCCCGAGTAGCCGCGCTAAAATATTCTATATTTCTTTGGCCGTGACAAAAACAAAATTCTGGCCGGGAATAACAATCGAAATACAAGAGAATAGATTTCAAACGTGTACATGAAAACTTTTTCATTTAAACAGTTTTAATAAGATGTACTGAAAACTAAGAATAATTTTGTTAACTATCACAACATTCCGAGTTGTATGTCAGTCACAAAAATTAAATTCGTAGAGCGCCCATCGGAGAATGATGGAAAGAGAAATTTTAATGATTCGAATGTAATTATTCTTGTATACATCGTTTCAGTTACCTGGGGAGGATGAGGGGGGCGGTAACATAAATTTAATTAAATATGTGGGTGTTATTGCAAATACGTACGTGCGCAAAATTAAAAAAAAAACGATTAATTGAAAATTGATAAAAAATCGATTTTAGATTTTACTTATTGTCAGCCAAATAAACAAACGGGGAAATCAAGTTAAATAAAACTGTCTGATAATGATAAAACAAATGATTCTTTTCGACAACATCCGAACGTTACTTTGATCTTTTTTTTTATTACACTTCTAAAAGTTTCCTATTCGAATATCATCGTTCATGAGTTACCCAAAAGTTGAATCAATGTAATACCAGTTTAAGGGGGCTCGTTTCCCGGCGGTGTAATTAGTATTCGACGCAGCGTAACAAGTACGTTGCAAGGGAATGATTGTGGTTCCGGTAGAGGAATTACTTAGGCTACTCGGAACTCTCCAAAGATCTCTCAATTCAACCTAACGATCGATCATTGAGTACCCATGCCACGACGTAATTGTCGTATACGGTGAGTCAAGAAATGTGAATGATTTCGTAAGTTTATAAATTTGTTACTTTAATATCGGCATTCTTACGTTTATCGCGTTACGTTCTCGGAAATTGACGTGATAATTTACTTTTATTTTAAAGTTCAATAAATAACCATTCGTTTTAATTACATCTCATCGCCGTGAATCAATGTGTCTCGATTTCGATATTTAATCTAAAAGGAGTTATCTTGCGATTCTGTTGAAAGTTCTTGTTCCTTTGTGAATAAAACATTTGAACCTTCGGATTGACGCGTAGAGTAACTCCAAAATTACGAAAAATGGATTTATTATAGAAATAAGAGGTCTCCTCGATACTTGTTTTATTGAGCAACTTAACTCGTGTATATTTTCCTTTGCGTTAATAAAAAATAAGTATTAATTTAATGTCGTGAGTAAAGCGATCGTAAACGCGTCTGGATGGGTGGGTTAAGTCCAGCTTTTGAAATTGCTCCATTATTTCCCTTTAACTGGCGTTGCGATTGTTACTCATAAACTACATTCTGTATGTATGTATAATGTATAAAGCATTGCACTGAAGTTAAGTTTTCTCGTTACCAAAAAAGCGAACTTAAGTCCCTCGAACTAAAGAGCTCGAATTGTTGCTTGGTATCAATTAAATTCTAACGACACGCCCACCAAATATAACGAACTGCATTAAAAAATAACGAAGTTGCAGAAAGGAACAAACAATTCCACCGTTTCGTTTGGAACACGAGAATAAAAGACGAAACGATCCTAATTACGAGAGGATGCGAAAAGCAATAAGACCAGGTCTACATCGGTCTCTCATTCTTCGACGGATTACAGCTGCGACAAGATAATGCGCCTTGGTCCGGATGTACAAAGGTATTACGAACGTCAGTTTGGATCCTTCGGCAGGTACTGATTCGGATCAGTTCGATCGATCGATCGATCGGTCGGTCGATCGATCGATTGATGCGAGATCGCGTTGAAATGGCAGAAGCGACATGGTTTGCAGTTCGTACGGTAGGACGCACGGGAGGGAAATAATCGATTTGAGAAAGGAAGCTTGTGCGTTGCATTTCCTGCCGGAACGTCCTTGCAACTGCAGGCAGATATTACGGTAGTCGGGCTGGCCATTGTCGTTACGCTCGTGGTAACCACGGTAGTTACGTGAAATTAACCTATCAGAGGCCCCTCGCCGAGAACACGAAAGTCTCGTTCCATTTTCCGACAACTACAACTCAGCGAGGCAAATATTGTCGTCCTTACGCTCTTTACTTCCGCACGAAATATTTTACGCCTTTATAATGGAAAGTAAAATTGCCGGCGCACTCGAACTTTGTTTTACGCGATCGTTCTATGCTTCGTAAACATGCCCGTAACGAAACGCTAATTGCATTACATCCTATAAAAGCAAAGACGCTACTGGGATTACAACGTTTCGCAAAATTTCCTACAGGGGTACTATTTACTACCATTCATCGATCGCTGTGAACTCTTAAGAGGTGCACCGCTAATTAATAATTTATGGAAGAATTTTCTGACGTGCAGTTTTGGTTGTCGCGTTACACGATGATTGGAATTTCGCGATGATCGTTCTCGCATACCAGGGAACATAGCTCAACGTAACGTTGCGTAGTAAACTCTTTAGCTCCTGTGCATGGACAAGAGTTAACTCTTCTCATGCACGTCGAAACAGTATTTCAAGTGCAAGCCATTAAGCCCTCAACACTCCCGGTAGTGATTAGGTCAAGGGGTTAAATCCTTGTCAGTGTTAGTGCTCAGCGAATTTAATCATGGTGTTCTAGGACAATACTGCATATTCGTGCCACCAGGCTACAAAGATAATTGCGTTTCCTGCATTAATCAACTATTCAATGTTCGCGTTCTGGTTTCCTTCGACCTTGTTGCAATAAGGCTTCGACCGTTTAACGCTTAAGTTTAATTAACTATTAGCAGGAACGTATCGAGGAACGTTCGATCCGCTTATCTCGGCGTCCAGGATTGAATTACCTCGGAGAAGCATATCAGTTGAATACAATGTGTATTTATCGTATTCTGATTATTGATTATTTAACCTTCTGCCGTGCGGCCGTGAGGCATCGGTACCGCACTTTTTGAAATAGACGGTAACTTTTTTGAATATCGATATACCTTCTTAGGGTGCACAGAACTGTTCGTCGATGAGAAGAAGGCACCTGAGGTGGTCCGAAGGCAAGAGTCGGTCCGCCTGTCCCCACTTCCGACGCTCTTTCGGCCCTCCGTTCGACATAATAGTAGGATTCCTATTTCCGCGGGAGACACGTAAACTCTACTGTCTCCAGTACATATAGGATAAGAGGTATTCTTTATCTACACAACTGCACACTCGCTCTATCCCACGCAGTTTCTAGCCGCTTCGTCTGTTTTCCTCGTCGGGCGTTTCTACACGAGTTCCTTAGTGTGCGTGACCATTCGGCCAATGGGAAGGATGCGTGTGCCCCGTCTGTATGATTGTGTTGGAGTAGGTAGGGCCCAAACGCTCCAACCAATCAGACCACATTTTTCTCAGGTGCCTTCTTCTCATCGACAAACTGTACTGTAGGGAGCTAGAAAGAAGGCATCCGGGGGAGCGGGCGTAGGAAACGGACTTCGCCTGTCGCCACTACCGACGTTCTTTTGACATAGTAGTAGGATCATTATTAGCGCGAAGGACGCATAAATCCGACTACAGGTATGAATCCGACTTCTACGCCAATGCTTGGAAAAGCTACCTGACTTTATTAGTGTGCGTGACAGTTCGGCCAGTGGCGAAAATACCCGTGTCCCGTCGGTATAGTTGTGTTAGAATAGGTTGGACTCATGCGCTAGAACCAATCAGGCTCGTTTTCCTCTCGGGTGCCTTTTCTCCAGCTCTCTACGGCACCTTCAAGACACAAAATGGCGTAAGTTTCGGTTTGGTTGGTCAGAGAACTTTTTCTTGAATTTATGTGATAAGGATTATCAAAATAAGTTTTACTAACAGTTTATCAATTATAAACAAAAAAAAAAGTTCAAAACACGAGTGTAAAGCAATTTAAATACAAGCTTTCAAAAGTGCGGCATAAAAAATGCTGCCGGGCGCATTACTTTGTGATCTTTAAGGGCGCGCACGGCAGAGGGTTAACTATCGTAATTTGACGAATAGTCGAGGATCGATATACACCCTACTTATAATATTTATCGATTATTGTTTAAGAACATTTCTAATTAAAGAAACACCTTTTCGCTCTTATCATTATTTCGCAAAAGTAAGGCGATATCAATTTTTACCGCCGATTCGCTCGTCGATGGAATATTTTGTCAACCCGTCATCCGAGGTATAACGTAGAATTAATTATAAGCGGTTGGCTTTAAAATAATTGTTTCCTCGCTCGGCAACGTTGAGGGCGCTACAAATTTACAACCAACGGAACGGAACGGAAACATAGTTGCGGGATTAGCGGAAGAATTAACAGGAAAGTTTGAAAAATTAGCGACCGTCGGAACGTCGTACGCGCATGAGTTATCTAAACACTCGACTCGCTTCCGTATCCGGCTAAATGCGGCATGAAATAAATTCAATGGTTTACTGGAGAGCTTACGGGCGACGGGCCATTGGCAGCAGTAAACATTCATTAAATTTCACTGTAACCGCGTAATTTACATGACCGCCGCGTCGCAGTAATTAGCGCCCGGCGTTTTGCGTATTTTCGCAAACAAACTCGGCACGTCGTATACCGGCAATGCCCTGCTACGTGATCTGCACACCTTTCGACGATTTCCCCGGAAATAAAAACACTGGGGAAACACGCACTTTTGGGTCGTGCGTTCGTCGCGTTGCTTTTAACGTCGGACGTGCTGCCGGGACGACGTCGATAATTATAACGCGTTCGGTTCGTCGAATAAATTTTGCGAACCGTTCAGAATTTCCCGATAATACCAATTCTGTTGATTATAGTACCAGCGGCTAACTATGCCGGAGCGGTAGCATGCTTGTAATTATTTGTCAAACGTGTCAGTTCGGAGTGCTATCGATAGTTACGATAATTGTAAACGAATAGTCCGAGGGAAATGTGTGTGAATCCCGTGAGGAATTAAATCACGCATATCGTATCGTTTGAACTTTAAGCTACTGCCTGGAATTGTCAATCAAGCCAGGGAGAATCAAAGTGTTGCGAATCATTTGTACGTTTTTTAAAGGAATTTAATGTTTCTGGAATTTTTCCATAGAAAAGTCAAGTATTAGCATGCAATAATTCTGTTTTCGATTAAAGATCAACACCACTTTGATTTTCATTGGCCCAATTTTTTAGAACACCTCTTTTGTACGAAGGATCGGTGGATATTTTGAGTGAAATAGGTATTTGAACGATTATGGTATTTAGGTAAAACCTACGGTTATCGAATAATTTCTAGGAATTTTATTACCTTCCCGTTGATGATTAAAAAGAAATCGTTTGTCGAAAAATTGATCTCACTCCTTCTCATCTTCCATACTCGATAACTCGACTACGGATGTTCATATTTGTATAGAATACCGGTAAACAAGTGAGACTCGACGGAAAATTTGTTTCGTTATAGGATGAATCTAAAAAAATGTATTTTTCCATATTATACGTTCTGCATCGTGTGTACACATGCGTATGCGGTGCGTCCTTACTTTTTGCCGCATAACAACGGCAGCATATTTTACGAGTAAAAATAAGAGAAAATTGTTATACAAACATACGCTCTCAGATGCATTATTATAAAATTATAGAATTAAAGGATTATCAACCAGAAGGTCGCAATGAATTGAACTCAATTTTTTATAAATGTTCCTCTTTATTTATAAGGATGGACGAGAGTTTTAAACAGGGACGGAAAACGAAACCGAAACCGAACCGAACCATCCAGGTAAGGAACGGAACGTATGCCGCCCGAGAGATTGTTCCGTTCCGAAGAACGTAACGAAACTGGACACCTCGAGTTGTCGTGACAACTGGGCCCGGAACGTTCCGCTTGGTTCCATCTTCGGAACGGAACAATCTCTCGGGCGGCATACGTTCCGTTCTTCGGAACAGAACGATTTCTCGAACGGCTCACGTTCCGTTTTTCGGAACAGAACAACTTCTTGAACGGCTCACGTTCCGTTTTTCGGAACCGTTCTTTTCCCGAATTAAACTTGGCTCAAATTTTCTTTGCAAAATTGTGTAAGTTGCCACGCTCGTTGAATTTGTGTACGTTGACAGATGAAATTAACAAATACACTTAACAAAAGATAATAGTAAGCAAGTAAATGAAATTGATCGTGTGTCCACGATTGTAAACTAATGCGCAGTAATAAATTCCACCAATAACGAAGTACTGCGGATAATTGGATACTTATAAATCTAACGTACAAAAAACGTAATGATTCCATATGGGATAGAAACATTTAATTAGAAACTTTAGTTAGAAAATTCCATTGTTACATTCCATTATTCACTGTAGTAAGGAAAGTTAAGTCCTTAAGGGGGTACACGACAGTAAAATGTTCAAAAAATCGATTTTTTGGTTGCATTTTCAGATAGTTTATAATGTTAAGAATGTATTGGGAAAATTATTACCAAAGTACCTACTGTTGCAGAAATTATAGACCAATTTGTTTCATATCTGTAATCCTCTAAAATGCTTTATCAAACTTCAAATGCGTTTTTCTCGAAACGTGATTTTCAAAGTCAAAATTTGTACACAATATTACTGAAAGATTTATTTTGTTTGCAATGGTCTTTGATTTATACACGGTACATCCATTATTCTACACAGGTAGACTAGCTTTTACATTTACTTTCGGCGGACTTTTATTATTTTCTCTATGTCCTTTTATGCCAGCGATGAACGTTCCTGAATTTTAGTCAAAACCCTCTCATTATGTGGCATGATGACCGTGTTATTGTAATGCTATTGAACCAAAAAACTCGGGTCAGCGCATTCGGGCGCGGTCATTTTGGGCCTACCGGGTGAGTCTGAGCGGGCAAATTCCAGGACCTGTGCCTCAATTTCTTCGAAACGAGCTACCGCATAACGGTTCCAAGCTGCCTTTTCCTCGTCAAAATTGTGTTACCCTACAACGGCTTAATCGGTACCGACGTTTTTTTATTTGTTTTAAATAAATAAAAGCGGTTCATATCTCCGGTTGCGTATATGCTTTAAAGTTTGCCGAAGTCCGTTAAAAACTATCGTTAAAATGAGAATTTTACATAATTTCAGCAAACTTTAGTGCACATGCACGACCGGAAGCTATGAACCTATTTTAATTATTTTTTAACACCTTTTTACAAGGGGACGCTACGACATTGGGGTTACCGATTCGGTCGAAATTGATGACAGAGTGAACACGCGTATTGCCTACTCTCGCCCCTTCTCCTCGGCCGAGGGGGAACGAGGGATGTAAACAGAAACAAAATTTAGATCTGGAGTCCACGTTCATTGTCTAAGGTGTCGACTCCCGGTTGCCACGGCATAAGACCTTTTCTCTCTCTCCCACGCTCGAAGCGCGGGTAGGAAAGGGAGGGACCCACAAGGCGAAAATGCGGCAGGGTGGGGACGCGCCTTACCGACTCTCGTCCCTTCTTCTCGGCCAAGTGCGAGCGAGGGGGAGCGAGGGAGGTAAAGACAGACAACATTTATGCTCTGACAGTCAAATTAACGATTCTTTTTTATTTTTATGAATTATGCGTTGAGGAACAAACTTTTTGAACAAGGTTGAAAATTCTCGTGAAACCACAGTCTTTTCCGACTCGAACTTAACAACTTTAACTTAAAAATGTTCAACTTAGAAAGCAAATTTATTACGATAAACGAGTCCGCGGCTGGTAATTTTTGAAGAAAAAGTGTCCCAATTTTTCAATGTCTCAAACTCCTGGAATGTAGAAATAAAACATAAAAAAATGTGGCATTCGGCAGAGGGACCCATACAGCGAAAATTGGGCAGGGTGAACACGCGCCGTGCCGACTCTCGTCCCTTCTCGGTCAAGTGCAAACGTGAGAGGCGACGGACGAGGGAAAGAGAGTATCGGCGCCAAAAACGAGCGCATTTTCTTAAAGCCTTCCAATGCCCCTTGAAGCAACGTTTCTGCAGCGTTGGTATAGGCAATAAAACATCTGGTCGCCAGACTCACTCGGGTTCGCGGAATTCGGGCGCAAGGTAAAGTTCGGTACCCCAGGTACACAGTCCACCACCCTCTGCAACTCTCTTCGTCATCCACAGGGTGGAAATTAGAAATTACAATTACCACTTTCTACTAAATAGTAAAAATATGAAAAAAAATAAATACATGAACACATCCGTCAGCGTAAGGAAATTCGTTGATTTTTTGGTGACGATATTTTTCCTTTTTTACGTTCATAAAATTCGTGGATTTGCTGATTTCCATATTGTTGTTTGATATATATGTATAATGTCGATGTTACAATATATACATCCATATACACACATCGTTTACGGTAATATATATACATACATACTGTCGGGTAATTAAAAAAAAATTGGAAATAAAATCATTTTTTTTTTCATATCTTCACTATTTGTTCTTCCGCTTCTTCATCCGCAATCTGCGCAAACGAAACATAGCCGAAAACTAGCACATTTTCTTAAGGTCTTCCGATGCCCCTCGGAACAATAGCGACCTTTTTGCACCTTCGGGTCTGTAAGACTTTCTCTCTTTCTTCCTCGCTCCGTCGCGGTTGAACATCTGCGAGGATAGGAAAGCTGCTTCTCGATCAAAGTGCTAGCGCGAGGGAGCGAAGGAGGAAAAGAGAGAGACGTTTACCTGGGAACGGAGGTCTACCTGCAAATCGTCATTGACACGCTGTGCCGAAGCTGACGATGAGAGAGAAATGAATGAAAAGAAAGAGAGTGCAAGGGAAGCACAACGATCTCGGCAAACTGTTAGTTATAAACTATCTTTGAAGGCGTTCTGCCAGGTGTCAACAACAAATATAAACATTATATGAACAACAAAGTTCTTGAAAGATGCGCCACGTGTTTTAACTGAGAAACACACCGAAAGATATTTGAAATAATGAGATATTTTTCATTTTGCTAATTATCGCAGTTGAATTTATTACTGCGCATTAGTTTACAATCGTGGACACACGATCAATTTCATTTAATTGCTTATTATTATCTTTCGTTAAGTGTATTTGTTAATATCCTCTGTCAACGTACACAAATTCAACGGGCGTGGCAACTTACACAATTTTGCAAAGAAAATTTGAGCCAAGTTTAATTCGGGAAAAGAACGGTTCCGAAAAACGGAACGTGAGCCGTTCAAGAAGTTGTTCTGTTCCGAAAAACGGAACGTGAGCCGTTCGAGAAATCGTTCTGTTCCGAAGAACGGAACGTATGCCGCCCGAGAGATTGTTCCGTTCCGAAGATGGAACCAAGCGGAACGTTCCGGGCCCAGTTGTCACGACAACTCGAGGTGTCCAGTTTCGTTACGTTCTTCGGAACGGAACAATCTCGCGAGCGGCATACGTTCCGTTCCTAACCTGGCTGGTTCGGGTTCGGTTTCGGTTACGTTCGGTTCTTTTTTCCGTCCCTGGTTTTAAATGAATTAAACGTAGTTAAAAATCTCCCATCCGTTCTTATACTGTACCGAACGATTGTACAATTATTAAAAATAAAGAATTTTTTGGGCGTTTGTTTATATCTCATTTTTCTCTCATTTTTATTCGCAGAATATGGTGACATCGTTACGCGGAGAAAGATAGGCATGCCGAGTATACAATTACGCGCTGCGAACGTGTTACACACTTGACGCACGTATAGTACATTCGCGTTGTAAAATCAGTGCAAAATCATTCCAGGGTACACTTATTTTGCATAAACATCACCCGCAGTTTACTGATAAATTATAGAGGCCTAAGGGTTGCAGGGTCACAGTTCATTGCCGTAGAATATAACCGCATCGAATATGCGTATTCGCCGGAATATGTCTCTATTATACTTCGCTGAACGGTTTTTTTCTGCCAGCAGCAGGGTAAGAAGTTTACATTAGAATGGCAATAAATCTTTACGGAGCCATGATCTTAATCGTCGTGAAAAGACTGCGGAGCGGCGAACGCAAAAAGAATTACGAGGCAGTTCTGACTTCTCGTAGCGTCTCGATCGTACAGCGATTATATGTATGAGTATTTTGCTTTTTACTAAAAATATGGAACACATGCAAAAAAGAATGAAAAAAGTTTAGACAACGTATAATCCTCAGAGTACTTTCAAGCCTTTGTTAAATATTTGTTTATCGACGCTTTACTAATACTTTTCAATTGCACGCCAAAGAATGATACGAAGTTGTAGAAACAAGTTATAATTTTACTTAAAAATATTCCTACAATTTTCCTGGCATTACGTCAAGTGGAAAGTCGATACTATCCGTTATCTTTCCGCGCAAAAATATTTCGGTTCATTGAACAATATCTGGATAAAGAGGTATTCGATCATCATAGACGCGGATAGTTGGAAGATAATCTCCCCCGTTCTATGGGCGACTGAAAATCATTAATCATCCCTTTTTTTTATTCTTTAGGAATTATTCGATCGATTAGACTCGCGTCAGTCTTCGTACATACAATCTGTTTTAATTGGAACATTGTCGTCGTGCCGGATATATTTTCATTAAACGTAAATTTTCAATCGAAACGTTGACGAGCTACAATATTGTTTAAAGCTCCAGGGATCTCGTATGCGGAATTATATTTTCAAAATTTTTGGAGAACTGGATTCGTGCTTTTGAATATAGTATAACTAGTAAAAGACTGGTTCACAAAGTCATGCATTGCGTTACGAGGATCTGGGAGTCATCCGGTCGCTTCCGGAAATCCCCGATAAAGAGAACGCGAAAAAAAGAGGATGGGGGAAGGTTTTTTTGTAGGAAAAAAAATTTGAAAGCGTAAGCACCCTTGGGGTGAATGAGAAGAGATAATACACAAACCCCGAACAAACGGGGAGGGCGCATGGAGTTGACTGAGGCAATTAGGCGTGTGGGGTGGCACGTTTAAAAACAGGTCACGTATGTGATACATCACTATAAAAAAAATTTTGACACGCGGATGAGCGAGGCCGGGACCGTGATTTTATGAATTTAGAATAAACGAGGTTGTGCCCCGCGTTAGTTTCGTTTGCCATATTACCAATAACGATGTTACCGTCTAATGATAAGATGTATAATAATAAGAATATATATTTCACGCGAAACTTTACGTTGCCAATGTTGTCGAGCTCTTCGTGTTATACGAGACGACATAAAGCGACTGCCGATCGAAAATAAGCCCCGATGAAATTCCCCATGAAATAGAAAACAATTCCCCTCATGGAAAATCGGACATTTTTTACCGTTCTCATAAATCGCGGGATGCGTCATATCTTTAGGGGGAGGGGGTAGGGCGAGACCCCGTCCTATCGTAAAAAGGGTGCGATTTTGCAAAATAAAAGACCTGTGCAGCCGATTGAAAATCAATATCGGATTTGCCCCCACACCCACCTCCTCCCACATCCATCCCCCTTTTTGCGGGCGTAAACGTGTTTACAGCCGACGTCGATCGTTTCTTATTTCTCTCATTCTAACCTTCGCCCCCCGCATCGCAGTTTCGTTTTAAACGGCTCCATAGAATTTTCTGGGAGATCTATTCGGTCTCAGGTTTCCCGGGGGGAGGGGGATAACATTCGGTATTTCTAAATCCGAAGAAATCCGTTCGCTTGTAACTCGTACGAGGACACGCGTATCGCGAACAGGCTTGTCGCGAAATTTACATTTTGATGCGGCGCTACTTTGTCCGCGTTTTAATACTTTCAGCAAGACAGGATGATGACCCGACGTTGACAATTGACTTTAGATTAGAAATTTATTCCACTTTCGTAACTCTGTTTTTATCCCCCCAATCTTTGCTTCATAATTTTCCCAAACGTCACGAAACACGAAAGGATTGTTCTCGTGTACAAAGAAACAGTTTTTGCTTTTTGCTATTTTTATCTCGCCACGCGTTTGCCCGGTGTGTCGATTTCTTTGTATCGAGAAATCGTGACGGCACGGAGATTAGACAAATCAACGAGGTTTTATATGAATGCACCGAGGAAGTTCACCTTTGCGCGATACTCGGTCGTTGTTTATTTCCGACCATCATAACGGACGTTAAGCTTCGGTCATCGCTCGTTCAGCAGAATGTCCGGCGAAATTAAAAATCGATTAACCACAATGCAACGGTGTCAATTACAGAGGCCGTTCCTTTTTCCGTCGCATTCCCCGCCTATTGTCCTCTTTCCCTCTTTCTCTTACTTTCTTTCGATTGCGCAAAAAACCGGATGGCAAAAAACCGCGAAAATGGTTCGAGCAATACTCTTCGCTGACGAGAGAGACGTATCCCGGTGCCTTCGATACATTTCATAGTCGTACCGGGACATTTTTTCTATGTTCTGATAATTTGACAATTATTCGGGAAGCCAGTTTCAAAGGTCTCGCTCTGTATATTAAATTCATGTCTGCTCCTCCGCAACTAGGTTCAACGGAACCCGAAATATCGACCGAGCGTAAAGTAAGTTTTTCCTCGTTTCTGTTTTTCCTGGAGCCACCTGCGGAAAAGTGTTGCTTCCGTGGAAAATGCGGACCCGGTTACAAATATCGAAAAATCATGGCTCAGATCGACTACCACGAGACGCGAGCAGACTGCCAGGACGAGCGATTTTGTATTCTACTTTCTTATACGTTGCTTTTATTGAATTTATTTACCGTCGCTGTTATTCGCTCTTGAATTTTAGGTTAGCGCGAAAGCATAAAGTAAGGGCGACAGTTTATTTTTGGGTGAGTTTAAATTACTTCTTTCACGAATGGTCTCTCTTTATTCGACCGCTCATAATCTTGCTTCTCGATAAACGTTGGATAACGTAGAACTTGCGCCACGCAAGTTCTTTCAAACTTCACCTCTTTCCACGAAACGTTACCTCCGCTTCTCATCGAACAACTCTTAAGTAGGGTTTAAGGTAAGACTCGAGAGTCATCGAGACACCTTGGAGCAAAGGATCTCGGTGATCATTGACTGCGACGATGCTCGAATACGAAATAAGTGGAAAGCTTATTCGTTTGAATGTTTGCTCGTTCAACAGTTTCCTTTCACCTAGAAGGCACAGGAAAATACTCTTTTCACATTTATGCCTCTTTATCGTACCCTTAAAACGCTTCGAGCGGTAAGTGCTTCGCAATAATACTACATGAAAGTAAAAAGGGCAAGTCGGTAAGCCAAAGTAAATTACTTTTCGATCGTGGAATCATAATAATTGCAACGTTGAAATATAAATGCCTGACGAATCTTTCCGAGTATCGTATCGCTTCGTTTAACAAATCGTAAGTATTGCTTTGCGCGTGTCGATCCCTCGGAAAGATGATGTACTAAACAGTTTTTATCATTTATTTTTAAATGTAAATCGATCCTTCCTGAGCTTGCGTGAACTGTTTGTTTACACGTACACGATTATTTTGATATTTATTTTCCACGTCGTTAGGTTTGTCGCAAACAAATGGTATTCTTTCCTTATTCATAGAAAATTTCGAGAGAATTAATATAAAGTAATTTTCATGACAATCCTTCCAATTAAGAGACCGGTGAAGCTTCGAATTAAAAACATTTATGTTCCCGACAACTTTTCAGTGGATTTTTTGCCTCGCGCATTCCCCTTTCCGCAAATTATTCAAATGCTGCCTGTTTTTATTTCTCGTTCATTCTCGTTCACGTTCGGAAACTTGACACGTTTCCCACGTATAAATCATTATTTCCCCGTAGATACAACAACACCGCAGGTTTACGTGTTATTGAGACGTTATGCGAGATGAATAAACATTACGTGTCCTGATCGATTGTCGAAATTTATTACACGCGCCAGATCCTTCTCAGAATTTTACTGAAATACGTTTCGAAAACAAAAATGTGGCAGCGGATTTGAATCGTGGGAGGACTTAAACCCCTATAACTCAATTTCTTATTTCATGCATAAAAAAGTTATGTAACGTAAAGCTAGCAAATATTAATCCTCAGATACGAATTAATAATTATTGTTCTATTTTCAAATGTGTCGTTTCAAAAGAACACTGTTTGCAATTTTCGTGTTACAACACAGTACAGTACCCGTGCATGCATTATTTTATGTATTTTTTCTGTTAGAGATGTCAGTCATGTATTCTAGAGTGCAATTAATACTAAAACTACCGATAATTAATGTATACTTATTTTTACCAGACCAGTCGAAGTGGCTGATTATATGTAAAAGACGTTATGCTCGATATTTTAAAAATGATGACAGTCGACATTTTTCCTCATAGTCACGAATATAAATCTCGATTTTTAAATACCTCACTTTTCTTTCTTCACCATTTTATAGCGCCGAAGGTGTTTATAATTATTTTGTAAACGTTCGGTACAATCAAACCGAGCGTAACCGAGTTGCACGTCGGCGTCGCGTCCGGATCAACTCAAACAGAAATTATCTAACCGACGCCGTACGTCGAGAAATCGACGGTTAAAGTGACAATGAGCGAGGTTTGCAAACATTTATACATTTCGAGTTTATCCCGGGCAAACATCTCACGAGTATAGAACACACTCTGATATACTATTCAAGCTCTCCGTTATGACAGTTTAGAATTTACCGGACAGGACCTCGAACGTTGTTACTAGACCTTTCCCGCGATACCATCGTACGAACCGATGTAATTTATCTTTAACGCGGTTTTGGAACGGTTGGTGCACGGTAACCAATGGAATATACCCGGTATCGGCCGATAAGTAATCCAAAATATCGGAAAATTAGTTTATGCAGTTTAAGTTTTTGTATCGCAGTAGAATAAGGCGGAAGATTTTTTCGAATGTCATAATAATGATCTTCTACCGTACGTTTTCCGGTTCAGGAGCACCTCGCGTCTGTTTATTTAAAATAAACAAAAGAAATAACGAGACAAACAATGAATTTTGACTCTAATTGTAAGGTTTAAACCAGGCCTGGGCGGCCACTGCTCATTGAGCAGCACGGCAACCCGCCGTGCAGCATGCGTCATCCCCACCATGCCTCCCGGTGCGTGTCTAATGGCCATCACGCACTAGGCGATTCCTTGTCGCGTGTCGCGGCGGCACGCGACACGCGACAGCGATTTTACATGCGCGACACTCAACGCGACTGCCGCCGCGATTCTTGAATATATCGTTTCTGCAGCTTAGTTTTACAATTAAAGTGTCAGTGGAAGGTGCTGTGGGCATTTGCACTTACATGAATTGACGAAGAAGAGACACCGTAAACATCGAATACAAAGATATCGAGAAAAAAAAATCAGAAATTTTTTTTTTTTTCAATTAATTCGTAAGATTCGATCAGTGTACTGTTCACTTTCATGTTCCATAATGATGGACGATTTTCTAGCGCAAAAACTAATGTTTTACGTCGAAATCCATTGCCAGAATGGTTGGATTTTCGAGTAAAATCGCGCCGACACGCGACAAGGAATCTCCTAGTGCGTGGTCCCCCATATATACGCCTGTAGAACTCGACTGTCGCGCTGTCGCGTGCCGCCGCGACACGCGACAAGGAATCGCCTAGTGTGTGAAGGCCCTAAGAGTGAGATAGATAGAACGCTATCCTTCTTTGCGTTTGCATGGCGTGTATCTAAAAACTGGGTGGGGGTACCGAAACGGCGTGAGGAGAGTGAACCTCCCCGTGGTTGCCCGGGCTTGGTTTAAACAGTGTTCTGGACAAATGGTTTCGATTCTCTTTTCATCTACGGATCGGTGAAAATAGGAGGAATATTTTGCGGATAGCTGAGGCCGAAATAAAAACCGTTATTTGGAATAGTATTTCTTGCATTAATGTTTAAATCTAATATTACCAAATGAAAATTTTATAGTTATTTAAATTGATAATGTGTATGATCACCGGTAGAAAATTTATGCGAACCTGGATGGTATTATTTTTATTCAAAAAGAATAGTCTGACGCTGATCTTGATCCGAATCTTGATCTTATTTTGGGTCTGGAAGCAGTAAACAATATTTCTAAATTTGTATTTATCTATTCGTGTATTTAAAAATGTTGTAGAACTCATACGCGAGTTGAAATTTTGTTTTCATTTGTTTCCGTATCAGCCAAAATTTTTCCGGGTGTCGCGATACTTTATCGAGATTATAAATCAATGAAAAATGACCAATCATTTCTGCATTCCTCCTAACAAAACGGAGGGTATTTTGTGGGATTGCGAGGGTAAGTTACATACCGTTCGAATCGAATTTACTCGATTACGCTATACCGACCGCATTTTCCAGCTGCGGAATTCGGGTTAACCGATTCCTTTGACGCGGTTGATCGAGCGTTACTTGATACAATTAGAACTCAAGATCGCGTCAAAGTGTACGGTTACGGATGCGGGTTGGGAATAATTTCCGTTCCGTCGTATTGTTACTGTATTAGTATTTCCTATTGCGTCCGTTGGTTTCAGTAGTTCTCCCGTAGCTGATACTGCAATCAAATCAGGAAAAGAAGAGCGTGGGTTTAACTTTGTGTTATTATTACGTTTAACCGGAAAACCCATTAGTGCGAAATCGCATACAAATGTTTGGTGTAACGGAGCATGAAAATATATTGCTATTCGTATCGCGGCAGTTCCGATAAATGAACCGTTATTAATTTTCACCAATATAAAACGATAACAAAAATGTTTTAACGATCGTAATGTTACTATTATTTCTATAATAAGTTTTGTCCGACAATTGATATATCGCGCAATTGCACTACAGAAGTTTCTGAATCTTATACTTTTTTTGTGTAATGTTATTTCTGTATGCTTTTAATGAAATTGATGTAGGAATGGATTTATTCCTGGATCAATTTAACAAATGATAGAATATAATTATTATTTAAAGGTTGTCTTGCGAGCCTCTATACGCGACTTGTAGTTACGAAATACAACTTTTACTACTGTTACAACTTTAACTACACAGTCCTACGTTCTTTTCCTCAAGGGCCACTCTCAACAACCGTCACTAAAAGTAGAGTTTCGTTACCACGACCGATCGCAGTCGTTCTTTTGATCATTCGCCGATCTTTCGTTTCCCCCACTACTCGCCTGCTGCTGTGCATGCTGTCTGTGTCTATCTTTATTTTCAACGTACTTGTCGTCCGACGATCAGTCGCAGCACTAGACCGGGCTAGTGGTGCGATCGGTCGGGTCGTCCGACGACCGAGAGTCGTGGTAACGAAACCGGCCCCATTTAAAACAACGTGTAGAGTGTCGCAGTCGTCCACGACTGTGCCTGGTCGTGGTAACGAAACCGGGCCACCGACGACAACGTTTGTCGTGGTTGTCCACGACTGCGATCGGTCGTGGTAACGAAACCGTATAGCTTAACGAAACCGTACCTTAACCGTTTTCGTCGCTTGACGACGGCCGGGCCACACACATAACCCACACGTTCACACTTACGTCCTTGATCTTCGTCGTTTCAACGACGGCCACATCACGCGTTATCCATACATTCACACATGCGTACGCTCACACCTGCACCGCACCGCTCTCACGATACACTGCACTTCTACATTGATAGATTATAATTCCTGTCTTTTCGATAGCAAAACAAAAACCATTTTATGCTGTTCGAAAGGGCGCGCAAACGTGAAACGGACGGATTTCGTAAACATAAATTCTACGGTGTGCTTTCGCTCCATCAGATAAAATTGAAATTTCGCCGGGTACGCCGCTGTGCCAACAATTGCATGCGTTTACGGTTCAAAAAGGATCTACTTCAGCAAACTTTTAGTACGGATTAAACAACAAGAGTCGGCATTTTGAATAATTTAGCCGGATCTTTCACCGGGGTAAAATTGCATATCTCTTACAACGGATATATTTACGTGCTGATAATTGATTCTCTCATTAACGGTAGGCTAAATACATTTGATTGCACGAAACAATTTTACAAAATCAACGCCGTTTCATTAGAACGATCGGAGCGAACTTGATATCTTCTGCCGACAAGTAAACGGAAATAAGTATAAATTTGATTCTACTCCGTAATCAATTTAACGCGTTGTTCGCAACGTCATCCATGTCATTCGATATCCGGAGAGTTAGGAGACACCGTATATAATATTATATGCATATATAAGATGAATATTCCGTAACTATTATAGTGCCGAAATTCACGCGTCACCCGAACGTGTCCGACGTGGCGATCAACCTGTTAACGTTCCTTCATAATTATTCATGTTCGACATAACGATGTCTCTTGAAAATAGCAATTATCAATACTTCTCAACGACGACACGCTATTCGCGTAGAGCAGGGCGACCCGTTACCACGTGATAGGAGTAACGGCGAGAGTGTTCCGTTCAAAATAATCGAACAATAATTAATCGACTCCCCAGGCCGCATTCCATATTCATCAGTGGAACGTAATGTCACGTTCGTTGTTGCTGGAAAAACAAAGGTTTGCCTGGAGTCGATGCGCTAATTCAGAGAAACAACGCGGTTTGAATTTACGGGAAAATATACGCGCGCACATCTTTGCTCCCGCGAGAACTCCTTTCCTTAATCAGCGTATCAAAACAAATAAATTAATAAATCGTATCGTGAAATTGGGGATACGCGGATATCGAAAGGTAATGATATTGCGTAATTTCGTAACAAATTAATTAATTAAGGCGGCCACATTTTTTTAACGGTTTTCAACCATCACTCTGTTTCATACGGCTTCGTTTCTTTGACGTTTCAGAATATTATTAATTGGCTCCATGCTTGACGTAGCTTTACGATATCACGTGTGCCGAATGAATACGCGTTTAAACAGCAACATGATGTGTAAACAGTAGATAGCGATAATTATACGCCTGAATTAGACCGATGATAATCAACTGGAAATACCTACATCCAAATGCGTGTCAAAGCTTCACATTAAATTTAATGTATTATCGAACATATTGTGGTCTGAAATTTTTGGGTTTGAGTTTTGTTGCTTTTCGGGCATGTTTTGCAACCCTTATTAATAATACGTAAACAATGTTTCGATATGTCAAACGTCCGAGTTTTGGAATTCGATATCTCACGTTTTTATGGCCATCTGTCTGAAATATTTTGGAAAATTAATTTGAGTCACTAACCCTGCAAGCTACCAAAGGCGCATCAAAATCGATAACCCCAGTACCTGGTGCTCTCCTTATAAGTACTGTTTCTTATGTACTTTTCGATACTGATTCTGAATCCGTCGTCAGGTTAGCCTAATCAGCTTTAATAGACTATATTTGAAAAATCAACAATTTTAGTCCAATAATGGATATTATGACCATTAAAACTTGCTTCGCCTGACTAAATATTATGGAATAGTACATCAAGATTCATTTGAGGCACCTCTGATTATGTGTTAGTCATGGGGAGAAAGGAATTAGGAGACACTTTCACCCTCTAGGGATTTTCTGACCACCGTGTCTTCCTGGACCAACACCCATTGGAAAAATATGCGTTTTTCAAAATTTGAAACGCGTGTTTCTAAAAAATTGTGCCTGACACACTTTGGAAAGCAGATTCAGAATCAATTGAGAAAATACTATGAGATTGACACCCAACCTATTCGATCAAAGAAACACTCAAAAAGTGAAATTTTGTTTATCATTGTAATAAGCCGTGCCCGTCGCTGGATCGAGTCACGCATATTCATAATAATATTTATTGATGACAATAATATGATTCACGTTCGTTAAGGTATACATATAGAAAAGAACGCACAAAAACGAAGGGGTGGAAGGATGATGCTGACGATACTGTTTATCTGTACATATAATTACACGACAGCAAATTCTATGAGAATGGAATAAATAATAGTTTAGCGTGTAATCCATTACCAGTTTGTCTGGCAGACAATAAAACTATTTATGTCCTCTGATAACCAGCATGTAATTGGAGGTCTTGGCATTGATTGACACAATCAACGACCATCACTCGCGTCGACGACTATTTGTCAATGTCGACCATACTCGAGATCAGTAGGCATACCGATGGCCATCCGTGGAATTCGATCGACAATGATAACGGCTGATGAGATTGCACCTTGGCGCGTTACAAAAGGACGAAAGGTGGTAAGAGAAATTTTCATCGCAATCGATATTACCGTTTTCGGTAATGACGGTAACGATTTTTCGGTTACACTATACTTTGTCCTCATTTTACATCGCCCGCTGGACATTTTTCAATTTACAATTAAAACGGGGCGGGATAATGAACGGATCAAAAGTTTCTTCGCAAAGCATTGCTCGCGATTGGCCAATAGGAATTCTATTGATATAAATTTGATCGCTGAAAACGGTAAAAAGAGAGAAATTCAAAACACGCTAAATGACAGGGTGGACTGTGTGGGAAAAAAGTGTGGGTGTAAAGCGATGGTCGTGCGTCATTGTTCGGCGCGGATTTCGCAACAAATATTCGCGACGGAACGCGAATTGTGTTTTCCCGTTTGTTTCGCGGTGAATTCATGTAGAAATTCGAATGGTGCGCAGCTTGTATTGAAATTAAACATGGCCAAATGGTTTTGGATTCTTTTTTCCTTTATATCTTAACACGTTAATTGGAAGAGCAGCGGAATTCCATCCCATCTTTCTCTTTTGCTCGTTACGCTGTCCCCGATTTTCGTATTAACGTTAATGTAAATTAATTATGCGAATGTAAGTCCGTTGCATCGAGTATAAAATAATGACGGTAAAAAAGAAACTGTAATCGGGTCGCGTTACTACGCTTTATTACACGATTTATGATTCTATAACTCACGCGCACGGGTGCTATCAGGATTTCTGTTTTCACGAATTTAATGGACACGATCGTGGGTTACCGACACGATTTTAAAATTCGTAGAATATATTCTGAGGATTACGTTATCTCGCACACACAATGGTATGTACCGCGAAAAGGGTGGTCGTAATGCACGCAAATCCATTATTAATGCTCCGTTGAGCGAAATTAGGGGACTGCCTGTAACGATTGGTGCCTGCCAATTCCGCTGATAAAAGCCGTATAGGTTGATTAATATTTACGATTTTATGATTTAGTCCCTATACTCTCGTCTGATAAAATACGAGAATTACGCCGACGAGTGATCCGTTTACGCGAAAAGAAAAGATTTACCATATTTCTCTCAACTTGCTATTAATTTATCCGGGATGCTAAAGACATTATTGGGAGTCGATGGGAAATTTAATAAAAATCACAAATATAGTTATATAAGATGATTATTATAAAAGTGTTGCTATATGTATATATTAAGAAATATAAAATGTGAAATTGCAAAACAAATTCATAAAAATAGCGAAAACTTTTATTTCTTCGTAACACATAAATAAATCAGTAAAAATAAATGTTGCCGAGATCGATAATAGGTTTCCAAGATTTGTAAAGGATCGGTAATACCAAAAATTTGACCACCGTTGAATTCAATTAATATGTCAATTACGAAACGTTTGTACGTATTGTCTTTCGCAGTGAGTAATTGGGCGGTCGTTGTAACAGTCGTACAAATATACTGTGTTTTGCATTAACGATAATCGCATATGTTGACATTTCTCATTAACCTACTCGTGCGTGTGACGAGTTAAATTATTTAAAAATTTGCGTATTCGAAACAGGGGAGCGTCGATCATACCGTTCCGTTACAATGGCACGGTGTAATAATAATCCAATTATGCCCTGTAGTACCGCACAATTACAAAACCAACGAGATTTTAAGGATCTCGCTCTACTTTCGAGCGAGTAGTAAAGGATAGTGTAATTCGGTAAACACGGATTGCACGCTTTAAAACCTTTCCAGGGACAATTATGCTAAAAGTGCGTCCGAACTTTCGAAATTGGTACCAATTGTTTCGTGTAATGCATGTGCTTTCTTCCAAAACCTCAAATTGTCAAAGAATCATATTTCTATTTTGTGAAATTTACATACTTTAAAATCCAACAATCATTTGGTTCTCTTTTTTCGTTATCCGGTGCTCGGTATATTATAAACGCGTTCGGGTATTACAGACGTTGGAAAGTTTCGTGAGTTACGTGGGGGCTTATAAAATTTAATACTGGGTTAAATATATAATGGTCGGCGATAGATTTAAACGGACTTCGTTCTTGGAAGTTGGCTGATCTTAGAATATTCATCGTTTCGAATTAACAAATCGGTACGTCAGAATTTGTTCTGATCAGAAATATTCAATTATTTACTATTAAATAGATGTTTAGAGGAATGGGGTAATGTCACAATTTATAAAATGTAGACAAACACGTAAAAACAGTTGATTGCTGGCTGCAACGATTAAAAGCTCTGCTGATTAAAATGCACCGTCTGTCCCAAATCCGTGAGAATTGTTTAAACAAATAAAAGAAGACGTTTGTTTTTATGAAATTTTGAACTGATTTATTTTATTCAGAATACTCTCCGTTTGCGTCTTAACGATACTGGAAACGATCATATAAAATTTTTAAATGTTTTTTGTAGTCAATTTACGAAATCGTTTTCGTTCCAATGCCAACTTTTCTTTTGGTAATAACCAGAAATCGCAGAGATCCAATTTAGGTGAATATGGAGGGCGGTTGAGTACCTACCATGTTTGCTTTATTAGTCAAAATTTTGATTATGATATTCGTTTTGTGGGTTGGTGCATTGTCGTGCAACAACGACCAACCGCCTTGGACTCGGTATTCTGGTCGAACTAGAATAATTGTGGCCCACAAAATAGTGTGTTTGGGCGTCATGAATTGTCGAAATCCTAAGATTTTCTCGATTTCCTCGATGATGGAACTTACATAATTCTTTCACTTGGCTCGAACAAAAATGCGAAATTCGGAAACATGACGGTACTTTGAGCGTTAAACGTCGTCTTTCATTCCGGCACCTCGTTTCCCATGGTAATTTCCACCGGTGGTCAAGCAAACGGAAAAACAGGAAGTGCTGGAAGAAATGGGAAATTCAAAGTAACGCCACGGTGGATGTAATTCCCATTAGCGACCACGACGATATTGGATCTCCTCAATCTGTGGGAGATCGAACGAGCAGAGCTGTGGTCGTTGCGTGGAATGTGATTGCGCGAATCAACCAAGAGGAGAAGAAGAAGAGAGAGAGAGGGAACGCAAGAGAGAAAGTTGGAGAGACGGATATGCGCCAGGTGATGTAAAACCCAGGAACAGAGTGATAGAACGGATTGATAAGAGTACGAACATAAACACTACAGATAATTGTCGTTCTCATAATTAATCAGAAAAACACATTATAACGCACGGTACCGCAGTAAACTTTGTAAGTATACAAGGTGGGATCATCACATTTTGCCGTCTAGATTTACATCATTATTATTACGCATAGCAAAAAATGTTTAGGATGAAGTTATATAATATTATAATATATAATATTACGTTATATATATTACATTATAATTATACATTATATAATGTATATATTTACATCATCACATTTAATTCATAATATTGACCAGAAAGTCACGATTTCCTAACAACACTAAAATTAAAATATCTTCTAAACTAATGATTTTTTTTACATAAATAGGTTAATATAATACTTTTTTGTAAAGAATATTGTAGTATATATATATATATATAATCATACACCATGGCAACATTTATTACGAGAAGCTACGCAGTAAAGTAGAAGGCCCGCGTAGCGACAAAGGAACGAGGTGGAGGGGAGGTCCGCATGACACGACGTCACGGGACTCGTGCGCAGACTTGGATACGGACTTGACTGAGCGACACGTGTTACATTCGTTAGAAAGTAGATCTATTACCATTGTGAACGAGGGATCTTATATAATAAATATTGTTTGGCGAATTAAACGTCTACAAAATGAAGGAGAATCGGCTGATGCAATACAAAATATATGCTTTCATTTAAAAAAACGTTAAGGACCTTTATATGTCCTTTACACGTCCACTTACAAAAAAACTAATACTATCAGAATGTGCCCCTCGTAAAACCATTTAACTTCATCTGAAACATTAATTCTTTGCTATGCGTAATAATAATTACGTAAATCTAGATGACAAAATGAGGTGGCCCACCCTGTATATTTAGCGTTGCTGAATCGTAGACACAAACTTTACAACCTGATACGATTCATCAAAAGAAACAGAAATGTCTCGACAAACGTACGTCAGTAGAAAAAGCCTTAACAGACTCTTCAGTTTCTTTCGGTGAGTTTCGTGAGCCTGTGAAGTTTGTACCTATAATTCGGCAACACCCTATAGAGATGTATTATTAGTCGGCGTATTTTCGTGAGTCCACAAGCACACGCGCAAAGGGTACGCGAGGTACGTAAACGTCAAAATGTCAAAAGGCTAAACGTATGACGTTTACGGCTGTCACTGCACTACTCGTGCGCTATTTTAAAATCCTTATAGACTCATAAAAAATGAACGAAAACCTTACGCGTGTCGTGAATCTTCGGCTACGCTCGTCACTTGCATCGAGGCGTTTGCCGGGGAGCGTATAAGTTAATCGATTTAAGGGGCTATCGCTATGTGAAGCGCTTTTGTGGAGGTGATTTAAAGGACGTAATACATTTTAACCTGTTCGAGTTTTCTTTTTGAAATTTGTCACACACGCTTATTGATCCTCCAAGAATATGCACGAATTGAAAAAATAAATAAAAAATGTTATCATGTACTTTTGTGCGTTTCTTTGCATCGGTGCGGGGGAAACGCCCGAAATTTGCGACCAGTGTTGGGGATATTGTTTGAATTAAAAAAAGAAAAAAGAGAGAAACATGCTCTTCATCTACACGAGTATTGTGATGATTGGTACCAGATTCAGCAAACAAAAATTTGGCGGAATGGCAGCATGCTAAATTTTTATTATCCATCTTCCCCATTTTTCTGAACATTCTACGAGTTATACTCATATTTAAAAAAATTATTTCGACTCTCTTCTGCTACCAACGTTGAAAAGCAGTCTACCGAAGGTGTGTGCCAAATCTCAGCTTAATCGGCCAATTGATTCTCGAGATATCGTGGTCGTAGATTTGAAAAACATAGGTTCGAGAAAAACCGTAGCTGCGTCCCGACCGCGCCTCGCGAGTGTAATCCTTATAATGTCTGTAAATCGAATAATTTTACGAATTTCATTAAACATTACACATACATATTCAGAAAGGTCTGCAGAATTATAAAATATATTTTAAAACAAATCGATTTTTTTATATTTACATAGCTATACCCCCTTACTCTCCTCAATTACAAAGAAGTATCATAAATTATTGAAAATGCCCAACAGTGCTCAAGGCAACGCCGACTACAGCGGATCTTACGTTTCATTTCGCTTTTGTTATTTCACCGATGGTATCGCGTTAAACCACCGAAACTTGTTGCTCGCGATCACGTTGATACACCGTTGAATCTTTTTGGAAGTATCGCGTCAGTTATTGCAACTGGTTCCGAGAGAAGATAAGCCGCTTTACCTCCGTACCACGGTTTATTCGTGTCCGGATAAAAACAAACGCGTGTACGGTAGAACGATAAAATATCGAAGTGCGCTTCAATTTTGTTTGCTTTTTTTTTTATACAGGAATAGGAATTGGGCTTATGATGACAATCTCCTGTCGGGTGTTACGGCAACTCGTAATTTGCTCCATTGCGTTTCATACCTTCTGTTCGGTTTGTTCGAAGCAAACATCGCAAATTGTTGTTTGCTAAGAGTATGAATATATTTATAAAGTATCGAAATAAAGCTACTAAACAGAAAAGGTAAATATAAGTACCGTTGTTTATTATCGGATGGACTATTTAGGTTAGAAAAAACATCTTTATTAGTCCTGCATCAGTCGCGTGGCGTTTGTTATTGCACAGCAGATGAATATTTTAACCATAATAGAATACTTTTATTAACTTTGTAATTAAGAACATAATTATTAATTTTTGTAGTATTAACCCTTTGCACTCGGGTATCCGCTTCGTGGGGATATCAGCGTTTATAAGTGATTACAAAGGACGAATTTATTCCACCGCTGCGTTTTGGGCAATGTATCTTTCCCTGAAATTTTCTCTTGAAATTGCACAAAAAAGTTATACCAAAATATGGTGTAGTTAGTAAGATAACATGAAAAAAATGTGCGCTGATTTTACGTTGGAAGAGAACGTGAGAAGCGCGTTCACGGCGAGTCGAGCGCTTCTCTACCCCAGTTGAAAAGAGCGATAAGGAGGATTTGGAGAACAAAGGCTGGTATGCAAGTACGATTTGCACTGTATGGTGAAACTTGAACATGCAAATAAACAAGCCTAAAAGTGGAGAAGAGGATTTTCAAAGCTGAGCTCAGTTCGTATCGAAGCGTCAAGCAGTGCAGATAGGCCCTTACATTAATAAGTCAGAAAATCAGAAAAGTAATATCCTTTTGTGATTTGGTAATTTACAATTGGAGATTTCCAACTGCAAGCAATGTATATTAAGGATTGCTTAAGGGTATACCACGTCGTGGAAGATTATAAGAAATAAAATTTTGAATTTTTTTGCAAAAAATATTTTCCCCGATGTTTATACATTCATATAAATCGAACATCATTACAATACATTACTTGGTCCAAATGTTATACTATATAATATAAGGTTACAATATAAGTCCAATAAATGTTAAATACAATTTACTTATTAATATATACAATATTATTTGTATTATTAGAATACTACAATCGTAACACACGCGATTGATGCAGGGTTAATAAGAATACCCCATTGAAAAAGTTTAAACAGCAAACCCGCGATACTACTTACGTTTCGGAACACGTTGGATCCCTCCTCAGAAAACTTGATTTTATACCAGAAAATCTCGAAAAATAATTAAAAAATTAAAAAACTTACTAGAGCTTAAATACACACCCTCGTATTACAAGCCCTGGATAATAAAAGGACTAAATGGAAAAACAGCACAGATAAGGACAGTTTAACCTCTTGAGGGTCTAATGATTAAAGCGAAAAAATATATTTCATTTTTTTGCTATCACATGTCAAGTTTCTCCTTTCTATTGTTTGAGTGATTCTGCAGTAGTAGGGTGGGTCGAAAAAATGGATTTTTTTTCTGAACCGCTGCAGTGCGAAAAAGTTGCCTTTTATTATAAAAAGAAAATTTACGTAAAAAAGTTATAATTGATTGACATATTCCGGTCGCGCATCGTACTTAAAGTTTATAGAAATTGGCAAAATTGAATATTTTTCGTTATTTTTAAAAATTCATTAAAAATTCTACGATCGTCGCGCTGTATTTTGTTGCGCTTACTTTATGGTCGAATAAAGTTAAATAATTTAAAACATCATTAATATTTCAATGTGTTCGAAAAACGAGAATTTCCCAAAATTTCGCCAGTTTCATTGGACCGGGTAACATAAAAACATTAATGATGTAGACATATGTGTCAGTCTCCTTGAAGAGGTTAAATAACAATTGAGAAGTAGTGGAATGGCAGATAAATCAAAATCTAATAACCAAAAGATCTTCTAAATAGATAATACATAATATACCCTCGAAAAAAATTCGAAGATGTAGACATCCACTCTGGTTATTCTATTCAATTACCGCATTTGGAATTTGTAGAGTCCAAGGAAACAACTCAATTTTCTACAATCCCGCGAGTGATTCGGTTCTGACCCAAAAACCTTCAATTTACCTGCGCGCTTTTATTCCGTTCAGTTTAGATCAAGGCAGAAGTATTATATGTATACATTAAATGATCCGCGCGCCAAAACTTCTGTTATCGAATTTCCTGTCCCAAAATATTCCGTTCGCACAAACTCGTAATTGATGTACCTACGGGTAACGTGGCTTCGCCAAACTAACGCGAAATCGAAATTGATCCTTGATGCTTTCAATATGTGGCCGAAGCAGAACGTTCTAAATTACCGTGGTTTCTATGAGTCGCGTAAGTTTAACTTCGTTTATATTTACGACAATTACACGGCTTGGCAAACGGTATATTTTTAATTGATTCATTTTGTTACGCCGCGGTTTACTTTCATTGGTTGGTCGAAAAGTCTCTCTATTCCATGCCCGGTAACTTAATACGGAAAAACGTCGGATTGTTGATAGATTCGACATTTAAAGGAACAAATCTAGATCATGCACATCTTTGAATCTCCGGATCCCCAAACTATCTCTAAACCAAGCAAACACATGTAATTCCTTGTGAAATAATTTTCAGTAGAATAGAAATTCTATAATTATTTCGTGATCAGCGACCCGGAATACACTTGATAGAGTAAAAAAAAAGTTTGGAGATCCGAAGATCCAGAGATGTTCATGATCTAGATTTAAGCCCATTTAAATAAAATACTTGATAATAAGAAAGAAGTAAAAAATATGTATTCAAAATAATGTATACGTTCACTGGAACAATTCTCCAGTATCGAGGAATGGAATTTTAGCTTTAAAATTGGCAATACATGCCACGAAGGTGTGTGCCATTAGAATTTAAACGGACTATATCTCCGAGGTAATGCCTCTTCAAAAAATGTCGGAGGACATGTCGCGAGTTTGAGAAAAATCTCATTGGCTGTTGCAATTTTTATTTTTTAATTAGTTCCCAACTGGTTCCTCTTCCCAATGTAGGGACGAAACTCAGGTAAACCATAATTCGTGTGATCGTTCGTGGATAAATGATAACGATAACCGGTACTGCGTTCTCATTTTGATTCGACACTTTAGCGGTTTTGTCGCACCTCTTTGATTTTGTATTTTTTATGTATAGCGCAGAAGAAGGGAACGAGTGCCGACTCCAGTGCCGTTTGGTACCCAAGGTACCGTTAGCTGCCAATACCGATGCCGTTGCCGGACGAAACTTTAGCGAAACGGTTTGCAATAAGTAGTAAACTTACAAAGCTCATTGAACCGAACAGGAACCAAAGTTATAATTTCAAAATTCTAAGAGGAAGACAATAAGTGAAAAATACAAATTCTGGGTTTTTAGACACGATTTCGTTCCATTTCCCAGCCCCTGGTATTTATTGAACGAAACATGTTCGAACCTTTGGTTAATAAATCAATGTAAAGAGTAAACAACAAAGTATTTTTATCAGTAAAAGACATCTTCACACACGTTCAATGTTACCACCCTGGGACACTCGAACGATATCTACCCGATAGTATAATTCATTCCTCTCTGTGTGTATCCTGTATGTTTAATATCCGTAGTTATTTGTTTTTAGGTCTTCAATGTTAGCTGGCAGAGGTGGCCGAAAAATGTTAAGATATCCTTTAAGATACCCCCATAGAAAAACATCGCAGGGGGTAATATCAAGGCTTTTTGGGCGGAAGTGACGAAGACCATCGGGCAGTATGATTCGAGTGTCTCAAGGTCACGTTGAACATTTGTGAAGATGATATCTATTACAAAAAAGCTTTGTTATTTAGTCTTTATATTGATTCATTAACAAAAGTTCCAACATGTTTTGTTAAATAAATACATATTGTTACGGACGCTTCGGGAGCGCGAATGCAGATTTGGAATTATTTATAAAAGGAACGTTTATTGCACAAGAACACGATCGCTCTAATCAAGAGCTCAAATACAACAACTTCGTTATAACACGAACATCAGCGCCTGCCAATCAACAACGGCCTGTCGGTGATGCCGGATGCCAGGGAGGCAAGCTACGTGTAAGAATATATTCAACGTTGTGGTATTCCTTTGCAATTACCCTACATATTAAAAACCTTTTTTAGCGAGACGCAATGAGTGGAGAAAAATAATGAAAATTCTCTCGTAGCATGTAGAAGAAACTATAAATTGAGCATGGCACTGAACGCGTTAATCTGGGACCGTCGTTATTGGCACTGGGCTTTCAGTTTTTGTTCGAGACCCCGTACATGCTACTTGATACTTTTATTAAGCCAGAAGTTCCTGTATACGAAATACTTAGTTTCCCCTCTTCAAGCGTGGGGTATGGGTTTCCGTCCAGGAAAAAAACAATAGCAAATGGCATTCTTTGTGGATTCCCGTTAACTTGGTTGCTGCTCTTTGGTGCCCCGTAAACAATAGTTCAGCTAATTATGTGGACGAGTGGACGAAAACGTTGATGAGTCGAGGCCACACTTGTTGACGATATCCAAGTAATAATTAAAGATTCGATCAAACATTGCTCTTATTATCGATTACATTAAATATTCACACAAATTCAAATCAAACGTACTGTAGTATAAGAAAGCGTTGAACTTTGACTTTTAAATGAATCTGTAAATTATCAAGGACACCGGGGATCTTAACTAATTTCTTGTCATCAAATGATTTGGATCGCGAATTGGCAATTATCCACGACATCTCCCGCCGCGTTGTAAACTTTTTTCCATGCCTTATTAGTTTTGATTATAAAGGACAATTCGTGATCCAGAGAAGAAAAAAACGAATTTTCTGTAAATTCGCGTCGCTCCAAAAAAGGAATACAAATTTTTGAATTCTAATTCTAATTCTAATTCTAATTCTAATTTTTGAATTCAAGAGAACATTGGGAATATTTCATTTCGAAGTTTCATTTACAACTGTTGATTTTCCCCGATCTTCTTGGGGTGCGTTCGATGGTAATATTTCAGTTGGGTCCGACGATAAGCGGGGGATGACCAGGGTGTTTTTACGACGTTGGTATCGCGTGGGAAGAAAGAGAGAAAGAAAGGTCGTGTGCCAGCTCGATACTGGATGGCACTCGGATGAATTTCTATCCCCGATCGGGTCCGTAAAACTCACCTGCGACCTTAACGTCGAAGTTCGACCGGGCGAAAGGGGTTCGCGCGAGGGAGGAAAATCGAATGATCCGGTGTACCAGAGCCACTCCGCGATTTCCGCTCTCGTAAACGACCAGCTTGCTAATGGGATTAAATCGTGTACGGTGGATCCTAGCCGATATTCCTCCCTTCAACCCCCGTGGGAGAGAAGGGTGAGTCCCGCGAAGCAGATTTATCGTCTTGACTGCCCGATGTACAGTATAAGATCCATTCTTTCTTAACGGTTATCGCATTGGATAAGAACATACGTTTGTCCTCGCCCGTTATCGCGACTGTCGTGCGTTTCCTTTCCTTTCGGGAAATGAAGACAGTTCAATTATAAAGTTATGCGGTTAATCGATCGATAATTAATCGTGGTAGAAATTTTATTGCGCGACACGCACGTGATACTCGCGATACGAATAATATGGCGATACGATGAGCATTCGTTAAAAAGTTGTGCAAATTGAACATGAATATACAAGCTGCGTCAACTAACGCCATTCTTAGGATATTTTTGATGAAAAATTAATGCCAGCTTAATGATTCGACCAAAAAACGCAAATAAAGAAACGCCTGGCTATGAAACTTTGTTTTTTTGAAATAGTATAAAGGTGTATTTTTGGTGGTAACGTTAGGCGAGTTGTCTCGTAGTTATTTCACAAGAAATATGTAATCTTCTCTTTCTACAAATATCGTTCATAAATACTCTTAACATCAGCGTATCAATGGTATCGTTTCCCTTACCCCTTGCGGATTCGCGTTCGCTGAAATCAACATTACGTACGAGTAATGACGAGTTCACGATATCGCCGTCCGTAAACGTTCTATAGTCATTTTTATTCTCGCTGCGGAATTGTGATATCCTATCTAGCGTGTTACCGGCACAAATGAAATCGAAGGTATCCGCGGGGTTACCGCTGCTATCATAAAGGAATACACGCTCGTAAATGTGTTACTTTCCACCGGGCTCTTTCGCGGAACGCCGTATCCCGAGGAAATTCAATATCTTGCAGTTTCCTGGCGTGACTTTAATCGTCCTTCGTGTATTTTTCTCCGTTTATTCGAACTTCGGGTCAAGAATGCGAGAGAACAATGCACGTTATTGCGGTGACGTTGCGCATCGTTGGAAGGTTGGAGCTTTTATAAAACGCCCTGACCGGAAATTCTGGTTTCCTTATGTCACGTAAGTTCTGTCAGGTGCCGAGTGTGGAGTTTTTGGAGCACGGTAGGGTCAAGACGATCTCTGTATGAAATGTGCGTCAAAGGGGAACGTCCTTACATGGAGAGCGTCAACCTGCCAGGTCGGAAACTTAGTCTAATTTTTTTTAAGCTCAAGATGCGATGTCGATAAAGTATGCAAAAATTGGTTTGCAATGGTCAACGACAAGAGTCCGAAAACAAATGCTGAATATGCCAGTGTTTGTACTTATCGAGGCATTTACAGCAAAACCGCTAGATTGTATTTAAGCTCATACACTTGCAGTGCACGATTGAAACTAATATTCTGTATGTTTCTTATTTACCATCCCAACAACTAGTTTGAAAAGTTTTATGATAGTTTTCGGCATGTCAGGTATTAAATAGCGATTTACGTACAGTATTTTCCGGATATTTAGCACGTATCCGCTGGATCGTACGTGCAACAATTGGCATATTTGGCCATTTTTTGTGGTCCTTGCAGTTAGCTATTGCAAACCAACTTTGGTACACTTATTTTACATCACATCCTGAGCTTATAACAAAATTGGACTTGGGCTTCGATCTGATAGATTTGACACTCTCCTTGTTAATTGTGCACAATTGTAATGGATATTATTTCGTTTTCAAATTGGTTTATTAAGTTCTACAAATTCACACCTTCTTTTTTGCCGAACGATTAGCGTCTCAATCCCTTTGTTTCGCGAGAGTTGTGGAAAAAACCGAAAACCTTGACGGCGGGGCAGGAACGGCGCCGAAACGCCACAATCACATCGATTAGGCGATCTAGAGAGGCAACAAACAAATGAATGTCGTCACACGGTGGAATATCAAATATGAAACAATCACTGTTTACCGTGGTATAATTGGTTTGGATATGCGTTTAATTTGCGACTGCATCGTTATCGAAGGATATTAACACGTAAAGTCCTGAGTTAATTCCCACTGTAAACTAACTTGGGAAGTTTACGGTGATGAAGGACGAAGCGTTGCCGCTATAAATAACTCAAAAGTGTGTTTGCTTAACGGACGGTACGATGGAAGTTCTAATATCCGTGTCTGAAAAACAAGGAAAATTGAAACACCATCTCGCGTTCTCTTGTGCAATAATGTGAACTTTAGAATTTAATAACGGGCGTAATAGTATGCGCGATAAGATTCACGACATAATCGATCAATTTAAAATTCAGTCTAAAACTTATCGATTACGCCATGAATCTTATCAAGCAGTAATGTACCGCGGGAAGTTGCAGGGGTTAAATTGCAAACGTTGATTCGCCTGATTGTCAATCACACGGGATATTAGATCCGTGTGTGTCACGTGTCTTCGCAAACAACAATTTTCCACTGTTTCAAATAATTCAAAAAAATCTTTCCTTAATCGAAACAAATCTTTCGGACTTAAAACGTATGTTCCTTAACAATTGGCACGCGTTGGATAGAAATTGCCGACATGGCCGGTAGATGAAATACAATCGTTTCAAGAAAAGCGAAAGTATCGTTGCGATTCTCGATCACGTTGCGACATGTTTTTTAGAACTATACTCTGATACTCATACGTTGGACAGAGCCGTATATTTGGCCGAGGCGCTCATAATTCCCGAAAAGTCCAGATAATGGCATTTCATCAGCGTATGTGTTCTGAATAATGGCTTTTAATAACGCAAAATGCTATCCGGATATCCATAACTCAGCATGTCCAGGTCTGATTCGGACCGTATTTCCGGTTCACTGATAATTCCGCTATGCATCATCCCTTTCATATTTCTTTGATCCCAACCACCAACTGCCCTGTCTTCTAGAGTCGAATCGCGCACAATGAAACTGTTTCGAGTTAAAGCGCCAAAAGTACGTTTCCGACAGCTTTCCACCTACCAAATTAACAATAGTATTGCAATGAGGAAAAAAGAATATCGCGTATCGCGTAACGTAATTCGAATTCTTTTAGTTTTGCCTCGAGCATTCTCCGCGTTCAGGGTGTTTCATTGTTACGTACCGCTTCTGTAGTTTCATTTATGAATACCGTTCCGATTTCGCATAGCACGAGGTATCTAGTCTTTGAAATTAAACGAGTTCAAGTTTTTACTCTCGCACGAGCGCTCTCCATTCTCGAAATTAAATATTGATCGATTTTTGTCGTATTCGAATGTGGAAGGTCCAATGAAACGAGTAATATTGAAAATCGGAAAATATCCGTGGAACGCAATTGATATGCCGATAACAATATAATTCCTTGTTTTACGTAACACGTTTTAAAATCCAATGCATTCGTTTTACAGATGCTTCGAATTATCAACTACGTCGAACTGTTTAACATGTTGTACTTTTAGTTTTTCGCGAAATTTGTATGATACCTGATCAAACAAACGTGACATTTTTTACCGTAGAACGTATTCCGTATGAATGCGGAACAATTCCTTCTAACGAGGGAGGTTTTCATACAAAGCTACATATACATGTATGTAGATCCAATGAGCGTACGTAAAGTCACAAGTCGCGTTGAGATTTCATTATTCTAACTAGCGCATAGTAAACATTTTGTTTTATTTAAAGGGATGAGATAAGTACATTGGTAGACGCGATGGACTTTAAATGAGCCGATTAAAATTGAAATTTGAATTAAAATCTTTAGTACTCTGAAAGGCAATAAAAGCGTGAATTGCATTTCTGCACTCGCGCGTCGGGAGGGTTATAAAACACGAAGTAGCATCAATTTTTGGGACAGCGTTGCGGCAATTCCGGCGAGTACTCTCGAGTGATATTCATTGTATTTAAATAACAAAGATTACGATTCATTGTTTCTTATGTTAAACTCTTGAGTTATCCAGACATTCGACAGCTGTTTCAAAATTACAATTTTCATTCAACACAAATTTCGTGATTACATAAATATTAAATACCCAATTCACTGCTTCGGAGCTCGTTCACCAATTTTGATCAAACCAGAGGTTCCCAACTTTTATGAAGCCAATACAAATCTTTGTAAACAGTAATTCAATCAGCGTCTCCCTTGAGGTAAAACACAGATTTTTTCGATTTATTTATTAAAGTGATTAAAAATGTAATTAACGGCAGAAGTTGTTAAGTAGTGGTTTAAACATGCGTTTAGAATTGATTAGTAAAACTTTTCTGGATGGTTCTTAGCCCCCCTCCCCCTCCCCCTCCCCCTAGATCTTCTCAGCGTTCACTAGTGGGCGGCGATGTCTGCGTTGGGAACCACTGGTCTAAACACACTAAACACGGACACTTTGTAAGTTTATACATATTGTACATATGTCCAGGGCTCTTTTTGTAATGATGCCAGAACTCACTTCTTGTCAAGCTTTTTATTAAAGGAAACTATATTCAAATATCATTCAAATGCAACTTAAAGCAGTTTTTTCTAGGTACGAAGTGCATAAAAAATTAAACAAAATTTATCATATTTCTTTTATTTTGGATGTAAAGTCTGAAGCTAAACAAACAAATATAAATTTGCGACTAAAGAGTACCTACTAATACTATCTTATCATTTTGACCTTATTATATAAATATGGATTGTAATTATGTAAGCGCGAACATTATTTCGTCTAAGTGCTTTTGGAACATTAAAAATATCGCGAAAATAGGTGACAGAACGTCGTTCCACCGCGTTACAAGAAAAAAAGTCCTACATATATTATACTATCTATAATAGACTGAACCACTAACAATTAGCATTTTATATGCGTGAGATACTGTAGAACTCACGAATCATTTTGTGTACCATGCCTCCTCTTGCAAAAAAAAATTGATATCCTGGTAAAGTGGCGTTTTCTGTGTCACGTAACTTTACTCTAACTCGTACAATGCCAGAGATATACGTTCAAAGTGGACTTTAACAACGGGTGCGCAAATCGCAAGCCAGGATGCAAATTTTAATCGTTAAATAATCCCTCGAAGCATGAAACTGCGACCCGACATCCAGAAAACTGTTTTAATTTATTCCAGTTAATTGAATCCGGCCCTAGTGCAAGAGCGATAATTGCATTTCCGTGCTGCGCATTAAAATGTTTTGACTTCCAGAACTTCAAACACGGAGCGAATCCCATTTTGAATTTAAATCGAACCGACGTACATGGAACGCCGTGTAACGTCGCGAGTGGATTCCGGCGATGCGTGCGCTGAAATGCCAAGACATTTAGAAAACACAGATATGCGCTTTGCTCGGTGCAACAACTGCACCGGGCTGAGCTGGCGGTCGTTCCGCGTGCTGGTACCGTAGAAAAGAAACCGACCGAAAGTTTGATATCTACGCGATTACAGGATATTTCTTCGAGGAAATACAGCCTTTCCCAAAACTCGGGTATAATACACAAATATCGACTTTGTAATAATAACATTATACCTTACGCGCTTGACGCATATTCACATTCTGTTAAATTAATACTACGAACATGCTCGACGAGGGGATTAACTTTTTTCGTGCCACGATGAAAATTAAAACCGTGTCTATTAAAAACACCACTGGAATTAAATGCTCGAATACAAACTGTTTCAGGGCAACGCTTGCGCATATATCACAGAATAGCCACGATAGCCAGGCAAATAAATTGGAGTATACTACTTTACCGTGTAATCATAGTCTGTAAATATGCGAAATCAAATTGTTACCAAAGGAGGAAAGATTTATACGAACGTACCGAAATTTGTATATTTTTTTCTGGAATCGTAACGCGTGGCAACGAACACAATTGTCCCCCCTGTGTACAGCTGAAACAAATATTTCGTGCGATTCACGCACGTTTTTATTTTCCCTGAGTTTACGGCAGATTTCGAATAAATGGTCGAAATAACCAGTTTTTAGCTGCTCTCGTTACCACGCACAGAGAAATATATTAATTTAGGGGCGGTATAACCTTTTTGTTATGATTCACGTTTAAATTCGAAGCTTAGAGTACAAAGGTTAATTTCCAAGGGAAATGTCGAACATTGGTGTAACATTTAAACGAAACTGGACGGCCGCGCGGTTTTGGTAAATTTTGTTGTTCCCCGACAAGATGAAGGTAACTGGGGCCTTTTCTACCGAATACTATCCCTCCGGTCGACCGTCTCGTCGGACCATCGTGCGTTCCGTAAAAAATACTTTCAATTAAAATTTATATCTACGTACTTTACATATAATGAGCGAGGCACAGAACGCAATGCTGCCGAATGACGTCGACGTACCACGTTTGGAAATGGAATGAAATGTTTCAAGCAAGAGCCGTGTGCTAACGAGAGAAACGTATTCCGGTCCCGTTCATATTTCCCAGCTGGTACGGTCATGTTGGATTTTTTTTTCTCAATTTTCAAAAATGTGAAGAGTTATCCGGGTGGTCGTCGCAAGTGTCAGTCCTCGTACATAGTTAATTAACCCCCGGTGAACGAACCGCGTACATTTTCTATTCACCCTCTGGTCCTTTTAAAGCGAAGTTTGAAACATTATTTCTTACCTTTCCATTACGCTCTGATAAAGATAATTTAACGGCGAACACGTACGTAGAAAACCAGATTTACAAGTTGAGACTTCAACGTTTGTTTTTTAAAGAGTTACACTTTGGATGTAAAATGTATCGATTTTGTCGTTACATTATCTTAAATGGATCGTAATGGAAGTATAACGAATGATATTCTGAATATGTAGAAGAAAGAATACGTACGTAGAGAAATAGATTTACAAACCGAAATTTCAGTGTTAGATTTCTGAAAAATTAAACTCAAGATCTAAACTGTATCGAGCTTGTTCTTCGTGGGTTGGTAAAACTTCGATACACGAGACCTGAGCTCTTAACCGTTAATTTTGTTTCCAAGAACACGGGAGCAGGATTGGCACGCGTCTTCGAGTGACCAAGTACCGAGTCTCAAACGCGATTAAATCCTCATTATGGCCGTAGCTCCCTCATCCTCGAAATTTAGCCTTAATAGCGGCTCGATACACGCCCTCGTGTGTTTCTACCTTCGTGCGAACGGCCACGTTCCACGCTTGGCTGGCCGTTCACCCCGAAAGTACGAAAGCGCATCAAGGAACTTCCTGTAGGAACAGGGACAGCCATCTGTCCTGGGAACTTTGGTTTAAAGCGTTTATATCCTTGGAGAGTGCAGGGAGAGAGGAGAATGGCAAGACGAAGAGGGTCGCAGTACGTAAATCAATGAAGCGTTATCTACAAACAGCGTGGTGCAGACTAATAATACTAGTTCGATGCTCCCAGTGAGCGTTGGTAATTTATAATCGTTTATTCGTAACTCGATGGACGTGCCAGACAGCTGTGGTCGGGTCACTGAAAGCGATGCGTTTATCCGAGGGGAGGCGTTGCATAATTTGTCACAACGTTTCCTTGCGGGAATACGCGTTACTCGCGTTATCTGACAGGACCATAAGAATTGTCTTTCAGCGTATATTTCTCTGTTTGTAGCGATCGGTTTCGGTTTGTCAAGCGTGATATCCGGAGTGTGGCGTGCGATGCGTCATCTTTGACGCGAAACTAGGTTCGTAAAGCTGGAAACACACTATCGTCACGTCATGGAAAATAAGTATACGCAGCTTCTTAAACTGTGGGTCGCGACCCACTGGTGGGTCCCGAGTCAATTTTTGGTGGGTCGCGAGAAGTTTTTTTAATTATATAGATTCTAAGAAGTTTATGTTTTTAAAACTGTATAAACATAAGCTATAAAGCAGTGGTGGACAGTAGGCGGCGCGAGGTCAGAATCCGGACCGCGTAGGGGAAATTAATGTACCGCCAAAAATATTTTACAAAAATATTTTATTTAGGATGTATTTGGTGATTACGGTGGCATTCATTGCTTATCACTGTTTATAATAATAGTAATAACCACGACAACTAATAGTTATTTTTTTTTCTTAGCTTTTTATTGTTTGTTTCAAAAATGGAAAGTGCCAGTTGAACTAGTTCGTCAGATTGGGAAGAGGAATTGGAAACTGTGACCGCTTTTGCAGCTCTCGGTACAGAAAATAAGAAGTCAACAAGAGCATGGGTACGTAAAATAAATAAAAACAAGAAAAATATTGGGCTAATTTCATCGACTAGTGCAAGAATTATGAAGAAATCCGAAACGGTTTCATATGTATTTTTGAATAATAGTTAAAGAACATAAACATACAGAATAGCCAACTTCGAAAAGCTCTCGGTACTTAAAAAAGGCAGTAAAAAGAAATGAATGTCATGACGCGCGGGGCGTGCACGCCTCACGATACGACTAAACTGGATTCGTGAGCTGACGTGAGCTGAAAATGTATAAACTTTTAGACGTAAAAAACGTGCTGTCACGCGTGAAGTCCATGACATGACGTGAACGAGTAACGCGACGGCAGTGTAGTTCTGATACATTCAAATATGTAGACATATGTAAAACACATATCCACCGTCTACACTTTTTTCTCGTGACGTGGGATACCATGAAAGCACGTGAGCTCACGTGACGTGACAATAGTGTGTTTCAAGCTTAAATCTGCCAACATGATAGCACATACGCTTACGTGACGCGACGATAGTGTGTTTCCATTTTAAGTGTACTTACGTGAGTTACGACACATTGCCTCGTTGAAAAAAAGACGATCGATACTTTTGGCGAGAAGAGGCAGTCGAGAGAGCGAAGCCCAGGACGAAATGCGTTTTTTTTACGAAAATAAGACCAGGCCGGCCTCTCGATCGTAGACGTGATAACTTAACTTCAGTAATTTACATAAACTTACTTATTCTCATATCGCGCAAGTGCCTCGTATCCCTAAAAATTCCCATACGTTTGCCGTACCCCAAGTACATGTTTCTTATAACCAGATTACGGAAGTTTACGCAAATTCATAATTGTATACGAGATTAGTAAACAAGTGGTACTTGAACGGAACCGATGGGATTTGTACAATGGAATGCAAAAACTAAACTGCAATTGAACAAATTGCACGGGAAGTACGAATAAGATTTTCAGGTGAATTTCAATAACCGTAATTGATAATGATCGAATGGAACTGGGAGTGTATTTGAAAGTTTCTAATCAGAGGGTCGGTTTACGTTATCGGTACGATCGATGAGTATTATATTAAATATTCGGCATCGTGAAAGTGAAGTGCCAAGAGGCTTATATTTGAAACACTAAAGCGCCTTACAAAATTCCATGAATAAGGGAAGAAATCCGTCTTGTTAAAAGTTTTGAAATGGTAGTTTACGAAAGACAACGCGATATTTCTCGCGGGAGAAGAAATAATAAGCAACATTTATCAGGTACTTCCGGAATCACTGAAGCATAGTATTGTATGCGGCCACAGGTGTCTATTAATAAAGGACTCCAATAAAATGTAAAATATATGACTTTCGAGGAAAATAGTTGAAACATTCTGACGATATTTATTAAACCTATGTGAGTATGACCAGATTTTTTATCGTCGAAATATGAAATAACTATATACATATAAACGAGGGTATTCAAGGCTTTGTCAAAAAAGACATACATCCGCCAAAACTACTAATTTAGACATTATGACGATGCGTAAAATGGGGCGCTCGTTTGACACATCATTTTTCAAGAAGAATCTGTTGCTGATTTCGCGTTCAATCTATCTCAACTCGAAATAACGCTTCTTTCGTATACGTGTAGTCCAAATTGAAAATCAATCTGTCAAATAGTGTCTAACATCGCGCATGGAAAGTTGAAATGTTTTCTAGTTATTATTTTCGCTGGATAAAGACTTCGATAGTAGAGATGAGAATATCGCGTACCCAGTGAAAACAAGGGCAGAAAGAAGGGAAACAATGGGATCCGGAGTGCAAAGCACCACGGAGGATCGATGAATAGTTAAACGCGAGAAGAGAGTAACAATTGCGATAATATTTATTCGCCGTTTGCCTCTTGCCCTTTATCCTTTGACGGAGCCGCTCTGTTTCCTTTATGCGTCTCTCCCGTGGCGATGAAAACTATTTTTCAAGCACGCGACAGGCGTAGATACTTTTTGTATTCTTGATCTCTCTTCGTGAAATCGGGGAGTGAGTTGTCGAGTAGGATCGACGATTAATTTGTTAAGAATTATCCGCAGATCGTGCGTCGTATACTTTTTCTAAGACTTATCGAGTGTCCTGAATTTTACTCTCATCGGGATACAATATTTGCAAGATGAATGAGAGACAGAGGTGGGTATATGACACTTTGTGCTAATTTTTAAACAATATACAGTTTAGTGGAGAAAAAGATTAAGGAAAATATACTTTTCGACGTCTATCACCTTTCGCCTCGACTTCTGCACATCGTGTTTCTGTCGAGCTTCTCATTTTTCTAATTTTCTTACGTTGTGTCCTATTTGCGTGCCAACGTTCGGCGATTTAACGTACTGCTATGCCGTATGCTAGGTCAGTGGATTGGCGTGATGGCGATGATACAATGATACACTTATGTTTGTCATACACGTGGTATTTAATAAGGTATATTAAGAAATAACGTACAAGGTTGCAAATTGATTTGCTACTGCTTTGTAACAGACCGAGTACTGATCGTCTAACTGACAATTGATCGACTGGACTAATGGACTGGCTGAGCTGTTTACGGGCTGAACTCTAGATGGATTGAGCTACAACGTCCTCCGTGTTCATACTTTTATCACTTCTATTACAAAGGAGATTGACAATACTGATGGGGTTGGGCTTAGAAGAACGTATTCCTTCCAAGAGGAACGGAAGCTAGTCTATCGCATCCAAGGACAGCGGATGTTGGTTGGTTATACTATATGTATTATATTATCATAAAGCTAGGCACAGTATAACAATACGCGTCAGGATAAAAACTTTTTAATTAAAACAATATACTTAGTATAACCTATTTTACCAAAGATGGTGCAAATTTTTAAATTGTTCCACATATTGTTGTTTGTTTTATATATTGTTTGTTATACATATTGTTTATTTTAACCTCGATTCACTTTAGATTACTGTTTCATATTCGATATGGGTTATCATAAATAACAGTGCGCCTTTATAGTTTTACATCTTCTGCAATTTAATTTAATCCTGCATAGACAGCGCGGATTACTATTGTACTCCAAAGTCATTTCGCGACGAAACTTCGAGACGTAATAAGACGTAACATCGTCTCATTTTGTCTTTCCCTCACACAATTTTAACTACAATATTTCGTTTAAACCATTTTGTTTTATAAGGTGTACTGCATATTGTATTCTCTTAGTTTCAATGTCCTAATTCGACTGAAAACCAGTTAAAAGTAAAAAATATAATTTGGATTAGTATTGTAATTCATGCGACCACTGACGTAAAATTGAAGAATGCGACAAATGCAGGGTTAAACCGACAATGGAAGGAACCTCTCTCTACAATAAAAACCTCCGCTAAAGTAACTTCTGCGAATAAAGAATCGGCCCTACGCTTATACCTTTCAATCGGTGTTTTCTAAACCAAGAATCACACTCTTTATCTTTCAATAGATAATGTTGTTGCTGCTAAGGTGTAACACAGTGAGACATTATTGCCTTCACATTAAATAAATATTATATGAGATAAACCAACACTCCAAACGTTTGATATTGTGAATAAATAACAACGGACAACACTGAAACACGATTCTCGCTAATTATTAATTTGTTTTAACGATCACTGTATATATTTTTTGCACAGTTCTTCCACCTGTGGGATACTCGTGCGAAAACGTATCCAACACACAGTAATCGTGTCACGGTGCACAATAACAAATTAAAAAACTTATAATTACGAATGGCACCACCTGTATCGCATCGAATTCATGTATTTCCAAGCACGCGTGCCATGCGCGAAATATTTTCCACAACGTCTTCCAATTAGGTACCCTCCGCACCTTAGGCGATTGCCACGCAATGCGATTTATGCGATAAGTGCGATATATGTATGCGATATGTGCGATCGAGGATCCGCATACGAAACGATTGGCGTGCGATTATTATTAAATGTATTTGTGTTGTTGTTGTTATCAGAGGAACACAAATTTGAAAATGTGTACGTAATTACGTGCGATCGGTGCGACACGACCAGTACTACCGGTCGTAATTTAATTAATATTCGTTCTTCTGCACCCAGACATTCTCTCAAGTTTGTGTTCTTCTGATGAATGACAGGGGAGATAATCTCTACAAGTTCTTTATGGGATTCTTTCGACATTCCATAAAATGCCACAAATTTAACGTTGTCGGTTTCGTGCAGTTGTCTGGCTGATAGAAAAGGCCGGCGATTATTTTGAACATAAGGATGAATCCAATGATTCCTTCTTTGACTTCTGTCCAGCCTCTCTTTTCAACCAACTTCTTAATAATCGCGCGAGAATCGTTTCGTATGCGGGCCCTCGATCGCAGGTATCGCATACATATATCGCACGTATCGCATAAATTGCATTGCGTGGCAATCGCCTAATGTGCGGAGGGCAGAATTCATTTTCTCGTGACACGTCTGTCAATCTAGCGTGGGCGAGCGACGAACAAACAACTTTTAGCGCTTTCCTCCTCCGTGTAGGTGCAAACACGCGCGTGCCTCTGTAAGCCGCTTTTCGCGCACGTTCTTTTCTTTTTTTTTTGCATCTTCCAGGCGCGCGCGTGGCTTCGGAAACTCGTTTCCTTACAAAGCGTTCCTTTTACAATCGGGAGGGGACGACGTAGAAAATGTCTCCCAAAAATTTCTCCGCCAACCTTTCCCTTTGATCCCTCAATGGCTTTGACTGCTCTCTGACTATCGACGTGTGAGCTTGTTGGCGGACAAGATTGCCCGCCGGCAAAGGCTCTTGAGCTACTAAACTACGTGTCAGAAAGGGAACCGAGGGAATTCAACCCCGAAGGCTTCTACAAGTTTACAAATATGTGTGCTAATGCCAGCACAGTCTCGTGGTCCCCCGGATCTTCGTGTAAACTTCGTTATTCCCTTTGCGCCACCCTCGCCTTCCTCGACTGTCCATACGCGAGCTTCTGAAATTCGCCGGTGCATTCTTGATACAAGGCAGCTGAGTTTAGATGACGCTCGTAGGACAAACGTGTTTAATTGAATCGGTGGGAATAAGAACGGTCCGGGTCTAAAATCCGTCTTCAAGGGACAGAATCTAACACTTTCGACACTGGCGACGACTACAGTCGTCCGTCGCTGGATGTTCGTTATGAACTGATAACGACTATGGTCGCCAATAAAGAGTTAGCATCGTAACTTTGATGGGGCGGACAACAGCTGTTATCTGCTTGGTTGCGAACTTCGAGATATTTTATTCTATGTTCCGATACTCCTACTGTTAGAGCACATTGTATATATGTATTATAATCACCATGCCACGACCTACTAATCATTTTGAATCAACGCGCCATAAACAACAATGTGTTTACGGCGCGACCTCTGTTCTAAGCGTTGCTCGTGGCTTGGACGGTTTCCTTCTTCCTGTGTGTAACTCTCTGTAAAAGGAACACGTGTTGAGAACGAGCATTAATAAAGATCTGTGTATTACATCAAAAGAGTAATTATCATTTGGTGTACGAAGAATCCATTTACACCAAAACCTACGATTTGGTGTAGTAGGTTATACATAGGCGACTGAAGAAAAAGAATGCCAAAAGGACTTCTGTGAGATTAACCAATTAATGCGAAACTACAAGAGTATGGAGATTTTTGTGTGCTGTTTCATCAACACAATCGTTCGATTTCAATCGTAATATGCTATAATTGGTATGCACAAGTCGCTGCCGGTTATATTTAATGTTTTGTAATTTGCCGGGCAAATGTAAACGTTACCGGTGCCGGTTGGCAGGTATGAAAGCTCTTATTCTATTATCACACCAACTACCGGGTGACCGGTGCTGTTTAAACTTTTTTTTGTAATTCATGAACATTTTTTTTATTGATTTGGTAATCAATAAATTTGGTAATCAATAATCACGGTAAATATGTATGTTCAGGTAACAGCAATACTGTAGCAATTATATATATATTATTACACTGAATTTTCTGAATTACATAATGCGTTTTATCATTTATTTTGTAATTAACTAACGACTACCCGTATAGGCACTTTTCAGTTTGGAAATTACTCCTACGTCAGTTTATAAAATATTCCTGCTTTAAAATTTCTGCATACAATAATTCAAGATAGACGGTTTATAAATTTATTGTAAAAATTAGGGGACTTCGGGGAAGTTCGAATTCCAGCATTCATCGCATCGAGATCGAAGAATGTTATATGTAAATGTAAGACGAGCTACGTATTGCAATGATAAGAAACATTATCTCAGCATACGCTGGGCTAGCTTCTAGTTCAAAGTAAGCAGCTTCTCGAAAATCAAATGACGAGTTCAATAGTCCAATTCTGACATCGTACAGCAGAGACGATGAATATTACACGCGCAATTGCATCAATGGTACCTTTGAAATTTGCCAGCGGTAGTCGGCGTATAGTTCCCGGAACTTAGTGGTTTCGTAAATTTCGATAACATTCGGTACGTTACATCGCAGTTTTCCTGCGAAATGCGACAGAATACGTAATGTAATTTCACGAAAACGATTAACATAACTGCAGAGAACGTTCCCGCACTGTTCTGCTGATACGGAAGCGTACTTCATGCGTGCCGATATCTAGTACAATCAACCGGTACGTCGTATCTAGCGGAATGTATGCGAGAGAGGGGGAGGAGTGAGTGTAAAAACAGAAACACAATAAAGTTAATTTCTGCAATAATCGAGCAATCGACACGAATATTATTTACCGCCATGTGGTAACATAATATTTATAAAGCATTCCTGTAGCATTCATAAACGTATGGTCAGTTCGATCATTGATCTTCAATATATAATCATTCAATGGTCCAGTGTTCAATTAGCGAAATGATCGTGTACACATTAATCATGAAATGGCCATTTAACCAAGTTTATAATCAATGAAGTGTGGTTTTACCGGATAGCCATAATTAATCGTTATTTAAATAAACGCCAGAGTCGTAAATGTAATTCGATTTCGCGTGTACGCGTTACTAACTACTTAAAAGCGATGCAGCAATGCTTTAAACATATTAAATTGCAATTTAACGAAGAACATCCGCCACGATAGACCATTGAACGCGACAAATCAGAACAAAGAGACTTACTAGGGGCAACACAAATCTTTCGAGTCTTCTCGATGGTACAGTGTATTCCAACTCCATTAGCGAACTCACGCGAACGGGCCAAGAACCGTTAAATAAATTTAAATATAAAAGACGGGGAGGGATAAGAAAAAGGGGAAAAAGAAGTGGTAAAAGTATGTGGCCGAATCCCCAACGATAACAACGAACGAAGTTTCTTGCTTCACGGTCCGAGTGTTTCTTCCTGCTTGCATCTTCCAGGCTGACCATCAAATTTTACGAGGCTGCCTCCTTCCTGCAGCGAACTGAAACCGTTGAAAATTATATAACCGCGAAAAATGGAGAGGGGGGGGGGGAACCCGTTTCCTATTTTCTGCCCGTTCTCGAGGAAGATGCCACGAATTTCTATCGTCGATCCTTCTGTTCCGCCGGATTACGATAACGCCGAGGTTCGGCTTTCGGGAGGAGGGGGAAGAGGTTCGATACGTATCGATATAACGCTCGCGTTTAAATGAAAATGTTATTGTTACGCGAATTTCGGAATTGCACGATACCATTGACGAACCCGGCGGTGGGCGTTGCATACTTTTTGTTGGAATCGGTGAAGCGTGTAGATGATATTACGATGATTATGCAATTATCTAATTATACGCCTCTTGTAATGATCCGAATTTGTTAATAATTCCGACACGTTCGGGTCGTCGGATGTGAACCTGGAAACACACTATCGTCACGTCACGAATCACAGCTCATCTTCTATCACGGCATCCGTGATCAGTGTAGGCTGTGTGTGCATGATACGCGTGACGTGACATTAGTGTGGTTATGATACATTTAAATACATTAAAAATACACACGCTACACTTTTTCCCCGTGACGTGCGATAGCGCAATAACGCATGAGCTCACGCGACCCGAAGATAGTGTGTTTTCGCCTTTACGGTCCGTCCGTCCACGTTCGGGTTAATAACGTAGAGTGCATTTTTAGTTCACCCTGGTATCTGTTATTCATCCGAATAGAATGCGACAAAATAAAGGCGATTCTTTATACGAACTACTCAAGCACATCTTTTAATCCTCTGGTGTCGTTCCGAGGAACTTGACAGTCAGGTTTTTACGAGTAGAAACGCGGAAAGAGCAGCCATCAGTTCCGTTTTTCCCCCGATAAAATATTTACATCGTTAAAGGGGTATATAACGGTACACTTTCCGGGAATCTCACCCTGAGCCGAAGCCAGGAGAAAACAGCGCATTCTATTATATCAGCGATACCGAATTAAAATGCTAATTTTGCGCATTAATTTCCATCTATCAAGGCTGACTTCGCCCCCGTTACAGGGTAGCAGTAATTTGAAATGTTTTCGGATTTTATCGTCGCGCGTACGCGACTGATATCGCTGGTTCCGCATAAATCTATGAAGAATGATTTATGGAATCATGATTTAATTCGTACCCGGCCGACTTTGCCCGATTCTTCGCTCACCGACAGAACTTTTGAATCCGTCTTTCAAATTTATTTATTTACTTATCCACGCGAAAAGTTTGCGCGTGGCATAGTTTCGCGATAGTTTCAATCGATAATTCCGTCGCAACGAACGATATCGTTGCCCGCTAAATGGAAAGTTTTTCGTGAAAACGATATCTGTATCTACGAAACGGCCAACTGTAATAATAAAAAGAAATGCGGCATATTCATTGAAGCAAGGTTCATATTCATCGAGTTCGAATATTACTCGAGATAATGCGGACTTCCGTGATAATCGATAGAATCGAAAAGGGCGAGTGGTGGATTAACATCGCTAACGATGGTTTTAAATATTGGAGAGCATCCATCCGTTGCTCATTAAAAAGTCGGTTTGCATCAAAGTTGTATGTATAGGACACCCAGTGATAGAAACGAGAGGCTTTGAAGCGCCACGAGATTTACAATTTCAAGAGGTTCTCGAATTAAAACTATGAAAAATATCCGAAATTGCAAGGACGGAAGGTTCGAGAGCTTCGGAAATGTGGAAAATTATAGAAATACCGAATACATATATTGAAGGATTCGGAGAGTTCAAAGCGAACTACAGTTGTAAGAGCCCTTGCAGAATTTATCGTCTAACGTGCTATTTCGTACAAAGCTCTAGGGACAGTACGAAGTTAAGATTGTACGAACAAGATTTCCGGAAGCAAGAAATAAGCGCTAACAAATGCGAAGTGATGTTCTTAAATTTCCAATCTTCCTCCATTCCTTTCGAGTGCCCATTATTCTCGAAACTTACAACGCTAAATTCGGAATTTCCGTTATTCTTGAATTGTCACGAGATTTTTTAAGCACTTATGTTACATGGAAGCTGTTCTACCTCCCACGTCCGTTGCTACTGGTAAATGAAACAAATCTTGTCGCGCATAATTCCAAAAACATTCAAAACTAAATTCAAGATTCCAATAGTACTCGAACTGCCACAAGATTTTGAAACGAGATTTTATCTGACTGATAATGAATTGAACCTATCCTACATCGAACGTGCGTTTCACCTAGCAATGAAATGAATCTTGTACGTAACTTCGAAAACTTGCAAGACTAACTTCAAGATTCGCATAACATTCGGGCAATCACAAGATTTTGAAAATTCCTGCCTTTCAGGGAATCGATGATGCTTCACGGTTAACGAAAAGAATCTTGTCAGTAGAAACGGAATGTATTTCGCTGCTCCATTCGAAGACAGTGCAAATAAGCGAAAACGTCCGATTCCGTTTAAAGCGCTAGATACGAAGCATACATTTTAATGAAGGATAGAATCCGGATTAAGTTCGTTTCGGCCGGATAGTAATCGATCTCGTCTTGCCCATCCACGCATCTTGTATGCTGGTGTTAAGCTTCGTGGCGAGGGATACGTGTGCACAATGCGCCCACCTGTTGGATACGAAACCGGTCGTTCTGCCATCGATACGTTTTCTTACCGTCACGTTTGGTTACGCAACTCATAGTTTTTGCAAATTAGAATATCTTTTAATTTTTTTAACGGCATGTTACTTGCAATCATTTTTTTTATACAACTTTTTAGAAACGATACATCATTTTGCAGGAATATGGGGAATTACGGGAATAATAAATAGCTCTTAACTAGATCTAAATTCTGCCATGATAATTGTAGAGATTGAGTAATGATCGGGAAAATTGGGATGATATACATATATAAAGGTGTTTATTACGATAGTACAAACTCGCGAACCCCGTGTGCCTCGTGCGATCTCGTTGGCGACTGCCTCGCACTTCCTTTGTCGCTCAGTCCTCCGCTCTCACACATCCTTTCATACCGCACACACACGCACAGTCATTTTTTATTCCGCGCTGGGCGGGCGCACCACCTTCACGCTGGACTTCGAATCCGATGCTACATAATTGAAATAATTACTAAATTTTTCATTTAACTTTTAAGTTTTGAATCAAGCTAATATTTCTGCTATATTTGTTTCGTACGGGATCAAGAGTCTTCGCGTAAAACTACAAGAATCGAAGGAACTCCGAGCACTGCGGGAGCCCCAGTAGCGCAATTGAAAATCTGCGGAAAGTGACTTAACAATCAATTTGTAAAGCTCAACTCGAGTGTTAAGTAAATTACAAATCGAAGATCAAATTGGAACAGTTGTAAAGTCGAACGATCGGTCGTTCGATCAGACGATTTCTTACAAAATAACGATGCAAACTGTTTGTAACTGCTGGAGTGAATTTCGTAAAAACAGTGTCGATCGTCCCTCGAAAGTTCCTCGATTCGATTGGTCGTGAACTTTCCCGGGGATGCGAAGAAAGTAATTTAAAACTTTCGCCGAGATGTCGAGCCGAGGATAAAGCTGTCTGGCATCGACAACGAAGAAACCGTGACACGCACGCGTAATAAAAATGCTAATTACATCGGGATGGGGACGCGGACGAAATTACCGCGGTATAAGGGAGGGATAAAGTGGAAGAAAAAATGAAATGTCACTGTCTAATTGAGATGAAAATTCATATCGCGCTAGGAGCAAAAATACTGACAGGAAGAGATTAATTACAGTTGAAAAGATTATTAGTTTTTACGGGAATACCAATTAATCGCGCAAATAAATTCTTAATCCCGCTTCTAATTAATCAGGCAAAATGCAACCTCATGTAATTGAATTTCTCCCCGATAAATGTCATTAGTTTCGTTTCGCGTGAGTTTTAGTTTGATTTAATTTACAAATAAATCTTGGAGCGACTTTGCTGAACTATACGACAACTCTGCGTTCATTCTTCCGCGACTCGACGGGGCTTACATTTGAATTTCTCGGCAAATACAATTTTTTAGTCGTGACAGAATTCTCGGCGAAATACGGTCTTGAAATTGGTTTAGAAGAAACCGGTGAAAATGTCTGTCGTGCCAGTGTTCTACGCAAAGACTTTAACTGCTCATTAATTTATTTTCGTCTGGAGGAGTTTGTTTCTTTTCGCGCTTCGATTTCCCTTAAATTCCAGGGCGCGGAATGCCGAGTGGTAAGTAAGACTAACGATAATTAAAACCGTGGTTTTTCGATAAATATCAATTAAAATTTATCAGAAAAATAGAATTGAACCGGTTTTCAAATTTGTTTAGCTGCAAAGCGGAAACGGACATTAATACATCGGACGGCATTTTATTTGATATGCATATATTATTGGTCAAACGTTGCACTCCATCACCGCATAAAATAAAAAACTAAAATTAAATCGCGGCCAATTCTTAAAGTAGCACAGAAATTTTAATAGCTGTCAAATCCCGCGAGCCTTCTTTCCGCTGCCTGACAACTTATTTTTGAACCCAGGAGGGTCGTTTTCGTCGTGAATGATGATCCCCCGTGGAACGTGTTTACGAGTGCAAGTTCGAAAGTTCGTAAAAATTGAGTCTTCACTACAGGCACGATGAGAAACGTGAGACGTCAGATTGTATTCCGCGTAACTAATTTGTTCCGAGCTTCACTGTTTTCCTCGTAAAAGCAAATTATAACTACAAAACTTTTTCTACTGGCAATGCGAACAGTAACCCTGTTTTTCTGAAACTCTAGGAGAAACGATATTGCTGGTTGTTTTGAGAAACACTGATTTTTAACTGCTTTGACCCCGGGTGTTCATAATTTCGTAAAAACTTGCTGTATCTATTTTTTAATTGACGTAACAGTTTTACATTGTTTTTCCACGCTGATACAAATGACGCTACCAAGTTGAGATTGTCCTCGTATATGATAATAATAATATTTTTGGAAGTAACATTGAAATTCCCTTCATCGGTGATAAACAAAATATTCCCTGGGATATTTAAATATCTCACGAAATAGCTGACGAATGATTAATTGAATTTATTGGAACGTAAGAAAAATACAAAAACCTTCGACGATCAACATCTACATTCTTACATTGCCACGCATACATGCAAACATGCGACACGCATACATGCAAACATGCGACACGCACATTTGGCATACGCGCGAATGCGCTCGAGGATTCCGCAAAACGCAACATTGTAGGCAAACGTCATGCTTAAAGATTTTGAGGTCTCTACATTATGGAACCAGGTGGTATCACTGGACAATTCCAACATCTTTTCAATATAAAAACTGTTGCACAGGATGACAACCTACAAAATTTGTCCAAATTTGGTTCACCGGCGACGCGCTTTTAGCCAAAAGAATATCACAGTGGTTACGTGACATTTAAATCATGTAAACGTACTTCGCGCGAAATTGTGTTTTGTTCTCCCGTACGTTTAAATTTGAATTTCGCACAGCGAAGAAATAACGTTCTTTTTTCCTCAGTTTCAAACGACCATCATTCTTATGCGCATCCCGTGCCTGTTACGTCGTTTCCATGAATGGAAACCGGGAAGAACGTGTTTACGAGCACGAGCTGGGAACTCGGCGGAAATGGAGTCGTGGAAGCTCGTCGAAGAAGACGTTGACAAGCGCTAGAAATGAGTTCACGTTCGTACAGGATGACAAGGAGGACCTTACTCCCAAAGCTCGTTGAGTGTGAAGCCACGAGGTACTTTAAAGTTTTCATCGCTTGGGATCTACTATTCGCACTTGGCAATAGTACAAATTACGCGTGCGGTGCATCGATAATGTGTTACAAGTTGCTTTAGCGCTCCATTTGTTCGTCGCGTGAACATTTTAACATAGGATTTAATTGAACATAAGTATCCCTCACGCACGTAAAAAGTTATTATGCGACAAAAAGCGTTTGGTATTCGTACAGAATGATTTGTTAAAATCAACGTTTTACAAGGGTCCCAAATTCGTTACCCAAATTACACGAAAATTACTTTAAATTGGCGACAGCTTCGGTTTTTAATTGTTTTTAAGGGTGTTAACCAAATTTGTCTTATATCAATTTCACGCTCGAGGAAAACTTTTTCAAGTACAGAAATACTTTCTCCAAGTGTAATTAACATAATTAAGGGAAGATTGTCCGCCACGAATGGTATAATAATGTAGGTTTGGTTGAAAGAAAGTTCTGACTGCGCTTCTCACTCGTTTTTCCCTCCTAATTTAAAGAAGAAAGTAAAATCAGATAATATCCAGCTCCAAAGTTTGTCTTTCATCGGTCCAAGAACATTTGATCGAAACTTTCCACAATCTCAAGATAGTCGTCGGAATGAAAACAAGCAAAAGTAGGTTAATGTTGGTCGTTACTCCATCGTCGCGAAAGAAAGAAGGAAATAAATATGCTGAGGTTTATAATGATTCGCAAGAATTGCTGGGCTCGCGCTTTAATTTTGTCGCCTCTCTTGTACCTACCACCGCATACGTAATAATACACATTATCTGTATTTCGCTTGCCTTCGCACTTTCGTTTTTTATACACCGAGCCTAATTCTTCTTCAGTTTTCGCATCTTTTAATTTTGCCGTTTCGGAGTATTTGTACGAGTGTAGCCGCCTACTCGTCCCCGTGCTGTCATTAACCCTCCGTGTATCCCCGAGGCGAACAAAAATTTATACGAAGAGATGAAAAACCTTCCGCTTTCCTGTCGGAGCAAATTGCAGTTTAGGTTGAAATTAGGCGACGAGCGTGAAGGTTCTTCTTTGAAATCCGACGATAATGTATCCTCAACGATATTTCCCGCGAAAATTCCAACATAGTCTCGTACGATCGCGAATCGAACACACCTCGCAATCTTGGAATTTACGGCGAAACAAGTGAGCGCACCAAAATAGACTGTTTCTAAGGTCAGTAACACGCGAAGCGCCGTATGTACAAACTGCGGTACATCTGGTAGTGATATCACTTAAGACGGCGCGGAGGTTGAAACTTTGGGTGGGTTTGCAATGACTAGCAGACGTTTACGTGCGCCATGTAAGCGAATTAGCAAAGCGGGGAACAGCTCTTAGTTGACTTGACGCAAAATATTAGCAGGCTCAACTTTAGCTCATTCACGTCTATTTACTACCAAATCACTCCAACGTTGCGCATCGATGGCACGAGGGTCTTCTCGTTGAATTAATAGGTTCTTATTGTACAGGGTGTTCTTATAAATGAATTAGGTTGTTCTCGTGCTTCATGCGAGCGGTACGTGTAGAAAAACTGATAATTAAAGTCATCACGTTGTGGTATAAATATCGATTATAAGCATTTTTTTTCGACTGATAAACAATCGAAGGGACAAGATGTCCAATTAACCCCTTCGTTACCCTGGACGAGATATTTCGCAACCCTTTACTTCCCGGTTTACGCTTTTGAAGAGATATCTCGCGACCCGTTACTTCCCGGTATCTCGTCTAGAGTAACGAAGGGGTTAAAAGGTGTACTGTGTTTATTTAGTATCTAATGACACACTGGAAATGTATATCACGAGATACTAATTTAGTACATTTCCCGTAAATATTGCTCCGGAGGAAGGGTCTGACACGCAAATAACTCTTTGTGTTATCCAACGCGCATACATACGTTCATCCAATTTTCCTCGATGATAGGTTAACGTCGTGTCATAAACACGATATATCGCGGGGCCGTTCTTTACGTTTTCAATAGCGTATCAAGGATAGCATTCAGGGGAGCGTAAAAAAACGCCCAACGGAACAGTTGAACAGCGATCTCGACTGTCCGCGGGCGAACAATGAGATACGGGATACAATGATGGGCAAAGGCCGCCGTATGCCGTGAATTGTATCGCATTCGAACCTTGGAGGCTGCTTTTATGCGCTTCTCTTTCTCTGGGCTCCTTCATCGCAGGAACCTATACACTGCAATAATACAGAGTTATCAGAATGCCCACGCCGTTCGCTCGTGCGAGTATTTGGTAGCTGTCGTAGTTGCAGCTTGATATAATTCCCGCGAGTGTCCGTAATCGTACCGCTTTTTCTTCTAATCCTCGCGTTTGCGATGTCACTTTCAGTTAAAGTTTTATTCCGATCGCGGTCGGAGCTCGATAAGTCGGACCCTCTTTAAACCTTTCGATACGCTTTCGTTCTTGGCCACTGTATCTCCGTTGAACGGACAGTTTAAACTTTTAAACCATGCCACCGAACATGACAATTACGACGCAAACGTCACTTCATCGATAAGGGCACAACAATTAAATTTTGCCGTGCAATGTAAGGAATTGATGCAAATAATATGCAGATGACTATAGTCGTCTTAAGACAGTATTGCTGTCTAGATTTTTAGGATGGAATCAATTTTTAATTGTTCGAGTTTTCTTTCTAATATTTTTTACACATGTTTATTGATCCTTCCAGAATATATGTAGATCAGGCATGGGCAACAGCGGCTCTTAGAACCGCTACAGTTTCGGCGGCTCGAACTTCTCCTCCAGTGGGTACCCCCACCAGCGATCCTCTTGCGCGATGGCTCGTGCGAGTGAGTCTATACGGTACGGGTATATGTATTGCTATCCTTCTCTCCGTTCCGTTCACGCGCCGGAAGTGGGGACAGCGAAATCAGCGGAGGAGAAGCGGAGGAGAGAGTTGGGAGCCGATGTTGCCCATGCCTGGTGTAAATTAAAAGAAATTGTGATCATGTATTTTTGTAAATTTGCGTGCAATGGTGCGCGGAAGACGTCCTCAATTTGCAACCAGCGTTGTGGACGTTGGACGAATTTAAAAAAAAAAAACCAGCCATATACTTAATGTGTATTAAATTTTGGTTGGTACTAAATTCAGCACAAAAAGAAGTTTGCCAAAACAGCAGCATGCTAAACTTTGATTATCAATGTTTTCTATTTCTGTGATCATTCTACGAGTTATACATAAAGTAAAAATAATTTCGGAACAAATCTAGATCATGCACATCCCCGAATCTCTGGATCCCCAAACTATTTCTAAAGCAAGCAAACACACGTGATTCCTTGTAAAATAATTTTTAGTAGAATAGAATTTCTATAATTATTTCGTGATCAGCGACCCGAAATACACTTGATAAAGTAAAAAAAAGTTTGGAGATCCGAAGGTCCAGAGATGTGCACGATCTAGATTTAAGGCATAATTTCGACTCAATTCTGTTACCAACGTTGATAAAATTCTAATGAAGATGTAACTCAAATCTCAGCTCATTCGGTCAATTAGTTATGGAGGTCGTTGTTGCAGATTTCAAAAACATAGTTTCTATGCATCTCTGTACGTACGCCTTATAATTTCTATAACTCGGAATTTCACAGACGTATTCAAAAAGATATGTAGGGTAATAAAATAAAGTAAAAATAAAAACGACTTTTCTCAAATTTCCAGACAGCCGTACTATGTCAACCTTAGGGCGGCCGTGTGTTCTGACATCGCATTGCACCAGTGCTCGCATGATGACATTTTCAATGTCTTCAAGTTTGCTTACATTTTTTTGCGTATTAGTGCAATTTTACATCGAGAATCACTGTTAATTCACTCAATAACATCAAGTGCACAGATATATTTTTACAATTAACGAGTTTTACAATTCATTATTTATAAAACTTTTACAGTTTTGTAAAACGTAAATAAATTATAAACATTTTGCTATTTTGTGTGTTGAGAAATAATTACAGAATCCCCGATGGTTTTGCATGGCTAATCGCACGCATTGAGATGTGGTGCGGTTGTTTCTAAAAAGGCCGTGTAAATGCTACTCACGCGAGAGCCCGAAGATTAAAGGAAATCGAGGAAACTAAGCGAGGAAAATAAGGAAACGAGGAAAATAAGCATTTCGTAGACAAGAACGTCTGACTTAATAAAAGAATCTCGTATGCGTGAGAACAGTCGCGAAAGCTAAAATCCCAATACCAAGGTGAATGATCCCCCAACATGCGCTTCGCGCTTAGAAAATTGGACCGAAGTTTTTTTTTCCAATTCTGATTTTGTCTTCCTCCGATCGGGACCATCCGTGTTAGTAGCAAAGATCAAGGAACGAACATTATATATTTTTCGCCGCTATGTCTCGCGTAAAGATGCAAGGAATATGAATTCCCCTTACGTGAAAAGCTTCGACAAAACTTCGATTTGTCCAAGTATTTCTCCATCCCCTAAAATTAACGATTTCCGAGCGTATAGATTCGTCTGTACCGAGAGGTTTGATTTCCTGCGTCACAACTGCATGCAAACGTTACAACGATACAACGGTATTCCATGCGGTTTTTCAATTCCCCCAAGCCTAGCTGAAGAATTTTTTTTTCAGAATTTCGTTCGCAATCCCACTCGGTTTACATTGATTCGAACACGATGGTGGAAACCACGATGATCGTTGATCGAGCAGATGCAGATGCGATGCAGGCTGCATAATGCAGTTCTGCCGTGCCTTCCATGAAATATGCTTTCTACGTTCCTCGAGACTGAATTCGCAAGCTTTTCGTGGATTAATAACGATACCGTCAGATCGTTTCACGATCGACTTATTATTTATACGTAGCTAAACCGAATCACACGTTAATTGAAGTTACACGATGTGCCCACCTGTGGTATCGTGACCTGTTCAAAGTCGATGCTCGTATGGAGGGGGGTGACCCTTCGTAAGCTGCATGTGCAATGGGTGCGCGCTATATTCAATGTGTGCATATGTCGTGCATTCATTTCAACGCAATGTATTAATAATAAGCTGGCTTCCAGAATCGCTGCGGTTGGACAATGTAGCATTGAACATTGGTATTTTAGCAAATTTTGAAGTTAGTAATCGTTACGGTATATTGTTAGGAATGGCATTGACTTCATTGTGTTCGAAATTACCGAAGGCTGGAGTTGGTTCTCGGGCCCTGATATTCATGTTATTAAGCTTGTTAATTTAAAAGTTGCATTCGAGCTCTCGGCACGAGCATGTTATATTTTTTTATGTATTCCTGTTAATATTCTTATTAAGATCAACAACGTAATCTATCGATCGATAAGTTCAATTTGCACTTTCCGTTATTCGCGGATACTCTTGGGAAAAAGGTCAAAAGAACAAAAATAATTGCAGCGTGCAGTTTTACGTATTAACTAAATTATATAAAATATTAAGACGTTAGTACGTGGAATTTCACGCCACGATCATTTTTGTGCTTTTAATTTTTTTTCCAAAAGTACCTACGAATAATAAACGATTCAGGGATATCCAAGAAACAATTTTGTCCGAATAATTAGTGTTGGGTACATTTCGTCCGATGGTATAATAGTAATTTTAGTATTGAGTACTAATAATTTATATAAATGAGTTAATTTAAATATTAATTGCAGGTGACCGATACGTTTTCTAGATAACTTCCTTTTCATATTGTACGTTTCTCTAAAAATATCGAGAAAGAAAGTAAATCGTGTTAAAATATTCATTATTACACCAGTTTGGCATTACAAAATTCGAGAATATAATTTTTACGTATAACGATTTAGCGAGCATTCGCTTTGGTTATACTTCCTGTACATTTTCGGTGCGGGCTTATCAATTTCGTTACGGCCACTTCCCCAAATTTACGTTCGGAATTCAAGTAGCAGCCCGCTGCAGATACAATTTCGTAATCCACAGGGAAACACTTTCATCGAGCTTACGGCGGACTTGCATTATGCAAGCTGTATTATCTCTGCATCCACTTGATCGACGATCATCGTTTGTAGCGTTCGCTCGTTTACGACGATATCGTAGCGATCGTAACGCGCGAGCGATCGCTTGCCAATTTTCGAAATGAGATTCAAACCCTGTATTATTTCCGGAAATCGGAAATGTCGGCCGTAAGAATCGACCGGAGCTTTCGAATAATCGAATCATCTTATGTCGAATAATTTCACGGAATCCTATGCATTCGAAAATCATATTCGATCGCACGACCGTCTTGTACATTCCAATAAAATATCCCGAGTCCGACGATTCTTATTCCGGTTATAAAATACGAAGAACTTTCCAAAAAATATCGAATCCAAACCGAACTCTTAAACGCGTTAAATCAATTCCACCATACGTACCGGGGTCCCTCGCGTCTGGGACATCGGTAAATAAACAACGGTCATGACGGAAAAATGAATTCATCGAGTACCCTCGTGAATTTCGATAAGCGATAAATTATAGAGAATATTTCATACGTAAATAACTCCCGCGGAAATTCGTATTCCATAAAAGATAACAAGAAAACGATCCGGGGCAAATAAATTCACGTCGCGAAATTGTGAATTCAGTGAATGGGATCCTTTGGAAGATACATGACGTATATGATAATCCTTGACCAAGAAAACGTACGGTTTGTATAGCGTGTAGGTGTGCACCGGATCGCTATACCCCCTCTCCCTCCAAGTACACGGGTACACACGCGTATGTACGCGCACTTCTACGAGCCGAAACATCGTATCACGATTCAGACTGCGCCCCCGGTCAATGCCGAAGATCGAGTAGTTGCCTCTGTTGTTGCATCGTACCAACCGTGTTGACACGATCGATTGAAATGTCATTCGAGAGGCAGATCGTAGGCGTATCGTAGCAATAATGTTTACTCTGGCTGACGGAGTTCCGACCGATTTACTCATGCACGTACTTTAGGATGTACGTAAACTTTTCAACTTCCGTTTCTCCGCCAGTCCGTTTCGATAACGTTTCTGGGATCGTTGGTTCGTATTTTATTCACTTAACCGGTTCAACTTTTTCGCTCCCGTGCTTTTGCGACAAAATCAAAATGTGATCGTTGCGAACGAAGCACGTCGCTGACGAGTCAACGATCACGTATGTATGTACCCTCTACTAGTAGCGGAACCTCCGCCGATTGATCTTACCGTTGGTGACGGAGTAATTCTCTAACAGAAAGACCAATCAAATAGCTTCGTTTCTCTCTTTGTTAATCCAATAACTGATATTTGAAATGTCCGTTACAGAAAAAAAATTGAAGAATAAACGAATCGATTCCCGATTCTTAGAGTAAAGAATCGATTCTTAGTCAAATCGAATAGGAGGGAACCGATTCAAAAGATCGATTTTTTAACGAAAAGAATCGATTCTTAGTAAAATCGAATAGGAGGGAACCGATTCAAAAGATCGATTTTTTAACGAAAAGAATCGATTCTTTGAAGAATCGGATCAAAATCGAACATCCCTAATGACTCATTAGTAATGAGAGACACGTATACCACGGAAGTTGTAACACGCGGGGTGGAGGCTGGTCGTCAGAGAGAAACAGAAGGAAAGGGAATAATCAAATGAATTGACTTTCACTCGAACGAAAATGAAGAATCTTTCAAAAATTCAGGTGGTTTATCGATATTCCTTCTACGATATAAATATCTTGAAATCATAATTTTTAAGATTTTACGTGATCGTTTTGCGGGTGGACCGAAAAAATGTTAATATCCTTGGAAGCACTGTTTACCTTGAATCGAAACTCGGATCCTTCTCTTCGTTTAGTTTCATTCTGTTTCCCACCGCAGATGTAAACAATGAATACCAGACCCAAAGGGTCTTATCGTAATAATAAGTGCTCAGGTCATACTCGTCAATTGCTATTTTGACTCCCCGCTGCCCCCCCCCTCCCTCCCTCCCTCCCACCTACTTTTTGGTTTTCCATACACTTGACATTGTGGCACGAAAACCTTCTGTAGCACAGTTCACTGGAGGTCGTCCTACAGGTTAGATGTATTGCTCGAGTGTTCCTATTAGTCTAAAGCACATTGAAGTTGTACGAATAGAGTTCTCAGGTATCTGTCCTTGCATTTACATTTTCCTATTGCACATGTTCTACCATCATCGCAATTCTAAATGTTAATTCATTCGGTAACCCGGGTCGAAACATTAATTAAGGTTAAAGTCTCCGACGATTCATTTTCCGTATTATGATTTTCTTGTAACTTGTTTCTACATTCAATTAGTTTATTAAACTCATCGGAGCATAGATACGATATATTTTTTACGCGATCTTATTGGAATTCTCGTATCTGAATTTTTACGCATGCTTCAACTGTTCATTTTCGTTCGCAGGTTGGCAATACTTGCCGGCCACGGAATACAGTCGAGCTAGGGGCGTTGAGGACGAGTCGTAAAGGATTGGTAACGTACAGTTGTAATGTAATGCGCGAGGAATGCGGGTATTCGGTATTAAATTTGCTCGTCGGCCGATTTAAATTGTATTTTGTAAAACACCCATTTTTTTAGGGTATTGGAATTGCATTTATACGTTTCATTGAGATGCAAGTTTTAAAGTAGAATTCGCGATTAGAATTTTTCAACGTCAAAATGCTCGGAAGCATTTTTTCCACTTCGATTTATGCGGAGTACGTCAAATTTTTACGTGTAGAAATCACATGTTTATGCCAGAAAGTTTATAAATAATTAAAGTAGATCTAACGACGACAGTTGTTAGTAAAATCGTTTTACTTATTATTCCGATAGATCATCGAACATTTGATTCGTTAAATGGCAATATGTCTGCAGCAGTAAAATAAAAGATATTCGTTGGTAACAAGATGACAGCATTTTCCTAACGAACATTTGAGAAAAGAAAATTATGAAAAGTATTCTGTCTGCGTTTGATTCCCCCACAGCTTTTCTTTCAGATAATTTGCGACCTCGCGCAATGTGGTCTAGAGTCAGTGTTTCCTACGCGTGAAGTTTGTTTTTTTCGAGCATGTGGCTCGAAGCAGTATTTACCTTCTCGAGGACGCGTGGAAGTAGAGTCAGTGTTTTGTTGATATCAATATCTTTTCCAGAACCCCGGTGTTTTCATTGTTTTTGATCCGCGTTTGTAAATCCATACTTCATTGACCGATCGAATGTCATTTTCGGTGACATTTTCAATGTGAAATTCAGCGTTAATTTCGATATATTCAATTTAAAATTAGAGTCTGTGAGTATCACGCGACAGCAGCGTATCGAACATACGTCGGGTGAAGTAATCCCACGGAGAAACGTAAGTATCTTTATTCCATTGGAATTTATTTCCAAGCGAATTGAATGTTCGTAATGCGTACATTGATGTCTCGTACGGACGGGAAGATTAATTAACGTTGCGGCGTTCTTTTGTTCCAGGCCTACGAGAACCACTACGATGCCGACTACAGTAACCAGCGTGTGCGGATTCGGAACAGAGGTATTTTTGGTTTTCAGCTACCGGTGAGTCCTAAAACTCCCTCTGGTACTCAATCATGCCGCAGGATGAATGATCCAAAACGGCACGGGTACTGGTTGTAATTTTTTGATCATGGTATCGAGCATAGTGACCGCGAGCATATCGTTTGATATGCTCGTGATGTGAAAATATTTATGTGTGTGTTCTTTATATTTTATCTCAGGCTAGAGCCTTCTTGCACTACGAGCTCCTTTAGCAGCTCCTTTAATCGCGTAATTGAGTAATTTCGAAAATAAAATTAGATAATTTCCCCGCGAGTTGAATTTCAATTTGTTTCGTCAAACTTTTTGATACTCGACCTGTTTTAATATTCGAGTAGTAACAAATACGATTAATTTTGTTCCTTGCTGCTGCAACCTTACGATTTTGTACGCGTGCAGTTTACGGAGAATATACATTTATTTTAACGTTCGGTTTCCGCGTGCGATTGCAATATTATCCGTTACCTATTATTTGTATGTTTGCAATATACATATGTACATATGTATACGTACATACAGATGCGCATAGTATATTGTCAATTTCTCAAAGTTATTTAATGAAGCGTGCAAGAGGGCATTACGCGACGGGTAGATCACGGAATCGAAGTGACGATATTTTAACATTTGAAAATGTTTAGAACAGTTGCTTTGGCAACGGGGTCGCCCGAGGTGATTTATTCCTTCATATATTTTCGTGTTTTCCATATTGTAATTAAATTTGAACCATAAATTTGTTAATATTCCTCAATAAAAATATTTTATTTTTGCAAAATTCATATTATCAGTATTCGAAATAATTTTTATAATAAATTTATATTGAACAATTTTACAACTCGAGTCATTGCATTGAATTTTAAGATAAAACACATGTTTAGTCCGCAGGCTATTGTGCTCTAACTGTTTTTTAGCTCAAGATTTTCAGCAAAACCACAAAATCAAAACCGGTGAGTTACCTTTTCTATGGCCGTGCACATGTTCCTTTAGCCCAAACTCATTCGCGTGCCCAGGCGCGCTCGAATGGATAAAGGCGGTGTGCACGGTATTAATTTTTAAGACTAATATCAATGAAGCGACTGATAATGTGATAAGTGAATCGTGCACAACGTATTTCCCACATGCGTGTGTGTCTGTGTTAGATTATAAAATCTAAATCTGTGATAAAATTGTTAAAACAATTTAAAACAATTTTATCAAATAATTTTATTAAACGGTTTCATCAATTTATCATCAGTTTATTTGGAAGTGATTACGATAACGCTTTATGGTATTCTAAGTTTTTTCTGGATGCTTTCATGTGTGTTTCCTGGTATTTTGCATGATTCGTATGATTCGCGTACATACAACTGAACACGTATGAGAGTATCCACAAAAACTTTGAGCATTGACGGCGGTAACTCGTACTCTATAGATTTAAAGCAAAGCCAAACTTACGTAATACAAACCGCAACGAAGTATAATTGCGATAGCAAATTTATGTCACGCCTTGGTTACTATCTTGTACTTTCTTATTATGTTATATCGGGTGTTTAATTAAATTAACGTTATAATTCGGGTTATATTTAACTTTCATTTTTACGCAATGGTCGGTGGGTACCCTTGTCAGTCGATTTCAGGAAAAATGGTACGTACCCTTAAAAGTGTGTGTGTTGCGACCAGCTCGGGTGACGGAGGCGTCCCGGGACGTTCTCTCTAGAGTAGGCTTATGCACCTGAGCGGTTGTGTTTGAGTATCGTGCAGCGAGTTGTATTGGCGACATTGTGCTTTTGCAATTTTTTCAGATATAGGTGATAGGCAGGCAGGTAACTTACTTCTCCGTATGCGTGTCTTAATTTATAAGTAGGAAGGGCTCAGGGCAGGGGTTATCACTTTCGAATGTAGGACCGTGAGCCTCTGCACCTGGATGATTACGTTTTTTTTGCATGACCCTTTTGCGCCGGTATCTTTCGTGTTAAGTAGTAGGGGGTCCCTCGTGGAGCTAACCGGTTGCAAAAAGGGTTAAACTCTGGTTTTTCTTTTGCACCCGTGGTCTTAGACTTGGGTGCAAAAATGTTATTTGTGTGTTTTCAGCTTATCTTGCTCGAGAATTTATCATTTTTTGGAAATTCTTAAACGTAACAATTTTTATATTCTTACATTTCTTTGTTTGGGGATATAAAATTGTTTATACATATATTTAAATTCGGAAAACGCGGGATATGAAAATTGTTTATATTTTTGGATACCTGATTTATTAAATTTTTATTAAATTCGTAAAAATTAAATGTGTACGCGCCTACGTGCCTACGTGTTGTAGGCGTGTAGGAGCGTTCAAAGACTCATTCATCCACGTACTAGAAGATATAATTATTCGTGTGCAATTGGTCTTTAAGAGCCAGAGCTGGAAGATATATTTAATCAAATTCTCCGTAGTGTGAAAATAAAAGTATTTCAACGGTACGTTTTATCATTCTTTTATTCAGAGTTCGATTAAAAATATTATTCTGTCTCCGATTGGCCGATGCACAGTTGTGTACGATACAAAGTTTAGAGGTATTATTCGTGCAAAATGAATCCAAGGGGGTTTCTGCATCCCGGGAGATACATTTTGGATCAATGATGCTTTTTAACTTTTTTTTTCTAATGATAAATTCTTGAGCAACGAGTGAAGGGTGTCGGCGTTACCCGAAGAACGAAGAGGCTGGACCGCCGAAGAGGCCCGACAAAATTAGTCAGAGAAGAGGGCAGCAACGATTTACTTATGACTGTCCATGTAACGATTGTTCAATCGTTAGATGGACAATCATCATCATTATGATTTTGTCACTATGCTCGTTACTCGATTTTTTTTGCATGTGTCCCTTTGGGGTTGGAAAGAAAAAATTTCTTATTATTTTTGGTGGAAATTATAACGGTGAACTACATTTTCAAATAATTTCAATTTTCCACAGAAAAATTTCTTGTAAATTTTTTGTTGGTAATACTTTACTCACCTTAGGCGCGTTTCGATTAACATCGATGCCTTCCATGTGCGGAAATACATTTCACTTTCTCTAATTTTTGTTTAATAATTTTTCGAGATATTCAATTGTATCATTCATTTTTAGTATATATTTGCTATATCTTCTTGCCTCAAATTTTCTTTGGCAATTTCAGTTTAATAGAGTAGTTAAGAATTCCGAAACAAAATGTAAAACTTGTTAGTAAATTCGGACGCAGTGTTCTTTCCAACTTGTAAACTTTACGATATTTTCGGCTCGTATGGCACCTCGAGTGGTTGCGCACGAGTGCAATTGAATTTTTAATGAATAAATTAGTGTCGTGACAGTATGATGCGTCTCAAATAGCAGCACGGGATTTTGTTTTAATTTTTAATTAACAATTATTATTGCGCTATTTAATGTGCCACAAACGTCAGCAGACAACAACTGTTGGAAGTTTCAAATACCGAAGTTGTACTGCGCAATATTTTCATTGTTAATTGACAAAATAGCATTTCGAAAAATTGATTGCGCCCACAGTGGCTGCACGGAATGTTTATAAAAATCCTGTTTTTTTTTTATTGTAATACGTCAAATGTTCGTTAGTGGAAACGTTGTCAAAATACATATTTACATTTTTTAATAACTTCAAACATAATATTTAATGAGAAACATTACATTTCAATCGCCAACAATTCTGTAGAATTTTTGCTTTAATTTTAATATTTAAAATGGCCACCGTTCGCCGTTAGATTATAAATTTTTGATACCGTAGTAAATTTAATTTACTAATTCGCGACTTGGGTATCTGTTCGAGGAAATCTGTTTTCTCCATTCTTAATTATTATTTTAGTTCTACGCGTTCCTCCGTATATCTGAAAAGAGGTTTTTAATCAGAAACGTAGTAGTTCTTTTTTATCTATATTCCATGTACTCCACATGTATCTATTGCTAGTTTTACATTTATTTTATAGAAAAAATTCATACGCTTGCTTTGAAAAAAATATATAAGTGCATCAAGTGATATCATTAAAACAATGGTAATATATAATTTAAATCAGTGTCAACGCTGTCGCACCTTCGATAGTTTTTTTTTTGTTCCAGAATCATACTGTGGTTACGTTTAATGAAAAATTAGTTCAGTTGCCGTATCGAAACATTGCAAACGCTATTTGGAGAAGATTTATTTACAAATGCAGAATTTGAATGCGAGAAACATTTTTGACTTGCTTGTATAATTTGTCACGTATTAAATTTTGATTCCATTTTTAAATTAAATAATCCCGTAAACGAAGTAAATATAATTTTTGGTTTCTCTCGCGGTTCTGCTATAGAAGTATGAAAAATATACACGTAAGACCTTTTTCATTTGATTCCATTAATGAGCCTCGGCTTCAGAATTTAGCACCACTTTTTTTTAAATTACACAAGATTGATAGGTATCCAAAGAATATGATTAACGTTGAAATGAAATGAAGGATGATGATTACTCGAAAAATATAACTCTAATGGCAAGAAAATTGGGCACGTGATAAAGTTGATTGTTTTTCTGTTATTTTCTAACAAGTTTTGTGTTTCAGAAACAATTGCACAATTTTGTTGGCAAGCGACAATATTTTAGGATAAATAGTGATAGAGCAACAAAAAAGCACGAACGCATTGGCCATGCCACATGTATTTGTAGATATTTCTTTTCAGAAAATGTCATCAAATTCTAACAATTATTCAAAGTATTGTCTATAATAATGCTTAAATGTATGGAATTTTGTCTTCACAGGTATCGAAACAAGTCGGTGGCTATATCACTGCTCTGTACATATTTAGGAATGTAATTACCAATTTCTGTTATGTTAATATTAGTACTGGTACGTGCCATGTATTTTTCTCTGTGTCAATATTAATATATTATGCATGTTTTCTTAGCGTTAAGTTTGATATAATATGTATTGCTTTTCTCCATGTTAACATTGATACGTTTGTTTATTAATTTAAAATGTTTTTTTTGAGGTATGATTCTTCGGGAAATTCCAATAATTAATATTGGATTATTTGTATAATGTACAGTTTAGATCATTTTTTCAACGAATACGCGCTGGTATGTTTTACGTTTTTCAGGAATGGTGGTAGAATATTGTTGTATTACTAACTCGGGTACTTTTACTTGGAGCGAGACAAGACCTTGTCTCTTGATATTAACGCTTCTCCCGTTATTGAGTATTTTAATTTGTTCTCAGCAATTTAGTTCATCAGCCCGACCCACGACGATTATTAATAAGCATACATTAATTAGTAACGTTTAATACTAGGTGATCTCAACGTTGAACGTGAGATTCAAATACCAATCTCAATTAAAAAATTTTTTTTCATTTTATGTCGAGGCTTTAATGTTTTAGATTTTTCAGGTCAGAAGAGAGAAGAGAGAATCGTTACGAATAAGTATTTATAACTCATCTTGCATTTGAATTACTTTGCGGTAAATAGACCATTTCGATTCTGTTAATGTTGGTTCTTTGTAACAATCTTCAATTGTTGCTTTTTAACCTTTTATGCCTTCTTCTCCGTTTTGCCTGTTTACCGCTCGATTTTTAATTATAAGTATCCAGGCATATATTTCGAACGCTAAACGCTAAGGACAGAATTTTAGATTTTTACAATTTTAGACTTGCTCTTCTTGGTCTTTTTTATCAGTAGTTTTAATACTTGTACTTGGCCCGAGACAAGACCTTTTCTCTTGATATTAACACTTGATAATAATTCTGCCGAGCGCCTTCGTGTTACGTTTTTCTCATCTGTTTAACATATAAACGTTGATAAATTTAGTTGAGTTATTAATAAGAAACCATTGTAAAAGGGAGATCAACATGCGCCTGATGTGTCGGTCTATCTCTGAGACCTGGGCCGATAATATTTTGGTTTTCTATACATTAATATTATCGGGCGAATGGCTGCGAATGTATTCTTACTTGTTTCTTCGGAACTTGAAATAACCTTCTAATTTAAATGATATTTATCTCGTAGCCACAAACGAGGACTCTGTCTATAATAACACAGTAGAACCTGGATTATCCGAACTAACTGGCACCGCACACAGTTTGGATGCTGTGAGTTTTTTTTAATATGTACATATGTACAAAATAGTACCCTTTATTAGTGCTTATAATGAAATCGCGGGTTACATACAATTATTTTTGGTATGGATTCAATACCCCACTCCCCACATATTATGTATAAAGAAGTGTACCCCGCAGAGAACAAAACAAGACTGGCAAGCAGTGCACGCGGACGTCGTTTAGCAAACACATCGCGTCTTGTAATTTCAATTTCACGACTTGTGCGTGTGTGTCTGGATGGCGTTACCGAGACGAGTCATCCAAAGAAAAGGGGAACATGTATATACCGCGAAGTTTTCAACGTACTGCGTCGCGGTAGAGAGAGAAACGAGAGGAAAGAAAGAGAGGGTAGAGAAAACACACCGACAGGCAAACGTACTGTCGGTAGTAAAAATTTCTATTGGATATTTTTCGAGCGCGTTTCTCGAGCAGACTTACGTGTGCGGAGACGGCGCTTCAGTTGCCAAGCGGTGCTCGCCGCTGCAATATCATCGCCCTAATCATCGCAATTTAATTTTTATTCTTTCTACATGGGTATCATTGGTTTACGTGGATTATTGGCTTTCACCAGCTTTGACCCATGTGTACGATAAGGAGACTTATGTAGTATGTACAACGGGGTGCACGCGACGCAGGATTGCTTTTTCCGTTACCTGAACTTTGCAATGACATTTTTCGCGGTGGTTCGAATTTATTTCGTGACAGTCAACTATTAGAGGCAGTCCGTGTCAGCCATATACTCGGTTGAGAACAAGATCCTTTGGTGCAAAGTGTCAAATAAAATGTAATATAATACGATGGTTTATATACGGCGCACCGCGTAAATCGTGGAAGTAATTTAACTCTTCGAGACACACGATTTTTAAGAAAATCAAAACTCCAGTAGCACAGAATTTTTTAAATATAAAACAATGAAGAAAAAACGTCTGTTTCAATTAACAGCATAAAATATTACTCGAAAATTTCGAGTCGAAATTATAAAAAAAATAATAATGTTCCAATAAATCCTTTGTTACAGCGTGGGACATTTAATGGTTTAAATAAAAGTCATTCCGCCATATTGAATCCGCCAATTTGAATTTTTGGAATTTTCATGCCATATTTGGATTTAGCGATACAAAACACTTTAAAATGCCAAATTTGATACTAATCCGATTAACCTTTTTTCATCACACTTTTTTGCACAGAAAGTAGGATTCACACCACACCGCGAAGGGATTAATCACAACAGCGTCAACAAGTTACAAATGCGTTTCGATTTCTATAAATTTTTGTTCTCACTTATTTACTCATTTACCGTTAGTTCATAGTATTGCCAACTGAATGCAACACTTTATGTAAAATATTAAACTGTATGACTATGAGTAACTTCAACTTTTCGAAATGGGTTAAAATATATCCCAGCATACATCTACAGCTGAGTAAGCACAAAGGCGGTCAGATTTTTTTCCAGCTAACCGCAAAGAGTTAAAGGTACGATGCCTGGGATACTTACAAGTATCCCAACTCTACCTTTATGCAAGATCGTCGTTATATAAACTGTCAACAGGTATCTGAGCGAACGTGTTGGTGATAATAATAATAATAGAAATAATAATAGAACGTTTAAATACGGGTATATGGAAGTCAGATCCAAGTACGGGTCTACGATGATCCGTTTATGACCCTTCAGCAAAGAGTGTCAAAGAGTTTCATTCCTGGAAACACGTTGCGTTCGACACGCGTTTCCACCAAATTTTGTCAATTTCAAATTCTTTGGGATAGTGTACCTGTCTTGAGAGCAATTCAGCCAGTGCTGTGAGAGATTTTGCGGAAGAAACGTGGTTTTCTAAATGAAGTGCTATTACAAAATGTTTTGATTATTATGCTCAGCACGTGTTTCCACCAAATTCGGTTAATTTCAAATTCATTGAGAACAGTAAAATGTTTTGGGACAAATTTTGCCAATATCCCGCTTGACTCTGCCGGCGAAACGTGGCGCTCGCAATAAAATGACTGTATGAAACACATTCATAATACTTGACGAGGTGACTACTGCCATGACACTGATGCGAGTAGTACGAAAAAACGTTGACACTATTCCTACCACCGACCGGTCAGATGACCGTTTCGTAAGTTTCGCCCAGAATTTCCTGCATGCAACATTATTCTACAGCCAGTTAACTTAAGTCTTAGTGAGTTAAATATTAAAATATATGTGATGTATATCTAAATAAAAGAAACAACATTTTTTACTATCAAATTGGCCATTATTTTCAATTCTATATTATGAAATATAAGTTATTTTGAAGACCGGTCATTTGACCGATCATAGTAGGTATAAGTATACATGAAGTGTCGGTAGGAATAGTGTTAAACGACGAGCAGATCTCCGCGTTCATTTCCCCAACGTGAGTCATGTCAATTACGTTCTCAACCGAGAATTAAGTTTCTCTACCTCAGTGTTTTATTAGAAATTATCGGCATCGGTATCGGTACCAGGGACGACCGCGCATGTTCGGTACAGTGACTCTTGACCTTCAGTGGCTACGCGTATTCGCGATCAGCTGTGCGCTACGCGGTATCCTGTAAGAAGTTACTTCATCCTTCGATGCATGCGCCTGCAGAGTGATTTATTAAACTAACCGCACGCGTGTACGAACGGTACGTGAATTTTTGTGCGAATAGGTGAGTTTAATTTAATTTTGCTTTTTGGTCTTATTTTAGACTATGTTTATTTTTTAATGCGGCTTCACTGCCTCTCGTATACTTGTACTTGGCCCGACACAATTAGAACTCCGAACACAATGAGACACAATAGAAATTCTTTTCTATGGTAGAAAATTTCAGTCTCACGTCGTTTCAAGTGTCGTTGCCCCGATTACGGGAATTTATTCGCGTGAAAATTATTTCTACCAACATTATGATAAACACGCTCGCCGTGGATTCTTGGAGCTGTCATAAGGGTTGCATATGTATAATATATTCGATTGAGTAAGGGATATTCGCTCCAAAAGAATTAATATACTCCTTCCAATAAATCTTACGTTTTTCATTCTGCATTTAAGGCGGCAGTTCGGTATCTTTCCACCTGATCGAGCACGAAACTCGAGAGATTAAGTGGGAACCTTTTACTCCCTTTACTCTCTTTATACGTTTTTTCGTGGGAAAAAACGAAAGGGGTGGTGGGAAGCGACTGACGATAAAGATGAAAAATGCATAGAAGTAGCTGACGAGCAATATCAGCTGAAATCCAATATCTAGTCGACGCTGCGTTTCGTGTTACTTTTGAGTTGAAAATGCTCCCATTTATTGACATCGAGCATTCTTTGATGGCTCACTTGAATTCTATGAAAACCCGCTTGTATCGATAATACCACCGTGCGTGTCATTCATCTTAGCGCGTGTCGTTCTTCGAAATCAAAATATAACAATTTTGTGAAACGCGTTAAAACGAATCGTCAAGCGAGATACGCGGCTCGAATTCGTTCAGCAAGGTACTCGAATAATGTGCCATATACCAAATTTACGAATATCAATTTCATTAATTAATCGTAAGATTATTTCTTCGTTATCGCGGATGGTTTCTCTACGAGGTCGTTAAATGAAATTAGCTCAATTTTCGGATATTCTTTATCGTTTCTGTTCATTACACGTAGGTGGGTGCGCCATGGATATCACTCGCTAGAATTAGGACAATCGACCCGTATCGTGGATTACGGTAGCTTTGTGTATTCAATAAATTGGGGATGACTGTGGTTAGGCCTATTAAATTTGATATACCGTGAGATTCGATAAGCGCGAATGCCGAATCGATTCGTTCGGTAAATAGGCTAGAGTATATTTTTCGACTAACGCAAATCATCAATGGCGGCTGTATAAAATACACGAATGTATAAAAAAAAAGAATTACCGATAAAATCAGCCAACTTTGTTCGATTAACGCGTATCCCCTCATCGCGCCGGTAAACGAATGGCTTCTCGCAATACGACATCCATCGGTGCATTTTATTTTCGAACGGTCGTCCGTCAAAACGGAACGCAATTTGACAAAAACATTTGACAAGTTTCTACCGGCGAAAAATTCTATTTTCGGATGTCTGACGGCAAATGCATCATTCATCTTGTTACGTTTATTATCCACGCTGCGATATACGTATGTATTCCCAGCGATATGTAATACAATATATTTTTTTCCACGGATGTAATCCGGATGTTTTGCAAAGTTACAACGGATAATGCGCGTTTTACGGAAATAATCCCGAACGATGCTCTGCCCGCCGAATAAATTTGTTTTTATATGTTTCGAAGCTTTCCATCAACATGCACGATACGCAATGTTATTTAACAACAGCAATTGTTTTGCCGTGTTATTCGAATCAATGCGGGTAGAAGCATCATAAAAATTCGGTGTAATCGTTGAAAGGAGATAATGTTCCCAGTGGATACGAGCGCAGCCATTTGTTTCCGCGCTGAATCAGCTAGTCATGTCCGTCAATAACTCCCGTGCATGTGGAACGATCGACAGGTGTCTCGAAAAGTAACGAAGTTATCAGTACATCGCCATCAGATTGCTGTGCGACGGCGCCGCCGTGCAATCTCTTGCATGTCAAAAAAATAAATAAGCGATCGCACGGTCGTTGCGACTTTTGACACCTCCCGAGATTCAAAAAGAAAAACGCCGAAAATTCGCTTTCGCGGATGTTTCGTATGCGTCGTTATCACGGCCAGGTAGTTTCATTTTATTTTCTCCAGGGCCTCCCTTCCGTGGAACACTGCTACTGTGGCGCAATCGTTTTTCGGTAATTTCGAAGTGAAATATTCCAGCGTAAATCTGCAAAACGAAAGTACCGGGATAGTAAATGCGTGGCATTTACTATCCCGGTACTTTCGTAGTTTTCGATTAGCGACAAATAGAGAAAAGTAGATTTTCATGGACATCGAACAGATTAATACGACGGCTTTTAATAAATTTTTGTTTCGAAAAACTCAAAGAATAATCGCGATAAAGGGCTTTAATAATCTTAGCGCGTTTAGGAATTAGATTTGTTAATACCACGGTCGAACGCAATTAAATTGCAGCGCTCGTTGCTCTAGCGTTTCCAATCGCAAAGATTTCACCGAAGTGGGTCAAGCGAATATTTCGAACAATTTCAGTAAGACGATCTAAACGCAAGGAACATCTATTATGTTTCCCGATGTGCAACAGCGTCGCTAGCATCGTAATACGTTCACGTAATTTCGATTCAAGGTATTTGCGTGGAAGGAAATTAATCTCCGAACGGTAACGGGCAAAAAATGATTGGTATTAGATCGTATTTCTACGTGCCCGCTGATATTATTAATGCTTAAACTTACTAAGTTATTGTTTATAGCTTCATTGTGATATTGTCATAACTGAATAATGGAAAAAAACATTTTGAAGTATTTCAACACGAAATTCCAGATAACAGATTTTAATCTCAAAATTCGAATTTTTCCAATTTTCGACGAACGATTTCGATGAAACTCGGCAGGTAGATAGATTCGGTTCTAAAGAATTTCTATTTTACCTCTCCACGTGCCATGTCATTGAAACCAGAGTAAATCTGGATTATAAATCCACACATTTGTAGCGTCGATGTTTACCAACGCATACGCGGTACTGTAGTTTAATTAGCGCTCCTGGGAAATTTAGGAAAGAACGAAGGCGGAAATTTCTTTGTCGCGCAGATAGCTATCGTTATCATTGTACAAACAATTGAGCCCTGTCCAATTGACCTATTCTACTGTGACGAATAAAAATAGAAAAATTTGTTCCATTCTGTACACGTATAGTGATCATTATTATCGTTACGCAAACGAACCCTGACAATCGGACCTATCGTACCCCGGAGACTAAAGACCTGTAATCTTTTTCGTTTTGCGCACTGGATATCACGGGAAGTCCCGTGCAACCCGTCAACTATTGATTCGAATGGAGCTTTGTTAACAATTCATATTCAAAAACGGGGTATTATTAAAAAAACGCCAGATTTTTTAAACCCAAAGTTTTACCGATCGTGGCAAACGTTAACTTTAAAATATTTTACAATTTTTTCAAATCAATTTGAATGGTGTAAAAACCAGAGGAAAACATTAAACGCTCATGCGTGTGTCAAGCTGCTTTTTAAATATCCAATACCAATTACTTCCAACCAATGCGATATCAATATAGGAGGGAGACCGGGGCTGATTGTCACAGAAAATGCTTTTTGATTTTTTAGAGAGGCCGGGTTAACAATGAATGTTTGTCAATGGTCCAACTTTTAATATATACTATTGGCTTTATGTTTCCAAATTGCTAACGCTGTAACGGTAAGGGGCTATTTATAACAACAAAAATCCCGGCCCTGGGTTGATTGTCACGGATTATTCATTGGAAAAAAAAATGCATTTTTAATATTTAAAACGTTTTTATTAAACCTAGACGAAATGTGAAAAGAGTAAAACCATATAGACCAGTACCTAGGTTATTGTAATTAAATACAAAAAAATTTAGTGGAAAAATAAATACAACAAAATAATTTAAGTACGTGTGTAGAAAACAATTGAATATTTAAGAGTCAAAAATACATCAATCACTTTCGCCCGAACTTTCACAGTTATGCCAAGTATGAAAAGCCGATGGTTGTCCCAATGAGACACACATGTAACTACCTGCTCCGCGCGGTAATTTTAAACAAAGCATGATCTAGCGCAGGCCTAGGCAACGGTGGAGAAATGCACTCTCCTCACCCGATTTCGGTACCCCCACCCATCAGCATTTGCATGCAAAGAAGGACAGCGCTCTCTACCTGTCTCACTCTTATACACGCACTGGGTGGTATGGTGGGAATGCACGGCGGGCTGCCGTGTTAAGCTACGGTTTCGTTATCACGACCGATCGCAGTCGTGGACGACCACGACAAACGTTGTCGTCGGTGTCCCGGTTTCGTTACCACGAACAGGCATAGTCGTTCTTTTGATCATTCGCCGATCTTTCGCTTCCCCCACTACTCGCCGGTGCATGCTGTCTCTGTCTATCTTTATTTTCAACGTGCCTATCGTCCGACGACCAGTCGCAGCACTAGACCGAGCTAGTGGTGCGATCGGTCGGGTCGCATGACGACCGAAAGTGGTGGTAACGAAACCGGCCCCCTTTAAAACAACGTGTCTAGGGTGTCGCAGTCGTCCACGGCTGCGATCGGTCGTGGTACCTTTAAAGGTACGGTTTCGTTACCACGACCGATCGCAGTCGTGGACGACTGCGACACCCTAGACACGTTGTTTTAAAGGGGGCCGGTTTCGTTACCAAAACTTTCGGTCGTCGTGCGACCTGACCGATCGCACCAATAGAGCTCGGTCTAGTGCTGCGACTGGTCGTCGGACGATAGGCACGTTGAAAATAAAGATAGATAGAGACAGCAGGTACCGGCGAGTAGTGGGGGATGCGAAGAATGGGCGAATAATGACAAGAACGAATGTGCCTGGTCGTGGTAACGAAACCGGGATACCGACGACAACATTTGTCGTGGTCGTCCACGACTGCGATCGGGCGTGGTAACGAAACCCTACCTTTACTCAACGAGTAGGGGTTGCCCAGGCCTGATCTAGCGGAACTGCAATCTAATCTAACCTTAAAGTTAATACCTATTAACATCCTTCATAGTTATTGCATCTATGAGAAATAGTTGAAACAATGATAGAATTTAATTAAATATGAAATAAGCAGTGATGAAATGCATAGAATTTAAAAGTATACTAACAATAACAAAATGACAAACATGTGAATAATATCCAAACAATTGTAGCAAGACGCGTGAGACTAACAACAGATACTCGTATTGATGTAAACAATGAGTAGTATTCGTCACGGCCACTATGTGATAACAGCGCCTGCGCACTGAGCATTGTGACAACCAGCCCCCGTCTCCGCTACATTGGATTCAATCTGACGCTCAACCAGCGGCCCGCCAAGATTTTGTGTGCGATCTGAAAGATACACAGATACAGTTTATCTCAACATAAAAAATTACACTAATTTTTAAATAAACACGAACACATTTAGATGTTTTTCTTTTATATCGTACAGTATAGTGTATTAATTTGCGGCCCTCGTTCTATAGCAAACATACATATGTATAATTGTATATTGTCTGGGAAGAAAAGATTCAGTATCGCTGTACTAAGGGATACGTTTAGATTGACTTTCGTGTCTTGACAATCGAGCCACAGAAAAAAACATTTTCTCCGTGATTTACCACTGCCTCGACCTCTCAAAGTTCCATCAGATATATCCACCATTCGCGGATTTTACGAATATTCCGAGACACTCTCTATAATCGGTGACCGTATCGCTCGTCAGAACCGCTCCGCTAAAAGCGCACGAACCAATTCCGTCGTATCGATCAAAATATAACGAACATTCATTATGCCACCCGACGCGCCGGTACGCCGCAGCGCAATAAGTCGGTGTAATTCCGGTCCATGGAGTCACGATCGTCCCCGCTCGAAGTTCAATAAGTACTCGAGGAAACCCGTTGTTCGAGGACGTAACTAATGAAAGCCGGAAGCCTGGTCTTCCGGATGCTTTCCTCGTCTAGTGGACGTAAGAAGCCGAAGACTCGAAAGTGGTGGAAGTAATGCCGGGGACGGTTGCGCGGAGTAAGGAAGAACGAAGCTGGCGAATCGAATTTGGAGGCGATCCAGGTTTTGGTGGCACCAGAACCCAGTTACGACGACGCTTCGTATAACTCATAATCGCCTAAACGACTCAGCGTCGTTACTGGAACACCGTCGATGGGGGGGGGGGGGGGCTCTTTCGGTCGACGACACGATACAAACGATATACACGAAATTCCTCGGCACCTAAAAGACCCGTTTCTTTTTTTTGTTGCCGTCTACGGGTGCCAAGTGGACCCTCGAAGCGGGCGCGGTCGCACTTTTAATGAGCGTTTCTCGTCCTTCCGTCGGGGCTAGGATTTCAACGGGCGTTTTACACGCCGCGCGACGAACGTCGCGTTTTCTCCGCCCGAAGTAGAAACTGTGAGTTTTGCCCTTTGACCGCGGCGAGTTCGAGAATTAAACGCTTCCTGCAGACTACAAGCGGTTCGTGGTAACGAATAACAAAGAGCTTATTTGTTTACGTGTTCGGTAAATCCTGTTTATGTTGTATTGTATTTGTTACTCTCGCTTCATCGTTGCTAACGCGTACATCAGGAGTACTATTATTTTTTGCTTTCATTGGATGTTCAAGCTGACAAAATTGGTGAAACGCGTATTGGCGTTTATAATCGATGCGGATGACGTTTGATAGACGTAGAATTGATACGAAAAAATCAATTGTCGTAGGCGAAAAGCAAGCTACACTATTCGGTATGATTTGGAAAGAATATTTTAATGGAATATTTTCTATTGCCGTAAATAGAATATTGTAATAAAGTTATTTGTTACGTCGTGAACTTTATCACGCATAATTAAAAATAAAAAGCTAAATTGTAACATGAAATTGTAATGCGGGTGTATAGGATCCATGCTGTACAAAATCGATTTTTGTACCCCATTGATCATTCGCGAATGCTGCATGTAAAGCACCGTAAGAGGTAAAACCCAGTTAAGATCTTACTATTATAAGATCAATAGGGTGTGGTATATAGTCTTACATGTAAAACCATTCGAGGACGGGATAATCGGAGATCGATATAATATTATAATATATGTAGGGATGCGCTAGTGCGCGTATCACAAGTAGTCATTCTTGTTAGACAATGTTGCAAAAGTTACCGCTGTGAATGCTTGGAGACTTTCGACTCACTACATTTACGTTTGCACCAGTTAGCCATTTCAAATTAAAAGATGTTAGGAAACATTTTCATTATTATAAGAAAAACTTTGCACATTTTAGAGCAAGAAAAGTAAAAAAAACAGTACAAACAAAGTGACTACATACTGCAGGATTGCGGTTATCAGCTCCATTTCTGTCTGAATTCTTTTAATACAGCGCGCAAGAATATTTAATTTTTATAAAGTACTGTAAATAAGATAAAACCATAAACTAATATAAAAAAGTTCGTAGCCTTGGTGACCACCGTGGCAGTCACCGTGGTAACGAATACAAAATTTCCCGCGTAGTTGCGTGCGCACGTTCCACGAGATTCTTTGGATTCGCTTTTCCTGGAGAAACTATGTACATCTTTTATTCCTCAACGCTGAAAGAGGCGAAGGGGCGAGCGTTTTCGTCATTTTAAAAATACAATTATAACGGGAAAAGTAATTTCTTCGAAGTTACCCCAGTTCGCGGATCGTGCTGGAAATTGAGATAAACCGTTACGAAACGTTGAACGTGTCATTTCAATTTGTCGAAAACGTTACGCGCCTCGAAGTGGCCGCTTTGCACGTCGCGCCGTCAAACTCGATCATCGCGATCGGAGAAATCTGATTCTCTATTTGCGTCCGTTGCCGTAAATAAAATATTGGCCGACAATGTCAGAATCTCGATCGGGCGACTATTGGCAGAGAAATTCGTGTCCCGACACAAGAGTTTGTGTGTGTGTGTGTGTGTGTGTGGGGGGGGGGAGGGGGTGAAACAGAGAAGGTTCTTTGGTATTTCGTTGAGGACACTTCTGAAATTTCATTCGGGTCCCATCGATCAGGATTGAAACGCGACGTGTGTAAAAAGAGGTCTTTACATCCACGAAATCTATTTCCATTTCCACGGAAAATCACGGAATAGAGAGAAACGGCTGTCTGGATATGGTTTTCGTCTCTTGCATCCTGGCAGATGCACGCGCATCTTCACGCGTGTCTGTCACGCATCGCCTAATAGAAAGCGGCTTGGTTGGCTCGAGTTTCCACTCCGCTTTTAAAAAGGACACCCTTCTTTGAAAGTGGCGGCGGATAAAGTCTCGGTTCGGTGAAATTAACGTTGTCCAGAAGGGCGTAATGCATCCAAAAGTATAACGAGGCATTGTTACGTCATAACGAGTCGCGGGGTTAGGTAACGTGGAAAAATTCAATCTTCCTGGTTAAATAGTTTATCAGAAAAAGCCGCAAACTTCTCGACCTTCAAAAGGAACGATGATGTCGGAAAATTAATATACGGTAAACTCTCGCGATAATGCGATCCAGAAATTGTGGTAACGCGCTTTGTTCAGCGCCGCTGCAGTTTCGATCTATCGCGATTTGCATATTGTAGTATCCCTTTATGTTTCATAGATATATCTTTCACCTCGTAAGTTAAAAATCAAATGAAACTATAGTTTTCTTGAACACGTGATTGGTGTTTATGTAATTAAAAACTAACTCGATTTTCCTTTTTTTATGCGCTCACAGTATCGTTAAACGCGATTAATACAACGTAGCCTTCCCGTGGAACGTAACATTTGCGGTAAACGAGGTTGAACAGATTTACCATTGACAATTATCCAAATTACAGTAGAAACTCGGTTAACAGTCACTTTCTGTTATCCGACATCGTAAAAAAATGTAAGAAATCTAGTCCTTTTTAAAAAAATGTCTTCGATATGACGTAATGGATTTCGCACGATCGCAGTGCACCGTGTATTATGTTTGTATGTATGTACGTTTATTTTGGTCTACTTTTGTAACTATTATACGTTGTAAAATATATATGTTACGGGCAATATAAATAATTGAGCATTATTTATAATGCCCGTAACATGTGTTACGGGCAATGTAAATAACAACACGATCCTGGCTTGAATATCCCTTTGTGCACTTTTTAAATTGCCCGGACATTATAAATAATGCCCAATTATTTACATTGCCCGTAACATATATACGCGTTTATTGCAAATTTTCTGTTAACGGTATTTAGTTAACCGTCATAGTCCCGGTCCCGACGATGACGGTTAATCGAAGTTCTACTGTACTTTGTATTCTGTTCCGAATGGGTGAACGAGATTCAACGTTAGATTAGACGTTAGACGAACGAGATTATTGGTTAGAAAAATAACTTCCGCGCGACGCGTGCTACGACACAGGCCGAAAAGAAATCGATTTCACCGAACGTTGAACTTTCACTTATCGTTAGAAAGTAGAACCCCGAAAGCGTCGTAGATCCTCGTTACAGTAACATCCGATGAGGCAACGAACCTTGACCGCATTGTAGAACGTCGTAAGGGTGGCTGCGATGGAGGGGGGCGGGGGGTGAGGGGTGAGGGTAACGTTCAGCTCAGGATGTTTTATTCATACCGCGAGAAGCTGGTTGAACCTACGACGGGGATGAAGAGCCGTATCCTGAAAAAGGATAACATTCCGTGAAATTACAGCGGATGATAAATTTCGATGTAAGCGGCCCGTGCGCGGTTCTTAAAGGCTAGTTCGCATTTGCGGGGTCGAAGGCGCAAGAGGAGCGGGAAAGAAATACTTTGGCGCGTAAAGAAGATTTTTTTGGTCGACGCAACTGTTGGACGATGGAATGGGAGGAAATAAAAAATATGCGATGCGCCGTTGGCAGTGATACAACGCGGCCGGGGAAGGGAACATTCGTAGCGTTGGTTCGCAAATGCAATACGACGCACGGGTTACGTCGGCGTTGAGAAAAAGAACGTCCTTTATTCTGCGACGCGAGTGCGTTACGCGGCATATCACTTATGTACCTCTTACGCGCAGGCGTCTATATCGCGTACTTCGCGCGTGTACGCCGTAAATGTGAATTATCCGCAAAGTGTTTCACGGCGTATAAGGTTGGCTTTCCCTCTAGCGATAAGAGGAAAGGACGAGGAGGAGCGTCGGGAAAATCATGTTTAAGCACGCGAATATATTTATCCTGCTCTGGCGTTACCCTGGAGTGTACGAGATAATCCGTCAAAGTTTTAACAGGGGTATAACCAGAGCTTACGGTATGCGTCGCTAGTTATAGTAAACAACCGCGGTTGGCAACTTTACATTTTCCAAGATGTCATGGAGAGTTCGCGCCAAAAATTTACTTTTCCAACGGTAAGCGAGGTGAAGCGTCGACGCGGACGAGCTAAGGATACGGAACGGTGTATCTCTCGTATTATTAACTCTACGCGTCGCTAGATAAAGACCTTTACGCAACGGTCGCGCCGGGAACACCGGCAGTCGATTATAATATTAATGAGTTCATGTTAATCGAAACACCTTTCGAAATTGTGGTGGCGTTGTTCTTTATTAATTTACCGACCCTGCGAAAATTAGTAATGCATTATTCGATAAATAAATTGCGCCACATACACGGGCTTCGGCGTGAGATTTAAGTTTCCTTGGGGTCTACTACACCCCGGCGTTGAGGAAAGTTAACTATACGCGGAGAGACGTAATCCGTTAAAATTACGCGATATCGTTACGAGGTAACGACTCGGCCACTCATTGGCCGTTAACGTCGAATGTTTTTTTAGTACGTTTGAAGAATTTATCCGAAAAAATAATGAGACGTGTGAGAAACTACGCGCAGGTAAAATCACAATCGTTCACGGTGAATTCTTATTACATTGGACAGTGGATGCTCCCTGGTGGAGGTATCCCCAAGATTATGGCATAGAATGTACTTAGCCGATTTAGCGCAATATTATCTTATCTACGGTAATCCGTCTTTCCCTGGAATATGGTTTTGTTCTATAATCCCCGTTCCCGTAAGCCATAGATATTGAGGGTATCGTATAGCGTCCTGGGATTCTCGGAATATTGAGCAATCCATCTTTACGATGCCCCTGCGTTTTTCGACACTGAATACCTTTGACTTTGAAAAATTGTATCTACCTGCGCGTAAGATCGGCTCAAATTTCAAAAATAATGGAACAGCGGCCAGAAATTAATCAAGATACTTCGGTAAACGGATATTTCTAAGAAACAACTTGAATTTGGAAAACTTGTAGGGGTTTAAGTCGCGTTCGGTCATTAATCAACATCCATCACTGTGGAATATTTTATCACTAACCGTCGAATGGATTAGTGTGACCAAAATTTTGCTTTTTACTATTACGGATGCTACGTGAGCGCGAACGAAGATGAGGCATTCTTTATAAATAGGAACGTTTATTATACAAGAACACAAGCGCTCCTATCGAGAGCTCGAATACAACTTCTTCGTTATCAAACGGAACAACATGAATATCAGCGCCCGGCAACCAACAATAACCTGTCGATGGTGCACGACGCCAGGACTGCAATGCAATTCGTAAAAATATGTGTATTAAGGCTGGCCCTTACTTTTTAACTTTTTTAAAGCTTTTAGCTTTGTCCGACCCATCCTCCGACCTTGTTTCGATCAACAACAAAACATCCTGCGCAAAATTTTAACCCAATCGGACAACTGCGAGGCGACCTTCCGCAACCATATAATAGTTTTGATATTTTCGCATGGAGTCATTTTTTCAGCTAAAACATTGTTTTTAATTATTTTATTTGTAATCGCTTGTAAGCACTAGTAAAGGAAGTTAATGCGAGGTTTCATTAATTTAATTTGCATGCGATTTTTTCCGATAGCACCTAATTTGGTAATATTAACGGAAGTTAGTATGAAAAATCACCAAATGTTTCCCGTGTAAATTATGTTATGCGATTTTTCATTAATATTACTAGATAAACTTATATGTTCCAACATCATAGCGTTTGAGGGTTGCCCAACAGTTATCCGATTGAGCTGAACTTTTGCACAATCCGTCCTTTTGTTGATTGGAACAGGATTAGGAGGTGGGAGCAGCAAAATTTCAACTTCAGGAAAATTACATATAGCTAAGGGCCACGCTACATGTATACATATATACACTTAGCAGTGGTTATACATATATTATTATTAAAGAGACCATTTTCAGTATCTAACATCGTCCAGCATCGAGCTGATTGGAGGAAGATTATTGCGAACCTAAAACTACAATACAATATATCCACTCAACGCGTAGTATGGTTCAAATTCCAATATCCGTGTTAGAAAAAAAAAGAAAAATGTAAATTTCACTCTATGGTTTCTAGTATAATGTACCGAAAGGACCGAACAATAGATTAAAGCCGCGCAATTGTGAGCGCGTAAAAAAAATGTTTTATACAAACGCATCTATCTACATATGTATATCTCATATCGGAGATCGTGATAAAGTCTGTCAAACCGAAGTTTAATATTTCACGATATCGTTTGAAATAAATTCTTCTTTAAAATGTTCTATATTCGAGGATAAAAAATGGGATCTGTGTTACGTATTGCTGTCAACCGAACGTCGCGGTGACGTGCACTTTAGTGACGAGATCACTTCTATCTATCCGTTGCTCTTTTACGCGATGCATTCGCCCACCGACAAAATGTAATTCTCGTATTTTACGTTATCACACGCGCACTCATAAAACTGGCTACGTGCTTCGCCGTCGCAAAAGCTCGCGCCGCGAAGCGTCTTAATTCAACTTCAGACGCGATTCGGGCGAATTCGAGTGGCGGGGCAACCCTCGAGTGCTTTAGAAATCATCCCGTGAAAGCGTTTCTTTAATATGCCGCTAGCGTGGATATTCTCCGTATTTTCCACGAGTTCGTTTAAATCTTCAAGCATTCAAAAACATTAATCTCAAGATTTCTTTTAATTAAGACCTTTAATGGAACACGGTTGAGATTTCGTTTGGTGAAATTACAACGAGAATATATCCCGCCGTGAGAAACGAAGTTTTGGATTTCGACGTTTTTATTAACCAAATTTAATACCCGTGGAAAAGGCGTTAATTAACGCGTTAAGCCATGTATTCGTATTCGTGCGATAGACAGATAAATTGCCAATTAACATTATTGGAAACGCCGAAACCGCGGTTTCATTGCTACACTTTTTCTGTCTGAAATTTGAAAAAATTTACTGAACCATGAAACAACTCGTATTATATTATTTTAATAAAAAATAATGTTCAGTTAAATATTGGTCTACCGGAAAATTCTGTCCGGACAATGTCAGCTCAAATTTCAACACTATATGAACGCGTTCGTTTGAAACATACTATATGACTGTCTCTTCTTACCCTTGTATTGCGTCAGTAACGATGGAAATTGTATTGTACGGTAAATATTAATACCATAAAGGGGTAAAAATGTATTGTTACCTTTTAATTAAAAAATCGACGAAACTCTCAGGTAGACTAATATTTAACTTAGTATTGTTTTTTTTATTAAATTTTCTCTAAAATGTTCTATATTGAAGGGGAAAAAGTGGAGCGTGCGTTACACATCGCTATCAAATTTTCTAACAGCATTTCTTCGGTCCTCGATAATTGAATCGAATCGAGGGATTTTTGAAACAAAATTTTTTCTACGCACTCTCTTCGTTTGGTCAAAATTTTCAACGCTTTTACACGGATACGCGTGCAGAGCTTCGCGATCGGACAGTCAAATTTGATACGCAAAAATAAATGCAGTCGTTCTCGCTACGCAGTTCTCGTTCGAACATCTTAAAATCACCATCCCGCTGGTTTCGTCATTCCAGTGATAGTTGTCGATCATCTCGGGAGCATTCGAAAACCTTCGCCCTTCCGAAAATCCTAAACGCTTTCACGTGTCCCAATTTCCGAAAGCAGTTGGCCGTGCATGTAACACCGAATGCCGAGAGTAGCAGTCAATTTGTTTGGATATTTTTGTACGTCTATACGAACCGTTCTTGTGCAGATGCCCTAATTGTCGGTCTGGCCCAGGACATCTATTTTCTGCGTTCCTCGGCTTCCCATAATTTTTTTTCTCGAGGAAGTACGGCCGACTCGGCAACAACGGCTTCGTTAGCTGCGGTTTACGCCCTGACGTTCATCTAAATATATGGCGTCACCCGATACACTCGCTTCTCAGCAATTCTTTTGCCGTACGCGTTGGACAACGTACGTTGCTCGTGATGCCGACATCGATTCGTAATATTTTGAAAATTTTGATCTGACGGTATTACCTGCAATCCGAGGAAAGCTTTCCGATATTAAGGGGTAACATCACTCTAGAGCGCAGAAAAAGAACCTAAATTTGACAATTTATTTTGGGAGTATGACAAACTTTTTGTCCCTCTGAATTTTTTTCAGAGGGTTTATCTAACGTATATTGAGGTACAAAAAAAATTTTGTATTATCGTTTTTACACAAAATGGCGACAACAGAGCCCGTCGTCAAAAATAGGTTTTTTGGAAACACCTCCACGGGCGGACGGATTTCTCGATATGTATGAGTTGTGGAACAATAAACAAAAAAGATTTATAATCTACATACAATTGGCTTTGGAAGTACGTAGGATTTTTGTTTTTTATCCATTTTTGTGGAAATGATGCACTTTTTAGGAAATGAATCGCCTTTTTACCCTTAAATTGAACATTAAATTGTTTATAAAAACACAAGTTTACCTTCAATCAAAAAACGGCTACGTACTTCCAAAGAACATATTTTTGTGAAGCTACTGCATACAATTTCAAATCGATCCATTCAATAGTCTCAGAGAAATCCGTCCGCCCAGTTCGAAAAAGGTGGTTTCGAAAAAAACGCTTTTAAAGTTTTATGAACACTTTAATCCTTAAAATTCTTATTTCCCCCTCGCGATCCGCATTCGGACTTTGATGACGTCACGGGGAACCCTAAGAACCGTTTGCTTTGTAGGTAACATGTAAACTTATTATTTCGAAAGGTAAAAGTAATACAAAAGCGATAAATCACAGCGCGCGGTCTGAAGCGCTGCGGCAAAATCGATAATAGAGCCTTTTAAAATTTGTTTTCCACTATAAATAAAATTGCATATTATTTTTATGGCCCTGAAGTATCGTTTAAGCCAATAAAATTCCAGTGAAATCTTTGATATTGAAATCTTCATGAAAACTTTTAGTAAAAACGGAAATAAAGTCCTGTAATTTGTTATATTTATTACAAATACATTGAGGTTCTATTTTATTTTTATCGCGTAATATGTATTGTGATATTACAATACATATATCGTACGAGTTGCGGTAAGAAAAACGCCGCGTGTCACCATTTAAAAGGAAATGAATCTATACATTAATCAAACTGTACAATATAGGATTTATGTATTTGTTAGAAGAACATACGTGAAAGCAGATTTTATAAATTAACAAAAATAATGCAACTCAACCGATGTCCAATGAGATAGCTTGGCGTTCAGAAATTTTAAACGGCTATACATACATATAGTATGTTTACGGATTTTATATATTACGTATTACATTTTATAGATATTACATTACATTATATCATAATGTGTATGTAGTAATAGAAGAATGTCGTAACATTTTTATTGCCCGGACTTCTTCCACATCGTACTTATATTCTTCCCATTTCCATAAAAAACTCTGTAACCTTTGCAGTTTACGCGCCCAAACATCCAGAAAAAATAAACAAACGACACAACGATTAATTACAATCTGTTTCTATTGTTTAGAACGTTGTAAGTTTCCCGACGCGTAAAACAGTAAATCGCATACTTACCGCATATTTATCCACCAATGCGAATAAGAATCTTGTCTCAATTTTCGTCGGAACGGTGCAACCACCACAACTACGCGATCAAAGGGTAAACCCCCGGGCAAAGGACGCACTAAATATACAAGACAACGCCTCCCGAAGGACATTCCCCTCTATCATCGATCAACTCTGCCCCTCAAACGTAAAAACCCGGGCCCCTTCTACATCCGTGGCATCGAAACCACCCTCGAGCAGCCGCACACGTCGCTTCATCCCCTCCCCATCTGGCCCCTTAATTGCACTTAGGCCAAATCGCCGATGTAACCTTAGAAAAGCCTATAAATCTCCGACACGACCTGGTGGGTCTCGCCACGGTCAACTGGCAAGCCGGTCTTCCATTCGATGCCCGACTCGGCTCGCTGTTTCTAGGGCACCTCGTGAAACATACCTGAACACCCACCCTCGCGCACACCCCGACACTCGGTACACTATGTCACCGTGATACACGCGTGTCAGAGTACGTGATATGTACACGGCTCGTTGCGTGTACGTAGCTTAACGCTTTGGAACAACACGTCCGTATCCGTCGCAAGTCGGACGTGGCTGTCGAGTTTAGGCGACATTCGAGGACACCGACGTTGTTACGTTTAATGGCACATTTACGATTGGGTATCGAGGTTCGATCGTTGTTGTTGTTCGTAATCAATAGATTATTCGCCGAGTGTCTCCGGAACTCGTGCTTCGAGTATGGTTTGATTGGATCGTAAGGAAGTGCCAGAACTCGTAGTTAAATTTAAACTAGACGCGATCCAATCGTACTATCGATTGAAACGTATAATGGTCCCTGGGTAAAAGAAGGGAGAGATAATTGCACGGAATGAACGTGTAGATTTGGAAATACTAGTTCGCGAATATAACGACATCGATGGGGAGTTTAATTTATCGACTGCGCGGAAGTGTGCCAATACGAGGTCGAAAGAATATTTAAAACGGTGAAATCTGTCGTTTATCAACGTTACCGTGTATTTAGTAAGCGTGGAAAAATACGATAAACGATTCGAAAGATCGTACGCGATTACTCTTTAATTTAACGGTGCCACGTTGCGACAACGAGGTTTGATTAATTCGATGAATAAATGTAATTTAGATCGCCGATTGACCAGAACCGTTTAAAAGTTGTTAATATTGACACGGCGGTCGTAACGTGTTTGCGTCATTATTAAATTTGTTGTATCGTAAAATGGGTCCATTTGACGCACACGATTGAAACGGTCGACAAGTTTCGAATGATTTTCCATTGTCGCGTCGCGTAACGGTTGTTTGATATTTCATCTATAACAATTCTGCCCGACATCTCGGAGGAGGTGAAACTTTCAGTTCAAATGGAATTGTTGACTTAAGTGTAGAGCACAGCTGTTTCTGTAAAGTTTGACGCTACCGTACCAACTAAATACTTACAGCGTGGTATCTAGAATGTAATAACAACGTTCACGGTATAATCTTCAACTATTTCGAGCTGTACCCTAACCCTCGCATGAACTAACAAGCGTTATCGTGCCGACTAATACTTACTGTATTGGATATTCGGAGAATCCGTAATACAAACTAGTACAAGGGAAACCTCCGGTCGCTTTATCAAAAATATAATTGTCTTACGTACGAATTAATCTCATAACCCGTTACGCTCTGCAGGCCAGTTAGCGTAACGGTTTTGACGGAATCTTAATTAGGGATTATTAAAACATTCGGGTACCAGCGTCGCACACATGCGACGACGTCTCATTTCTTGCATCTGATCCCCAGGTCGCAAATTATGCTACGTGTTTATTTTATCAGTTTAAGATATAATGTGTTGCACCATTTTTCGCCGAAATAGGTGAATGAGTTATAAAACATCGATATACATGCAGGATGTTTATTGGTTTAAAGATAATCACTTTTTATTAATTTTCGATGTTATACATATAATGTTAAAAGTCCCAATGCTAATTGAGGTCATATTATAAGAAAAATTTCCCGGGGTTTTGGTACAAGATTTTCCGCTCAGGTTCTGATAGCGAACGCGTTAAAGAGATCGTGTAGATTGAAAGAAAATGTAAATGAACGGCGGCGATAGGAGGTTGTGAGAAAATTACAATACAAATTAAGTTTGATCGTGAATCGAAATAAGTTTCGATGAGCAAAGGTGATCCTCGAAAATTTTTGTGAGAAAATTCATAACGGTAACTCGCGGAAGAAAATTTAGAAAAAGGGTGGGAAAGCCAAACGTAGTTAAAGTCTTGACCCACCCTACTTCCACTTTCTGGGGAATTATATTTCATAAAACTTTTTGAGTAGTTTTCTTTTATTTACAAGAATCGATCAAAGTGTCCATAGCACTGGAGTTACAAATTCATCGTAGAGCTGCGAGATAATTAATTCATTCTTCACAGCGAAACAGAAAAGAAATAATAATCAACGCAAGCATGATAAGCAACAAAGTTGGAGGGTAGCAAAAAGAATAAACAAAGCCCGATTAATTGATGGTTAAAAAAATAAATATTACCGTATTATCTATTATACATAGAATAGAATAATTAATACGCGGAATAAATAATAATCGTGGATATAGTAAACAATTGCAATGCACGAAATAAATTGGATGATCGCGTGGTAGGAAGTTTAAAATACGATTCAAGAGTAATTTATGATACTTATAAATTATAATACCGAATATCAAGTAATAATAATGTAATTAAGAGAAAAAATTTAGACAAACTAGACCTTGTATCTATTTTGCGAAGAGCGAACTGGGGTTTTCGAGGTGGTCAAACCACATTAAAAAATAAATATGTATGATAGCTTTTTCGATTACTGAAATTAAAAATTTTGTGAATACGCGAAAGTTCCTTAATCGGGTACAATAAATAGTCCACGATTGGAATTCTTTCTTACGACAATTTCCAATAACAATAATGATTTTTATTACATTGTAAATTCGCGTTGAACCCTACTTAAGCATGCTGCTACATCCCCGAAGCATGCATTTCTAATCGACCCATCGCCCAAACGTTTACGATCCATACAAGGATCAAAGAAAAATAAAGCTTTACCATGGATTTGCAAAATTTCCCCGCAACCTCTCTTCCGTGCGAACCCGATAGAAGTCCCCATAGGTTACGGGAAGCGAATTCACCTTAGGAGTGGTTTACGAGGCGAGCTGTACGGTAAGCGAATTCGCCACGATCCTCGAATTTCAAGGCGCGCACAAGCCTCGTTGACGAAGCCGCAGGAGCCTTACGGGAGGCCGACCGGAAATGGAAACTTGAGACACGTCGAGTCCTAAAGTGGAAGGACGGCCACAATGAAAGGAGATTCGACGTGGGGATGAAGAAGGTACCTGGCGAAACTTTAAGCGTCGAAGTCGAGATTTACGAGTCCCGTCTTAAGTCTTGACTAAGTATTTAATTAACCCTTCTCTACCCTCGGGTACCGCCACGCTCGCTACGGATCCATGGATTTTACAACTACATATGTTTCGTTCGAAGTTGGTCTTCGTTGTTGATTAACGCTAACAGCTTCCATTGGAATTGTACCGGTGTGTCGGGATACTTTGATTTAGTGTTAAATATTCGAGAAAGTATCGTTGACGAGTGGACACGTCCCGAGGTTAATTAAGAACAAAAATATAGCGCGGCCGTGCCGATGAATTTTAAAGAAGGTTAAAAAAGGTTCGAGATACGAGACCTGGTCTTTGAGGACAAATTTGGAGTTAAAAGTTGGTATGAGATCTAATCAAACTGCGCGGGGCTAACGGCATTTTCGAAAGTACACTGGGAATGATCGGGAATTAAGCATGAGACAAAAATTAAAGATCGTTTATTATATATGACACTTGGGAGATTAACGTTAATACAGTAATGTCTAAATTTCGAAATAAGTACGAGAATATGACCAATTTTCAGAATTTGCGTGACTCTCAGAGATGAGCGAAACGGGAGACTGATAATCCGTTTCGTGGAAAAACTTTATTTCAATCGAAACATTTGAAATCGAGAAAAGGTGGATCGGCGAGTATTTAAAAAAAAGAGATACGTTGAATTTCTTTGAAATTTTCTACAGATGTTTTACAATTTACAAGGTTCACGCGCGCAATGACTTTCCGCATATCGACGTCACCTTTAATTCCATTATCCGTTATCATCGCACCTTGATTATACCGAGGAATGCGCCACGCATCGTTGCACGTAGGAACGACAGAATAGAACGGTGCATTGTCATAACACCCGTAGCTGTATCTCGATATGGCGGTTATAACCGTCGATCCTTACGACCGATATCCCGCGCCTGAAGTCGTTCTCAGAAGGCCGTCGTGAACTAATAAACGCGCGACGCGTTAGCAGGATTTTCACTCGCGCATTAGGATCTGTGGGAGGAAAATGTCGTTCGATTCACCAAATTGGTAGTTGCAAGGATGCGCGTCATCGGGCGCAACGAGATACCGGGCAAAATGATACCTGGTGCGTCGAGATAGATAGCAGGATTACGAGAGATTAATTTCTAAGTGTCTCTTTAACCACATAAATAACAATAACTTCCACGGCAATAATATATTTTTATTGGATCTTCGAGCCGAGCGGCGAAGAATAAGAATAATGGGGTTCCACGATTTGTGGGTTAATTACGAGCGATTCCCGTAATTGGAAATTAAGACTTTGCGGCACGGTGATACCGATGTGCTGCCATCGACAATCGAAGATCGGTTTGAAACACTTGTCTTGCGAGTCGACATACAACTGCCCAGGGCATCGCATAGTTTCACCATAAATTTTCATTTCAAATTTTTATAATTCTAATTCGATTATAAATGTCTCCTTACAAAGTGCCACATGCAGAAGATACGATTCGCATGGAGACGCTGCGCCGGCGGCCAAGAGGAACGTTTGCTCGAATCGTGGGGATGTCAAACTATTTATATATATCACTGTTCGTCACAGAAACCTCAACGATCTTCTTCCTTATGACACAAAACCTATCTACAGGGTGTCTCATAAATGGTGGTACTCCGTTCAGGCATCTGGGATAATTACATGCAGATTTTTTGTCAACGAAAATATCCGAAGCGCCTTAGTTGAGAAGACATTAATAAAAATATCGGCAGCCGATCGGTACCAACTACCGCGTACTTATTCGATTGGTCATCGTTTTCTGTTCATGCCCCGTTAATTAAAGCCCAATCAACATTTTCAATGTCGAAAAACCAGCTTGGAATTACCCCAGGTGAAATACCTTTAACACATTCGGGACCGACGTTTTCTAAAAAAACTATCCCCAGTGGCCGGCAACATTTGTTTCAATTATATTAAAACCCACGTGCTGAGTCGTCGGCTACACGGGTGAGGTATTACATGACCCATTTGCTGGGTCATCGGTCTAGAATATGTTAACCCTACAACGGTAATGTGCGTAAATTTTACGCATATCTCTAATATTCAAAATGTGGTCACAATGTTGTAACGTTACATTTCTAGAGTTCGGGGTGTGCCACCATTGTCGGGACACCCCGTTACAAAACTTTTTTTTTATTTTTAGAAACGCCAGGTTAACAATTACTGTTTTTCTTGATACCCTATATTTTAGCATATACTCTTAGCTTTATATCCCCAAAGTCTTGAGACTATAGCGTTAAGGGCTATTTACGACAACGTAAATTGTCGGAGCCGATTTTTGCGACAACCATCTTGCGTGACAACCTGTCTCGGTCTCTCCTATATTTACCCTCATTTACTCTACTCGTCTATGGGTAAATTTTCGAAAACTATTCTTATTATTCGCGGGATTAAAAGTTCTTAATGCCAAGCGTTTATCCCAATCCCTATTATCGGCGAACTAAAACGTTCTGCCCGACGCGCCCGACCTCCGACCCTAATAGCCCGGTATGCGAGTCATAAACCGAGGAAGAGGCAGGTACGTTCAGTTTCCATGAAAATCCGTGCATAAAGACGGGGGGATCGGGGGGAAGGGGGAGGGTGTTTCCAATGCCAAAGCCTCCGAAGACTGCGAGCACGGGAACTCCCGGTAATCGATAGTCTCAAAGACGTACGATCGTAAACCCCCGAGAGACTTTATAGCCTGCCCCTATGTACTTGGCCGATACTACCCGGTAGTTTCGGTACATACACCGGTACACGGGTAAACCACGGTAACTTTGCAATCTTTCACTGAGCGTAGTCGCGGAACCTCGCAATCACTCGGTCACCAGAACAGGTAATTTACTTTCGGAGTAATCACGTCGTGACGAATAATTCAACGGGATGTTGCTTTTAAAACGCTTCTTTCCTGGTTGCACCCTCTTGAGCACGCCCACGCGAATGCACTTAAGCGAACCAATCGCGTATTTCTGGGTGAACAGATTTTTTCTCTCGCGCGAGCGGATAGTACATGTCCGTGATCGGTTAAAGGCGGGCTCACCGGTGGTAGTTAACCGATTCTTAATTAATTTTGATGTTATACCGACGGTGATTAATTAATCATCGAGTCATAGTTGGTTACCGAGACGCTTGCTTGTCTTTCGAAATCAAATATACGGAATCACGAGGTAGAAGTGGTCTTTACACTCTCGCGTATAATAAACTTTTTTGGGTCGGATCAAGCTAAGTTTGCTGTCGCTACTTAATTGATTTTCAATTATATATGATTTTATCGCTAACGTTAACGAATTACCAAGATCTCGTTGAACGCCAAGCCGCTTCGTTTCTTTAAGAAATAGAATGTACGGAAAGCAAGGTGGAAGCAGTGACTAGACTTTCCCGTTTAACCGCGACGCGAATGAAAGAAATAATTCTCCGCTCAAGGTACGAGCTTCGCGTAGATTTACAGTTATAATCTGTAAACGTGGCGCAATCTTGAAGTCACTTGATCACTGTGAACGGGTAATCCGTTTTCTAAGTAATCGCATCGTGTCTAATAATCCAACGTATTCCCTGAGAGAGAATATTTCTTGGCGAGGTTAGACACATTCCTTCGCGTGTTTCGCAGAGCGTTTAATTTCGTGCCTTACGACTGGATACAAATTATTCTATCAACGATTTTCGAAATTGCGAGAACTTAAGATGCGTCGCCGTTTTCAAATTGACCGTATAAAATCGGATTAGGTCGTTGCACGCGAATTGGGTATACGCGACGCCTTAATTTGCATGGACCAGTGGGGGGCGAATGTTTTGAACCGTCATTAACTGCACGGTCACCGCTTAAACCTCGCTATATAAATTTCATGACGTTGGTTTAACCGAGGTGCATACTATCTCCATCTTCTTCCCAAATATGGTCACTTAACCTGATTGCGTGCTTCCGGACTCCACTTGGCATTTATAGCATTAAGAGCTTAGAACGTGTACCTACCTAGTGAACCAGTGTATGACAGAGAATATAGGATAGGATTGAATAAATTACACGTTGGTGTTGCCAACTATCATATTGTATTACCAAGATACCAACAGCACGTGGGTTTAATAGTAACGCGTACACTCGATTAACAGTTGCCGCGGCACTCGAGTAAGGAAGTACGCGATAAACGAACTGTTGGTACATCTAGAAATCTGTGTCTGCCGAAAATGCAAACGTCAATTGGCAATTTGGTTAACCCGTTCGGCCCGAGGGTCGTATATAACCGTACATACGTTGATATATCCGGATATATGCCCTAATAAGACAAATCACGACCCTTACGATTATCGACTTTATTGCAGAAAAGTGTACTTTGCATCCGACTAGAAAGATTAACGAATGTTTCGGTCTGGAAATGTTTACAATTGCAAATAAAAATCAATTCGCTATAATACGTAACTGTGCGACTGCAAAAGTCCATACAAGATAAATAAGGAACGGTAACATTTGATACTGACGGGGTTAAACATACCATCGAATTCTAAATTCCTTTCGGTAGGAGTCAAACGAGAGCTCCTGTATTTACAAATTAACTCGCATTGGCAAATGTAAATGCTGAAATCGTCCGGTTCGTTTCGGTAAAAAAGGAAGGAATTGAAAAATCGCCCAACCGTAGACCGTCGATTTAGCGTGTCTCTGGCACACAACTTGGCGAAAGGAAGATGAAGAGAGCCACTTTGCAGTATCGTCTCGTAATCGAATTACCGTTTTGCGAACGGCGGGTATATCTGTATCCATTACGTCTCTTGGGGAACTCGTTGTCGTTCACGCGTTACCGCGAACCCATCCGTCTGTCGAGCCACCATTCGTCTTCCCTCGCGTTTTGCATCGTGAAACTGCATCTTCGTTGTTTCCACCCATCGGATGCACCTGGTTTTCCACTTCCAGCTTCGGTATTCTTGGTTTCTTTTGTTCGACTTTCGCGTTTTTGCTGAACGTATTGTGTATTTCACCCGACGATAATTTGTCGTTCGCCCGAAACGTTTTGCCGGATCGATTATCGACCAAATTTACGCGTGGACGATTAGTTTGGTATCAAAGCGAACGTCATGGGTATTAGACCGTTTGTAACTTTTTTACTACTCGAAAGGATCGGCGATTTTAGTTATAAATTATAAGCTATAACTTATAATTTGTTACGAATTTGGCTTCATAGCACGGTTTGTTACATTAACGCTAGAACCACCTACAATTATTAGTGTATATCTATTTTTTAAATAAAATTCATATATTCTTAAAAAATATATACATAATATTATACGTATTTATGCTGCTTATTGTTAGAAATACACTTTTTGCATACTTAAAAATTATTAATTTAAATGGAAATATAAAGCTACTCTGAATGAGTGGTATGGTACTTCTAGTGTTAAGATAAGTTAAAAAATGATGAATTACAATTAAAGCAGACCCAATCGCGCTGTTAATAATCGGGCGATCAAGTTTTTTCGAAAATTTGTGCAGTTTTTTGATACGGAGACATTAGGAGAAGGACTAATCCGTCGATGACTGTTCTCCAATGCAAATGTTTTATTTTAAAAACCCAAATCTCGCCGGTTACTTGATTTTCAGGGATACCGTTTTGTCGCGACATTTTTTTCTCTCTTCCATATTTTTTATTTATTTCGATTTGTGCGGAGTGTCACTTTGTCACGCTTCACGCTGCAATCGTTTTCCGGGCATCGAATGGACATGAATAGTGAAGGATACGCGTCCCATGTATCTTTCATGATTTTTATCTTCCAAAAGTAGCGCAACCCACATTCGTGAATACGTAACAACGGTGTATGTACGTTGGCTAGGAGTTATCGGGAACAAGGATACGCGATGCAAATAATTTATTCCGGCGATGCAATTAACGGGTCATAATAAATTCTGGATCGACGGAACCGAGGAATTACTTTAACGTTAGAAAATAAATTCCCAGCTGACAAGTGTGACGTACGATCGGTTAAGGGTTTCTCGCATTCTTTCCCGAAAACAACCTCGAAATTCGGGGTAGTTGGGAAAACCGTGAGTCAAACGAACCATTCGTCGCGCGGTCGGTATTTATTTATTTTTTCTGCCCTGTCAGTTCCCCGAGCTGCGGGCGAGTTTCAAGGAAACGGGAATCAACGGATACACGTAGCGACAGCGGAAACGCATAGATTTCTCTCTTCTTGGTGCTTTTTTGAATTCAGTCTGCGGCAGCTGGGCCAAACCCGGGGGGACGAGGAGAACGATTCGACCTGCTCTATTTTTATCCGTCCGCGTCAACCTGAGAGATTTAAGGCAACGCAGATAACGCTACCTCACGTACTTCCTACTACTTTGGTTGTTTCTCCCTTAGCGATGGCGGCCACGATCGCGTCGATCGTTTGTTTTGCACCGCATCCGCTCGCGTTTCCTTCAAATTTCAATGTTAGGACAGAAAGAAATTCTTTCCACTTGTCCTCGCGTCACCCGCGGAATTTCTTCCAATACGAGACGATCGATGCGCGAGCGTCAACGTTTATCCGGTTAAAGGGTTGTACGCCGTCTTACGGGGTAATCCATAAATTTTGGAATTGAGGCCGTCAAAGGTGTGATGCCTGAGATAATCCGACGTAAGTTTTTTCTTATTGGAAATATAGGGATATTGGGTGATGAATGATTACCGGTGTAACACACAAAAAGAATAACGTTTATTAAAAGTTATTTGAATTTAGTAATCGACCGATATATTTAAGTAAACAATTGCCTACAGGGCTTATTAAAAATAAGAAATATGTTCAAGTGCGCTCGAGATGACTCGCTTTAGCGCTGGTCCTTTTTCGACCGTTATTTCGCGACTTCCCCTCGGTTCTTTCAGCGGCGGTTTCCCCTTAGCAACCGTCTTTAGTCTCTCTACGTTGGCTTCGCCGTCGCTATTTGGCGGTGATGCGTCCTCGACACTCTCGTATACTCATTTCACACTTATTCCTTCCACATATAATATGTCCTACAAAAATGTTAGTTAATTTTCATTAATATCTCGTTAATTGACAGGTTTCGGATATTTTTTTATACAGAAAAACCTGCTTGGAATTATCTCAAGTAGAGCCTCTTAAAAGATTTCCACTGTTTACAGGACACTTTGTATACTCACCAAACCCTTCTATTTTTTTTTAAATTTGTAATAATAATATCGTAAAGAAGTTACAGAAATATCGTTACCATGAGATATAATTTTTATTTTTAAGTTAAAAAGATTTCCTTACAGCTTCAATTTATAACGAGTTTCAGCTTTCTTTGAATTTTGTGGTTACAGCAATCGATATCGCATAATTTTTTTTATTAAATATTTCTTCGAAGGCCGTCTTATTTCGGAGGTGTAAATATTAATTAAGTCTTAATTTGGTGATGTAGGCCTAGGAGGCAGGTGTTACAATCACTCGCTGTTTATATTTTTATGTAAATATTAATGTCATTGATACACGGAAGATAGTAATATGACAGTAGCAATATTTAAAAACTAACTTTTAGGTAAAATAATCAATTTTGATACTACAAATACTTGGCGAAAAAGTTATACCTATCCCACACATTTTTTTTCTTCCTACTTCCCACTGAAATAACACAAAAAATTGAAATAACGCGAACTGAATTAATTGGTGATGTACAAGCATTACGTGCAAAGCCTCGAGCAACGGGGAAATCGTGCTGTGATTGTTAGTTCAGCCTTCTGTCCCGTGATAATTTAACATAAACATTTGTCTTGGGTTAACATTACGTTAACAATGAGTGTACGCGGGGGAACTAGTCTACGTTCGTCGCCCAGAGGGCCGTGATTGATTAACCCCTTTCGTGTTCGATCAACCGTTCCTTTTTAAATAATACCCTGAGCATCCTTCGAAGCCATTAAAAACGAATCACGGGAATGAAAAGCGAAAAGTTCGATGTCTCGAATGATTTGTCAAATGATTCTCAAAATATTAGACCGCTCCTTCCGTGAAAAATAAATTTATTAGAAGAGGAGGGCCACGGTAATGAAATTTTGTTTCAAAGGTCGACGCAATTAACCCTTTCGATACTAACGCCGACTTAGTCGCCGATCGTGGAAAGGTACACCGTCGGGTGCGGCATCCAGGCGCGGCATTGGTCGGGACCAGTGCCGCGTCAAAACTCCGTGCGTCAAGCACATTGAACTCGAGGCTTTGGGAACTTTAAAACGGCCCCTGGACAATTAATCGGACCATCAACATTTAATATGTAACTCGTGCACTTGGAACAATCGAACATGTTTACAGCGAAAACCGGATTTTGATGTAGATAAAGTAAAACGAAAATTAAAATCCAGGGCCGAATAAGTATTGATGTTTGAGTTGACGTTAAGATTGATAGCACATTGACGCACGCTTCAATCTAGGCCATCAATATTTTTGACAATCTTATTGACCGTCTAGGGGCAGCTTAATTCTGTCACTGGTGTTTAGGTTCGGTTATTCTTAGGTATACGAGACGATTTAAGGGAAAAAATCGCGAAATTTATTATCGTCGTTAAAAAGGTGTCCTTTGATAAGTTGTCTAAAAATCCTTGAGTTTCTTGCGCTGAATAAACTATTGCATCGGTTCCTTTTCATTGAAAGTAGGCTCGTTCATTTTCAATTTCTTCATACTGTGACACTGCACAAGTGATGTTATTATTATTTACAACTGGCCCGTCTAACCGTAGGGAAACGCACTCTCCTCACGCGGTTACAGTACCTCCACTCGTTAGCTTAATGCACGACGTGCGAACGAAAAGAAGGACAGCGCTATGCTTGTCTCACTGTTACACGCACGCCGAGAGTCATGGTGGGGTAGGCCGAGAGGAGGCTGATGACACATGCTTGCCCGCCGTGCAGGCGATAGACAGGCTTTATTTAAGGTACGGTTTCGTTACCACGACCGGTCGCAGTCGTCGTCGTTGTCTCCTTCTTCTACTTTCGTTCATATTGACTTCTCGCACGTCTCGCGCTTACAATGAATTCTCGACGACTGCGATCGGTCGTGGTAACGAAACTGTACCTTTACAATGATATTGTTAAAAATTACTCAATTACAAATTAAATTCTGATCCATTTTAGAAAAATAATAAACACGCGTCGAATGAGCGACGATAACAGTGGATATAACAGGCCCAGCTAACGTGGGTGGAAAGCAGATTGGTTTGGCTACCCTCGCCAACAATTCGATAAAGACAGCGTGCAACGGAGGATAGTGCGGGAGGGGAAAGACGGGCAGAGGTTCAAATCAACGGCATTTTGACGCTGTACGCGAAACCGGGCCACCGGCGTCGGCATTTGTCGCTGTCGTCGACGACAGCATTTTGACGCCGTAGCGAGACCTTACCTCGAGGCAGGTAACAGAGTGCAAGTGCACTTTTCCCCGCCGCTCTGGCTTCCCCCACTACTACACTTCTCTCCGGTGCACGCGAAATAACTAAGAAAAAGACAGCACTCGGTCGCGTACCGCAGAGGACAGGCGTGTTCGTTTATTTTTGGCGTTTTTAGACAAGGCGCGTTGTGGAACGGCGAGAGACAAAAAGAACGGTGCGTCTATTGCAAATAGGTAAGAGTCGTTGGAGATGGTGCCAAACCGAGCTGTCTTCCCCTCACCGGCTCTTCTGAGGTCCAGTTAACGGCCTCTGCCATACCTGAACGCTCGCCATGACTAACGGCGGCATTAGGCTTTCATCGTTGAACAATGAGTACAGTCGTCCACAAAGAATTGGCAACAATTCATAACTTAGATCGTGCCGTAAAAATATAATGACTACGGTTAAGTTGGTAATGGTAATTCCTTTAAAATAATGATAACGCGAAATCGAAAATGGATAATGCTACTCGATATAATATCCTATTATCGCCACGTTGAAATTATTGATTATCGAAAAATAGTACGGTCACATTGAATTATATTTCCCTGAGCTATTCGTAGCCAGTATGGTTCGGTGACTACCATAAACTGAACATCCATTTTCTAAAAACATTCAAGCATCCTATTCTAATTTTTAATGGCCGGCTTAAAACTTATTTGCTTTCCATTTTCGATGAACGAATTATTTAGATTTCGCCTGTCTTTGTTTAATCGCAGGGATTCAAAAAAGTTATAGAAACGTTGGAAGGCTAAATCGTCTACGTGAGCTTTAAATACCTTCCATAGCGGTTCGTTGACCGAATTTTTATTTGTACCGATGAATTATTTAAATTCATTGGTATTTCGTATTGCGGATATCCGGATTTAGGCATTCGTGCATTATCGATGTCATTGGAGTGACTGGGTTTTGCGATGTACATACGTATATCCTCGTTCAATATTACATGAAATTCCGGACTCAAAATTGATCATCTTATTCATCCTTCAACAAACTGGTGGCCCGCGCTGGCTTGGGAAAATTTTTACTTTGACATAGAACTATTGCCGTGATATCCTTACGGCAAGAGCTCGTCTTTCATATTCAAGGATCTACTGCATCACATGGCAGAAAATAATCTCACGTTCCTGCCTGTCGCTTCTCCGTCATCGTCAGAGTTTTTACGACGTCGAAGCCATGAGGAAGCTCATTTCGGGAGCACACTTTCACGAAGGATACGCCTGCACGTAGATGCGTGTCATTGATATCTCTGTTAGCGTAGCTGACTGTGTGGAAATTGCGAGAGGGGGGTGTGTTATTACAGGTTCCCGAATGATTCCTTTTTATACCAAAGTAATGCCGCAGACACGTTTCGCGAGAAAGGAAGGAGTTCTCAGGTGCACACCGTCGATAGCTCGACGACCAATTTCATTGCAACGCACCTTCGGTTAACTTTATTAACGCATTTCGTATCGGCTAAAGTTAAGTCGCCTGACGAAGACCCGTCGATCAAGTTTCAATTAGCATAACGCTTTTGCATCCTTTTCGTGCATCGATGCACGAAACCCCTTGTTGTTTTAAGACTCTTCGCGAATATGGTAATTATACATCGAAGGTAGATTTGAATTTACCTATGTTAGCGATCAAATACCCTCTGGGCTATTCAAAGCCCTAGCGATTAATGGAGGGTACATAGAAATGATTATTAATCAAAGCCAAGAAGAGTAAACCCGGAAACTGAAATTTTCGTTAGAATTATTATGTAAGATTAAAGTATATTAAACGAATACGTCGATAACACGTTCACTGTTCAGGCTTAATGATTGAACCCCTCCTACATGTCCATTGAAAACTAGTAACATTTGTTATTAAATAATTATATCGATTAAGTAATTGACAATAATTTTCTGATCCTTTATATACATTCAAACAATATAAACATAATCGTTCAAGGTCGATGATACATATAGCAACCTACTGTATGGTTCTCCAGTAAACATTTAACTTCGAAAACAGGACGTCCCTTAACACACTGTGGTTTTATACAAGTGTGCATTTGAATCACATATGATTATTGTCGTGCAACTTACTAATTTCTATGAGTCACATATGATTCATGGACAGTCAACGCGTTAATAGAGACATTGTTAACGAAAGATTGACCCAAGTTTCCCATCTTTGACGGTCCGTCAATTAACCCATTCCACCGTTCACGATAGTTGCCGCGAGAAAGAAGCTCAACGAACGTAAAACTGGGCTTTTATGAGCGGCACGTAAGACGAGAATTGCGAAGTATCCACTCGAAAAGCCCATGGGCCGCGCGGGCTGGCAATCGTAAGGGCGTGATACAAACTGACAACGATCCACCTTGCTGAACCTGTTCCCTGCTTCTCCGCAAGGGTGGCGGCAACAAAAATATCTACCCGCAAGTAATCTCGTAGTAAGATAAATAACGGGCCAACTGAGCCGCTCGGGCACGGACTTTCTGGAAAGTAATTTGTTATTAGTGTGTCTGGTCCAATGAATTCTGAACCACTTTCCGCTTAATACATATAGAATCGTTCGATCGTTCCGAATATAATCATTCAAGCGCAATGGACTTGTTAATGATCGTAGAAAGTTATAATATCCAGCTTCAATTTGTTAATCCCTTCGTAACTCTGGCCGATTTTCGCCGTTTAACACTTTTGACGATAAATCTCGCCACCCGGTATTTATCAAAGTTGAAATTTCTTCCTTTCACTGTTTAGGCATACAAATGGGATCAGTCACAAAATACTTCGTCAATAGGCTCTATGTATAGTAAAAAAAAATACGACGTCGTAATCTGATAAACAAATGTTACACGAGAAATACTAGATTCCTGACATAACGAAATCATTTTGCGAATTACCTGACAATGGGGTATTGTATTGTCAGGAATTTAATATACCGTTATTTGCTGTGTGTATAAAACTTTATACACACAATGGATGAGCAACGTAACTCGATCACCTAGAATACCTCACTCGTTTTCGACGATCAAAAAAAATGTTAAAGGAGAAAAATAGTTGGTTGGCAGAGGTAAATATTCTGATAGGCAAAACTTTTTCACAAAGTCATGCTTTTCAAGATTCCAAGGTCATCGATTCCATTCTCATCGCTATAACAAAAAGTCGAAACTAATTCTTTAAAAAAAATTAATTAAAAGGGTAATCACAAGCCTGACATTGAAACCAAGTTTTTGCTTGTCATAATATTTGCCTCTTTCAACCAAATATTTTCCTTCGACGTATAGATAATATAACATTTTTTAGTATCAGTCGCAAGTGAGATATTCAACGTAATCGAGTTACCTGGTTCACCCCTGTACACCGTCAACGGGGCAAACATTTATCCCTGGAACGATAATTTTCGGTAGGGACGAATTTCTTTTTCCACACGGGTGTATACATATACATGGCGCGAGAGTCTCCGTTGTTACATTCACAAGTTAAAGCCGCAGAGACGGAAGATTCTCACGACGTGCGTTGGCAACAAATGGCGCTTCAAGCTTAGTGCTCGCTTTAGCGCCCTTGCTTTAGACTAAGGTGACAAGTTAACGAGAGTACTCCCTCTTTATTCAGGGTTAGGCTCGCCCCGAAGAATGCAAGCACCTACGACCTACGTTTCTCGTTCGTGTGCGTATACATGTTCTTTTCACTTCGTCGTACGGCGCAACGTTGAATCCACGTTCGTGGAAGTTGATTTGTCCAGTTGTATAAAGTTGTAATCGGTTTTACGGCGAAGCGAATTATTATGATACAACGATTATCGGTAGTTTATTACTGTCTATTCAAGAGACGAAAGTTTTTAATATTTTTCCTTGGTTTACAACCGGCAACGTTTCGCCGGTAATCGCGTTTAATTACATTTTTATTATCTAAGTTATTTCGTTCACGTGACTACTGTAGGGAAAAATTCATGTAGGCTGTTCCATATTTCACGAAATCACGAATAGCTGGAAGATAGCATGGAAAAATAGGTCGGATTTTTATCTGATTTTGAAACGCGTGCCTTTAGGTACCGGTACGAAGTAATGTCCTGAAATCCATACTTCGCGTGCGGTTAACAACGCGACGTAACGCGGGTCAGACTGTTATTACGTAAAAATGTTTCATATTATTTTAACTTCGGTCTTAGCACTCTATTATTCGCTACTAAAAATCCCAATTTTCATCGTCTTTAAATGCTTCACATTCTACGCTGAAACTTTGATCAGTAGCGCTTTGAAATTCTATTTTTCGTGTAATCCAAGACGAAGTTGGAAACGTAACTTTAATCGGCACAGCTCACAACGCTAATGCGTCGCGTGAAATTCAAGTGGATAGCACCGAGTTCGTTCAGCCATCTATCAACTGAGTACTTAGGACTTTATTATACTAAAACTCGCCGCCCACATCTTATTTAAACGTTTTCCACTCTTCGCTAAAACTTTGATCACTAGCGTCTTGTAATTCTATTCTCCACGTAATCCAAAACGAAATTGCGAACGTAACTTTAATCGACACAGATTACAGCGCTAAGGGGTCGCGTGAAATTCAAGTGGAATATCACGGAGTTTGTTCGGTTATCTATCATAACGGCATCGGTCGACCTAACTCGCACTCGAAGCGTAACATTCGCGAAACAATACTCGTACAACTCCACCGTTCTTACTTCCCCGAATGTCAATAAAACGACTTCGTTGGGGAACTGCAAGGAGAGGCCGCGTATTCTGTTTCGCTTCGGAACGAAACGAACGTACTAGTTCACTTTAACGGCCGATTCCAAGTAACGAATTTGAGATTCGGTTACATGCTCTTTCGGATGGTTTTGAGCACCTACCTGAATACGAGGTGGCAGTATCATAGAACGACGCGACTTCGCCTTTAGAAATGCAGTCGAAAGCACAGACAAACGTCAAGTAAATTCGGTGAACTACTTGCCACGACTCAGTGAACCGAACGGTTACGTGAAATTGTCAGTAGACGGCTGTCGAATAGCAAATCCGACGATTTTGCCCGCGTGGTGTGCTTAACGTATCATACGTGTCGCGCGGATATAATATTATACTGCAAAGTTTCCTAAGCATTCCACGGTTGAAACCAGCTTCGTCGAGAACTATTTTCCGTGGCTATCCGTTGGCTTAAGGCTGTTCGATACCTCTAGCGCGAACCGTGAGTGACTTCACCGTCCGCTGACAATATGCAAACTACAGGGATGCGAGGAGAGTGATGTACCCCCATTGCTCTTACGCATTGCAATTTATATCCGCATTTTCCCCCCGGGGGTGAAATTTTGCGAATTTTTCACAAAAATGGGCGAAAACACGCATTATGCCCGCCGTTGTGCAGGTCGTAATTGTTGTCCGATTTTTATAAACAATAGCTCGTTTGGAAAATAAAAGATAATCACAGGAGATGGCCAAAAGAAATTTTCATACAAGGTTTTTTCCATACATATGTAAAGTTGTCTTAAACTCTCGTAATTTTTGGTTCGCTGTATTTGATGAACAGAAGCTTGCATCAAAATTTCTGTTGGTCATCTCGTGTGATCATCCTTTATCTTTCAAACGGCCTAGTGTTTATTAAAATCGGTCAACAATTATGACTTGCAGAACGGCGGGCATAAACCCTTATAAAACGGAAGGTATCCAACGCCTTCAACGGCGCGCTTATGCGCGAGTTAAAAGGGCGATGAAAATTTGTGTGAAATGAGGAACTCAATCAAACAAGTTCATTTGCCCATTAATTCTTCCGATTTACGTGAAATATTACGTTGCCCGCTGAATCTGGGAGTCGAAAGTCAAATAGTTTATCTTATTGCTAGATAAATCGAAGATACTCGAGCAATTCGAATTTCATTGTTACATTCGACATCGACAAAATATACATTTTCTTTCGACGTCCGTCCATGCAATTTATTTATCTGCGAACAAGCGGGAGGCAAAGTTTAATCGAGCGCTCATTGTTCATTTGAAACACTCTACGTTACGGTCGGTGGATCGTGGGTATCTGCGCTTCCTATCTCCGATCTCAGTCGCATTTGAACCGGAAACATTTAACAAATCCTTCGCAGCATTTCCAGCATGGGCTTGCCTCGATCAATTAAGGAACTTTGTAACTATCGGCACTCGGGACCGCTAACTTGGTTAACGTAGTCCTTTGTAATTTTCACGATCGTGCCTCGTATACGCGATCCGCCGAATCAATCTACCCAACCTCGTGCCGCAAATGAAATCCGATCGTGCGTTTTCTGTCGATAGAATTTTTTGAATTTCTGATTTGTTTGAATCTTCTTTATTCCTTGCTTCTCTCATTCGTCCACTTGTATTGAAATTTTTAATCTCTTATTTCATTTGCTCCTCCTGATTTTGTAACTATTTCGAAAATACCAAGTTTTGTAATGTCGATAAAACGATTGTAATGTGCCGACCCCATTTATATCAATTCTCTAATGATAGGTTTAAACGTATGTAAGTTAATATAGCAAATATTTTGTATGTACGTCGCCGAAATCGCCCTTAAACACTGAGGGTTACAACGCACTTGCCGCGTGCCGCCGCGGCGCGCATTTGGCACTCGCGTGTTCAACGCGGCGGCCGCCGCGGTTCTTAAATATTTAATACTCACAGGTTAATTTTAAAATGAATGTGTCAGTAGAAGGTGGTATGAGATTTTGCATGAATTGACGAAGAGAAGATGCCGTAAACGTTGAATACACAGATACCGGAAAAAAATTTAAGAAAAGCATATTTTAAAAATTATTTTATAAGATTCGATCACTGTACTCGTTCGCTTTCATGTTCCATAATGATGGATGATTTTCTATCCCAAAAACTAATGTTTTACGTCGAAAGCCATTGCCAGAATGGTCCTTCTCCGAGTAAAACCGCGGCGGGTCGCGGCGTAGTGCGGTGTCTCCCAATATACGCCTCTAGAAATCGACCACGGCGCTCCATGACGGCACGTTACAAGTGCGGTGTGGCCCTGAATCGCCATACCCTTCCGCATCTCTACTTATCGCCTACTCCATCGTTAGATCATTACTCGAATAGGAAAGTTCATTTTTAATACGACAAAACCTTTATCGACGAACAGCCTTTTTTAAAAATATTATACCTTAAGCATTGAGCTACAATCAAGAATAAAATACAAAATCGTTTCTATAAGTTGGAAGTCAATCATTTTGCGTAACGACCACATTGCGCGCTATACGCAAAGAGCGGCGTAAAGCTACGGTTTCGTTACCACGACCGATCGCAGTCGTGGACGATCACGACAAATGTTGTCGTCGGTATCCCGGTTTCATTACCACGACCAGGCACAGTCGTTCTTGTCATTATTCGCACATCCTTCGCTTCCCCCACTACTCGCCGGTACATATGCTGTCTCTGTCTATTTTTATTTCCAACGTGCCTGTCGTCCGATGATCAGTCGCAGCACTAGACTTGGCTAGTGGTGCGATCGGTCGGGTCGCACGACGACCGAGAGTCGTGGTGACGAAACCGGCCCCATTTAAAACAACCTGTCTAGGGTGTCGCGGCCGTCCACGGCTGCGATCGGTCGTGGTAACTAAACCCTATCTTTACGGATGCATAAAATATTTTCGCTATAGTAGTTAAATCCTGTTCGTACAAAATGATTTCACGCTACCAAAAACAAGTTTTAAATAATTATAAACAGATTTCTGTGGATTAGTTGCTAACGTATCCTATTAGCAGTTCAAGAGTCAATGTCGAATAACGAAACAAATTGATAATACAAAAATATTTAATAAAGCTTAAACGAATACCGATACTACGACCGTCGCCAGGCGATCGTAAATGGGAATCGTTGCCACGTTTCTATCTGAAATTATTATCCTTGCACAAAGGACGAATCCGGACAAACAAGAGATAGAATCGTGCGCTCGAAGAATGTCTTGTTGTTCCACAAGGTTTCCACGCCCGTCGATCAACGAGATCTTTCGGCGAGCGATTAAACCGCGACGGGGAATCCAGAAACTCCCAACGTGCGCGCAATGAGTAACGAGACTTTGAAATTATCGTAACGCAAACTTTCGAGGCACCTACTCCAAGAAAACACGAGGACATCGAAATTTACCGCGAGGAAAGTCGAGTTTGCGATAGACTGCCGAGCGTACCTTTAAATCACAATCTATTACATTATCGTTCTCTTCGGTTTCGCGAGAAGAAAGAGCAATTTTTCGAGGTATCGACGATGCCAGAAAGTTCGAAGAACAGCGAGTCGCGAATGTCGATATTGTCTGGTCGTAAAGATTCAAATCAAGCGCGTAAAAATGTCTTTCTTTGTCGCCGAATAGCTCGGCCGTATCACCAACAACAATTTTATACCAACGAGAAACAGCAAGCTTCGATGCACGCAATATTTTCGTCCGCAGGGAAATCAACGTTAGAGAAAATTAAATTATCAGAAAAAGAACCGCGTGTTCGTAGTAATAAACAAATAGGTTTCGCCGTTACCTCTAGAGTGGTGCGCTCGAAAAAAAATCGCAACGGTGTGCGGTGGTGCGAACGGTTGAATTGTCATTCGCACGATGGAAATCAATTTCTAATTTTTTTAAACTCGTTTTTGGTACCGCGAAAACATTTTGCACGAATAGGAGTACGGATTAAAATGTACGAGCGGGTTGGCAAATTATTTTTCATTTTTTTCCCTCGAGATTCGCTCTGGAATTCGCTATCAGGAACGACCGTTTCATATTTTCCGCACAATATCGATTAACTCTTCTTAAATAAGATACAACATGCCTAACGAATTTTCAGGGTACGTAAAAAATGTCTCGAGCGGAAATTCGAGCGTACAATAGAGCATCGGAAAACACTAATTACTTACCGACGCGTGACTGTTCACCCAGGCGCACTATTCTATGGTTAATACACGATGAAAGCATTATCATAAATGGGCTGCGGAAGTTCGTGCAAAGTGCATGATTCTTACACTAATTTTGAGAGATAAATACGCCAAGTATGCGCGAAGTATGTAATGCATTCGTGTATACGTGGTGTAACAGGTTGACGCTGGCTGGGTTTCGTGTTTCTCGTCATCGGGTGGCTCCGTTACATACAAAAATAATCACTTAATTAATCATGAATTATAATCGTTTAATTGATATTAAATGATATATATTAATCATAATTATTTAATTCCGATTAAGTAATTTCATTTCAATAATTATATAATTATTTAGTTTTAACTGAACTTCATCCGGGCGCGGGCGGTAGTTTACCGTTCTATTCATAATGTTCAAGTTTTAATAAATTTTTTTGTATCATTTACATATAATATATTATATTGTATTATTATAATATACACATTATACATATTATATATTTACGATGAATCAGGCAAAAAAAGTAAAAAAAAAAACAAAGAGACGTAAATTATCAAAAAGAGGCGCTCTCGGATAAAGGTTAAATAATTACGTCAACAAATATACTTTAAATGCTTCTAATTCTAATTCTCAACTATACGGTGATTTTTTCCACGAACGAACTACATATTTCCTGAAACCTGCCATCCGATGGAACGTCGAAGCGCAAGCCACCGGTGGTACACAATAATACGTATGTCTAACGCGAAACGTACGAGACAGAAAGGGGAACACATTTTTAAAACGTCGAGATAAAAATTTCCCTTCGCATCCCACTTTTTTAACGATCTCACGAGGAAATATAAATTTTGCGAAACACCATTCCCGTATCAAATAGCGGTATGGATTACTCCCTAATTATATCCCCGATCTTTCAGAAAATAATCCCCGGCACGAGCCATCGCTTTTCATCAGCATTCCATTCAGCCGCCACCGCGCATTTCTCGTAATGAGTACTCTGTGGCGCATAGTTTACAGCGGCAAATAAAGTCATGATGTTAATAACGCGGCTCCGTAATCGGCGTTCATTAATTTATCGCGACATGGAAAGCGCACGGAGCGCAACTTCCAAGATAGATTACAGCCAGCCGCCGAGTATGATTTTCGCTAATGAGTCAATCCGATGAAACGAGTTCGTAGGTCGAGGTATGTACGCACCGGTGCGTTCACGGCGTCTAAACTAAATATTAGCATTGGACTGCCGCCGCGACGTTCGAGCGCCACTAGCATGAATTATTCAGAGTCATAAAGCGTCCACGACTACCGCCCGGTAATTGCTGTTTTCCGTAACGGCCTGATTCGGGATACCTGCGTGCGCGCGCGCGCTCTAACTCAATATCGCTCATCGATATTCTCGATCGATTGATAACGTCGGCGCGATGCGCACACCTTTGGCAGGAGGAGTCGGTGCGAGGCGGAAGACCCTCGGTTTCGATTTTTATTTAAAACTGCTAGCAGCGACGCGGTCCGTCCGGTTCTTTGCGTATTTTAATTAACAGGGTTTATGCCTTTGGAGGCCCATCATCCAGGTTATACTGAAAGGTTCGCTAGAAAGAATATGGTCCTGAGTAAAATCCGTTGTTTGGAGTTAGTACAATCGTTACAATCTAACGATTGGTTTCACGATTTAAAAGTGTTCTAAAACAACTCTTTATTTCTGGCCCTCGTTCCCGTTGATCAATTATACCGACTGGAAACGAAGCTTTGAATAAAATTTGAAGAGCATCATAGGAACATATTAGAGCCGAAATTAGTCGAAATAAAACTAATAGAGGTGAAGCACCCGAATATCTCCGTTTTTTTATATATCCTCGAACTTGTGAGAGATACTTGTAAGAAGGGATATTAAAAAAGGCAGCTGTGAAAGATACGGGATAAAGTATAGAAATCTACTACGCAATTCGTCTGGCTTTCATCATTCGATCGCTGCTTCTGTCTCCCGCTCGATTTTTCTACCGCCACCACACACACTTTCAGCTATTCATTCTTTTGTCAGCCACACATACCCATCGCGTCACCCGATAGTAGTGGCTCGGTCAAATATATTCATTCGGAAGAAATGCACGCATCCATCCACACACATACATAATTCGCATTTCACGTTCTCACGTAATATCTAAAGAATCACCCTTCATCAAGACTATTGCACGTTCCAGCGACTCGAGCTTTCAAAAACGCTATAACCGTATACTACGAGTCTGCTTGATCGTACATCATTCGATAATTACCGAGGTACGATGAACACCGCGCGACCACTTATTCCTCGGATTGGAAAATCACAAGGTCCGGCACCGCGAAGCGGATAATCCGGTTATAGCCTTAAATTAAAGTTTACAAACCAGTAGCAGTTATCCGTTTGGAAAAAAAGGAAAGTATCAAGGCGGCGAAGAAATTCAGATTTATGATGCACGCTTGGTCTTCGTTATCGGATCGATAACGAAGCTCCTGGCACGATATTCGAATGGCTCGTTAAATCGGGGCTTTTCGACTGTTAGGGGGTTCGAACCTTAAAACCATTTCCGTGTCCACGCCCTTGCGTATCCATTAGATACGTGCCAAGAGTAAGGAGAATCGATTTCTTTAATCGTACGGATAGAACGAATGTATCGGCCTGCAAACATCCCCGAGGGTTTGGCACGGTTCGACGTATCGAGAAGTTAGACGGGTGTGTCTGACATTATTGGAAGCAATTCTCTCTCAACCGTGGCCCGTACATTGGTACCTGAAACTACCGCGTTATTGGTGGAGTTCACTGGAAGACAGTGCCGCGTCCTATATCCACGGAATCTTGTAAGGGACGTGAAAAGTAAGCGGCGATCGATAAATCGGTTTCTAATTTCGGGGAACACTAACGCGGATGAAACATACAAACTCGACTTGCCGCAGTTTCGATCAACGCTCCGCGGTTTGATATCCGAGGCGAAGGGACGAGATGATTATAAAACAAAGTACACGCATTGGTACTTCGTTTCTGCGCCTGAATGCGTGAGTTATAAATTATGTTTCTCCGAGAGCATCAACTCTTTTCCGGGTATAGCGGGTGTGTCGTAACAATGGCTGTAATTCGGGATCGAGTGTCCGGTGGCGTGCGAACCTTTGTTATTGTTTTCGCGTCCTGAATTTGCTTCTCGAGTTGTGCTAGGATTTTATTCTACATCGTGCGTAATAAAAATATTATTAATATTATGGGACCCATGGACCGAGGATATTATGCAAATACGTACTTTATTGGAGGAATTAGGTAGAGAGTACCTTGAGCGAAGAAAATGTACAGTGATGAAATTGACAGTGACCAAACAAATTGAATTTTTGATCTCACTCCCCTCTCATCTTCTGTAACGAGGTACAGTTCTATGACATCCGATATGTAGGGATTGACATAATATCGATTATTTATTGCGTGTTTATTGCATGTTGCTGAGATAAGAAAGAGCGTTTAAAAGAGATTTCAAGCTGGGTGATGTAATACTGTCGTAAACGTTGCTAATCGTTTAACGAGGAAACTGTTTAATCGATCGTTCATCTTTCTTTTTGCCTTTTCAAACATCTCTACGCGCGTATGTCACTCAGAAACAAAATTCCGGTCATTACCAAAGGTTTTCCCAACATGCTCCCCGGCTGCTTCAAGTCTAAAATTTTTACATCATCGTCGACCTACCCTTTCAACCGAGCACTTTCAACTTAAGTACTCGCTGCTTTCCCCTTGCCCGACAAATTTAGTTTTGTTTTTCATTCGCGTGGGACGTTAAATCCAAATGGTATGATGTCCAGAAATTCATAGCTCCCAGGAAACTCGAAAATAGTTTACGTCCAGGCATTTCAGTGTTTATTATTCTGCCCAAATATTGTCGTAAATAATACGCATGAAAAGTCACGTGAGTTATTAATACGTTGGAGTTGACCGCGTGGAAATATACTAAATTGTGTCATTTTCCAGTTTTATATTTACGGATGTACGAATTACACATTTTATTATCGCATTACCGCCATCGATTTTCGAAGTAGTGAAATATGAATTCAAACATTCTGCAACAGACTATATCAAGTGTTACAGCGTAAATATATCTAAAATACTTTAAACGCTTCCCTATGTCTAAAGCCTAACGAACGAAAATTTAGAAATTCAATATTTTACAAAATATAAGCAGTACTTGATCACGAGAATGCTCTGCGCTCTAGGGAATGTTAGTTTAGCGTTCACTCCTACAAGACAGTAGAAAAATATGTTTCATTATTTACCCCGGGGGCCCAATTTGTGTCCTTGCTCCGTGGCTCCTAAATGCCTAGTTACGATCCTGATCGTCGCTTCCGTGCAATATTACTTAGAAATGTTCGCGACTCGACGACAGGTAACTTCATACAGAATCGTCGTGGATTGTTCTTGATTAGGTTTGAATAAAGTACTTGATCATAATAAAAACAAGTACGGATATATCTTCAAATTAACCTTATTGTACGACAACATCAAATTTTTATGTTTCTGAATTGCGCGCTCAAATGGTTGCATCGAGTTGCGATCGACCATTCGGGGGGATCCACGACAATTGAATGTTTGTCCGCCATGGGTATTATTCCGAAACAGTTCCTCCGCGCTTGCCGTTAAGATTCTGTTAGATTATTATTTAAATTTTTCCGAATAAATAACCCGTACGTTGATAAACCCACTGCCATTCAGTACCACATCCAAACATCCTATTAGACATTCTCTCTTGCATTATGACAGCAATTGATTATAGAAATCATTATAGAAGTACACGGTTAAATCAACTTTACATTCACTGGAACAATTCTCCAGTACATACAAGGAAACGGAGTCTTTAAGATGGCAACACGTACCACGAAGATATGTAACCTTGGCAGTCGTTGCCTTTCGACTGATTATTTCTCCGTGGAGAAGCCTTTTTGAAAAATGTGGAAGGGCATGTTGCCGGTATGAGAAAAATTCTCATTGGTTGAAAAATGAGAAATTTGCGATGGGCTGGTCACTTATGCATTTTTGCCATTGGTGGAAATCCAAAATCCTGAATTTCCGAACGTCATGACCAAGATTCAGGTAAACGGGAAAGTGAACGCTATGTACTGGAGGTATCGTTACCTTGCAAATACCTTTGCCATTGCTGGACAAAACTTTACCAAAACAGTTCAAAATATGTCGTAACCTCATGAAGCTCATTGATCTGAACAGGACACAGAGTTAAATTCTCAATGTTCCAAAGCGAAGGCAATAAGTGAAAAATAAAAAGTCTGAGGTAATCTTTCCCGCGAACGTGCTTCTATATCGACTGGCTTTATGAATATACTTGCGTCGCAACAATTTGTCCATACCTTCCGCTCAGACCCACTCGTGCGTGGGCATACACGTGATAAGAAGTACGAGTCGTTCTTTTCCATCGGATATCAACGTGAATCCGTAGAAACCTCGAGTAAAATAGAAACGATAGCGAGCGCGTACACGTGCCTTCCTGGTTAGCAGATTCTTGGAAAATGGATATCCTCGGACAGGAAACACTGCTACCGATGGAAAGCTTCGCATTTTCCGACATTCGTGATGAAAGAAAAGGGATATACAGCTTGTTCCGTAAATGGTGACATTTCATTTAACCCATTAGTGGACAAGTCCCTTTTGAGGGACGGTTACATTTTTTGTTTCTTTCTCCATCTGAGTTAAATTCAGATTTTTAAGATTGTTGAACAAAGTTTTTGACATGTTTTGACTTCGTGCACTAATGGGTTAAGGTGCCATTTCTGGTGATAACTCAAAGCAGGTCTTTCCTTAACGAAAATATCCGAAGTGCCACGATCAACCAGTTATTAATGTAAGTCAATAGCCAACCGGAAAGGAACACTGTAGCTAACGATGCTAGGTATTGACGCACGCTTATGGTCGTTTATCCCATAACCGACAACCAGCGGTACCGGTTATCACGTTCTTCTTCGATTGACCGCCGTTTTCGGATAATTTCTCGTTGAGTAAACCGCAACCAAAATTTTAAGGTAAAGCCAATGATAAGGAAAATCCTGTTTGGACTTATCTCAGGTACAACACCTTTATCAGAGTGCCATCATTTAAGGGACACCCTGTATATGATTATAATTAAGACATATTTAATAATACATTAGTGTCTAACGAGCAATCTCGTTATCATTGCCAACAGTGGGTAGTCGTTAAACAAAGTTGAAATTCTCGTATCATTAACGTTGACGCGAATATAAAGATTTGGATAATTGAAACAAATTGTGCACCATTCTCCCCTGTTTTAACGATGAAAAATGATTTTGCGTTTCTTCTTTTTTTTTGTTGCCGGGACTCTTATTCGACGAGTAAATTATTTAAGACAGAAAATTCCGGCGGCAGTGTACGTTACGGTTAGTTGAATCGGCTGATGTATCGCAGTTCTACGATTCAGTGTATCGCACGGGGAGAGGAAAATATCACGCGTTCCCATAAACTAAACGCGTTCTCACGAGTAAATGTTAAACGCAGTCACGCTCCCCGTTTTGCATATCATGAATAATAACGCATACTATTTTCCAGCGTAAAGTTCACAACCCGCGATTTGCTTCCTTACTTGCATTCGCTTATACCATTTAATTACGGATATGTACGACGTAAAATATGCATCCTCGCACGCTGCTGTCATTATTCTCTGAAAAGTTACGCTAGGGAATCGACTCGATGGTCGGAACACACGAAGCTTGTACGTTTTCCACATTTCGTACTTTGGTAGCACGAATTCGTAGCGACGGAATAACTTTTTGATTGTGTATTGTTTGTATTAAATATGTATAAGGGCAAAACCCCTCTAAAGTATTGGAGGGGTTTAGTCGCTTAGGAAGAATAGAAAGAATGTAGGTATTAAGAAATATGGCCGACAATCATGTTGTTACATCCTAGGTCGCGATTTCCGTTTTTTTTTTGTTGTTTCGGAGGCTAAAGAGAGATGTAGCGTTAGGATCCTAATTATATGTATAAAAAGGATTTTAAGAAAGGAATTATAAAATGTGTAAGTGTCATGAACGGAAGTGCAATTTAATCAGGAAAGAAGTAGAGTGGTTTGTGTGCATAATATTAAATGTATTGTTGCAATAGTGATCTGTATAACGCGTTTAAAATGCTTATTGCCGTATCAATAATTATTTTTTACGTTTTATCAAATCGGACGGCATTTCAAACATAAATGGCATATACTTATGCGCTGCTGCTAAAAAAATAGATATTATTGTTGTATGTACAAAATTTGGTATATTTCATCGAATAAATTCGTTTCTTGTGTAATGCACAACGTAGTGTTTTTGCAAAATGAATACTGACTACCAACTTGTAGGAACAGTTCCATACTTTATTCTGTGTGTACACTTATTGTTCGTGAAGTCGTCGTATGTAATTATGAACTTTGCTATTCGAGTATTGAATGAGATCTGCGATGTTTTTGATAGTTGACTTGAGAGATTGTAGTATTCCGACCAAGGAGAGAATCGGTAGGTTTAAGGAGAACTATTATCTATCGGAAGACTAGAAATTTGGATCTCCGTACCTAGACTAACAAAAAGTTCAGTCTTTAACACGTTCAGCATCCCTTGTCCACCAGTGGGTCATGCGTTAATTACTTAACCAGACAGCTCTTGCTCACCGGTGGGCACGCAATGTTATGCGCTTTAAGGCCGTATCTCACCAGTGGTCAATATATTTTTTTAATAATAGGTACATCATTTAATTAATAGATACATAACGAATTTGCAATAATTTGAATTTAGTAATCCGAAAATCACGCGACGCGCATGGCACGTTTTTTCCCACTCTAACGTAGAAAATACGCGATTGGCATTGCGCCTTACTCCATAACAGGAATAACGCATCTTATTATATAGAAACGCTCTTTCTACCGAAATTCCTAGGAATATTAACATATCGCTTGACTATGTAATCGTCATAATTGAGTCGACGGTCCCGCGTGAAACTGACGAGTAAATCAGACGAATACAAATTCTTAGATACAGAATCGTCGGGATTAAACAATGGACCAGCTATCGGAAGGCGTCCGCCCAGATGTAGGTAACCTAGTCTCGGGTAGTCATATTGCAGAAATTACCGGCTGCTACATGATTAATGCTTGCGCGTAATTTCATCTGCCCGTAGACACGTTGCACCCTTCGAGATTAAGATTGATACTCGATAAGGGACATCCGAGCAGTGGAGATGCAATCAAGCGATAGACAAGAGGAATGGAATAAGTAATTGAACGACGTAGAGCCCGATACGTTTCGTCGGAATATGTTTGAAGATGCATTAAAAGGGTTGCTCGATGATTAAATATTTATTTGGTAATACGATTACGCGTAATTATTTAGAACGTCGGCGTGTTAAGTTTTGAATGCTAGTAGAATTTAGAAGAGTTTCTAGTTTTGCATTTGTTGCTCGGAATGTTAGACGCGGAATTTAGAAGAATCTCTAATTCTTCGTTTAGAACTTTCGCGGAACCGTGCGTCGAATAAATTGTTTTTACATGCTAATAAAACGAAAGGATTTGGGCGATGCTGTTAATATCGAACCCACGATTCCCAGGTTATATTTGTTTGTTCAAAAATATAATTGAAAGCAGCCGAATTTCGTGCTCGAATATATTTCAGAATTATGCGCCACCTCGTAAAGAGTAATTTACAACTTTGCTCCGCACCACATTCATTAACATCAGCCATAGAAGGTTAAGGTAAAATTAATGCGTCGCTGACAGTGACTCATGGTAGCGCGAATGCGTTAATTTACATCGCTATCCTAAATCTTAATTTTGGACGCGGAAAAATGAATCTGTTCTACGGTCAGTGTAAACATTATATCATTCGATCCAATTTACTGCAACGAGCGGAATAAAAATGAAAATTCCGCTTCTACGAGCCGAGTTAGAAATTGAAAATACCATTGCGAACTTGATTTCGCGCTCGACCCGTTTTCAACTTATTCCGATTGTACGATAAAAATTTAAAAAAAAACGTACCGTGAGAGTCATTCGGCAAATACCAAAGCAGAAATGGGTATTTACAAAGACCCGAAATGATGGAAAACGACCGTTCGGGGAAAATCAAATTTGAAGAACGAAAAATTCGACGCGCCGGTGCGAGGTTCTGATAAACGTTTGATTGCTGCCGATGCTTCGCAAAGAGACACTATCTCGCACCGGAATTTCGGATTCCCATAATCACCCGCGTACGTCCCTCTCGTTCGCGGTTGAACTTTCGTCGCTCGCAAATTACGATCCGCTAAATCGTTATCCGCCAGCGACACCCTCCCGTTCGCCTTGCTTCGCTCGGTTAGCATAAATTTGCATTCCTGAAGGAGAAGGCACGCGAAGGTTCTCTCGATGGCTCGACGTCGTCGCTGACAACGAGGGTGGCTGCGGAGAAGTTGGAAAAGTTGGCCGCTAGGTCAATCGCCCGAGGGGAAGCCAAGAAGAATCATTCGAATACCTCCCTCAAACGCGTGTAACGCATTGTGCGCGTTGGAGACAAAGTATTCGAAAATTGCTGCGGTAAAAATAAACTGACTCGATAGATTACGAACGATGGTCGACACGAAAATGCAGGGAGCGGCGCGTTGTAATTCTATTCTTTTATACTTTCGTTTATTAAAATTAAAGTGTGACACCGTATCGTATGTCGCAACGTCGACCGAAAGAACGCGAAGTCCGCGAAAGAATATTACTCGTTTCGAATATTTCGCAGAACTCTGCGAATTTCGTCAAAGGGCGTTTAACGCCCTATGGACACACTTGTGTCTCATGGAAACACAAAGGGGTCTCGAATGAACGTCACAATAAAAACAAAGCGTCTGCTTTACAGCGCACACAGTCCGTCGCATTAAACGGTAAGCTCTACTCTGATTCACCCTTCGCTTGGATTTCCTTCTTGGAAGCGGAGCTGCAAATTCCACGAATGAGCGGACGATCCATTAACGCAAATGCTGCTCAAACTATGTTGCTTTCTGTAGGAAATCTGGCGCAGCTAAGAGTAGTGTTGCAACGTTGTGTTATTTCATTATTTGGTGGAACACGTCGATACGGTACGGTGAGTAGTTTAATCTTAATTTCTATTAACTTACGCGCGTGTCTTTGTTGGGCATTCCAGTAGCGTACCCACATTGTTAGTTTTGACTAACTCGGTTATGCATGCCGGAGTCAAACAGTTCAACAATGATGTTTGGGGAATAGATACAACATGAACGTCGGAAATTTGATTTGATTTGGTTGATCGAAGTATTTGCGATGGACATTTCCGTCAAATTAATACGAGCAGGCGTAATGGATTCCTGTGAACCGTTCTATTCTAGTTACGAGAGTTACTTTGTATCGTAGGGCAAAATATGTATATGTAGTTAAAATGAAATGGGATATTGTAAACTTGCAATGTAACACGCTCGACAAATCTGATGCATCTATAATAAGCGAGCTTCGCCGTTATATTCTATTGCGTCAAACTACAGGCCGATGAAATAGAATATGGTCAGGAACAGGGAGAGAGGTACGGAAGAGAATATATGCTCGATAGAATGCATTAACGACTGACAGAGAGTTTAAAACCGGATACGAAATATTAAGCATGCCGCTCCGTACCTTTCCTATAGCCAGAAAATTGAGGAAGGGAGTAAGTGACAAATTTGCAAAACAAAATTGACTTCGCGTAGTTGCTCAGGAAAAAGCGCTTTCTCTTTGGAGTTAAAGGTATACATATAAATAGTTTCTTATCGTGTATTACTTTGGTTTCCGAAAATGTAATACCCGTTTTCTTCAAATTTGCGTACGTGCTGAACTTTAAACTGAACTTTCTCCAAACCATTGCAACTAACTCTCCGTTGTTCGTGTCCAATACCAGATCCAGCAAATTAAAAAAATTAATGACTGTTTCGCATTATTCTCAGTCAAATAACATGCAGTTTATTTTCAAACATAAACACGTTGGAACACTTTCACCTTTTTTTCTTCATCTTCGCTTATTGCGACGGAATGAGTAGAATGACAAAAATGCTTTCATCTCGTTTTGGAAAGTTAAAGAGAAAAGTTTGTGGCAAATGTTAGTGGAAAGCGTAGCTATGGAAGAAGGGGGGGGTGCGAGATCTACGACAAAGTGCAGTGGCGTGTCAGAAGTCGCATGTGAGATTGATGAGGTCTCGCTGTACGTCTCTAACCAACGGTACACGCGTTTATTAACTTTTCTTTCCACCTTAGATTCAAATAAATATTTTTCTTCTACACATACCCGGCGATTTATCCCCGTCTACCCCGGTGTCCTTTTCGCCAGCAAAAGGCAGACAGATCGCTGCCGGTTGCAATTTTTCGGACAAGTTTAAACGCGCAAATGTTTTTCTGTACTCACTACGCGTTTCAGCGCCGGCCTGTCCTGTGGGAGTAGCCGGCGACATTTTAGCTATCGGCTATCGTTTGAACGGTACCGGTGCCGGTCAGCACGCGTGAAAGCTCTCATTCTATTGTCACACCAAGAAGAAGGAGGCATTGAAACACTGCGCTCGTCTTTTTTTGGCTCGACGGAAGACGCGACGTGACGTATCGGAACGTGTTTGACGTGCCGGCTCTCTAACCGGGGCGGCGCTGTTTAAAAGTTTAAACAGTTGCCGGGTATCCGTGAAATGGATCCAACTCGGTGTAGTTAATTTCAATATTGATTGCCAACGTGCGACTTATTATTAGAGCCGGCACACCAAATACGTTCCGTTACGTCACGTCGCGTCTTTCCTCGAGTGTCAAAAAAAGACCAGCGCAGTGTTTCAATGCCTGCTTCTCCTTTCAACACAAGGGAAGACGCGACGTGACGTAACGGAACATATTCCGTGTACCGGCCCTCCAAACTCTAAACTCTTAGGCCCCAAACAGACTAGCGTTTCTTGCCGCGCGGTGCCGCTGCGTCCGTCGCAAACGCAATCAGGAGTACTCACGATCAAATGGGGCACTGCAGACACGTCGGCGACAACGGTACCGCGCAGCAAGAAACGCTAGTCTGTCTGGGGCCTTATCGTTGAAAGCGTTCGCGACGTTCTTGTAGTTTATTTGTTGCCGATTCTATCGTAATTCGAGCAGAGCCGAAGTCTAAATGGATTGGGGCGGTCAAGGTAGCGAAAATGAACGCTTATGCGGATTACGCGCGGTGTATTAGACACTTTAATTCGCTTACAAACGTATACGGAAGACGGTAAAAAGCGTCAAAGAAGATACCAACCGAAGTAGGATTATTGCCTACCGAAATACTAGGCTTGTCACTGCTCACTGTATGGCGTGTTGAAGTGAACTGTGTTGTACGACTTATCGAAGCGAGTTGAATTTGAATTTGGTGAATGGCGCTCGAGTCGGCGGCTGACGGGGAGCGGAGACGGGCGGGTTATGTCGAATACCAGAGGACGGTTTTTCATGGCAACACCGGTCATATAATGCTAGTGATCGTTTAATTTGAATTTATATTAGTAAACTTCGAACGGAAAAGAAACCGACGAAATTTCATCCTTGATCAGGGTCCTGCTATTGTAGCGAAAATCATAGAAGTTAGATTTTATGAACTTTTTGAAAAGTTTCCAACATTGCGCTGGTAGACGGAATTTTTCAGCAACGAGTACTCGGTCACTTTTTTCTCGATAAATATAATTCAGAGATAATCCAATCCCGTTAACCTCTCAAGGTATTAAACGAACCTAGTTGGTTTGCCGTGTCTAAACTGCTAAAACTGTAAAAACGAGAATTCACGTACTTCCGTGTTCACCATAACCACGCCGTAACCGAAAACATTTTTTTATTTTAATTCTCGAAGGTTCTCATTACGGAGTCAATTCGCAGTTTGCGTGAGAAACGGCAACCGGCAAATTGATAATTAAAAACTGTTAACGTAATTGACTTTATCAATTCTACGTGCGAACAGTCTTGCGAACCGAAGAGTGAAAAAAAAGACTCACCTGCTGGTAAATCAACGCCTAACTTAGTCATCAATTGTAACATAACTACTATTTCGTCGGTTTAGTTAAACTTAAGAACAAACGTAATGTCATTCCGTCGAATGTTATCGCCGCCTTACCGATCCTAATCGTTGACGGCGACAAACAGTGCTGCGACCGATATATTCGGAACGGTTAAAACCTAACCGATTTATAGCCTACTCTAGCTCTATTCATTACCTATTCATTATACAATGCGTTAAACAGAAGATATCCTACGTGAGATTACTTTATTCTATTACGGAATACGTGATTCATTCGTCCGTATGGTATGCGTTCGCTTATCGGTGCATTTACCCTATGCAATAGCAAACATTTCCACCCCCGATGGCTCTGCACGCCGGATATCCATCTAATGAATCAAATATACCTGTGAATCGCGCGCGACTCCTTTGATCTATCAATTGAGTCGTTGCGAGAGGGATCCCCTTGGTATGCCCACGAATATTTCCATGAAACGCGTCAGTCTCGGCGCGACGTGATTTACAGTCGGCGCGGTAAACGTCATCGGATTATCCAAAACCGATAAATCGAGCTTAGCGGGACGGCCCGTAGTTGTTGGCGATGCGATTTTCCCCCGTCTCCCTCTTCTCCTCTTTCACCCCCGCCCCACCCTCGGCCTTGTCTTCGTCTTCGTCTTCGTCTTCGTCTTCGTCCTCGTCGTCTACCCGACCTACTCCACCTACCCGATCCACCTCCGGTTCCGGGATTAGATCCGGAAGTGCTTGCCAACTGGTTTGAATATTGGACACGTCGACTTATCTCCCCGCCAAGGAGTGCTCTTTACTCGCGAGCGTGTTTAGATTCGGGAATACTCGTCGGTTGGATCGATACTGAGCAAATTATATCCGAGCGCGGGCGCCGAGCTCGCGCTACCAATTTTGAGGTTGACTCTCGCGTCGCCGTGGAAAATTTGGCGAATAAGAAACGCGTGGGGTAACGCGACAATGTAAATACGATCGAATTTCGCGTTCGATTTCGGGCACTGCCGGGATATGGAATGCGCGTGAGTGGAAGTTCCGCTTTGCGGTCTTGATTTTTCATTCCTCGGATAGGAAGTAGTACCAATTTTCGATTGTTCAAACGATGCGTTCGTGCGTTCGGAAATGGATTATTGCCAGTTGTAGTAACGAGAAACTTGGTATCTGGTTTCTAGTTTCTATATAGGTACGTGTATCGTGGAACACGAGTTTTTTTTTAATTCGCGTACAGAGAGTATAACGTTGCGAAAGAATTTATCCACGTATCGTGATATACATAAATTAACAATTGGTAATCTGTGCGATAATTAGAAGTAGGCGATAGTACGAGGATCAGAAAAAACGCCGAATGAAACATTAAATTTATTACCTACGTCAAACCCAACGAACGAAGGTTTAGGAACGTCGGACAATTATGTAATCCTTTGCGTGGAAAATAAATAATGTAAGATACTTTCATGGAGAAAATTGGTAACTGTAAAAGGGGTGTCTCTGTGATACGGTATGGGTCTGACACGTTCAATTTTTATGATATTTTTATTCAATTTAGACCGTAAAAATGGACGGAAGAGTGTATCGTAATCCAATCTAAGTTCAAGTACGACCTACATTTTTTTTATATTTTTCGTTACAACGATACCTTTGCTTTCGCGCTCTTCGATACTCATACGACCGTCGATCTTATATCCTTTAATATTGTTTACGGTGTTCTCGAACATTTTACAAAATTTAACCAATGACCCCGGATTTAACCCCGGATAACGATTACTCGATTCCGAGTCTCGACGATTTTCGGATATTTTTCAAAAATATTGCCATCCGTTCCGCGACACTCGCCCCGTTTGCAGTCGGGCAAGCATGATACTTTCCAAAAGTAATTAAAAGCGCATGTTTCGCGCGCAGAGTTTACAAGCGCATCGCTGACGACATAAAAACCACTTCGCGGGGAGTGGACGGAGGTGGGGCGAAGCTTACGCGCGTTGTACTCGTGTCACATTTTTCCAGTGCGGAAAAGTGGTAGTAATCGAGGGGAGGTTTGTTACCTGTAGGCAAAAGTAAATCCTTGTCCCGTCATGTGTAATAAATGCACAGCGCTTGCTTGGAGTACGAGCGCGGTAAAAAGATACGAGGCGTACGTCGGTCGAAATTCTGGTATTCGTTGCGGCTATCTTATTCAATTTGAATTTCCTATGCTTCTGTTCCTACGAGTAAACGAGGAAACCGAGAAAAAGACGTAGACCAAAAGTGGCTTTACTTTGGAAGCAGGACATTTTTGGGAAAGTACGTGACACGATTTTTGTTTCCGACAACCGATATTGTTTTTACTTTAGACTCTTATCAGATACTGCACCCTTGTCACATACTCATGACTTCGTCAAACTAGCTTAACAATTCGAGATGAATGGAGAACGTTGAAGAATCGTCGCCACGAATTTATTCCACTAAACCATCGTATTGTTACGAATCGTGTGCGAATGCGACCGCAAAATAGGCATATTTAAAAAGTAATGTTTATTGCTAAAATACAGGGAGCACAACCGTTCCTTCTGAGAACTCGAATACAACAACTCATATTTATCATTTGAATCTCGGCGCCCGGCAACTAACAACTGCCTATGGGTTATGCCGGACGCCAAGATGGCAATGCAATACATTGACATTCGTAACACTACCCCCAGTAGCAATAAACATTATCTTTTTAAATATGCCTATTTTGCGGTCGCGTTCGCGTTCGATTCGTAACAGTATTTAAAATTTTAAGAATGTACATATTTCATCCCTGTGCATTAGGGATACCGGAAAGAAATCTATTATTTTACATAGTAACGTTCGAGCTCAATTTGTGTCTGAATGCGGTGATGAAAGCATCTTTGTAAGTTTTTATGAAAAGAACATAAAAGACCTATTGTTAAAAAAACGTTGGGATACAGTTGTAAAGAATGAAAGAAATTACAGTTTACAATGTTCTATAACAAAAAGTATGAAAAAATGCAGTTTTATATTGTCCAACATAATAATCTAGATTTCTTTTCGGTACCCCTAATACTTGCCCAAACAGTTAAAAAATTTGTAATGTATAAAACTTGACCCAATTACGAACTTCTCTCGTAAAAACTGGTAACGGATGGAACACATGGATATCGTCAAAGTTCGAGTAACCTTTTTTGAACTCCGCCGACCACATTAGCGACACAAAAAGCAACCATTGTTTCCTCTCGTGTTCTCTATACCTCGTAACCGGATCCACAAACGACACGACCCACTATTTTTCCGGATCACCGATTTGCCTGTTTAAAAGCCCAACATCTTGAAATTCCTTCTCTCTTTGCGTGGTTTTGAAATGATTCTGTTCACATTTTTAAAAAACACGTTGCTTTAGTGCTTCCTCTCTGCTGCTTCATACGTAACGTTATACGCCAGCGACAGCTTTATACGTTCATACTATTGCGTTACCGCAACGAACATACGCACACGCGTGCATATCCGTTAACAAATTGTGGGTGCAAATAGCTTTTTACTTGTTATACGAAGGGATATCAAAAAAAGATTTGTATAACGAGAAATGAAATATGTCCTACCCGGGTTCCGATTCGTATGCCGTAATAAAATTTTTTTTTAGTTTATTTTGGTCTTCAACTTTCACGTTACACATCGTTGCTGCAATCACAAGCGAACCAGAAACCTATTTTTATAGGAGTATCTTGACTTCGAACGAGAAACGCCATGAATAGTTGTTCCACCATTTTGAACGGTTGAAATAAACCTGTAATTATAATCTCAGCGTTTCTCGCATTAAATTTAAAATGCATGAGACCATTTTCCTCGATATTCATGAAACGGAGGACGAAAATGAGAAAGTTTGATTAAAATGAAGATATCATCTTATTTGAGATGAATTTCTTCACGCGTATGTCGAATGGCTTCTCAGTGACGGCATTCAAATTCCGAGCAGTCCGAATAATATTAGTAATCGCGCGAAATACATTTCCCAAGAAAGATGAACTGGTACGCTTGAATATGCATATTACTAAAGCGAATTTACATTGCCAGGTGATTGCAATGCATATACAATGCTTCTGATCATTTCTATGTAAGTTCGTTAAAACAAAAACGTTGAACGGAGACCGAGTTTGAACGACTTCAAACGATTTTAACGTATTCTCGTCTGTTAGACCAAAAGTACTTACCATTACGGAGAATAGATACATGATGAAACACTTCTGCTCAACTGTTGGAACGTTTAACATATAGTTTCGTTACTTCTTGTTGTGACGTAATCAAACGTAACCATGAGTATTACACGAAAGTAATAGTTGCATATATGTACATCGTAACAATTCCAACCCATCATTATCGGTACTCTCGCGTTGTTTATAACAGTTGGAGTAGAGTATACGCGGAAATTTCAAAGTCCAAACATATTACAACACGTTCAATTTCTCGTGTGGGATATTCTGTTAGTTTCCAAAATCCCCTTGAAATTTAGAAAAGTGTGGAAAATACGTTGAGCTCGCGTGGCAGCGAATATAACGAATAAATAAATTACCGCCCCTAATAAAGGTAACACAAGCTCTCATTTAATTCTCGATTTAGCGATGCACAAAAACAACGAAGCGAAAGATAGTCAACCCCAATTGGGGTAGCGATTCATAGCCGTGTCGTATCCTTTGGCGGTAAAATGTAGGTCAGTTTTAAACGACCGTGCATTTCAAATATTTAATATTTTCTTTTCAACGGTTCGTACAGGTAAAATGAGTAACGTGGTGAGCAGCATCTCGAGTACGAAATTAATTCCCATGATTTATTCAACCGTAAGTTTTTACGTATCGATAACTAGACCACGAACTTTTATGCAAACTCATATTTTTGTATGAGACGCGGAAAGAAGCGGATCTGACAATGAGATTGCAATTTATTTCGCCGGAGGTTGCATATTTAAATATGTTACGGCAGGACATCGATTATCCGAACTAATTAGTTACGGCATGAGTGGATAATTGAACTGGGATTATAACGTTTTGTATGAAGAATGATATAGTATCGCATGATAAATTATGAGGAGCAAAAAATAAACCGAAATTTTATTTACGCCAAAATAAATTAAATAAGTTATAGTTATAACGGAATGTTTCTGTCTGTTAAATGATTTTCTTTATCGCTTTCTGATTTGTCTTCTCAAAATTTCTAAATACCAAACTGCAAATTTTTTTTACGCAGTATCCTACGTGCGGGAATTCAACGCGAACGCCGTGCGGTGCGACGCGGCGTGAAAATTCGAGCGACCCAACAGGGTGCTCTTCCAGCGACTGGCCGTTCGACCAGTCGGCACTGTATCCGCGTCACTGGACGTCACTAATCGTTTTTTTTATCAATAGTACATTGATCATGGACGAACGAAAGGGATTTTTAATGGAAAACTCGTACATTATGTATCAATTAATGAAGAAACTTTGCCTACGACAAAGGAAAGAAACTAATATTATTTATTTGGAAAGGCGTATTCATGGAAAATTGCACCATTTCTACCAAGAACTGAAGACTCATCAACCCTTGCTATTCAAGGAGTATGCTCGAATGTTACCGACAAAGTTTGGTTGTATCGTGGACACTATAAAACCTGTTCTGCAATCGAACTCTACTAATTTTCAAAGCTTTATTTCTGTTGATGACCAATTGATAGTGACTTTAAGGTAAGAGACAAATCAATAAATAATAAACCAAAAAAATAATGAACCACTTTTTTTATTTTTTATGTGATCATAACAATTTGTAATAACACTTTAATAAAGTTTATGAGCTCTCATAATGTTTTAGAAACAATTATTTTCGCGATTTCAGTCTGTGTTCTAAAATGTAACTTATTTGACGATGGCAACTGTTTCATATATGGTACAATCGATTTGAACCAAAGGAGGACATTACCATTGTGATCCAGTGATCCTGGCCCAGAACATCCATCATCTCTTTCTCTAATTCAAGTAGTGCTTCCAGTCCATCATCTTTTCGATTACGTTTTTGCCTCGCCATAGCTGGTGTTGAAGAGTCTGAAGAGGCTGTTTCTGTTGCTGGCGGCATGATCCACCCACAATCAAAAAGTTCAAATTCAGAAACCTGAAATTCAGGTTCATGATTAATATCGAGCGTAGCGCTTTCAAATTTATTTTGTGCCATGTTTGTGTTCAATTCACTTACAAGACTAGGTATGTGTGTGTGTGTGTGTGTGTGTGTGTGAGAGAGAAATACACGTGCGAAGAATCCACGTGAGTGGATGCGGCGCGCGCTGCCCTGCGCCGCAGATATTGCGTAACAGACCAAAGAACAAAGAAGCTACGTCGTCGGCGCGTGCCGTTGTTCACGGCACTCATTGTCAGTCGAAGTTGGTCGAAGTCGAGCGTGCGCCGTTGAAAAATCGCCATTAAGCGACTTTTTGTTTTTTAACCTATCTGCAATCACTGTCTCAAAATAAATCTTACGCATGTATTATTGCTATAAATCCTTCTTTTAGATCGGATCATTAGCCGTAACCGATGCGAATTGTAAGTTTGTAATGGTGAACGTGGGCTCCTATGGTAAAGAAAACGACGCAGGCGTTTTTTATGAATGCCCCTTTCGGCATGCAATAGAAGCGGGAAGACTAAAATCACCTAAAGAAGAATTATTGTAGTTTTCCTTATGTTCTCACAGGTAATGCGGCATTTTCTTTAAAGGAATATTTAATGAGACCTTTTCCGGAAAAAAACAACGACAAAAGGAGACGCTTAAGATACATAATTATATCTATCGGTTATCTCCGGCAAGTATGGCGGTAGAATGTTTTTTTGGTTCTATAAACTCTAAATTCAGAATTTTGCAGAAACCTATCGAGACTAATGTTGAAAACGCACTACATATTGTGAAAGCCATAACTTTATTATATGACATCACGCGTGATCTTAAATCACTAAATGAGGCTAAAGTTGTATTATTTTGGGATTCATACCGAAAGACCAAGAACACCACGAAACGATTTACAAAGGAGATTTAATGCTTCATCACGAGCAGCTGTGCAAGTGAGGGAAAATTAAAAATTGTATTTTGAACAGCATCCTATAGAAAGAATCCAAGTTATGTGGAATGTGGTGAGTGACATTACCGATTGAATACGTGATATGTATGAATGTATGTGTATATTGTACTTGGCAACATCGATCGGCCAAATATGTTTGTAAAAGATGAAGAGCGTTGTGCATTGCGAAGTGAGCCAAGAGAAAGAGTTTGTATTGTGTCGAGTGTCTTGCGTTGAGCGTAGTTTTTGTGTAATTAATGTTAACCGTTTTATTAAAGAATCGTTCTCCCTTTCTGTGCAACCTTTCCAAACTCATCTACATATGTATTTCTTATTATCCTACAGTTACAATGTTTGAATAAAATATATTTTATGTACTAGCTTGTAGTACCAATTATGTTGGCAACTTCTTCCCATTCACGGTCTGATAATAATGGATTATGGTACTTTTGACTTCCCTTGTCCCGCATTGTAGGATGTTCTTGGACAGCACAGATCAAAGTTCCCGACATTTTAATAGTATGGATAATGGTAAAAAATTTTATTACGATGGAAAAGTGCAGCGTGGTCGTTCTCCCAGCGACCGACCGTTCTGAAAACCCAAATCGCGTTCAGATCGCGCGAAAATATCAAACTGTGTTTGACCGCGTTCGCTTCCTGCGTGCGTTCGCTTCACATAAGATACTTCCATAATAAAGCTACTGTTTCATATTTTCGTGTCGCTTCGCGCCGCACCGCGTTCGCGTTCGGTTCGCTCACCTAGGACGCTGCGTTAAAAGTTTTTCGTTCGCAGGATTCTCATCTTTCTGTGTTTCGTAGCATCTAATAACTGTCTCCGTTACTACGAATGCTTTCAAACGCGTGGGAATACTCGTTTTATCGGTATCGTTCGATTCGTCGCTGATCTCATTAACGTTAACACCTCTTTAACTCTTTGCATAACTTCCGCGCCGCTTACATCGTTCCTCTTATTTATTTGTTTTCAATCCATTCTATTAGATAATTTGTTTTCCATTACTGCCCGATGTCGTTCGGATAACCATAGTCTTCAGATGCGGGAACGTTCAAAAAGCTTTGATAAAGCTGTTAGACGTCTGCCGTCCGTTGAGAACACATACTTGCGTAAACTTCCACAGTTATCGACAACGGGGGTGGAATAATTGATTAAATTCTCTTCTTTCTTTTTTCATTCAGAACGCTCTCTCTTCTACTATAAGTCTCGAAGGAAATGCAAATCCCTCCAAAACGAAGTAACCCCGTTATCGGAATTAAGGAAAAAGGCTCTTTGAAATCATTTGATTTCAGTTTATGACGCGTCGGCTTACTCGTATCGGGTACACGAGCTACGGGAACGCAATCGCACGAATATTACGTTTGCGTCGGGTACCACGGTATGCATGCCAATTCAAAAGGCTGATCCTCGCGAGGATTCGTTTCGCGTGCACCACGGATGCGGTTTAATCTCGGTAACTGGTTGCGGAGGAGACATCGCCTCTCCCGACGCCACAAATTATTCACAACTATTCTGACGATGGCCCTCATCTGCTCGGTAACGCGGATCAAAATATCCTGGATCGATAATTCGGAATCGCATTGTACCTCAGGGCATCGCGCTTGAATCAACGCGTCGGATTTCCAAGTTCTTACCGTGAATCGTGCCTCCGATAATCGGGGATAAGTTTCAACGATCCAATTCTGTTTTCGAGATGATTGAGATGATTCTTGCGAGACGGCAGGAATGCTAACTTAATCCTAAGACCGACGCCGCGGGAGCGTTGAGCTAACGGAGAATCGTAACGCGCGTCGTGGGATGTTATTCCAACGACCGCGAGAGACGTCACGTGCCACGGACGTGCGAGTGACGTTACGCGTGTCATCTGTTCCATTTGTTTATAATATCTGCAAATATACATATATAATGTAGTATACATATCTTATATGCGTATGTATAATAATAATATAATACTGTTTATTAAGGTCTTCTCTTGTGTCGAATCTGAGAGAGAAACGAAAGAAAAGAATAGAGACGCCGAGGAGAACACACCGGCGGGATAACGTAATGGTGTTAGTTAACGACCTCGGGACGGCATTTCTGTTCAAAATTGTATAACTACGCGAGAACTACAATATTTTACAACGCACGTTGTTTCAACATTCACGTGGCTTTGGCCTACTAGGGTCTCTCAGATTAGACTCATGTATGCTCATTCTTCTTGCAACTGTCTTGCATTATATAATCATTGCTAATTTTTTGTAGGATTGTACGAATTTTCAATTTAAAAATGCGCTTTGCTGCGCTAATGTAGTTAACAGCTTCAGAAAACTGCAATTTTTTTATGAAAGCGCTCACGTCTATCGATTTCATATGTTTCGCGGACATTCGAAAAAGAATCGTTTGACACGCTTTTGTACGATAAATTACGCCGCGGCAAATTGATAATAAATGGGCAATATAACTATATACATAATTAACTTCATAATTGCACCGTTTCGCTAAAATGGCCTTTAAAAAGGCATGAAAGGAAGGCTCGATGCCACTCGGGAAAGTAGCGGCCTTAATGCTCCATCGATGCTCAGGAATAATTATTCTCGGCGTAATCGACTATGGACGGTGGAACGAACCCATTGAACGTAGCTGACGATAGCGACGCTAAGCGCCGTCGCATCGGCCGTATAAGTCCGCCGAGTGGTAGTTGTTTGCGCGCAAAGTGCCAATTATTTTTTCTTACTTGCAACGACGCCCCTGACTCGTTACGATGCATCGCGCGCGACGCAAATATACGTGTACTTCCGGGAAAAGTGGGGCGGAAGGAGCGGGGCGGGGGGGGGGGGGGGGGGGGGGCGGTGTAACAATATCGGCCGCCGCGGTGCCGTGCTACGTCTATAAAAAGGAATTGAAGCAACTAACCCATGAACGCTGTAAAATTATGTTGTAAACGTTCGCGTTCCGAACGGTACGTTATGAACTTGCAACGTGTTTATGCGATTACCATATTCACCGATTGCTGCGGCGTTACAGGGATTTACGGTGAACTTATTTGCGTAATGCAAAGCTTGTAATCCGAATCGATATGGCCATCCGATTATTAAGAAATAAAAGCGTTCGTGCACTCTGTTCTAATTTCCAATAGCTTGCAAAAATATTTCTTCTCTATTCTCGATAAGCTGGTATTTCTATTCCGTCTGGCAAGGATCAATCTTACACGTGTTATAGATTTACTTTAATTTTTTTTAAAGTACCTAACCGCGGAAAACTTGTTAGAACCATTAACCCTACGTTAGTTGCATGGGGTTTAGGTGTCACCCAGCCTACTTTAAAATTAAATTACTCTTATCTCATGTAATTTACGCCTGCGATATCTCTACTACCTCTCGGTTAGACCTATGATGAACCTAAAAAAAATAAGATGATAAAATTTTGTGCTGTTTCTATTATATTATTCTAATCATAAATTTGTAAACGGATACATTCATTATCTAAATATATAAATATTGACGTTTAAGAACGATACAAAGTGATACATGCTTATTATTTCTACTTTTAACCAATAATTTGAAGATGGGTGACAGGTGTAACCCACGCGACCAACCACGTAACAAATGTCGATGCTAATAACATAGGGTTAAAAATGCATTCTTCACGGCGGCTTTTATTATTCTTCCTCGCGTTTATTAAATTTAAATAAACGCTCGAGGCTCCTTCGCGCTTCCATGTATTTCTATCTGACTCTATATCCCGAAAGAGGAATAAACCGTATTTGTCGCAGAAATTGAGATCGCTACGCTTTCGTGCAATTTTGCCGACGAATGTGGAGAATCGATAACTAAAGTGTGAATTATGTACGAGTGGCAATTACGTGGCAAACGAGTGATCGTTTGCGTAACCGCGTAACAATCGCGGAAACCTCAGTATTATCTGCAGCGCCTAGAATTTTTCAAAACACGCTTCTCGATGGTTTCGCCGCTACAAAATTTTCCATGGAGAATGCGTCTCGGGAAAAGAATAATGCGTGACGATGTGTTTCGGCAACGTTATGTTCGAAACACTTTTGCAATATATTCTCGGGAAACTGTTATCCGATAACATCCAATGCAAATTGCACGCTCGATACAAAAATGTTGTTCCACGAGACGCGGCACAAGCGTGCGGTTTGCTACAACTTTGCGATTCTCCGCTTAAGTGGAATCTTGAACAAACTGCGAGAAATGGATAGTCGGAATTATATCATCGGTTAGAATTATCAACATTAAATTTATTCCAATTACGCGACTCACTTATGACGGATTTCATTAAATTACATGTTTGTGGTATAAAAATTCTTAAATTTTTGTTCATATATTCTTTAAACATCAATTGCACTTGAATTACGATTAGTACACGATTCTAAACACATTCAGGTTTCTAAAACGATAAACTGTATTTTCTAAAACAGATGCAAACATAAGAGTACGGATGTGCTTATTTCGACGTTATTTCGAGAACATAAGCGAATTAAATATTTACTTTTTGCGGCGCGTTCTACCAATGTGGATTTTATTTTGAATTCATATAAAATTGAATATTTACTTGTATAAAAACAATCGTTTTAAATTATCACAGTTTACACCAATGGTTTTACGCGCGCATTAAACGTTAATTTTTTTTCCACTCCTCTAACGTTTCGGGACTAATACCGGCGTAAATTCTAACCAGACGGATCCCATATGTTTTTCGGAATCGTCGAATTGTTATTACAGATTCTTCTTCAAAAATCGCTTTGACAAACGTCTCCGCACGAGGGTGATATATCACTATTTAAGACCTTGAAGAGGAACTGTGAAATACGAGGCACGAGTTACCCCGGTGAGTGCCGTAAGACGCATTGCATGGACCGGCATCAGGAAAATCTTGACTAGGGTCCCTGGAGATGATATTTTACTACGGATACAGAGAAAACCGTACCGAGCATGACCAATTTATGGCATGTCCCATTCAGCCGAGGAACGCTTTTGTTTCACTTAGACACATTTGTCAGGAAAAACTGGCACTTCATTCTGTATGAAAATTCGCGCTAGATTTGGTTGAGGTAGAATATCATTTATTAACATTTTTTAAGAAATTTATTAAAATTTATTAAAATTTTCATTGTTCCGAACAATGGATAACAAAAATAGATTTTCGTAGTTTCTCGCAACAATACTTTTTCTTACTGGAATTATACTAAATTAGTTTGTTTTCGTCTCCAACGTATCGTTGATGACAATTAATAACAGTGTGGACTTCGTAATTTATTACAAAGTGCGGATAGAGTAGTTGGGTTTGAACGAAAATTTCTTCATTATAAGACTCTAAAATTGTATTTTGATTTCGTCTCACATATTCTCCTCTATCTTGGGGTACTTTTGGCCTTTCGTAGACAATATATGTATACATATTTACATTGATTTGAACAAATATTCGGGCACTTGAAATTTTATCAAAACTTTTTATAGAATGCAGGCAAGGATATCGTTTTTTACGAACTTAGTTCAATCACATTGCTAGGGCACCCGTTTAATCGTATTTTGGAAAATTCCAAATTTGAGTAATTCCGACCAAATTCAAAAAGTATTCGAATATTTGGACGATCCACTGTATATAAAATCCGGAGTGTGTTTAGTGATTTAATATATACGTATCGTACTATTTTTTCACTACTCAAAATTCAAAATTGTGGTATATGAATATTGTTTATACTTATTTCCACCGTATCGTGTATACATATGTATACATATGTATAATACGTGTATACATATGTATAATACGTGTATACATATGTATAATACGTGTATACATATGTATAATACGTGTATACATATGTATAATACGTGTATACATATGTATAACCTCAATAATTTTCGGGTTGATCGTACAGACGCAAACTAATAACCTCGATGTAATTCGAACGCGAACTATGAACTGGGCTGCTGGAAAGTTAAATTCACGTGAAAATTTCGCCTCTCTTTACACTTTTCATATTTCACAATCGCCCTCCCCGGTTTCTCTTTGCCTTCAATCGCGGTTCCGCCTGGTACGAAAGGCTCTTTGAAATGTATTTGTTTGTCAGATTGTGTCGACTTGGCTTTACGAGGAGGCCGGTGGAAAGGGTGAAAAATATGTGCCCCTCGTGAAAGGTAAACTGTACTTACCGAAGCACAGTGGTATACAAACGCACACAGAATTCGTGCATCTTGCCACATTTCTTTGACACACATACAAGAATAGTATAGGATAGTATAAGAACGATTTCTTGTAACAGTTCTTCCTTGTCTGTCCGAATTCCTCAAACTTCGTGTTTCGTATCGATGTAAGAATTTTCACGACTTAATCTACGTTCTTTGTACCTACTTTTTCCCTAACTATATTTCTACATTTATCGATCGACGTATCTTCGTAGCACGTGAAATTTGGATTGTCCTGTACTGTTATCTACTGTATTACTTGACTTGTAATTCTTTCGATTCTTATCTATTCATTCATGTGTGCGACGTTAAGCGTGGGCTTATGGCATTAGTCATAGCTACAAAATTATGATTTGTAGATTTTATTAGACATCCACGTAGTCGCGTAAGAAACAATACCGTTTATCTAGCATTGAAGAAATTTTACAGGAGCGACAAAAAACTGTTAAAAAGCTTATCAGCTTATATTTTATTGATATACAGTGTGTCCTGTAACTACACTAAAATCGAGAAATGAGGGGTAGCCGGGGTGATTCTGAACAACTTTCTCCTTAACAAAAATGTTGTAACCCCTCTCGTTTTTGAATTATTAACGGAACGGCTAGACCAATCCTAGCGCGTATCGGGCGCGCTCTGGAAACGAATGTGTGGTCCCTGGATCGTGCTCGACCGCGAACGTGAACAAGTGCATCGCGCGGGTATCGAGGGAAGCATACAGCAAATGTCACATCGCCTTCAAATAAACTAATACTCGTTGAATAACTGTATTCAATATTTTTACTCGTTATTCGGTAGGAGCGAAGATAATAGTATTTATGGAAAAAATGGTTGTCGTAAGAGCACGTTTTCAGGTGGATAAATTATGGTTTCAGGAAAACGATGTGAATAACTAACGTTAGAAAAGCCCTATTAAACTCACCCATTCGCCCACGAATCAACCTGCCTCGAGGGAAGTAGGTCATTGGCACTAGGTCACAGTGGCGATTTTGTCCTCCCTAAGAATCTCGAGAGCCTCGACAGCTGATTGTACGACCAGGTCGGTGAACTCGCTTGACACTGACACACACAGTACGAACGGCACTTGCCTAATTTATGGCAGGGCGCATGGCCGATCGCAGGTACGCCGATACCCCCGAGAGTCGAGCGGCGATCGGGTCACTTTACCGAACGTGCATTTCACTGCGCGACACTATTACCGATAACTCTGAATAAAACAAATTGAACCCACGTTAGAGATTTGGTGGCCCTTAAAAGGGCCGATTGTTACTGCCAAAATTGCCAAGATTGGCCCGACGTGCCCTTCTTGCACGATTAAAAAACGTAAAAAATATTCTGTAACACTCTGCATTAGTTCGTTGCTGTACATATGTTGCCCGTTCGGTTTCAAAAAATATTCTGCCAGCTCTAGCGTTTCTTGGGTACATATAGCAAGACCCCACAACTCAGGGGGCCCGAAGTCAAAAGAGAACCAAAATTTTTGCATTAATTATTTTTTAATTTCACTAAAATTATCCCTAGCTTAAATTGATTGAGTAAAAAATTGTTTCTTTTCCTAGAGGCCCAAAATTAAATTTTGCGGGGGGCTGAACATTTGTAGTTCCGCCACTGCCCTGCTGGCCTGGGTCTGCCGACCAAATACAACCAAATGTGACCGTGAAGGAGCAAGGGCAGGAAAGACAGAAATCCATGCAGCCAAAATTCTAACGTGTGGTCAAAATATCCTTCCCTACCGTTTCCGGCTATACATATGTATAGAGCATAAGGGAAAGCCAACCAACACTCGCGTGTTGTCGGTTTTGTCAGTGTTCCCTGAACACATCCGACTGCCTCGGAGTGATGGAAGGGAAGAGAGGGACGTATACCGTGGAGTGGAGAACAGCCGGACTACATCGTTGACACGTTGAATCGAAGCTGACTGTGAATGACAAACGAAAGACGAGAATGAGGTGACAATGGAAGCACAACGTAGTGATGGGCGGTTCGCGAAAAGGAGTCGATCTTTTGGAACAATTTAAATTGAAGTGAAAAAATCGATTCACAAAAAATCGATCTTCCAAAAGACCGATTAAAAATATATCGGATTTCAAGCCGACATAAGAAACCTCGAGATGGGCCAATGAGCGATTTGATTCGAACTTTCTTATAATTTGTGAAAAAATAAAATGCAAGATAGCATGAACACTGACATTCGATCAAATCGGTTCAGATCGCTGTCCGCCGTAGAAATTGTGGTTGGTGGCCAGTGACCGAAAGTAATAATGAGAAAAAAATCGGATCGACGATCCGATATTTACAAAGTTGGATCAATTCGTAAAATGATCGACCTATAGAGATCGATTTAAAAAATTGATATATTACATGAAAAAAATTGAGCTTCGAGACATTCAATCTAGATCGCCCAACTCTAACACAACGTACCTGTAGTACTGAACTAACTGGGGAAAGTATTTCCGTCCGTAATTGTACACCGAATATCAAATTCGTTAAACATTATCGTAGGTACACACAATAATGGAACCGTAATTAACCTTTTAGTGATGGCAACGCCACGGACTTTTGAGCGCTCAAAAGAGCAATAAACAGCCACTCTGGCTCAATTTCGCGTACTCGTGGAACAAAAAGCAAACGATTACCCGCACCAACAATCGTTTACTTTTTCCGCCATTTTCTAAAAAATTACAGCCATGTAATTACGGAAGCAAGCCAGTTCTATTTTTGTATACGCGGTTGCCTTAAACAATTTGCAGTTTGAAAATGAGCGAGAAACGTGGGTCGTTTCTGGTTACAGCGTCGAATCGCAAATCATGCAGTTTTCAAACATTAAAAAAGAGAATGTATGATCCAGGCGGTAAAGGTAAAAGTGAGTTTCCAGTTTTTCTTCGCGAGTGCTCGTCAGTTTCAAGCACTTGAGAAACAATAAACAACCGCGCTGTCGTACCGCGCCGGCCGTTTTATTTTTTTCCCGATTTTCCTTTACAGCTTCCGCGGTAATGGCGCGACGCAACAACCCGACCTGCGCCGTTTTACTTCCATTTCCGGTCCGCGCACTAAACTGCGGAAAATTACGGTCACCCACTTTGGTACGCAACGGCATTTTATTTGCATTATTTGCATATTACGTGCTATAGCTGCTGAGCGACGCTCTCAAAATCGGGAGAGTAGCTCCTGGCGATTGTCGGCGTTGGCGGTGAAAAAACTGACCGATGTCAGCGGAAATGATAAAATCGAAGCGCGGCATATAACCGATGGAACGATTGTATCGTACACGATACAGCCTAGATCAAACGGGGCCGACGAGTAAATAGAAATTCGAGCGGACCGACGCGACGCTAGCGTGGCTCTCGCGAAATTATTTACTCGATAGCGCTCGAATTTCGAATTTGATCCCGGCGAGATTGATCGCGTTGAATTTTCATTCTATCGACCGCTCGCCTGTTTTCTGTTTTTACCGAGAATTGTGGTAGCAATCTTTGAGATATACTTGCACGTCGATCATTCGAATCCGGTTAAAAGCGGGAGCTTCCGAAAGTCGAAGATTTCAACGATTCTCTTGGCGGAATATTGACGAATGCAAAATTATTTGCGAATTGAATGGAAGTTGTATCGGGCGGAGATACGTATTTTGTTATTAGGCAGAATTAAACTCTGCGTCTGGGATTTGAAATTAAATTTGCGAGGTCTTAAGGCCACATCACATTATGCGACTCGCTATTGCGAGTCGCCGCGATTTTACTTGGAAAAACAACCTATCTGGCAATGAATCGCGACGTAAAACATTAGTTTTGGCGTTATAAAATCGTCCATCATTATGGAACATGAAAGTGTAATTAAAAAAGTAATTAAAAAAATTTTCTTTTCCTAAACTTTTTTTTCGGTATCTTTGTATTCAACGTTTACGGCGCCTTTTCTTCGTCAATTCATGTAAGTGCAAATGCTCAGAGCGCTTTCTACTGACACTTTCATTTTTAATAATCGGAGGAGAACGCGATAACTGGCGTCGATATCTATTCTCCGATCCCTTCTCCGATGGGCTCCCGATTTTCATTGATATCTCCTTAATCATGGTGATTCGAAAATTTTCAATAAGAAAACGTCTACTTGGGATTATCCCAAATATCGCACCTTTAACGGACTACCAACATTCATGAAATGCCCTATAAAATCTCTGTAACAATAATATTTTTGATTCCCTTCAATCAGCCGTCGTTTCGATGCAGAGGGTCTCATATTTTGATAGATTTCGCTTCGAACGTAGGTCATCCCTAGTTTTCAACATAAGCTATATGCGAAATTTTGACCTGTCAGATGCAGAATGTCAAACGCGCCACGCTTCATGGATTCCGAAGGTTCACCGGATATGAACATTTTATAAATGACGAAAATTCGCAAACAATCCTCGTACGAAGTTCCCCGGAATACTTTCTTCAGGTACGCGAGTGGAAAGTCAGCGGAAAGGAACTCGGTTGCTTCGTATCGGAAAGCTATTTTTCGTTAACACGCTTCCTGCGGTATAGGAAAGCGAAGGGCGGTACCCTTCGAATAACTCGGTCGATCAAAGGCATTGGAGAAAAGTACAACTATAGAAGTATAGCGCGAGCAAAAAATATAGCAATGCATAACTTTAAAACGCATTCCGTGCTTTCACCTAGAAATTTTGTTAAGATAAATTCAAGAACCGTGCGATAAACCGTTCAGCTACGATATCGACAAATCTTTTTAACAATTTTCATAAGTTTACTGTACATAAAGATGCCAGAAGGGTCAGAATCGTTCGTTGTGTAAATATTTATCCTGTTCGTTAATAAAAGAAAAGTTTATGATTTCAAACTATACGCTAAAGTATTGTGTTGGCAACTCATTGTAATTGTAAGTGATTGCACATTTTCATCGACAAAATCCACAATCGTTTAGTTACGAACCTAATATTTATCCAAATTGTGAAGGAAAACATTACTCGAATCAGTAGGATATAAAATTATCCAGAGAATTGCTTTATCGAAAGAATCGTTACCCGAGTAAATATAAAGTATTCGTCGGTCGCAAATAAATGATTATTCCTCAGTGTTCCATCGTTGTCTGTTATTCGTTAACAATTGTGTTTGTGATTGGTGTAGATGCACGCTGTTCGAAAACACTTTGAAAAATTCTTTCAACGCGTAGCGGAGGGCGACTAGTAAATAATGACGGAACCTGCCAAATTTCCATTAAGCTCACTTGGGAGTTATCAAGTAGCTTCATTATTTAAACCTGCGAACTTTACACACCTCCCCCACGCAACTTCGTTCGCTTTCCTTTTTCCCCCGTCGTATCAGTAGGGAAGTATCCACGGAAAGAAACTTGGTTCCTTCGTATCGGAAACCTATTTTTCGTTAACACGGTCCGTATCGTGTAAAGGAGATTTCCTTCGGTGGAAATCGTTTCGGTGATGCCGCGATACTGTGAAATCGGATACAAGGAACGGAAAGAAAGAACCGTGGCGAAGTTTAATTGTAAAGGGAGTAATCAAAATCACTTAGTCGGCCAATGTTTCTTATCGGCTTCGCGATGAAAATCGCACAGAGTTAAATTGGAAAACGTTGGGAGCAATTACCGAGATTGAAACACTCTTTTCCGAAATATAACTCTGACCTGATTCTATAGTAAGCATTGATTGTTTAAGAGACTATGCGAGTGTACGTGGATCAATTAACTTCACCCGTTTGATCAATTGTGATAATGTTTTCAATGCGATTAGCGGCATTACAACATCCTTTACGGAAATACGACTCTGACCTCATTTTGTAATAAAGATTTTTTGTTTTATTTCCAGAAAAAATTTCACTGCAAGGACATTAATTAAATCGCTCGTTCCGTCAATTTTGTTTTTTGCTTTTTTTTTTTTTAAATAACGCGGACCGACGTTGAAATATTTCAAAGCGATTACCGACATGAAAACATTATTTTCGGAAATACGGTTCTGACCTCGTTCCATAGTACGTATTTTTTCAAGAGGAAACTTTACCGTAAGGAGATTAATTAAAATCACTCATACAACCATTTTGTTTTTCAAGTTTCCGATGGAGCGGTACGATGTTGAAGAACTGTTGGAACATTTATTCCCGTATCTTCGTTAAAAGATTCTTTTGCGAAACCGGATTCTGACCTCGTTTTATAACACACATTTTTTCAGGGAATATTACCTTTTTTTTGCAAAAACTCCGCTCGGCGTTGCGAGCAGCTACTTGGCTTTATGAAAACAGTGGGTGCACTTTATTCTGTTGAGCAAACCCTCGAGTGGATGGATATGTTAAAAAAGTTGAAGTGCGCAAGGTGCATGCCCGAGGAAACGAGTGCCGAAGAGCGGGCCTGAAAGTGAGCAAAACTTCTTGACCTTTGACGGGATCAACCACTCTCGTTTCTCATCTCGACTAGTTCGCGGCTAGATGAGAGAAACCTAGAAAAATTAGAGTTCAAATAGTACTTGTTCCATTATCGTGGTCTTCGCGAACTAGAAATCATCTCGTTTTCTCGACTTACGTAACGACGTTTCGTCGTCTTTCGGGGGAATCGCTCCTGCGCCCAATACAATCTGGAAATTCTACTTTCGCCGTTCGCAAAATTGTCAGTTCTATCCTCGCGTATAGGACAACTATGTATGTTGGATTGATACGCGCAATTGCGGTGCACGCCAATTACACGGTGTCAGTCGAAAAACGGGATACCGTTCAACGGGTTGTGTAATCCACGCGTAACGTGATCGACGATGGAAGGGTTTCGACTTATCTGACTCGTGGATTCCACTTGTGTACCCACGAAGAAAGCTCACCCAAGTATGGATCCCACGTAGGGACGATTCATCTTATTTTCTCGCCCTTTTAACTTGGTAATCAATAATAAATTGCCTTCTTAACTGCATCCGGGGAAGTGTCGGGAATCCATATGTCAATTCCATTCACCTCTGGACTAGACATTTCGCAAATTCCTACGTTATACTTTGATAAATGCTGGCAGTCAAATTTTTTTCAAACAAAGAAGATTCTGACGCGGAGAGCTAATAATTTTCACATTTACGCGACCTCTCGTGTAATCGAACCAAGTTGAATGTTTCGCGGAAAGTATGTACTAACGTGCGTAAACACGTAGAATTGTACACCTTTCGCTAAGAAAATTAGAACTATGGAAATTTTTGAATTATTTTAAGTTTTACAAATATATCTTGAAGACAATCATTAGAAGAATTGTTTAAAGATTAGGAACGTTACATCGCATCATTCCTGATAAATAAAAATAGTTGTCGAATCCTGATTCACCCGAATGTCTTGATTTGGGGGAACTGCTACGCTAAAAAAATTACAACTTACGTCAGTTTTTAGAAATTGGAACGCGACCAAGTGCGTTTTCAAACCGAATGCTCGAAAAATTATAGAAAAAAATCAGTGTTCGTGTCCCGCGACTGATTGAAAATATGAAGGCGCGTATGGAATATAAATATGTTACTTAAAATTCTTCTCCCGTACTTTCCATTAAACAGTATGCGGATTCTGTAATTTTCTATTCCCTTTTCCAAACATAGAAAAAATCCTTCTTCGCCGAGACGGTAGATCTCGTCAGGATATATGTATCGAGGCGCGGGCATCCGTAGCACGCACATAACCTCGCGCGATCTCACCGACGGGCCGTGATAATTACTCGCGCTAAGCTTTCGCGTCTTTCGCTTTATTTTCGCGCCACGTAAAAGAACGGAAAGGAAATGTGATTTTAAGAGCGCGAACTTTTCTCTCGGCTTGTCCACTTTTTTTCTTGTCTCGGTTCGTTCTCCGTTTCTGCCTTCCTCTCTCCCCTTCTCCCCCATCCTCCCTCTCCACCCCCTCCACCCCTTCTCTCTCTCATCGTCCCTTTTTAACCAACGGTATAAACTAACCAAGGCGCTGAAAGAACGCCCGACGTGGAAACGAACCTTCCCTTTATTTATGGCGTTCTCAGAATTTCTCGCGGACTTTAACGGCACCGTCACCTGTCTAATTTATGAAAAATTCCCAGGCACAAATTTATGGAGCATGCAGTCGTGTACACACCGCGCCACCGAATGCTGTAACGCGACCTTTGAACGTAACGATCGAATATCTGGCGAGCGCCAAAACGTTAAGGTGGGTATACATTTGCGAGCCAAACCGTCCGCGAACCGCTCGTGGAACGTTCGTTGAAATTGTTTTCACAATGAAACTTTCAACGATCCACGAGAAAGGAACGAACCAACCGCGAAGTACCGGCAGATTTTTATTTTGCTTTCTTAACGCCGGTTAGAAGTCAGCAAACATATCATTTTCTTCTTACATTGGTTCGCAGATACAATTCATATCAGCACCTATTTCCTTCCAGGCATTTTCTTTTAAATTTTTTATTAAATAGTACTTATGTTTAGGATGCCAGAGTAAAGATCTGAGTTTATAAATATCAATCAGTTTTAATATATTTTCCTCTCACCATTCTGACCATATAATTAAATACAACACGGCGAAACAAAATCAATAAGCAGAAAATAACATAGATGATGGAACCTGGATGTTCGCGAGCAGAAGATAAATGACGAACTACACACGACGCCGTTCCAGTGTGAACCAAGAATACCTTTTTGTTCGCGAAAAAACCGCCAGGTGGCGGTTTTCCACGAACTGTTCACGAGCGGTGCGTTCGACGCTCCAAATTCCGTCCCAATCATGAGAAGTAGCGGCGCGCGGACAGAGCCATTTCCCGTCTACCCGGCAACCGTTTTAACGGCGATGGTCACCCGGTTTTACAAATAAATAAATATTTTTCTTTCACATATACCCGGCAATTTATACCGCTCTACACCCGGTGTCCTTTTCGTCAGTAAAAGACAAACAGATCGCTGTCGGTTGCGATTTGCCGGGCAAGTGTGAACGCGCAAATGTTTTTCTGTACACTCTACGCGTTTCAGCGCCGGCTACACGGACCGCACAGCCGGCCGGTCTAGTGGCCGCAGACATTTCGGCCAGGTAACGGCTACCGTTTAAACGGTACCAGTGCCGGTCGGCACGTCTGAAAGTTCTCATTCTATTATCACACCAACGGGTTGCCGGCGCCGTTTAAACGGTCGCCAGGTACGCGTGAAAAGGGTCTAAAGGTGCGGATGCATTTGCGAGCCGATTGTGAGCCGAACCGCGAATTCTCATGGTTCGGGCGGTATTTGGAGCGCCGAAGCAACCGTTCGCGTACTGCTTCTGAACCGGTCGTGTCGGGCTACCTCTTATCGGTTTTTCTGACGATCATTAAGGCATTCTTCGTTTACATTGGGACGGAGCCGTGCGTACTTCGTTTTTTCTATGCTTCCGAATCTTCAGGCTCCATCGTCTATGATTGCTGGTGGCTCACGGGTGCTTCCATCCTTTTTCATGGATCGCGGGAAGTTCGTTGAAACGCTTTCACCACCTCAAACGCTACTGTACACAATTATTTTGTTGTTGTCGAGCACGGTCTCTCCAATAGGGGGGGTTTCATCTTCTCTCTATGATATTAAACGTAGCTAATAGCTGATCATCAGTAGACTGATGACGAGTATTTACACTGCATGTAGATGCATCGGTACATGCATATCACGCATTCAGTCGACATAGTATTGTATTTCTCTTTCTCGCTCTCCCGCTCTCTCTCTCTCGCTCCCTCTCTCGTTCTCTCTCTCTGTCTCTCTCTCTCTCTCTCTCGCTCCACCACTAATCTGTCGGTGCATCTGTCACGTTCAACGTTTTTCTGCGAGGAGCCGAGGAATCTTGGTAACATCCAATCTGTCGATGCAAACGTGATGGACAAAGTTTTTGTTTAATCAGCAGCTAATAGACATATCTATGTGAAAAATAATTTCAACGAACGGTTAACGATTAACAAACGATTCGGCTCGCAAATTTAAGTTACGCCCCATCTTTACGTTAAAGCGGTTGATCAAACAGTGTGTGCGCGGCTTAAGGGGTCGACGCGCGTCTTCGCCGATGCAGGATTTCGAATCGAGCGGTTGGACTTCATCCCTGAGAATTGTTTTGAGAAGTCAATCGTTCTCGTGTCTTCGGCGATCGCGGGTAGCTCGAGAGGTTCTCAAGGTCTTTCAGCGATCGCTTTGAAGTTCCGCCACGGAGACTCTTTCTAAACCGTCGTGGCGCCAATGACGTGTCTCGATTTAACGACTCGCACCAGGAATCTTGCACATTTTCATTTCTTCACTCGCAGTTCCTTCATCTCCGTTTGCCTCAAACGGTTTACTATTTATAGTGGAACGTGTTGCTGACCGTAGAAACGTGCTCTGCCGTGGTTCGTCAGAGTTTTTTCTAATCCCGAGTAATAATTGCAATGTTGCAAACACTGAATTTAGTAACTTTAACAGGGATAGCGATTCCAACCATCCGCAAGTTCTTGGTTTGTTGCGCTATAACCGCGTGTTTCACGAGTCGCGTTTGATAGGCGAGATCGGGAGATCTTAATGAAAACCATGTAACAGGTGGAGGGATGATAATCTGATGTAAGTTTGGGACCTCCCCTCCGCCAGAGATGCAATACGGTCAGAGTTACCCAAGGAGTTATACAAATTACTCTAATTCCCCCTCAGCCGTGAACCCCAATAATCCATGCAAATCGTTTTTAAAGATTACACGTAGAATAATTTTCAAAACATTCGCCGAAAACTTCTCACCGTTAATAATATTTACGCCCAGTATTATAATTTTCCACCCTCGCGTAATATCGCAAGGTCTTTTTTTCTTTCTATGCGGACCGTGCCTTAGAATTCCTGAAATAAATTTAACTCACTATAATAGAACCCGTGGAAAGGAAAAATAAGTATTGATACCACATAGGACCGAGAGGTAAAGTTTGCGTGTGGGAACGCATCGAGTATTAATCGTAATTTCTAAGATTTTTTGTTTGCTTAATAAAGAATAATTACATATTTTTATAATGATTAATATATACATATATTTATAAACTCCTCTTTAAACTTTGCTTCACTCTCCTCGAAAAGTCAGTGAAGACGCTCCTGCTTCTTACAAAGGATGACAATTTATAGATAATATAAATACAGACTATAAAACCGTACTTTACGTTACTTCTGGGTAAAAACCAATTTACATAAAAAACTTCGATAACAAAAGACTATAACGCCAGTGGGCGCGCGCCACCTCACAGACCGTGAACGATTACAAACTAAAAAAAATGCCAATATAATTAATCAGCTGATTAGAAGTGACACTCGCGAGGTTATGATAATCAACTAAACCGGAAATACGCTTTGTTGGCTCAGTAAGAATTGAAATATTCCCCAATGGATGTAACTGCGATCTGTGAGACAGTAGCGTCATGCGCGTTCTATGTATAGAGTTAAAAGGTCAAACGAGCTGTAGCGATCAGTCAAATTTCTGCCCATAATTCTGAGACATCCTGTACACGGGATTCGTCGCGATAGTAATCTCGTGCCGCACGCGCTGACAATGAAACATCGTCGGCGCGCGGATCTTTCTCGCGCCTTTCCGACGATTGCTTTCAAAAGTCCCGGAATGAGGGGCTGTTTGTAAACGATCGGCCCCGCCAATGCCGTGTCTCGATTTAACGCCTCGCGAAATAGATGGAGCACATTTTTTCGTTGCCCCCGCGAGTAGAGCTAGGTTGCAGCTTCGGCGTCGCCAGCGTGTTCGCGGGTAACGATGATTTACGCGTCTCGTTTGTTTTTTGTAATTGACACGTCGAGCCAGATGGCGAACACGCTCGGCAGTTCTGCAAACGAGGAGATTTCCGGAGTAATCGACGGGTATACACCGTGATCCGGATGTTCGAGTTGTGAAAAAAAAAAAACATATTCGTCGGTATCGGCGGGATGGATTTTGAAACGAAGCCGCATATTTGTTTGCCACTGCCGTAACAAAGCCACGGTGAATAGTCCGTCTGAGGGGAATCAATCCGTACCCGCCATTTTATCTTCTTCTATCGGAACTGTACAATTAACGTAGAGCGTTTGTTGGACAGGAACTGGATCTAATTAGATCAATGAAACAACCTCTCGCTACGTAAAAGGTGTCAATCGCAATATTAACTCTTAGGGACACACCGCACTTGCGATTCGCTGTCGCGAGTCGCCGCGATTTTACTCGAAAAACACCATTCTGAAAATGGATTTCGACGTAAATCATGCCGCGGCGACTCGCGATAGGGAATCGCAAGTGCGGTGTCTCCGATGTACGCCTGTAGAACTCGACGATCGCGCTGTCGCAAGTCGCCGCGACACGCGACAAGTGCGGTGTGGTCCTTAACGTACCACAAGTATTAAGCTGTGTCTACACGCTCAGTTTCTTCTGTTAAAGCTGGCACGATCATACAAGTCTAACAGACAAGACTGAGCGTGTGGACGGTAAATCAACTGACTTGCATACGGGTGTAGCCGGGCGAATTTCGTCAATCTTGCATGTCATGCAATATGTCATGCAAGGCCGATGAAAAGACTGACCGTGTAGACGCAGCTTTAAGGCCTCTGCACACATAGCCGTAACGGCCCGGCACCGGCCGAAAATTGTAAGGCCGCTGGCATGGCGCTGTTGATGAGTGGGGACAGGGCCATTTAAACCCTATAGAGGAAGATCTTTTACGACGCCAGCGGCCTTACAATTTTCGGCCGGTGTCGGGCCGTTACGGCTATGCGTGCAGAGGCCTTTAGGCTGTCCCATAGGTTCCTTCCGTATCGTGTATTCAATTTCGCATAAAAAAAGGGAGAAACTTTTGGGACACCCTAATATTTCAAGTTTACTTAGTTTTGTTACACACGTAACATAGATAAAGCGGAAACAAATTCACACGAGTGACCTGCACAATATACTTAACGGATTAATTATAAATATGTAGATAATAAAAGTTATAAACTGGATAAAATGATTTTTTCCGCTTATACGGCGGCATTTGTCCCTTAAGGGGTAACGCCACTCTAGAATTTTCCAAAAACCAAAATTTTTTTCGCTTAAACGATGCTTTGTTGTATGAAGAATGTGGGGAAAAGTTTTGGGTGGATAGAAAATGGGGAACATGATTTTTATCGAGGTGAAACGCAACCACTCTCAGTGCGCGAATTGTGCATATTGTAACTTTAAACGCGTTTTTATCGAAACCACTTTTTTTGAACTGGCCGGTAACATAACTCGAACACTTTTCAACCAATCGATCTGAAATTTGATACAGAGCTTTAAAATAACATAACTCAGTGAACATCGTAGGGATTTTTCGATTGATAAATAATTTCTTTTGTTATTAACAATTTAAGACGGGCCATGGAGTCCTTTGAAAAAAGGTGTTAGTACTTGTTAGCACTTACAGCCGCCATTTTGAGTTACAATTCTTTTAAATATTTTTAAACATTCCTCAAATAGTGTATATTAAAGCCATCTTGTTCCTAAATCTATGTCTTGCATGGTTATTTTATTTTTAATTTACGAAAATCACCTTATTCCAACCTCTAGAGTGGCCTTACCTCTTAAGGCTTGAAGCTCAAGGATTAAATGGACGGTCTCTAATTAAGCCATCGGTCACCGTATAAAAACAAAATTGCACTACAAGGTCGAACATGCTATTTCGCGGGCGCGATGACAATTCAAGATGGCCACCTCTCGCACAATTTTCAGTTTTTTTTCTCCAATTCTCATCTCTGTTCAGTCGAAATCGGATCATCCATGCGTTGTTTGGAGTTCAGAGGTTCCACCAAACTTCATTTTTTTTCACTAAACCGTACACGGGCGTCGGAATGTCCCACCTACGAAACGTTTGTTTTCGCTTGTTTTCCTCGCTTCCGACGCGACGCATAGATACCGTCCACATAACGGCACGATCTGGACTGATTTCAATTAAAAAGCTGTGGGACCGCGAATTTTTGTTATTGGAACGGTTGCGTGGATATGCAATTAAGTTTATATCTACTGCCGCGTGAAACTATGCGGGGGGTGCGTCAAAAATTACAAAGTTTTTCGTAAAGTACCGTAAATAAAATAGATACAAAATAGATACCATCCACCTTGTTTCGAAATTTACTTATTTTTCTTTATCGTTCATTACGCGAAACGAGTGCGCGTTAAACCTTCAAGCGTCATGGACGTATACATATGTATTGGCGTCTAGAGAATGTCATCGATACATTGACTATGGACCCGTACATATGTATACGTATGTATATGCGTTCGACTAATTTCTTTAGCTCGAACTTCTGACAGCAAAAAATATTAGTGTTCGCGATGAACGGCTATACTTACGTTTCTACAAGGGTCTCGCGTTAACAACGATGTAGCCGGAGTAATAAATATGATACGAGATAAACAAGACTTTAACAAATAAGCGCCGCATAATTTCTACCGCGTTAACTGTCGAATGCTTCGCTGTCAATGTGTTGATATAAACGAAACTGTTGTAGGAAACTGAAAGCCTGCGAATGTTGATATCAAATGAAATCCTTGATCTCGTTTTAAATCTTTTCATGGTATTTGGACTCGTTTGAACCTAGTCAAAGTCCAGGTGTAGCTGAATATCGAACACATACGCGTCTGCTATTTACGTAAGTATACATACGGGAGTATCCGGCGATCGAAAAAATGGAAGGGTGGATTCATCGATAATAATACTATAACTTGACAGATCTCCGATAAGTTAATGGGAATATTGCTAGTAACATTTGCAAATTTACTCGTACCCAACTAATCGGGTACTAACCTCAGAAAATATAACATTCATACACGCGAATATCTTCCAGAAATGCAACGTGTCTATTAATTTGTATATTCTGAGAAACGTAAACTGATTGTCAGTCAGAAATTAATCCACGGCAATCAACCGACTCTGCTAGAAGCTAGAATTTCAAACTCGTTAACGCGAAAACTGTAGAAGATATTAATCAACCTATGATTGTCACGTGGATAATGAAGTGGAAAGTTACATTTAAGCAGTACAACGCCGGGTAAATTTCGGTGGGAAGAGAGGATGGGGAGGGGGGGGGAATGGAGGAGGATGCATTTCATGAGTTTGCTTCTCCAACTTGTTCGAAACATGAAAACTTTGATACGCGTCAGGATGTTGCGCTTCGTTTTGCTTCGTTACCTGCGTTAAAGTGTGTTTTCATTACACGCGCAACGTGGAGAACGTGGCAGTAGGGAACATAAAAGAAACCAATCATCTGGTGCGAGAATGAAATTTCCTCGATACATAACAAAATCCTCGTGCCCGTTACTAATTACGAACCCCACAATTTATTACATATAAATGAAATTTTCGAACGTCCCGTATAAAAGCGAGCGACGTGTCAGCATTTTCGTACACCTTCCCGAGAATATTCACGCGTCGCACTGGTCATAAATTACAATGGCAAACCGAGTTAAATAAAACAGCTTGGGAAGCCCTTCAAACGCAGCGGATGTATTTTACGAGTTTGGTACATAGTTTAATGCGGGGAGCGAGTATCCGAGCACATTCCACTTTTGCTGGTATTCCCAGTAACAACCGTGATGTCTTCGCCGTGGAATGGATTATGAAAATTGTAAGGACGCGTCTTAACTTTTTCTACCGCGCATTCGAGACGCATTTCCTTGCGAAGGAACCAACTGTCCCTGGATTTAATGTAAAGGGAAGTAAGAGCGGGGCTGAAACCAATTTGATTATTAATTTTCGACAGAACTATGGGACAACGGAATAGATTGAAATGAAATTCCCATCGCGCTGCTGTTTATTAAATTTTATTGTGTAATTAATTATTAATATTTAATATTTCACCGTGGAAGTAGGAAGGTGGTTGTTCATTACGATAAGCTATTGAGGAGTATTCGCGCGACGCGCTTGGAATAAAGAATAATACCGTAATAAATCAAACAAATAACCCAGACCTTGCTTCGGTAGTACAGAATGCATTTTATGAGTTCGGCGTGGCTAGTTGTACGGGAAAAGTTTTTTCGCCCAGAAACTGAATACAATGCATCCTCATCATTTTTTATTAATAGCTTTCATCGTAAATTTTGAAATCCTCGCAATGAAAGTCATCGAATAGCTCTCGATCAGCTCGCGGTCAAAGTTCGCTTCTTTTCCTTTTGACGTTGCACGGTTTCATTTACTTGCACGTATTGAAGGGGGAAAAAATAAAAGCAACTCATTGGAAAACGGTTTTATAAAATTTAATTTTCGCGCCAGATGATCGTGTCACATGAGACTGAAATTTTTTAACGCGTGTCGAGATTCGCTTTATTGGTTTTCCGTGGCTCAAAATGGAAGTTTCCATTATGGGCTTCACCTCGAATTGCAAGTGTTTTTAAGCTGTACCGCGGTGCACGGTTTTGGCTCACCGGATAAATAAAATTATGCTATCTCGAGCAGATGGCCCTTCGTGTATTTTTGGATAGTTCTTACGGAGGGTGCTTAAATATCGATGCACATGGCCCCTCTACTTGGCTGGAAGAAAAAAATTCAGCTCCTGTATTAACCTTGGCATTACTGCCGCACGGGCGACACAAAGGTACACCCTTTTCCTTGTTCAATATCAAAATATTAAATATTAATGAAATTATAATGGTGACGATGATCGGGAAGTACGATTACAAGAAATATAAAATATAAATAACTATCCCAGACAATGTCCGATTACTATCAAGCAGAGTGTTATTTAATAATAATAATTATCATTATTATAACACGATTTTTAAAAACTCGCTTGTACGATTTCCTGTCCGACGAGGACCCTTATTTGTGCGTAATCGTCATTTGATGCGAGCAAAAGAAATTATTAATCGTTTAATTTAATTAATATCCCGTCGCCTTAACTTATAATGAAATCACCGAGGTTTTCAAGAATGGAAATTTATTTCGCTATTAGAGATGTTTAAAATTCTATTTACCAAAAGTAGACGCTTTGCATCACGCATAGGTACACGTTACACGCATACATATATTTCTTAACACTATTCCTACCGACACTTCATGTATACCTGTTCCTACAATTGCCGGTCTTTAAAACAACTTATATTTCATAATATAGAATGAATATAATAGCCAATATAATAATAAAAATGTAGTTTCTATTATTTAGAAATAGATAACGCATATTTTAATATTTAACCCCCTAACATTTAAGTTAAGTGGACGTAGCATAATGTTGTATACGGGAAATTCTGGACAAAACTTAAGAAACGGACATTTGACTGGTCGGTGATAGGAATAATGTTAAATGATCTACGTATATGTATACGAACACATTCCACGCACGCTAGTGATTTGTTTCATAAAATCGCTAAGATGTCAGCCTGGAAAGCATACATTTTGCATAATCACCCGCGGTCTACTTACAATTCAATATAATTAATTTCAACTATAACAATTTTGCACCCACGGGTAACACGTTTTTACGGTTCCCGGGGCACAATCCAAATTTCATCAGGCGAACGTAATTAGCCGTAGCCGGGGGGAATACGCGATGGAAAAACTTTGGTATACCCTGTACGTCGTACATACAACAAGCCGTGCTCCCCAACTTTCGTCCGGCGTAGTGGAAGGAAATCATGCGATCCCAATGAATATCGTGGAACGCGTGCTGGAGCGATAATCTCACGTAGATGATGTACTATATCGTACCGTACTGGTAAAAGAGTCATCCGAGGTATCAAAATGATTCTAATTTCGTCGCGATAATGCGCTCTAATAATAAACCCAAATTGTTTCGGCAAAATCGCTGCCGCTCCACTAAAATTAGATTTTCAGACGAATCTAATTATGGAACCACGCGTTTTCTCTTATTCGGAATGACTTTATAAATACGTCACGGAACCCTCCGGGCTGCAGCAATTACGTTGTTAATTACTTAACAAAAACAACCACCTTCGTTCAGGGTTTGTTGGTTTTCTTAAATAATTTGTGAAACACTACCGCTGGAGCGCGGTGGGCTTCAGGACTTTTTTCTACGAGGCTATTACGCGCATGAAAACACATGAAAATGCGAACCCGTATTAATATAAAAATATTTCCCGTATGGAAAAAATACAGCAAAGTATGTATTAAAAAATATTTTCGCCCGAAGTTATTCTGTATCGCGAACAATTGTACTTCGTGTATTGGGTTTCCGCCCGTTTAAAAATCCACGACCTGGGCAACGTTCTAACTACTTTACTTTATCGCTTAGACGCACTCCAGGAACCCGCGCGATGTGATTCGCATACTCCATTCGAAAACTCGTTTTTCTCGGTCACATGCAGGAGAAAAGCGTTAAACGTTCAAAACGCAATTTGCAGCAAACGCGATCGCGGTGCAGGGAAATGAATGCCTCAACGTAAATCCCCTCTCCGATATTCACTTGCCGGTTTTTTTTTTTGCTTATCGTTAATAGAAAACTGTTCCAGCGCGTTTGGATAATAGCAGAATTATGGATTCAAGGAAGATTGTATCGGGAAGGAACTGTTTTCCAGACAGAGATTTGTTTTCTCTTCGATCGCCGGACATGCAAATTAATGTTAATGCATCCAAGTGATACAAAACGGCACGCGTATTTATTTATCCGTTGTTTAACCATTACAACCCGTCAAGCGTTTTTATCAGTGTAAAATACAGAAATGATTCCTTTCGCGTTACGTATACGTAACGCGCGCATAGACGCAGGGATTGAAGTATCATCGAACAACAGTAAAGTACTTTTATCGTACCGTAACGCCGTAAAACTACCCCCTCGAGTTTTCCATATTTGAAGAGTTTGGCGCGAGGACTACAATGAGAGAGAGAGAGAGAGAGAGAGAGAGCCAAAAGGATACGTCGCTCATAAGATTTTCAGGATTCGCTACTTCGACACGGCCGATCGAGAGAAATCAATGAAAAATACAGATCCTTATGAGACTTTTGTTAAGCGTTTACCGTACCCCGCGGTATATCGCCGGTATAAAGATTGACACTCTGACCGAAAATTTTACGAGTTTCTTACATCCCGGTAGCGTGTACGAAGCGAGCGTTTCTGTACAAACGCCACGTCCCGCGGCGGCGTTAAGCTTTACGAGGTTAAACCTCGTAAGGAGTTACGATCGTGTAGTACGTAGGGTTCGGAAGCTTGAACGAATCCCCATGATACGGAGCGGCATCTTGCTAAAACAGGAGTCGCTATTTCGATTTCATTTTATTTGTCCGCCCAGTCTTCGCTCGCTCGTGTTCCTCGATAATCACTGTGTACGGTAGAGCCCTGATTATGCTCACCCGTACGTACAGTTGGTTTCATTATTAAGTCAAATAAGCGCGTGCTCGTTGCGTCATTTTCTATTTTCATACAGTAACTTTTCTTTTATTCCAGAAAATGAAATATACTTGTTCTGAGAGGAAATCTTGTCTCTTGATCTCGTTTTACAATTTATAATGTTTATAATATTTATGTACATACCAATATTTATGTACATACCAATGTTTCTTAACCCTTTAACTGCGTATGACGAGTTAACTCGCCGTCACAAAAATGGTTTGCAGTGTTGGATTAGTAAAATATATGCACTTTCTTGCAGCCCACTTTTCGTTATTTTCACTCATAATTGATTCGAAGTAATGGCTAAAACGAGACTAAGCTTTGCGATTAGGAAATGTATCCTAAAATGCTATTGGAAGCGCGAAGGCAGTTTAGATTATAAAGCTTAGATGTATCTCAACGAATATAGTCTTCATAAATATCTAAGTTGGCCATACATCTCTTAACGCCAACCTGCATATTTGTTTCCGAAAGTTATGTTGGTTTCTTGGTAAATAATTTCGTAATGTTTTCGTTTTTACTTTTAAAATGAAACAATACGTATTTTATTTGGCAAATTATCTAGACTGTTCGATAGCGCTTTTTCTCTATGCTTTTTTCTCTACAGTATTGTATTCATCGTTTTCATCAATAATTGAATTATTTTTAAAATTAAGGCTCATAAAATGGAATATCCAGTCTCTAAAAATCAGCAATTTCGATACCTGCTATTCACCTGCTTTTATTCACAAAATAACATTCGTGTGCTGAGTGCTGCTTACGATATATCTCGTGGCGTTTTATTTTCAATGAAAATTTCGCATACAATGGAGTTTTTTTTCGTTTTGTTTGATTTTACAATGATCGTCTCCTAATTTCATCTGGTAACAGTCAATAATACAGGTGCGTAATATATTATAACCGAATTATCTAAGTTATTACTTTGATAAGAAAAAATGATTTTAGACCTGTCTTTAAAAAAAATATTATTATATCGAATTTTCGTTCATCCTTTTTAATAATTCTTAACTGAAACGGCTATAATCTTATTCCGTGACCAATTGCGATCAATCTAAACTTGTAGAGCAAACTACCAGATATCTCGCAGTCGGCAGTCTTGGTACATACATACATCCCACAATCTGATCGCTCTGCGTCGTAAAGAAACACGTAGAGTTCAATCGTGCATTCGAGGAATCGTGACATCCGCGCGCTAATACAAATGACGCCGCAGGTAGAAAGAGAGAAGAAAAGTCGATATCTCGAAGAATCTGTCGGTCCGAGCGAAATATCCGAGGTCACGATCGTCGGCGTTGAGCACCGAAATCCTCGGGTCTTTTAGGTCGGCGGAGGTCGTTCGAGAGCCGGCTGTCCTCCGATTGGCTGGAGGGTAGAGCGCGAGTGCGTACCGCCATGACGTCACGCGTCGCCCAGTTTCAAATCGTCCAGGCCGTCAGTCGCGCGCCGAACGTCGAACCGAACGCACGTGGTGCTCCTCGATTCCCTCTTTCCTGTCTCTCGCCACCACCCGCTTATTTATTTCCCTCGTGATCCCCGTGGTCGCGAAACAAACAGTGCTCCCCACGATACGTTGCGTCGAGGATAGACGAGTCAGTGCTGTGAACCGAATAGCGTAACGTCGTCGAGTGGATCGTCCTTCCGAAAAGGATAACGCCGATGACATTGGAATCGAAACGTGATTACAAATTGGATAAAGCGCTTGGAAGAACGAGTGACGTTCGAACGCTTGAAACTCGCCACGGGTTTCTCGCGTCAATGTTGAGTGCGGTACGTTTGACCGATATCGATTAATATCGAAAGTGCGCGTGTTAAACTTCCGTTTCAAACTTCAAGCGTTCGATCTTTTCGATTCGTCGTAATGGCCCGGCAGTTTCAAGGTGAACAACAGGTTCCTTCGCGTCTAATATAAATCGCTCGTTCCTATCGCGCGAAGTACGTGGGAAGTGATCGTGACACGCGTAATCGATTGCGCGTGATACGTTCCCGGTGAGCCGCGGTGCGATCTATCGGGCGTCATGTGGATCGATCGAGCTTAATATGCGTGCCACGAGGAAACGGACCGGCGAGGTGTTCGATCAAGTCGCCGACATGACTTTGACGAGGCCGCGTTTGTCGTTCGGTGCTTGACTTGTCGTTGCTCTCTCGGCGTAGAAAGTGTGTTTTGCTTCGTTTGTCCACGCGTCAGTGAGGAATCGCGTGCTGGTGATGTGCTGGTTTCTCGGTTGCGTTGGTTGAGCTAGTGTACAGTGTGCCGGATGTTAAGACGATTATCGTTGTTGTCTTAAGACCGAGCGACAGATCCTGACATCATGCTGACATTGCTGACGATTGTCTTGTTGTTACTTCTGGGCGAAACGACCGTGGGAGCTGACAACTTGGGTGAGTGCAAAATTTTCCTACGTAGAAATTTGAACGCAAATTGTTGTTCTAACCCTTTTCGGCGCTGCCGGTGGTTACAAGCGCGCGCGGGTACGTTAACTGCGTTTCTGTCTCGATGGAATCCCAGCTCCTGTCATTTTTAAAACGTAACGCGAAAAAGTGCGTTTCGAAGGTGAATATTCACGCGAACCTAGAAAAAAATCGACAATGGCGCGCGATGTTCATACGAGTCTGTGTATCTCTGAAATTTCCGTCAAGAATCGTGGCACGTAGGTGCAACTTTGAGGTTATTTCAATTCGTCTGGATGCATTTTGAAGCTAAAGGCTTGCACTATTGTAACAAGGGCCGGCATTAAGGTACCAATGATACTGCGCAATTGTAAAGCAATGGCAAAGATGAGAGTAAATTTTATTGAACGTCGAAACGGTTAAGCCTCTAACGTCGTAAGTTCGGACTTCGCGTGCATAGATACGTATACGTATTTCGTAAGACGACTCGTTGATATTTGAAAGTCCGTTTCCCATTCGTGGTCTTGGCCAGTTTTAGTCATGATCGTGAAAGCCCACGCAATTTTGATATCGTTTCGACGTGTGTACTAAGAACGAACGTATCGACGAAGCGTTCCTTTTTCATGGAGTTTTAACAGTCCTAATCTCATGGAAAACAATTTGCGTGGGTTTCTTACTTGGCGAAGAAAATGTTGAAATCGTTAACGAACGCTTGGGCAATGCTTGTCACGTGTATTGTCTCGTGTTTTGTTAAAACTTTCTAAGAGAGGCAAAATTTTTGTTTGAATAGTGAATGTTTTATACCTAGTTAATTATGGCTACAGAAAAACGCATAATGTTCTGTAGCTAGTATTTCAGTTCTTAATATTGTTACAAGTATGTGTAATCTTTTTTTTGAACGCACAAAAGTGGAAGAAATAATTGTTTTCCGTGAGAAATGTATCTGTGTCTCAAAGGGTTAACGTGACCACTGATTCTCATATATTCGCATTTTCAAATAATGTGTTAATCAGCTATACGTGCAAACTTTAAAGGTTCATAAAACTCGTTGAACCGAACGAAGCGATATTCATTTTTACTTTTTATAAATAATTTTAAAAGACGTTACGCGCACTCGTACTTTGGGCACGCGTTGTAATCAATCGGATAAACATTGGATTTCAAGATAAACTGCAACGAATCACGATTAATCGTCGGTCGTATTTACGGCTAAAACGAAGTAAATACCCGAGGTGGCAAGCACGCGTAGCGTTCCGATATTCAATAAAACATGTGTTTACTTTTTGCTCACAGTTATTCGTACAATGTAAAACTGGATATCTCTAAAACGGTTGATTTCGTGTCGTATGGCGTTAATTAGGACGTTTTTGTTGCTTCTTACGAGTTTTATCCGCCAATAAAGGCTGTAGGTATAACTTATTAACATCCAGAATAAATCACGTCTATAAAACACTTTATTTACCTACTTATTTACACTCTAGTTACTTCGTTTAAACTGATTTCTTAACGGGAAAATCATCGCGACAGCCGGGGCATCCCTCTTAACGAAACGCGCAGATATCAAAAAATAATTTTCCGTCGAAGGGAAAAATTGAATTTTCAAAGCATGCCGCGAGTAGGAATCTTTCGCGTTTGCTCTGAAACGTTTTGCCATCCAGGTGTCTGTAACTGCATACGATATAATTGCTCCTCCCGATCCTAGAGATCCAAGCGCGGAAGGTAGAACGATAATTAGTATAATCGCTTAACGAACTTAAAGTTCCTGTCTCGATTCATAGTCGCGTACGTCTCTCTTGCTACCCTCGTTGCGTATACTCGATTTACGTGCTTTGCTTCAGGGCAACGTAACGCGAGCGTACAATTGGCTGTCTCTCCGAATTAGTATGAATTTAGGATGACGCATTATTTGCCGCGCACGCGTTAATTCGTTTCGCTGCGACCCCCCTCCCCACGGAAATCTTGAGTCTTTTACCTTATGGGGTTCGTAAGGATTTTTATTACACCCATTTGTAGCGAGCGGGATGGCAGTCGTTTTAAGCCACAAGCTCGAGGGTGTCTGAACCTTTCCAGAGAGGCGATAAACGTGTTTTGTGATAATTTTGGTAATTAGAAAGAGAGTGAATCGTATCATGGCGTTGCTCACGCGAGATCTTCGGGATTTATTTGAAAGTGCTGTGGTTGGGTGCGAGAAATCTCTCACTTTAATTAACGCTCCGTTTGCAGGTTCTATGAAGGCATTTAACGTTTGAGGACAATGTTTACGTAATAAGAGGAAAGGCATATACTCGTACGTAGGTGTATTTCGTTTGCCAAGCTTGACTGACTTACGTGACAAGTTATGCTTTATCGAATTAAAATTAGAAGTTCTCCGACAGAATATAATGTTGCGTAGTATATGCCTGATTTCGTTATAGCATTACAGTAATTATTGTTATACAGCAATTCTATATTAAGTGTAGTAATGCGATGCACGAATACGTTAGTACCAGACTGCGGATTTAGCGCAAACACACGAATAATGATAATAATAATAATAATTCCTTTGTTAAAGGCGGAGAGAATCTGAAACAATGAAAATGTGTTGAATGTATTCAAAATACATTTTCAGAAACTCCATGGGCTAAAGAACTTTTATTTCAATCTATCTTTTCTCCCTGTCCTCCATAACGATGAGAATAGGGTCGACAATGCTATATTGCGTAATATAACAAAAAAGTGTTTAATGCGGCATAGGAACAGGTTAACGATATTTTTCTACTTCACTTCCATAAAAGTATCGCTGACGATTATAAAAAACAAGATTTGATCATATGGCGAATGGATGGTTGATTTCCTTTAGTTTCGGTGAACGTTTTAAGTCTTTAATAAATCATTTTTTGGCTCATGCTTGTGTAGCATTTTTGTATGCTTGCCGAACGAAGTAGGTACATCCTGTATATTAGCATAATATCTGCAGTCGAGTTATTAAAGTCGGAATCAATAATACACCGCGCGTATCCCTTATACAGTATCATTATTGCATATAAACCATAGCGCAAGCTGCTGTAATTATTTCAAAATTGTAGTTCCATACTGGCAATTACGTTTTCAATTTCAATCGATCGTGGCGCGCATCACGGAATTGGTCGATCCAGGTATAATAGGTTGATCGTTTTGCTGCATCGGTGCATAGTAATTAAGTACATGCCAGCGGAGATTAGAGATCAAAGTCGCAACGTTCTATAGCGTTCGGAGATGAAGCTTCTCGCAACCGGTCGGTTTAGGTATAACGCTGCAAGTCCTTGAGTCTACTGAAACGCGCGCAAGAAGAAGCGTTAGTTTGCGGTTTGCGTATCGATAGCGCGCGTGTAATTGGACGTTTTTTCTTTTTCGTTTCTTCGGATCGATCGACGAAACAATAACGACCTGCCTCGCGGATCAATGAATAATCGACCGTAGAACGGTAATTACGTACGATAATGCTAATGAGGAACTGAACTTCATAGAGGTTCTTGGAAATGATATGCATCGACGTAACGTCGATGATATTAGCGGTTCTCAAAGTGAAAATCAGAAATCAGTAAAGTAACGTTACGTTAACTTTATTCGATATCCTTTTATGTCGCGCCGTATAAATAATTCTGCATTCGATTTGATAGATTTATTTATCTTACAGGGATCGTGTTCTTAATCTGGAAATCCGCGTGTGGTCGAAATACATAGCGTGACCGAATAACGCGTATTAATATGAATAATCTGTGACTGCACGATGTGGTTACTTGTGGAAAAAAAGAGAAAGATGTAGGATTAAATTTTCTAAAGATGAGCCTTAGTTTTCGAGGAAATCGTGTTTGGAAATCCACATGTAATCGTACGTGTACAATTACGGCTAAGATATTGTTCACCGAGCGACGAATGCCTTCCGTGCGATGTAAACAATATTTACGCATCAAGAGACAAGGTCTTGTCTCGGGTCAAGTATAAGTACGCGAGACTAGACTTTGTATCCTTTTTACCGGTTTGAAGAATATCGAAGAAAATATTTGGCGCTAGTTTACGAACTCTGTAGCATTTTATGCGATGGTCGGCGATTTGCATATACATATCTTAATCGCATACGTAACACGATAGATGTACAAACTCGATTTTCTCGAAAACTAGACTTCGACTGAACAAAACGCTGTCCCATATTTTTGTCTTATTTTTTCACTAGGAATCACCTCGCACCTGCTCGTGCAGGTTACGCAGATGATTATGTCGGTTTGGGAAAAACGTGATGCTTCGATATAATTATATCCTCGTCGAAGGAAACATTTCTTACAATCTTGTGTTCGACTGTGACGAGATCACCCGCGGAAAGAAATAATTCTATACGGCCCGCGTCGAACACAGCGAGCCCAGTAGCGCGCATAAAAGATTGATAACTCGATTCACGAGGAACAGAAGCTTCCGCAAAGTTCGCGCCCGTTTCTCGTGATTCGAGCGAGCGCGCATCGATCGACGGTACTCCAAATAACCTGGATAGCACTAAAACGCCGTCGGACCATTCTACGATCCAACAAAGTCGCCCGAATTCTTCCGGTGACTAGTCCAAAAACTCGAACAAACTCGTCTAGAAGACGCCGCGCCGCGAGCACCGGCCGGCAACCAGGAAAAGAAGGATAAGAATAATGAAAATAAGAGGGAGTAGAAAAGAAGAGAGTGCTTTGCCCGGTTTGTAGAAGCGACGAATAGAACCAGGACTAGGGAGGAAGCACGTAATTACCCTCGTAAATCCATTGGACATTTGCGAGAAAGAGTGTGCGTCGTGTGTGTGTGTGTGTGAGAGAGAGATAGAGAAAGGGTGGGGGGAGGAAGGAATCGAGATTCGCGACTCTCGCGCCCTTCGGATGGCACTTTATCGATAGTCAAGTCCACCCAGTCATTCGGACCGCTCGTAAATTCTTATTATAATTGGCGCGATTGCAGCCATGGAAATTGTGATTGGCCGGCGTGGCTCGGCCGTTTGGTAGTTTGAAAAGTTGGCGTCATCCCCATAAATCGCTCTCACGAACGGTAGACGCCTCCAGGTCTTCGCACGGATGAAAGTCTCGTGGAAATGGAGTTGAAATGCAAAAAGTGAGAAGGGAGGGGGGCGAGGGAACGCTTGAAAGCCGGGAAATCGAAGGCTTTCACGTGTGCCGGGACTTACGACAGAATGTAATTCGGCGTTCGCGCGAGGGAGACGTCAACTTTACAATCGTTACTTTTTAACGATCCGTCGAGTGGCGCGATAGGGTTTTCATTGTGGTCTAAGTGGTTACCGTTAGGCGAAAATTGTATCTCTGGAAGCGGAGAATGGCTACGGAAAGAGAGATTGAAGAAGCAAAGCGGAGAGACATGCAAATTTTCCCGGACGCTCCGTTTTTCTGGGATTGAGCGGAACATTCCAATATCGACTTTATTATCCGTGGTACAATAATAACGATAATCGTAATTCAAAGAAAATAATGTCAGTCGTGATTTGTCTCGATATTAAAAAAACTTTGGCGACGTTTTAACTCGTCGATGCATCGCTAGTGTATTTTCTACCTCGGAACAAAAAGTGGTACTACAACAAATGATGTGCTTCCTTCGGTAAATTGCCGCGTTACCATACGTAAACGTCTTAACATCTTGGCATGTTATTTATCGTCGTTACGCGTCAAATTTTCTTCTCGAGGCAACCAGCTTATTAGATCGGTTCGCGAGCTTGGGCGATTCTAATAAATTTCGTTTGATCGAAGCGACGTATCTATCTCTATGCATAAATAAACGAGGCGTAATGCTTCAGCTATTGGTCTTCGCAAATACGTTCTCCGACATACCTTCAATTTTCCATTTTTCACGCCTCCACGGAATTGTGTAACGCGACGTATAATAACTTACTGCAATTACTATACATGTTCTTTCCGTTTCGTTTCTTCACGTTGGCGTTGTTTACTTCGTTATTAAAAACGAGGTCGTACGTCGTAAAGGAGTCCGCTTTTACGCAGCGCTTTGCGGAAGGGTAATACCTCAATGTCCATAATTCACTGGCTGCGGGGTGAAAAACAAGGAAGGCATAATTTTCCATTTTTTTTTCGAAATGGCTTGAACACGGGAATATTAACGGATCCATTTTGACTCTCGCATTGTACACGATAAATTATGTCGTCTATTCGTTTCGTAGCGAACGAAATGAGATAGTCTTGTTCGCCGTACGGCCAGTGATTGCCGCGCAGATGCCGTTCTTTATCTCTTTCATTTTATTCGAATATTCATGAATATATGTTTATTATTTGAACCTATCGATTCTACTCCAACTATTTGGGACATTCGTCTCGTTTTGCCAGATACTTGACTTTTCCGCTCTATCTGCTGGTAATCAATTATTATTGCTCGACGAACCGTTACCTTGGGTTTAAGTAGAGCCGATTAAAAGCTTTCTCGGGCTTAAGTACGCTGTTAGCTTCTTCTTTGCCGTAGTTGGATTTTGTCATTTCTATCGGCGACCGGCTATTGCATCGCGCGAATACACTTCAAGCTCAGACGTAAAGTATTAACCTTATAACTAACACGTGATTCACGCACCTCCGTGTTAACGATCCCAATGAAATGACTTTTCTTCGTCCGCGAATCTCGCCGGGTTTCCTTATTTTCGGCTTTTCATTTAAAATTCCAACGCCCGCGGCAAAAGTGCATCTCTAATTTCTTGGGAAAATATAATCTCTCGGGTGCAGACTCTGGGGGATATCCCACGTCGAGCTGACGTCCCTATCTTCTTCGTACTTTATAACGTTCAGCCAGCATACATAATCGATCCGATTTTCTAATATGCAACGCCGTTGTAAGTAGCAGAAACGCTAGGGTTTACGAAGGGGAGGGCGTGTTCTCGACGTGTTACGTAGCTCCCCTCCGTCGTATCCTTTCGCCCTTCTCGTTCCTTTCTTTTCTTTTTTGGAAGAAAAGTTGCCGAATGGGGAAGTACGTCGTTCTCGAGCTTTTCCATTTCCACTCTACTCTCCGGGCTGTTTCACGACTCCCGATTCGTGGAGTCGCGTAGCTTGGCAACGGTTTAGCGTTCCACACTTCGCGGAAGTGCATTTACCTATTGTTCGGCATGCTCGTCGTTCGTGGGGATTTGAAAGCGCGCCCAATCTGCGTATCTGCTCGCGTGTAAATTTCTTCTTCATTCTCATATCGGCCTATTTCGAGAAATAATCACCGCGGGGGGGGGGGAGATTTTTTATATTTGAAGTTGGGTGGTCTTATCAGGGTCGGGGGATGAGCTGGATCAGTGATGGGCAAACTACGGCCCGCCTAGTGGTTCTATCCGGCCCGCCGCAGGTTTTAAAACGGTACTGTAGAAATTTTCTATATCAACTTTTTAAAAAATTCATCTGTCTAGTTACATCGCGTTAATATCAAAGAATGTTCAAAATATATTACTGTTTGAGTTCTTATTGCGTTTTAGAATAAATTATAGTGAGCCGGAATATTTTTCTTTTTTTGGCCAACTCCTAAAAAAGTTTGTCTGTAACTAATCGTAAGCTGGACAAACTAGGTACTTATGTAATTGCTCCGAAGCCCGTACACGCGGGATTCCACAAATTGGTTGGGATCGATAAAATAAGCAATTAAAAGTATCAATTATGTTTACGACTCTCCGTAAATAAGTATATATTTTTTCACCAAAGTTTGTTTCTGTTAATTGGATCTGATTTCGCCTTGTCTAGTACCGATCCTCTCGCGAGATAGTAAAGATACTTCATCCCCCGTTTTTCTGTGCGTATTTTGCCGTTAAATCTACTATTTTACTGCCCGACGATTAAAGTTCTTCCGGTACCATTATGTTGCTTATGTTAATAAAATTTGAATCGCAAATGAGAAGATCCCGTAATGATGTTATTTTCGATAAACATCCGATATAACGCGAGTCATATTTTACTGGCTGCCGGTAGATTCGAACGGTTCGGATATCTATATCCGTTTCCGCACAAATTTGTTGCTAAAATTGGAGACTGCGTCGTACTGATAAATCAAATTTCGTTCTTATCGAAACTGTAATCACGTAAACTAGCTTATACTGCGATACGAACGGGTACATTTCGCCGTGGTCGTGATTCACAGCGTCTAATAATTTCATATTTGGCATCTACGTGGAATTATTCGGACGGAAATATAAGCGTGAAATATATGCGTTCGCGTGAAATAATTCATTTTTATTTGCCTGTCGAAACTCTTTAAAATATGTTGGGGATTTAAATATGTTCCCCTATTATTATCGAGCGATCAGAAAATTCTATTTATGCTGTCAAACGTGATAAAGTAGATTAGATTTAGAGCTATTAAAATGTGCTTTAGTGCCATTCATTTGATAAAGCGTTTTGGGAATAGGTTATCAAAAATTATCCACCGATCAGATTATTTTCTTATCGTTACAGGATTCGGATACAATGCTTTCTTTGCTCGGATTACTAGTTAACTTATACCTACGCGTGCTCTTTGAAAAAAGTATCAAATTACGTAATACGTATCTACTTACCTTATTACTAATCCAATAACTGAGCCGGATAATAATTGTTCGCATCGCAGATAGAAAAAATTGTGATGGAAAATGTTCCATTGCGTATCAAGCTTATCTACGCGCAGTGTGATTTCTTAAAGAAGTGCATCGGTACAGTTACATACTGCAATTGAACAGAGTTAATATATTCACCCTACACAACAATTTCTCGGTCCCTAGTTAAATCGCCAAGAATATTGTACGGCAGTCAGTCATTGAAGATATTTAAAAATCGATTATACAAAATTTTAAGTCCCACCATTTTTTCAAAATCGAAAAAATCAGATGGATCGTTAAAGTCTCTCCTACAACGCGGATTAAAATGTCGAAGACTTCCACCAGTCACATCCAGTCAGCACGGATTACAATAAAATAATATCTTTGCGACGCTGTTGGTTAAAAGTGCCGCGCGCATTGCACGATAATCATGTAAATCGCGATAATCGCAAATGAATGGTGTTTGCATTTCGAAACAGCAGAATCCGCGTCGGTCGTCGACACGCTCAATCCACGTTGTACCTAATGAATATGAAATTATTCGAGTGGAGGGATCCATATCGATCGCTCGTCGCGTTTATCGAATTACGATTGATGAGATGGAAGCCGTAACGCGCGGATAACTTTGCTAGCGGATCGTGTATCGCGTGTCTCTGAGCTGATTATTAGCCGTTAATTTCCAATTGTTGCCATCCAATCAATCGCGTGATACTTGCCGGCAAAACGCTCGTCGTAATCCATTAATTACTTGATTATAAACATCAATCGCACATCCATCGTCCCTGCCTGATCGGTCGATGGATTTTACGTGCTCGCCTAATTAATTGAACGCGGGAGATAAATAACCGGCTTGTAGAAAATTATCAAAACTCTTTTTATCTGCCGTTGAACGGCGAATACACGGTAATTGCCACGGACGGCGAATGCGCTTTCATTAATCATCGTTGGACAGTTTGCGATGCGTATACTAATTCTGTTCGACGTGTTAAACGGGAAGAACGAAAAATGATATCTCACGGGCCATCGATACCATCTTCGCGAGCACGTGGATGGGCTACCACGGTTCTTCGTATGCATGAAATGAATAAAAAATTCGGTGGGAGGCATAAAACGTGGCGCGGTGTTACTTTGCACATTACCGGGTAAAGCAAAAGTACCCGAATATGGGATGACGCTTGGAACTTTATTCGTACCCGCGGTAACGTATACGCGCGCGTGTTAGTAATGCGATATGAATTGTAAGAAACAATTTTTAATTTGAAACGTACAAAAGAGGAAATGATTTTTCCACGATCCTCGAGTGTGTTCGTTACGAAACAATATTATTCGTTGTAACTTTGAATATCGCGTGACAATTCTTTTGGCAAAGACCCAAAATTGTATTATAAAAGCTGTGTCCACCGAGTACGTATCTTTTTCAAGTTATTCTTCCTTCGTTTGCCGACGGCAATTTCATTTCACCCTTTTTGACTCGTCAAGTTTCAATATCCGTTTCCCGCGCGTGCGTACCCGTTTCTCTTATTCCTTCCCCATGGATGGAAATTTTTTTTTCTGTTATCCCTCCGGTTCGGATATCTCTTTTCTTTCCTGGCCGTTTCCCCGATGTCCCTCGTTGGGTTCTTCCTTGCGGCACTTCATTCCCGTAATTTCTCTGAAAATACACAAGTGGGGAAACAGCCTCGTTTCCTGGCTACCTGCGCTCCTTAAGGATCAAGTTTTTCTCGAATACCGGTATCAGGCGAAGCGTATTTCCCGCGAAGGAAGGTTCGCGAAGCTGCGGGTGGTTTTATTAAATTTTATACCGAGTCTTCGTGATGCATGGAACGCAAATGAAATAAAGTACCTTTCAAACTCGTCCCACTCAAAGACTTTCTCTTATTTATAATATGCTTCGTGGGATTACATTATTACAGTACGGTACGGGGAATCCAGTTCATACGATTGTTCGTTTACATATCTCGTTTAATTGAGAATTACAAGTTTACGAGCCCTCTTTACTAAGGAACAGAAAACATCGAGACTATGTTCCGTTATACTGGTCTCGACGTTTTAAACCAGTTTGAAAAATAAATGTCAACGCAACGATTATTTTCTACCTGATTGTTTTGCGAATCTGCGCGTTAGTAAATTTTTGAGAGGTTAATTGAAAATTAATGTCGACCGTGAAATGGTTTTGGATTAATTTTGACGATAATTATATGTTTATTTGTGATAAACGGGTGTCACGTAAATGTTGGCTATCGCTACGTACGCGTACGCGTACATAGGTACTCTGTATGTACGTATATACCTGCATCCAAGTTTTCCCTCCGCGTGACTCTCATTTACTCGGTCATTATTTTACCGTCCTCGATATCCCGTTAATCGGATTTATAGTATTGGGCCAGAGTTCCGGATCCGATGTGCCGTAATGACCGAAAGTTTACTATGTAAACGAAAAGCGCGATGTTTACAGTGAAAATTTAATCATGAAATACTGGGCAAATTATATGTGTCCCTGATCCTAACCAAAGGATCAACTCATGAAATAATATTCCCACTATATGTATAAAAATAACATTTTATCAAAATGCTACGCGAACCAATATCGAATTGATTTTATTTCGACTTTCCAACTTCGATCATTTAACGATCGCGATAGGAGGGTAACGGTTGATTGTTTTGCGACCAGGATTAAACGGTTGACTTCAAATCGCGTTATCAATTTATATTAACTCTTCGAGCGCGGCGCAATATTCGCGTGACGGTCGCTGATTGTGAACCTGACCGAGGCATCTAGTTATTAGTTATTAATCAGATTGCATTGTTAAAAACAAGGAAACATTGCAACAGTTCTCGATATTCGGTTGTTAATATGTCCAATACTGTATGACTTTGGTAAAACTGTAAATGTGTTGTGACGAGTACAATTGACTCGGGGTACATGGTTCGCTTTCATACATACTTATGTATGAGGTTTAAATCGAATGATCGTTCAGGGGTCGTACACGTTTCTATGTATGTCCTGAAAATCGGTTCAGAAAGTGTAGCGGATTGAAAGCGAACTACTGGCCCAATTCTTCGACATTTTTTTTATTTTAAAATACAAATCTTGGACACTGATCATGTCAGAAAGTAAAATTCTTTTAAATATGACAGTTGCACGCAGTGGCGTAAAACACTTTTTCCGCAGGCACAAACTGCGCGCGTGATTCAGGTCACGGAGTTGGCCCGGGACGAGAATTTGAAACGTTTTTTTATTGTTCAGGATCGTGATTACATACCTACGAAAGGGGTTTTTTAAAATATGGAAACAGTCATACTTAAAAAAATAGATGCATGAAATTATATAAATTGATGAATGTAAAATGGTATAATTTAAAAATGGTTAAAGTTATCAAAAATCGTCCTCGGTGCTGACCAGAAAATCTAATTAGGAATCTGCGTATCAAAAATGAAGTGACTCGGACGTTCGGTATAGCAGTCATCACGCCCACCACATTAAGGAACAGCTTTTCGTGAAAAACGCTTCTTAAAGTTCGGCAGGTGCCATTGCCGAGTGACCTGACTAGATTCGGTCAAATAGGTATAACTCCGTAAATATTTTAGATTTAGGATTTGTTGTGGGCTTAAAATATTTCAAAAAAAAGGTACCTTTCAAAATAGATAAAAATTCCATTTTTTGAAAATCGTGAAACGTATATGACTCCTTAACCGACCAAGACGGATGATATAACTTACGATCGATTTACCATTTTTCCCCCCTCTCTCCGTGGTGGAGCAATTCTATTTTCATCACAATTATTATTCTCGAACCTCTTTTCCGAAACAGTATTTCTACCGACAAAGATCACGAAATCCGTTACGGTAGTTTCCGCACGCCCACATGCACCGTGCAATCGCGGAATCTGGTGGATTCGCTTTAAAGAGTTAGACAAAGAATTAGGTGTAGCATGCGGGCCCGGGCGGGAGAAGTAACTTTTGCGGAATAAAAAGAAGAAAAGTCGGGCGGCTGGATGTTGTTGCTGCCATTGCCGGTGCAATGGTGAATCACTGCTGCAACTGCTGGTTCCTGTACTAGTTTTAACTTCAGCGCCCCGTTATCCGGAAATCTCGGCGCGAAACTCTCGAATTTTCGTTTCTTACTTTTGATTAGAGGGATGGTACGGATTCGCGTGTGTCGAGAATCAAGGTATGACAGTTAATTGCGTAAAGTAAACTTGTATTTTTATTTCCCATACATGCAAGTCTCTTAGAAATTATTTGTTTTCTCGAGTCAGCGATTTCCAAAAGGAGATTCGCGAACCTTTCGATTATAGAATTATTTATACGATACGAAAGTACGAGATATCTAGGAAAAGTTCAAGATTTTTTAATTTAAGGTCTTTCTCTATTTTTTGTGCTGCGTATCGAACGAATAATTACGTAACTGATGTGTTACTTATTTTGTCAAAATTACCATTCTTAATCAGGTGTCTTTGACCGTTTGAGATTCGTTAGTTGAGAATCGCTACCACGAGCAATGGAATAATTTTTGGAACGAAGGTTATGGATGTGAATTTTCCTTCAGTTTGAAAGAGCGGCCGGGTATTTCCTTTCGCGTTCATTTGGAATTTTCGCCACCTTTGCGAAACCGTTTCCACGTGTGGTTCCTATACCTAAATATAGTAGGAACACGTAAAGGCCATTCGTCAGTTGCGGGAATTCCCTGAAACGGTCCAAGCATTCTTAAGGATAATCCCCAAAGGGCTAATATCGTTGCTTCTGAATGCCTCTAATGGCCGATGGGGGGGTAACTTTGCGGTGAATTATATAAGCTTTTCTGTGAGGATCAAATGAAAAGAAAGAAAGATGAAAGGGAGTTTCTGGACAAAGCGTGAATGAAACTGGGAAATACTTAGGTTACGTTACATAATGACGGCAGACATTAAATCGAATCTCATGGAGGTCTTTATCATATAACGCAATATATCCCTAAAATTCTGTCGAATATATTATCGCTCACCTTTCTCAATTATTTTAAAGGGCCCAAAATTGCCAAATAGCACGTACAATGCGAGAATCATCCCCCGCGATTTCCAAAACGTTAGCGTGAAAATTTCTGTAACGCTATTTTGAAATTTCGCGAGCGTTAATAATTCAGAAGTAGCAGTAAAGGTGATACTATACTTGAGATTAATTAAAGAACGGATTGTCGCGGTAAACGTAAGTACATACCTGTGTAGTTAATAAATAGAATTTAATTATTTGTTTAAATTCCCCAACTATCACGCGTAATTCTCCTTCTCGCAATTTCCGGAACATTTATATGAAAAATTCGCTAATACGTACATACGTAGTCGAGAAACAGAGGAATTTCAATTATATCAAATATTAATACGCAAAACTCATGGAACGTCATTTCCGTAATTTGGAAAGCGTTAATGTGAAAAATACCGCGAAACAATGCCAAACTAAATTCGTATACCGGAAATAAAAAGTAAAAAAGTTAAAGCGAATGCGATATCTCGATAACAAATGCATACATAGCTGATAAACGGAAGAGTCTCAATTTTATTAAATATCAATAAGCGAAATTAAAAGAAACTACCATCCGCTATTTCCGGAACGTTAATCCGAAAAATTCCGTGAAACAGCGCTGGCATAATTCAGGCATATTGTCCTCCTGTTCGCGGTAAATCCGCTTGAAATTCTCGCTAACAAAGAATGCCGGAGGATTCCGTGGAATAGGAAAAGGAAGATCCCAAAAAGCGAGAGACAGACGGTAAGAGACTGGCTCGTTGAGGTCTGCGCTCTGGCAGGACGACGAAAATGAAATTAAGAAAGTACGGGCGAGTCGGGACTGCTTGGCCCGCGAAGCATATTACGTTTCCCCGCAAGAGGGTGGTACGTTACCACCCTCGGTATCCTGGAACATGCCTGGGAGATATATTGTAATAGCCGCACGGGAACGTCCTTAAAACTCGTTGAATTTACATCTCGGCGTACCGGGGCGCCAAGTACCGCGGAATAAAGGCGCATCCAGCATGCCGGCCAATTGTCCTCGGGTTATTAATTTCCGCCTCCGTTTCTCGCTCTCCCGACTTTTCGTTCGTTCGTCACGTTCTTCTCGTAATCGACTTTGCGAATTATAATTATATTCTATCGTTTGATACTCGCAGAGTCAAGCGGATACATTTTGTATATAGCCTTTTGTCTTTTCGATGTCCGGTTTTGAACGTTTAGTTTAACCATTTTAGAAACTGTTAATTTAGCAAGGAAATATCTTTAAATTTTTCCAGCGACGGAAACTATAGGTATTTTGAAACAACGAGATTGAAATTAACGATTAAAGTTTGTAATTCGGTGTCAAACAAATTAAAGATTTGATAGAAGACATTTGGTAATAAACTTTTTTACGGATAAGGTATTTGCTCAATGACAGGAATATTGAAAGAGTCTCGTTATCTGCAATGTTAAAGCTTACAACAGCTTTAAGTATCCGTGATATTTACAGAAGCGCGAGGAAAGAATTAATTAATCATCTGCTGATATAGTGGATTTTTAATAAAGATAACAATTGATGGACATCTCTAAATCAGACTGCAAGATAAAAATCCCGAAATGAGAGAATTGTAGCTCCATCTGTTGTAAAACCAAACATTTTTTCTTGAACTTTTTTATGTAAAACTAAAAATTCCTTCTTGAATCCTTTTTACAACAATACCAGTCAGGGGTTAATAGATATCGAGAACAAATAATATCTTTCATCATTATCACGCATAAAAACTATGTTCTCTCGCAGACCGAGAGTACTTACGGTTGTGCGTATACATTCGCTAGCCTTATCCTTCACGAACCGTTCGCAAGCCGATAATTTATTCTTATTGTGTTTGGAGCGTGGAACGACGAACCGTTCGTGAACAGTTCGTGGTGAACAGCCTCTTGCCGATTATTTTGACGAACACAAACACATTCTTGGCTCATAGAAATGACGTAGTATCTAGTTCGTTGTTTTTCTTCTGCTCGCGAACCTACAGGCTCTATCGTTTATTTTGGTTCGTGCCTATTGGTTTTGTTCCACAGATTTTTATTTAATTACGGATTGGTCAGAGGGAAGTGTATTAAAACTGGATTGGTATTTATAAAATCAGATCTTGTTTATTTTAGGATCTCAAAGTAAAGACAATATCCAAAAAGATTTTCAAGAAAGTGCTTGGAGGGAAATAGGTGCTGAGAGGAATATATCTGCGAACCACTGTAAGAAGAAGATTGTATGTCTGCTGGCTTATAAACGGCGTAAAAAAAAAGCAAGATAAACATCAGCTGATGGTTCGTTCCTGTCCCATGGATCGCTGGAAGTTCGCTGTGAAAATAATTTCAACGAACGGTCCACGATCGGTTTGTGAACGTTTCGGCTCGCTAATGTATATCCACTTTAACGAAACTGACGGTAATACGATCCGATCATCTTCGAACTCCTATGTCAGATCTTCGCAGAACAATCGTGCCCGAGTGTTTTGGTTTTGGGCCCGTCTTTCCCAGAATCGTTCGGCACGCTCGTGCGTGCTCTCGTGTGCTTTGCGCGTAGTTGTGCATTTTTCACGATACACCTTCAAATATTCCCAGAGTGTTGAAACTTAAAAAAAAGACTAATACCGTGCTTATCAAAATTTAGGATTTAATCTCGATAGCGATTCCATTAACGGGAGTGAGATGTTTAGATCCTCTCACGATAGTTGCTCATACATAAAAACGATGGCAACTGCGTCACGCGGAAACTAGGAATGCCCGTGTTCGTGGATAGTAGAACCTTTTCTTCCGCGAAGCGTGAAATCGAAGTACCGCCCGGTAGTTGAACCCAAAGTATTTCCCTTGAAAGATAGGACACGATTAACGAACAAGCTTGGAAACAAATACAAAAGATACGTTGACTTGTTGTACCTTGTAACATTAGCTTGGCCAATGAGTAATGTAGGATTATTCCGTAAGGCACCGTATCTACTTTTTTTTAAACAAACGACTATTCGTAACACGCAAATCGCGCCTGCAGCCCGAAAGCTGAGATGTATACGCGTAATATAAAACAAAGCTCATTCTACTTGGTTAAATTTGTGGTTTTCCATTTTTTTTGTTTGGCGGGATACTGAAATCATTAGACAAAATTCACGGCAGCCCTATTATCATTATTATTATTATTTTTTGCTTTTGCAGTTAGTGAAGAATATATTTGGTTTACGAATGGAAAATATTTGGGTTTGTACATATAAACAATTAAAAATTTTGATTTCGGCACCCTAGAACAGTGGTTCTCAAGTTTTTCAGAATCACGGAACACTTACAGTTTTATCAAATTTTTCAGCAACGCAGTCGTAAGATAAATATACACATTTTTTATTTTGCATAATAAATAAAAATCACATACATAAGAGCCAATAGTAAATGACAGTTAATACATGAAATTTTTTGGTACTCAAACGGTTGATAACCGTTTTACTTTTCACCTACTTTAAAATTTTGTCGGATCACTTCCTCTAATTTTACGGAGCACCAGTGTTTCGCAGAACTCCGTTTTTAGAACCGCTGGGTTAAATCACTGGGAGCTCAGGCTGATTTCAAGATGAAAAACGGGAAGATATAGATTCCTCCAATTACACATTCTTTTATTATTGCAGAGCTAGAAATGGAGTGCAAATATTTCACATGGTTCAAAATTTTCGCGAAAATTTTCTGGTCTAACTGAAAATAATCCACTCGTTGTACCACGCGATTGCTCGCTGAAACGTTAGAAGTATCAAAATGCAGCGTTGCGAACCATTCTCGTCAACTTTCTGAAAATCCGACGTGTTAGACATTGTCCAACGCGATACAAGTTAATAAGGTGGCGAGTCAAATAATTCTAGTAACCCATATTTCCAGTCGGAGAAACATTAAAAAGGGACTAATTCGTTTAAAAGAACCATTAGCGGTTACGCTTTGTCTTTGCCTTTTTTTTTTCTCCATTCCTGCGCTCGGCAGCTTCGAATTGGAAAGCAGCTGGCTTTTTACCCTCGTCTGCACATCGGTGCGGTTTCATTCAAATGGTAACATTCAGCGAGGTCGGCAAGTAGCGGGAGAGATTATTGCGCGTGTATGCGGGGCTAAATTTTCGTGGTGGAGCTCCGTTCCATGGGTACGACTAAATAAATTACAGGGGGTGTTTTTAGCAGTGGATAGAACGGATCCTTAGTATCGCCCAGCCGTCCCCGCTCAGCGAAATAATTTAGTAGGGTACCCGCGACATGTCCCTCCAGATTCACGGACTGTAATGCGAACTTCATTACGACCCGGACAAAATCTCCGCTAATTATGCAAATGCTTCGAGCTGCATGAGCGAACCATTCAGATTTTACGCTGGATACCTCCGGCACGTACTATACACCACAGGTATGCATTCTTTCGTACAGACCTCTGAAGAATACGCTGGGAACGTCAGCGCGCATAGATCGGCGCGCGCGTTGGAAAATGTGTGGTAAAATTAAGAGGAAAATCGCTCAGAAAAAGTGGGTGAATCGCGGTAGAGGAGCGCCAGTAATTCACTCGTTCAGTATTTTTAAAGGAGCGCCATTTCTCTATTCGGATATTTTGCTGCGTTTGCATTTTCGTGCGCAAATTAGGGCTGGCTATTTCGGGCAATCTTTCGAGAGTGGGCTTCTGAAATTTATTGGTCGGATAATTTGAAAGTTTAGTAAAAAATATCGATTCTTATTTTTGGGTTATCGAGTTTAGAATTTGAAATCAGAAATCGATGGGTGTTTCGGCTATTGATTATCACCTACTGCAATTCCGATTAAAAGGCGCGGATTTCGTATGGTACCAAGTATAGGAAAATCGAATTCAACACTTTTTTTATTCTCAACTTACAAAAAGTATGGCTGAATATGGATTACTGCCAGTGTCATACGTTTAAAACTCGATAGCGCGTATTTTGTCGGTATCGACGGACATCGATTTTGCAAAATGCGGCGCTTCAAATTCGAAATTTCAATATTTTTTTATAGTACGAGAGATGAAGAAAAAATTGATTTGCTAGTATCGTTGTACGGTATAAACGATTTTTTGTTGTCGACAATCCTATGACGGGTGATATCTCCAAGTCCACGATATCATACCTTTCGAAATGATTAGTGTCCAGCAGTACCATCGACCAAAATCCGTTTCTCCGAGAGGCATAGCTCGTCCAATGATCGATACCCACGAGGCGCGAGAAACAACACGTATCAACTTCATTCCTGCGGGAATCGCGATCGTGGTTGTCTGATATCGAGTGTAATACTTTCGCTTTACCTACGTTTAATTCCCGAGGCGCGTCAAAATAATTTACGAGGTGATAGACTCGCATTTGGCGTTGGGCCAATGGATACGGGGACCATAAAGAGGGAGAATGAGAAAGAGAGGGTGGGGGCGGGAGAGAGAGAGAGAGATAATAACGGCAGACGATAGTAGCGACTTTAGATAGGAACGATTTTCTGTCAATCCTTGATTAGTTGCACCTAACATACGTTTCCTTATCTTTTTCCGTTTAAAGCGTTTGTATCGAATCTTTTTTTTGTTCGTCTGTGTCCCCCATCACGTACGAATATTTTTTAGGTTTTTACGTTGTAATTTGATCGTGCAGCTGTTTTTAAAAAATGAAAATTGCCTATAGGCAAGCTTTGCGCGAAATGAAACTTTTTTTTCAATATAACAATATGTACAATCCAAGGAAGAATTGCATCGAATGGTTCCATCTTTGTATCGCAACGAACTACCGTGTCGGTTTGCACTAGCGTGTAACAGTTAAAGGATTCTTACGCAGCGCGACATACGAACACACCTGCGAGCAAAAGCTAGGATCGCCTCTGCCTGGTTACCCATTTTTCCCTCGGGATTTTATTTCGACCTCTTTGGGACCTCGTCGTTGATTCGCTCCAGGCTGGCTTCCGTCGCTTTTCCTGTTTTTTCCCCCTTTTCGTCTCTGCCGCCCTTTCTCTTTTCGCTTCGTTTCTTCTACTTTCGTTCCATTCGGTCGAGTTCGATTCCAGGATTCCGTGCATCTCGATCATTGATATATCGACTTCTCACAGCGCGGATCTGCCTCTCGGAGTTTCGATGAACCGTCACGGTTTCGTTCTACCTTTTTCGCTCGCTTCCGCCGAACCCAAACCCGAGAAAAAACCGAGAGACTGGTGCGAATTTTCGTTTTCCGCTCGTCGAGCACCGCGTCAAACATTTCCACGAGATATCGTCAAGAAGATATTTTCGTCTCTCCCTTGCCTGACTATTCGCAAATTGCGATGACGATATTTTGTTTGGCTCGAATTTTCGATCAGTTCTTTTTTCTTTTTTTTTTGGTAGAAAGTTTGACGGTCGAGCTTTTATTTATGTTGAACGAATTTCTGGAGATACTCAATTTTTCAATTCTGTTATTCCCAACGTTGCGTTACCCTGAAACCACCGAACGGCTGGTTAAAAAATAATCGATGTATTAAACGGTGGTTTTACTGTAACGTCGCAGTAAAACAAAGAGTTAACGACACAAGCTATTACACTTTGGTCTGTTACGCGGTTTTATTTAGGGTAGTTTATTCGTTTCGTTCGTGTAAGATCTTGAAATCAATTTTTGATCCACTTTTACGGTGGCGACATTCTAGAATTTCTGCACGCGACACCCACAAAGTAATTGAACATTCTATTTAATGTCTGGATGCAATCTTTTCCTTATCGACGCCGCAGGATATTACATATTTTCAGTCATGCATGGAGAAGAATATTGTTATAACTAAACGTATTGTACTTTTGTACATGTTTTAGTGCTTTTTTACATATCTATTTTCAAAAGTCTCCCTTCATCGGAGTATATTTTTGTACCGCTACAAATGTTTTCACTGTATTTGCCAGTCCGTACTGTTCAATCGGGTATGAATAATATTTAAACTCTCGAGAATCACTGTCACGGTTTGTCGGATTGTAGAATAATGCTTCAGGGATTGCCCGCGATAAGGATTTTCGCGAGTGCAACTCGACGCCACGATATCTCATTCTTAATCCGTGAGTAATGAGTTTTGCCCTAACAATGACGGAGATCACAAAGGATCAGTCTTTTCAACGGTTTTTTTTAAGAATATATATTTTGCACTGTATTCGCACAGTGCACCTCGTAATCAGTTGACAAGAAAGTTGACGTTGAGATCATTAATAATGCGTTATTAATCCGTCGCGTTAATTCCATCAAAATATAAATCTTCATCGGTATGTTCTTATCATGAAATTATACATAAAAAATACAAACCGTTGACGATTAAGAATTTCGAACATTAGAAATATCGATTTTCTCGGTAATTGCACCCTACTGGAAAGAGAAATAGCGCTTATTTCGCTAATCGTTGTTCCGAAACTTCACCGTTGGGAAGGACACGCTTGAAACGGGGATTGTAATATAAAAATAGCAATTTTAACAAAATCAACGTTAATTAAAATTCACGCGAGTGGCCTAAAAAAATACTCGGTGAATTTCAATCGAATATCAGGGATTTCAGGTTATTCCATGAAATCGTAATTTTCGTTTACCGAGATTGATGTGAAATATAAATTATTTTCTGATACTAAATTGCGCTACCGCATTTGTCAATATTGCGATACCGATTATGCGATATTGAATATCAATTTTTAACGCTCGGTCGCCGCGCACGGTCGTATTTTGATCGATTTCTATTACAGGGTGACAGCAGCGACGAAACGTATTACAATATTCCACGTTGTAATTATAAAGTAAATCTTGGTTTTGCGCAATGAAATATTCGTTACCTATCGTTGCACGTTTCCAGAGGACGCGTATTGGTCCACTGAATTGCGCGTTACGTGGCAAACAACTGTTTCATGTCGTAATTTAGCGAGACCCTTTTGTTCCATTAAAGTCAGCTATGTAGTTTGATAAAACAATATTCCGAACAAACATGACGACTTTTGTGAAGTGCGAAAATAAAGAAACCATTACCACGTGCTGTAGGTCAAAAAACAATTATTTATGTAAATGCAAAACCACTCGAGAACTTTGGAACAGACTTTGCCTTCATCGATTAACGTTATTACCAAATTTTGTACAATTAAATAATTATTCACCTTCAGAATAACCTCTGAAATCTATTGAAATTTGTGAAAATGATAACTCATTCGTCACGCATCGAAAAAATGTTGTGTCCAAAACTCAGCGGTGTCCGATTTCAAAAATCCGTTTTGAAAAATTGAAACAGTTTATAAACCGTGAAAGCTCCTGTTTCCTTTCGCCCGATAACATTAACAATCGTTTATACGTTCGGGCAAGCGTATATGCGTACGCTTAGTTGCATTTCTTTATTTTAGATAAATCATACGCGCGCTCTCCTGCGCTTATATTCGTCGCGCAAATACCTTTACGCCACGCTGTATGATCAACTTCGCAAAACGATTCCACGCAGCACCGAAATGGGGATTAGCGGAACGGTGACGAACCGTCGGTTCTCCTCGATGCTGGAAAAGCCAGGGTCGCGAATTGAATTGAAACTCGTTCACTTTGCCGATCTTAAATCTCGGAAGTACCGAGATCCATCTCCGCGAGAGCGCTTCTTAATCCTTGTATTATCCTGCGTGTCTACGGGCCAGGCTGCGTCGTCCTTTCAAGTTCTTATCCCGGTACTCGTGGAACAGAGAGCATTTCATAAATCCTGCCGTGGTAGATAAGTGGGCCGCCCCTCTGAACGTCCTTTCCTCGTGTCTACTAGCTGGTACTCAACGACCGACTCGAGATCCGCTCTGTGTTTTCGGACGAGTAATTCGGCCGGGATACACCCCGGTGCACCCGTCTAACTTCTTAATCGGAGATTCCAATTTTCCGCGTAGCCTCGGAGCCTTACGAATCGTACATTATTTAGTAATTTTAGTAAGTAGGAATTTAGTAATAATAAATACGTTATACGGCGAGAGCCGTCTGAAGTGTTAATGAAGTTTGCGAAAAGTTGAACGTGAAAGATGTGAGAGGCTGCCTTAACCCTATGTTATGCGCATGGTTGTTACCCAGTCTATTTTAAAATTAGATTACTCTGTAATGTACCGACCCGTTCACCTCCTTATCTAGTCGTGAGTTGGTCATAGGATTGGTGTAGTGAATGTTTTGTGCATTGATGGAATCGTCCTGGACCCTGCATCTCCACTTCCTCGCAGACGTCTCTGCTGATCACCTATGTAGTTCATCGTCCAAACTTCGAGTCCTTCTCCTCTTCTACTTTCCACCAGTAACTACTTACTCATCATCCCTTCCACATCTTTTTCGACAGATAATAGTTTTCCTTAAACCTACAGATCCTCCTCTTCCTCAGAATGCTCTTAACGTCTCAACAGAATACTACAAACTCTAAAACAGAATTCATTGTAACGCCTCAACCAAGAACATCTTCGAAGTAGTCAAGTTTCCAATATTGTGATTTAAAATAAAGACTTAAATTTCGGTTTGTTAAAAACTCAAAAGTCCAATTTTAGTACAACTACCTCGTTGTGCAATACAACTCTAATCTATTAAAATTTACGCCTGCGTTGTCTCTAGTACCCCCCGTTAAAGTAATAAATGCTGATTATTTCTACTTTTAACCAACCATTTAGTGATGATTGACAGTTGTGCCCCATGCGTCCAACCAACATAACAAAAATAGACGCGTTTAAGGTAGGGTTAAAATGTTCCGGTGTACGATTATATGCTTTAGTAGAAACCTACGTCGTTGCAACGACACGAACGTTAGCGGTTTTTAACGCGTGTTATTTAACTCGTCGGAAAAGGAATCCTTTTTGTGTCGTTTCTAATCCGTCGAAGTAGTTTGTTACTCGACAGAAAGTTCATTTAATAATTTTAGTCATGGCGTCCTTATTTGCGGACATACTATACACAGAGTGTCCCGTAAATGGTGGTATTCCGTTAAAGATAGTATACCTGAGATAATTACAAGCAGCTGTGCCCTTATCGAAAATGCCCAAAGCGCCTTAGTTAACGAGATGTTAACGAAAATCGAGAGCCTATCAGAGGTCTCGCATAGGAGAAGAGCCACAGCGGGTGCGATCGGTAGTCTAGTACTTATACAACAAGTTGTCGGCTTGTACCCAAGCGAGTGTGTGACAATAAATAACCCCTTCCCTTAAAGATTTCCTTATGAAGACTTTTCGAAGCACGATCGTATAAATACAGTCGGGAATGAAACACGGTTCACAGTGAGAAAAGAAATTCACCTACTAATTGTATGTATGCGTGGTTGTAGGTTAGTCTTAATTGTACGTTATTAGAGGAGCACGATAAATTGAAAATGTCGGAATAGAATCGGTACGAGAATTTTTCTCGGTGTCGATTTAAGTCCCAAGAAGTAACTCTAACCCGAGAATGTACATAACACTCACGAAACGAATATACAAGTCCACGGTTCGCGTCCGTTAACTTTCGACAGACGTATACATTGTACGCGTCCATATTAGTCAAAGCGATCGATAATTCCCCTCCGATACTAATTTGTCGAAGTAGTGTTCTGAGAATCGGTTTCGTTCGTAGTGGCTTCTCGAATCTTTTTCCTCTACTACGGCGTCCGGAATACGTTCGTGTGTGTGGAATGTTCGGGAGGAATGCAGATTGCGTGTTTGGTTCGTTTAACGACTGATTTGCGACTGTATTCTATTGTAGGGACTTGCAACTATGACTGAGAATTTCTTCTGATTTCTCTAAACATCGTTATGTAACGAAATACCCGGTTTCTCGGAAGCGGTGAGATCGGAAAATTCTCGGCACGAATCATTGTTTATCAACGATAAAATACCGTGATAATTAAAATAATTGAAAATTTAAATAGTAAGCACGAGCGACATTTCGAGTAATATACCGTCAAAGCGAAACGCTACGCTCGCCGTCTGCATTATACCTAAACGGGGCTTAACGATTCTTCGCTCTCCGAACTGTTTTTTTAAATCACGCCGCGCATTACGTTCCTCCGTCAAACAAAAGCCAAACGCACGCCGCTCACGCACGCGCGTCTGGCAAAAGGCGCGGCAGTTTTCCAGGAATATGTATACATATGTATTCTATTTCCCACATAAGTGACTTCGGTATTCGGTCGCGTTACAAGTTTCGTGACATTTACTTCTGGAGTTGACAGTTATGACGTCATACATACATATAACGCTATCTCCGCTTTCATGCGCGTCGGAAAACAGATTTAAAGATCTCTGTCCAACTTTAAAGGGGTCCGTCAGAAAATCCCGAACGCTGACGTTTTTAGGTACCGAGCGCCGCGACTCCATCGAAATACTGGGCGATGGTAGGGGTTGGGAGGGAAATAATCGAAAAGCGTAAATGGATACGCGAAGAATAACCAAACGGAACGAACAACCGTGGAGACTCGGTAGAACGATGAACGGAGAGCCATCGTCTCGACGTTGCAATCTTGGCTAAAACCGCAAAAGCGATATCCAGAGGAAGGATTACTCCGTTAAGGCCAGCTGTCGAGGATAATCTCGTAGCACGGCTGACGATATGAAGCCATAAACGCGATAAAGAGTCGAGTACGCTCTGGCCGTAGGTTCGGCGGTGGCACGAACCGCGGACGTAATCATAGGCGTCGATCCGGTTTCACTAGTACCGTAAAGTCACTTGGTATCCCTGTACTTCGATACCGAGCTACCCCCGGGGCCCATGAAACCGTTCAGTCTGCAATTTGCGAGATATTCGTCGTTATCTCGTTTAAAGTTTTCCATACAAACGGCCGGGCCGTTCGGTCGTCGCGGCGCGTCGGCCCGACGTATTTCGCGCTATAAATCTTACCGGGTATTCTTCGGCTCGAGAAGGGGGATTACCGTTCGCGGAAAATTGCTTAGGATAAACAAGCTAGTCGGTTGTCTCGTTGTTTCAACGGCATTCGAGATTTTTCGGGGATTGGTATGCAAAATAGGGGCGTGGCTTCGCGTTAGAGTCTATTCGATTTCCGATGAAGCTACGCGCGAAATAATGTGACGAATGTTTTTCTTTCATTGTTGCATCAGTTCTTAACCGTTTCGGAAGTGGTACATTGGAGTGGAAAGCATCGCGTCGATTATGATAATTCGTTGTAATATTGTCTTTGTATTAACGCTTTAAATACCACGATGATCACCGGTGATTTTCGATAAGATAAATATGTATATGTATACGGTATAATAATTTGATTGAACTTGACCGTTATATTTGAGACACATAGTCTTATCTCGGAGTGAGTATATATTCACCCGAAAAGTAAACTTTGTATCTATTCAGGAATTAATATTTTATCATAATACGCACCGCATAATGATAAGTTCATTTCGGCGGAAGGCGTATAAAATTGGTGTGGCATTCAACGTGTTAATACGAAAATATTAATATGAGAAACGTTTCCGCGTTTGAAATATTTCATAATACTCCTTCGGTAAATATTACGCAAGCGATCCAGCTCGATACAGTAAAACCTCGGGTATCACAATACCCAAAAATGCAAATAATGTTCTGTTATCCGAACGGGGTGAATACTTGATTCATATGCCTTATCCCATTTCTCTGACGTTCACTAACGATCAAAATCATTTGCGATCGTAATAATTTACTATGAATCTGCAGAACTTGTGCGATCTAGCAGCTAAGCGGATACAAGATCCAAAAATATTTTAACACACTGTCATTGTCTTGAAAGCGCGGCAAGCGATCCAGCAGCGAGCAGAGACCTTCATTTTTTTTTCGCGAATCAAAAGCAGACGTTTTACGTGCACGGGCAGCTGCCGCTTAAATTTTGATACATTGTATTAGTCAAAAGAGATATAAACGAAAAGTGCGTTGGTAGATGAAGAAATTGTATTTTAATCGAATGTAGTATTGTGTGGGACGACTTATGGAAGACATGAGATTTGAACCCATTCACGAAACGATAAAAAATTTTTACAAGAATGTCAACTATACAGTTTGAGCAGTTAAAATCATTAATTAATTTTCTTCTTCAATTCCGGGACAGGATAATTCATTATTGAACTAATTTCTTTTCACGCATCTTCCCTCAAAGATTTATTGTGGTAAAGCGGATATTTACTGTTCCGCAAGAAATCTTTTGCGCCATATAATTGTATTAAGACCCGACACTTTTCGTTATTCATTGCGTCGCTTTGCCGCGCGGGTGGATTTGGTACACGAGAAGCGTCCCAACTGCTCGCGATTGACTGAATCTCCTTTCCCGAGCGCCTATAGACCGACAGAATTTAGTTCGTCGTGCGGCATGTTCGGCGCGGCAAATTTTCATTTGGTTCGCGCGGCAACTCGATATCCATTTGGCGCGGCTGCCGCGCGAACCAATGTTCGGGAGTTTGCCGCGCATAGTCGATACGCGGCTTAATCACGCGGAATAAGTTTTGAGCGCCGTAAAAGGCCGTCACTGTAAAACCAAATTGATTGCGTTACGATGGAATGCGTACCTACTACAGTTGGCCGCATAAGCGTCCGCCCACCTACCGTTATGCGACCGGGGGATGGTAGGTGCAAATATCATTACACCGGTCAGGACAACTTTGTCCAAGATGTTGTTGATATGTTGTAGGGATCGTTGTCAATTAAGAATTAGAACCCCGCTTCTATGTAAGTGAAAGAACTTTATTATGGTGACAGAATTGTTTGGAAATGGTGGTCGATAATATATACGAAGAATATAGGAAGAATGTTTATTGCAAAGCGTAAAGGGGAGAGTGTTTAAGAACGAATTGCGCAACGGTATAAACGTGTCAACCCGGGGTGATCCACCGTCGCCTGTTCGTAGAAGGATTGGATCGAATGAATATAATGTTTGTTGCATGCGAGCGTGTTATCTCGGTAACGAATTTTGAAAGAAAGGATCGTTCAAGATAGCAAACGTGTGTAGAACGCGTGTGCTGTGTGTGTGTATGTATGTAATGGCCGGAGAAGGACAAAGAGTCGAGCAGACCACGAGCGGGGCCAGTTTTTGTCAGTCTTTGAGCAAGAGTGCAGTTAGTGAGTCGAGCACTCCGCGTTTGCGATACTATCGAGAGTCGTTGGTGATGCCAAGCCGGCCATCGTTATGCAGCCATTAACGAAGAGACGAGCAGTGATTTTGTAACAATATGTTCAATTTTATCTCTTGCTCAAACCAATCCACAGTTTACATTCTGCACTCATCTATCCGAATTCTTGATCTCACGTTATTTAGAAATAACTTATTCTAAACACTCTTTTAAACGGTACTCAACGTTCACTCCCGGCCGCGATTCCAAGAGCTTGTTCGCCGATTAATTACTCTTGCTCAGTGTAAAAAATAGAAAAGCTAGGGCGTATCCGATTGGTACTCAGCTACCACGTAGCTGACCGGTTATTACTTTGATCGTTAATCGAGTCTCATCCTGAATACTGTCGCGCGAGCGGGCGTTGGTTGTTTTATGCACGCGACGTCTTCTAAAATCTTAAGTGGGGTGTTGCTTAGCAACTAATTTGAATGTGTATGCAGTTTGAAAATGTACGATGTCCGTTCTCACACGGTCCTAGAGACGCGTCCCACGGACTCAGCAGTTTAGAGTCGCGCCTGGCAACATTTGCCGATTTAGCGCAACCTGCCGGACAGGATGTGGAATGTTCTTCCTGATAGAACTATGCGATTATGTATAGAATATTATTTTGGAGGTTGCGGATACACCACTACAGTACTTGACGTATGTTAAGGTGAATAAAACAAATACGTGCGCGATTTTGAAAGGAAAGACATAAAAATAAACTTTTATCAATGCGGAATAAGATGGCACAGAAGATGTTACAGAATAGAGAAATGCTGAACAAGACCTTAATATACGTCGAGTATGGTAGGTGGACGAACACGTATACGGTCGACTGTATGTAGTACTAGAAAGGTCGTACTTTAGGTTTCTCAAAATTGACTGAACTCGTAAATCGAAGTGATTGCTCACCTCAACAATTAACAGGGCAGTTGATTAACATACGCACTTCTTCCAATTTGAAGTACGTTAATCGACGTATGTTAATAGCTGCGCTTTTGATTACTATAGCGGGCAATATATTGTTTTTACGCGTTCGTGCAAATTTTATAAAACGGTAACGTACGCTCTTGTTACAGACCTCCGTACAATTACAAAATTAACGCTGCTAATGTCAAAAATGAAAAATAACACGTTAAAACTAATTACTGAAATAATTCCAACGCATAGTAATCGGTTGAACCCATCCCGAACATTATTGCAAATTACTACAATTCCATTTGCCCAGCTCCGTAGCGTCTTTCAACAAACCTGTCCGTACAGCGGGGACACTGTCTACAACTTTTTGCCACATCAACGAGGATCGAAAATCACGCTGAACTTACCGTGATCGACCACGTCCGTGTGTGTGCACGTTAATTCCTGAAACGGAAACGCCATGCCACCTCAGGCAATTTCCTAGCGTATGTACAGCGAGCCTAACGAACTCGCGCTACGATAAATCTACGACGACAATGCGGGCAGACCGCGAGAAATCAACGAGGTGAATTTCGTTGGCATTGATGATGGCTAAAGTTACGATTTCGCTACGGCGGGAAAACGCTGTCGTCGACGATCGCGACAAACGCCCAGCCACTGGTCCCTGTGTTTTTAATGGGGCCGGTTTCGCACGCGGCGACTAATCGCGGCACTGATCTGGACCCATTGAACTCGACGCATTGTGAGCTTTAAATTTGTCACCGATGTTTAGATTCGCCTATTATTATTGTTATTGTCAGGAATACAAGCCGATTAAACCGAAAAAATCGCGAAATTTATTATTGTCTTTAAAAAGGTATCGTTTTCTAAGTTGTTTAAAAAATCCTGGAGAGATTTTTACGGTAAATACATTATTGAATGAATTCCTTTTCTTTGAAAGTAGGCTCAAAAGTTGTTCACTTTTAATTCCTTCATGTTGTAGCAATGCACAAATAATATTATTGTTTACAATAATATTGTTCAGAATTAATTTTTGATTCGTTTTAGAAAAATAAAAAATACGCGTGGAAAATGAGTCACGATAACAGCGGTTATGATACCATTTTGTTAAATGAAACCAAGAATGGGATAAAACGATCAACGGCGACTGCACGTTTCTCGCGAAACCGGGCCGATGGCGTAGACGTTTGTCGCTGTCGCCGGGGATAGCATTTAGACACCGAAGCAAAGTCGTACCTTAATACGTTCTATTTAAGAAAATGCCACAAGATGCCATTGGTATCTAAAGAATCTGCAAAAATATATGTTTCACTTTTTGTTTTTTAATTTCCGAACGGAAGAAGTCAAAGATTATTATTTTACGACATTTTTGTTTATTCATCGCGGTGGATATCATATATTGTACAGTATTTACTAACTTTTTTGCTCACCGACTACCGTTAGAATTAATATATTCTTTGCGCTGTCCGAGACAATTTTTTTCTTCATATGTGGCCGGGGGAAACCAAAAGGTTGGACACCCCTGGTCTTACTTGTTGGGAAAGTACAATCGAATCGGCAGAAAGACGAAAGGTTCGCGTTCAAAAATAACCTTTTGAGATATTCAAAGAAATATTTATGGTTTTCGCGCGTCATCGAAGAGTGGTCTAAATTGTAGGAGAAGTGCAATTCAGTTTGTAGATACAGGTACAAGAGCGGTACGAATTCAAGAATATCATTTTGAAATATTCGAGAATATATTTGTAGTTTCGTCGCCATTCTACCTGAAATTCGAGCTTTCAGCACTTCGATCGTGACGTTCTTCGTTGCAACGCGTATATTCACGCACTTTACACTCGGTATTCTGATTATCAAAAAATTGATAATGTTCAATTTGTTCCGTTCTCGCCAATTCAATTAGACAATTTAAATTTCGCGTTCGCTTTGCCATGGGTTTGGGTTATCTTTCTTGTCATCCGACGGTATGCGTTGTGCTTGACAGTGATTAAAATTAAAACAGAAACGGCTGCGATTCATGCATCGATGCCTCCTTCTCTATCACCGCTAATTAAAAAGAACAAATAATCAATCGAGTTTCCACTCTGCACGGAACAAAGGAAATCAATAATTCACTACGATCTCCACTTGTCTTTAAATTAAAACGGGATACCTTGCGAGCCGGTGAAGGTTGCTCCCGAATCACCGGATTAAGTGGAGTAATCCGCGACGAAATTCTTTCGCTGGAAATGCGATTGACGATGATATGCAGGAGTTAGTTTGTCGTATTTCCACGCCAACGAATCCACGCTGAAAACACGGGCGAATCCGGGATCGGGTCGGCGGGTCGACCTGGGTAGAATGGTAAACCGAAAAGTACGTGTGTACGTACAGGGTGGCATGTGTGTAAATACATGGCGGAGCTGACAGTAACATATGACGGAAGTCCGGTATACGTTGTACTCCTATTACGCGTACACCGTGTTTACGTATCAGAAGCATGTTCGGGTGAATGGGGAAATTGAAAGCTACTATCCATGCAATTTCGTATCGATAGATAGGAATCTACTAGTCTACCGGTCAAGATGTTACTCTGCGGTAGGTACGTGTACTTTACGAAGCACGTTTGCGTTGTTATTAATTATACGAGCTGCCCCGTGATCGCGAAACGATTCTGGTAATTTACGTTACCCATTCACGGAAAACGAATGAGCGAATTGTCCGTAGAAAGAAGTATGTATATTCTTCTTTCGCGATCAAAGGGATTTTAAAACGTTTCATTGCCGGGCAGTTTCTATAAACGCGTTTATCCTAGAAGTAACGAGCTTAGTTTTCCGTTATAAACTTGCCGTTTCAAACAAACTGCGCGAAACCAAAGTGTAACTTGGAAATCGACAATTCTACAAAATCAGCGTTCGCACCGAACCGACGTGAAATGCTTTTCTATGAAAATCCGGTACCGATTTGTTACCCATATTTGGTACTTACATCTATATACATATTTTATGTTGTCCGTATGTTTATACTTTCATACTTTCTGACCGACTTGTGTATTTTAGACATCTCGTTTGCTGAAAACGGAGGAGGGAATTGTTGGTAGAAAAGTAGAAAATATATCTTCCGTTTTTAATCAAAAGGACCTTAAAACGTTTCATCTTTAATACCGTTTAATTCCCTGATTGTTACTTGTTAAACCATGTTTTGTAGAAATTGCGAAATCAAAGTCTAATTCAGTTAAAAACTCTCATACCCTCCAGTTGTGGAATTAAAAACAATCGAAATTCCACCAGATTTTGACAATATTTATCAGACTGTACACCTATCGTTTTTTACGATACGATCGACTTCTATGGATTGGTAATTATTGCAAATCGAAATCTGGTTTCGGCATGATAATGTACATGACAAAGAATAAGTAATCACGCTTTCAATTTCGGCAAATTACATCGTATCGTGATTACGGTCATGCGAATTATTTCATAAATAAATTACGTAGCGTAATGAATGTCGTGCTGCGAAACTGATTTCAATCCGCGCCATTATAGCGTTCATTCTCAACGGGCTCGATGATCGTTCTCATTCGCCGAATGACCCGTTTCCACTTCCGGAAGTCAGAGACATCCTTTGCGATTCTTAACCCTCGAACCGCGGGGTGAATTCATAATCGACTTCACGATATTGGCATAGAATTGTTATCCTTAAACCCGTTTCAAATTTAATTTTGTTACTCTACATTATTCTCATACAATTAGTAACAAAGTAGTAAAGGTGTACACCTAGCAACGCAGATCCAGCTACTCCGCTACGTATAAAAGCTAAATTTCTGGACTCTGTATACAAAAAATTCAACTCGGATGATTCTCTCAATTTTGTAAAATATAGAAAAACAATTTACACGAATGCACTGTTCGGCAATACCAAACAAGCTACGAACGATACCGACATCTCTCTCCTTCTAATAAACTGTTGCTCGAAACCGTAAAAACAAACACGAATTGTTGCGGTGTGGGGCGGGAGGTGTAGATTGGAAGAATGAAGTTTAGATAAATTGAGAGGATAGGGATAGGAATAGTATTCGTTAACAATGTTAAATTCCGTTAACAACGATCGAGCGACAGCTTTGGAGAAAGACTGTATAAGTAATACGTGTTTCCTCTGACGGTTTGTTAAAAAATGTCGTCCCAGCCAGCGGCTCCGTTAAAGATAAAAGAGATCGACTGCAAAATGTGTCCAAAAGCGTGGGAATTACACGGGAGGGTTGTTTCGAGCGTCTCGTCTCGCGTAAGTAAAGAGAAGGAAGATTCGAAGAGCTAAAACGTCTTAATTCCCGTCGTTTCGAGATCTCTTCCTTCGACAAATATACGCTAGTCACTCCGAGCCGCGACTTAATTAAACCTTAAGAGGAGTTAAGGTCTTCTGGTAATGCCGCGACATTCTCGTTTAACGTCTCGAGGATTATAAAACAGCTGGAAGGACGAATAGGGAGACATTGTCGGGATAACGGCGCTCTATTGTGTTCTGAGAGCTATCGCGAGCAGTGAGATACTATACGCGTTTACATTTCTGGCGAGCCTTATAGTACCGTGATTACGGCAGACTGATGCTGGTAATTTCTCAAGAGAAACTGCCCGCTTACGAAACTTTCTTCGTGGCAGTCTGATTTATAGTCCGGAACTTCCGATTCGCGGGCCGCTTCCTTTCGACTCGGCACTGGTCCTTTTGTACGATGCAAAGGGCTCGCCGATAGTGACGTTAGTGATAATCATAATAATTGAAAAAGTGCATGCAACGGTGACGTAAATCGAGAGGGCTTTGAAGGTAATGGGGCAGCTTGCCTCTGCTCCCGCATACCTTTGTCGGAGAAACGTGCACCCGGTTTTTCACGCGTTAACGCGGAAGACGTTCGTGTTATTTCGAAATCGGCGTTGAGATTTACATAACTAATTTCCCTTTGGAAAACGAAACGTCGGGCTAGCGACGACGGTGGGAGAACTGCGGGCAAAACGTAAATCCGAGAACGAAGATAAATAATTGTTTGTCGTCCCTCTTGTCCTCGAAGCGCGGAAGCGCGGGAGACTAGAATTTTTGTGAAAACCTCGAGAAGTGTAATTTAAAGAGTGCTCGGTATTTTTCGATCGAAAATACGAAGAAGTTGTATTTACGTCGGGATGAGAATGCTTTTATGGTATCGATGGAACGAGACAAATATTTCTAACGAACACGATGCGGATGTTCGTTATATGGTGGAATGAAACGTTATCACTTTAAAGGGGAGAGCACCGAATCGAATGGCCAGGATGAAGAGTAGTCGCGGAATGAAAACGTCCGGAAGACAAATGGTAGATTTCTGCTCTCCCTCTCTTTTTCTCTATCTCGCTCTCTCCCTGTGCCGGGTCTTACGTTTCATTTCTCACAAATGACTCTATCCGACGACTGGCTAAAACTTCTCCAAGTGTCCAAAGTCACGAGTGTTCTTTATCTTTTGGGACTCGATTGAAATTTTCTGATACAGACGTACGTGTATTTTAGAAAGTTAGACCAATGGCCCCGCGGGGTTGACGGTGTCTTAATAATAAAGGAGAAATATATTTTAAAGAGCTGAACCAACGGATTTCCTGGGTTTCCTTCGACTTAATAAAATAATAGTGGGGCAGGGCTTTCCAACTGGCGTTTCGCGAGGCAGTTATACGTGTAAACAACTACAGAATTTTCATTTCGTAATATTAAATTGAAATACCAATACGCAAGATAATATTACAAATACTTAGTGGTTTTTATTCTGGTATTAGCGATCCACGATGTCAATCTTTTCCCATCTCCAACGATACGCGAGTGTACAAAGATTGAAAACCACTTTTCAGAAGACCGAGAAATTTCATTATTCATTGATAATTGTACATTTCGAACTTCTATTTGACTTTACTTTCGCGTTTTATTCTCGCCAAAGGCATCCACGAAACGGAATATTTATTATAGGTATATTGAAAGTTCTTTCAGATTCTTCGCAGGGTACTAAAAGATTGTTACGAAGTCGAGTCCTTAAAGTGCGCTACGAGTTAAAAAGTTTGATTATATTATGCGAAGCACCGTGTATTATATTATAAGAGTTTAGTTTGAACCGGACCTTATAACATGTTGAGCGTCGAGTTACACACAGTCTTATGCGTATCTTCTCATCAAATTTCCTATAACATTCTTTCAAAATTATAACTTTAAATACTTTCTAGCCGCGTATGGGACCGTATAACCAAATGCCGTACCGTGACAACCTAGAGCAAAGCCACGCGCGTACGAACATTAAGATTTTTTAAATTAGATGCGTATAGGGTGATCGTGCTATCACTGCCAAGCATTTATGTCGTAAATAATTAGTACTGGGAAAAAAATGTTGCAGCTTTCTATCACCAATTTATTGGTGTGTACTCATTTTTTATTATTGCAATATTTTTTGAGAATCATTTAATTTTCATAATTGAAATGCAGCGTCCATTAAAGAAATTATGGGCATAACTTTTTCCTCTTTCATTAATTCCTAAGAATAATGTACAATAAGAACTTTGCTCTTTTATCATACTTTGCATCGAAACTTTTGGTTTGTTACCACCACTTACATACCGCTACCCCTTATTTGGTACTTGCTTCTATTGTATATATTTTATACTCTCCGTATGTTCATACTTTCAAACTTTTTGACATATTGATTTAACCATTACCCTTCGCCAACCTTACTCTCTTCGTTCGTCATTTTCTGAAATCTAGCACTATACGCATACGCTATTATCAATCTTCGGTTCAGCGTTTCCTCTGTTTTCATCTCAACTTCTGTTCTGGCCTTAATTTTCCTATCCACTTGTGAGTTCTTCCATCAAATCCTTCATTCAATCTCTCGCGCTTTCCTACATTTTTCCTAATGCTTAGTATTTACGAGAAATACGTTGGTTAGTTATAGTGTGAACAGAAATTCGGTAATGGCCGCGTTCTCAATGCATAAAATGACTGCAACTAATTCGCACTGCGCGTGTAGCCGCGGGAACGATTACTCGCTCATTCTCATTAATTGCTGGAAAAGTACACACGCGTCGCGGAAAAATTTCTTCCTCCCTGGTACATTGCGAATTCACGCTCCGACCGAAGTTCTCGAGTGAAATATATCGAATCAAGTACCCTCGCAGAAAATCTAGTTTCACAATTTAATGGCGAGCTCTGCATTTGAACAATAAAATTCAAGCGTCTAGGTTTCACTTACATTTCGCAGTAGCGCAGGTTATCTGCCGACTTTGAAGAATCAAGCAGCAAAAGTCGGAAGAACCAGCGATATTGTTATGCCACGTTTAGACAAGGTGAATCTGATGCAGGAGGCATGATTCGCCCAAGGTAAGGACCCCGCCGCACTTGCCGCGTGCTGTCGCCGCGCGTGGTGGTCGTTTTCTACAAGCGTATATGGATGATACCGCACTTCACCGCGGTTTTACGGGGAAAAGGACTATTCTCGCAATGGATTTTGGCGTAAAACATTAATTTTTAGGATAGAAAATCACCCCTCATTATGGAAAGTGAAGGTGAACGAGTACAGTGATCGAATTTTATAAACTAATTTTAAAAATATTCTTTCCTGAAATTTTTTTTTTCGGTATCTTTTTATTCGATGTTTGCGGCATGTATTCTTCGTAAATTCATATAAGTGCCAAATGGTCCCAACACCTTCCACTAGTACTTTAATGTTAAAATTAACGTGGCAAGTGCGGTGTGGCCCTAAGGCCGGACACCTATTGAAACGCGTGCAACGCACTACAGTACAGTACAACACAGCACAGCCTATGGCAGCGAATATTGCCACGTACTTTTTGGTCGTCATTCATTGAAAGCAGTCGACATGAACACAGTGATAGGGAATTATTTAATCGATTTATGTTCTGAATCTGATTCCAAGGAGGACTGGATCAGCTTATTTTATTGTATTCATAAGTAAAACAAAAAAAGCCGCTGAATAGTGAATTTACGATGAAAAGAAAGAGTCACGGTGAATTCACTTTAAGACCAGGTACAGACGTGAAACATTCGCGCATATCACACAACACGCAACGCGATGCACCAATAGACAATCCACCTGATACTTATGACCAATTTTCGCCAAAACGAACGCGTTCTACCTTACTTTGGCAGTCCGCAGATTCAAAATACAGGCAGTAACCACTGCTTTTTCGTTAATGGACGGTGAAATTAAATTATCCTCGGAGCGGGATCCCCAGATAATTATTTTGAAATTTGAACAGCCTCTATCGAAGCGGTACAACGCCCTTGCGCCCGCATCTATAATGCGTAGTACCGATCTTATTTATAGTTCTAGCATTAATTACTGTGGGGGTCACGGGTGATCGGCACCTTGTTCGACTCAAGGGCCTTGGGGCCACCGGTGCCGTCAAGATTTGTTGAAATTCATATTCAAGTAAACGTTAATACCTATCAATTTTTTAATATTATGATCGTTACTAAAATGGAATGAAGAAATGAATGGACCATAGAGCACTCAAGAGCAGTTTTATTTATACATGTAAAATGTATTAGCGTATTAATACAGTCCAAAGGTAGGAAAGGTCAACCGATATAATCTTCACAATATTGTGGAAAAATTTGAAATCCGCGCCATTCGTAATAAAATAGGTTAGATTAGCTGTTGTATTGCTTAGGCGCGACGCGTGCGGTAAGTCACCGATCATCGGCATGCATCGGCAGTTGCCGCAGAAAACGCAAGAAGAGATGAGCGCTGCACAAAAAGACGGTGTGAACAAGTCAAGGCAAATATTCTGTGTCCAAAGTGTACTTTCTTTGTTTTCCCTTATTAAACAGCATATTATTAAAAATTAACACACAGGCAGAGTGCTATACATATATCCACCCCTGTTTTCCATGTACCCTAGAATATATTATGAGTTTTGTAGTAAGATTGCTTGCTTTTGTTCTGCCTAGTTTTAAACATGTTTTATTAATAGCATATCGTACGCGTAAATGCTGCGCGGTTCTGACTTTTTCCGGTATTTTATTAATTCATTCCTTTGGCTTTCGGCTACGTGTATATTTCTCGTTATAACTCATCACTGACTTTCGCAAAATAAAAAAGCAAATCGCACGAAGCCGAAGAAATGCATCCGATGACCTCATGGGTCACCTGTGACTCTTGGTAAAATAAATGGTCAACGGTTCAATAAACGGTTCAAATGAAGTAATCTGAATAAAATATCATCATAATATACATCGTCTACCAACAAAGACATCGGAGGCCCGTTGGAAAATTCACGTCAAATCGGTGCTCTACACAATGTGTTAACGATCGTACAATCGTCCAATTGGTCAAGAATCGTTTGGAAAATAGAAATAGTGATCCTTACCTCCTTTCTTGTATCCTAGCGTTTTTTATTTTGATTTTCATAGCTCTACGTTCTTCTAACCCAGGCCCGGCAAACGGTGGAGAAATGCACTCTCCTCACGCGCTATTTTTTACCCCTACCCGTCAGCTTTTAGACCTACGTCGTAGGCACGCCGTGCGAACGTAAAGAAGGACAGCGCTACACCATACAGTTTTTTCCTCAATCGTTTCGGTAACACGATCCAGTAAAAAAACAAAACAGCGCTATCGCAGAGTCGAACGCCGGAGACGTGGTGTGAGTAAAGCCACGAGGAGAGGGTAATGACGTGCTGTGCGGCGGGTTGCGAATTTACTCAAAGAGCAGGCGTTTGCCGCGCCTGTTCTAACCCTTTCGATACCACGGGTGAAAATAGTCACCTATTTACTCATCCAACTTTAAACGAATATAGCATACCCTGTTATCTCCATGACTATCGATTTACATTCTGTAAAAAAGTGGTTACCTCTTCCCTTTGTCTTGTCGTTTCAATATATTTGGTAAATTTGGCATCGATCCCTGTTCATCTTTTTTCTCTAAATTTTTCGTCTGCTGTTTTTTTCCCTTCTCCGCGCACGCATTTTCCGCCATATTATCTTCGTGCTTTATGCACCTGCATTTTTTACCGTGGTCGGTATTCCTCGCATTTTCCTCGTTTATTTCTCTTTCTATCGGTTCGCCTATTCGGAAACCGGCAGACACTCCTACGAAATACACCGATAGTCGAGAAATGTCACAATAACATACGCTTCATATGCCGACAATACGTTACGTGATCGAACGTAAGCTGGTACTTGGAGCGACCTACTTCGTGTTCCTTCGAGTGCGGCATAAAAGGGCGAGAAGAAGGGAAAAGAGGTAAGGAAAAGCAGAAGAGACATATTTCTCTTTTTCTTTACGATATCACAGCATTGCTGGACGGGAACGAGAGACAATCGAAATTTTCACTTCGATGCGTGACGCGAATTCGAAATTCGTATTTTGCATATGCACAGTCTTCATTTTCCTGGACGGGCAAATTTTGCATTCGTTTATCTTGCTTGCGAGAGTAATTGGAAAAACCGTTAGAGAATCCGATTTCATTTTCCCTTCAAATTGAATGTACAGGGTGTTCATTTAAAAACTTCGAATGTATGCACAAACATCCCGGGAGCAACACATTTTCGGGAAAAACATGAATTAAAAAGTTTCGCGTGTTCAAAGCGGAGATACAACTACTGGATTTATTTTTTATTTGTTGATCGTTTTTAATGTCAGTCGATGGTCGGCTTTCTATTTTTTTTAAATAAATGCACAATCTTCTTTGCCGTATTCTTCTGCAGGAAAAAAGGCCAAACTTCTTCAAAAGACAAATATAGATTTCTATTTGTAAACCAGAAGTTGAGCTTCAAATAATCTTAAAAACGCCCCACAAATAAAAACTACATTGAATAGTTTTATTCTTTTAAATCTTTCTTGGAAAAAAAAAACATTTATTTCAGAATGCTTAAATTTGTAATTTACGGGTGAATACCTTCTATACTATCTATACTAGTATACGTCATATATGTAAAGTATACATATTCCTTGATTGTTCACAAACTTCGGTCGATAAGTAAAGAAAATATTTAATAATCCATTTTTGTAGATGCATTAATGACACGTAATACGGTTATCCGGAATTAATTGAAAATATTTTAATCAACGTATCGACCGCGGAAATGTCGGGCAACTCCGCCGTTCCTCGAGTTACCTGCTCGTTTACCTCAGTATTAAACGTAGAAAGCAATTAAAGTTTTTCTCTTTTTGCCAAGAATGGATATGAGAAATTGTGTCTCGGCAATTCGAGAGACGCGCTGACGGTATTCCGAAGAGGTCAGTCGCAATTCCCCCGTTGAGAACGAGAAATCGGATTTCGAGTTAAATTCAAAAGTGAACTTAACATTGAATTTATATGATCATAACAAGGAAGTATGTTATTTGTACAAAAATTCTAAATTAATATCGATTGTTGCACGTTGTAACGTTATTCCGATCGTTCCTTCTTCCCAGTTTTGATATTTTGGATATTTTAACACGAATTACTTTCGGGTCGGTTATACGCACCCTTTTGTTACATTATTTAGTTTTATATACATATAATATTTATAATCTGATTAGGTATATAAACTAAAATATAAAATTTATATTATGTATAACTAAACGATATATGTTTATTAAAATGTATACAATTCCATTTTTATTATAGATGTATCTTAAAATAATATCCTACTTCTATTATGATAAATATGAAGATACGGTTCCTGTATTATTTATATACACGTATTATTGTCTGATATTATGACGCACAACTAGTTCAGCATTATCTTTAATGCAATCAAGCGTTACGGGTACGAATTCAGAATTACCAAACGTTGAAGCATCGCCAAATTATCCCAGGTTTCTTTAAATCTCGTTTTGTGTATTCGAGCATCATATTCATTTTCTCTATCTTCCAATAATTATTCCAATATAAGGACATTAAACGGCCGTATGTTTTGATACGCGACAATTTATCCGGAAATTATAAGTCTGAAACAGAATTTCCGGAAATTCGTAATGTAAACAGCGCCTCAAACGGAAGGTAACGAGATAGATTGTACCAAAAGCATGCAATTTTCAGGGCGAGGGGAATATGAGAATCTGTAACGGGAGCGCCATTTCGGAAAAGACTACTCGCAATTTTCTTGGGGGTTGGGCGATGAATCGGATTCCCCCCGAGGAAACTGCAGTCGAACTGCAGCTTATATATCTCTCTCTCTGAGCTACCACATCAAGTTAGGACTTGAGTTTACGCTCGGCCAATTTCCCTCTTTCGGTTGGCCTGTCTCGAGAAGTTTGTCCAAAGTATCCGTGGGTCGTAGATCCGTGTTAGCTCGCATCTTGCAGCATTCTTTGATTAGTTTCAATTCCATTTTTCTTTGACCGTAATTTGTGTCTTTTATCTAAGAGTTTACAGTTAGTGTCCATATTGCGGAATTGGATTAAATGGATAAATTTTGTCACTCGGGCCCACTGCGAAATTTATTATATTTATCCGAATCGCTTAGTCGATACAGGAAACATTCTTTTATTTTCGTACGAAAATAAATCACGAGAATTTTCAGGTACAACGATATTAACTAATATAGACCTACAATAAAATATTAGATATGTGTATAGTTATACGTATACACATAGTAATATACAGTAATATAGTACACACACCTACACGTATAACTATGTATATATTATATGTTATGTATCGTATAATATACATACATGTATCTAAAAAATACATCAAATGTTATTATAGTGTTATAATTAGACTGCGGGTTTTTATGCAAATTCCTATTTTCATAGGAGATCGATAATGGAGCGGGACTTGAACAGAACACCGTTTCGTTATTACACGGTTTGAATGTGTATTTTTTATATTATATATTTCCTTCGAAAGATGTGTTCGCGGAAATATGACCTAAGTACTTCACGCATACTTAGCGTATTCAGCCCACAATATCACTTCAAAATCAGTATTCATTTTGCGTAAACATCCACGATCTGGTTATAACAGTTAAGGGGTCATATACGTTCCTCGGTTTCAGAAAATCTGATTTTTCATTTATTTTGAAAGGTCACACCGAACGTCCGATACACTTAATTTTTTATTTGCATATTCCTAATTAGATTTTCTATTTATTTATAACTTTAACCATTTTACGTTCATCAATTTGTTTGATTTCATGCATCCCTTTGTTCAAAGTGTCGCTATTTCCGTTTTTTTTTGTTTTTCAGAAATTCCTCTCGTAGATCTGTAATCATGGTCCTGATCAATAATGAAACGTTTCGAATTTTTGATACGGGCCAACTCTGTGACCTGAGTCACGCCCATCATTCGCGCTTGCCGGACAAAAGTGTCCCGCACCACTTCGCGTTGCTGCCATATTTATAATAATTTGGTTTTTTTCCTTATACGGTTCTTATTGTTCAAAATTTGCATTTTTAAATTAAAAAAATGTAAACAATTAGTGGAGTAGCTCTCTTACAATTCGCTATACGTACAATTAAACCCGATTTTGATTACAATAAAACGTATAGTACCCCTTAACACCGCGAAACTATTCGATAAGCGTATGTATCGTCACACGATCGTATTGATATCGCGAAACTAAATCTTTTATTGTATACATTCGTACGTGTACTTGAAACACTTCTTATTCCTTTTTTTATCAGTAGTAAAGTGTAGGCGAACGGATTTCCCAGAGAGTGATTTGGATCTCCAAATTTATGACCGGTGGCGATAGACCGCCATTACCTAGTTTGCGGGAGTATAAATCAAAGAGATCCTTCCGAAGGATATAAAATTCCCATCAACGGGACACGTGTTAACCATATTGGTTTAGGTTACTCAGTGGCTCCGCGGGAAAACCCACACCCTTGCCGGTATTTACATACCGACTTAAAGTCATTCACAGAACCATAAATTTTAAGTAAAATTCTTCGATTTGTAATAAGCGATAAAATTTCGTTCAAGATTTTCGACCTGAGGTACAGTCCCGTTCAATCGAGGCACAGATTCAGTATTTAAAACGAGAACGATTAATCAATGGGAAGGAGTACCGAAGATGAAGAGGATATTTTTAAACAGTTTGAATTTGTTAACTTTTTGGCTTTTATTCAGTCCCCGTCAGACACTTTATAAATGTGTATTTTACACATCCGCTAATATCTTGGCAGAGACTGAATAAAAGTCAAAACGTCGCGAATTAACAATTGTGAACTGTTTAAATAATGCCCTTTCTACTTTTGTTCCTCGTTTCCATTCATGAACCGTGCAATCTTCTTTTTCAAATACCGAATCATTGGTTTCATAAAAAATCACAGCGGTCCCGATTCATTAGCTATTTTAACGCGACAAAGAGCATTTTAAAGTTGAAGGTTCGCACAATCATAAAAAAACTAGGCAAAACGTGCCAGCGATAATGCGCAATTATGCACGGTGTTACAACTTAAAGACTAAAACACAAATAATTCTCAGCCCCGAAAGAGCAAACATCCATTCCATTAAAAAAATCTTAGCTCCTCCGCAATGGTGGTGGCATCTGAACGCGACAGAGAGCGTTTTAACCTCGAAGATTCAAACGGTCGCTGGTAAAATTGATAACAGCACACGAACGACGGTACGCAACTACGCGGCCGTGCAAGTTTACGATTCAAACATATGGATTAACCCTGACGGGGTTAATAAGTAATCGAAACTCGCTTAGATCCATTGCATCTTCCCGTCACGTAGGTACCCGTACCGCGAAATCCTTTCAACGTTTTGAAATTACGAAATGTGGCGCGCGATTTTACATTCGTTATAAGGTGCATTAAACACCTCCGTCGCCGAGGTAACGGAAGTCTAAAGGCCGCCATTCGCTCTTAAAAGGTTCCCCGTGTTTGAATCTCGAAAATGATGGCCTCCGTGCACCGTGAAAACTATCGAAGAAACCAAGCGACGGGATCTCACGTACATCGGGGGATGTTCGCGTAGATGCCCCTCCCAAGTGCGGGGTTGTCGAGCACGAGGATCGCAGGTGCATTAAAGGCCGATGAATATTCATCGGCTATGTAGAAAACCGAGGTGGAATGCGATAGTATCCGTTTCGAGCATCTTTCAGCGAGCTCGGTACCTCGAATTCAGTTTAGGAGCGCTATAGAGATTCTCACTTTCTTCGAAGGTAGTAGTTTAAAACTTTCGTTGATGGGACGCGACTGAGTTTGTCGTGGTTCCACGCGTAATTCGTTCGACGAAATTGTTAACGGTTGGAATAAATACTAGCGTTGGGAACAATAGGTATTCGAATGGTCGAACAGCCGATCGATCGTCGATCGTACGCATGTTTGCAAAGTCGGAAAGGTAGAAGTTTGTATGGCTTTCGAATATTTTTTTTATTATTCCACTTTCGATTATTAACAGTCAACCTTTGAGTTCGAAGGTTTCCGCAAGAATTGCAAATGTAAGATTTTACTGATGCGCGTCTGCCTGCCGAAAGCCGATTTTCGATTTACCGTTCGTGTCGTTTTTTCATAAATATTCACGACCTCGGTAGAGTTTATTAAATAGGGGAGTTTCGTAGTACCAGTAATGTTGTAATACAGCGGGTCGAGGAATTATAGTGTAAGTTCGTACGTACCGAGAGATTTATTATTCGTATTAATAATACACTTTTTACTTTATTGTTTACACCAGATTCCGCCGCGCTCCCGTAGTAACTTTCTCAAGCTATAATCCGGGAGCATAAAAATCTATTCCCCGGATAACTACTAACATTGCAAGTTTCGTAGTTTTATTAAACGAGTCCCGTGGCGCCGACTTCAATCCAAAACGTAATTTTCAGCTCTACGGAGTATACGAGTCATCGGTGCGCGAGGAAACCCCGAGATTGTGTGCAGCACAATGTTTTTTTTCACTGGTATTTTCAGAATTCCATTCACCTATCTTCGATATGGAGCAATTATTTTCAAATTCCAAATGGTATTCGTTCGAGCAATTTCTCTCCCACTCTTCGTTTTTTCACCCGTTACCTCTCATCGGTCTCTCCCGGTTACGATGAAATTTCATTTACATAGAATCTAGGTAGAAATAAATCTCTGCAAAAGTAGACCTACTCCAGCTGTCGTCGAGGATTTATTCCAAGCCTTACGATCTATCGATCTACCGATCGTTTTCCAACCGCTGGGAAATATCACGTACCGTAATACACCGAGTGTAATGGCTCCATAAATCGTCCTGGATTAACCGGAATGTCAGAATTTAAATGTCGGTGCTCTCGTCTCGTCCAGCTCATCCGTGGATCGCCGGAAACGAGCGGCCGTGCGCGCACATAATCGCACCTAGGGCATCTCGTGGAGTTTCAACCGGCGAACCATTATCATTGTTTGAAATATTTCTATATGCGTTCTCACGCGTGTCGCGTTGTTTAAATCATTCTGTGTTAATTTTTCATTTGTAAACCGAATGTTGTATACGTATACTCGTCGTGGGGGTTAATATTTAAATACGTTGATGTTACACACTTTTATTTTCGAGTCCTAATATTGGAATGTTTGAATATTTAATTCGCACTACCAAGAGATAAGGTCTTGTCTCGGGCCAAGTACAAGTACGCGAGACTAGACCTTGTATCTTTTCCGGAAAGAACGAACAGGAGTTTTCGATGTGGTAAAATTGTATTAAAAAAATTATTTAAAAAAAACTGCAATAGCCTTCGGATAGGCCGTGCCGAGATGAGTAATTCGCATATGATTTAATCAAATTTGGTTCAGTTTAAATATTCGTGAAATATTCGACTATCAGATCATTCAGGCAGTTCGCGTAACTTCGTACTATCCATTCGCGCGTTTAAAAAAATGTTGCTGCCACAATTATTAACATACTTTGTTTCAACGTGTTTTGAGAACGAAAATATACATATTTGATACTTAGCTACGGAAGGGCGAATGTCTTCCTCGCAAAAGAAATCAGTTACATACTTTCATACATTCTTTCAACTTTTCGATAATTACATTCCTAATGTCCGTATAGAGATTGAAAATCCATAAATAACCAGATATTCTCAGCCCTGGAACGGCGAATTTTTTCAATTTGTTACGTTTCGAGGGTGAAAATCCATCGAATTGAAAAAAGAATCTGCTGTCATCTCTCAATAATAATGCACAACCGCGGTGGGCTCGCAACGATAGAATTTTGATTACTCGTTAGCAAAGCAAGGGTAAAATTTTCATTCGAGACAGGAGCATTATACTTTTTCACACATTTTATGCATAGATTACGCGTGCAAAGCAAGTTTCCAGGTGACCACGCGGTTCTCTTCAATCTCGAGAATTCGCTGTTTGTACGCGCCATACGTGCCCGCGGAAAACAATAGAGCCCGGGTACGAGTACAATGCCGAGTCGAAAAGTTGTTCGGGGGTCCTCCCCGTTACCCCGTTACCTCGCGGGTACCCTGACAAAAGTCTTAAAACAAAAGTCGGTCGACCCGTATGAATGGCCATCCGCCGAACTTTCGTGCGTTCGTTTCGTTTCCTTTGACAAAGTCATCCGTTAAACAGTACTCACGGACGTCCATTGTTACCTGCCTTCGGTTTTGGTACAACGCCTGCCCGTGTGCAGGTATGTACGCGAAAGGAAACAATGAACGGCTCCCACTGGATCCCACGTTATAAAGCTGGGGATAACTTTCGTTCCGAAGAGCTGAAAGAAACGCGTTCGAGATGCAAAGCTTAAGGTTTCCGAGGAATCGATTGTTTCGAATCCAACATCTCGAATCTTCTCTGATCGATCGTTGTAACGAACGCGCGTAATTATTCGCGTACGGCATAAACGAGGATTGCGAGTAGATTGCGGACATTTATGCAGAATACGCGGTCAGCCGTACTCGACTGGGAACTGATTTTATGAGATAGGTACGCTAAGCGTGCTCGAAGGACGTACGATGTAAAAAATTGTTTTTAAAGCCCTCTCGTAATTAAGCAAATTTCTATTTTGGCTCTCAGTTCTTTATCGATTTCCTATAATTATATGAGTTCGCATACACACGAAGTCCGGTCATAAACTGGACGCGATTAATTCACGAAATCCAAAAATTTAGTCGCTCGTTTCGTTCGACTAAGTTCGGAGGGTCGAATCAACCGAGCGAGTAAGTTTTTTCCATTTTCCGCGTTGCTTACCGAGTTGGAAATACTGATATCAGAGAAATCCTTGGCGCGCGTTGCAACGAACTGTAGACAATATCTTTTTGTTTCTCGATGCCGATGGAAAACAAATGCATCGAGTGGATTTGCAAATGGACGTCCGTGCACTGCGGTTTCGTGTCCAATTAGAAGATGGTTTCTTCGTTCTACCCTTTCATTTTTTCAGAGCAATGTTTCATTTTTGTCCGTGGTTCAGGGGAAAAAATGGTGCGTCCCGCCTCGTTCGAATGGATGTACAGTCGACTATTGCATTAACGTAAACTTTGCTTATTGTTAGTTGGTGTCATGATGTCTCTTTGATATTGACATACTTTAACGGATCAAAGATGGGAAAGAGAAAATTTCCTTTAAAAAAATAGATAAGTTATTAAATGAGAGACACAGAGAGGGAGAGAGAGAGCGGTATCGTCTTACCGTAATTAATTGCAACCCTGACCAGATTGAAACATAAAGTGACAGCATTGGAACAGAAACGCGATTCTTTGTTTCTTTAAATTCATTAAATATCTGACGTTGAATTATCTTGACCATACTGTACACGATCTTTACAGAATGGTGTTTACCAAATAAAATACAAAATTCAACGCGGTGTGCATCTACAAAGCGGAGTCCACGTTGCATGACTAATGTTTCAATAAATACGAGAGTCAAACGATTCAACGTAATGGATATCACTCTGCAACAATCAGCCGTTATAGAGTCGGTTAACGAGAGATAATAACACAAAACGAATTCGGGATTGAAATCATTGTAACCGACTGTACGCGCGATATGTACCCGTATTCCCATCGCCTGGAGCAATATGTATTTACGAAAGACAATGGTCAATCGCGCGTGGCTTCGGGATTGGTCTTCTGAAACGAACGTCAGTTTGATTTTTCGTTGGTTAATCGCGTTGGTAGCCATTGTGTTCGCGTATTCGAGCATGTTACAGAGTAATCATTCCATCCATTCGAATGCCATTTATTTAATTTACCTTACGCGTACACGGCGTTTTAGAATACGCATGAAGCGCATCAAGAATAAATTCGTGATGCAATTCAAAGACGAAAGTTGCCGTATTGAAATTTCAGAGTATTGATAATACTCGAGAGCGAATCATAAACGAACGACACAGGGACCTTTGTCTTAGAACTACGCCAGAAAACCACCCTCAGCGGATCCTATGTGTATTCCGCCGGAGCATCGTGTACGCGTAACAGGAAATTAGACGATAAAACGTATCGCGTTTGAGCGCGGGAATAAATCATCGGTAAAGTAACACCGGTGTAATTTCTCAAAATAAATATCCTCTCTCGCGGATCAAGAGAGCGTACCATTAATTTTCGTGAGACGCGAAAAAAGAGACGCTAGAAACGATCCTCGAGCGATCGACGACCGTGAGCACTTAGTTTACGACGGTCCTCTTCGATATCGAATAATGCGAAGAGCACTCGTGATTTATCGCATCCGCCGAGTAACGAGGGAGAAGAACAAGCCACCGATGGAACGCGGGGAAACGTTTACTTTATTCCCGTGGAAATTATCGCTGCGTCGAAGTGGAGGGGCACTTTCGTAAAATGTCACGTTTCCCTCGGAAAGAATCCTTATATCTACAGCCCGTTAGCTCGCTACTGGCACGGTGTATTTACCCTCGGGATATGTTCATGGTTACTAATCGTGGACGCGCGCATAATCACTACGCTCCGGGGAGGCTGTCGTACCTAATAATAAATTAATCTCTGTAATCAAGGCGTCATTAACAGTCATCGGATCCCTTCTCCGTGGCAACCGCTCCTTCGCTTCTTCGTTGCTTCCCGTTCGTCTCATTCTAAGCGCGGTTATCTTTTGCCTCCTGTCCTGGAATCGATTAACACGTTGAACGCCCTATCACCCAGATCTGGGTGACGGCTGTGTTCGCGCACAGGGGCCCTGTCTCTCGCAAAATGAGTGACGTTCTTCTTCGTGTAGTTCGATAGAATTTTATAAGTAATCTATAACAATTTTAATTGTAATACAAGTATTTAATGGAGGTCACACACGTAAATAAATAAAATATATATAAAATTAAAAAATACGTAAATATGTATTATACACGTGGAATAGCTTTACTAATACAGAATATATTTATTAAAAGGAACAAACATACAAAAACCGAGTGATCCAGATATGAATAATTAAAAATAATGTTAGATTACCACGTCACTACCACGTCTCTCCCCCTCCTAGGTCAGTGTAACCGCTTTCTCTTTCCCCCCCCCCCCCCTCTCTCTCTCTCTCTCTCTCTCTCCCTCTCTCTCATGCTTCTCGCTGCACGCTTCCGCATACACATAAAAATGTATATTTAAAATAATATTTTTAAGATAAAATGTCACAGATATGCTTGTTAGAAGACATATGCTTTCCAATCGAATAAAGATCTCTCACGGTCCTCTTCCGGAAAATCTAATATTTGTACTTGGCCCGAGACAATATCTTGTCTCTTGATCGCTTTTTCCACTTCGTAGTCAGATCCTTTATACTTTTTGGCCACGCGCGTGCCTATTATCGGACTTCGGACTACGTTAGTCGCGTGGGGAACAGGTGTCACCTAGTCTAGTTTAAAATTGAATTACTCTTATCTCATGCAATTTACACCTGCGATGTTTCTTGTACCTGTCGGTTAGACCTATGTGAATCAACAAAAAATTGTTTATAACAGTTTGTGCCATTTCTATTACATTATTCTAATCATAATGCTGATTATTTTTAATCAAATAATTTAGTGATGGGTGACAGGTGTCCCACAAGCGACCAACCACGTAACAAACATCGACGCGACTAACGTAGGATTAAACCTTCCGAGGTAGCGATACTAAAAATTGATTCGTTGTTTGCCGCACATTCAAGAGATACAGTAAAAATTAATCTGTGCCTAATCTGTGCTAATTTGACAAATGAATTAAAAACCCCCGTTCGTTCTTTCCGGAAAAGACGCAAGGTCTAGTCTCGCGTACTTGTACTTGGCCCGAGACAAGACCTTGTCTCTTGATACGAATACGCGTGGAGCGCAAAAGCGTACAGTGCACGATGAACCTTTGGCAAGCGTGTGAGGTGCCGCGTGTGTGTATATGTATGGAGATAAGCCGGAGGTCTTTTGGTTTAATGGCGAGGCGAAGATGTTGGAGAGGTAACGCGTTTGATTTTTCAGTTATTCGGATTTTGGCAGGAGCGCGTGATAGTCGAGAATGGACGAAAGTCGTACAGTTGAATTCCTTTGCTAAATTTGATTTTAACCCTCGACAAGCAAGGCCGGTTATCCGTGACTGGAACGAGTTTTAAAGTACTCCTAACTAGAACATATTAAAATGTAAAAAAGAGTTTTACATCTATAAAACAAACGTTAATATATAAAAAAGGTATCAAATAATTATAAAAGTGAATGAAAATCACTTCTGCCACCCGTGACCAGCCTTGTCTGTTTTATCTTTTATTTTATCTTTTATTAAATCTTTTATTTTATCGCTATACCCAATATACGTATGTGTCGGCTGGGTATTTGAACGGTGAACGTATTGAGATTTGCTGTATCGATTAACTGCTATTTTTTGCACGCATTCTCTATGATTTGATGGCTTAAAATGTACGTATGAAAAGAATTTGCACATTTCGCAGGGTTTGTCGAGAGACAAGGTCTTGTCTCGGGCCGACTACAAGTACGCGAGACTAGACCTTGTATCTTTTCCAGAAAGAACGAAGAGGGGTTTTCGAGGTGGTCAAACTGTATTGAGAAATTAATTTAAAAAAAAGTGTAATATTTAATTTTTAGCTAAATTTTCCTAATGCCCACGGATGACGGAAATATTTTAACATCGTTATCGTCGTCTTCGCATTATGATTCCTCACATTTAAATTACGAATCTTGTGAAAATCAAACCCTCTTTATTATCCACAATTACGTTCATATTTAATCATTGCTCAGTCACTTTGGCAAACGTTAATCCGCGGTGGCGAACTTTAAACAGGTATCAAGAATTTGGAAATAAAAGTACTTACGTACGATACAAACTACAGATTGTTTCAGGAGAAATCTGTCAAACTTCAGAGCTATACATATATACACGTATATATGTATACATACAGAGCTGTATATATGTATACATTTCGTTGAACACGTCTCGTCTCGCCTGTTTAAACTACTTCCAAAGTGTATCCTTGGAATCTGGCAGATCCCTGGCGAATAATTCTGTGTAAAAGAACGCTCGGATAAATTCTGCTGGACTGTTTTTTTTTTCATCTTTCACGTTCTACTTCTAATGTACTAATCTCACCAGCAATTAAGGCCAGGCATTCGAGTAGCCATAGTAACGTTCTCTTCCACAGGGCATTATACCGAATAACAAATTAATCCTTCTCATCCGCGATATTACGCGCCATCGAGTCCCTCCTTTATTGCCACTTCCTCGACCGCATCTACCTCTTAGTTGTTTCTGCGTCCAATCCGTCACTGTGCGAGCAAGTGATCTCTCCTCGGTTTGCTCTAACGGTAACCACTTGTCGTCGTACTTTGCTCGCCGAGCGAAGCCGTCCAACGAGAAGACGCCTCTGCGCGAAATTATGCCGTCAGCACGAATGACGGGAAACCGCGTTTAGCCACCAAACGCAGTCAGCTTTCTGATAAATTATCGGTTACGTTTATTGGATATTGACTATTACAGTTTGTCACGGGACGGACGTTGCGATTTTTCCATTTTTTTTTTGTAAATTTTCATCGCGTTCGCCTTTATACACCACGGACTTTCTTTTGTTTAATTTTTCACTAACTTCGCAACCTCGCTCGGTATCTTCTGCTCTGCTTTTTAACTCTTATATCTAAAACGTAACGTTAGCTTCTCTCTCTCTTGGGTCTTGAAATTATAGTTTGTCGCGGGCAAACGTTGGGCTCTTTCCAGTTTTTATTTTTACTGTATTCAGGTTTTTATCGCGTCCGTGTTTGTACGGTGCTGGTTCTCCTTCGTTTAATTTTTCCCTAACTTCGCAACCTAGTGTGATACCTCCTGCTACTTTTTTTTAACTCTTACACTTGAAAACGTACAGTTACCGTACATTTATTGGATCTTGAGATTACTGTGCGTCGTGGGTAGAGGTTGAGGTTTCTCTAGTTTTTATATTCACCGTATTCAGGTTTTTATCGCGTTCGCTTTTATGCGGTGCTGAGTTCCTTTTGTTCAATTTTTAACTACCGTCACAACCCCCTGTGATATCTCGTATTCCTTTTTCAATTTCTACATTCAAAAAGTAGAATTACTTTACATTTACTGGATTTTGGAATTACAATCAGTGCCAGGCAAAAGCGAGCAAATTCGCCGTTACACATGGTGACCAGATTGCATAATAAGAATAATTACTATTATAATTATGAATAAAAATTATATTTACTTTTAGTCATTGTTTATATTCGTATAAAAAATATCTGTTCTTCTAATGAAAGTGTATTAAAAAGAAAATTCAATACACAAATGTTCTCATGTCGGTATATCAGTAGTATTTTGTGCATAGAGTCCTCTCAAAAGTACACCTGCTACTGATAAACGTATAAAAGTTATAACATATTAGGGCAATATGATATGCAGAAAATATACATTTTTTATCTGAGTCGAGCTGAAATGGAAAAATAACAGAATTAGAAATTTTTTAACTTTATGGACCAATGTTAACTAAGGTTAACACAATTCTGAAGAGAACTTCCTGGCACGTCATATGTCGCGGTGGCTGATCTGACTGACAGTTTGCCTTCCCTGACATATTTCATTGCTTCTTTGATTTCATTTTCGCCACATTCGCCTCTGTTATTGGTTCTTCTCATATATTTTACCATTTTTCTGCTAGTCCTAGAAGTATCGGAAAACATTTTACTAAACTCGCTGGAATAGAACTATTTATGAAAAAAACTATTCACTGTTTATTAAATGTGAAAGTGAGAAAAGTGTTTGGAGATATCCGACAGACTTGCGTCCGGGGCTACCCGATTACTTACCTTCTATGTTTTTTTAGTAATAGCATTTAAATAATAAGCGGAATGAAATAAATATTATTGTAATCGTAAGGTATATGAAATTTCTGATAATTGTATAATCCATTATTCAAGTCGCAATACTTACGTTTTATACGTGATACCTATTCGATAAGAGCGTATAGATTATTGCGGTCGCGAACACAACTCACTATAACGCAAATCTCGCTCGGCGCACGCGCCAATTATCAAATTGCATTGATCTTTACACGTTTTGTATTTGTTTTGACACGACTCATTCTTTATTTGTTTGGCTTAGTTTCTTAGTAACTCAAGTGTCCGGGGCTGCATACCGTCCGGAACTACACGAATTTCACCCGCTATCAATTTCTCGAAATCGAAAATATTATCGAAACCAACCGTTCGCCTCACTATCGTGTTACCCTTTGAATCAAACCTTGCATCGAACTTCAACGGTAATCCCAGCATACCGTCTTCTCAAATTACCTAACGGCATAATGCCAAATCACTGATACGCGCATTACTCTCGGGGTAGTTATTGATACGAGCATCGAAGCAAAGCAGGTCGAACGTAAAAACTTGCGCCGTCTATGGTTTCCGCTACAGTTTCCCGGAAGGGATTCAACATTGACTCCAGAAGAAGACCGATCCCTCGGTAAGACAAACAACGGTGCGGTTGTACCATGCTTTAAAGGGGTCTGGCGTCTTTCCGTTTCTTCTCTGGTTTTTTTCTCCACCACGTTCTCCCGCAAACAGTTTATCTTGATGCTTTTCTAGTTAACGCTCAGAAATTGGTTTTGTACTCGAGCCTCTTTTCGTTAGAAGGACAAATATTTATGTACCCGCTTACCCGTGGTTATTAGTTTTCCCTCCCGGTTGCTAGTTGAATTTGTGGGGCGTGGAAGTTAAATGAATCTCGAGAAACAAAACGTTTTGGAGTAGGTAAAACCGAAGTACGGATAAGAAGTGATGGTGCTGTTCCTGATACATATATCTTTTTTTTGTTATTTTTACATTTACAAAAAACGTATTTTCAGGAAAGGTATTTTTCCTTCACGTTTTCCCAACAAACTCGGAGCGTTCAACGGTTTACAGCTTGGCGTATACCCCTGCGAGTAGAGCGTAAACTTTAAAAAATATTCAAACATCGCCGCCCTTCATATTTACGCGGATCCACAGCCGATAAACTTGAGTACCGCAGCGGTTTATAGGTCAGTATTTTCGCGGTAAGTTGCGCGGCAAACTCTGGGGAAAATGTAGACGCTATTACCTATCATTTAATATATTGTTATTATCGGGGGTGTAGTACTATGGTTGGAGTGGTCTACGGAACAATCAATCGCTGCTTTTCTTATCCTCGTATTTTGCTTCATTATCCTATACGTGCAATGTATTCATCACCGAAGAGAGACGGTGCATAAAGTAAATACAGATAATGTAACGTAGGGTGAAATGATTAAATCAGACATCGTTTTTGAGAAACAATAATAGAATCAACGTATTAACGCTAGAATTTTCGGAAATTAATGTATACCTATTTCTACCAAACCAATTAAAATCGCTCGTTATTTATGAACTACGTCATGCAAGAACAAAAAACCTTTACGCGCATTTTAAAGTTTGTTATATTGTTAAAAAAAGATATACATAATATTACACATATTTATTCTACTTAGAAATACATTTTTCTCACAATCAAAAATGATAAATTTCAATAAAAATTCCAAACGAGGGAAAAACACCGGTTTACTAATACTAGCGAAAAGAAAGACAAGACCTTTACAGTTTGATCGTTACGGGGACACTGATCGGTGACCTGACCGTCTTTTCGACAGCGGCCGCGTGTCGATCGCCTTTTGCGTCGCCATCAGCACACAATCAGTCACACGCGCACGCGCAATCGCTAATTCTGAGAAGCATGAACAAACGTATCTGAATGGCACCGCCAAAAAAATATTCCATAATACCTACAGCGGTACGCAAAACGAAGGTATATTTATTTGATTAAAAATATATCGCTCATTTGCTGCCACAACCACATAATATTGTTGTTTTTTGTGGAATCTATCATATCAAAATAACAAAATTGTACAATTTGGTTAAGCAACATCTGATTATGACATGGACGTGAAGTAAGGGCTTAAATGTATACTATATGTATAGTTCCCCTAACCTCAGAACTACCCCTAGTTTCACTTACGACGTTCTCGCTGCTAAAATTAGTTTTGACGCGCGACCTAAAAAAGCTCAGAAATGACAGCCTACCAGTTAAAAGTACACTTCATTAACATCATCTCTGTGGCGTTAACACCAAAATCATAATTTTCTAGTTATGACCTTGTTGCAGCAAATGAGTGATATGTATTCATACTTTTTGGAAAGTTTGTTGGAGATTGGACGCGGGGTATGTCGAGAGGCACGACGTTAGATTCAACCGCTGGGTGGTTATTATTACTTGTATACATATACGTTTCTACGTTCGATTTTAATTAAGCTTATTATCACGAGTTCGCGCTCCCTTCGATATGTCAGCACTCGATAGCCGATTCGCCGAGAATGGACTCGCATTCGATGCTGTGAGAAAGACAAGTTTTATATTCTCGGAACGGCGTGTCCGTGGAAGAGGAAGAACGTGCCATCAGCTGCGTGCCGTTGCGTGTTCCGCATGCGTGAGCGGACGACGACGGTAGCCGTCGTCGTCGTCGCGACCGTTGCCGGCGGTCCGCGCAGTTAACGCGTCGTTATCGCCACCACTTTTTGCCCCCTCGTTATCGTTCGCAGTCGAACGACATACACACGAATGGAAAATCGCTTTGGTTGCGCTTTCGGCAGATGAAAATCTCAGCTGGCTCCGCTGTTCCGTGGGAAAGTGAGCCTCGTACGCCAGAAATTTCGATTTTTCAACCTTTTTTATAACGTGGAATCAAGAAACGAATCTGCCGTTTCTCGGGACAAGCCGCCCTTAAAGAAACGGTTTAAAATGTCCAACGCCATTAAAAGATCTAACGTTCTGTATTTAAAAAAATGTTAAGCTGATTAAATTATTCTTGTACCGAAACAGCAAATTTATAAACTGTCGACGTGGTATCAACGCTTTATAACATGAATTATTAATTTTTTTTAATATTGTTTTTAAAATAAAAATTATATCAATATCCCTGCGCGTCACTTCAAAGTGACACCCCGCCATACACAGCCGGTTAAAAATATGAAGTATATTAAAATACTCGATTAGTTAATAAAATCGCTGACAGAATTTCGCATTCGATAATTAAGTTCATAATTCAAACGACAGACCGTAACTCCATTCGCGTATACCGCATTAATATCTCCTATATTTTATTCACCAAACAGTCCGTGCCTGACAGGTCTGGTTTCCGCGGTAACTATTGATCCATCTTCGGAATCTCTTGCAAAAATCTATGATACAAAAAAAAAGAAACCTTCACGAATCCCCGGCGCCACGGCCCCCACATACCAATAACCTCTCGAAACGAACCGAAATCTCACGAGGGGCTACGATCTTCACCTTCCAATTTCCACGATTCTCATATCTACCGAACGATCTCGGGCTTATCGTTCAATTTGAATTATGACTCCGACGTGGTTGGCTCGTTGCACCGATAACGAGCGAGATAGACAAGCGCATCGAGTACCGATACGACTTCGATCAGTCCGGAGCAGTTAGCGTTTCGCGTATAGCGGAGCCCGATGCACCGGTGCATTATCGTGAAGTTGGACAGGAGGCCGTCTCTGAATTATGCAGCTGCAGGCGGACTCGAGCGGTCTGCTACGGAGCTCCCTCACCCCCCTCCCCCCCCCCCTCTCTCTCTCTCTCTCCGCGTTTCTCGAGGTTTCCTCCTTCCTTCCACTCGGTGCAACAAGACCCTAGGGATCGTGGCTTCTGCTATGCTGTAGTAGGAAGCTTGTCCGCCCGTTATGTCCCGCGATGCCACCGAAGACAGGTTTATTTCTCCCTGTTTAATCACTGGGAAACACCGGGCCTCTTGCATTCAAGCACCTCGGGTATCCGGAAATTGTTGATATTTCAACGTTGGCGTGGGGCGAACGGAAAAGTAGATTGGATGGAGGGGACTTACTGTTTATTTGGACTCAGATTTAGAGTTGCCTTCGAACGCGATTTAAGAAACACGAATAATACCGCATCTACGCATTCGCGCTCGTGATTCGCCTCGTCACTCACCGCATTTGCGAGTGGCATTCGCACCTTCATTCCCATAACGCGAATGACCGAGTACACGCTCGTCGAATTTTCAGTGGAATATATGTATACATGTGTTGTACATACAGTATGTATACAGATATAATGAGCCTTGACTCGTTCAGACTCGTCCCCAAAATATCGCCTCGGATACGAACGCTGCGAGCCACGAGGCGAATGACGAGTGAACCGACTACACATTCGCTTCGGCATTTGTGCGAGTGTGTAGATGCGGCACAAACGTATAGCGCGTAGCGGAATCCGAATGCTATTCTCGATTTCGTTACTATTCCGGGCTTTTTAAAATATACGTTGAATGCATCCCTTTCGCGAGAGGTGGATTACACGTTTCAGTTGGAAAAGGTACTTTCCTTAATCCAATCGCGAAAATTTGAGGAACGGAGCCATTTACTCTGCGACCGTGGAAAGTGGATCCTTAGATCTCGTTGCGCGCTGCTGTACGTTGGACTCGATCACCGAATTTTCTCGAGGCCGGAAAAAGAATAGGATCGATTCCGCGTGTAGGTATGCGAAATGCACATCTGACTGTTCGTCTCAGTTTAGATCGGTTCCAAATTTTTAGATCTACGATAGTTCGACAAGAATTGACGATTTATAATTTATAAATTAAAATAATTAATAAATTAATATAATTAACGGCAGAGAGATCCGGTTGATTGACGTAAAAAGAAATTGTTGGAGAGATTGGAAAAATTCGAGGGAGTGGACTACAAAAGACATAATATGACGAATCATTATTAACTACGTATTATTAATGAATGAATTAATCTTGGTCGAATACGTCGCTACCGTTGAATAGTTTATTCTATCAAAGTAATCGTTTCCAAATTCTCACATTTGTTTAGTCTTAAACCCATTTCGGTAATATTAATTTGTACATTCTATATGTACGATTTGGTGGAATTGAAGGGTGGGACTCACTTATAATAAATATCATGACTCAGGACGGATCTATTCAAATATGCCATCGCTGCAGTGGATCAAGCAATGATGTTGTAGCAAATTATAAATTAAAGACTTGATCAAGCGTAAGAAGTTATCTTCAATGTTTAATTACCTGCATAACTTTAGTCGATTATGTATAGATTTTATTGCTTATGGCGTACCTTTATGGTCACTTACATTCGACATTATCACACTTTAAGACGAAATAAAATATGTTTAAAAACCCATCAATCATAGATTTTCCAAAAAAAAATGTTGTTTGTGAACCAGATCGACGATCTTAATTGATTCGCGGTTGAACATTTCATATTGATGAACACGATTACTCGTTTTTATCGAAAACGTATCAAAAATAGAATAGTTAATTATGACAGAATGATTCTTTTTTAAACTATCATCTTCACGTTTAATATTTAATCGTTTGAGTCTTTCGTACTCCACCACTCCAGTTTTTCCAATATTTTAAACATGTTTTTCCTATTACTGAACCGCATATTTCTACTTCGTCCATTTTATCGTGCTCCGAATATCCATTCTGCGAATTCTGTGATTCAGCCTAATTCTATGTATGCGATCGAAGAGAGAAAGGCGGGGGGGGGGGGGATAAAGGGGGAGAGGGATTACGTTCTTTGGCATGTTACACGGGATCGCAGATAAGAACGTGAGATACGAAACTGGCCCTGATAAAGGAAATGATCCTTGATAATACCGCGCGTCCGCTTCTATCAACTATCTTCGCGCTAAAGTACGTTTGCGCTCGGGAATGATTGCGAATGTAAGAAACCACGATAGTAAGAAACTTGGCCTGCCCGTTACGTCCTGCAATCTCACCGTAGACAGGTTTATTTCTTCCGACTTAATTATTGCAAACGGTCCTGTTTGTTAAGGACATTTCCCGTCTACCGGAATCGTTTAAGCAGACGCGAAACGGGAGAGAACCGTCCTTTCCTAAATTCTCTCATCTACGAGCCAACGGTGATTGCACCTCGAGATCGTAATTAACGCTAACGCCAGTCGGACAGAGGAATTAATTAATTATTCTATAATGATCCGCGATATCCGAAAGGACACGCGATGAGTGGCGCCGTCGCTAGCGCGGGAAACAAAATGAAGATTTATGCGACTCGTCTTTTACGACAGGCCGTCGGCGAGCGAACGAGATCCCCGCCAAGATAGAAACGTTCATTTGCACGAAATTAATTAACGCGGCAGTCGCCAACTGCGACACGGTGGGAGCAATACGAGCCACGTATCCGGGAATACGTCAGGCTCCTCTTTCTTTAATTTATCGTTATTCGATGCAACAAACGTTACGCCACGTGTGCGCGCGTATCCCGCATTCACCGAAAGAACGACACTCTGCCCGTTGTATATTTCGATGTGGCACGCCACCTGGAAGGGTTTGCGTTTTTATCTTCTATCCGCAAGGAAACGAAGCAGTCTGCCGGGAGAAATTTATGCCGCCGATTTTCCGATACCACCGATATACTGGGTACGCCGCAAACGGAAAAGGTTTTCGAATGTGTGGCCAGGTTTCCTGCCGCGACGGCGTTGGTACGCCGGCAGCGAGAAAATTAAGAAATCGTTTTACGAGCCCCCTCGCACGGAAAACACGAGACCGTGCGTATATTCCCTACGGGATACGTAGGAAATCCCGTGACGTTGATAATCGAGAAACGCGTATTTCGTTGCGCCCGAAACAATAAGTTCTCGCGACGGGTGCTTGAGACGAGAAAATGCGACCAGTTCAAAGGAACTGCGTAATTACGAAGTTTATTATGAAACCAGGAACACCTTTACTCAAATTTTGTCGATTCTTATATCGTTAAGAAAGATATACCTTAATGTTGTATTTATAGTTTTTAGAAATACACGTTTCTCATACTTAAAACCGATAGAAATGACTGATTTGGTATTTCTAACGTTAATCACGGAACCAACGCGGAAAAGGAACGCCGAGAGAATGAAACTTAACGTTACGCGGGAACAAATTAACCGTACCTGCCGCGTTACGCATTTCCCAGAGTCGTGGGGTATCAAAGACTAATTCACAAAATGCTCTACTGCGAAACGGGAGTCTATCGTGGCACTATACGTATAATGTTGTTTGCAGCGACAGACTTTTACCATAAAGCTGCAAACGTGCCCCGAATGATAAAATCTTCGAATTTAATAAAATTCATAGATAAAATATCGCGGGGCTATGCATACAGTGTACGTATCGCCCACGTTTATTTGCATACGCGCGTAAAGTCACCCACGCTCAAAGGGGGTCCCGCCTTCGTTCCACCGTTCATGCCTACGCATTTTTCTACCCTTTTGCCGTTTTTTATACCCACCATCGAGAGTGCCTTTCCTCGAGATTGCCAGTTTCCGAGAACCTAAGGCGTTCTTAAAATAACCGCGCGCCAGGCTTTGTCATTAAATCTCTGCGATTAAACATTCTTGTTAAAACCAACGATTCCTATCTTTCCGCGGGGGACACGGAATAGTCGGTGAATCGAGCGAAACATTTCCAACGCGGTCGAGCGTGTTTCAAAAAAGAAATAGTATCCGTGGTATTTTCGCGCGTAGGATGGGAATGGAAAAGACGCGTAAATAAATGGCGAGCGTTCGTAAGATAGGGAACGCGCGTGAAACTGAAAATGGTACCGAGAGACGTAGTTTGAGCGCGAAGCACTTTACTTTCCGCGCGAGGCAAAGTGGATTGTTTTACAAGGGGATGGGTGGACCGGGTGACGCGAAGGGCGAACGGAGCTTTAAGAGTGAACAAACTTGGTACGCGAATGATCTACTTTGAGAAAGTCGAACGTTGGGTGCAGCGCCTCTGGTTGAACGAGGTTCTTTCACGAGATATTCGATTTGATCTTGAAAGCGTATACGAGCGTGTAAGACGCGAAACTTGACACTCTCTGCGGTCTGACAGCGAGCGGCCGTATACTACTGTTCCTGTAGCTCGTTGTAACTTGCCTCGTTAAACGTACGCCCGAGATAATCGCTGCGCAGTTCGAGTTAATTTCCTGGCTAATTAATAATACAACGCCCGTGCGCACAGTATTAGCGACAAATCCGCGAGGGCGGTAGTTTCGGGCTATTCGATGGGATAATTTTCTTGGTAAAGAAACGTACGATACGTTCCGAGAGTGTTGGAGTAACTTTCGAGTAACTATTAATAATATCGATCATGTTGCGTACGATGTTTCAAAAGATTCGCCGGTGCGTTTAACTTTACAGCACACCGAACACTCTGAATGTAATTATATTTTATAGTATTAAACTTATATTAATTAATGGTTTAAATTGTTCGCCATCAGTATACAGGAAATAAATTATTAACGAGGGATCAGGCTAAAAAAGTTGTAATAAATAATACATGTAATAAATGAAGTAGAAATGAAATCCTTTTCGAAGGATGGAACAACTTCATTAAACGAGTTTATTTATATTTCTTTTCTTTTCAACAAACATCACCGGCGATGCTCGTTGCAACTGAGTTTAATCCGTCTGTACCCATCGAACCCGTTAATTAACTTAAAATATTATTTAAAATATTATTTAAATTGTACCTTTCTTCGGACCACGCGGAACGTAACGAAAATAATCTATAATCTCCTAAAAGAATTATCTGGAATACTTTTCTTTTAGCAATTAAGATTCGAACGTTCCCGAAGTTCGTCGATTTTCTTTCCATTGGCGCGAAGGAACGCCTTCGTTTCATACTTCTCTTTCATCGTTTCGTTTTCCTTTCCAAGTTTTCACTGAGAAAATCACCCACGCCACGGACAAAGGAGGACATTTTAAGTTTCCGTAGCAAAAGAAATCTCTTAATTATCCCCAGACTGAGGGAGTTTGGGGAAGGGGGGGGGGATTAAAGAGAGCAAGCGTATGCCTTCCTCCGGACACATCGTCTTCTTCCAGTTTTTTTGTCCTCTCTACCCCGCAGCGACGGAGAATTTTAAATCTTACGTCTACAATCGCAGAACTCCGTCCTTCCCACCTTTATGCCATATTTTTTTTTTTATTTCCTTTGAGTTTGGTACATAACGCACACCGCCGCCGCACCGCGTCAAGACGACGAGTTCTTCGATCACGTTTCCGTTATTACTGCAAAAACTCTTACCGAGGAACTTCCACCGAGGGAAGTTTTTGCCCGCTGCCGAAATAACGATGTCGCGGATTTCGGAAAGTTTCGTGGCAGGAAGTTCCGCGAGGCGGATTCCGATCGAGGGCTTGGATTAATAATTGAGAGTTTCGACGTCAGGTCGAGTTTATGCAAACTTTGATTTGTGGGGCCATTTAATGCCTGCGTTTATACGTTTAACTTTATGCAGTTTGTATTTACGTATAGTTTCCATACGCGTAATACATTTACGCTCGAAGAATCAAAGATCGAAGTTTACGCGTTATCCCCAAGTTCTCGTAGTTACCAAAATTATCAGGTTTCGGTCTATCTTACGTTAAATTAATTAAGTCAGCGTAGGTTTGAATTAAGGTGTTTCATCTAAGCGATTCTCGATACTGAGAAAACAGGAATTAATGCAAGTAATGCAACATCTCGCGACTCTTTATAAAATCCCACACCCCCTCCCATATTCAAGTTTTGTAACGTAAATTCTAACTCAGTTTCGCATTTTTTGAGATTGGCCATGATGATTCTTAGGCGACGATATTTTACTTCTGGGGCTGAAATTATATTTCGCCCACTTTAGCATTTACCATTTACAAAGATTTTATTCTAGCATAAATTGTTTGACACTTTGAAGTTAGAATTAAAAATGTCGTTTTATTTTACCTATATGGAACGGTATAAATCTATTTGCATTTGGCTTTTTTCTCTTTGCAATTATCCTCGTCCTTAGGTTTTAAGCAACAGATTACCGACATATATCACAGTGCGTTACTTCAAAGTTACATGCCATCATAGTGGGCTAATATCCACGTTTGCAATCTCATCTTGAGATAACGGAAGTTACAAAACGGAGGGTTAGTCGACGGAGAAGCGGAAGGAATAATCGAGAAAACTTTTTGCAGAATATTTTAAGTTTACCCCGAGTTTACGTTCTACTCTAGAGGCAGCTCGTAAACTCGCAGCATATGTACACTCCATTTCGAGTGTACGTCTTAGCAGACTGGGTTATCTTACCTCTGATTTCGCCTTTGATACGCACTTACGGAAGATGCAGGACTACCAAACTAGCGCAGTGTGAATAATAGAGAGGCACGAGCATACAAAAATACAAACCAAATAACGAGCCCTCGAAACTCGAATCTGGTATCAAACGTAAATGCACCAGACAAGGCCTTGACTCACAACCAGACTGGCAAGGAGGCTCGGTGAAGTACTCCTTTTCGATTTAGATGACGTTTGAAGACGTTACAGTAGAGGGGAAGTGCGGCATGTACCCACAAGGCTAGATTGAAAAATTATTTTGTAAAATTTTCTAAAATAGCCACTAAGATATGAACAACATGAATCCACACCGAGATTCGATCCCGGGGCCTTAGTAATCGTACGCTTGTATAATGCAAAACTCGGAAACTTTCACCACGGATTTCTCGAAAACGATTGAGTTTTAAAGCTAGCCTTGTGAGTACGTGTAGAACTTTGCCAGTACTATGACGTGATCAAAGCTCATTTAAATCGAAGGGGGGCACTTCACCGAGTCCCTCATATCATATTTGTGGCATTTACTTTAAGACAGTGATTACAGATAGGTTAAAATACAAAAAATCGCTTAACACTTTACCGACAGGCTCGGTCAAGCGTTCTACTCGCACGCTACTGGTGATTCGGCCGTAAACGCTACACTCACATCGGCTCGGTTTAATTACATGCGCGATTACTTATGCATATGTTCTTATTCTTATGCCTGTACTACAGACACGTTAAACCAAACCTTGTGAAACTGCTTACTAAATACATTCTTCGCCCTCTGCTATTATAGGGTAATTAAATCAAATAACATATTTATACATATATAAGCGTCGGGGCAAAATAGATAATTAATAGGCTACCGGTCGGTAAAGTGTTAATCGCGTTCTTTCAACGGCGCTCTCTCGACTTCGACTGCCATGAACATCGGCACGCGCCAACGATGTGCCTCCTTTGTTTTTGACTCTGATTACGCAATATCTGCGGCGTAGGGCAGCGCGCGTCTCGCGCAGCATCCACCCGTTCTTCGCGCATGCATTCCTTTCACACACATACCACATTTGTACTCTCTCGTTATCGGTGCTAACGCGAGACGCATGTATCGCGAACATTCATATTTTTTGTTTTTATTGGAAATTCGAGCTGAAGAAATGCGTCAAACGTGCATACGCGTCCTATAATCGATGCGGATGGTATTCGCTAAACGCGCATATGCGTCCATAGCACTCAAAGGGTTAAATAATCACGGCAAATCGATGCTGCCGTTTGGTTTGAATTCTATCAACCGAATGTCGCTTTGGTCCCCTTTGTCCACGCACTTTGCGAATATTGTCACGTCAATAAATCCATTTGACGCTGTCACATGATCCCGCAAAACATTCGCGCTCATTTTTTATTTCGGCGGCTAGCTAACCGTCGTCACCAAAGACAACGAAGGCGCGACATTACCGTGACACTGCGACAAATCAAGAGCGTCCTATGATATTCTTTTATGTAATTTGATATTACTGATTTCTATTTCCTTTTTCAATTTGTGATCTAATATAATATCACGCTCCTTTAAAGAAGCAATCAATACACCGACCCCAAAACCGCGGGACTGGAAAGAGATCTTTGATTTCGTAATAAATCGAGAAAGAATAAAGCAGCGGATTTTAGGACTGACAAATGGCATCGATACAGGCCTCAAAGAGCTGAGAGAAGAGGGAATCGGTGCTTCTGTATTCAACGAACCGTTCAATTTTTTATCGCGATTGCCCCTCGAAGCGAGATAGTAATAAATCGTCGTTCGTTACCTCGCTGGACGAGCATCGTGGCACGAAGTAACGAGAGCTTATCCGCGAAGTGGAAGAAGGCGATCATAATCAATCCCTGTCGGTTGATTAATTAAACGTGATTTAATGTCGCGAAATGGCGGACCAGCGATACCAACGGATCGCCGGTAAGAGGATAATTAAACATTGCCCCGTAGGAGGGGAGAACGGGGCGGGAATTTTTTGAGATAATGAAACGCCATTGTTACGACGCCGATGGGGAGGGACGAAAACGATTTTTTATTCGGGAGCACTGTCGGGGGTGTCATAAACCCGTAACGATTCGTCGACGTTACCGTTCGCTTATTGTCACACCCTGCCGCTGCCGAATCCCCGATTTGTTATCTCGCGGGATGGATTTTACGGTTAGTTGGATCGAAGACAATGATCAGTCGTTGTAACGAGAATCGTTGAACTCGATTTACATGGCTGAGATATTTGCACGAGTAATTCCAAATCGTCAAATTGCATCAAACGACTATAGGGGATTCGTTTGATAATTTAAATTCCAAACATCTCGATAACGACGCATTTATGGGAAAAATGATGACTACAGAACTGTTGCTGTTTCAAGGGGGACATATAACTATTCTATTTATTTATTTTTTGTTTGGGATTGTACGGTTATTCACAACTTTCTCTTCTTTTTTGAAATAAAAATCCATATTTTCCTCCGCAGATAGTTATTTTATGGGGAGAAAGAATAAACTTTTGCATGTATTGTTTTATCAGACTCCGTTTTAAAAAGAGATTTCCGTTTAAAAAACAGAAGCTTTAATTTCAAAGAACGTTAAAAGCGCCCTGCAAATAAAAAATAAGTAGAATAATTATATCTTCCCTTTGAAACCAAGAAACTTGTGTATTCAACGTCTCTCCCGGAAATGGGTTGTTTTAGAGATTGTAATGCACAACGGGTGGTTGGCAAAAAGAAATTGAACTTTGGAGTTTAGAAAAAACCGACATTCAAAGGTTTTTATTTCACTGTGCAGTATTCGGGACTTGAATAGTGCGAGTTTAGATTTAAGACTATGTAGATGTGTTGATGGTTTGGAGTTCGAGGATATTTTGACTTGAGGTCTTAAAAGTATTCTGTCGACGGAAAGAATCGGTAGGTTTAAGGAAAACTATTATCTGTCGAAAAAAGAAGTGGCAGGAATGGTGAGTAGGATGTTTTTGGTGGAAAGTAAAAGACCAGAAGGACTAGGGATTTGGTCGATGAACTAGATGATAAGGAGAGAAGCGTAAATATACGGTTTCGTTTACCACGACCGATCGCAGTCGTCGACGATCGGAGGAAAAGGAGGATAGCGGGCTCGGCACGTTACGAGATATTTTGTTTTGCAGTTTTCAAATGACCATCCGGTATATGTATTGGTATACGTATATTGCGCTGTGACATTTTATGGATTACTTTGACTTCGGCGGAAATAAAATTTTACAACTCTCGCACGGATTCGTAACTCAGTTTACAACGAGGCAATCAAAATAAGTCGTTTACGACGATGGTATTGGTATTGTTTACCATGGAAGATTTCTAACATTTTCCGATACCAAACACTTGAGCAAAACCAGCAATCGTGTCATAGCGAGACACAAGTTTCTAACGCTTTCTCAGTTTTAATACCTGTATCGTGTAGCAATATGACAAAACAACCAGTTGTTAATGTCAGTGGCGATAAAATTGTTTACTATTCGAGATAATTCTCAATTTTTGCCACTCGATATCAACTTACTTAAGGGTAATCGACAGATCCCGCAATATCGATGCAATTTGACGTACACGCGAGTTACCGATTTAAATTTATCTGTTCGCCCAGGCGCGCAGGATATACCTGATTTACATAATGTATACCCTCGATTTACATAATACTTATAATATGGAAGACAACTCTCGTGTACGCTTACGTATGAAGCCCTTCGGGTTAAATTACGATCGGTCACTCCTGCGAGGAGCTACCGACAAATCCATTCCTCGTTATCGCGCGAAACGAATGTTACGCCCGGGGCGATAGCGACACACGCTACCGAAGACGATGATAACGATCGAAGGCGATCCACGCTAATTAGGCGGCAGATCGTAAACGATCGATGGTGGCAGAGCTGCTTCCTCTTGTACCGACAGGGTTTCCCGTAATTGCTACCCGATTATCGATTCATTCGATCCGATCGAACCTCGTTCCAAGGAAGACGTCGACGAACAAACTTCCCGATGCGACCTTACATTGTGATGTCATTCTCAGGTTTCATATATATTCCCCTCGTCCATGAGTGCAAACGTGAGGGAAGTAGATTGGGTTGGATCGAATATTGCTGGGTCAAAAAGGAATTTGGAAATACGTAACTGTGGGATTTTTATATGGGATTAGTTTGAACCGTGAGGTACAATAACAAACTAAAGTTTATGAATGTAAAAGAATCGGATCAAACGAATACAAACACACTCAGTCGTGAGTCACGACTCGTGACCCCGTAATAGACATTCATTCGTGGGAAACACGCAACGTGTTTTGGGGTGTTCCTTAAATTGACACTCAGTCATCAGAACGTTCGACGTCTTCATGTCTAAATCCACCCACACACTCTCCATGAATTCGTCACACGCAACGCACTCGTACACACTTATCCTAATACACAACTTATCGATTTTGGCACTTGGAAATAACGAGTCGTCGCTCGATATCGATACGCTGCGCCGAATCGGAACAGTTATTCGAACACTTTCGTTAACCTAACCACTCACGGACCCCACATAACGAATCCGTCTGTGAATTCTCCAAGTTCGGAATTTCGTATGTAATATCAAAGAAAAAGTTAGGAACATGGGACGAGTTCATTAAAATTTGTGTTAAGCGGACAGACGTTAAATGGATTTGTAAGTAATATTCGCTTGTTTACTTTGAGCGTTGAAATATGGATATAAAGAGCAACCTCTTGCCTCGGGCCAAGTACAAGTACGCGAGAACTAGTCCTTGTATCTTTTCAGAAATATATATTTTCGGTCAAGTTTTAATGAAATGACGTAGACGATAATTTAAATAACTATAAGTTCACGATGAACGTTGTCCTCGAAATATTTTGGCAGACTTTTCCTGCAACGCCCTGTATTCACATTGACAATTGTATCGAAAGGTTGTAAATTTATTGAAAGAGAAGTTTAATTGTAATCTACCGGACTGCTCTGACGTTTCCTGAATTACACGCCGAGCGCGTGGGGACTTTGTTTGGTTAAATAAGGTAAATTAAAGCAATTCCATCCTTCTCTACTTCCTATCAAATTAAAAATAGCTTCACGGTTCCATTCACCTCCATGCACTTGCCCCTTCCTCTAGTAATTGCCTGGCAGTATTTCACGATAATAGGGCTAGATATCAGGCGAGATGCAACGCTCTGTTTCGTACTGCTTATTCCGAGCGCCCTTTGAACACGGATGATTGAATGTATTGTACGTGTCTGTAATATGCTTGATAATGGAACAATTAAAATATCCGTGCTAATTACTCGACCATGTAGAGCTGGTCAGTATCGATTATTCTCAGTAAATCGAACATACAAATTGTTCGTAATCATGAAAGTGAGATACACCCGCAACGCTTCTCGTATTCCTTTCACATTTACAGAACTACGATTCTTACCGGTGACTATGCGTCTCATGATTTAAAGTCCTTTTTTATAATTTACTTACATAATTGTATAATCTAGTATGTAATGTACTCTAGCGTCCCGTAATTAGCGGTACTCCGTCCTAGGTGTGATTTTCAAGCAGGTTTGTCCTTGTCGAAAATGACCACGCCAATTATATTTGGGTGACACGCGACTTTCCGTATTGTATAATAGTTATGGAATATTAACATTATTAAAAAATATATTGCAGTAATTAATATCACAAATGTCAACCAAATGCGGGTGACGTGGTTTATAATGCATCCGTATTGAGTTTTTTGTAAACATAATTTTTGCAAGATACGCGAGTATTACTTTATCGGAAACAAGACCGTTAAATATAATAACTTCCTCAGACTCAGAGCACATTGTAATGTACTCGTACATACACATATTATGTTTAAAGGCTTTTATGGATGCCATTTTCGATTTATTTACACCGGGACTTTCTATATATTACAGTGCATACTGTAACAGTCCGTGGAGTTTTATTAGTATAGTCAAATAGCGCGTAACATTTGTTATATAACAATGAAGAAAAGCAACATTTTTGACGTCTTTTTAATGTGCTAAACAAGAGAGTTTACAAAAAAATATTTTTTCTACGGAAAATAAAAAGCAAATAAAAAGTAAATAAGAGAATTTACAAAAAAATATTTTCTACGGAAAATAAAAAGTCGGAGGAGGTTAAAGCGAGATAGAGGAGTTTGAAAAAATTAAACTACGTTCATATTTCCCGTAACGGACGTAAGTATTACGTACTCGCACGTCAAACTAGAAAATACTCTACCGAAAGGTTAGCGGAATTAAAAAAAATGTGAGCACCGTAGGAAATAGCGAAGATTTGCGATCAACCTGAATTTATTATTCACGGTTATTTCCTCCGAGCCATAACATATTTTGTCGCGCGAATTTTAGCGTTGTCATTTTCCTATATATTTCATACATTTTTCCGGGCCATCGCGCCAAAACTAATTTACAAGCGAAACATCTTTTGGCTTTGGCTCGGATCGTTAGTAAAACCGAAAAAACACATGAAAAAGGACCAGCTTTTCCTAGTTTTATCGGGATCAACATTTTTTTTTTTTCGGAATGAACGTACATTCGACTTTATTTTTGTTTGATGGCTGGCGAATAAACATTTTATTTTCAACGTGAGCTGTCCATCTCTGCATCAATACACCTTCCGACGAGTTAAGTGTAGCAATGTTCGTTTCACGCGTACGCGTTGCACGATTCGATTCCAAACACCCTCCAATATATTTTTTCCGCTCTATGCGGAGAAGCAATTGGAATATTTCACCAGCGATTGTTTGTACAAAAACCTTTGTTTAATCTGTAACACTCCCGCGCGATTTAAAAGATCTTTACGAACGATATATATATTTAATACACTGCAAAAAACTACGTTGTTGTTACGCCGTTATGACTGCGATGATATGCCTTAGATACATACGTCCTTGGACCGATGCACAAATGTCAACTTTAATAACTACGTAACAACGTTACAAAACAGCGTTACAAAAATCTCAGAATTAGCGTAAATCAGAATAATTCTTACCCATTAATTTCAATCGTACTAGCGTAACAGAAAAATGTATATTACCGGGTATATTACAATAGTACCGTGAAAGTGTTTTTAATTTAAATCTGCCGTGTTATGAGAGTACCGTGCGTATTGGAGGGTTTACTGTATGTATGTATAACTCGTAAAGTATTTTTACATTGCGCACGGGTACAACCAACTACGTGGAGAATTTTGTATCAAGAATCGCTGTTAAAATATTTCAATGGCTAATTTGTGGATCGTTAAAACATCGCAGGTTTCGGATATATTTCGGATAATTGAATGTCTGTCATATTGTCGTGACCAAGATACCAGAGTAGGTGTCTTGGCCCTAAGGTATTAGAAATGTAATGAAAAACGGGCGTTGTTCGGAACGGACTTTCCAAGAGATTCGAACAAATCAAAGTTTCGAGATTTATTTTGTAATAATTTACAATTTCGATTTGGCGGGACTCGCGGGAATGCGAGTTTTAGATTTGGACGATTTATGAATTGCGAAGATTTTCACAGTTTTAAGGAGAACTATTATCCTAGGAATAAGGATATGGAAAGAATGACGAGTAGTTTGTTTTCAAGTCGAAAATTCATGGGGAGAAAAGTAGGATTATAGATATTGTACGCGGCGATAATGATAAGTAAGCGAGAGAGTAGTGAATGAGAGGATTCGGACGAATTCGGCAGCGTACAAAATATTGATTATACCTACTTATGATTAACTTACAATTAGAGAAGTAAGGGGGTGGGGGCTGGTACATACAGAAATCACCTACGATACTTATCGAGAGAGAAATTAGGGAAATTTATTTCTCGAATGATCCCCAGTACTTTGTTATATCAGACAATCAATTATTTTCTTTCCTTTCGCAGTAATAAATCAATTTGTACAGTTCCCATCTGTTCGATACGTGCACGCTGAGACACGATAAAAAGATTATTCGTGTAATTTATCTAATGACGTAGACGGCCGAATAGCGCGAAACCACGCTCCGTTTGCATGCCACCCCGTAATATCGTGATTTTCGAGTCTGACGGGCTTGTTATTTCAACCGGTGTTCCGCCCTTGCAGGAGGGTGCAACCCTCCTCCCCCTCCCCCGCCTGGTCATTAGCCGGTTCTTCCTTGCAAATTTTCATTAGACCGCGCCTCGTAAAATTTCTCTTACTTTTCTGGGATTGAAAGTGTAATATTATTCTCCTGCTTAAAGTGCCGAGAGTGGCGAGCCTTGAGTTTAGCTCGGCGAAAGGGATGGCGAACGTTGCACTTTTACGACGAAATTCATAACTCATATATGAAGAATTTAGTAATAATAAAAACGTTATTCGACGAGAGCCACCTGAAGTTTTAATTAAGTTTGCGAAAAGTTGAACGTGAAAAATGCGAGAGGCTACAAGGTTCACTTATGCTCCGTTTGTATGACGATATGCGTTAAAAACCTACGTCGCGTCGTCGCAACGACGCACGAATGACGTAGTTTTTTCGCGTGCGGTAATTTTTTGGTGCCCATATGCGGATACATTCGGAACTACCGATACCTACATAGAAAGTTCATTTAACCTGGGATCCAGCGAAACCTTTGAATTTCCTTTTTATGGTCGCATTCATTTTCTACTCATTTTGCTCAAACGGACAGCTTTAAAAAAAAACTAATATCCCGGAGCGTAATAAACTATTATCGTAGATTAACCTTACGCACGGCGAGCATTTTCCTCGCTGCAAACGCAATCATTTTCATCTCAAAATGAAATGCTCCGCGAATTTGTGAATTTGCAATTCCGAGACTCGCTTTTGCGCAAAGAATATTCCACGTTTTAATACAACGTACGATGGTTCTGTGATGAAAAGCGTGAATCGCAGAACTCGCGTAAACGTCTGTGAGTTGTTACCAGGTAGATAGAAAAGTAGCTACGCATACATATAAGTATTTACATTGGTATCGTTAGTAAGGACTATGTCAACTCGTTCTACCTTGCAAATTCTCATTAGCGAGTGCGTGACGAAAATGCTCCACTTTTTCCCCGACTAAAAATACACCGTTCACCTTGTCACCGTGGTTCCAACATTGGCCAGTTCCGGAAGTTTAACTATACGAACGAGGCGTGATGAGAATTTCTCTTCTATAGTCGAATTTATTAGGAAAGAGACGTGAGGATTTTTCCAAGTTTTGATTGTCTCTCTGGAAGGGACCCGACGGCGTATAAAAAGGGATCGTGCCAAGTAACCATTTTTACCTTTTGTCGCACGATGCCATCTTCTGGGTTATCTTCCACGCCGTAGATTTACTTTGACCGTTTCCGTCGCGTAATCGTACTTGTGCGAGTTTTTCTTACACGGGGTGTTCGTTTAAAAATGTCAAACCTAACTATCTCGAAGCGAAATGCATTTTCAGGAAAAATGTTGAGCGCAAACGTTTCGTGGTTTCGAAAAAAATACGACTGTCCGATTTATTATTTACTTGCCGAGCGTTTTTAAGATTATTTAAGAGTCAACTTTATCCTTTCTAATAATAATCTGTGTTTTTCTGAGCAAATTCTTATTTTATGGGAAAAAAGAAGTAACTTTTTTTGAGTCATTATTTTATCGGCCTTGGTATTAAAAAGATTTAGAATCTATTAGACTCAACATTTTTTCCGAAACTGCGTTGTTTTCAAGATATTTAGATCAGAAGTTCTCAAATAAACACCCCGTACAATTGAGATTTTATTGACGAATTAAAATAACGCATTCGGCGCATAACTTTGCGTAGACAGGTATAGTTACTTAATTTTTTAATAGAGGACCGAAATATGTGGACAAATAACATTTTCGACTATACACATTCAATAATATCGCGACAAATTTTACATGTCACCGAACAACAGCCGAATTATTCTAATTTACCGGTCTTTTCAAACCAAAACTTACCCAACGCGCGTAATCCATTTTTAAATTGACAAAGTGATTCCGACGATGCCGGTGAACATTTTTTCGATGCACTTTAAACGGATACATAGTGACTATGATCTATGGGATCCCAAGATGGCACTCCAACTAAGATGATTTATCGTCTTGACTGAAATATGTAAGAAGCGCACCTTAACTATCTCCCGACAAGTAATTATTACGCTATAACGCTAGACCCGTAATTAAATGCATAGAACGTTTCGGCTCGCGTTCAATCCCATTTTACTAAAGTGCCACGTACTTCGTACCACTGCTGTCTTTTCCTAAGTAGTTAAGAGGGACAAGTAAAATTACTGGGCTTGCTTTACTCGAAAATGACTGCCCTTGCATACTTGTAAAAGATTTCAGAGTGAATCTTTACGCTAACAAATGGGATTAAAATGACAGAACGCCACCGTAATCGTGTGCTCAACAAATTTTCTGGAATTTGCTTGCAGTTTCGTTGCACGTAGAAATGTATGAAAATGCAAATTACATTATTACGGGAAAGTAATCCTTTCAAATCCGTCAAGTATAGGATTGTATGTGTTTGTGCCTATAAATTATATATGCAATATTCAAAATATTGTACGTGTGTACATATACATGTCTCGTGATTGGCTGAACCAATTTTGATCAAATTATACTCAAATTACCCATTTCGATCCGGCGTTTTCGAAGGGTATTACACTTTTTAAAAAAATATAATTTTGTAATGCGGTTTAGCTTATGAGAAAACCTCAATTCGTTCTCTCTTGAAAAGATACAAGGTTTATTCCCGCGTACTTGTATTTGACTCAGACAAAGGCCTTGTTTCTTGATTATACATAAACATATATGATCGTATAGTCGACGGATTTTAAACAATCGTGTAGGGAGATTCGGGTTGTAGTGAGGATGCCGATGTAAAACACAACAAAAATTAGAAGAATTTATTAAATGAGATTCACTCCCTATGGCACGCTTGAAGCGACACACTTTTTACGACTGACTCCTCGGTTTTTCCTTGCTGTTTTTATAACGCCTTACAAGCGCAGTATTTAGTTCATCCGCAGTGTTTTGTATCTCTTGTATCCGCCCCGTTATCGTTAATTCGGCAGCGGCACGAGAGTACGCGTCGCGCAACAATAAGAAATTCGAGGCGATGCATCGTTTGCACGTACTCCATGCATACATTCTACAACACGCTCAATCTACAGAACATTTATTTTACGGTACGTCATACAATTACCTTCCCGTAATGGTGTGCTAGTATTTACTACTGGCCGAGAGTGTCGCCAGTTTTCATTTTTGAAAATTTTGCAATACAAAGGATAAAGAATGCGCGCATTGCGCGAGTATCATATTTATTAACATGATTTCGCTATGGCGCGGGTATAGCTTCGCGGTGGAAAAGAACAGCGGATTCGTAACTTGTTATTTTGTGCATGAAAAATGGTGATATTTGCGAAAACGTTGGGTATGCTGAATTCTATACCCGCTATATGCGTATGTCATTCCAATTCTGCGCGAGAAATAAAATTCATAGTCAACGCATTTGGATCTGCGAGCGAAGGAGTTAAGGAGTTAAAATGCGTACGACGCTCATTAGTAGACATAAGGCATCGACGTTGTTAAATATGTATATTTTAAAAGATCCCATTTACGGTTCGCTTCGAAAAAAAATGAGCCTTTTTATCTACGCAAATTGGTTTACGCGCGATATAAAAATGTGCACGGGCGTTTATCATTTTCCCCAACCGCTTTCGTTCTACCCGGTACACATTCCCGGCGACTCCGTAACATTCAGTACGTTCGTGTTTAATTTGGTTTTTACAGTAAATTCTACTATTCAACGGAGATAGGGCACGTCTCATATATTTCTCTCTAAGCTAACGTCTGTGCCTCCCGCGTTGGTCATGTGTACAAGAATCTGCAAATTTATGTCCGTTTATGAATATTATAGCGATGTACGGGACATGCAAAAAGGGAGGGATGTTGTCCGAAATGAGGGACTCGTCGTCAACGCGTTCTCGTAAGAATTTGCATATAATGCGGCGCAATTCGAGGCTCGCAATTGCGGCGCTTTTTCATTTCATTTTTTTGTTCCGCGGCATTGTTCCAATGAACGGGCGCAGCAGTGTACGTATTTTGGGAAGCATAGAAATACGACGAATAGGTTTCTAAATAATTCCCCTTCGATATTGCCCAATTTCATCGCGATCGACGTTGTTGGTTTATTACATAAAATATTATTTAACGTGAATAAAAAAATACTTCTCTGTGCTATGCCTTAGCAGTAATAACATATCCTATTAAGATAATATACATATCGCCGCGTAAAATCAATACCGCCTATCTAGCATTGAAAACATTTTACAGGAGAGACAAGAGACTGTGACAAAGCTAATATTTTATTGATATATATATGTACACAGAAATGAATTTCATGCACTTAAAAATTATTTCTTTAACTATCCGTGTTTTGCTCTAATTACAATAAAATATAGTAAACGACGATGTTACGGAGCCATAGAAATCAAAATGTCTATTTCGCGAAAAGCGTCAGATAGGCGTTATTGTTTGTTACGCGACGATATACATATAAGATAGCGAGTGGACCGGGGTGTGTGACTGTTAGTTTGAGGAATGATGACTGAGATGTAAACATAGTGCCGAATTTTATGCGCAGCAGTTAGTTTAGTGCTGTTATTTTTTATACCGGGCAGACGTTTCTTCGATTGTCGAATTTGAAGTAAAGTTCGGAATATATGTATACAACTATAAAGGAGCAGAATCATTTATAATAATCCATATCCAATAGACGTAAACCAAAACACAATGATAGCGTTAAATTCGAAGGGGTGTGGAACAGTGGTAGTCGGTGGTAATTATTAAACTTACAAGTTCCAAACTTTTTCCAAAGTGTTGAATTTCCAAATGTCCAGAGCTCGCACCGGTAGTGCGATCGGTATAACATACACGTATAAACGAAGCAGTGAAGGATATTTGTATGAAATTAACTCGACAAACATTAATTACCGGGAGTTATTTGCATTACGGACAACGCACGTCAAATTGAACTAAAAGCCTCGTCTAAAATGAATAAATATCCTCGATGAACGGGGATACCGATTCACACTCAGCATCCTTGTGCCAATAATTGTTTTTAAAGAATTAATAGACGTTACCTCTGAGTAATTGGTTAACGTTTACCTGCGCTGCTGATAACGAAAGTATCAGCGGGTAGCCAGCGAGAGAAATTCCGATAATGGCTCCGCCATTATAGAGTCCGTTACGTTGCTAATGAAATTTGGAAGGGGTAATATAATATTCTAACAAGATTTGCCAGCCGAGTTAGCGAACGCTATCAAACATCGAGGGTTGTATTTAAAATTATTACTTCCAGTTTACGATTACTATGAAACAATTAAAACGTTGCTGTAAGAGCGTCGGTTATGCGCAACGATGTAAACGAACCTTGTTAAAACGAAGTAGAAGCAGCGCATCGAGCTTTGATCAATGCAACCTATCCGCGCAGTTACCGCAACTTTATTCGCATACGCCCGTTAATTAAAAATGTTGAATATACCCCTGGGATGCTATAATTAATAAATTGTTCATTTAGGCAGGAGTTCGAAACGTCACGACGCGTAGACCCGATTATACGGTTCTTGATCGAGCAGCCTTGCGACATACCGTTACATGGGCAATAAGACACCTCGATCAACATCCTGATAGGCCGCGTTGATTTAGGCTTATGTATCGATCATGCGGTAGACTATCAGCTTTGCTGTAACGGAATAGCAACTTGCTGTACGATTCGGGGATTGAACCACTTACCACGTTACGTCTCTATTTCGATGATTTCTGTCACCCATTAATGCTAACTACCCGATAGGAATCGGTATCGATTGGATAGTATCGCATTCGACACGACACTAATCTCGATGTCAAATTAGATTCGTTGCGTTGGAAGTGTTCGACTCGTATGCGCGGAACATAATTTACATTTTTCACAGTTTCAACGAGCTGAAAGTACGCCAATGAAGTGTCACTGATTTTATTATAATCATCGGTCAATGGATAAATTGGTTTTGAGTATTATAAGGGAAATGCAACTTTTTATCGCCAAAGGCTAGGTATTAATTCTGCGCTGACGAATATTAGTCATTGTTGTTACTTATGGAAGCACGTAAAAATTCCTGGAATAAAAATGATGTCGAAGGAGATTTTTCTCTATCGCTATTTTTATGTCGTCGAAGATTCCTCGAGAATCGTATTTTCTCGTGCATTCATAAGTAACAAAGATATCGAGGCTTTTCCCATTTTTAATTTATCGAGAAACCTTAATTATCAACTCCAAAGAAAATGCATCGAATATACGTATTACCTTTAATCTCGTAGTAAATCATGAATTTAATCATCGACCGTTCATCGTATTTAAAATATATATACATATATATATAAATAATTGGCGTTATTATCTGGTCGTTATATATATTTTTATATCGTTATAACGACCAGATAATAACGCCAATTATTTTTATTTACATTTTTTATTTGTATATGTGGTATAAGTTTCAAGAAATAGGTTGTATGTGACGCCGCTTTCTGATTGTACGATATTATAGCGTCGCGCGAAAGATAAACACTCGGCGTAAGCGACCGGGCTGACAAAGAGCTCGAGAAAACCAATCGGAGAATGCGTGTGAGAGAAGAGGAATGAAAGAAAAGACGATCGGTAAAGAACGTAGCGAAAAGTCAGTCGAGAAGTAGCGTTTGAAACGACAAGTCAAACGTGGCGTGCGTCAGTTGTATTTTATTTTGTCAATTTCCATCGTAATCCAAATTATCTCTGTTTTGTTTATCTTGATAAATAAATTCTTTTGTTAAACAAAATTCAAGTATCCCATCCATTCCAACATATGTATAGTATGATTTAAACCTTTAATCTCGTATATTCATTTAAATGAATTCAGATGTAAAGTAGGGTTAACGAACAAATTTGATAATTAGATTATAGAACTGCCGCGTATTTCATACCGTAATTCGATGGGGTAGGGTAATAACAGGTGCCTACTCACGGGTAATATCACAGCAAGATACCAATTCCTCTTGATGGAAATCCGCGTAAACAAAATTTGCTCAATTTCCGAATTGTGGTGATCGGGCGCCGCCGTTGCTAAACTCGTTGCGGGTCAACAGAATGTGTACTAACATCGCTGTAAGCGATTTTGAACCAATTAGTCAATTTCTTGTTCAGCTCGGTTCCAAGAACGACTATCAATTGACAACTCGTTAAAAGCTGGTTCGCGAAATGGCGTGGTTAGTCTGAGCGTTTATCGATATATCATTGTAGTCGAGGAAACGTTAATTAAAAGTTAAAAGATCAAAGCATTATTAACTCGCCCTAGTTCATTAATCGTGCGCGATTCTTCGCGTATATTAATCTTCGCTGTTAATATTAAATTTTCCATGTGCACCGGGTTTTATTAGTTCTGATAATTACACTGTAATTTTAAATTGCAGGCAAGAACAAATACAGTCGACGGATTATAGTTCAAAGGATTTCGCTCTGTTCGGGAGCTTTGTTAATTAAACAAAATGAGTACAAAAATTCAGGTTCGATCAATATTTGACACCACGCGTTCAAATAAGCTTACAATAACGGGAGCGCGGTGTGCGCGTCGCAATTTTTGTATTTGCTTTACGCAACCGAACAAATTGTTAAGCCCTAGAGATAAGGACCTCCGTCAGAGTCCCAAGGTTTTCACAGAAAATTCCCAGCCTGTATTTGACTTTATTCCTATCATTTAAAATAAAAGCTTCGCTAAAGTTACGGTTTTCTCTTTCAGAAATTCCTAAATCACAAGCACCAGGCAGAATTTTATATCGTGTGTTGGAATTATCACACCGTTCTTTTTCCGTTGGGTTTAATTGACAGCCAAAGGTGGAAATTTAATATCCAAAGCTTTTCCTTCAATCTGTCGTAACACCGAACGAAGTTGAAAAATAGCGGTAAAATGAATTTGCAGCGCGAAAAAATTATTTTTCAACAGTCTACGTAGCGATATTACCGGATCCTGCCGAACGAAAACAACGAGTGTCCTTAAAACGAAATCACGGCGCTATCCTGAAAGTAGCGGGGATTGATTTAAAACATTTGGTCACTACTCGGCAAGCTTGAAAATTAAAGTGCCCCCACATTCCCGACTACGGTTGAAACACAAAGACCAGACTGACGGTTCTCGTTTAACGCAAAGCTGAACATCGCGAATCGGGTAACGAGGTTATCGCTCTTAGGGGCGCCTGTTTCCTTCCACTATCAAACTGTTATTCAACTTTTTTCCTTTTTCCCTTTTCAACCGAGTACGGGAAAGTCTTCTTATCCTACAATTGCCGGAACATTTAAGTCAAGCGAGTATTATATAATAGTTGTTTCGAGCACGGAGCTGATTTTTGTTTCGTATTGTCCGCATAAGTATAACGTAATGAGAGGATGTTTGTATTTCATAACGGCCATAGAAATCATTGCTCTTGTTAATTCCATTCGAATATATTAATTATATCCGGCAGTGGAGTTTGTTTTTGCATCTCATTATTAACATTAATAAACCTTGAAGCGTTCAGACTTTTCTTTACATCAAATAGAATATTCAAATAAGGCCCCGTGGGATCGGCGTGGCACTAGGTGCAAACCGTATAGCCCTCTTTATTTTTCCCGTGGAAAATGTATTGGAAAACTGTTCATATCCAGCGCTGCTCTCGCACGCGTCGTTACGAAATTCTCAATTGATCATTTTCTTCGTATTCTTATCGTTACCTATGCAATGCTTCTTCCACCGAACAACGAGATTCGTTAACTATTGCGCTTCGTTTGCGGTAGCAAGAGTATTGATTCGTGCACGAAGGCACGAATGTATTGTACCGCATAATCCGAGAATTACTTCGACCACCGTTGCTCGGCGACAGAGGTTGCGAATATAGAATTTCCCAAATCGCCACCGCGTTTGATTCATTTTCCAGCCTTCGCGAAATATACATGTATTTGGCGGTTGGGCTGTTTTACCGTTCTGTTAATTAATTACATTGTCCACCAATTATCGGTTGGATTAATTTTATAATTCGTTTCATGCGAAAGCATTCTCTGTTAACCCTCCTCGCTACGAGATATTTACGCAACTTAACCGGTCGAAACTACATCATTATTCGCAGATTGAAATAGTTTATTTGGTCTAGAATTTACAACGAGTATTGGTTCCGCACCGTTCAAATAACAGATAACATTGGTGTAGAATTGTCATGAATTATTTCTATTCTCTATAAAAATAATGTTCATTGAACGCATAATCTTGGAGTTGATAAACTCAATGGTGCCCGAAAGACTGTGTCAAATTCAAAAATAGAAATTTGGAAAGATTCAAAAATCAGAAATAAAAAATTCTGGTTCATTCATAACTTGCGCGAGCCTTTCCTACAATACATACCCTTTAAAAAAATACTAATTTAGTTCGAATATGGGTGGTGAAATATTAATAATAATATTAGAAAGAAGAAATAATTAACTTAAATATTTTACTACTTTTCCGTTTTGTACGTCGATTGATATAATTGTCTTACGACTTAAACTCATTTGCCGATAAAATCAAATTACTTTTCCGAATCACGAACCAATTCTTTGAAAATCTCAGACATAACACATTTTCCACGAGCACCGTCGGATCTTACTTGTTTGGTGGAACGAAAATCAATTGTCACGTCCCGTCGTAGACTATTCCTTGGAAAAAAAAACATAACGATTTCTCTGTCTCTCGACAATGCATTCGTACAAAAAGTATAGGAGTGGTTATCACGCCGATTTGGTAACCAACATTTTACTGTACATTTTTTATATAACTCTATTATTCTCTCGCGAAATCGAAGACTCGCGTAACACGACGAGGCGGGTTAAGCAATTAGTTACATCATCGACGTTGAACGTGGTTGATGTATGGTCCTCGATGATTGACGTTTCGAACGTGACACGTGACATTTAAACCACAGGAACGTTGTTCAACCTGTCGACGGGTTCGAAAGGCGTTCCATCGTGACTGAAATTGTTTGGCTTCGCTAAATAGATTTCGTTCGATATTAAGGGACGGTACAGATATTTTTTTGAAGTTCCCAACGCGTAGTATCGACGGCACATTTTGATTCGTGAATAAAACAGAACCATTTTCTATGGCACTTGTTTCGCGTTTTTTTCCATTATCATTTTCCAACCCAGCTGTCCAATTCACTGTACAGAATAATAATAATAATAATACTCCGATGTAAATATACGAATACGCCTGACGTTTCCTCTTTGAGTATTATATCCTTGGATTGCCACTCGACACAATTTCCCCGCTGAAATTCCGTGAAACAATTTCAGCGCAGGAAGGACGTCACTACGAACACTGAAAAGTAATAGCAGCTTTTGATAGTGAAGTACGCGAAATCAGATTTAATCGATCTTTTTGCAATTCTCTCCGCACAATGGCTATTTACCGAACTCTCCATGGACGAGGATTTGGTAAACAACCATCGTGTACGTATCTACTTCTTCTCTTTCCATTTCGCTCTTTCCCCTTTTGTTTTCAAAAAATTCCGCTAAATTCTGAAATTGTCTGTATCCCGTAGCCATCCACGGCTACCTACCTATTTCGTTCGAATACCATCCGATTATCACTCTCGACATTAACGTTCGAGTTTCCGTGACATCGGCCGAGCAAGAAATGTCATTAAGTTTTTAAACTATTCTTTTTCTCTCCTGTTTACTTAAATTATTTACGCGAGCCCGTTCTGGATTTATGAACTTCTTGCGCGGGAGCAAGGGAAGCGCACGGAAACTCTGATTTTAATTAAATTCGCGGCATTGCCCCGGTTTGTGTTAACGAGTCGTAAATAACTGCAACGCGCGTCTTGTCTTTCCTTTGATTTATACCGATGAAAATTAAACCTATCGAATCGAACCGCGAGAGGCGAGAAGCGTTTCTTATGACCGAGGTTAGACAACACCGATCTCATCCTTCGTGCCGTTTTAATTGAATTGTTTTTTTTCCAACCGTGATATGAATTCTTGGAGAATCTTGATGAGATATTATTTTTCTTTGAGCGTTATATGTATATTTTTCTCAGTAGCAGTATACATACACAGAGGAGTCCATTTACTCTTTCTATCTGGATATTTTTTATTCGAAAACAGAACTTTATAGAAAGGAAATTATACATTGTTGTACGAGTGTCCCAAAATTGTACGTTATCCGATCTAGAAGACCAGCGTTAATTGTTTTTGGTGCTGCGGTAATTCTAATTACTTAATATATCTCACTTATTTTTGGAGCAATGGCGAAAATTTGTTTAGAAAGATCGAACGTTGTTGGGGGGCCATAATATCGGTTATGATTATTTTTTTAGGTGAAGGGTTTTTGCAGATTTCAGAGTTAGTTCCGTTGAGTTCAATTACGATATTTAATATGATCGGAGCTGTTGTCGGACCCTGTATACATATGCATATCACCAATCGCGATTTATGTTATCATTCTATCATGGCATATTTATCTTTCTCTTTTTCAACCAAAATTTGGCTTACTCTCAATTGCGAATATCTCCATCGACCATAACGCAACATTTTCGATGTTCAACGAAGGAGATGTATTAATATCTATTTGCTTAATTTTATTTATCCTCGATTCGTTATTTTTATTACTTTCGTAGCCAGAAGAATAAGAAAAATAAAGAATAATAGTACAATACGGAATGTGATATCGAAGGAGAAAAAAATTAACGTCCAGGTCGGTCAGCACTTAGCGTAATGCGGGGGTATGTTTATCGATGAATATACAAATCTAGTTAATGCCTCAGACCAAGATTCAGATAATATGGGGATAATAATGCAATGAAAGATCTATTTAATATTTATGTAATTATACAAACGAAGCTCCAGTTAATATTTAGTTAATGGCATCAACGAAAGCAAAACGCATATTTGTGAATACCGGTCAACGATAACTTCATCAAATATCGAATTATACGTAACGTTTGCGCGATATGTAATCATTAAATTCACATGAACAGCTTCTACCGTTGCGCGATACATTATACATATGTACAATACATATGTACATATAGGTATGCGGTAACCGAAGGTTCAATACGGTGCATTTGTCACGTATGAAAATTGTCACATCGACGTATCGTCGAGTATTATCTCAAGGGACGGTACACAGGAAATACAGATTTTTCCCTCTACCTCGGGGCTACTCCCGAGGGATTCGGGAGTATTGAAAATATTCTACCCTTCCGGCCATTCGGCCGTACGGTATTCATTGTCGTCCCACGTACGTATGTACGTGATAAAGCGCAATGGAAGGGTAAGACGACTTTGTGGTTTGCGGGGGCGAACTTTCAGACCCCGAATCGGGAATATCGAGAGAGTACTTTGCCGCATTTCACTTTGTACCCGAGCCTTAGGATTAGAAACGCATAATACAGCCGTGAATCCTGCTGTATTTGTGATCTCCTGAATTATTTTTCTCTATTCTTCTCATTCGATATTTTTCGCGTCGACGAATCGACGAGAAAAAGATTTATAACCTGGAAACAAATCAAACGAAGAGCGCATAGCGTTTAATAGACTGCGGATGTTTATGCAAAATTCATGTTATCCGCACTGATGTCTTATGAGACGAATAATATGGTATGTAATACGATACAATGTATTCGCGTACGTGTCATTTAAGCGAAATATACATGTACGAAGTCAGAAAATAAATTTTAAGAAGAACTCTCTAATCAAGAAACATTTCCGCACGAATCCCCGTTTTTTCTTACCGATCTCTAGCAAAACATGAATTTGCTTCAGCATCGACCGTCTAATAATTACATGAGAATCATCATCGGTACACGAGTCTCCTGCAACGTTAATAAAAATCCGTGGTACATTTAATTGATCTAAAATCACGCTCGAAAGCTTCTCGCGGAAAAGTGCTTCCGATCAATATTTAATCGAATATAAAATATAACGCGTATTCCTGTCGGTGCTCCGCTCATCGCCCGCCTAACGAAGTATCCGGAAAATGTTCGAATATAACGTTAATAAATGGCCGAGTTCAACGTCCGTCGGAAATTTGGCATTGCACCGCGCTTAATAATAGACCGCTGCTAAAATCGTGTGGCCTAACCCGCGCCCGAAGTTTATTAATCATTCATTGTCAGCCGCTAATTTTATTAGCGCCGCCTCCCTTCCGGAAAATATCTCGGTTTCTCAGTCTCGAAGTAGCTACTCCAAATGTCGAATCAGCCCCTCCCTCACCTCCCACGCCACCCGCGAATGAACTTTCTGATTAAATATTCATCCTCGTTTCCTCGTATAAGAATAGAGGCGAGTGTCTTCATTTGTCATGCAGCGGGAAATCTTCGTTGAAGTAGCGTGCGCTCAAAGGTTTTGCGTCGGGAAGTATTTTCTACGTATTTCAGCGTTCATGGCGCAAATAGATTCTTAATGCGATAATCCCGGGCGGGCGCTGAAATCAATTTCAACTGTCGTTCGTCCCGTATACACGTTGATTTCACGTTTCTTTATGAGAGGGGAAGTAGCGTAAACGTTGGAAGGTTTGGCGCTCGCGCGTGTGTCTCGAATACTTGAATCCGATTGCGTTATACGCGCTATATCGTAGGATGCGTCGCAATTTTGTTTATACTGTGTCCAAAGTATTTAATATTCCGCGTGCGATTCCTCAAGAGCGAGAAAATTCAGTTCTGCAACGGTTCGAGCGTTTTCTTTAAACTGTTCGTAGGTATTATCGACCCTATTATCAGGAACGGATGGATCGTTTTATCCGTTGACGTGTAGCTTCCAAAATAGGCTCGAAGTAACAATTTCCAGATCAACGGTCTTCCAATAGTATTCAATAATCGTCGAAGTTTGTTTGAGTAGCGGTTATTCGTGTCGCGAGCGCGAAATTTATTTTAAGGGATACGCGAGGATTATTTATCAATAAACATACCAGTTCCATTTACTACTAGTTTGCTTTAAATGATATTGTATAGAAACGACTGTGTTTATCGCTCGATCAATCTATTTATCCGTTCATTCGTGTTAAACGAACCGCGCAAATTATTTATAAATAAACATGCCAATTTTGTTTATTATTGTGCGTGACCATCGACTGCCTACGAACAAGTTCTATTTAACGATTAAACAAACTCGATTAACAAATCTAACTGCGAGGTACTCGCAATGTTATAACTACGAATCATTGACAATTTGGGACACCAGAGTCTTTGTTATCTTTTCATTGTAAATTCAACTGTACAATGTTCCTATCGTTCGGTTTATGTGATTATACCACTTATACGGTTGTGAATCTTCCACCCCCCGCAAACCGTTCTTTATGTTAAAAGTACGCAATCCCTGCGAATAAAGTCAGTCCTAACGGCAAAAAAAATGAACTCGCCTCATAAATCATATTTACGGCGATAAATGAGATACCTGCTATGATTAAGCGTAAAAACGCGCAGCCCTAAATTACCGTCGAACGACTCATTCGAGCAGTATCGATAAAAATAGGTAGTTTAATGGCAAATCGGCTGCGAACAAAGGCCTGCCGCGTTTCGCTTTTTGACGTACTCCGGAAGTCACGTGTCGTGGAAGAAGAGATTAGTGATCGTCGAACACGTTAGCTCAATCTGTTCCCAGCAATCTTGGTCGACGCGCAACGTGCGAGTCATTGGCTTCGTTCCGTTCTTCCCTCTCATTTGAAAGTATTATCGTTTACCCCACCCCGGCCGACGTTTTCATCCCCTTCTTCTTAGCCGCACCCTGCCCATCAACTAATTGCCTTGGTTCTTCGCCGCACCTTTCTTCGTGTTTATTTGCGGCTCACGAACGATTTCTAACGGCATTACGCCACGGACAGGTACAAATTACCGTTCGATTCACTCGACCAGGGCATTATTCGCACGAAACTGTATTCAAGCTTCGTTATTTTATTTTTGGTCGCATTCACGGTTATACAACCCCTCCTGTGCGGGTCTCTGGAATATTATAATTAATTTCGCATTTACCTTCCATTGTTGAATATTTACTTTTGCGCAACACGCTCCCCTGTTTTTTTTTGTTCTTTCGTTCCCCTCCTATCGTTATGCGATTTTAATGTATTATTTGACCATCTCGAAAACCCCTGTTCGTTCTTTCCGGAAAAGGTCTAGTCTCGCGTACTTATACTTGACCCGAGACAAGACCTTGTCTCTTGATTCGCCATTGTGAATATTATCTGTATACACCAGACGAACAATTTAACCCACGCATGGTAAATTCGTTTAAATCAATTTTTTCTGCTTACCTGTGTTCATGGATTATTATAATTAATATCTTGATAGCTCTCAGTGTTTAATGTTATTTTGCAAGTAACATTTCTACCTTTTGCTTTTTTCATTTGTTCTCGCGTTGCTATATCAACGCGGACCATTGGAAATACAAAATGTGTTACACTGAAAATAATTCGAACCGGTAGGCGATTGATTTATTCTTGAAATAGTTATATTATTGTAGTATAAGATATCATTTGCCATTGTGAATGTTATCTGGGTACACCAAACGAACAATTTAAACCACGAATGGTAAATTCCTTTAAATCAATCTTTCCCGCGTAGGGTGATGGATTATTATAATTAATATCTTGATAACTCTCGGTTGCCCAATGTTATTTTGAAGTTACTCTTCCACGTTTTTTCGTTATTTCGTTTATTCTCGCGCTATTTCACCGCAGACCATCGGGAATAAAACATTTCTCTTCACTGAAAATATAATTCGGTCTGCAGGCGGTTGATTTGCTCTTATTTTAATTTCAATCTTCCCAGCCAACCACCGTTCTCTGCTTCCGAACGATTGTGCCAGTTTAAAAAATTTCTCGCCCGCTATCCCTGGATACGCGCATCCCCTTGTGGCTGGCCGTAATAACAACCTCGGAATTCCGCTCGGTCGGTTGTGCACCGTTAATCAATGAAAACGTATGCGCCTGCACGTGCACGTAGGTGCACGTAAATACACATTTCTTGAGTCGGAGGAGGCGTATCGTGATAAAAGTAGCGCAATAAAAACAACGACTGCGGTTATATGGCCCCCGCGGGATCGAAAAACGAAGGGACGTGACAAATGTTGCACGCATTCAATTTACGTCCGCGGCTTTATGACCCCTGACCCCCCGGGAAATACGTATACGTATTGAATTTCTTTCGGGGAATCCTGTATTTTTACAGTGGCCCTTTCGTTCGCGCGATGCTCGAACGTGACAAAAACTTGCAAAAACGTGGGAAAAACAAAGAATATGGGAATCAACCGAAAAGCCGTACCCGTTTTCAAGCCACTCCGGAGACGTTTTTTTTTCTTCTCGCGGCGCGTGAAATACTTCCACCGTCGTCACGGCGTTTTGTCGGGGAAAATACATTTATTCGTTGCCGAAACGCGGGTCGATTCGTTTGGCTCGCAATGGCTGACAATTAGCGTGCGCTTTTTTATGCGTTTTAATTATCGCGCGGGGTGTCGCGTTTTAGAAATGTTTTCGCGAAATTGTTTCGGGAATGGGAATTGCGCAACGCCGTGCCATCGCTCTCGGGTCGATTCCGAGATTGTCAAATTTTTAATCAACCATCACGCGAAAATACTTTCCTTTTATTAAATAAGGCGAGTTTTAGCGTAAAGGATGTAGTATTCGCCTCTGCGTCTCTTTTTCTTCAATATCGTACATTCCATATGCCGCATTCGGATTTCGTCATATTCATATTTCTCATCTCAACTGCGCGAAAGAATTTGCAGTCCGATGCTAAAAACGAAAATGGAGGAAATTATGAAGAAACGAACAAAATAATGATAAACGCGGTAAAAAAAAGAAACAAGAAAGGGGGGCGGGGAAAGATATGAGTGTAAACGAGACAGAGGACAGGGAAAAACGGCAAACGCGAAACGCGAGAACGGAATAAAACGCGCGAGCGGGACGGAAAGTTAAAAACGTTTCCATCTAACCATTCGTCGATCCGCCATACCTCCCGCGTTTCTCGGTCCATCTTCGTTCGTTTTATTCCGACCCCCGCGGCGCGTGAGAATTATACGAGTCGCTTCATCGAGGAACCGAATTTTAAGACAACCCTCGCCATCGCGAATTGCCGATTGTATAAATCGAGTTTCCGATCTAGTTCCTCTCTTCCGGTGTTTCTCCTCGCGCTCCGTCTCACCCTCGCTCTGTCCACCTTTTTCCTCTTTCTCTCATCGAGATGAGCTACCGAATCCAAACTCATCGAGGAAGATTGCATCCGGATTGCAGTGACTTTCGTTCGGTGTAATGCACGTGTCCGCGTACGCGTGACGATGCAACCAGAGAATCGCAAAACTGGGTTACTCGTCCAGTTGCTAGGATACATCGAAACTGTATTCTCCTTGGATGCGTGATTCGCAATTGGCGGAACATTGATAATAGGAGTCTATGATCACGCGCGCCGACGCCATACTAAATAGGATGCTGGCCTAATTAATGGTCTGTCCGTGTAATCAAGAGACGCCAAGGCTTAGCTAATGCTTCGCCGGGCATACCGCGTAATTCCAAAATTGTATTCTCGATGATGTCGCGCGTGGTGGACAGTTGCCCGATGTCGGTATTTAGGAACGATTGTTTTGTACGCTCTACAGGAATTCTCAAGAATTTTATCCAGCGATAGTTCATTTTCCCCCCGACGAGGCGACATTTATTTCGACTCATCGAAGCGGTATCTAGACAATCTATGTTAACCTGCCTAGCTCGCGGTTCGTTTTGTTAATAATGTAATTGTTAATATGTTAAACGCCCATGTTGTTTTGCTTGACATTTCGTTCACGTCCACGCCTGGCCTTCAAGTGGGTTATTTGCGGACTGCTGCCTAAACAAACCCCCTGTTCCGGTTACAAAGTCAATCCCGGAAATTTTAACTTCGAGCAGCGAACCCCTAATTACTTACATTGTAAAATATATTTGGTATATAGTAAATGGATTAGCGCAAACGGTGTGCGAACCATGTGCTCAGCAGCAGTGTCCGCGCGAGGTGACATATCTGCACCCCCAGGTTTTACACCCCCGGTTTTTCTTACCTCCGATTTACAGGAATTCAACGGACTACCCGCTTTAATTACCCCGCCACTAACAATTTGCGCCAGCTAATACTTTTAGTTATGGTAGATTCTATTCCCACTTTTTAAAATATTAATTTTTAAGGAAGGTATGTCTGAATCTTCGAGTTCGTTAACGAAATTTCAAGATTCAGAATATTGTATCACTTCGAATGGGATGGAACTAAAATCGGTACTCCTAAAACTCTGTTATTTTCCGTTATTGTAATACATTGCACAGTTCTTATAAAATGTGGGGTTCGTGAGTTTTCATTTCAGAGTGTTCGAAGAACCGTTGCGATGCAGCGAACGATGCAGATTGCCGATCGTATTGCGTCATAGCGACGGCTAATCTCAAGTGCCGAAAACCTATAGGCTATGTATTTGTATGTGTGTATGCGTGTGGCGTGTGACGAATGCATGGAGAGTGCGTGAACGAATGCAGAGGGACAAAGCGTGCACGAAAGGGCAGAGCAGAACGCACAAAGACGGCGAAAAGTTCAGACGTATTTGACGAGACGAAAAAGTAAACGCGCACAGACGACGAGCGTTTGAAAGACTGAGTGTCGATCAAGAAGTTAGGACTGAGTGTCCGCATATTATATTTTTTTATTTTATATATTAATAAATAAGTTTGTGTGTCACCTCACGGATAAAAATAATCCCTTATTAAATTCCACATAAAATATATAAACATTTGTTAAGTGTTTGTTAAACTTAACGACAACGCGACTTTAGTGTACGTTTGTACTTACATTACCCAACTATCGTTGTTCCACCTTAATTTATCGGGCACCCGTGGATGAAAATCATCGCAAGTGTGCGAAATCGGGATTGCCCGCGAAATAGACTCGTTTACATGCTAGATCTAGACCCCACACGCTCAGCCTGCTTGAATGAATTTTTTCTATTATCCCTATTCTGAAAGCTTTGATTGAACAAAAACTGATGTCGCCTAAACGAAATGTTCGATTTCACAATCAGTACGCAAGGACCGACACGCGTGATAGTGTAGCATGAACATGAAGTCTACAGCCAGTCCCCAGGGACCGGAGTGGCGTTTAAGAGGGTATCGCTATGTAAAGTGCTGCTTTGCAGGTGATTTTTAGGATGGAATAAACTTTAACCTATTCGTGTTTTCTTTCTGAAATTTGTTGTACACGTTTATTGCTCCTTCAAAAGTATAGTCAAATTAAAATCAAATAATAAAAATGATTGTCATGTGTATTTGAATGTAAGTTTGTTTGGATCTGTGCGCGGAAAACAGCTGCAATTTGCGGTCAGTGTTTTGGACGTTATGTGAATTTTTTAAAAACAGCTTAATCTGTATGAGCGCGTGGTGGTTGGTACCGGATGAAGCAAAAGAAAAATATTGACCAAACGGCGACATGCTAAACTTTTATTATTCATTTTTCCCATTTTTCTGACCATTCCACGAGTTATATTTATATAAAAAAGGAATTTCCAACTTAATTCTGCTATCAACGTTGAAAAAACAGTCTACCAAAAGTGTGTTCCAAATCTCAGCTCAATTCGTTGATTGGTCATTGGGATACCGTTGTTACAGATTTGAAAAACATAGTTTCGAGAAACACTTGTTTAGTGTTTTAGTCCTAGCATTTCTACCCTGTGCGACACAGCTGACAACGCGTAATAACAACGTTCCGTGAACTTTCTGAAAATGCGAGACTTTCAGAGAATGCATACCGAAAAAAGGATTTTTATGACAGAAAACAAGTCACTTTCATAAGTGCGTAAGTGCGCGAAATCAGCGAGGAGTTAATAACCCATTTGTAACGATGGGTGATTTAGTTCGCGTGCCACTCCATAACACCCGAGTAACTTCTAAACGCGTGGTATCTCACTTACTGTTGCGCGTGTACGCTAACATTTCTATGTACCATGCTTGTAACCTGAATGTAACGCGTGTACGACTGAACGGGCATTAAAACGTGGCGCGTTGTAATTACCAATTTACGAATGTCCTTTTAGTTTAAGCATCGTTGGTATAATCAGCTCCTAGTCTCTCGGTGAATTTTCTAGAGAAAACGCTTTCGCGGAATTCTGGAAGCTCTCACGTTTACGTTCGCTCTCTCCTGGCCTATGGAAAGCGGATAGAAAATTTAATAGTAGCGCAAGAAAATCCAGGGAGACAGATCGAAGTTTTATTTGTTTCGGCAAACGAGCTTTTGCGACGCGAAGCGAAAAGTCAGAAACGAAGTTTCGTGCTGGCTTGCCGGGTCGAATATCGAATATCTCGAATACTTTCCTCGGCGTCTAAGCGATTTAAATCCATTTCCGAAAATGGAACAAAAGTCGCGCTATTGGGAGTTCAGTTGTAACTGCAACGACATGAACGTTGTACGAAATTTGCGTCGTGCCGAATCGCAAACTTCCCTCCGGCGTCTCGATATTCGTTGAATGTTGATTTTTTCGCGACCCCACGAATTTCCTTGGTATTTAACACTAATAGCAAAAACCAAGGGTTACGTTTTTAACGTCACGTATTTCTCCATCGAGGATCTCTATTCTCTCCTGTAACGCGGCTAACAAATTTACAATACCGCTCGAAAAGTTTCGACAAGCATTACGCGTTGTTTCTACCGCGAAACAACTTCTATGGATCCGCAAACTCGCGTTAACAAACATGTTACTCGCAAAACGCGTCTTAGTTTCAGCTTCCGTGTTGCGAAATTTCGAAAAATAGTGAAATGCAGATACGTCGAGATATTTAGTTACGGTGTAAATTACCAGACGCCCTTTCTTTTCACGTTACCGTTCCCTCAAACGAAACACGGAATTACGGCGCGCATGGAATACACAAACCTAAGGAAATCGCCGGAAATCCTGCTTCGATAAGCCCGCAAGGTGAAGCGGGAAAATTTCGGCGAGTTTAGGGAAATGTAGGAAGGTCCACGGCGAAGGAGCACACGGAACCCATGGAAATCCGTGAATCCACGGCAGTTTCAGCTGCCGCGAGGTTTTGCTGGAAAAGTTCCTGAGCGCCGCAAGCCTCCCCCTCGCCCTCGTCCTCTCGTGAAAGGACATTACGACTAACTCGCAGTCGGAGTTTTATTTTGATTCAATTTAACTTGCCGACGATTTCCGGATTTACTCGACCTGGAAACGCGCCGGGGGATTCGTCTTCGTCGGCTTTCCGGAATTAATCATTCTACTTTCGGCAGCCGCAGCCTTCCCCCGCGTTTCCAAACGGTAGGAGAAACCGCGTTGCGATCACTAATTGGAAACCACGGAAAATTCAAATCGTAATCGGCGCAACCTTGTTTGCTCCCACGACCTTCCCGCCGTGTAGGAGCATCCTTAATCCGGTAGCGAGGTTTCGCTGAATTTGCCGAAGAACCCCGACCCTCGCGTTTGAATTATCAACGTTAAAGTTGTTGCTTTAAGATATTAGACGTGAGCTATTTACGCTTTCGTAAACCCTGTACGTCCTCGATGTTAATTTTCCCTCGTAGTTTCGTAAAACTCGCGACTCCGCTACAGGGAGCTTTATAATCACCGCGATATTGTGGTAGAGGATGTTGCTTTTTCGAAGGTTCGAGATAAACGATAAAAATTCTGTCCGTATGGTAGAATTAATTACGCGTCGACACGAGATATTTCCGAGCCATGATTAATGACAATTGCCTATCCAATTTGGGCACACATATGTATGTGTACATTTAATTTTGCAACGGAGATATTGTTTTAGTCTCCAATTCATTTTTAATTACGATTTTAACCGAATTGCCATCTAACGGTATAATTACGTTCCCGCTATTGCGTTCTCTCTGTGTTTAATTCTACCTTACCATTTTAATAACACACGGGTGGGCAACACTTTTCTAGTAAATTAATTCTTTTGCTACGATTCATACCCCTAATGATAATGTCGTTATCTCGCATGGCATGAACGTTCTATTTCCAAGGTTTTATTATAACAATATTACAAATTTGTATAATTGCGAAATTCAGTTCTTTTTGTCGGAATTTTTACCATCAACGTTGCTCCTTTATTCTACGCATAAATGTAATTTACAAATGAGTAATGATACGCAGCCGTTCTTCCGATGTACTATCCTTTTCGCCGTCATAATTAATTATACGAATTAATTAATAGTTACCTGGTAACGTATCGATTCTTTCAAAAATTGCTGATACCGTCAGCCATAAAATTGCCAGTAAGAACAACGATCGCAAAAATTGTTGCGTTGCAAATTAATTTGAACCATGGAACTGAGAATACGCTGGCGTTATCTGACGCGAAATGAGGGCGCAGATATCCAAATTGAAAAATGATCGATTACGTTGTTCGTCGAGGAATCGATTTTGCTTCTGGATCGAGCGTTCGCGTTTTTCTTTTCGATATTGCACCTCGTGCATAGATACAGTTATCGAGAAGCGGGTAACTAAGGGGTTGAAGGTAGAGGGGGGGGGGAGGAAGTTGAAGAATACATAGAAGTTTTCGGTTTGAACGAATAGAGGAGGTGGAATTTGGTGGAAAATCGTTGAGTTCGTGTGCCCGATGCTCGGTTGTTCTCGAACGATGATAAATCACCAAAGGACCGTGCATATGTGTGTATTATCGTGATAATTACGTTCAACGGTGAAGATGAATGGGTGGGAAAATACTTTATTCCTCGCAGCCATTGACAACATTACGCCCCTTAACGGAGTAATTTCCATATCTGTTTGATTCGAAACAGATTTAAGCAGGTCTATTGCCAGTTTGTCCGTAGTTTACTAAATGGAGTAGGTAATCAGATAGTATTAATGGTAACGCGTAGCTATTAACAGATGCGAATAGTAATGCTTTGCTATTAATGGTGATAACCACGTTAATATTAATCAAATTAATTGTCCGTAACTACGGTACGGTAAGTCACGCGTCATCCAAATATGGGTGACGAGGTGATCAACGCGTTAACAAGGGACTCGTAGATATTACGATATATTAATAAGTAGCTTGTAATTATTAATACACACTAATAATCGGTTTATGGCTGTTAATAGATATGAATAAATTCGTAGCTATCGACGTGGATTATTAAGTGGCTTAGAAGTTATCGCAGATAATTACCGCGTCATAAATCGCAGGATTTTAACATACTTGATTTGAAAATATGTGGGTTAACGAGGACTCGGAGCGCATTCGTTTCGAACCGATCGAAAATTACTAAACGACCGTACAAACCCTCTCCACCCCGTCGATAATTACATCCAATTACAGAGATCAATGATCGAAAACATACCGAAATCTGCATGGTTAATTCAATCGCGTTTAATCATTTCCGGCATGTTTATTCAGGGCGTAATTTTCGCGCAATAACTTTACGCAAATCTAATCGGACCTTTCGAAGATTGCGAAACAGTGCGCTTTGACGCGCTGTTCGTCACGTCCTCCACATTTGGGTGACACCATTTGGGTAATTATCGTACCAAAACACACGCGTCACCTAAATGTGGATTGCGTGGCGATAAACGTGTTGACCAAGTTAACTGCGGAGTTTTGTTTTAAGAATCTCTCACCAAGTGCAAGATCAAGCGAAGACGCGTATACACGTCGAACGCAAGACAAATGGTCCTATTATATGTACATTATCGGAGAATACCAGATGCATTGGAAAAAATAATCAAGTTAGCTTGTAAAAGGTGATGCATTATACGGGGGATATCCAATACATACAACATACACCTAAGAGAATGAAATTTAAAAAAATACATAGCAATTTTATTTAAACACATGTGCGATATAAAAGAGACAAACCCTAAATGAATTTTTGTATTTCATGTTATTGAAATGTTTAATTTTTATAGAGAATGGAACTTTTCTACTTTACGCGTACTGCGCTTTGAAATAAATCGCTAGACCTTTTTTGACCGAATAAATTCGATCGGAACGGGACAGCGGTAAGTTCGATTGGCGAAGAACCTTTGTGGATTCAAGGCCGAAATTCTCTTATTCGCCACTTTGATCGAATGAAAAAAAGCGATTGATCGCGCAGTTAAAGTAAAAAAAATGTTGAGAGATTTTTAGACTGCTCACGATCCTTCTCTTATGAATCGTCTACCATTTCGAAGGGTAAAACTTTTTCCACTCCGCTTAATTAGTTTTACTTCACGAGATCACTTTCGTCCTACAGATTGGCTTTTGTTCTTTTTTTGCACAATCGCCGTTTCTCGAAGACTTCTGCCATTTAGCTGTGAGATATAACGAACAATTTTTTATCGTACAAAGATACGAATATCTCCGTTTGCGTCCGTCTCTTCGCTCTCCTATTTCATTTCGTGCTGTAGCAGAATTAGGTTAGGAGCTATGTACACATACGTGTTCTGTTTTTTTTACAGTCACATACGCGGGGACATTTGTAACTGAGAATTTATGCGACGTTACATTGAATTCTATTCTTTCGCAAGTACTTTTTAGTTACGTACTATCGGTTCATTTTTTTTACTATGAATTTGTGGTATGAATTTATTTAGTTTATTTAATATGGAGGATTATTTGAAACGGTAAATTGCATTTATCAACGCGTTAAACGCGGAGCTGATTTTGTTGTGTTTTCCGTTCAGGTGGCAATCACCTGTCGAGCGCGAGCGTTGAGCTACAGAGTATAAACAGAATATAACGAACGCATCGTGGTTCCAACATAGCTTCAATGAAGAAATTCCAATCTAGATCAATAGAATTGAATAGAATAGAATCCATAGAAAGAGTGTTCAATTACTAAAAAAAAGTTGGGGTGCATAAAGAAGGTATTATTCTGAATGCCATAACACAAACGTAAAAATGTTCGGGCACAAAAAAGCATGAAAACCAAAAAGATCGGCACTTTTTGTAATTCGTGCAAACCAATCCACATCTTTGTTTACAATGTTACAATAAAGTCCAGGAAACATATATTTATTTTTTAATCCTTTGCACTCTCGGCGCCTTTCCGAGTAGTATGTACCAGCAACTTGACGACACTTTGTCGCGGGAATGTAGACCTAGGTATAACTCTTGAACCAAGTAATGTATTGCAATGATGTTTGATTTATACATATGAATTTATGGACATCGTGGGTTATATATTTTGCAAAAAAAAAAAAAAAAAAAAAAAATTGTTCTTGTAATCGGCAGTGTGGTATAATCTGAAGCAATCCCTAATATGCATTGCTGGTTGTTTTGTTGTCTTTGTCGCCTTACACTTTGTTTGAAATTTCTAATTGTAAATTACCAAATCACAAAATTATATTTGTTTATATTTGTCAAAAGAATTACTTTTCCGATTTTCTGACATATCAGTGCAGGGATCTATCTGTACCTATCTTTTTTAAAATATTATCTCGTTAACTATACCACATGGTACACAATGGCATTCTTTTTTGTGCAATTTTAAGAGGATAACATCAGAAAAATATACATATATTACCCAAGAAGTCGCGGTGGAATAAGTTTATCCTGCGTAATCACTAATAAACTCTGCTGTCCTCTATAATGTGAATATACAGTAGAATCCCGCATATCGCGACAACAGCTTTCGTATAACGCAATTTTTCACACAACGTAGGATCCGAATTTTACTCGATGAAATACACAAGATTTTTTGCATACGCTAATAATGTTTTTGTAACGAACAGGCGCGTATGTGCCATTTATGTTTGAAATATCGTCCCACTTGATAAAACGGAGAAAATAAAAGTTGCCATGGCAATAATCATTCCAAACGCGTAACTTTGGAGAATACGCGTTATACTAAAAAAAAATCTCGCCCTGGAGGATTTCCTATGATGCAAATTCGTACAACGCGTACCGCAGTAATCGTTTTATACGTGTCTACTGTATTGTGGGCGCCAGGCACCGTGGCCGCCTAAACGGAAAGTTCACTAGGAACTGACGTCGCGCTTAACACGTTAAAGTGCGGACAAATAGCTCATACAGAACTTCAGTAACGATTCGTTCCCGACGAGTTCGGTTTCGATTTTCGCGCACGAGTTCCGAAAAACACACGTAACGGTTATTGAAAAAGAAATGAAAAAAAAAGTCGCTTCCACGCAGAATTCGTTCCGTGCTTTTGACCGTGAATAAGTAACACGTCCTCGCACTTTCTTTTATATCCGAAAATACGTGCGTATACCGCGATATATGTTCTTGCGTCACATATAATGTTCTAGTGATAACACTTGATATCGCGTTGTAAACAAATATGATGGAAACTTTTATAACTACGCACTCGGTAACTTCTATGCACGAGAATTCTCGCGACGTCATATTAAATTCTTTTGATGACATTTCTAGTCTCACGTTATATCGCATTGTATTTTTCCGCGACGCACAGTTTCCCTCATTAACTTCGAACAATTGTTTGAGGTTTTATACATATCACACAATACGCGGCACGAGCGAGGAAGTGGCTCCCAACTCGTAACAATAGATTGGTTACATTCAAGTGCGATCGTTGCACATGAATTATGTTTCCATTGTTGCCCGGATGTACGCATTTATTTTTTGACATTGAGTTGAAGTTGAAACGGGCCTGGGTAATTTACCTACGAACGATTCTAACGGATAGTAGATGTTCACCTATGGGATATTAAGTGATCAAATTTTAAATTAGTAGATATATTTACCGTTCATAAAAGTAGAAACACTTTTATATGTATTTTGACACTCCAACGTTAAGTTTAAGGTTGCATTGTAAAGAATTGTATAATGTATGGTAATTAACTTCGTTGTTTCGGAATATAATGTTTGTCCATCTTTGGAACTATTATAATCGTGGAATTAATCAACGATAATGGGAACCACAAAGAAAAAGTAATTTTAAACACTTTTGTTGGATTAGAAATTTCAGATGGAATAAAAGAAAAGTGTGGATTGGTTTGAGCAGAACGTAAAATAAAATATATATTTTTCGTTTACGTCAATGATTGTACGATGATGCCTGGTATGACATCATAAACGACTCGATCCGGCGACTGACTCACGATCGACTCTCGATAAAAATTCCTTCTCGACAATGATCCCAAATGCGGAGTGTTCAGCCGCCTAACTTCCCTGCTGCCCAAAAACTGACACACTGCCTTCACTCCTGATCTCCGCAACTCTTTATGCTTCTCAGGTCATTACATACCTGTACACGCACACACATTCAACACGCTTTTTCCACGTGTCGCCTGTGACACCGGGCATCGGGACTTTTACAAATCTTTGGTTTTGAGACACACATCTCGATCGCCTGCATCGACATGATCGGCCGCTTGCCTTACTCATCGCATTCTTATCAATATTTATATGAATATTCACACACCGTTACACGCGACACTCTTCAATCTTGGGCACGGAGGTCCTAAATTTTGCAGAAGAAACAATGTACACATTCTTTCAAGTCACGAATCGTTGCTAGTTCTTCCCATCCCACACTTTTAAATTGTTAAATTGCAGAATTAATAGTGTTTAATAACCTTTAATTATGTCAAGCCGTTAAATTGGAGAATTAAGAGTCTTTAAATAATTTTTTAATTGCGGTCGCGTTGTTAGATCGTACAATTCATAGAATTTTAAGATAATCTTTTTATTCCGCTCCCAGAATTAAAAGCGTTTTGACATAACTTCTGTAAGATAGTTAAAAATGGGGACAAAGGAACGTGGATCTGGAAATGTCGGTAAAGGAAACGTCGCCACCAGAAGCGGTGGTGGGGAGAGGAATAGCAATAGGTTAGCTATGGGGTGATCATACGAAGTACGAGGGTGAGCGTACGAAATAGAAAATATAGCAGTGTAGTAGTATCAAAATATATTGTTTAGAAGCTTGAATGTGCAAAGGGTTGTTATTTCTAACACTTCTTAATTATGATCCTCGTTCGCACTGTTTAATAACACTGGTTTTAAATAGTGAACCTCAACCACGACCGTATTATAATCTCGATATAATATTCGAAAAATTATATAACAAAGATATGCGCCTGAAAACAAATCAATTACTATAAGTTACGGAATTTTAGTCGGCGTCCCCTTAAATTTTTCTTCAAGTCTTAATAGTGGGGACCACTTTATACGTGATCGTAGTAATTTTTAATCGATTGAAACGTAAAACGTTGATTTCTCGATACGCAATGTTATCGTTACCAAGGCTGTGATCACCCGTGTCTTTGCACATCGATCCAAGCGGTGCCGCCCATTCCACGTTCGGACGTTCAGGACTTCCACGAGAAGATCCTTTCGGCGGATATAGACGTTCGCGGTGCTCGCTTCATCCTGCTCCTTGGAGGAAGTTTGTATCGAGTCAAAAGAAAACTCCGACCGGAATGCAACTAACACATCTGCATGACTACCCCGGAAACTTCCAACCGCCCGACCGCAACTTGACCAAGATTCTGACTGCGACGCCGGAGTAGCTTTGACTCGAGTCCTTCGAGCGTAAAGTCAGTGCTAGCAGATATATTCATTGGCTTCATTGTTTAAACGACGCGTATCGTGGAAGAGATATAACGATAATTGTGTCTCGTTCCCCTCGGTACAGTGGACTCTTAGTCGTGTTTACACTATGCAGCAGTATGCCATTTGGCAAGGCCAGTTGACAAAACGGAAACCGATGTAGACATCGACGTTGGAACGGCGTTCCAGCTGTCAAAATCCCGCCAATCGTCATGCTAATTGGAATGCGCATAGTGGTGCAACCACTGGTTTTGCCAATTCGGCATTTGTCAACTGGCTTTCCCAAATGGCATACAGCGACATAGTGTGGACACGTCTTTACGTTTGTTTCGCCCAAAAGTGGTAACGCTCACGATTTTTTAGCTCCCCTAGCCCTTTGAACTTCTATGTCGAGTCTGACCCGACATCAATCTTTCTCCAGCAATTGCTACGTCGAGTCACGTTCGATATTTTAAAATTGCCACCGATATTGTATACGAGGATGAATCCGAATGTAAGTGCAATTATTTTTTGTCTCTGGAACGAATGAAGCCTGGAAGTCTCTGAGGTCCTACGTATTTACTTGGAGTCTTGTGGAAGTATGAGTATCATAACATGTATGACCATCATACGTAAGCGTAATACGTATGAACGGCACTCCACTCCATAAATGCACTATCGAAGAAGAACAGGCGGATCAGACGTAGCTTCGTGAGCAACCAAAAATCTTTTTTCAAGGACGGGATACGGAAGCTGATTGCACGATACCAAAAGTGCACTGCCGTGCTTCCGTATCCCGTCCGCGAAGAAGGATTTTTGGTTGCTCACGAAGCCGCGTCTGTTCCACCTGCTGTTCCTCGATGGTGCATTCGTGGAGTGCAGCGTCCATACGTACGACGCTTACGTATGATACTCCTGAGTATGATGACCCTGGGTGACCCTGTTTTTACCGACAAATCACTTGACCGACAATATTTTCTGCGACACGATTTCACCGACGCTGACTTTGACCGTATTACATATTGATTCACCGATAGATTGAACTCACCGACAACCATTTCCCGACATTGTTTCCGCCGACACTATACTTTCACCGACACCGAGTATCTGTCAATGTATTTTATTATGTTACGATTATACATTTATTTTATCAATCAATATAACTACAATTTATCAGAATGAAGCAGAACGTATTTAAGTTCCATGATAATTTATCGTAAACATTACGAACGCTCTGTGTTGCTCGAAGTCAATGTTGGTGAATTAATAGAGTCGGTGAGAAGAATGTCGATGAACCAATATCATCGGGGAAATCATTGTGGGTCAAGTAATTTGTCGGTGAAAATAGGGTAACCCGATGACCATACGTATGATACTCAGTCTTGGTTTATTCCCCAGGAAACACAAAACTTCCTTTACTTTTTGATTCACTCTCGTATATAAAATAATGTGTATGATATTTCTAAGTTCGTTTCTCTTGCATGTATAAAATAAGCATAAAACATACAAAATAATGTAGAGTTGCCGGACAGAAAATTATAAAATAATTCAGAGTGCACAGCGTTAGTACCTATCCTCAGAATTGTATAAACAATCAGTAGTAACGCCTTAACAATAACGAGTCATTTTCGTCGTTGTCGAAACTGAAGATAATAATCATCGCGTTTCATTCGGCACCGACTGGGTTACAGGCTCTCCAAATCGAAAATTAAAAAATGTTGTGGTCTTTTTTAAAACTCGATGCGCGCTCTAAAGCTTTATCGGTAGGAGCCCGTGATTTTGTTCGATGTAATTTACGAGTCCATCAGAAGTGCAAATGGATATAGGATTTCGGAAATTGAATTTCGAATTGTAGAGAAGTTGCGTTCGGTCCACGATATAAATTCCAGTTAATCCCTGTTAATATTCTCCCTTTCGAGGCTTTGCGATAGAAAATAAAATTTTCACTCGACGAGGATAGACTCAGTAAAATTTGATTACATCTATTATTCTAATTTTTGATACGGACGAAAATGTCCTTAACGAACCGGAGCATTTTTATCGTCCAATTACGAGAATCTACCGAACAAAAGGAAACGATAATACGTTCAACGTGACATTTATTTCTCGATGCCGCACACCTTTTTTCCCCCACACGTTTTTCAAGTAACGCGTCGAGCGACGGGTTTTATTTGAGTTCGCCATGATCAATCTCCAGGCACACGCGAATTTCGATTTCGCGTTCGAAAATTGCAGCCATTCATTTCGCAATGCCGCGTCGTTGCTAATAAATGAAAACGGTGAAAAAAATTCCGACCGAACAATAGCTACGAAATGAGGAGATACGCGTTCCCATTTAACACATTCACGTGTACGCGTGCACGAATTTCGGCCTGTGCGCACGAGAAACAGGAAAACAGTATAAGTATTCGTGTGAGGCGAGTTACAAACGACGCGTTCAACTATCGATAAGTTTTCATCTAGACGAGCGCGATTGAAATGGTTACGACGAGAGGCGAGACTGACGCAAACTTGAACAACGTTCCTCGAACGAGCAAAAGTAGAACTGATTTGAACAGCGACGTCAACTTTGAATCCAGCCGAAAAACAATCAAACGGCCGTAATCAGGAGTAGCGGCGGTAAAATCTCTCCCCGCCGTCGTCTCGCGATCGTGGCTTTACATTTATGCAAATCGGATTGATTTATTCGAGTACCGTGCGCGTCTAACTCCGCTTTACGAGCGCTAATTTTCACAAAACGTATTCTCCTAGACGGTCGACGAATCTCTCAAAATTTACTCGCGAAGAAAATCACTTCTCCCCCGGAAAGTTTGAGTCTTCCCGCATCGAAGCGAAGCCTCGTCTATTCGGTGCTGTTAGAACTAAATTCTTTCTACTCGTTCGAAACGAGAATTTTCTAAGAGCGAAAATACGAGTTTCATGATCGCGTCGTTGAAAAGAATCCGCCGACGTAATTCGTCGTGAGTTTCGCGTCGGGAGTGACGAGCCACGTAAGACGGCGTCCCCTCTTCGGCGCACGACTTTCTTTCGGAATTCGTTCCAGGAATTCTTCGGGAAGAGCACGAGATCCACGATCCACGAGAGCTTCGACTAGAGATCAGAATGCCTATAAATATATTCTCGATCGTCGAAGGAATCCCGACGGGAGGATTGCCGGGGAACGGAAATAAGTAGGGCCTCGCGACACTTTGCTTTTGGGAAAGTCTTTTCGGATTTCTTCCTTCAAAAATCGACATTGTAATTGTTCGTCCCGGTTATGGTATGTCTCTCGACAAAACGTTTCTCGAAGTGTCTGCTAACCGAAAGGGTTCTGGATAATTTCTGTTGAAATACTATCGGGCCGTGACTTGATCTAGAAACGCACTATTGTCGCGTCACGCGTGCTCGCGTGCTCGCGTGCTATCACGGTATCTCAGGTCACGGGAAAAAACTGTAGATGGTGTATTTTACACGATTGGGGAAGAGTGTTCAAACAAAACACCCCGAACTCTGATGAAGGCAGGTTGGTGGGTTTAAAAAAAAGGTGTATTTTACTCGTATTTAAATGTATCGGCATCACGCCCTCTTCACGTCACATCATGGATTTCACGCGTGACAGCTCGTTTTTTTTATACCTTAAAAGGTAACACATTTTGGACTCACGTGAGTTCATGAATTCACGGTTTTATCGTATAGTGAATCGTGGGGCATCATATCGCAGCGTTTTTACAATCGTTATTTTCGACTATCCTTTTTCAGTGCTGACAGCTCTCCGATGTTGACTATTCTGTTTATTTATGTCCTTTTTAATCAGTTCACGTAACTGCTGCAACTGGCACTTTCCATTTTTGAAACTAACACGACACTGGAGTGATCGTATAAAATATACTGGGACAACTGAATCAATTCTATGACGCGATAAAGCATGACAGTAGTGTGTTTTTAAACGTGATATCACGGCTTAAATGTGCCAACGTGACAGCATGTGAGCTCACCAGTTTTCCAGTTTTCTCCGATTGGTGGGGGGATACCGCTTTTTCGTACCGTTACCAAATTCACGCGCACAAATATTATCTTTCATCTTGCAAGCTTTGCCTCTCATTTTGATAACATTCTTTTGCGATCAACGAACACCAGCGTTTTTTTTTAGTAATTTTGTTAAGATCAAAATATCCCTCTAGAAATTTATGAAACCATTTTCCTTACGTTACGTACAGCAGAAACTTTTTCACCAGTTTGCAAAGCGTTTTTACGTTTTCGGTAGTAAAAAATTATAATATCATGAAAAAGTTCTTTATTTTCTGGCGCGTGTTACGAGTCTGGGAAATTTTCCTAAACGCAACCAGGGAGAAGTTAAATGTTAGGAAATGAACTGAAATTATTACACGAACCCGTGATAACACGGTTTGACCACCTCGAAAAACCCCGTTCAACCAATTACCGAATTGATTTTAATATAACAGAACATGACTACAAAACTGATAACAAATGATCTTATAGAGCGAGCAGCAGATGCTTGAATCAGTTAAATAATAAATTAGTCGGCCGTAACTTTAAAATGGTACAATCCACTCCGAGCGGTAAGAGTGCATTTTTTTGCGGGACGCTACTCAAAGACGTTACGAGGAAAGGTATTGTTCTAAATTAAATCGAGTCTAAATTTAAATCTAAATCATAAAAATATTCTCAGTGTATTCTTAATGATAGTGAAATGAGTTTCAAATGGTTTACAAGGATGTTTAGCGTGTTGTGTAGTAGTAAAGAGTGTAACAATAATATAAAATCGTGCAGGAGAATTGAGGTGTACTCTCAGGAAGTGACAATTTTACGATATGCCTGTTGTGCGTTTTACTTGTAAACCTAAGCTTACTTTACTTCTTAGCTTTTACTTACACATTATAAGTTGACTCTGACGACTGAATATTGCTGGGAAATAGTAACGAACGATAAGAGTTATGATGCTGTAAGAAAATGCTAACGCTTTTACGGTAAAAAGTTGATCAAGGAGAAACTTGACCCAATATCACTTGTATGCTCAAAACCTGAAATATACTAACGAAATAGGATGCTGTGCTTTAGCGGGAAACAACTTATGTTAGCGTTGCCGGGGAAACCAAGCCAGCCGTGGTAGAAAAAGGGCTTGAGGCCCAATACCGATGAAGCCCAATACCAGTCTCTCTTAATGCGACTGGTTAAACAGCTCCCAGTATCATTAGGCGAACAAAAGAAGCTAAGATCCGTGTTTAGAGAAATGGCAAAGGCGCATTCTTCTTGCAAAGTAAAATTCCAAGAATAGAAAAATTCGATTCGACGGATGTGTACGTAACATGCGTTTTAAAATTTGACAAAAGGCACCACGGTTCGTTGATCGCAACCAAATTTCATTAAAAGTGACAATCGATATTTCGCAATAATTAATAATTATTATAATCAATGATTTTGCTAGGGAATCGAGGAAGCATCGTAGATTACAGTAGATTCGATCAAAAGTAAAGTAAAAAAAATTAGACTTCCGTGATAGTTGACCTATGACACCCACGAATCATTGAAATCTTCGAACGATCGAAATAAGATTAAGAACACCGGAAGAAAATTAATTTTCTTACTACAATGTTTTTCTCTTTTCTGTTTCAGGTAAGAAATCTTGCTCTACCATCGCGGAGAAATTCAAACGGTCCAAAAATGGAACGTTACCTCGGTAAGAACGGTCGTTGCCTCGACGGGATTCGTTCCTACGCATCGACAATCAATTCTCATTATCCGAACGTACCAATCCGCTCGTAAACAGAGAAGCGATTAATCACTGCCCAAAAGTATCCCAGTGAAATGGCCGAATAAACATCGTCGGCGCATTTTCGCGGATGATCCACGGATTACGGATAGATCGTATTATTAGCACGGACTGACAGTGCCAAATATACACGCCGTCGTGACGCTGGAACGGAATGCGGGCTCACGGGTGTTCGTCCTTCGCGCGTGAAAACACCCTCAGTGCCTGTCGGGCATTTCCCTGAGGACGATCGTCGCGACAAATTTTTCGGGAAAACGAATCGCGTCGATTCGCATTAAAAGTAGCGCGGAGTAGAAAGGAATGCATCGAACTCGAAGCAAACGCCAGTTTACGGGCGTCGTAGGTAGTCGGTAACTGAAATTGAGGTCGGCCGATGTAAATGTGCCACGAGTTTTATTCTGTTTCCCCTGCGTAGTTTTTAATCGAGTGCTATTTGGCAAGTATAGTTGCCGTCATATTTTTATCTCACTTTTTATGTGTTTCGTGGAACGATAAGAGACGCGATGTTTCCTTGGGAGCAATTTTCGAAAAATAAAGCCATGCTCGAGGGATTTCGAAATATGAAATGAAAACCGCGAATCGAAAGGTGGAAACGTAGAGTTCTGGCATCGTTATGTTAAAGCACATGTTTTTCCGTGCGATATACCGAGGCCCCTCGAGTCATGAAAAGCTCGATTCTAATGAGAAAGCACGACTTTCCGTTGGACGGGAAGTGGATACGACGAGTCGTTTGTCCGCGAAACGTCGGATGGTCATAAAATGCAGGCAATCTATGCTGAATCGCAGTATTTCAGGAATCTCGGGGTGCAGTTGGCGTCCTCGATGCAGTTATATCTATGCCAAGGGAAATTTCTTCTTTCGCGTTGCGAGTCGCATACGTCTGTCAGCCACGCGATCGATAACTCTGCTCTCTTCAAAAGTGTCTTTCGTCTTGTTCCGTTCTCGAGAAAAAAACGATCGAACCAAGTTTCTAATTCTAATGAATATAATTGACATTGCTGATATTAACACGTTGAATGCCACCGGTGGCCGGTTTCTCAATTTGGCGATAGTGCCGTGGGGGCCACCCACGTGGTGACCGGTGCCGCGGCCAAGATTTTTAATACTGGCATCGTTACCACAATGGTGCGAAGTAATTAATGCATTATGAAACATAAAAATAGTTTAATTTATACATAATAAAACATAAAAAAAAATAATCAACATATTTATTAAACATAGTCATACACCTCAACTTATCTGCTGCAGATAATATTTCAACATTAATACGTATCGCATACCAAAATTTTCATTTTGGCGTCGCGCCGTGGGCAATCCATGTAAAATGAGCGTGGCACTTAACGTGTTTAACGCGCTGGGTGCTGAGCCGATTTCGATATGCTTTCCGTTTGACCGGTATGGAAAGCCGAGCGGAGCTGGATCACACGAAGTATAAACGAAAGATAACTTTGTCGCCGTGAAGGATCGTATTCTCAAGGTGCGTTTAGACAACGCGAGTCTTGATACGCGAGGCAGGCAAAATAGAGCGAGCTGTCTATCTATGCGAGTCAACAATGGCGAAAGATATTTGGCAGTAGCTCCGCATTTAGCTGCGTCGTTTGCAATTATTGCAATGCAAGTGATAATCAAGAAATAAAGGTAAACACGCATCAGTGTTTATCGCGTGATGAGAATGTAGTAAAAATTAGATCGTTTGGAAAAACTGCGATGGGAATTATGACCCTCGCGAATAATTCGGATTCCACAAAAATTCGAATTAAGGAATTTAAATCGAACGATGAAATGGTGTATTTCAGTCGTGTAAGACAAAGATATATTTCAATAAAAGAAGATTTATTTAACTGTCCAGCGTTCGCTGCGTGGATAAGGGAACCCTAGAAAACCTTATCAAACCGAACACAGATGAATTACATAAAATAGACTAATCGTCGATGATGAAGACCTCGTACTTGGTCTAAGTCCAAGTGACCTGGAGGGATGTACGGTCCCCTTTTATATTCCTTCAGGCCTGAGGAGGCGCTCCAATAGGGTTGCATCCCTTGGTGCCTCGTTGGGATTGGCCGGCCCCGTGCGGGTGGTGATACTGTGCCCTTTATGCGTCGTCTTCTTTGAGCGACGACACTGTGATTCTTATAGTCGACTCTACGATTTACAATAACACACACACCCCCCCCCCCCCCCCCCCCCCCGAGAATAATGTATATGTTGCCGAATGTATGTTGCCTCAAATAAATGGATCTCCTTTGACTCGAGGCTGCCCCGGGTATCAAGCAAGACTTGACTGGCGTTGGCTAAACTCAGCTTCATAATCACCAAAAAAAAGCGTGCATTACGCTCCCGCCGCGCCGCTACGTCTCTTTTTAAAGTATGTAGAGGATACGATCAATGCGTAGGGTAAGTTCAGGTAACTACCGACACTTGAATGAAGTATACAGAAAATCTATAAAAAAACAGATTTAAACCTGTACGAGATATATCTGTACGCTTATAATAAACTTGACCTCTTCTTTAACAATTATATTAAATCGATAGAAATTTTTATCAATCGTTTAAATAATAACTATATAAAAAAGTGAACCTCTAATTTTTGGCAGTGAAAGAAACGACGGGTTGCGCCGAAGACTTTCATTAGCGATGGGCAAAGTAGTTTTTGGCCTCGCAGGCGTTGCGATGGCAATAAATATTTGTTGATTAAATGTCAACGAGAGCCGCGTAAACCCAACCTTTGCATTTATGGGATTGAATCCAGTCCTCTTCAAAAGTTTCCCCACAAACGACACAATTTATATTTTCTTCGCGGTCGTCATTCGGGATGCTTTGAATATTATTTTCTCATTTCTAATCGATTATTTTAGTGCATTCGAGTCGGTTTAAGCTATTTCGGGGTTAACCGCTCTATCGAATTCCCTAAACTCAAAAAGTACGAGTATAAAATGAGATGACGAATGGTCAGAAGACGACGGTCAAAGATGAACGATTTTTGGTAAGCCACGAAACGGTAAAGATGTAATCTTGCAGCAAGAAGTCATATTTTGTTTTGTAGAAGTGGTATGCAAAATAGTATTTGACAAAATTTGCTTCTATATCCTACGAATTACCAAGTTTATGTCGTGAGTTTGACACTGTCGGTCCAGAGGGACCAGTGCCGAGACAAAAGTACAATGTCAGTCCCTAGCAGCTTCACTACCAGATATCTCGCACCTCAAAACCGTTCGTGTGGTGCCACAGACGAAATATCTCGTATAGGAAAAACTTTTGTACCGTGCCACAGACGAGATATCCCGTGACAAAAAAAGAAATTAAATTTTGCCACCTATCAAACAATGGAACATCATCGTCACTTATATATTAAGGCTACCGGAAAGAAATCTATTATTTTACATGGTCGCGCTTGAACTCAGTCTCTGCTGGAACGCGGTTGTGTAACCATCTTCGTAGGATTTTACGAAAAGGGTATAAAAGATTTAGAAAAATGTCGGTATACAGTTGTAAAGAGTGAAGGAAATTACGTTTTATGATATTCTGTAACAAAAATTCAGAAGAAATATAGTTTTATTTTGTTTTACAAAATAATAGATTTCTTTCCGGTACCTCTGGCTCTCACTGTCGGTTATAATGAAATTTCTAAAGAGCTAAATTCAAACTGACACAATAATTCCAACACGAATAATATTGCGGCGCGAGATATCTCGTCTGTGGTAGCGAAGTGACTAGGAACTGACGTCACTCAAAACGAAATGTTAGGTTCCCCAGAGACCGACGTCGCACTGAACGCGTTAAAACATATAAGAGGGACGTGCGGAAGGTCAGCCTCGAAACGGTATCGTGGAAATGATACGTTTGGCGCGAAAAGTAAATTGCCGTTATTTATGGCCCCTTGTCAGGTTTTAAAATCTCCGAGATATTACCATGGAAACGAATACCGCGATCAGGCTACTTTCCACCGTTCATTCTAACGCGATAAGTATCGTAATAGGACTTTCTGCAAAGTATTACCGCACCTATACCGCTCATAATAGCACGATCGATCGCTCGAGCCTGATAAAGCGAAGGGTTAATGAATAGATACGAGTTTGATTATAGCTGCGCTGATGTTCATTCGCGTGTTCGCAGTCATTATAAACGTGTTTCGACGATATTGAAATTATCCATTGTTATCCGAATCAAAACCAACAATCTCGAATTCTCCTCTTCCCTCTGCCCCAGATTCAAAATAATTCCATTACTCTTGTTTGGAGTCTGCGCGTTTTTTTCATTATAATTAACGTCGAAACAACCTCGACCAACGGGATTTATACAAATGTTCGGTTTTTGTATTTATTTTATATCGTGAAGTGAATACGGACAACGTTGGTCAGGCAGTCGTAGAATTATTTCTCTTAAGCTGATTCGTTTTTTTTCCTGGTATTAAAAGAACAAAGCTTTCATAAATAGTTTTCAAACCCTTGTATAGCGTGGGTTTCAGATCCCATAAAAAAGTCACTACAACAAAGTTATCCTACGCTCGGATCGCGTAGAAATAGCAGTTAGGTTTGAGGATCCTTATTTTTGAAATTATATTTGATTTTCAAATCACGCGGTGAAAAATGTGAACGTGAAAAATGGAGGGTTATCACATTGTATTAGATCGCGCTCCACGAGGATTTACCGTATCTACATTTCGTTGATTTTAGCTATCCTCTTTGTCGAATCCCATTTCCCAGCTTCTACTAAATACTCGTATTCCCATAACGCGAGTAAACGATCATTTATTTCACTTCCCTTTATCCTCCGCCGGATCGACCCTATTCCGTAAAATGACTCCGGCTTAATTATTCCTCGACATTGATTGGACAAGTTCCGCGATAACAGCTGGCAGCTCGCTACGGACGGAAACGAATTCGACCGGCCTCTTAATGACCATTTGTATCGCTTAACGAACACCGGCGTGGTGCACGCTCAAACGTAGATACGCCCCTGAGATTGAGTCTGGCACACGTTTACTTACCGAGGACATTTTGGGAGCGCGCGCTTGTCGGCAATGTATACCGTGTTCCAAGTGGTTGAAACCCACGGGGAATGGATAAGACAGTTTGATCGCGCAAGGGTTTAATGTCAGGAATAGCGTTAGGGACGGCCAGCGAATGTACACGATACTTGCAGAGACACCCAGATTCTTGGACATATATTTAAGAAAGAAAATAACAGTAATCGTGCAAGAACGCCAAAGTATCTGAATGTGAAAAATTTGTATTACGACCTCGTTTGAGCGTTATCATGAGCAGGTCAGCGGTTCTTAGTGTACAAAATTGATAAAATCTGGTTCCTCTCAAACTTGTCTACACAACCGACTAATGTTTATTCCACGCTATTTACAAAATCAAAGCTTAAGTTCTAACTATGTGCCAATATTGAATATGATTCGGGTCTGAATGTTGAAATGTCTGATTGCATTGAGTTTGAGAACGTCTCGGATGGATGCCTACCAAGTTTTCATTTTCTTATTGGAAAATCAGTTTAGGACAATTTTGGCTACGCCCTTCCCTTGTGCGGGAGTGGTGAATTTGACCAGGTGGGGACAAAATGGGTGGACGCACAGAATGTGGGAGGGGATACCTTGCGATGAAGATGCTGGCGATAGCCTCGCGTGGTACTTCACTTGGGTCTTCCAGAAAAGACCAGACACTGCAATTGTCACTGTTCCCGTTTTCGCAAGACCGCTCTTTATGTTTCATAACGTTCATATATTTAAACGTTAAGAAAAGGCATAGGAGTAAATTATTCTAAACTTAAGGCTAAATATTTTCAAAAATGCGGAACGTCGAAAACACTGGCTTAAATTGCATTGGAAGTGTACACATAAAAACATAAATCCTTGAATGTAGTCCTCCGATTATTTCCGCGAAGACTGAATTGTGAGTGTCGCCTCACCCGACCTCTTCTTTTCTTTCCCTCTCCTCCTTTACCCCTTGGCTAACCCTATTTTGTTTTTGTCTTCGAATGCGCCAGCGATATGCCAAGGTTCTCAGTTCATAGAATGTAATTGTTCTCAACGCTCACAATCGTGCTAAAGCTAAAACGATACCGCTGGCGAGCAAACCCGCCACCATAAAGTAATACGAAACGAACGAGAGGTAATGTCTATTTAACTCTTTCGGCGTCAAAGCACCACGTTTCTTTCGTTCAAATATCGTAGCTCTCAGGATTTTAGAATTGTTTTAACGCGACAAAGTGCATTTTAAAGCACTGAGGTTTTATATAATCATACAAAGAATTGAGAATCGTGTGTCACGACGTGATTATACTTCCATGGAAGTTCCAAAATCGAAATTACAATCGGTTATGCCGCATAGATTATATTGAGTACCGAGAAAGTTCTTTTACTCAAGAAAGTCCTAGCTATTAATACTTTTGAACAATTTTGATCCTGCAAAGAGTACCTTGAAGCAGATGGCACGCACTATTACGTTATTCGCCGATAACACATCAACGATAACGCGTGATCATACGGTTACTACCATTGAATTTGAAAACGCAGAAACACTAGTTCCATGAGAAAACTGATATCGTTAATAGATTCCAGGTAATTAACCTTATTAAATAAATTCTTTACCAACATTTCGATCCAGATCGGGGGTCATTTTATACTAAACACCGAGAGCGTCGCGAAAAGCAGGAGTGAACCGGCCAAAATTTCGGATAAACGATGCTAACGCGGTGATTCGGGGAAGACGAAGAGACGTGCATCCGAGACGGGGTGGAAGCGCGTGTGCACGGACAATGTAGGGTGACGGGTTGGACAAGCTACAACTGAAAGAGAGACAGAAGAGATAAATACAGAGTGGCAGGGGACCAAAGCGTGAGATTGAGAGAGGGACATGGGGAGGGCGAATGGGACAGTTGTCGCCTCGTGATTAGGAGTTCAATAGCCCAGCAGCGCAATTACCGCAGGTCACAGGTGTGTGCGTTCGCGTCGGTGTGTATGGCTGGTAAGAGGCGGAGAAGGGGCTCGGAGAAGTTGGATGCAATTCTCGGGTGAGTTTCTCAATGCTTCCGAAGGCAGCGAGTGAGATGCGCATACTTGTGCATTCTGGCTCGAGGAAGCGGACTGATACTCTCGTGGTAGGACGGCAGCCCAGTCGCGTCAACACGGATTCTGCGAGTAACGCCTCGCGTCTTGGTCCTCCCCATTCTTCTTGGAAGGAGAATCCGATCGTCCGAGGATCCTCCGTGTCTATTGCCGGGCTTCTAACCTGAAACTTACGCGGAGGATCGAAGCGATAATTGAGCCGAGAGAGATGCATTCTCAGTTGTCGTTAATCAGAGTTCCTAACAAGTTTAACACCCGTGGTTATTGACGAGGAATTTTATTGTCGCGCGTCTGTTCGATTCGCTTTCGGGTGTGCCCGATGCCAGTTTCGATATTCTCTCAGGCACGATTTATGCGGGACGTTTGCTTTTAGATTAATGCGTTGTTGCCTTGGTCGATATCGCGAGGATAACGTTATTACGACAAGTCCATGAACATTCCTGTACCATGGTTGAAAATCGTGTGTGGTTAATGGGTCAAAATAATACGCTACACGCGTAAGCCTATCCGCTACGAGGAATTGGTTAGATCGCTCGTAGATGTTTGATATCGATATTTTCTCTGGCACAATTCTCTACTCTAATTATCATACCACATAATTTCCGTACTTCTCGCTTGTCTTGCATATTACATAGAAATGCTACGAGACTCGGGGAATTTCTTCTTCCCCGTTAATTTTATTTACGATCGTTCTATGGCATGCAAACTTATTGTAAAACTCGAGTGCTAAGACCAAAGTCAAATAAAAGAAGGTAGATCTCGTAGATCTACCTTGTAGACCTTGTAGATCTTAATTTCGCTTACACCGTGTACACGCCGGATGCTTTTCTATCGAGTTTGTTGATAAAGAAAGGAATTGAAGATGCCGAGGCGAGCAATCAATCTTGGGAATTCCGACATTGTATTGTTGCACTATCGCAGAAACAAAATTCAACCTCGATCGGATACTTCCCCAAAATCAACGTTACATTATCAACGAAGTCTCTGTGTGCACAGGCGCAAATTTGGCGGGTATCACTGCTCGCGAGTAAACTGTTTGAAACGACACCGTGGTATCTCGTTAAAGTTTTGATGTTCCGTCGTGGGAAGTATAGTTACGGCTCCTCGAATACGTTCAAGATTTTAGCCTCCCTTAACTTTCAGCTTTTGTCGTAAACGTCTATAAAGAACCAAACGGCGGGGAAAAGTTTTGACGTTAGTCGAGCGAGGGTATACAACTAATCTTCGGGGAAAGAGTAACGTCAGCTTAATATTTAACGCGACGTTTTCGTGGCACGCTTTATTTACGGATTAATCTTTATTAGGTACTCGGACCTCTAATATTTAATTTCCGAGTACTTGGCTACTGCCAAAGTATTATTCGAATTTGCGTAACGCGTGCACGTTACGTGGCGCAAGTTAATCTTCTATCTGCCGATAAGTGCTGATCGGCACTTTGGTAACTTTAAGTTCGGTATATTTAACGTTCGTTCGTACAAATAACGTCTTCTCGATAATCGGTGTTAAGTAAACGTTAATTACGCAAATCTATTTGCGATACCTCGTCGCGATTAACGTGGAATATCGTAGCTGCGGTTTTCATTAGATTTTACAACGTCGGAGGAAATGGCTTTAAACGGGAAAAAGATCGTAATGCCCGCGGTAAGTCCCTTAACACCTGAGAGCTCAATTGTGGGAGAGTCGATTGGGGGATGATTCGAATTGGGGAGGAAATCGAATATCCACGTTATCATGATTGATTACGGGTAGCCGCCTCTCTCTTTCACGCTGTTCTCTCCCTCTTGCCTTCTCCCTTCTCTCTCTCTCTCTCTCACTCTCCGTTTCTTCCACCCTCTCTTTCTCCAACGTGTACGCGTTTCCCCTGGTAGCTGGGTTCGTTCGCAGCCTTTCGTTCCGCCATTTATTTTCGTTACCTCAACGAAAAGTTTCGTAAAGCTGTGCGATTTAAACGTTAGCCAATCTCGGCTCACCTCGCTTCTTCGAACGACTATTTTGTTATTAAATGATTTTCCTCTAGCGTGGTTTTCCAGTCCCCGTTATTGGCATTAAAAATGAAATATTTACGATGTCCAATTTATTCCACGTTTTGTTCGTTAGGAATAAACGTTTACGATATCGATTTACGCTTCTATCGCTGCGTTAAAGTATGGGTTGCGCCGAGGTAAGCGTATAATAACGACAGACAAAAAATAACTATACATTTCGTACAGATCGTTTTCAAAGCAATTTTAGAAGTATCGAATGTTATAAATCACATTTTCGTTTGGAAAAGAGAAAAGCGTTTCACGCATCAGGAACCTTTCAATTATTGTTAGACATCGAAGATTGTTAAAACCACGCTACGGACGAAGTATCAATAATATCACTTCCAACCATGCTCGATCAGGATTGTTCTGAAGCATCGAAAAAAATGGTTCCTGTCATATTTTTACATTTCTTTCGTCGCTGGTCGACAACGATAAACCCTCCTTCCTTGGGACGCGTAGAATTTCGAGCAAAGAGGTTTGCTTCAAAGAGGATTATTTTGAGTGGAACGAGTGCGTGTAAAGACAAAGGTGCAATCTGCTCGAACCTCGGAACAGATTCGTGCCCGCGTTTTGACGCTGAGGGAACTCTCGAGAGGCACGAAGGATCGCGTTGTAAGAGAGAACAAGTGAATTTGAGGTAATCCCGAACCTCGCTGAAAAGGGGGTCCTTCGATTTTTTTTCCCCAATTCCCAGCGATCGCACCCCTCGAATGCTACAGATTTTTAATTCTTTCGAAGTGGCGCGTCAGACGGCGTTTCACTGATTCGCCTTTCATATTTGACGAGCGCCGTCGACGAGCGAGGATTAGCGTCTGACTTTTAATCCTCTCTTCCATTTTCTTTTCATCTTTGCGATGAAAAGAATTTCTCGATTTTGATAGATTCACAGATTTTTCGCCCATTCTAGATGTCCTTTAAGTTAAATTCAATCAACGTTTAATATTTTGTATGCTGCCGTGCGACTAAAGGAATGGAGAATTTCACGTTTCAGGAAATTATTTATTTGTTGTCACCCGGGGGTTAAGACGGAATTAGTTACAGGACGTTTCCCTTTTCAGTTTTAATTGCATTGTCCGGGCCGGGATATCCGTTTCATTATTTTAATTGTTGTTCTTCAGCAATTATCGCCTCGTTTAATTTTCGGTATTGCCATATTTACAAAGCCTCCAATCTACGGGTTTGCTGGTGATCCCTGTTTCAAAATGTCTTGAAACGTTTACTCGCCGAAATTAAGGTCTCTCCCGTTCTCTCAGCTACCACGGAATTTCCTGCCTTTTCTTGGCGTTGTAAGCTTGTTTAACGAGGAGGGCATTAAAATTTTCCAAGAAAGAAATAAAAAAGGATAATGGTTTAAAGTCAGTGGTGAGCAACCAACAGAATTAAACAAATTAATTTAGTTCTTTCACTTAACTATCCGATCTTTGGCGAACCGAATAAAATGATTAACTAAACTTTTGCAAGTTTTCTGGTTAATCGCCTCTGCGATTCGAACGAGAACACCGATCAACTAATTTTCTCCCCAAATTAATTAATTCTGACCAACCCAAACCTGGTTAAATGACCGGTTTATGTTGTGTTCTTTTATATTTATATCCTATTTACGATACATACAGAAATGAAAATATATCATTGGTTATATTATCATTATTTAAATGCTACGTTGTGCATTAATTCTCAAATAAATTGCCAACTTCATCCGAAATAAAAACGTTTATTTCGTAACCGGTGATTTGACCGGTACGGTTAGCGCTAACGCTACTTTCGTGTTTACCCATCACAAAAATGAACGCTACCGATTCATCTTGCGCGTATAGGACGTTTCAAAGAACATCTGTCTTCCGTAGCTAGTAAGACCTTTGTTCGCGAAGCGAATCGCCCAGTAATTTCTCGACAAAGAGACAGATTACCCCCTGCTTTCTGTTTGGAGTCGTTTTAAAGTGATCTTGGCCGGATAGTCGGAACCGAGGTATCCTCCACTTCCGTCAGCCCCTCCCAGCTTGGGGCTGCTCTTAAATTCTTTCCACTGACAAGTGGAGTTGGATATCTCGCGCCCTTTCTGCGAGTTCCCCGGAACTTGACGCTCGAGTCACGGCGCCATCTGTTACAGTTTGTTCAAGTTTCGCCACTGAAGATCGTATTTATTCGCTGGGGAAGGGACCCTTCTGGTATTTTTCACGAACGGACGCATTCCTTTGGAACCCACCGATCTCGCGAGCAATCCGTCGATATATCGAAGCCGTTGCGTTTGACGTTGATACGCTTTGTGGTCGATTAAATTCCATTAAGGCTCCAGCAAGAAACGGAGGTTGAAAGAAACACGAAACAGCGGTGCGCAAAGTTTTTATGCCCAAAATGCGCATAAATCTCATACGATGGATAATGGGGCCCTGATTAAAAATAAATAACGAGTACTTAGATTGTATTAATAAAGGTATTTGTTCGCGTATAAAACAGATGAAGTGCCTCGTCATTCTTTAGGTCGAGCCCGAAGAAGACTAGATCTTAAACAAAACGCAGCGAATTAATTAATCAAGTGTTTTAATTAGATTAAAATGATCAAAGTCTATCAAGATTCCAGTGACAAACGAAAGCTGAGATGAACACGAAACACCGGTAACCAAAGTTTTTACACCCAGGGAGTACATAAATCTCATTCGATGGATAATAGGCCGTCGATTAAAAACCGATACTCTAGACCTTGCCGACAAAGGTATTTGTGAACTTATAAAACAAATTTCTGTGATTCGTCGGCGAGGAATCCTACTAGATTTACTTTACCCGTTTGTTCGTATCATTCGCCACACGGCATGTCATCTCTTCGAGCAAGTAATTTTGTTTTTTCTCATTGGTCAACTATCCTTTCTACTCGAGGGAACATCGGTACGTGATCACCCCTGGCTCCGGGGTTTGTCAGTCGCACGTACGATGGTACGTGGCCGGACTTCTTCGTAGAGCGCGGGCGTCGGTGCGAACAAACGACGCATAAAACGATGCAGTTTTCGAGCCGCGGCTCCGTAGGTGCATATCCGATGCCAAATCACGATTACCGTGTATGTTCTCTCTTAAGTGAAATTCCGAGCACGGTAAGGAGGAAAAGGGAACGTGATTCTCTTTTTAGCATTGCATTTTTCTGTTTCCCAGGCTCACCGCTTTGCGCCGTGAACCGTGTGTTAGGTAATCCTATTTTTTCCATTTTTGTTTTTTACGTATCGCTTACGCGCTCGCTCATAGCAATCGTTTTACTTATTTCATTTTAGTTTTAATCCTTTCATGCGATTCGTTGAACATGCGCAAATCCTGATTGCACTTTCAAATTTCTTTTCACGGATGCCGCGTTACGACTATGAGATCAAAATTGAAGACTTGTCATTACTCTTTCAGTACAGGTAGCCCCACTACAACACGGCATCGTATAACACTGTTTGGCTCTAACACGATATGAAAATTGCGAAAACCTTTGTACAACATTGTAGTTCTACAGCACTGGACACCATGATTTTTGTTTAACGTATTCAAAAACTAAATTACATTAAAATAATTACGGGAAGGAATAATGAACTATAGCGCCTTTACATGAAAATGTATAAATAAATTATAATTTACTCTTTCATATCTCCATTCCGATATGAAATTTAAAAAAAATTATTGCTTTTTGTTTGAAATTGACCGTGAATTTATAACGAAGCTTTCAGTGGACCGTATTCTGATGTCGGATGGTGGAAAGAGTTGGCAGAAAAATAATTCGAAGCGCGTGCGATTAATGAAATAACAAAAATGACTATTTGAAAATGAAATGAACGGTGAACGAGAGAATGAATTTTAATGCGAACGAATTTTACATTAAACGTGATATTTACAAGATTATTTGCAGAAGTTGCACCGTTGATTGGTATCGCCTCAATTCATCGTGTAGTCTTTATATGATGTAAATCTTGTAATAAGAGATTTTACCGCGAGGTGCCGGTGGCACGTGATGCAGTCTTTGTCTGAAGAGTTCGTACGTCCGTGTGTCGTTTATTCCGTATGTGATGATGTTGTCTTGAAAATGCGTGCACCAAACACTGTAGTCAACCACGCGGATGAAGTGAAACGATGCTCTAATGAATTTTTCACTATACGGAATGAGATGCGGCTATAGCCGAAACGCATGCGTTCGCGACGACTGTAGACCGGCAACTGTGAATTTAAACATGGCCTTCAGGTAGGTCCACGGTAATGGCAACCCGGAAGTGACGTACGCAAAACCGTGCATTCCAGGCCGTTCTAGAATGATCTGAAAGCAGTCCGAAATTTGAATTTACTGCCGACTTGTAATCAAAAGCGAGATTACGGAAAGTCGGGAAACATGCCTTTTTCCGACAGATCCAAAAAGCAGAATTCCTGTTGTGTAAAAACACTTTTAATAAGTTTTCGGAACGTAACCTCCCTTTTTGTACTTACTCTCGGGCTCATACACCACGGTTTCACACAACACGGCATTTTTAGGAATCCATCTACCGTGTTATAGGAGGGTTACCTCTATTACATTTTTTCCACCCGCGTTACGTGCGCATAGAAAGAGAAGTACGCTTTGAAAGTTATGACGCTCCGTTGCGTATTTAATTGTAATCCTTCTACGGGAGGCTTTGCTAATTCACAAATCCCATGTTAAACCAGTAAGGTCAAAGTTCAAGATACGACGTGCTCGTTTCCCTTATAGGAGATCGAGTCAGTGTCCTAGCGAGTAGCATAAATGTTTATACGATTACGGGGGAAGGATGTTGGGGGAGATACCTTTATTATTTCAGAGGGTATCAAACCCTCTCGGTCTGACCATGAAATAGAACATCCACTTTCTTTGCTCTCCTCTTTCTCTTCGACATTCTAGTTCTCCGAGCGCTATATTGGAGTTGCCTCGAGGATCGAAAAGAGGAGTTCACGATTCGGCAGGGATACCGATACACTTCGGGTTAAGCGTTGCGCAAATAAAATGGAGAGATACGCCGTGGCCCAAGTTTCCCAATCTCTTTTATTATTGATAGAGAAACAACTATATTTTTGCTATTTGCTTTTGAAGCTCTTCACAGTGAAACGTATAAAATAATTATCTGGAAACTGGGAGGTATGCGGTTTTAATGGAATAATTCGAGTTGAGGGGCCATGACAGTTCGGTTACTTTTGAAATATTAAATAATACTTTAATTAGAAACTTGTAACTGGGTGAAGTATGTTCGCAGAACTCCACGTTTCGTGCACGTTTATCTACTTTTCGGGTACCCGATAAGTTTTAATCTCGTTACGAAACTACAGACTGGCAAATATGTCAGTTTAATGTTTCGTGGAAGAGTTCCAAGCGGTGAATTATTTTTTTTTTTTTTTCAGAAAGAAGCGAGTGTCTCGCATTATGAGAGACAAGAAATCTCGCCCCCGTTTGTTTCGTTCTTTTGCGGTCAACTCGAGACGTAATAGGAAGGAAAGTCGGAGATTTCGTGAAGTTAAAATTACGTCAACCGTAAAGTAGCGGAATTACTTTCGGAAATAGTATAAATTACTTTTACCATCTTTGATGAAACATTCGGTGCAAACGCCTCTCTCGCGTTCGAAGAAGTCTTCTTTATCGTAATTGAAAATGAAAAAGCGATTAAACGACCTCTGGTAACTTGTACCAAGGAAGAACGTAACTAAATTTGGAATGGAATGTCAGTGCACTTTATTGTCCATTATACGCTATTTAAAGTTCGTTAATAATACGGGACCAATATTAAATGTGTAGTTCGAAACGCTTCGAATTGACAAAGCTGAAACGCGATCCTTGTATCGACGTTTCTATTATTTCGTTGGAAAACCCAGATATTCATTCGCTCGCCCAATGAAGATAGACGTGTTGGTTTTTCACGAATCATTGACGACACGAGTCGTCTCTCCATGACAAATCAACGTCGAGCAAACATCATTTTGGAACGTCGTTTCGCGAAACGTTTTCACTGGCTTGACAGATCCTCGTCGTAAAATTATCACGGCCCTTCATCGCGATTTTACTATTTTTTTTTTCTTTCTTTGGCTTTCCGTGGAAATGCGTATCAACGACCCTCCAGGTATTGACAATTTCTATTGTTTCGCGAAATACAAAATCACGAGTATCCATTGATCGCACACTCCGTGGATATTTACGAATGTAAGAACACTGTCGAAGAAATACGAAAATACTCAACGATAGTTTGTCTTTTTTATTTACCGTTAACGTATGCATCAATTTCAAGTGGCAGTTCCTACTCGTCTTTATATTCATACGTTGAACGTAATTACTTGAAACTGAGGACCGCTTACCTCGGTTTCACCCTTTCATCGGGGATGACGAGGTAACTTGTCATTTTAACATCTGATCGTAACGGTGCTATCCAGTTAGAAGGTCGATTCGGGAATGAAAAACCTTAGCATTAGCATTGATGGAATTTATTAAGATCGGGCGAGTGGCAATGACAGTAAAATGTTAAAAGGATCGTGGGATTGCTTGCTGGTTCAAATCAATGATCGAGCGTCAGAGGTTATGATATACATCAATGGTGGCCAAACTGTGGCTCTCGAGCCAAACGTGACGTTTCTAGACATTTAATCTGGCTCTCAGGGAGGGCTGCGAAGAAGCCAGAGAATACGTAATAGCGACAAGTTAAATTTCAGTCGCTGTTACAACATTGAATTATCTGTCGAAACAAATGAAATATAATGCATGTATCCGTGTGTCCTATTTCTCCTATACATATACTATGTGTATGTAAGTATATGCATGTGTGATAACAAATGTATATTAATTATATGTATAAAATAATAATTAAATAAAGAATTAAAAATCATTACAAAATTAAACAAAATAGCGATCAAGTAAAAGATATGGTTCTCTAGTATTTCTGATAGGCGAAATATGCCTCCTGTCATGATAATGTTTGGCCACCATCGATAACCCTTTGCACTCGACTGTCGACATTATATCACACAAAATTTGAACTGGTAAACGAACTATATGCTATGTCCTACCTGTTATGTTTATCATTTATTATATTAAATACATCCTATGCATAGATATTAATTGCCTCAAATAATTCTGTGAATTTGTTTATATCCACATACAGATCTGGTAACGACAGATAGTTTTGAAAGAGGACGCACACGTTGTGCTCGATGCATTGCGTGACATAAGCGTTTTCCAAAGGGCATTGTACACCAAGAGCCGGAACTTTAAAATCTGTCACCGATAATCCTAGCGGTTAAACCCGACCAAATTCACAAAGCTTGCCGCATGAGCAATTTTTACAGTATACAAATTTTATTAATGAAAAGAACAAAGTCTTAACGAGCGTTATTTTCTTGTTGCGCGAGGTTTGACCAAATGTTGAGAAACGTATTCTTCTGTACGCCGCTGCGTATTGTTAGAATGAGCGACAGTGCGAGCGTGAATCGTACGAGACACGTCCTGATACGTCTCCTACTGTCGAGCGTCAGTATGCTTCGGACGTAAAAACACATCTCCCGACGCTAGCATTCATTTTAATTTGAAAAAAAAAAAAATTAGTAAAAACGCCTCCATTTAATAACGAGCTGGCGCGACCCCAACGTCGAACGAAATGAGAGTGTAAAGGGTTAATAAGGTTCGATAACGGCAGGACAAGTGCTACTAACTCTGACCGTCTCATTCGCTCATTCGGACTCTCATCCATCCTTTGGCTTGTAACACTCGCGAACAGTTTTTCATCGCAGGACGTTCACGCACGCACGCACACGCACGCCCGCACTTAATATGATTCGGCTGTTGGGACCGATACAATCGCGTACCCCGGCGGCACGAAATAAATGAAAACATCGTCCTTTTTTTCCTCTACGTCATATTTTGGGAATATGCGCCTAGAGTTGCCGAACAAACTTTTCAGCTACCGTTTACATTCGACTGAACGCTTCCGCGAACAACATAACAACAAAGATTGCCGTGTTTTGGATACTACCTGTAGTCCCTAGCAGGAAGAAATGTAAACAGTTGCGCGTACAGAAAACAAAGAATGCGCATATCACGAGCGTAAATAGGACGAATGAAATAACCGTATGAAATATCAGTGTATTACGAGGACCGTGGCGCGAGACAGCGTTTCCTCGACAGTATCCTCACCCGTGTTTGCGCTCTCGTTTTCGCGTTTGAGTGCGTCCGATGCCAGTGTTATTACCCCTTCGGATCGAAGGGAAGGGGGAAGTGAAGAAGGAAGAGAAATGGGAATATTGGGAAAATTGCTTTTCACGTTGGCCCTGGTGTCCATCTGGTGCTTGCTGATCGCCGAGACCGGTCAGCTTCGGAGAGAACAAGATCATCTGGGTAAATCATCTCTCTATTGTATTTCTATGAGTTTCCGTCGGCTGGTCACTCGATTTATTTACACTCGTCGTTTTCTGATTTCACTTTCACGTTCGACGTTATGGGCGTTTGAAGCTCTTTGCGTTCACGCTTTCGGTGCAGAGTGAAATTAATTTTTTTTTTTCTCGCCCGAAGTCCATAGCCGTATACAATTTACGTGTTATCTTGCCATATCGTTATGGGATCGGGAATTTCGGATGGTGTAATGCAAATTATTAGAGTAATCTTGTTGTTGTAGTAAAAAAAACGAGGAGACTGTAAATCAGGGATGGCAAAACGAACTGAACGGGAACGAGCGCGCTCAGGTAAAGAACGCGGGACGAGCAGGCCGTGGTGAGCAAGTGACGCCGCCGAACTCTGTGAAGAACACGCGCTGGTTACCAAGCCAGGTAAAGTCGGCGGCCAGTACCACGACCGCGTTCGTCGTTCGGAACGAAAGAACTCCCGAAAACCGAGAGTTCGGAACAAGTTCTTCTCGCGTTCTTTGACCATTCTCCAACCATTCTTCGACCATTCTCCGTTCACGCTTCACGGGCTGTGCGTCACTAAACATAGATTCCTCGGAAAACCTTGGAAATCGACATCGTGGATTTTAATACGTAAAATCATACAAACCGAAAACATAATAAAATATGCGTAGTTCGGTAATTTATTTCAACGTCAAATAAAAGTAAGATATGTAAATGTAAATATGTATTTCATTTTACACATAAAAACAAGAAATATAAGATGCTTTTAAAATTTATGTTCGTCCCGGGTTGGAATTGTTCTAAATATATTTTCAATAATTATTATAAAATTATAAATTTTTTAAGTAGGATACGAAATAAGATTTCCAGTCGAACTAAAAATTCAGAAAGCAAGACGCAATGAATTTATGGAATTGAAAAAAATTATTGTTAATGACAAAAATGTTTTGTTCTCTTTCTCTCTCTCTCTAAGACAAATCAGCATTTATTAAAAATACGCACCTAATTGTAATGAAACATTGTATTTAATTTTTCACATAATAATTTCGATAATAATAATTGTACGAAAATGACTAAAAATGAATGCACAATAATTCCCGGCAGGGACGAACCGATTTTATGATCTTATGCGGTGAATAGCGTTGAGACTTCTATACCCGGGAAAGGTAGGGCCGCCTGCCCGTGGATTTCGGCAATCCTCACCTGTACACGGCTAGGGTGCAAGGAAATACCGTGGCCGGGGTCCTCGATGGGACCGAGCGAACACCGAAAACCAAAGTTCTTCTGCGTTCTTCTCCGTTCTTTTCGCGTTCTTTTGGTGTTCTTCTGCGTTCTTTTGCGTTCTTTTCGAGTTCTTTTGGCGTTCTTCGATCGTTCTTCGACCGTTCTTCGAGCATGTGCTCGGTACATCCCTACGGCGTTTGTCCCCGGGTCGGAATTGTTATAAATATATTTTTATTAATTATTATAAAATTATTACTTTTTTAAGCAGGTTGAGAAATGAGATTTCCAGTCGAAATAAAAATTCAGAGAGCAAGACGCAATGAATTTATGGAATTGAAAAAAATTATTGTTAACGACAAAACAGTTTTGTTCTCTTTCCCTCTCTCTCAGACAAATCAGCATTTATTAAAAATACGCACCTAATTGTAATGAAACATTGTATTTAATTTTTCACATAATAATTTCGATAATAATAATTGTACGAAAATGACTAAAAATGAATGCACAATAATTCCCGGCAGGGACGAACCGATTTTATGATCTTATGCGGTGAATAGCGTTGGGACTTCTATACCCGGGAAAGGTAGGGCCGCCTGCCCGTGGATTTCGGCAATCCTCACCTGTACACGGCTAGGGTGCAAGGAAATACCGTGGCCGGGGTCCTCGATGGGACCGAGCGAACACCGAAAACCAAAGTTCTTCTGCGTTCTTCTCCGTTCTTTTCGCGTTCTTTTGGTGTTCTTCTGCGTTCTTTTGCGTTCTTTTCGAGTTCTTTTGGCGTTCTTCGATCGTTCTTCGACCGTTCTTCGAGCATGTGCTCGGTACATCCCTACGGCGTTTGTCCCCGGGTCGGAATTGTTATAAATATATTTTTATTAATTATTATAAAATTATTAATTTTTTAAGCAGGTTGAGAAATGAGATTTCCAGTCGAAATCAAAATTCAGAGAGAAAGACTCAATGAATTTGTTGAATTGAAAAAAATTATTGTTAATGACAAAAATGTTTTGTTCTCTTTCCCTCTCTCCAAGACAAATCAGCATTTATTAAAAATACGCACTGAATTATATTGAAAAATGTGCAACAAGTCTAGAATCTGGTAGAACCGATTTTATTATTTACGATTTATATTGCGACGGAGCGAGGGAGGAAGAGAGAGGGTCTTGCGCCGTCAAAGGCCGGCGACCCTCACCTGTACGCGGCTAGGGTGCAAGGATATACCGTGGCCGGGGTCCTCGATGGGACCGAGCGAACGCCGAAAACCAAAGTTCTTCTGCGTTCTTCTCCGTTCTTTTGGTGTTCTTCTGCGTTCTTTTGCGTTCTTTTCGAGTTCTTTTGGCGTTCTTCGATCGTTCTTCGACCGTTCTTCGAGCATGTGCTCGGTACATCCCTACGGCGTCTATCCCCGGGTCGGAATTGTTATAAATATATTTTTATTAATTATTATGAAATTATTAATTTTTTAAGCAGGTTGAGAAATGAGATTTCCAGTCGAAATCAAAATTCAGAGAGAAAGACTCAATGAATTTGTTGAATTGAAAAAAATTATTGTTAATGACAAAAATGTTTTGTTCTCTTTCCCTCTCTCCAAGACAAATCAGCATTTATTAAAAATACGCACTGAATTATATTGAAAAATGTGCAACAAGTCTAGAATCTGGTAGAACCGATTTTATTATTTACGATTTATATTGCGACGGAGCGAGGGAGGAAGAGAGAGGGTCTTGCGCCGTCAAAGGCCGGCGACCCTCACCTGTACGCGGCTAGGGTGCAAGGATATACCGTGGCCGGGGTCCTCGATGGGACCGAGTGAACGCCGAAAACCAAAGTTCTTCTGCGTTCTTCTCCGTTCTTTTGGTGTTCTTCTGCGTTCTTTTGCGTTCTTTTCGAGTTCTTTTGGCGTTCTTCGATCGTTCTTCGACCGTTCTTCGAGCATGTGCTCGGTACATCCCTACGGCGTCTATCCCCGGGTCGGAATTGTTATAAATATATTTTTATTAATTATTATAAAATTATTAATTTTTTAAGCAGGTTGAGAAATGAGATTTCCAGTCGAAATCAAAATTCAGAGAGAAAGACTCAATGAATTTGTTGAATTGAAAAAAATTATTGTTAATGACAAAAATGTTTTGTTCTCTTTCCCTCTCTCCAAGACAAATCAGCATTTATTAAAAATACGCACTGAATTATATTGAAAAATGTGCAACAAGTCTAGAATCTGGTAGAACCGATTTTATTATTTACGATTTATATTGCGACGGAGCGAGGGAGGAAGAGAGAGGGTCTTGCGCCGTCAAAGGCCGGCGACCCTCACCTGTACACGGCTAGGGTGCAAGGAAATACCGTGGCCGGGGTCCTCGATGGGACCGAGCGAACGCCGAAAACCAAAGTTCTTCTGCGTTCTTCTCCGTTCTTTTGGTGTTCTTCTGCGTTCTTTTGCGTTCTTTTCGAGTTCTTTTGGTGTTCTTCGATCGTTCTTCGACCGTTCTTCGAGCATGTGCTCGGTACATCCCTACGGCGTTTGTCCCCGGGTCGGAATTGTTATAAATATATTTTTATTAATTATTATAAAATTATTAATTTTTTAAGCAGGTTGAGAAATGAGATTTCCAGTCGAAATCAAAATTCAGAGAGAAAGACTCAATGAATTTGTTGAATTGAAAAAAATTATTGTTAATGACAAAAATGTTTTGTTCTCTTTCCCTCTCTCCAAGACAAATCAGCATTTATTAAAAATACGCACTGAATTATATTGAAAAATGTGCAACAAGTCTAGAATCGGGTAGAACCGATTTTATTATTTACGATTTATATTGCGACGGAGCGAGGGAGGAAGAGAGAGGGTCTTGCGCCGTCAAAGGCCGGCGACCCTCACCTGTACACGGCTAGGGTGCAAGGAAATACCGTGGCCGGGGTCCTCGATGGGACCGAGCGAACGCCGAAAACCAAAGTTCTTCTGCGTTCTTCTCCGTTCTTTTGGTGTTCTTCTGCGTTCTTTTGCGTTCTTTTCGAGTTCTTTTGGTGTTCTTCGATCGTTCTTCGACCGTTCTTCGAGCATGTGCTCGGTACATCCCTACGGCGTTTGTCCCCGGGTCGGAATTATTATAAATATATTTTTATTAATTATTATACAATTAATAATTTTTTAAGCGGGATACCAATTCAATCAATTCATTACTCTTGCTCCCTTATTTCCGACCCTACCTAAAAAATTAATAATTTTCCAATAATTAATAAAAATAAATTTAATATACCGTGTACATGCTTGAAACTAGATTTTTTTATTCGTCCCGGTGATCTATGTTTAGTGAAGAACAGCCCGTGAAGCGTGATCGGAGAACGGTCATAGAATGATCGAAGAACGCGGAAAGAACGGAAAAGAACGCAGAAGAACGCGAAAAGAACTCCCAGAGAACGCAAAAGAACGCAGAAGAACGCGAAAAGAACGCTGAAGAACTTTGGTTTTCGGCGTTCCCTCGGTCCCATCGAGGACCCCGGCCACGGTATTTCCTTCCGCCCTAGCGCCGTCACGGTCACACCTAGTCGACACGCACCGCTGACAATGAGCGTAGACCTGACCGCGGTGCCCCGAGTTTTATGGTTCAATAGTATCACAATAACACGGTCATAATGAGACGCTGTAACAGAGTCTTGACTAAATTCGATATCTAATAGTTTTGTTCAATTCCACAAATTCATTACGTCTTGCTCTCTTAACTTTTAGTTCGACTGGAAATGTCATTTCTCAACCTGCTTAAAAAAATAATAATTTTATAATAATTAATAAAAATATATTTATAACAATTCCGACCCGGGGATAGACGCCGTAGGGATGTACCGAGCACATGCTCGAAGAACGGTCGAAGAACGATCGAAGAACGCCAAAAGAACTCGAAAAGAACGCAAAAGAACGCAGAAGAACACCAAAAGAACGGAGAAGAACGCAGAAGAACTTTGGTTTTCGGCGTTCGCTCGGTCCCATCGAGGACCCCGGCCACGGTATTTCCTTGCACCCTAGCCGTGTACAGGTGAGGGTCGCCGGCCTTTGACGGCGCAAGACCCTCTCTCTTCCTCCCTCGCTCCGTCGCAATATAAATCGTAAATAATAAAATCGGTTCTACCCGATTCTAGACTTGTTGCACATTTTTCAATATAATTCAGTGCGTATTTTTAATAAATGCTGATTTGTCTTGGAGAGAGGGAAAGAGAACAAAACATTTTTGTCATTAACAATAATTTTTTTCAATTCAACAAATTCATTGAGTCTTTCTCTCTGAATTTTGATTTCGACTGGAAATCTCATTTCTCAACCTGCTTAAAAAATTAATAATTTTATAATAATTAATAAAAATATATTTATAACAATTCCGACCCGGGAACAAACGCCGTAGGGATGTACCGAGCACATGCTCGAAGAACGGTCGAAGAACGATCGAAGAACGCCAAAAGAACTCGAAAAGAACGCAAAAGAACGCAGAAGAACACCAAAAGAACGGAGAAGAACGCAGAAGAACTTTGGTTTTCGGCGTTCGCTCGGTCCCATCGAGGACCCCGGCCACGGTATTTCCTTGCACCCTAGCCGTGTACAGGTGAGGGTCGCCGGCCTTTGACGGCGCAAGACCCTCTCTCTTCCTCCCTCGCTCCGTCGCAATATAAATCGTAAATAATAAAATCGGTTCTACCCGATTCTAGACTTGTTGCACATTTTTCAATATAATTCAGTGCGTATTTTTAATAAATGCTGATTTGTCTTGGAGAGAGGGAAAGAGAACAAAACATTTTTGTCATTAACAATAATTTTTTTCAATTCAACAAATTCATTGAGTCTTTCTCTCTGAATTTTGATTTCGACTGGAAATCTCATTTCTCAACCTGCTTAAAAAATTAATAATTTTATAATAATTAATAAAAATATATTTATAACAATTCCGACCCGGGGATAGACGCCGTAGGGATGTACCGAGCACATGCTCGAAGAACGGTCGAAGAACGATCGAAGAACACCAAAAGAACTCGAAAAGAACGCAAAAGAACGCAGAAGAACACCAAAAGAACGCGAAAAGAACAGAGAAGAACTTTGGTTTTCGGCGTTCGCTCGGTCCCATCGAGGACCCCGGCTACGGTATTTCCTTGCACCCTAGCCGTGTACAGGTGAGGGTCGCCGGCCTTTGACGGCGCAAGACCCTCTCTCTTCCTCCCTCGCTCCGTCGCAATATAAATCGTAAATAATAAAATCGGTTCTACCAGATTCTAGACTTGTTGCACATTTTTCAATATAATTCAGTGCGTATTTTTAATAAATGCTGATTTGTCTTGGAGAGAGGGAAAGAGAACAAAACATTTTTGTCATTAACAATAATTTTTTTCAATTCAACAAATTCATTGAGTCTTTCTCTCTGAATTTTGATTTCGACTGGAAATCTCATTTCTCAACCTGCTTAAAAAATTAATAATTTTATAATAATTAATAAAAATATATTTATAACAATTCCGACCCGGGGATAGACGCCGTAGGGATGTACCGAGCACATGCTCGAAGAACGGTCGAAGAACGATCGAAGAACGCCAAAAGAACTCGAAAAGAACGCAAAAGAACGCAGAAGAACACCAAAAGAACGGAGAAGAACGCAGAAGAACTTTGGTTTTCGGCGTTCGCTCGGTCCCATCGAGGACCCCGGCCACGGTATTTCCTTCCGCCCTAGCGCCGTCACGGTCACACCTAGTCGAGACGCACCGCTGACAATGACCGTAGACCTGACCGCGGAGCCCCGAGTTTTATGGTTCAATAGTATTACAATAACACGGTCATAATGAGACGCAGTAACAGGGTCTTGACTAAAATCGAGAAACGTTAAGCCCTGCAATAAATGAACATAGAGAAAATAATGAAAGTGAAATAAAAGTACCAGTAAAAGCGAGATTATCTGTGAAATAATGTACCGTGAACCGCGAGAGAATTTTCGGCTCTTCCTTCAAGTCAAAACAGGAAATGTGCGATGCAGATTTTCTCATGCCGCGAAATACCGACTGGAAAGGAACAATACACGAACCAGTTCGTAATTATTGTTCGAAATAGATACGTATCCGTATTCTTTTATTGGAAAAAAGAGAGGAAGGAATATTTCCTGATATACCGGGTAAGATAACGTTCAATTAATGACAACTGACTTAATTAAAAAAAATGATTATTTGTTTCAGTTATGTGATTTTGATACAATTATGCAATTCAAAATTTTGTGTAACAGTATTTTAATTATACCGACATCAGTACTATTTTATACAAATCTCATTAGATATATTCCAATTCGATACTTGAACCAACGGTTCCCTATCCACAGAAACAAAAATAACTAAGTTAAAAAATTATAAAAATAATATAAAATAATTAAATGAAATAATAATTTTTTAATTAATTCAATTTCCATTACATTAACCCTATCGCACTCGTCTAGGAGCGAGAGCTCACCAACACTCGCGTGGTGCCTCCTCTTACCGGTGTGGCTCGAAAAATTGTTTAAATTCCATTTCGTTGCTATCGTTCGCGAACTACATACGGCAGTAGCGACTAGTTAAACTAGAAATATGTCATGTAAAGCACGACGCAATTGTTCAAAACTTCATAAAAATTAGTCAAACTAACAGGTTTCGAAGCAAAAAGGTAACTCCCATGAAATTTGTTAAACAATTAGAAGTCTTGAGTGCTATTCATATTAAAAAAAATTACTTCCTATAAGTTTATTTTACACGGATAAAGGTACCTGTTACTATATATTTCATAAGGAAAATAATACGTGAAGGTCGTGTATCATTCCGTTTATACATATATTTGCAATATTCGTAAGAATATATGTTTTTATTCCCATGCTGAAAATCCCTCTTCGTTCTCGAGAATAGCTCGAGGAAGAGGGCTATTAAAGTCACAAGGACGCGTCGCACCTAGCCTGTGGCCATATCGGCAATTGGTCGAGGAAGGGGGCCAGGTATTGAACCTCGTTCTTGGGCCAGTTCGGACGATGGTTTTGGTAACCAGCTCGTGGTAACCACGGCGCACGCGGGAAGAACGCGTTCTTCGGGACTTGGTACTGCTCGACCCTTCGGCCTGCCGTTGGTTTTCCGGTATTGGTACTGAGCGGCAGGTAAAGAACGCGTTCTTTTGCCCCAAGAACTGAGGAAGAACGGTTTTCGAACTCGGGATCGTTCTTATGGCCATCCCTGCTGTAAATTACCGGTAAGGGGCCGGATGAAGGTTTTCATAGATCCACCGTTAACGAAGTTTCAAATTTACTATTATTTCGGAAAGTATCATCATCGGTTCGGTATGATGCGTGATTTCTAATTCTTTCTATGGCGTAAATCTGGTGTAAATCGTCAACAGTAGCCAAAGCGAAGCTTTGAAATTAAATTGATACTTTTTCACTACCCGCGTACGTGACTATACGAAAAGTAGATGCTCAATTTTGATTCATCGGTTCGTCGTACTTGGCAGATTTATCAAATGTTTGCTTACTATTTCGCGCTCAAGGCAGATTTATCGGTCTGACGGAGGAACTTGAAATTTCCACGATATATCGAAACACCGGCATTCTCTGGGAATAATTCGATTATTCCAAATTCATTTTGAGACTTTTCCGCGATATTTCAAGTTTTTTACGATTCTAAACGTCGACATCATTACCAGAACGATCGGTGATGGGTTAATTAACATTTCCGTTGTTTAGTGCAAACCCGTCAACGTGATTAACGCGTTAACCGTCATGCGACCGCCGACGATCATATTTCTATGTATTATTAGTACACCGGTGGTCACATGGCGGTTAACGTGTCAACTAAGACGCGGGCGAGCGATCGAATAAACGAATATTCTACCGTGCGCCGCGAATACTTCGAACGTTGTACAAAAGTGAAAAAAGAACCTGCGACGATCATCGACCAAACGAAGCCCCCTGGATTTGTAATTTAAATTCGCGAATTTAATTTCCCATTTCGTTCCGCAATTTATCGATTTGCCGAACTGTATATCGCGCGTGGTTAGTCGCTGATTGAAATACCGAGCAATTATATGGTCCTACAATCTGCATTCGGTTATAGAATACATTTCGATCGCTCGCTCGACGCAAAAAACTTTGATTTTCCACTTATTCGACCTCTACTTTGCGCGACTCGTTTCTGCTCTACGCGTATATATGTATATAAATATTTTCTGTTTTACGTGCCTTCGGCTATTCGAATCCTACAAAAATAGAAATAAATCGTATAACGGTAGTTGTACAACTTCTTTCGTCGATCCCCCTATGTCGCAAATGATCTGTAAATAATAACTGTTCTGAAGGAAAAAAACTTTCGTTACGAGGGGGTAAGATAAATCACGGCTTTTACCGGATCCCGTAATACTCCATTAATCTTGAACGCTTGTAATAAATCTCGTGATCCGTATCAAATTAGAAAAAGTTCCAAGTAAAATTACTCGCAAGTTGGTAATGCGGTATAGCTATCAAATTTACCGAAGCATTATTCAACGAACAATTCTCATTTTGAAGCTACATACCTAGCTAATCTTCGTTGCAAAATTCCTAGATTCCGCAACCCAAGGTATTGCAATTTAAACCTAAAAAATCCCAATTGTATGTACCGTTAAAACTCGAACTACGCCCGTCGTACTCTTGCAGGAAAAATGTACCTGCGCGTATCACAAATTAATATCAAAATAATTCATGGAAATGACAACCAAAAATTAAAAGGTTATTTCAAAACACCTTTAAATTGTCACTGCCGCAATGTTTCGACTTTTATTCGGTCTTTATCGAGCTCTTAACATACACGTTTTGAGTTGCTAAAATAACGTTGCACTGCTTCAATTACATAACTATGAAATTATTCGCTTAGTTACTAATAACAAGTTCTTTCGGCACTGATCTATAATACGATATATAATACATAAATTAAACTAAAGTATTAAAATTTCGTATTTCGTCACGCGTAATGGTATCTTCTAATGACGGTAAAAGCCGAAACGTCGGAATTAATAATTTAACGCTTTGATTGCCAAATCACCCACATTTAAATTAACCCCTCTGTAATTAAGTGTGGTACCGAAACTCACGCGTCGTCCAAGTGTGCGTGAGCTTTTGAAATAATCATTCAATCTTTGATCCTCGTTCGCATCGATTAATTACACTGGTTTTAAATAATTGACGCGAACCACGATCGTATGGCTATCAAATTTCGCGTCGATACCAACGCAACCGACGTTACTAAATCCGCTCTCGTTCTATTTTTCCTTTTTTGCTTGTATATCCCGATACCAAACTCCCATGGCTGTCGGCCGAAGTTTTATTGGCGTTCCGAACCAAAATTATTCCACGGCTTTTGACGTTTCACCTCTATTTTTGCTAGCAGCTATTCTCGAACGGCGTTCCCTCGATTCAGCATCTTCGTTTATCCCGCGTTTCCACGATGCTACGAGCAACCTGACCTTTTTTTTTTCTTTCCCCGAGACGCACCTGTACACCCGAAGAAAATTCTCTTTACCTTCCCGAGGTACGGAAGACGCCGAAGGTTTGCGCTTCTTTCTTCCACGTACACGTACACGCGTATTATCCGCGTTACATCCATCCCCGTTGCATTGATAATGCGACAAAAAGATGCTGGGACTTTCTTGCCGCGAACGTGGATCGAACATGGAAACTTCTACTGGCAGGAGAGTATTCCATCATCGTGCGGACAGCGCGGTGAACGTATAGATTGATTTAAAATTTAACGTTTCAGCGTTGCTAAACGTGAGGAAAAACGACGGTAAGAATGGAAGAATATTATAAAAGGATTCGAAAGAAAGTTTATTGTCAGGATGTAAAGTTAGGGGAGGAAAGCAGAATAATATGGACTCGGTACAATAATGTAAGAAGATATATTGAGGCACCTCCATTTTACGCTATTCCAACCAACATTTCATACATACTTACCTATTTCTAGCGTGATCGGTTAAATGATCGATCTATAAACCAACTTATATTTCTTAATATAGAATCAAGATAACAACCAATTTCAAAGCGAAAAAATGTAGTTTCTTTTATTTAGAAATTCATAACGTATATTTTAACGTTTAACCAATTAACATTTAAGTTAAGTGGCGGAGTAATAACGTTGTACGTAGGAAATTCTAGACGAAATTTACGAAACGGTCAATTGGCCAGTCGTGCTAGGAATAGCGTTAACAAGTTTGTGACTGTGTGAGCCACCGGAGGCGCACCGTTTACCGACTTTGCCGAACCGCGTGCTCACCGGTGAACACGCGGCCTCTTCCATGAACTGTTTTGTTTACGTCGACGGTCACATAAACATAATACGAATGACATTCCGTTTGAAACGCAATGTTTCCCGTACAATCAAGAATGGCCTGCATAACTGCTTGATTCCGATTTGGAGTACGCAAAGGTTGTCTCCAGATTCCAACGTTAGACTCGCAGCGGTATTTAAAAAGGAATTCTAATTTTGCTTCCACGGAAAGTTGCACCTGCGATTCTTCTTTTTTACTCGACTCGACTCGCAATTGCCGTTTAACGCAACTCCGCCGTTTTCCTTCCATTCTCCGCGTCGCCGTTGCGAGAACAAATTGAAGCGAATGTTAACTCGAATTTATTTTCCGAAACCGAGCCCCCCTGAGCGTAATTGTTTGCACGGTCTTAAAATGCATTTGCGCTCGCGTTGAAACGCTCGAGCGAAAGATTTCCGTTCGGAAGCGCGAGCCTTTTTACTGCGGGGAATATTCTTACAAAAGTGCGGCCATAAAGAGTGATTCATCGCTGGAAACGCGAGAAGCTCGTCTACTTTTTGTGTACTTTTGCTCCGTTACTTATTTCGAAAATTATTACGCCGAAGTATTAATGGTAAATTCTGTTTTGTTTTCGTAGCTCGCGGAAAACGGGATTGATAACGTTGCGAGAGTGGTTCGACCATAATCACCGGACTGGATTTTATTATCGTCCATCGCGACGGATACCAAGATTAGAACGATAGGAGTTTGAAATAATCGCCTCTAGTGGCAGAAGTAAACAAGTCGATATTCCCGTTAAAAATACACGCGAACCTTTGTTCGACTCCTCTCGTAATATAAAAACAGGAGGCACCCTCCTCCCCTATTTATTAATAACAGTAAATTCTAATTTAGAATAACTAACAGGAGGATCGACCTAACTAGAAATACCCAGTTAACAACGAGACCGAGTAGATAAATTTACGAGATACCCGTACATCCAGCGCAACGGTGCGTTTCCGCAGCGGAAAATACAGCATGGATAACTTTCCCGGATCTCCGCACAGATTTCGCTCGAAGTTCGGGAAACGCGCAACAGGGAGGAACGCGAAATGAATTTTAATCGTAAAGGCCACAAACGATCCGGTTTCGCGATCGAGGATAGCATATATAACAAAAATTCGATTTTCATCCCTCCCCTCGTCGCTCCTCCCGAAAAATGATACCCGATCAAAGCCGATGGGGGCTGATTTCTAGTTCTTCTTCTTTCTTTTTTTTTTACAATCGTTCCTTCGTTTCCGGTCACCGATCATTCTAAATCAGGTCGAATCGAAGCTTCAAGATTGCCCTCGACATCGTACATTCTCTCCTGTGCATGTAACGTGTACGTGTACGTTCCGCCGTGCGCTAAGGTAGTCACGTGGTACATAAAATCCATAACGGCCCTCGATGGAGTATCAAAGGGATCGATCGTACGTCCCGATAGAGGGACAACCCCCCCGTCCACGTCGTTTCCCGCGAACGTCCGTACCTTCTACGATCGCGTCCTCGTGAAAAAGTAACGTATAGGATCCTCTTTGTCCTCTTTCAGGCTTCTCCAGGCCTCTTCCTCCCCTACCCCTTCCGCGTTCTTTACGCGTGCACGGCGGTGGCGGGGGAGGGGGCTGCTGTTAGCGGATCCAGACTTCATTTCCGGAAACCCAAGTCAGGAGGAATTACTTGCCCTCTCCCCCCCCCCCCCCCCTCCCCACCCAAGAATCTAATAACTTTTATCGGTTTTCATGGGTGAGGGTGGGGAAACGAGAGGGTCGAAAGAGAATGGGCGATAGAGATGGTGGATAATAGAGATAGATGAACGCGAAGAATAAAGGAATCGGATAGTACGAGGAGGGCTGAAAAGGAACCGAATATGGTTAATGGAAGTAGATAGAGAAATGTCGAAATTTGCGAGTTGCGGGGGGTAAATCGAGACGTTTGAAGGAAATGAAACTTGGTGCGGGGGTGGGTAGGTTAGGAACAGGCCAGTGGTGATTTACGTTTAACTTAATTGTATTATACGCGCGATAGAGTTTTACTAACCCCCCGTAGATATAAAAGAAAAGATCAGTAATACCGGGTCTACCATAATACGTGGCCGTGCTGCTATAGAAATTGAAGATGAAAAGAGAGATTTATCTGGAACGTCGAACGAAACGCAATTTTCGCTTCGGCGAGGCTAGGAGCAAACGAAAGCGATTAGTCGGTCGGTCGCATAAAAAAAAAAGTAGAAAGAAAATATGCGTCGATGGGAAAACAATCACTCGTTATAATTGTAACTGCGACACGGTAAACAAAAGGGAAAGCGCGAGAATGAGACGGAGTGGAAAGTCGAGATCGAGGTAACGGGACAACTTTGAAAAAAAGGAAAACATCGGGTGAGAAAAAAAAGAGATGAAATAAAAGGGAGACACGGTGACCCAGATAGCAAAATAGCGGCAAGGGAGGATGGAAAAAAACGGCAAGAGAATGGATCGCAGAGGCGGAGAGAGAGAGAGAGAGAGAGAGAGAGAGAGAGAGAGAGGTACACGGTCCGAGAATAAAAAAATGAACAGTGGAAAAAAGAAAAGCTAACAGGATTCCGAGTGGAGAATGACAGTGTATGAAAGAGGACCGTGGGGAGAAAGCGGCAACGAAGCCAGAAGAAGGACGGTGATCGAAATTGAGGGAAGGAAGCGTCGAAGAAAAATATAACAAGAAGAAGGAGTGTGGGGTTGGGGGGGGGGGTACGACGACGACGGGAGAGACGACGAGAGACGACGAAGAAGAAGCGCGGAACGAACGCGGAACGGAAGTAGGAAACGACCTGCCATAAATACCTATTCGGCTATCGGATAGCGGGCATCTATCTACCTTGCCGTCCCGGACGTATCGATAATCGAAGCCGAAATGCACGCGATGACAAATGCCACCATCGTACCCGCGGAAGGGGGCAGGGTGGTGCGCCCCGTCGCCACCGTAAATAATTCGTGGCCGGTGATTCGAGTCGCGCCTTGTCATGCAGATGTCGTTTCTATTGCGTTTCGACTGCAGACGCCAAGGAAATTTCGGTATACGGCTTCCCGCGTCCGGGAATTCGAGCCGGTGTGATCAAATTAGGCGATAAAGGGTCTTCGTATTGGCACGGGCGTCGCCGACCATGATGGATCGCCGGCCGGTGAATCGGTGGACGACACAATTTACCCGCGTTAACGTTGCGCGCCCCAGTGTGCGGGGCTGACGAGCAACTCGGGTGGTTGGGGTGATTCGGTGTATTAATCCTTTCGCGGAGGTGCGTAAGTTGACTTTTTTTTTTGTCGTCAAATTTCACGGCTTCATAATCATTATCGATGAAATATTACCATCGATCTTTTTTTTTACTAGAGCGTATGTCTTTCTAGAATTAACCCCGTTGTTGTGGTTGGATTTAATTTCACCCGAACGTAGTATTCGATTTCAGGTTATAATACAGTGTGTACTGTAGGGATATTAGTAGCGTGAAAAAGAGGTGGAATATCTTGATTTATGTTGCAGAAGTAGCGTGTTATGTGTACGGAATTTCGGGGAAGTAAACCAGGCGATGCTAGGCATGAGTTATGAATTAAGGGAAGGACCCTTAAACCTTTTACCGCGTATAACGAGTTAACTGTTCGTCGAAATGATGCTCTTTGAAACTTTGAAAGTGGCGCGCGTACATTTAAACATGGTAGATCGTTTATTTACCATACAGTTGAGAATTAGAATTAGAAGAATTTACAGTATGTTTATTGAAAATAAAGTAGGATTCATTTAATTTCAATTCGATAACTATAAATATCACTCACGATATATTAAATGTTAATTTTTATTCGTAACGGAGTCGCCTGATGGTGTAAAACACGAAATCCACACGAACGATCACTTGATCTACGCTACGGAAATATCGCTACGACATCTTGCAACTTCTTGGCTTGGTGATCGAGCTATATGACTGCAGAACCGTTTCAGTTCACTTTCATATATTTTTTATTGATTGATTTTACTTTTTATATAAGGCTATGTAGTGATTTAATTTGCGATCAGACGGAAGGGCGGCACGACGAGGTATCGCTCGTTAGCTGTCGAGAGCAATGAAGGAATGCTTCCGAGAAGCAAGCTTCTTTTATTGCTTCGATAACTGTTGCGTTCGTTTTCGAGAATGCGTCGGGCAGTGTTGAAAAAATCGTCATCAACGACAGATGCAAATCCGTCGCTATTAAGGTTTTGTACAAGCTACGTATTTGACCGCATTATAATGAGCGCAGTTTACTTATTGTTCTAGCAATCCAATGTTTGCGTGTTTATTAGTAATTTCGTGGTAAACACGAACAAAAACGCACAGTTAAAACGTCCTTTGCGGAATGTTTATAACTTGAAAATAACGGGGGGTACCATTTTTTGTATGGAATCTCTGGGTATCCGCCTGCTATACAGGGTGTCCCGTAACTAGCTCGACACCGGGAAATGAGGGGTAGCTGAGGTGATTCTGAACAACTTTTTCCTTAGCAATAATGTCCTAAGCGCCTTCGGTTTTGAATTATTAACGAAACGGCTAGGCCAATCCGAGCGCGTATCGAACGCGCGCTCGAAACGAGAGTGTGGTCTCTGACACGCTCCGCCGCGAGCGTGAACAAGTAGATCGCGTGGGTATCGAGAAAAGCATACGGCAAATATCACATATCGTCTTCAAATAAACTAATAGTCGTTGAATAACTGTGTTCAATACTGTCACTCGTAATTCGGGAGGTATGAAAAGTTGTAGTATTTGTGGAAAAAATGATTTTCTTAACAGCATGTTTTCAGGTGGGTAAATTATGGTCTAAGATAATCGATGTGAATAACTAACGTTAGAAGAATCTTGTTAAACTCACCCTTTCGCCAACGAATCAACCTGCCCTCGACGGAAGTAAGTCGTTGGCAGTAGGTCACAGTGCCGATTTTGTCCTTCGTAAGAATCTCGAGAACTTCAACAGCTGATTATACGGCCGGTTCGGTGAACTCACTTGACACTGACACACACAGTAGGAACGGCACTTGTCTAATTTACGGCAGGGCGCACGGCTAATCGCAGGTACGCGGACACCCCCGAGAGTCGAGCGGCGATCGGCGATCGGGTCACTTTACCGAACGTGCATTTCACTGCGTGAGCACTTTCAGCGATAACTCCGAATAAAACAATTATGTAGAGGAACGTAATTGAACCTACGTTAGAGATAGTTGGTGGCCCTGAAAAGGGCCGATTGTTATTGCCAAAATTGCCAAGATCGGCTCGACGTGCCCTCCTCGCGCTTGCATGCACGTCTCGGAGCACCGGCGGACGTTGCGCTGCACTTCTTCCAATGGTTTTCGATTAAGAAACGTAACAAATATCCTGTAATACTCCGCGTTAGTTCGTTGCTGTATGGTACCCGTTCGGTTTGAAAAACGATTCTGCCAGCTCTAGCGTTTCTTGGGTCTTGCTTAGAAGGACGTTCGTTGGGGAAGGGATATTTTTACAATAGTACAACGTAGTGGCTCGCACATTTGGAGTCAATTCAGCCAAAAAATACCCGTGCGCTCGGGGCGGCCGCATGGTCTTCGTCACTACGAACGCGCTAGCGAAGACGCAGGGCAAGGAGTGCCATAAATTTCACTATTGTCCATACCGTGTCGTAAAGGGAAAGTGTGGCTATTTTACGAAATACGTGCATCGTCTTAAAACTACATCGACAGCGTACACGCAACATAATCCTTTAATATTTTCTTACGATTCTTCCCGCAAAGAAGGAACAGTACATACAATTGCCAAAATTATCAATTTAGTATTGTATTGTATTGCGAAGACACTGCTTGCGACGCATACACGCTTGCCCGTGTCATTTGTAATATTATAAATTTAATGTTGTGGGATGTTTAGTGTAGAGTGCATGGCGTGAATAAAAGTACAAGCGCGAAGACACTGTTTGCGGCGTGTCGAAATGCTTAAAATCTTAAACAGTCGGCTCCCTAAGAATCTCTGATTTCGATCTTGTTATGATTATCGCACGCGCGCGGCAACCGACTGTTTACGGGAACGCGAGCAGCAAAGCGTGCCGCGGTACATGGGCCGATCAGGGGGACCTGTTCCAGACGACCAAAATGTTGATAGACATAACGATGTCTGTCTCGAAATGCGTATCAAACAGTGTCCTCGCTAACACAATACAATATTAAATTGATCATTTTCCAAGTTGTGTGTACTGTTTCGTCTTCGCGGAAAGAATCGTAAGAAAATATTAAAGGTTTATGTTGCGTGTACGCTGTCGATGCAGTCTTAAGCCGATGCACGTATTTCGTAAAATAGCCACACTTTCCCTTTACGACACGGTATGGACAATAGTGAAATTTATGGCACTCCTTGCCCTTGTCTTCGCTAGCGCGTTCGTAGTGGAGAAAACCATGCGGCCGCCCTAAATGCGCGTGTATTTTTTTGCTGAATGAACGGTGACTCCAAATGTGCGACCCACTCCGTTGTACTATTGTAAAAATATCCCTTCCCTAACGAACGTCGTTCTAAGCAAGACCCAAGAAACGCTAGAGCTGGCAGAATCGTTTTTCAAACCGAACGGGTACCATACAGCAACGAACTAACGCGGAGTATTACAGGATATTTGTTACGTTTCTTAATCGAGAAACATTGGGAGAAGTGCAGCGCAACGTCCACCGGTGCTCCGATGTGTGCATGCAAGTGTGACGCGGGTACGTCGAACTAAACTTGGCAATTTTGGCATAACAACAATGGGCCCTTTTCAGGGCCACCGACATCTCTTACGTAGGTTCAATCACGTTCAAACATAATTATTTTATTACGGAATATCGGTAACAGTGCTCGTGCGGTGAAATGCGCGTTCGGTAAAGTGACCCGACGGCCGCTCGACTCTCGGGGGTGTTCGCGTACCTGCGATTAGCCGTGCGCCCTGCCATAAATTAGGCAAGTGCCGTTCCTACTGTGTGTGTCAGTGTCAAGTGAGTTTACCGTAAAATGAGCTGTTGAGGCTCTCGAGATTCTTAGGAAGGGCAAAATCGGCACTGTGACCTAGTGCCAATGACCTACTTTCGTCGAGGCAGGGTGATTCGTGGTCGAATGGGTGAGTTTAACAAGGCTTTTCTAACGTTAGTTATTATAAATTATTCTAACGATAATTTATCCACCTGAAAACGTGCTGTTAAGAGAAACATTTTTTCCACAAATACTACAATCTTCGTTCCTATTGAATAACGGGTAAGAGCATCGGACACAGTTATTCAACGAGTATTAGTTTATTTGAAGGCGATGTGACATTTGCCGTACGCTTCCGCCGATACCCAGGCGATGCACTTGTTCACGCTCGCGGTCGAGCACGATCCAGAGACCACACTCTCGTTTCGAGCGCGCGCCAGATAAGCGCTCGGATTGGCCTAGCCGTTTCGTTAATAATTCAAAACCGAAGGCGCTTAGGACATTATTGCTAAGGAGAAAGTTGTTCAGAATCACCTCAGCTACACCTCATTTCCCGGTGTCGAGCTAGTTACGGGACACCCTGTATACTCATCCTCAACTCGCAGAGTTACGCAATTACGCGTTATAATTGCATCAATGGAGCTGCAGTTATTAACACAACTAAAAACTTGTGGAAGCTATAGCTTTTAGTACGAAGCGATACATCGTGCGTTCATTGTACGTCGTTAACCGTGGAAAGTATTAAGTGTTTTTTACTTGTGTGAGTTTAACAAATGTACCCGCGTAAACGTCTCTGTTCGCGATTGTTCGCAAATCGTCCCTGTGGAGCTTCGTGACGCTGGAAATGTATTTCGATCTACTTATAACTCTAACGTTTGATAGAAACGACATTCTCGACAGCTATAGGTCCGTTACCATTGAAAGCCTTGTACCATCCCGCAAACTCGATTTCTATTGCATTTGCTTTACCAACGAAAAGTGGACCAAGCGAATCGCGTCTCGAAGCGTTTCTTCCCCTATGGGGGTTTTGCAACACAATCTTACGTCGAAGGAATATGGAAATAGCAATCCCAATACACCCCCTCCCCATCCCCACCTCTAAATTTACGTTATAACAACTTACGTTGTATTCTAAAGTATTCGGTAGACTAGATTCGGGATTTGGAAGACTGTACTGATATTATAATGACACATCATATGTGTAGTATTCCTATGCAGCTTAAAAAAATTCAACAAAATTTGTCATATTCTTATTATTGTAAACGTCAAATCTAAAGTTAAACAAGCAAACAGATACAAATTGATAACTAAAGATTAACTAATAATACAATCTTTTATCATTTTTCGAACATTGTTTCGTCCAATTGCTATCGAAACATTGAAAATACGTTACAAGACAAAAAAAGCCCTAAATATACCTATTATATGCACAGTATATGTATAATATTATATATCTATACAATCTATATGTATAATATTTAATTATGTACAGCCTTGCAAATATTTATGTATATGTACATATATCAGGCCTGGGCAGCCATGGGGAAGTGCACTCTCCTCACGCCGTTTCGGTACCCCCACCCGTCAGTTTTTTGATGCACGCCGTGCGAAAGAAAAGAAGGACAGCGTTATACCTGTCCCACTCTTACAATTAGACACGCACCCGGAGGCATGGTGGGGATAACGCATGCCGCACGGCGTGTTGCCGTGCTGTTCACTGAGCAGGAGGTGCCCAGGCCTGACGTATATCATAAATAAATACATATAACAAAGTAAGTATAATGATATATTTCGATTGAATGTACGAAGAATCACCGCTACGTGGATACTTGGAAAATAACAAACGAAACGTAAGACATCGTGGCGTATTATGATCGATCAAACTCGCTGTTCGACTACCTAATCGAATTAAAAGAAACAAAAAAGAAGTATAGATAATTGATGACCAACACGAAGGTTATACAGAACGCACGAAATACACACTTGTCAGCGTAGACGGACGAGGGCTGTCGGCTCGGCGACCTCAGAAATCGATTGTACTGATGGGCGTGAGGTGGTAGCTTCTTAAGCCACGTTTAGACGACGCGAGGCTGACTCGCTAGGCATTATTCGTCCCTTGTGAACGTGCGAATATCGCGTCTCGTTTGTTGCGCGAGGTAGCCTCGAGGCGAGCGGAAGCTCCGTCTGTTTTTTGGCGCGAGTCAAAGGAGATTCATTTGTTTGATTCGCGTCGTGTGAACGTGCATCTTGCCTCGCGGATGGCACCATACATTCAGTAATATATGTAGGATGGGATGGATCCAACTTAGGCGTTATTTAATGTAAAAATGAAAAGTTTAATAGAATGAATAAAAGGGCGTCGATACATCTGTGTTTCGCGATGGGCGAATGACGACTGACTCACCCGTTTCTTTATTCTGCCTCTTTCTTTTTATGTCGCCGCCGCTAACCGTCGCCCAAACAAGACACGCTCACACACACACATTCCAATCCGCAATACACACACTTACAAATAATTGTCGATCCTACATATATGTATACATTTTTCTCAAACGCGAAGACCGTATTGCAGGGTTTTGACATGTTAGATGGTAATATAATTGTTTATTGTAATACAAGTATTGTAAAAGAGTACATATCCCTACATTTAATATACGAAGTAACAGCTTAAACGTTCGTATGCGATCGTCTTCATTCGGTCTGACTGTTACTTCATAAAATCGTCGTCGATCAATCCGCTCTACTTACGGTCCTCGCCACTCTATACCTTGCCCATTACCACACATTTACACATACTCGACACACACGTTTGACACGAATCTTTGTTTTCTTAAGATGCATATCTCGATCACCTGCGCCGACTATAACGGTTCACCTCGCTCATCGCACTCCTATCTATAGTCATAGACATTCGTGCAACGCACACGCAAAACTCATTAATCTAATTTACGGTAACCCTAAATTTCGGGGAACGGACTGTTTAGGCATTTCGATATTTTCTTATCCTATACTTTTATAAATTGAAGAGTCGACAGCAAGATACCATTTCATCAATCGATAAGTCTCGAATTCCTCTATTAAAATAATTGTCTGCACCACCAACGACGTGTTCGTTGATTTTCTTGTTTCTTTTTCATCTTTAATATTAAGTGCATTGCGATCATGGCAAACGACGCAGCTGCGTGCGGAGGTACTTACTGTCAAATGTGTAGTCGCTATACTTGCATAGGCTGGCATAGACTTGTAAGAATTTCTGCGTTTCGTCCCCAGTTGTAGACAACGTAGGACCACTTTTGCACCGCCCGCGGGGTCTTGACGAGTACCAGTAACTGCACCGAGAACCGCATATCCATTGGAGGCTCATTAGGGCCCCAAAATACTTTAACGGAGACAGAGTTTCCCAAAAGACGCACTCGGGTTCATTGTGTTCTGCGAGACACTAAACACTTTGTCTACGTCCGCGACAGCGTTTTGACCGATTGTATTCATCGATATCCACCGTTTCGGATGAATACATCTGTCATTGTATTTTTGCAGCCCAAACAACGTACTCTGTTTATTTCAAGGCTTATCCGATTTGTTAGTTAAGATCTTACATTGCGTTCTGCGAGTCACTACACATTCAGTTTGAACCGTTCTTGCCGTATACATCTGGCTTACGACTGAGCAGGCATCCTGACCATTGTATTTCGAGCTCAATGCGGCGTTATTATAATATTGTATATTCTTGTGACTAATCCGCATTTTTGCGTTTTTTACGCCCCTCTTCGAGTAGTTTTTATACAAGTCTTCCAGACTGATGGCTTAAATTGTTTCCCCTGCCTTGCGCATCGGACTCGCGTCGTGTAAACAGTTGAGCGAGTTAGCCTCCCCGCGAGTCAGACTCCAGTCGTCTAAACGTGGCTTTAGAAGTAAAAAAAAGGAGCCCAATGTATGTCGAGAGACGAAAGGAAGGAACGGAAAGGGAAGACTGGTTGCGCGGCGTAATCTTCCGTAATTAATCGACGAGCGGCGGTTTAACCGGCGTAAAAGAGAAAAGCGAGGTGGGAGGTGCTCGTGTCTGAGAGTGCCTAAACCCGCTTAATTACCTGGCGCTCATTTGATTCCCGGCTGCTCTTGTTTCCTTTGTACGCCCCCGGTAGGAAAGGACCGAAAGGAGGCCATTTAGATCCTCGACGAGCCCACCGGCACACCTACTAATGGAAACGTGGAATTATAAATGCGACGATTTGCCTCGCACCTGAAGCTCGGAAGGCTTTTCTGAGCGGGAAAACAATGCGATTAGTAGGTACGTCTTGGACTCTTGCGTCGTGAATCGGAAGCTTTTGAGATTCGACTGTATCGTTCGATTCCGTTGGATAAATATTGTAATGCACAACGAGGTGGTTGTGCAATAACTGGACTTCGTAGGTTTAACAACCGAATTTTAATGGTCTTTATTTCAAACCACTGGTATAAAGCAACTATAATACTTGTGAGGTTTTAGATACAGGTTTACATTTAAGACTTGGAGAAGTTGATGCTTTAAGACTCGAGGGTATTCTGCTTAGGAGTTTGTAATGTTCTCTTGAGATGTAAAATAAATTCTGAAGAAGGAGAGGATCGGTAGGGCTACGGAAAACTATTATCTATCAAAAAGGATGTGGGAGGGATGATGAGTAAGATGTTTTGGTGGAAAGTAAGTAGAAGAGGAGAAGGACTAGGAGTTTAAATGTTGGACTCGGTGACAGGGAGGCGTAAGCGAGAAAGACGTGATTCATGGTCTAAGGGCGAGTCTAGATATGTACAAAATATTCACTATACTAATCTTATGACTAACTTATGATTAGAAAAGGAGTGGAGCGAGTCGGTAGATTCAAATATTTTTAATTTTGTTTTGCAAACTTCTTGTGCCCCGTTTGCGAATCGTACGTTTGATAGAAACTTTAGGTATTCCGCTTGAAATCTGTGTTTGCTAGTTCCTCTTGGTCTTGGTATTCGTAAATCCCCGTTTGCAAATGATTTTGTATTTACAGTCAAATTTAACGAGATTCGGTGAGAACCGATGCGAAAATTTTCATTAAAAAATTGTACGTTTCGCGATAGATTTGCCGAGATATTGAAACGTGTACTTCGAGCAATATTGCCCTTGGCTAAAATAGGCTTAGCCTGGAGAGTAGTTTGAGATCACTTCTAAGTAGGCAAAGTTTAGTAAGATTATGAGAGCGTAACACAGTTTTGGAGTTTGAGTTTCAGAGTTCCGGTATTGCAAATAGAGGTAGAAAGTAATACGAGAAATCGTTTGAAAAATGATTTTGGTCTGTCTGGATATTAACCCGTCATAGGTATCGCAACACGATTTGTAACATGACTGGTATCGTGTTACCGACACGATAACGTAGATGCTTTTTGTTTCTGCGAATAATTTAATTAAACTTACGATTGAAGTCGCGCAATAAACGTAAAATTATTGATTTCGTTATACCCTATAACAATTAAATTTTCTGTTTAACAAATTTTTTTTTTAAATTTATGTTAATAAAGAAATTTTTTTTAATTTACTCTGGAATCATATTGTATCGATAAAAGATACATGTACATTAAAAACAACTTATTATTATACGAACAATTGTTCCTAAATAAGTTGAATGTTAGCTAAACGCAACACCGACATACATATAATCGTCGGTAATGTACATTTAAATTTTCATTCCACGTGGAACTTCCATCGAATTTTCTCGCAAAGATTAGTTAAAGTTGAATCGTACAACCTTCTTCCAATGTATTCCAGGGGTATAGGCGTTGGTATAGTTACGCGATGACGGAAACTTGGGAACTGTGTTGAGTGCTAATAACCTCCCCGCGCTTCCTCTTCGAACTTGTTTCGGGTAAGCTTCCGAGGATGCTGAAGTAACCCTTGGAAGTCAGATGAATCGTCGATTCGATATCGGCGATCGAACAAAACTCTGTATAAAAGGAAACTACTGGGATTTGATTTGGAATTTGTGAAGTATTTACTTGTCATAATTTCTCGCAAATCTAGTATCGAAACAACGTTCTATTTGCTCTTCCATTACGTAAAGTACTTACTCAACCGTAATACCCGAAACAAAGAGTATACTCAGGCAAATGAGGGTGGTACACGGTGGAACTGGGGTAGGGTAATTTGTCGTCTGCCGGGGTTTTTTTTCGGGAAATAGGAAGCATGGAATCATAAAGATGGAAGGAGAGAACAATTGGAAATTCTGGATGGACGTGGAAGAGGAGAGGGGACTCGGTTGTCCGAGTGACACGACTCGAAACAGGTACAATGGGGTCAGAAGCGGGAGCCGAAGGGAGGCTCTCTCGTTCCTTCGACGAATAATGAGGAGAGGAAAAAAAAACAAGTACGAACCAAGGGGGACGGAGCAACGCACAGCTGCACTGGAAAGCAATTCTGTAGAAGCGCTTTTCATCGTGCGGGCGCACGTGTCGTCGTTTTGCGCGATTTTCGGATGTGTGTACGACACGCTAGCCTCGGCTGGCCTTAATGCGACCGATACCACTTTTCGTCATTTTGCTCTGGTAGCCCTTTTTTTTTTTTAAATAACAGAACACGCGGGCCGACCGTTGTTCGTCGGAATGTAATCCCTCGATGAGCCGCACGCGTGAATTGCGAGCAGCACTCGTTGCCGATAAAAAAATAGAGTGCAGGTAGAACAATGGTGATAGAGATCGGGGTAACGCGAAGACGAAAGAAAATGGAAATTTGTTGCGCGCACGCCTTCGAATTGAAATGCAGAGGAATATTAAGAACTCGTCAGCTTCCTTCCGCCCTTCGTAAATTGCCGTGAAAGGCAGAAACTGATAAAAAGAAAGCGAGGGGGTCCGAGGTCCTTGAAATATGTTTCACTCGACGCTCGTTTACGGTTGTCATATCCTTTCCTCCCCTGTCACTGGCGATCGAGTTTATCGAATATAAGTTGTCGAGGGTGGAACGTTTCTTTCGCAAGAGCGAAAGAAAAGGGGGCCGAGAGACAGAAGGTAGATCGAGACTTTCGGAATATCCGGTAGTGACGGCGGATATCCAAGTTCGAACTACGTAAAACTTCCGACAACGTCGTATTAATCTTACTTATCGTACAGGGTCGCGTGGTCGCCGATCGATCTCCAGAAACTCGATTTGGTAAAATTTCTCCGAGGCATGGCTTTCTTGTTTCAACTGTTTGAAGCACTTAATACGTATAAAGGCGGTGAAAAAAGTTTGTCGCTGAGAAACATGATACGAATAAAGGGTTCCGGATTAAAAGGGATACACGTAGAGACAAGGCTCGTTTCGTATCGAACCGTTCCGCATGATTTGAACCTCGTAAACCTTCTCGAATAGCGGTTCGTCCGTAAAAAGTTATAGTTCTTCGCAGAATAAAAAGTTACCGCGACATCCGCCGCGATGTAATACAGTTGCTCAAACTGTTATGCGCAAAATAGTTTCTCGTTGCGAAAGATAAGTCAGTCATATTGCACCTGACCGGAACAATAAATTGCACGATGCAACTCTCTCGCCTTGCAGCTTCGGGATATTCATGGTAAACGTATCGTCTTGAGCGGTTAGTTACTTTAGTTGTGTACTTTAATAAGGTCGTGCACATTATGCGCGTGTATTATAATAATATTATCCGTGATCCAGTGTTGCTCTAACGAGATGGGTAAGCAATATCTTTAAGGCTGTTGGATACCTCTTGCGCGAACCGTGAGTCACTTCAACGACGGATGATAATAAACGGTCAGACAATATGTGAACTACAGGGGCATGAGGGGAATAGTGTCCCCCCATTGCTCTTATGGGTCGCAAGTCCGCCCCGGTGCGAATTTTTTGGAATTTTTCACAAAAAAGAACTAAAACACGCATTAGCTTGTCTGTTGTGCAGGTCGTAATTGCTGACAGATTTCAATGAACAATGGCTCGTTTCAAAGATTAAGTATGATCCGTGCGGCTGAGTGAATCCAATTTTTGATAAAAGGGTTCTTTCCAGACCCAGACCCGAATTTTGATAAAAGAGTTCTTTCCATGCGTAAAGTTGTCTTGAACTTTAGCAATTTTTTGGATCGCTATTTTTCATGAAAAAAGGGTCTTATCAACAGTCGCGTTCACTCAGCCACGTAGGTGATCCTTCATCTTTCAAACGAGTCATTGTTCATTAAAATCTGCTAACAATTACGACCTGCACAATCGACCGCGTTAACCCTTGTGAAACGATAGGTATCCAACGCCCTTAATGCGATTCTTTTCAGCGAATTGCAATCAACGGCGGTTATTATTTTACGCGTAGAGTAAAAGTGAGAACCGCGAAGTAATAGTCGAATGTGAGAGAGCTTTATTATGATAACTAAAAGAAATAAAATTGAAACCCTTTCGTACTTAACGTATTGTTCTTGATACGTTTCAGTTTTAGACCTATCGTTATACGAGGGGTTGAAAGCCCCAGTGATGTAAGTCAATTTGAATTTTTATCGACATACGCCACTCTGATTCTCATCCCCTCGAAGAAACCCCTGAAAGAGATTAGTGACCCTCCGAGAGGCTGAAAATCAGGGTGGCGTATATCAATAAAAATATAAGTTTGACTTTCACCCCTCTCATATATTAATCTCAGTTTAGGGATATCTATCTTGCGTCGAAAGTTCAATGCACGAAACAGAGAGAGAGAGAGAGAGGTAACGGTAATGGTAACGGTAATTTTATTGAGCTGTTCCCGATTTCATCGCAGAAGGTTTGACGCGTATGAAAAACTACGTTCGATCGCCGTACAAGCGGAGAAAGGAAGCAGTTGACTCCGCGTATTTCAATTTCGTGAGAACAATATAATTTAAATTCATGGGATCAAAGTTTTCTGAAAAGGTGCGCAATGTTTTACGTTAAAATAGCACGAAAGGACAAGGAGAAGTTCAGGTAATGTTTTATCCCCGGCCAAAAGTTTTCGCATTCGCGTTTTATTTTTCAACAAACATCAGAACTTTTTACAGAACTTCCAAACGTCGCGAGCGCAAAATTGAAACATTTCGAAATATCGGTGGCATTAAAATTTATGAAAACGTTTAAGCCTGGAAAAGAGAGAACAAAATGCCGTCGAGAGCAATTTTGTTTCGGAGCATATTAAACGCCCCTTGAAAAACAACTCCCGTGTTGTATCACGTTTCTAATAACGAAAAATATTAGTGTCCTGCGAGGTAAAATAAAACAAGTTTCGGTAAGCGTCGCAAAGCGTGCTCACCCAACTTCTCTGAAAGCAATAATCCACTTATGTCAGTTCGGCGTAGAGAAAAACGAGTTGCAACGGACGTCGGATAACTCCTTAATGAGATCAACGTACCTTTGCTCTCGCATATTTATGAAGTATGCGTATCCGTCGAACGAGATATGCAAACTTTGACGTTATATTCCCTTGTTTCATTAATCCCTTTGATAAACGTTTCCGTGGCCCAGGAATAATATACGACACTGCACAAATTTTTTTAAAGTCACAATCAAACGTCACTCGTTCGAACTTTCCTGGAAAGGGGAAGAGGAATAATCGGTCTGTACAAATAATGCAACGTTACAACGATTTGTGCGACAAAGAGTGAGCTTGATAAATTGAACTTCTTGAAATAATAAGAACCGTGATATCGCGCAGAAGCTATCCATCTTACGCGTATCCAAATTCGTTAAAGTCTATTTTTGCGATCTCAGTTTCGCGGGCAAAAATGCGGGCGACCTTTTTAATAAGGAAGACCATTAGGGTTTTCTAATTGCGTCGGACATTCGGGGTTCTCAGAGTGACGCGCGGCAGACAATTTTTCGTGGCAAGATCCCTCCATAAATTACCCTTATTCTCCTTTCATCCTGGCATGCCGACATTCGAAGAAGAAGAATCGTGACTCCTACGAATTCCATCGCGATTCTTCGCGGGCCCCGCGCACCCCGAAGCGGAGAAAAATTTGGTTTCAAGCAGCACCATGGGAATATATAAGAGGGAAATGTGGGTATCGAGGTAATGCATCTCGCGTTCGGCTTCGTGCGTCGGGTATTTATTATAATTAAACTGCGGATGCTCATGCGAGTGTACATTTTGATAAAATACTGGTGGATAGTTGGGACCCGGACGGAAATTTATTTTGTTATTAAAGGGATTTAAAAATATATTTTTGGATATCCTGCGTTTTGCATTACACAGCCGTCGAGATTTTATTATGATTACACCGCGGATGTTCATGCGAGGTTATATTTTGATGTGGGACCGGTGAAAAGTGGCATTTTAATGGAAATGTTTTTTATTATTGGGGGAGTTTAAGACTATATATTTCCTGATATTCTTACTCCATCATTAAGGCGGGGCCACACATACGCGGCTAATTCTGTACAGTAAATTTGGTTAAAGTCATGGCATGCAAACCGCGTACATGTTGACGGATACATCATTGCGCGACAATTATATAGCCAATTATATACAACGATATAGCCAAAGCCTAGCATATGCGTGAATCCGCCTTTATTCACGCATTAGGTATTTATTACAATTAGACCATGGATGTTCGTATGAGTTTATATCTTTATGTATATAAGATTTGCAAATAATTGGGGCTCTAACGGAAATTGATATCGTTACTGGGGGCGGTTAAGAATACATTTTCTGATACTCTACACGCCGTACATTTCTTTTAAATGACATATACAGGGACGTATCCCGTACATTCATCTCATAATATCAGTACAAAATCGATATACATATGTATATGTATATGTAGAGCAGAGGTTCCCAAACTTTCTTTTTCGCGTACTACTCGTGCTTATTACGGATCAGCCACATACCACTAATGACTAAAAAAAGAAACGTTCAAAATTTCAATGCATTTATATAAAAAATAACAAGGCGGTAAAAAACTACAACATAAAACAAATTAAATTTATTTTATGTGGTATTATCATGTGGCCTTCTACATACGTACCAACAGTGGTGCGCATGCCGCAGTTTGGGAATCACTGATATAGAGAGCAGAAGTTCTCCATAAACATTTGTAGTTTAATTGTAATATTGAATCGGAAGTTTAAATTTTAAAAGAAGGGGAAACGTTATATGAAAATTAGAGGTTGTTTTTAATGCGTAAATTAAATTCTAATACCTAATGAATATTTAAATACTCTTTCGAACATAATGCATGCGCATACTGAATTTTCCGTTGCTAATAATTTTCTATTTTTTGTTTCAGGTAAGTCATGGAAACATCGTGGAGGGAAAAAGTGATATGAGAATTTCCATAACCAGACACGCTTCGCGGCGTAGGTATACGTTAACGATCATGTCCAATTAATACTAATCTAAAAACGCAATCTATCATTTTGCCCGACAAAACAAGTTTATTCACGCTACTGTAACGTACCAGAATTTAGAATTTTCACAACAAAGTCTCGATAATGAAACTCCAAACCACCGTAAAAAAAAGGATAGTTATAATCACGCGAAACAGGATGCAGTTACTTTTTTTATTGTCGTAATCAAAACAGTTATAAAAACCAAACGACCCTCCCTTTTGTCTTTGTTAAATGACACGGCGTGCAATAGGAACGCGGTTGAAGTTGAAGACTAGAATACAAAAGCACGGAACCAGGCGACAACGAGATTCGCGATAGCTTGCATTGTCTTCGCATTCGAGTATTTGCCCTCGCGCACACTCTCTCGTGCCTCTGAACACGACGTTGGAATGGTAAAGGGAAGTAAAGGGGTGTAGATAGATTGGGAAGAGGCAAGGCTTGGCGTGTGAGATGAAGCAGAAATAGCACTCGCTTATCGATGCTCGTGCGGATGTGTACCGCGACTTCGCATACCTCAGACTTTCTTTTTTTCCTCGCTAAGAGGACGCTGACGGTGCTCCGGACAATAAAGAACGCGAAACGAAAAAACGCGCGGATTTGTCGAGCGTCAAGCTTCTTCCGTGTTGCGCCGACAAAGCGGAACTTACGGGATTCGAGACGCGATGGGTTTTGTAATTACGAACCAATTCAAATACGTAAATTTGAATTGGTTCGCAAACGTTTTAAGCGTTTAAGGGGGTATTGTTATGTAGAGCGCAGTTTTGGCGGTGAAGTTAGAATGATGTACATTTTAAACCGTACGAGTTTTCTTTCTGTAATTTGTTACACATGTTACACATGTGATCCTTTAGTGTTCTGATATTTTTCCAATGTTGAGGTTCCGAGGATGGTCGTTTTACTTTCGTTTATATATTTATTCAATGCAGAACAGGGTACAAGAATGAAGACAAAGGGTAGAGACAAAAAGTAAAGACAAAAAGGGCGCCTGCAAAAATATTAATGATATGTAATTGCCGAGCGCGTGTCTCGATTAGGTTATGTAAAGATAAGAAAAGATATCTTACCCTCTGAGCAGTGCTGGATCATTCAAACAAACAAAATTTTCAATAGTCTTGACAATAAATAAATCAGTGACACAGTTTCTCTCCTTCACTTGGCCTCTGACTAATTTTACATATTACAATTTGAACTACGTTCTTCAACCGTTCATACAGGGTCCATGTTCTGATAAGCAAGACCAAAGACCGAGAGTAGCCAAAAGGACAAGAAACGTGTATACAACAACAAAGATTGACTCAGTCAAAAGAAACTTACACTAATCGGTTTTACTAGCGCACTCTGCGCAAGGCGCGAATTATGAGTGATTAATCTTAACATTTAGGAATACGTACAAATTAAACAAAAAAAGAACAAATGTATTGTCATGTACTTTTGTACTATTGTTTGGAACGATGCGCGAAAAACGCTATCAATTTGCGACCAGTTTTGTGGATGTATGTACTGTTCGTCGATGAGAAGTAGGCACAGCGAAGAATGCGGTCTGATTGGTTGGCGCGTTTGGGAGCTGCCTATTCCAATACAACCATAGGGACGGTCCACACGCATTTTCGCCATTGGCCAAATTGCCACGCACACTAATAAACTCGTGTAGAAATGCCCGACGAAGAAAGCAAACGAAACGGTTAGGGACCGAGTGGGACAGAGCGACCGTGCCGTGGCGTAGGAAAAGAATACCTGTTACCCTATAAACTACCCCAACTAAGATTTACCTGCCCTTCGCGCAAAAAGGCTTCTACTACTATGTTAAACGGCGAGCCAAAAGAGCGTCGGAAGTGGGAATAGGCGAACCTACTCTTGCCTTAGGACGCCCCGTGTGACTTCTTCTCATCGACGAACAGTATCTATTCTTAATCGGTATGAGTGTTGCGACGTTTGGTACCGGATTGAGAAAAAAAAATTTGACAAAACGGCGGCATGCTAAACTTTTATTATCGGTTTTTCCCATTTTTTTACGATTCTGCGAGCTGTATATATGTATATAAAAAATTATTTTGGCTAAATTCTGCGATCAACGTTGAAAACACTCTATTGATTGCGTATGCCAAATCTCAGCTTAATCGGCTAATTGGTTATTGAGATATCGTGGTTTCAGATTTGAAAAATATAGTCTCGAGAGCAACTCGTTTAATAAAGCGTAACTGCGGCACGACCGCGTTCGCCGAGCGTACTCCTTATCATTTCTATAGCTCGGGTAATTGTATGAGTATCATTAAACGATTTTCACAGACGTACTCAGAAAGGTCTAGAATAATAAAATAAAAAAGAGAAAGATTTTTTTCGAATTTTTGCACAACAATACTCCCGTAATCCTTTTAGCGTTGCGAGCTGTTAGACTGCACAGCGACGTGCTTGTCATTAAAGAATTGTAAGTTACACGATTAATTAAGTACGTTAATTCTGCAAAGTCGGTTTTAATAGTTGCTCAGGCGTAATTGTTACAAAGTATAAAGTATAAAAGAACCGCTTACCTGACAGAATCACCCTTACAGGTGAATCCCACGCGGCTCGTAACCGACGACCGTTAAACCGCTCTTGCACGCGATCTGAATTAATGTGCGCGTTCTAAATTGAAATTGAGATGTATCCAAATTCATGGTAACTGACCAAACCCTATTTATCTAACGAAACATGGAAATTTGCGTACAAGAAAACTTTCATTTCCGTCTGGTGACCGCGTACAAGTCACTTTGGTCCAACTAAAATTTCATTACGCGTGGTCCGTTTGAATATTTTATTGTATGCACTCGGAAAGGAGTTAACATGGTTGCGCCAAAGCCCTTGCGGTTACAACTTCGCGTAGAACCTGATCTTCCTTTCAAATTTCATGCTAATCGCTCTCTCCTAAGGAACTTGGTGCATTTACAAGGCGATTAGAACGTCGCTGGATCGTGTTTCATCGTAAAACCGGAATTTAACAAGAACCTCTTACTAATTTTCCACGCAAGAAACGTTAATTTCACGGAAGAACGTAATAAACGCTGGAAAGATTATCGAAGAAAAAAGGTCGAACATTAGCTTGGACGATAGATCGAACAAAACGCGCGCGATTTTCTAATCTATCTGGCCACACGTGTGAATCGTTCGTTTCGTTACTACCATTTAACGCCCCGAACTGGGATGTCACTCATATCTGGGTGACATCCGAGTCGCTAATCTGTGGTTAGGAATAGTTACTTCTATTATTTTTGGCATGAACGTTATTTATTAGGAATGGGTTGTTATAAATGACTTTACGCCTTTATAATTTTATATATTCTTAACTTTATTTTAACGACAATCGAAGGAACGTCTGTTCGTTATGAAAAACACCGCTGAACTAACTGCGCTCTATTAAGCTGCAGCGCATCAAATTCGGCCCTAGTTTATGCGCCAATCGGCATTCCATAAATAAACATTTACAGTACCCGGTTGACCCGCTATCTTTCAATTGATTATTTCACAGCTGATTTTATGAAATACACCAACATTAGTAAGTTGTCACGCGTGTCACACAAATGTGGATGACGTAGGTTCAAGGTATCAGAATTTTGGCCTACGCTTGCCAGCTTCTCCTTAGGAGAAAAAGGGAGAAAAGAAGGTATATCTTCTAGACTATCGATTTCATAGTCTCTCCGCACCGATACAAAAACAGTTCCAGGAGTAAACATCGTAAACCCCGTTGCGTATAAAGCCAACGCGGAGGGTACGTTTTTCCCTCGAGCGTTTTCGGGCCCTTTCCAAATAGCGCTCGCGTCACAATAAGATAATAAGAAAACGGCGACTCATTGCGGAACGGCGATGCACCAGAGGAGACTGTGTTCCACGTGCATCACGCTGAAGATTATTTCTGTTCCGCTAAAAAGACCGTTGCGAGGGCGAAGCACAGAATAGAAAGCGAGGGAATGCGAGAGGGAGTTTCGTCGCGGAGATACGTTCAAGACGCGCCCCAGGTGTAACTTTGTCGGGGCATACCTGATCCTTAACTTTTACTCGATCCTCGCTGGGCTCGGAGTAAAGATTGCGTGGAACGTGATCTTTTTTTTATTTCCAAGAACACGTTGGACTTGTTAACGCGAAGCGATGTGATAAATTTAAGATTTTTAAAAGAATACGGGAAGACGTTAATCTTTGGTAGTTAATAAAACACAGTGGCTCTCGAAGTTTTTTGTCTGGCGACACGCTGATATTAAACAAAATTCACGGGGCCCCATTATTAGGATTATTATTACTTGCTTTTCACGGTTAACAAAGAATATATTTGGCTAATGAAATTATTATTTTTTTTTTTTACATACATATAGTTAAGTAATTCACTATTTCGCGGTAATCGGGGGAATTCAGTTTTAGGGCCACTGATATAAGAACTGGGTACATTCTATGTCTCACGTTTGATATGTCTGAAGATATACATATGTTTGTACATATGTTTTATATGAAAAAACATTAAGTTATCGAGTAGGGGGAACGTTGCAGGACCGCTGCGTCTCAGTCGAGCGTTGGAGGAAAACAAAGGGGGAGTAACATTTTGTTAATGGTCGCGCAAATCTAAACTATTTGTTGATATTACTGTTCTACGCAGTGGCTCTGCGTCGCGTGTTAATTTGACGTAGATGGCGCGCAGGAGAAAGAGATTTGTAGCGTGCCTTTCCGAACGTTGCGAACGGGAAGAGAGGAAACCGGTAGAAAGATAGGCTTCGTGTGTGTGAGAGTGTGCGCCATCGAATCGGGACCACGTTTTTGTACACGAAATAAAGAGTATAATTTTTGCATCGTAAATTGAGTCAATTAATAATTAGTGGGTGCGCGACCAACCTCGACTCCCACCTGTGCGTCTACCATTTCAAGCAAATAAAAAATGCAAGCATAATAAACAAAATACAGTCCACTGCACGTGGTCGACACACAGAAAGAACAATTACGCTACCTTAAAATTTTAACCAATCAATGTATAATAACCCAAGCGTGGGATTGAAAAAGGGGCCAGAGAGTCGGAACGTAATCGTAGGTGTGAGGTAAACTCAGAATCAGTGGATAATGTAATAAAGTATACATATATTCAAAGAGGTAAAGGTTACAGGGCGACAGTTTCTTTCGCTTGTCAGAACGCGACTGACTTACATAATAATAATAATATTACTCGTGCATTACTGCAAAAAGAAGAAATTGAAAATGAATTACTTTTGAGTCTACTTTGAAAGAAAAGAAAACCAATCTATAGTCTATTTACCGCAAGAAACTCTCAAGGATTTTTTAACCCTTTGCACTCCGCTGTCCCCTCTCATGGGACATCGTAATTCTAGCATATCACTTGGATGTCCCCTCTCATGGGACATTAAGTTTTTTAGTGATTACGGGGAATTAAGTTATTTCAGCGCAACTTTTTGAGACATGTATGTTTCCTTAAAGTTTTCTCTTGAAATGACACAAGAAATCAAACCAAAACATAGTAGAATTACTAAGATATATAAAAAATGTCAGCGGGTTTTGTGATAGAAGAGAACGTGAGAAGCGTGCTCACGACGCGAAGGTCCGAGCACTTCTCGGCGCCATTTGAAAAGAGCGATAAGGAGAGTTTGTAGAAGAAAGGTCGGTATGCGAGCATATCTCGCACTATATAGTTATTATAAAAAATAAATTATAATTTAGATTATAAAAAATAAATAAAAAATATAAATTATAAATAAATTATATGTATAAGTTATACAAAATAAAATATTGATTTCTTTTGCAAATATACATTTCTCGATGTCAACCAATTCATATAAGTCCAATATCACTATAATACGTTACTTGGATCCAAAACTATACTAAATAATACGAAAGTCTGTAAATGTACGTTTCTGCCACAAAGTACCGCTGAGTAGCTGACAGCCAACGTTCAGAATGATTCAAAGTGCAAAGGGTTAAACAACTTATCAAATGACACCTTCTTAACGACGATAATAAATTTGGCGTTTTTTTCGCTTGAATCGTCTTGCATCCCTAAGCATAGCCGAACTTAAACATCGGTGTCAGACGTAAAGTTCCCAATCCTTGTCACCCGACGATCAGTCGACATGATGCAGTCGCCCGTGAAACCGGCCTCATGGAAAACACAGGGACCAGTGGCTCGGCGTTTCTCGCTGCCGTCGACGACAACGTTTTGCCGCTGTAACGAAACCGTACCTTTAGACGAATATTGCGGCCACGTTTCGACCAGTATTATTGCGCTAACCTCTATCAGATTCGACAATGTAGTACCGATACAATTCTAAATTAGCACCGATTTCAAAAAGCAACAAATTCTGATCATAAACATCATGCAGAAACCCAGCACCGAAAATACCACAAATTCTATGCTGTGCGTACAGATTCAAACAATAGTAATACTGCTACTTCAATCACAAGACATATTTATTCCACAAATTAATATAATGTCTATGGTGAGGCTATTTTATTGTGTTCGCATAGCCTTAGCTATTGACAGCACTCAAAGCTTGCTCTTAAATTTCACTAACAATCGCCTAGACATGGATTTCGATGTAGAAAAATCAGTTTTTAAGATAGAAAATCGTCCATCACTACGGTACATGAATGTTCCGTCTTCACGGAAATAACGAAAACTGTTATATTGCGGACTTTAGTCTTTTTGTATCAGTTATTGCCAACAGCTGCTTAAGCCAGCGCACATGTTTCGAACCTTCGTATTTTCGTGACTATTTTAACTTAATCCGCGCATAATATACCCGCCGAACATTTTATTACGTTTTCAATTAGCACACGTGTGCTGACTTTCCGTATTTTTTACTATTTAGCCTGTAATCCCCATGCAATACCGTCCGAATTGCTTTATTACATTGTACAGGCCATAAAGAGCGTTTCCGCGAAAAATGAGTCTCGAGAACAGTGACATTGTTTCGACTTACTCGAAAGTCAGGTTACCATCGGCAGGATGGTACCAACACCTACTGCACCGTGAGGTACCCTCTCTACATTTCAAGGACCACCTACTTTCACCCAATTCGCATATTTTCACCCTCCACATAAGCAAGAGGCGTAGTCTAAGTTTTCCTTCATTTTCATCTTTTGACACAGAAATCAGAATTCGGTCATCAGCCATTCGAGAGGTTTCTCACACTACATTAAAACAGGCAATTCATTTTGACAGACTTTAAGCACTGTACTCCTATTCGAGCATTGTTATAAGTCTCAAGTTTCCATTTGTACATAGTGTAAAAATAAACAGTCACTCGTGTAGACTAACGTGAAAATTATTTGATATTTTGAAAAGTTTGATATTTTCTGCACCTAAATTAACCAGCCTATTCGTGTTAGCGCATAAGCGAAGCACAGCAAGACGCTCGATTGTGTACGCGCAAACAAGTTCGTACCTTCGCATTCGTCGGGCGTCATTGCACCATTACAATGAAAGTGAACGAGTGGAGTGATCGAAACTTAAAAATTAAATCAAAACATTTTTTTCCAGTATATTTGTATTCGGTGTTTGCGACGTCTTTTCTTCGTCAACTGATGAAAGTGCCAAATGGCCACGGTACCTTGGACTGACACTTTCAGTTTGAAACTAATCCGCCTGGACGAAATATTCAAGAACCGCGTTGGGAACCGCGATAGGAAACCGCGCGACCGAGTCAGCGCACCACAGGAGCATGCAACTAGTGCATTGTCAGCCTTTATTGTCGACATTGGTTTAAGAGTCGCATATAGAAAGATTGCTGAAGGTTGTGCATTCGGCATTTTGACTCAGAAAGACCCTTCTTTAACCGTCTCATGCGCAACTTTTATGTTTTTCTTTTCTTACTTAATGTTAGATAGTCATTTCAAGTGCAGATGTTAGAATAATACTGAAAATTGTTTAGTATCTACGTATCTGTACGCGGCGCATGAGAGGATTAAGATTATCCTAATATTTGTTTGGAAGTTCTTAACCCTAAGTTAAGCGCGCGGTTGACCGCTGTGACCCAGTCAATTTTAAAATTAGATCACTCGCATCTAATGCAATTTACACTCGCGATATCTCTAGTACATCTCGTTTGGACGCAATCAATTCTGATTATTTTTACTTTTAATGAATAATTTAGTGATGATTGACAGTTGTCCCCCACACATCAATCACATAACAAAAACCGACGCGCCTAACGTAGGGTTGCAGTGGTATTTATTGCATATTCGTCACTAGTCGTAACACATTGTTCAAATTATACGTAAGAACACAATTTTCAATCTTGTTTCGAAGATCATTATCATGGAATCGTGTTTACATTTCGGTAAGAAGTGCCCGGTGACGTAACATCCGGTAGGGTGCGTTGGAAAATGAGTTTATGCCCCTCCGGTTCCCCGAATGATAGGATGCTGGTTGAAAGTTTACCATCGCGCGGGCTTTCACGTAATTTCATTTGTCCGAACTTATCATCTCGGGAGTTTGCTTTTATCAGTGAAACTAATATTTTATATCCAACAAGAAGCGCCGTATTGCCGTTCCTCGGTTTAATCTCAGTTTTCCCAGTTGGCGTACCGCACGAAAACCGTATACAGAGGATGCCGGAACTCGTTTCCTCTGTTTCCGCCTCTATCTCTTACTTCCTTTGATAACACCGTTCCTCCGTTGCACCATTGAAATTTTCGTCGATCCCCGATTGCAATTAAGCGGTCGCGTCGTTTCCGATGCCGTTCTGGGGGTGGCGCGATTCAAATTTTAATAGAACTCCGCGGTGTATTTTAGTTTGGATTCCCTTTGATTTCGTATGAAATTTCTATCGGTTAAATTGGAACGACAGAACTTTCGGCTTAATGAACTAACATTAAAGTGGAAACAACGATCATCTCACTCGATACTCGTGTATTTGGAGCGTAGCGCGTTACCCCGTTAATTTGCGACCCGTTCTGCTTGTGCAATATAATTTGTTCAAAGTTTGCAATATATTTGCGTAATTAAAATTTTTTAAAAGATACCAGAATAGCGGGAATAAATACAATCACTTCGAGCAGCGCGAGCGGACGAAGCATAAATATTTCATCGACAGTGATATATTCTCATAACGACATTGAACGTTCTTTTGACAGCTCGTGCGTTATAAAGAGAAAACGTGGAAATGCAAATGCACATCGGCTAAATTCGCGGTGCATGATTAAACGATTTGGAGCTTTGAAGATATTTTTGTTAAAATAATAATCGCGGACGTGCGTCAAAAGTAATTTAATCGGCGCTCTTTCCGTTTCGACGTAGGCCGCGTTAAATTTTATACCGATACCGATATTAAATGTAAATTTAATAGTTTATACCTGACGAATAATTTATACGGCGTAAAGAATTGCTGGTCCACGAGCGAGGGAAACTTTGTTGTCGAACTTTCGATTCTCCAATTCTTATTGTATAATTCTCTATAATGAGATCGTTGTAGAGAAATTCTAATAACGATTTGCCTCCTCCGCGTCTAACGGGTAGACCCAAAGTTAAGGGTCGTCGGCATAACTTTTTATCCGACGACTTAAACTCGGACCGTCTTCCCTGACAATCCTTATTTTACCATTTATCTCGTAAATACGAGGTACTCGCAAATCTACTTTAATTGGCTGTCCGCGATTAAACAAGAATAAAGTATGCAGGTACATTATTCACGCTTAATGATCGAGCCAACTTTTCTTCGGAATTCTTTCGAGCACGTAATTACTCGGAGGCTTACCCTTTTTTGTTTATTGAATTTGATGGGACCGGGTTATTAAGATTATGAATAGCCTCGGTCTTTTCATTCATTTCCTTACGAACAACGAGTTTCTCTTTGTTCGCGGGGATTCTTTTGCTTTCCGCGGGAATTGCCAGGAAGATTATTATTATTAACTGACACTGATCGTGACTTGAGACGGAATCCCTTCGGACGGCGATAACGGTTAAAGTGGCAATTAAAGGAATAGTTTTCGCGATTGCGAAGATAGGGAGGAAAAAGTATTCCGCAAAGTATGTAGATTATCTTTGCGTTCTCGTTTATTAAAATTTTCAACGGACGATGTTCTTAATCCCTGTCCAGTTAATGGTCCCGACCGAGAGAAGGAGAAAAGGTGAAAAAAAAGAAAGTCAAATGGCGGGTCATCAGAATTCATCTGGAATCTCGTTAGCGCGGTGAGTAGGGGCAATGATCGTTCGTGCGTGTAATACGGATTTTTTGCTAACGCGTATTTTCTTCGGAAGGCAGAGTGCAACTCGAACAAAAGAAAATATTTAACATTTATTTGAATCACTTTTGTTGAATCCTTTAACCCCCTCGTATTTACGAACGGGATATTTTGTTTCAAACGACGGATGGGTAAAAAATAATTCGTGGGCCATCACGTCCGAAACGCGGAAAGGTTAATAAAAAGACAAATTCCTGTTTCAGTTTGGTTCCATCTTTTCTAGAAATGTATTTGCATAAAATTCGAAGTGCATTCGTGATCCGATCGGTAAAGAATACCGTTGTGTCTGAGAGATCTTTTTTGATCGATCGAAGTTTCTCGTTTCTGGAGGACGTGCAACTTAATTGCAATGGATCGTACCGCGATACATATAATTCGCGGTGAAGCGATAATGTCAACGAAATCCCTGGTAAAACTGTTTCGGCCTGTTAATGTTTGCGTCACTCCCTTTTTAATCGTTCGCATATTTCTGCCCGCAACACAATTTTACACCGCGACAATTGCTGCCTTTCGGGACAACAGAGGCTAATCAAAGGTGAAACGTTTACACGACGAACCCGTGCACTGGTTTCGAATTTCCAGTACACGGAATATCGCGAATTTCAAAATAATTCTATTCGGCTTGTATTTAAAAGGCAAATATGGCGTTTTAAAATTCATTCGGTATCTCGTTGCATCGAGAAAATCGAAAAATCAGGGGAACGTTTCGACGTCAGGCATTAAGCCGCCATAATGGACAGAAGAAATATGTTTAGGCGATAATTGAATTTTTTTCCGCGGCACGAACTTCCGGTGGTGGGGTTACGCCGGCGTTTCGCGAATTTAAATGGAAATTCCGATGTCGGTGGACCGGGAGGCTGGGCCCCGCGTAGCACAGTTTATTTCGTGGACGTATCGTTACCGAAACGACGTCGGTGTGATTGTCGCTCGAAATTTGCACCGATTGTTACCCATCGACTTTCCTCGAACCAATACAACGGTCGTATCGAACAACATTCACATCCATGATCGGGAATTCTATAAAATCGTCGACGAGAACTTCCATTAATTTTCAATTCACTGCACGTTTAAATTGAATGCACTTCTCAGACGCTAATTGCTCCTTTCTTTATGATTATTTAGCGTACTCCCTTACCGAATTATATTCACTGAAATGCCGGGTAGAATAATTCAATGGGACTCGAAGGCAATATCCGGCGGATTGAGAATTGTACCGGTTCGATCAGCGACATGATTACGGTGCTTGTAAAAAAGTAGATTAACTCCAAGGGATTAACCGATCGAAGACCACAGATGCGTATCTCGATTTCATCTACCTGGCTCTTCGTGTTTGTTACTAATATTTTGATCACTCCTCTTTTTTTTTTTTTTTTTTTTTTAAACTCAGAAGCATTTTTCTCATAAATATTATTTTGATTAATATACCTCACCCAGTTCTCGAAGAGATTCAACCTGCTTCTGTTCGGGAAGCAGAAGTGTAAAAATAATGAAACTAGAACGTATTTCGATTAATGGTATTCTCTAAAAGCGTGTTTGTTATCCCAAAATTCGTTGGTTTCATTACACTTGAACTGATATCGTTGAATTTCAAAGTACAGTTTTGTTACGTCGGCGACATTTGAGGAAACACGCTAGGCGAAACGGAATGTACGTATACAATGTTTCGTCGATTGTACTGCAGGTATTTACGATTATAATGCGCAAGTCGACAGAGCCCTGTAGTTAAAACTTTATCACCCGATAGCATCGGGTGTATACATTTACACGTACAAGCGGCTAACGCAAATACAAGCAAGCGTAACGTGCATGTACGTGGGACGCACCTGCTTCTGATGCTGGGAATTGGCGATATTGGCAATCGTGAATGAGACGAAAAAGAAATAGTGAGGAACAAAATTTCATTCGTCCGTGGTGGCTTTTACGAACCGGAATTACGAGCTAAAACTAATTACTAATCGATACCGATAAGACTGCTCCGCACGGATTTATACGTGTCGATGACGAATAATAAAATAATTAAACCGCGATGAGCATTTATACATACAATACATGTGATATATGACTACGTATATAAGTGTATTATTTTATCGACATCAATTGGTAATTTGTATACCGAGTGGGAAATTTGGAAAAAGCTTTAAACGATACTTTAGTGCTGTTCGAAAAAGTGCGAGCCCCTGAAGAAACTGGGTGCTTCGCGCGGGATTTTTTGTGTATGTACCCGACGAAACGGTACGAGGGCAGGAAATTCACTGTCTTCCACTCGTTCGCAGAAACTAGCTTCCGCTATTTACTTTACTGAGTAAATGCAACACTTTTATTACTATAATGAATAATAATGATATTATAATATGTAAGAAAAAACTTGAAATACGTTAACGTACCGTAAAAGCTGAATGCGTTTTCAAAAAGCGAGAATAACGTCCGTCACTATCAACGTGCGGAAGAAGTCTGCCGTTCCCTACGTCTTCCGTTCTTTGTATCGTCCCCGAAATCGAGCCTGCCATCTCGATCATGAGATTTATGCGTCGGCGGTGTTTATCTGTATCCGTCGTCACTTCCCAATCGGCGCGACGCCGCTGGTCCTACAGTTTCGAATTCCAACTCCGCCGTAGGTCGAAATGCATACAAAGAGACGAGTCTTTGCACTCGTATATTCCAAGAATTCTAACAAATACACTTGTAGAACAATAAGATTAAGCGTGTGGCGCACGTGGCGTGGTCGCTAGTAGAGGTTACGTGCCCTTTCCTCTTTATGGCCGAATTCGATCTGAATCGTCATCGATCGACGACGAAGGACGTCGCATCGAGACGGCTAAAAAACGATCGCGCGCGAATTAGCGCGAAGATGCGCGGCGCATGGCGAAGACGGGTGCTGACACGCGAAGCAAACGAACTTCGCCGCACACGCGCGACCGGACGATGCTAAAGCCCCTATGCTAAAATTTGTTGTTGTTCCGAATTGCCTCCAAATGAGACTATAATTAATTTTATATGGTATAAAAGATATTTTGGCTGGTAAAGTATATAATATGGCTATTTAGAATTATTTAGATAATTACTTTATATATTGAAAGAAGAGATAAATCATAGCAATCGATAAACGATTCTGAGCCCGATCGGCTTACAGCTGGGATGCCGTGACAACTCCTAATACCGTAGATCAGGTCTGTCTAACCCAGGCCTGTCTAACCCCTGCACGCCGTGCAGGGGGACGCAGCCAAAACTCGGCAGCCCAATCAGCGCTTACCTCCACCATGGATCCCGGTGCGTTTGTTAGAGTGAGACAGGTATAGCGTTGTTCTTATTTTCGTTCGCACGCCGTACGGGTGGGGGTACCGAAATCGCGTGAGGAGAGTGCGTCTCCCACCGGTTAGACAGGCCTGTCGTAGATGATAATAAAATACGGGTTTTTCGAAAGTCGTGTTAAACTTATTGTTTTTTTTTTCAGGAAAAAGTTTAAATCAATAACCAACAGTAGTACAATAACAACAAACAATAAAAATAGTGTACAGTGCTGCGAATAATTATAAACTCTAATACTTTTTCTGCAGTTTTTCTTCAACAGTTTTAAGAAATGACTGGTCATGCCTAGATATGTTTATAACTGGTTAATAAGAACTTGTACATGTAAACAGTCGCTTGTTTACATCTGCCGGTACAAATTATCTGCTCAATGTTATGAAATAAGACTATAAGGGCTGTGAATATTTATAAACTCTGTTGCTTTTCAAAGCTCGTCCAGAACGACTTCGTGCTTTTTCCAAGTTATTTTATCGAGTTAATTTATCGAGACAGTATCAGAAGTATCTTAAAGTATTTTTTTTATCAAAACTTGTGCAACAGTGAAGTACTTTTCACCATGCCTCGTGGTACACAACTGACTGCTGAAGAAAAACAACGAATAATCGATTTAAAGAGCTGTGGTAAAACTCAAAGGACAATTGCGAGCATTATTAGTATATCGCAGAGTGTAGTTAGAAATTTCTTAAAACTAGGTATTGAAAATTATGGGAAAAACAAGCGATCAGGTCGACCTACGCGATTTTCTTCAACTACAAAACGTGCGGTTTTAAGGGAGATATCAAAAACTGGGACTTCATCTAAAATCGTGAGTGGGTTTAACTTGAAATGTGACTCCAGTCTTATGAGAAAGTGGATTGCGCACTCTGGAAAGTTTAAGTATCAAAAATGTTTCCAAAAACCAGTATTGCAAAATCGTCATACTGAAGCTAGATTAAAATTTGCCGAAAAATACATTCAAAACAGACACACCTGGAAAAATGTGATCTATAGTGATGAAAAAAGTTTAATTTCGATGGGCCTGATGGGTGTAATTACTATTGGCACGATTTAAGGAAAGAAAGAAGAATCACATCGCGGAGAGTTCATGGTGGTGGATCAGTCATGGTTTGGGTTGCGTTTAAAAAAAATTTTTTTAAGTGGAATAGCTTTCATAAATGGCAGATTGAATGCTATTGGTTATCAACAGATGCTACACGGCTATTTGTTGCCGTTTATAACATTAACAGAAGACGACAAGACAATTTTCCAGCAAGATAATGCTCCCATTCATACAGCTTCCACTACAAAAAAGTGGATTCAAGAATTCGGGATCGAGTTATTACCATGGCCAGCACTGAGTCCCGATTTGAATCCTATCGAAAACGTATGGGGTATTCTTGCGAGGAAAGTTTATGATCAGGAGAAACCAGTAATTGAAAATGTTGTGGAACTTACGAAAAGAATAAGGTCCGCTTGAGCAGATATTACAAATTAAACTCTAAATAAGTTAATTGATAGCGTTCCTAACCGCCTACTACAGGTAATAAAAAATAAAGGAAAATGGACTAAGTATTAAATAAAAACGTATTAAAATTAATATTGAGTTTATATTTTTTCGCAGCTTAAAATACAGTTTAAGTGAAAATTTCATTTGTTTCAAATTTCCGAAGAAGACAATTTTTGTTCCTTGTTTCTTCATTTTTGTTTTATGTTACAATTTGAAAATATGTAGCTGTTTTTGTTATTTTTTGTTTCCATATTATAAAAAATATAAAAATATTGTTTAGTTTATGATTATTCACAGCACTGTATTTATTATTAATAATAGTCAGTGTTAGTCAAAAGACTCATCGCATTCTTCTTCATCAAAGAAATCACGGGTTTCCTCCGCTATCTCTTCAGTTTCTTCATTAGCTTCGTTCTGGGCATCCACTTCACTTGGCAGGAACATTTCCACGGCAGCGGCGCTAAATGGCTTCGATCGTTTGGGCGGTTTTGGTCTTATGTTGCTCAATAGGGGATCGGATGTTAGAAGCAACCTATTTAGAACATCCCGGTTGCACTGTTCTCGAGAAATGTTGGCCAAAAAGCCGAAAGTGTTTGTTTCTCGCCTCAGCTCATTCTTCCGTCCAGGTTCCGATTGGTAATAAGGCATGTTGAATTACAAGAGGTCCGTATATTAATACCTTGTGTACCGTGGATGACATAGGATGCCAAGGGTATAACTCAACATACAATGTTGCTGTATCGTGACAAAATGTTGAGAATTTGTCAACATTAATCTTATGTCCACTTAAAATGGCTTCCAAGATCACGTTAAATCTTTCAATTAACCTGAGATTAATCCCAGTAATTCCTGAAGCGACTTACTTACTTTCAAAGAATCTACAGCTGGTATTGCCGTCATTGCTGTTGCCGTATCCGACGTTGGGAATATCAACTGTAATGCACAACGGAGTGTTTGTGAAGAAAAACTGGACTGGAGTTTAACATACCGAAGTGTAAAGTATATTCCACAATATTCGAATTACAATTTAGTCAAGACTTTGAGAATATATTTAAGCGTTCGGAAGGTGTTCTCAGTGAAGAATTCGAGGGTGATCCGAGGATGTTCTGAAATGATGAAATTAAGGAAAGGCAATCGTGGGAGCGAGGATGTGCAGGGGATGGTGACTAAGACGTTGCGAGTGGAAAATTCAGAGAGAGAAAAAGCTAGGAATTTGGATGTTGGACTAGGTGATAAGGGTAGGTACGTGAGGGAGTGGTGATTCAGAGGTTTAGGAAGAGTTTGGCAGTCTACAAAATATTTACTATGACTAGCTTATGACTAACTTACGATTGCAAGAGAAGGAGCGTGAGGTCGGTACATTACATCAGCATTCAGACCAAGCTGAGTTCTACATTTTTTTTGAATACCCTTTATTTGTTCTTTCACAATTCTTTTGTCGGACTGTGTTCTTATTTGCCATTTCTGTACAGTTATCTTGTAGGAAAGATGGAGCAAAATCTCAAAAAATCTAATCCTTGTGTGTAGCACAGATAAGCAGAATTTAAGATTATCTACGGCTACGTCCACTTCTTTTGATACTTGTAAATTATTACAATTTTTAGAAGTTGCCTTGGAAATGTAACATCTCATTGTTGACTTAGTGTCGGTCGCTGAATTACAAACTTTGCCGTCAACCATAGTCAAGAGCATCGTATGTTTTATGGTGACATCTCCTGTATTCTCTTGGTACCATTGTCTCCTCCAAATGTTTGATCCGCTCATTGTAATATTGTATTTCCTCGTTAGTAATATCAGAAGATTCGTGAAGAAATCTGATTCTGATAGGTCGGCAATAGCGTGGCGAGAATGGTGTCGGATTTTGCCAAATCACCCTTCTGTTGTTCCTACAAATAAGTTGAAGTGGCACTAGTGATGATTGAAAAATGTATGCATCAGAGTCGGCGTTGTTCTCAAATTTTTGTTTGTATTCCGTCTGTTGCGAACCATTACAGCCCCACTTGCATATTAGTTCCAATGAAGCTATTTCTTCTGGTAGAAGACTTTGCAGAACATCTTCCAGATATACATAAAAGCAAGCGCTGTGATGTATGATTAAGTAAATCTTGCAATCTGACTTCTGCACAAGGTGCAGTCACCCGATTTGCTCCTTGATTTGGATAACACTCTTTCTTGGCTCTTTGCAAAACAGTATAACAGGGATATAGCTTTTTGTTACTCATTCTTATAATTTCATACTACTTCCTTGATAAAGACGCGTCCATGAAAATGAATAGTGCATTGAATGGGTGTTCGAAAAATTGCGAGCCCGTGAAGATACTGACTGCTTGGCGCGGGAATTTTCGTTTATGTACCCGACTAAGACGGTACGAGGGCAGGAAATTCACTGTCTTCCACACGTTCGCAGAAACTGGCTTCCGCTATTTACTTTACTGAGTAAACGCGACACTTTTATTACTATAATGAATAATAATGATATTATAATTCACTTGTAGAACAATAAGATTACGCGTGTGGCGCACGTGGCGTGGTCGCTAGTAGAGGTTACGTGCCCTTTCCTCTTTATGGCCGAATTCGATCTGAATCGTTATCGATCGACGACGAAGGACGCCGCATAGAGACGGCTAAAAAACGATCGCGCGCGAATTAGCGCGAAGATGCGCGACGCATGGCGAAGACGGATGCTGACACGCGAAGCAAACGGACTTCGCCGCACACGCGCGAGCGAACGATGCTAAAGCCCCGTACACAATTTGCGAATTGTACAATGGGTGTTAATCGTGATCTTGGTGGTGTGCTGCTTCTTCTATAGCTTTCCAGATATTTAGTACCCCTCGTAGGAGTGTAGTGATATCCTTCACGACTTTTGCAGCCTCCTGATTGCCAATCTCTCGAAGTTTCGTTTGTGTAGCAAATACAAGCTCTTCAGCTTCACTCTTATCTTTAAAAGTTTGTATTTTTCGCCTTTTACTGCAGTCACACAAGTCATCGAACGCCTTTGAGCGATCGGGTTTTATTGTGGACGTACGTTGGACAGGTATTTCCACGGCTACTTGCAACCAATTGTGATTTTCTTTAAGAAAACATGTTCGGTTCTATTGGCAGCAAACCCATCTGTTCTTGATTTCTGACTTGATGTAAGAAAATTTGCGTTGAATCTCTTTTTTGTGTTCCAAGGAAAAACTGGGTTTGCTAATGATTTCCTTCTCCGCATTGTCCAACTTTTTTTTTACAAATTCTCTATCGATATTCTTTTTTACTATATTATAAAAGAATGCTCTTGTCAGAAGCTTGACACCAGAAGAGTCTGAAAAATAAAAACAGTCGCCACACATATAAAACACGATCTCGTGGGAACGGCAAGAAATAAAAATAAACATTGTGATTGATTTCAAAACAACGCGTTGCAACAATTTAATCCTTGTTAGAAGTTACTTTATCGAAAAACATTAATATTATTCGTTATCTTTATTAATGTAAATATTATTAACATAGTACAAGTATTTCTAACTTCGCAACGTCAGTGTCTCGCGAGGTTAGAAACACCCGTCCGTTATTTGTACGAAGTCTCGTACAAGTGACTGCTTTTTTTCTATAGAATAGGCCAATTTAGGCAACCGGTCTTCAATGTTCCTAAAAGTAGAATATTTACTGTATAATAAAAAGAAAGATATGCAGGGAAACACCCGTGAGTATAACAACTGTTTAAAGTTGAGTATTAAAACTGGTTCCTTGTATGGTATGGTATGGTTTTTTTCGTACTCTTTGCGGGCGACGTGTGACGGCAACAAACAACAACTAATCAAACTTGATGGATTGCAAATAATAACAATATAGCGGTGGGTTTAGATACTCTATATGGTTAGGTACCTTCAAGCATAACAAATTTTTGAAAATTACATACTTTGATTCCATGGACTTTTGTCTGCTTTTCGGGGCCAAATAACCCCATTGTGCGTCGCGCCGTTGCTATGCGCCCGCCAACCGTTATTTGTCGAAAGTTTTGCAGGAATATTCTTCATTTAACAATATATTATAGTATAGGTTTACAATACTCTTTGCGCTTGACTGTGTCGTCGGCCACGCCGTTTGCTTCTCTTGTCGCTACGCACTTCCGTCCATACGACGTTGCCGTTGTTCCCCGTCGACTCGATCACATATCGACCCGCGCACATCGATCGCGCCACGCCCGGTTAATTCAAATTCCGGAAAAGATACAAGCTCTAGTCTCGCGTACTTGTACTTGGCCCGAGACAAGACCTTGTCTCTTGATAGTATATATTCCATACAGTTTTGTAGTAAGGATTTTTCTAGTTCTCCAAATGATAATTACTTTTATTAGAATTACAGATCCTTATTACTTTATGTTCACATCATGTGTCTTTTCAATGAGCGTTACGACGGAAGTATCTGGGTACAGGTAACAAAACAATTGAGCAGAAGTCACGCCGACAATACATGCACATGCCTCTGCTTATGGCGCCTTAATTTAAAGTACTTACAGGTACTGATAGGCTTTGGCCATGGTGATTATATTTCAACAGATAATGTGCTCTAACAAAAAGCAAGGGACAATCGCATTCTGGTACATTTCTTACGCACGTACACGTACAATAAACATCGCAACACTTTCTGATTTCTTGCATATGTATATTTAGAAAATAATTGAATACATTTTATAGTGTTACGAATAGCATTGCCTCCCTGGTGTCTGGCATCGCCGACAGGCTGTTGTTGGTTGCCGGGCGGCGATATTCATATAATAAAATAGTTGGTTGTATTTGAGCTGTAGTGACGAGCGGTTGTGTTCCGAGTGTTTATAAAATGCCTACTTTACGTTCGCGCTCCCGTAGCGCTCGTAACAATATGTATATACAATAGATCTCTATTTGAATATAATTTTTCGAAATTCTAGACTTTGTAGCTCCTCCGACGTAAATTCTTCCCGCTGTACTACAATGTCGGAAAAATTGTTCGCCATTGAAATCGTAAACCCACATTCGAACTCATTGACCTAAAACATCATCTAGCAACCAGTTTTCTCGATATTTATGAATAATAAAAACTACGCTTTTCAAAAGATCGGTCAGATTTGGTTTCGCACAATCTGCTTTTTCTATCGCGATCGAAGGGTATTGGTCCTCTTCCTCGTTTCGCTCGCAATTTGCGTATTTCCTTTCGAATTTTCATTTTCACTCCTTTCCACAGTAGTTTCGTTTCAATTCTTACCCATCTCTCGTTCGCGATCAGTCTGCCGTCTCCGTAGTTGAATTTAATCGCGACGCATCGTCCAAACGAATTTCGACTCGTTAGGCGGCGGGATTAACTGCAGAGCGGGGGGTTTTGCAGTTGCAGTTGCCGTTGCGACAGTCGCATAATGGATGGGGATATTCTTCGGACGGTCGACGCGCGACGCTCCAATTTAACAGGTGCGTTTATCTGCTCGCGAACCGTGTGGCAGACACGCGTGTCTCTCGCTACACCAATCCGTTCACGGGGGTTGTATACGCTCTTTGTCGCGTGGGTGAACGCGCAGGAGCCTGAATTTTCGGGAACGACGATAGCATTGTTTAGAAGCTGAGCGGATTATTTGTTAGATTATAGTGCTCGGAAATTTAGGGCGGCGGGTGAGGGAGGGGGGGAGGAGGAGGAGGGGAGTATAAAGCCTAGTTTATCGTCGAAATAAAAGGTCGCGGCAATTTTGCGTGATGGCCAGTAACGATTCGGCGCGCGTAAACTGGGTTCCGCTTGTTTGGTTTATTATTTTCGGATTGAGCATTATAGTTCCCAGTATTTTGGTATGAAATATCTCCAAGTCCGAAGCAATAGCTCCAGGTTAAATAACGGATAGCGAAGCGGTCACACGATGTGAATTATTTATTTTACCGTAATTAAATTTAATTGGGGAATCGAAGTTTTTCGCAGTTCCCATTAGCTTTCATTTTTCTTCCCCGTGGAAATTTAATTCCCGAATTTTCAATTCGCCTTGACAAAAATGAGTATTCGAGACACAAAGCTTATAATTTTTTGCGTAACGGTGAGTCTGTGTTGGGCGTTGGAGATCGAGGAATTAAAAGAAAGATGTTTTTACTTCTCAGCGTTTTGTGGGAAAGTTTCATTATCATTTGAACCGGTGAAAAGGGCGGATTACTCAAAATGGAGAAATTGCGAACTCGTTTAAAGTCCGCGTAAATATATAGTAGCCTAAGTAGGCAACCGAGGCATAACAAGCGGGGTGAGTTAAAGTTGAAAGAAACAAAGTTTTCGATTCCCAGAAAGTTTAATCGGAGAAATCTTAATTAGAACTGCATTTATTAGAGCGCAACTCGTGCCTCGATTCGGTCTCTTTCCCCGTTTCGGCGTAACGAAGATACCCGCGAAATTTTGACGCGGGTTTCCGCGCACGAAGATAACGAGGTTGGGAATTATTAACGAGACGCGTATCGTTCGGAAATTAGACCGGACAAATAAGTCGCGGATGGAAATTCGAACGAGGCATCACCGACAGAGTAAGCCCCGCTCAACGTTTATTGCTTTTCGATAGTTTACATCGCACGGAGCGTGCACCAGATACGCTCAAACGAAAATTCCTCTCCACTTCATAATCGTACAATGGCGCGTTTCCTGCCACGAGTACCGTGCAGTATCGTTTAATTAATCAGTTACGCGCTGTATGGACATTTCGACTCGTTTGTTTCTTCTATATTTTAGATACAAAAGGCACGCGGTTTTTGTATCGCATAGCGGTGCAGATGGTAAATTGCGTAACTATCGTTTCATTTGTTTACCGCGTCCAACAAGTAAAAGAGCGGTACCGAATCGCTGTTTTAATTTCAATTGTAATACTCGAGGTAGTCGCGTCTACCGTTTCGTGTATTTTCACACGGAGAATTCTAAAATTACTGAAACAGTAACCTCCTCGAACGAAGTTCAAAGCGAAACGCGATCTTGCTTATTTCGCTTCGTAAATTATTTCACTTTGCTCTCGGTTCCTCTCAAATTCTCAAAGTTCTGCTTCTCGTGGAAACGTCAGTGTCGTTACGCAGACACGCGTTCCCTTACAAGCATTGTTTGTTGAAAATCTTCCGCATTATTTACGAAGTAGAACACAGACGGTCGACTTTGGCGATTATTCTAGCTTTATACATATTCTTAACGAACGTTTCATCGCTGTGTGCACGTTTTAAAAGAACGTTAAAAAAGACTTTCTCATACTGGGTAGAAGGGGCGGTGCCTAATCAATTTTTCTAAAAGCAAAGCGTGACTCGCTTTACGGGAAGTGGGGGAGTCTAGCTTAGAACGCCTAAAACATGGCCTTTTACTACATTTTTTTATACTTCAACTTCTCGTGGAATCCAGTTGAAACATTTGTATCTGTTTACTCGTGGTCGAGTATTACGCGTACATTAAAAAAAAAATGTATTCAGACATATTTGGTGACGTTGAGCGATGCCGACGACGGGACTGTAAAAATTGTTGGCATAATATTTTTTTTACTGCAAAACTTGTTTCCAAGTCGCCTGGTATCCAGGTTTGTACATGTGCCCTGGCCTCCTCGATCTCCTGACCACAACGTGTGTTTTTTTCTTGTGGGGATGTTTGAAGGATAGAGTTTATGAAGATAGACCCCGCAATGTGGACGACTTGAAAGTGACGAATCGTACAGATCACAGCGGAGACATTGAAACGAGTGTGAAGGAGCTTCAAGGATAGAATCGAAAATTGCATCAGGGAAGACGGATGTCGTCTTCGTGACCTCATTTTCGCTACATACAGTAAATTGCGCATCCCCACAAACATGTTAGATAGGTTGAATATAATTTTTAAAAAGATTAATATTGTTTTGCTTTTTTTAAAAATTGAACTGCTGCTCGTGGTTATCCTGTAATAACATCATTCGTTTCTGTCATTTGTCGACAGAAAAAATGCGCCGAATGCTATCGCCGCTTAGCTTCTTTCTTCACTAAATTACGACAGCACTATTGTGTTGTTTGGCAATTTCCAAAATGATTTTTCATACAGATCTGGGATCCAAACGGTTAAATAAGAGGATCCTTTCGTCTGTTTCGGCATTGCAATGCTTCTTAGATCGAAATCTTACTCACTCATGTGCGTAGATGTGTTTAGGAAAGAGGTGGAAAGAGGATTGGACGTTGACAGCGAAAACACATTTCGAAAATTCGATTAACGGATTGTTAGCGAGTCACGTTCCTAGAGCAACACTGTTAATTCGCATTACAGGTGTGGTGGCGGCCAGCGAGATACGGCTCTCGGGCTCTCGTTTCGTTCAACTTCCACCACGCATCTTGCCGTGTACGCGCCTGTACGCGTCTATACGCGCGCGCATACCTTGTCCGCGAACTTGGTTCGCAGCACGTGGCAGGCTTCTATTTCGGCCGACTATTTCCGATGATTTTGAGTGCTCCGGAGTTCAACGTGCACCGCATGGAAACGCGCCAAGTTATTTTTGTTTGCGCAATGAGCCACCATAACAAGGATCCCATCGTTGCCTGGGAATCGTTATCCTAATTGTGGCACCGATTAATCGTTACCAATTCCTCGGACACGGTTAAAGAAAAGTATTAAACGGGGATTGTAAATGACGAACACGGTTTGGTATTTATAAAACGTATTATTGTACGCTTTGGTACTCGAATATCTTCTTTTTTTTTCTTTCGAGGGAGACGTTTGGAAGGCGTAGTCCGAAAATATTTCCCGGTATACGTGGCACGAGTTTCCGCGGTATAAAGTTTCCCCTCTGAGTTTCGAGCAAAAATTTCCATCCAAAATGGGAGCGACGATTCATTTCTTGCAGCATGACACGCTCGGCGGGACAACATCGATTGTACACGAAAAAGCACTTGGAAGCTTCTTGCCCCGAGCTTCTGATACATTATTCTTTGATACGCGATGCGTGCCATTTAATTGACGTGATCTTAAGTCCGTTCTTCTCGCGGGAAGTTCGAATATTACAAATAAGAATCATGAGTTTGTGCGAAAAGATGTTCGATCAACGAATCTCACATTTTCGAAGTTTAGGAATTTAATATCCATTCTGGATCATAATTCCTCGCATCCTCACGTATCGTTTTCAATAAATGTCACGTATTCTTTTTTTTTTATGAAATTGTTAATGGAATAATAGGTTTAGTATTTGTACAGTTGGCCCGATTGACCCGCGGGTATATGTAACAAATCTGTGCGTACGTGCAGGGGGGTAAAACTTAAAATTGTATGTATCGAAAACAACGCATTTTCCAGCAAAATGTTGAAACCAACATTCCACGATTACAAGAAAGAGATACACTATTATCAACCGTATTTTTTATTTGTAGTGCGTTTTTAATGTTATTCGAGGATGTACTCGAAAGAAGAAACTTATATGCGATTCATTTTTTTGAATGGACTTAAAAATATCGCTTTCTCTATAAATGAAAAATATATACGATAATTATATATCCTCTTTGAAACTCTTTAAAACTCGCCGTTTTATTGTATACCAAAGCATCGATGAAAATTATATCAACATATATGATTACATCGATTATAATCTTTAATTACCAATATCGAATAGAATTAAATAACATTTCGAGAGTTATGAAAAAGAGATAGAATAAATATTAATTCCGATTCAGGGAATACTACGCCGACTCTTTCTCATATTCCATAATTTTCTATTTCAAAGTACCGATCCTAATTATACTTTGATACTCAAATTGTTGCCGTTCGTTAAGAACAATATCACCGAGAAAACGGCGTCCGTAAAGTAAACTTATCTGACGAATTTCATCGTCTCAACGAAATTTTCGAAGCATCGCCGTAAAAGCACTCAGAATCTTTTTTCTTTTGGCCTCCACGGGCAAGGATCGATGGCATTCGACACGTGGGAAAGTGTCCCTTCGGTACGCGCGGATCTTAACGTTCAATGGTCGTTCACTTCCATTGCACTCATGCTATAAAATTCATCAGAAATCGTCTCTCTGGAGATCCAGCCATATCCGTCCAGCTTTCTCGCGCGAGGCTCTAGTAAATTTCTCTGCCTCTTATCTCTCTAGTTCTTACCGGATGGATCCCTTACATTTTATCGGATTCACCGTCGTCAGAACGATTATGTCGTTCAATACTTACGCGGAGACTGTGCCATCTTCCTAAATCTTTTCGGATCGAGTCTTGGTAACTCGCGATGCGACACTCGTGATCGTTTTTTGATTAATGGATTACTTACGAAGAGGAGTACGGGTTCGTGAAATTTTGTTATGAGGAAAATTAATGAATTTTTGGGTACATCATGTTTGACAAGATTCATCTATGTCTATTAGGAACGTTTTAGTCCCTGTAAAATTTCAAATAATAGAGGTGCGATTTCTGAAGAGCATTTAAAAAATATTTGATTCTTTGCAAAAACTCATGAGTCCGCTTTAAGATGTAGTAGTTTTGATAAGATATTGAGACTCGACCGTTTTACGAGTGAATTTTATGTCATTTTACGGGGATAACATAAAAAGCCTCGCAAAAAAGTTTCGCGGTGTTCAGATCGGTCGAGGAAAAGTTTTAATTAGCAGTAACCGTTCACGAGATATTAATAAATTACGTGGCGCAATCGCAATATGATTGGTATAAAACTCTGTTGGCCGATTAATCACTTCTGTTTGCCTTTTTATATGTACTCGTTGAAGTTATAAAATTCAATTTGTCATCACAATTCCCAAATTTATGATTTCCATTTTCACGAAATCGGTTATACGTAGTTGAAAGTTGCTGCTTCGCTTTCTCCCCAACACGCGAAACAAATGTATAGTAAATTAACTAAAATTTCGGCAATTTGGAATATAATATTATTTTTTTGTCGTAAATTCCCTATAGTTGCAAAATTAGAAGAAAATGCAATTTATGACCTTATAGTATTTATGGTTGGTAATCAAATTATAAAATAAAAACTTGGTCAAGATTCGGCGTTATCGCCAAATTAAAAATTTGAGCAAACTTTGTCACCAAATTATAACTTGAACGATTTACTCAAGCATTGGTGATTCGTTGTCGAATCACAAATTGAAGACTTGATCAAGCATAAGAAGTTATCTTCTATTTTCGATTACTTAAATAATTTTAGTCGAATATTTAATGTCATTGCCTTCGGCGTCCCTTGATAGTTACATTTGACGCTACCATAACATTTTAAGACAAATAAAGAAAGCTTGTTTTTATCCATCAACCATTAATTTTCTAAAGTATTTAATTTATAAACCAGAGTGGGAATCTTAATTGATCCGTGCTTCAACATTGTAGTTTGCGCCTGTACACGTATATGTTTAAGCATCTGATTAATTGGATTTCGTTATTTTTGAGAAATCTCAGGTTACATTTTTTTGCGTTGTCGATCGTACTAGGCGTCGATAGGAATACATTCGCGATCAACTCCACGGAGCTATCGTCTCGATATTCGTAATTATAGACAGGCGAATTATTAGCCTACAAAATGAAGGAGTGTAGTGTGCCGTAAACACACAGACGCGTCTCTCGGGCCGCGCCGACGCCCGACACCACCCGCTAATTTCTCGTTTAATATTGCAGTCGCGAATCGCACGGCTGATCCTTCCGTCGTGAATTAGCTTTCACTGCTCGAAAGGAATTGCCGGCAAATCCAATCTGCGAAATTCGACTTTGCCCAGGGCACGTTAATTTCGAGAATTCTCGGTTAGAATTCCCGCTTGGATGAACGGATAGGGCACGTAGCTCGTCTGTTGTCAGAAAACTTTGAAGTCGTGGGAAATTGTCTATCAAATTTCACCTGTCTCCCTACTTACGGAAATTATATTACGTTAGATATATTACGCCGCACAAAATCGGGAAGTTCGGAATATTGGCGGAAAACGTATTTCTTTGTCTGCATTTTTTTAAGAGAAATTTGTGATAATAACATACTACATTCTCTTTCCTTCGATATTAAAAATTGTAAGAAACACAATATCAATTTCTCGATGGGTTTAATTCTAAATTGTACGAAATACAATAGACCGCGTACATAGTAGTCGCGGAAAATTATCTGTCTAATTTCACCTCCCGCCGGAATTATGTAAATTAAATTGCGCTAGATATATTACGTCGACCGAAATCGGGATGTTCCACCTGCTTGCGAAAAATTGGTTGCATTGTCTGATTTTCTGAAATATGGAAGCAGTGATAATGAAATATTACAACTTCTTTCGTTCGTTTGTTGTTAATACGTTTCTCTTTGATGTCTTTCAAAATGAAAAATTGCAAGCAACGCAATATCAATTTTTCCATGGGTTTTGTTCGAAATCCTACGAGATATAGTGGATCGCGTTTATGTAACACCCTTAACAACACACGTCGTTCCTCCGTACAATAACCTACTTACTTTTAATAACTTTTCCATTGTAAAAGGATTGCTATTTAATCCCCGATGCGCCAACTTCAATGACATTTCGTATTCGAATTACGAGCTCTTTAACCCAAATTAAAAATTGTCGATGCGCCAACCTGGTCTTCTATACATGTAGACGCTCGTTGCCAGATTATCTCAAAAAGGAGACATAATCTCAATTTAATAAACAAAATAAAAAATCTGACATCCAATTCAAGGTTTCCGTTGAAAACATATCCACTCGATTCTGAAGGTGTTCAACCTGCAGTTGGGCAGAAATTAAGTGTACGACTGGAAATTTGGCATCCTCGTCCTTCGCCATCGTTAAAAATCCCACTAATTTTAAGTGCGTGCCCCGGGAGGTAGACGCGAGGCAGACGACGGCATTCGAGCAAAAGTACTAACGAGCATGACGCGGTAACGGCGTGAAACGTTAGATAACGAATGCAACGATATTACTCGAAACGGCGATCGTGCACTTAGCGTGAAGGACTCCCTTTGGGATTGCCGGGCAATTCCTTGACGAGCGCAATGTTAACCAGGAGCAATGCTGTCTGTCAGCCATAATGCCCTTGCGGACAGATCGTTGGGGCCGTCATACTAGAAAATTACATATTACCGCGGGACCGCAATAAGCAATTTACCCCGCCGAACACGTATTTCCAAGGTATTATGCTAGGAGGCAAATACGACCGCAATCCACTTAGGAATATGCGCGAAGTGGTAACAAAGAGCGTGGCCAGCGATAATTTGTAAGATTTCACGAGTGAGCGTGAATCCCCTTGGAAATCATTCTTACGCGGATCGCAACACCGTCGACGCCTGAAGTCGCGTACACACGTGTAACATATGCGTGTAAAACGATACGCGACGATCTTTCGACCATGCACCAACACACTGGTTAGCGTTGTTGCAATGTTACAATGTTGCCAGGATATCACACCACATTTCACCAGTTGTCGTTATTATAAGTACCTCCGCACTATTCGTTACTCGCCTCGTAACACCCTTTCATGCTGGAAATTTTTACCGACAACAGATGTAACGCGACGTAACTTCGTTCGGTATCATCTTAATATGCTTCTTTGTTACACGTCGATGTTACGCGTTCACATTCACGCGGAGCTTGCTGTCATGCGACGGAGTTGCGATACAGTGATCTTTAGGGGACTTAACGCTGTTGCGCGTTCACGCGCGGCCAATGGTGTGGCGTGACGAAACAGTTCCAAAATTTATGGGTGATTGAATATTTATTTACTTAACCTGCGTATTTAGCCCGGAAAGCTCGGTGCTTCCAAACTTCCAAATGTAACTCGTGTCTAGGAAATGTACTTAAGGGCCATCTACCTGTGAATGGGTAAAAAAAAGATTTGTTTTTTTATTACGTTTTCATAACGTCTAAGGAATGTATTCCCCCAATTTTTTTCTTCGATTCCAAAAATTGACAAAAGCGCAGAGCATTTCGAGAATATCAAAGTCCGAAAAGGAATGCGGGATCAATTCTGTAGTAATAAAGTATGATATTGTTCTGTTAGAATATCCTGCAAAAATTTGAAAACGTTTACTCAATTTACTTCATAACAAGAAAAAGCTTTTAAAAATGGTTGTTTTTGATTTTTTGTTATAGGAATAACATTTTTATTCGCATTTACTCTTCGCTCGAGTCGCTACTTTTACGCGTTACACGACACTCTGTACGGGTTAACATCATTTACTCGTACATATCAACATTCGTACAAAAGTAAGTTGATAACGAAGGTCTCGTTTTTCATATCATTTATTGGCCGTTATTGAGTTTCTCTGTACAAATAGTAGGCGAGAGTATTATTTCTCTGATGATTGCTTTTCATTGTAATTTCTTATTGGAATAAAATTGCGTCTACCTCTGCGTACCTACACCGGGAAGCTTTTTAACTACTCTGCCCGCTGTATTCCACTGTGGTTAATTAATTCTGTAACTTGTCTGTTCGATTCGTTATTTACATGGGTAAAACGGTTCGATCGAGTATCCATTACTTCTCGAAGGAAACTTCGATGGTCCATTATCAGAAAAATGTTCGTAACCGAAACCTTGTTCGGTTACTGGTAGTTTAACGAGATTCCGCCATGATGGAATTTTAGTTGGCGCAAAAAGTTTATCTTGTCGTCAAAGTCTATTTACCGCAAACTGACTGAAATCGATTTAATCGATTCGAGAGTGACGCGTCGCGTCGGCCCATGAGCCCCCCGCCTCTCGGCGCCGTGTCTAGATCGCCGGTCACCGTCGGAAAAGAGACATAAATCCGTTCCGAACGTCACTTGGGAGTACCTAATCCATTTAATCTCGCGATGAAAAATCGTTCCACCGCGACTACCGTTCCGCTTATCGTATTATTATTCCTTATCCGGGGGTCCGCGTGTCCCTTCTTGGATGCGCTCCAAAGCCTCATCGACACCATGAATTATGGTGACGTTTCTCCCCCCTCTCTACCCCCCGTCCAAGCGATATCATCCACGGGTTCCGCCTCGTCCCGTGGAAAACGTTCAAACGTTTTCCCCGCAATTGTTTCACTCCCGTAGCACGGAAACGGGAAAACGTTTCGTCGGTGTTTCCTTATTATTTTTTGTGCCACGATTTTCGATCGGCTCGCTATCGACAAATATCGTGTCGAAATATTTTTCCCGCTTTTGCAACCGCTGGATGAATAACAAGCTCGCGGTTCAAACATTTGTTTATTCGACGCGGTAGGGAGGGGAGCGAGTAATTTAATTTTGTAATTTCTCTGGCGGGAGATCGGGATTTCGACAAATTTCAAAATTTATTATTCACGCCGCGCGAATGCTAGCATAGTTTCGCATTGATTAATCGTTTTTACAAACAACACATATTTCGGATGGCCGGCTTTCGAATTATCTCGCGCGTAATCTCCGTCGCGGACAGAGTAATAAACGCGTCTCCGGTATTCATTATTTGAAATCACCCCGTACATTCGGTATTACGGTACTTTGTGTAATCGAAACGGGAATATTTTACAGGCCCCCAGAGTGTATTATTTTTTTTTCACCCCCCTCCCCGCCACTCTATCTCGTATTGTTACAATTGTTTGCCAATTTTTCAGTACTCCCGTATTTATTTATGCGCTTCCCGTGTAGGGTGGACGAATGAAAAAGTGTATTTTTCTTTGCTCGTATCCATGAAAATTTCGTTTATTTTCTTCTTTTTTTTTTTCCTTCGCGCGAGTGTTTTACCAATGAATCAGTGTTGCTTCTCCTCGGCGTAATATTTCTTCGGTGGGAAAACAAATTTTTCGAAAAATGATTCGCTCTCGCCCATTCGCCTCGTCTATGTTTCCGTGACTAATCAATCTCGCAGCCGTCACGGCAACCCCTCCTCCCTCCCCTTTATTTTCTTAGCTAAGTCGAAATACGTGTTCCCGACTCGCACGCTCACCTCAAATTCCGTTCTAAAATCGGCATACCCGCGGGACTAACTATCCCTACATCGTATTCCACGAAATGAACGATTTAAAACGGTTGCGGTATTTAAGTTTCTCGCGCGTTTTAACCTTCGCGCATTTTCTCGCTCCGTTAAGATAGTTCTCGTGTTACCATTAACATTATTGCGTTGCACGAGGTATGGTGCGCGTCTAAGCTGCGAGTAATTGCATTTTCGTGTAATTGCGCGATGTGTTATTCATTTGCAATCAAGATACCCGCCGCGTTCTTTGTGATTCAAGGAAAACGTTACAGAACCCTTAAGTGCATTTCACGACGGGTTTTCTGTTATTAAAAATAGTTCTCACCGAACTTGTCTATTTATCTGATACAGCATTTGTTAAGGATCCTTTGCCAATATCGTCGATTATCGTACGTTTTTTTAAGATTTAATTCTAGCGAAACTAAAAATGGGAATGGAATGCGGTATGTTTTTATTTTACAAGTTTGTTCTTCTATTTTTTCACAGAAATTTGTGCAAGTTTTTATAGCGCCATGTGTGGCCCCTGTTTGACCCTGAAGGCACCCCTTTGTAAAATTGCAGGTCAAACGGCGGCCACGATTCGGTCCGTCCAGGTAGTCTGAAATAAAGAAGTCCATAATACTTTTAATTGTTATTCCCTTGGCTGTTGTTTGGCACAAGGTTTTTCCGAAATTTGGAAATTCTTCAAAATGACGGACATCTTTCCTACATCTTTTTTCATGGATTTTACGGCGATAAAAAAGACATAAAAAAGATATAAATTAAACTAATTAAAATTTCAGTCTTTCAGATATAACAATTTTTCGCGGAGTATACTTATTTGAAGTTGGGCAAATTATACAAATTAAATCGTCAGTCTGAGCAGTGCTGGCTGAAAATAAATTAACGTGCAAAGGGTTAATAAAACTTTTCAGGGTGGTCCTCAACGTCCCCTTAGATCTTCTCAGCGTCCACCAGTCTGCGGTGGCGCCCTCGTTGACAACCACCGATATAAACCAAAAACTTTACAAACCCCACACGAGAAACTCGCGAAGTCATTCAAAGGATTTAATTCAATCCTTAAACTTCCGACGGTCGAATACAAAAATTGCACGAGAAGAACCCGTTGCGTTACTTTCGTACGCGTTGAAAACTTTAACGATGACAGCCCTTCAGAATTCTTATCCCCGTAACGAGGATTCCTTTCAAAAAATGTTTATCGAAGAATTTTCCCGCGTAATCGCGATTTAACGATGTTCTCTGCCGTCCATTGTTCCTCCACCTCTGCCCCCCTACCCCTTGCCACGGTCCCAAAAGGCACACATATTTGTCAACGACAGCCGGGTCACCATTATTACGTCGCGTTTCCCGAAACGTCGCCTGTCAATCCTCTTTCGGAGTGATTCTGAGGGGGTGAGTGCCGAGCGTAGAGCCGACCTATCCCATCTTCCTGTCAGAAATTCCAGTCACGAAAATCACACGGATACTCGCACCACGGTAGAAATGTTTGCGTAACCGCCATCGGTTCCCACGGAACTTCCAAATAGTATTCCGCAAACTACGTCTTTCTCGTCTTCTCGATAATGTCGTGGAACGGTGGGGAAGGTGCCATGGGGCGGGAGCGGGGGCGGAGGCGGGAGAGGCGGGATAAGATTATCCGGCGAAAGCACGTTTAATCTCGTAAGTGCAATCAGGGGGTGGGAGGGGCAAGTAGCCTCTCGTACATTCCGAAACACGAACGAAACGTGAACTTTCGTATTATCCGCGTGGCGGCACGCGCGGTTATTCCACCGAGCGTTTAAACGGAATTGCGGGATGGGCGAGGCAATGACGCGCGGGCGTTTAATGGCGAGCGCAATGCGTGCTCGGTCAAAGGCACGACCTTATTAACGAGTGCGTTACGCGGCGCCCAAAGTTTCGCGGATATTGGCAACTCTTTGTTACGCGTTATCTCGATTATTGGTGATTACGCGTAATTACGGGGAACGAGAAGGTTTTCGTTTAACTTCGAGCAGATTTCGGTTACGGATGGTCGAGTTTAACCGAGTTCAGTTTCTTTTTTGTTTTGCAGTAATTTTACGTAAGGAAATCCGAACGCCGTAATTTTTGCGAAACTGGCATGACGCATTTTGTAAGAATTTGTTGTACTACGGTTTGCCCGTTTAATGGTCCTTTTACACTTGGCCGATCCGAGTCCGATCCGATTTTTAACGTTCGGAGTGTTGTATTCACATACATTGTCGTACATCACATACACATGAATCGGATCAGATGTATTGGAATACAACACTCGGAACTTTAAAAATCGGATCGGATCAGGATCGGATATAGTGCAAAAAGCCTTCAGGCTATCCATTTCCACATAAGGTATGGAAGCAGAGGAGGATTAAGCATTTAATCTTCTTATCTGGCAAATTTAGTATTACTCCTTAAATATAATATTCTCCAGAGTACTCGCTGTTGCGTATTAACGATAAACTCGTGACGTTAATAATTACAGTAATTTTGAAGTATTGTCCCTCCACAAATCTCCCATAAAGAAATCATACTTTCAGATTCCTGTAATAATCAAATAATGGATGACAGTGAATTAAATGATTATTTACTACCAAAGAGCGTTTGCTCTGTACCGCGAGTCGGAACGTTCCTCGAATTATAATAGTACGGCCAAAAAAGAAAACGTAACGCGCTCTCCATTCTGGGAACTGATTAATCTTCAGTTTTAATATTCATAGAAGCATCCACGCAAATGGGGTGCTTTAAAAACAATTTAATTAATCCCTACGGGAGCAGACGCTTCTTCCATTTGCAATTCCCCCCCCCCCCTCTCTCTCTCTCTCTCTCTATCACGGTCACACTCCTGTCATTCGCCCCCGCGTTTCCACTTTTTATGTTTTTACCTCGAACCTCTTCCAGTGGGCCACTGTTACAGATGTAATACAACTTAATTCCCCCGACATGGTACCGTCCACGACGGAGAACGAAATCTGTTTAACCATGCTCATTCAACGGTAAACGGACCGAGGAGTGCGCGGCGGACACTCCGGTACAACGAAACTTACGTGTTTTGTAGCTCCAACGCGATGACAAAATATTAATCGTATGTGTGGGATTATTAATGTTATTTTAGTGAACGTTGAATTGAGGGTAACGAATCACACAAAACACAGCCTTCTTTGATTAGAATGAAAAAAAAAAATAATAATGGTTATTGTTTGTGAGATGGCGAGGGAAATGTCTAACGGATCTGGGAGCGGTGAAATAACCACGAGCACTGTAGCTTTTGATTGAATTACAGTCAGTTTATTAAAATCAATTGTACTATCCGAGATGTCTCTTAGGTCGAGCGCACACGGGCGACTTTTTGTCGCGCAACTGTTTTGTCGATGTCGCTTTCCAGTCGCTTTGACTTTAAAGAGCGCGCACACGGTGAGCAACTATATGCGTTCGTCAAGAATAGATTTTTGGGGGATTGCAATAGTCTGTGCAATTTTAATCCGACACAGAAAGAATAAACGAAAGAAACAATATTGGGTGCATCCGCTGATGTCGGAACGACTTAAAGGAAAATTTCGTTTAATGTTTCAAGAACTAAGAGGTTACCCGGACAAATTTTCGGTTATTTCAGCACGAGTTATTTGGTTATTTCAAATTTTCTCTAAGTATTGAAAGCGTAATTGTGTTGTAACGCATTATAATTATAGAAAACCCGACAAAATTATGTTTTGTGGAATTTTGAGGTATAGCACGATTATATTCCAACTAGTTGCGAGGCTGAGATGACTCTACGCAATAATGTCTATTTAAAAGAGTATTACATTGTCACAAAGAGAGATGACTACTATGACTGTTGACACTCACTCGACCGAAGGAAGCGACGTTATTCTAACGACTTTAACGATATGTCTCTAACGACTTTGTCTGTTTGTCACGAATTTGAACACGCTTATCCTATAATTCGCGTATACAACGCGCGTGCGCTAAAACTAGTGGCTTTGCACGCATGCAGAAGGGCCTGGTGGGAAGATGCCCAGGAGCAGCTGCCACCGCGTGTATCTTATCCATATTATTCGCGAACAATTATTAATACAGATTGAAGCGGAAAATATAAAAGAACAGAAAATAAATGAAGTAAATGGCACACAAGTTTCCAATCGTCGCAGCGTAAAAAAATGCAAAATACTCGTCACATTCAAACTCTGTTAGCGACTCGGCACCTCTGGTCGTTTTCACGTCTTAATCGTGTGTACTCGTCGCAACGTCTCTATCGGTTCTGCCGTTTTCGTCCTTTCCCAAAAGACACTTAACAGTCTCTTACGTCACGCACGCACACGCACACACATATTCATACTCGACTGCACGCAGTTCGACGTGACGCTGCGCATGCAGCGATCACGTGCACTCTTCACATCTCAATCGTTCGCATTCATACAATGTATCTCAGTCAACCAAACTTGTCAATCCCACACATGGGTGTCTCGAAAAAAATCGTATATCGGATTTTATCAAATTGACACGACCGCGCGAGCTTAACCCACCGCTGTAGCAATTAACCCGAGAAAACGAAACTTGCGTGGTTTATAGCTAGAACGGGATAAAAAAAAGTAATCCAACGAGTGTCCTCAAGAAGGGAGCACGTTATACGTTATGAAATTTACACGAACTGTAGCAATTAAGGGACAACGTCTGGTTGAAACCTGCAAAAAATTTCTTTTTTTTGGGGGATTTTTTTTTGACTAAACTAAAAAAGCAATCAAAAATCCTTTTGGGTATCTAATAATAATACATTCAAGTACACAAGAAAAATTTTATTTCGTGTTGATAAGTAGTTTTGATACTTTAAACGCGATTATCTGGAAATTATGCTTTCAAAATCGGCAGGCAGTAAATCTCAAACAATTTTCAACCGATTGACTTGAAATTTTAACTGCGGCTTCTTAGATAAATTATCCACCGAAGTACACATGATTTTCATGATTGATTAACAATTACGATTTTTATAAACAAATTAAGGCCGAATTTTTTGGCCAAAACGAAACACTTTTTTCAAAACAGTGCCAGAATTTCAAAAATCAATATTTTTTTAATAATCTTGTGTATTTCGCTAGCAAAACTCATATAGATAATGAAAAAATGTTTGGTATTCCTCTAAATCAAGATGGACGGCACTTCTACTGCCTGCCGCAAAAGCATTCTTCCGAATTGAAGTACGTTAATTGACGCGCGTTAATCAGCTGCTGTTTGGATTCTTCCAACAACTAATGAATTATTTTTACGTGTTCGCGTAAATTTCATAAAATGTGACATACACCGTTTTCCCAGGCCCTCGCTCAAACGTTCCCGGTCCCTGATCTTGATTTATAATCGAGCCTCGTTAAGTTCGCAAAGTATCCTCCATACGTTATAATTCCGCGTTTGTAGAACGCGCTTTGTTTAAAAAGATCCAAAGTTTTATCAGACAAAAGTGCAGGTTTTCCTGTAATTCTCCGAGAGAAAACTTCGCCCTTTCCACCTGGGCTTTAATGCGAGAATATAGAAAGTATTAGTAAACGTTTCGCAGACTTTGCCGAGCATTACTTCTCTTCCAAGTTAAATACACCGAACTATCGTCGTACTTGCATAAATAGAGATTACGAGTAGGAAATTCCTTCGTACCGTGAGTCGGATGAGACCAATTATAGAATTCATTTTCTCAGTGAAAGTTTTAATCTGTCATTTCGCTTCACGGTGTTTACACCGTGTAAGATCACAACGTAATTATAACCGTATCGGTTTATTTCGCTTTCAATCAAACTGCACGATTACCTTACGCGTGCCATCGTGCCCGTTCGTATACCCATACACGTTCTTACACCTGGTAGATTAGGGGTTCCGCTATGGTACGAAGACCCCGATACAGAGTTTTAATTTTTAATTGATATTCGATAATTGATATTCAATTGTTTCTGCTCGTTGTTAGTTTCAATTTGCAATATACTACCCGCTCACGACTCGGTTGCGTAAACAATTGGACCAAGCGATCTTCGCAAAACTAAATTTTGTTTAGTTTCGTATCTCGAGCGGATTAAAGTTATCTTTTCGAAGATACCTTGTACGCGTTCCAAAAGTTTAATAACTTCATTAATTCCCCGAAGAACGAACGTTAATTGTTAGCCACGAGTCGGTGAATATAGAAACTTTGTTTCGCAGCTGTACGAAATACAATATTACTTAACCCTTATGATCATGATGTGTCATCAAATTTTTGTTCTAACACTGGTGGGTTACGTCGTGAAAATTATCACATATAATTATTACCATCGTGATTATACCTTCATAAATTCTCTTACGATTATAAGTAACACGTGAAGCATTGCTAAAGGCGATGGCTCCCGTGACGATACAGCTTAAGGGCGTTGGATACCCCCCCGTTTTGGAAGGGTTTACGCCGTCGAATGCACAGGCCACAATTGTTGACCGATTTTGATGAACAATAGCTCGTTTGAAAGATAAAGGATGATCCATGCGTTGTCGAGAAGCCGAATTTTGATAAAACCTTTTTTTTATCAACAAATAGTGATTCAAAAAATTGCTAAAGTTCAAGACAATTTTACGCATGGAAAGAAACTTTTTATCAAAATTCGGCTTCTCGACAACGCATGGATCATCCTTTATCTTTCAAACGAGCTATTGTTCATCAAAATCGGTCGAGAATTACGACCTGTGCATCCGACGAGCTAATGCGTGTTTTCGCCCATTTTCGTGAAAAATCCTGAAAAATATTCTGCGTTTGCTAGCGACCCCAATTTTAGCGGCAGAAGAGCCGAAACTCCTTCCCCCACTACGAACCTAACGCACAAGCATGAGCTGGTGTGCGTGTAAGTTGGCTAGGCGTGCGGTCAATGTATAGGTGTTTACCGTTACAGCGGAAAATCACACCGACGGCACACAACTCTGATCCATTCTAAACTCTTGCGAATAAGCCAACTCGAGCCGCTCGGGCCTTTTTGACTTTCCGTCCCGTCTCCACCACGCAATGCATCGTAAGGGTATAACGCTCTGCGTTTCCCATAGAATGCTTCTTGACCAATTTCGATGATCAAGGACTCATTTGAAAGATAAAACATGAAGGAATGCGCATGATATTTTAGAATTTTGGAAAAATGTAATCTTCGTGGAGAAAAGAGCGTTAAAAAGTTTAAAAACATTTTCCGGAATAGAAAAAAGCCATTTACAGAAATTCTGAACGATAACGATTGTGTATTCATCTTTTATCTATCAAAAGAGCCATTAATTATCCAAATCGGATATCTAACACGGGTTGGAGAATTTATAACGTAAATCCATGCACTGCCTTCAGCGGCGCGCCGCCGTGAAGTCACAGCGAGTGGTAATTATATCTGGTTCGCAGATATAATCCACGGTCAGATTGATCGTCAAATAAACATTCAATTTTTATTCTGTCAATCTTTTCTATTACGGGGAAAAAAATGAAACCAAAATTTTTTTAAGAAAGTTAGACATACATACATAAGTTCTCACGAAACACATGAATAATTAAAGAATAATACTGTTACAATAATATTGTAACAATATGTGAAACAAGTACGTCCCAGATTTCACGTTACTCTTGTGTTTGTCATTGTTGAGAAGTCTAAAATCCTAGGTTTTCCCAACGTGGTGACAAAATCCCGGTGACTTACATTCAGATAAAAGGGGTAATCGAACAGGTATACGTTACTTTACGCCGTAACAATGTCATATCGTGCATTCGATGACCGTAGCATTCTATAACCGAGAAAGGTAGCACGTACATTTCGTACATTTCGGCAGGCCTCACTTATACCTGCTTATACCGGGGACCGCTAGACGTTGGACGAACCCCGATTTTCGCCACATAAAAGACCTTCTCTCTTCCTCCCTCGCTCCGTCGCGGTCACTCCTTCTCGTGCAGTGAAAATTCAAAGAACTCCAACGTCTAGCCGTGCCTAGCCGTTGCGGGTATAAACAAGGCCTACCGAAATCCACAGGGTCCCGGCACTTCTCAAGGGGCCTTGAACAAGTGCGAAGGAAAACACACCGACGGGTGTATTTCGCGCTAGTTCTGACTTTGGATTTCAAAAATAGCGACCTCCACATGGTGAAATCTGGGCAGTGTTTGACAATTCGGAAAATGTCACCAACTTGCAAAGAGCTACTATCGCTTTATTCGATACCTCTTTGATTCTAATTTGTTCTATTATGTCAGAGTTCTTGAGTTTCGTATGCAATGCAATGACAGTTGATCCATATACATACCTACCATTATATTATATGGATTCACATTTTTACGTGATTTTTCAGTCATGGTCAAATTGTATAAATTATACCATTTTGATACTAGTTATCGAATTGTAATCCTATATTGTTAGTCACAACAGAAATGATTACCAAAATCAAAACGGTGCTTATTCGTAACTGAAATGGATCAGAGAATGACAGCTGGTAACACGTGTTTCATTGACATGAAATGCACCGGAGTAGCGAATGGTTTCTGTAGGTGTGCGTGCGTATCTGACTCTGTCGGTGGGCCCGAGCGGGACGTAAGGGGTACAGCGGGCCGGGGGGACTTCGACGCGTAAGAGCAAAGTGGGGACACTACTCCCCTCAAGCGCCTGTAGTTCGCATATTGTCCGCCACCCGTCGCTGAAGTCACGCACGGGTTTTGCTCAGGGTATCCAACGCCCTTAACATCGTAATTTCCAACGTGGGATACACACACCACGGGGATGGGGTGGGGGCAATTCGAAAATTGGTTTTTAAGGGTTGATAAGTTGTTAAGCTTCTTCCATCTGAATAGGAATCCGTTTTTTGTGTAATGAGAATTATATCTTAGAGGAGGTGGGGGAGGGGGGAGGGAGGCGGCATCAGGATTTTAATGATGCTTAGGTAGAGCATGGCAAAGAAAGTTGGGAACCACTGGATTAATGAAAATTGATTTACTCCGGTTTCCTAGTAAAACGATGCTACTACATGACTACTAAAAAGTGGCTCTTATAATGTTTTCAGTATTCTACGATTATAGTTTCACGCTTCTTTCACGATTACGCCACGATACGAGTTACGATACGTGTTACGATTTTCAATAACTCTGTTGACAATGGGAAAGTGGTCATTTTTTTGCCAATCGATTGAGAATTGTGTCGTTTTAATTTCAAGATAGCTTTAGAAAGTACAATCAAACCACATCGTGGCTCGTGGAACACAAGAACGCATCGGACTAAATATATCGTCAGCTAGAAACCAGACCGGCATAACTGAAGTAATGACGGTTTCGAGTTTTACACGAATTATGTCAGGGAGTACAAAATGAAATTTTGCAATACTCCTTTTGACAGGAAATTGATTTTTCCGAGTTGTACCCGGTGTTTTTCCAGACTAACGATATCCGTTGCGTTTCGGAATGGCTTTGATGAGCGTCCAGCATTCTTGTTTGTATTGGATAGTACGCGTGCAACCAGGGTATCCGATTTCGGACGGTGACGTTCGACGGGAGGAATCGCCGTAGCAACGTGGCACAGAGCATTGTATAAATACATATACACCGTGTCTCGGGAATAGTGGTAATCCCCTCAAGGTGTGACACCTATGATAATGCAAAGTATATTTTTCCTTCTAGAAAGTGCACGAGTCGCTATAGTGAACGAGGTATTAACCCTGTTTTATACTCACCCGACACTACCTGATTTTTCAAACTAGGGATTCGATTATCTACGTATAGTTTGAACACCTTCCAGATCGGTCGCGAGTATACTCGTGTTGCCGTATCGAAACGTTGCTGACTAGTCACGAATCAACTCGTGTTACCGTGTCGGAACGTTGCTGAACGATTACGAGTATACTCGTGTTGCTAACTGGTCGCAAGTTAACTCGTGTCTGCAGATACATTGGCCTATACATTTTCTTGTCTCGAAAGCGTTGGTCAGCAAGGTGTTAAGCCAAATGTTTTGAACTCAAAAAACCTTTCGACCTGGAAACCCATTGTCCTAAACACCTGTTTCCACTAATCCTGTGAAATCCAAATTCCTTGGGGACAGTCTAGTTTTCTTAAGTGACATTCTGGCAGAATTTCGCGATAGTCTGCCGAAGAATGGCTCCCGAGATACAGTTACCGATTATAAAATATTTACTCTATTAAACAGTATCCCACGCGGGTATCACTGTCGCGACACCGATATTGCGTGTGCCGGAGACAGTTAACCCGTTGGGGTCCTTGGGGTCACGGATGACCACCGGCGATTTTGATCGGCAGATGAATCTTTAGGCGAGTTGGTGAGTTCAGTTTAAGGCATAGGTAAATGTAGGTGAATTTTCTATCTAATCATATCACGTGTTTCATTCTTGAGTATATTTATACCTTCATTTCTCGTACAGTTTTACACCTTAAATTGATTGGCGCTATTTACGAGACACTCTTTATATTACGTGAGAATTCCACTGTCGTTTATGCTGCGCGTTTAACATATGCGTTCCCCACATTTGGGGACACGCATTGCGCGTTAATAATGCTAATATTAATATTAATAAAATTAGTATTCAGCAACTGTAGTGCCGAAACTCACGTGTCACCATGTATGATGGGTAACGCAACGATCAGCGCGTTAAGAAGCATGTATCGATCATTTTCCAGCAGCTTCCAGACACGTTTCAAAACAACCATAATAAACCCCTTCGCAAATAACCTAAAAAACTTCCTTAATGAATCGCCCTTAATCGTAAAATTTGAGTGTATTTTTGCCGTACTTTATTCCGTTTTATACGTGCAATTTGTAAAACAATATTAGGTTTACCGCTCTTGGGATGTTGCAACGCATGGATTTCTTTGTCACGCGCACACGTTAAACTCATCTTTATCCGCGAAGACAGCCGTCCAAATATACCGTCGGCGAGTTCTATACGCCCGCGTTAACGTCACTCCGTTACAGGCTGCAATAACTGCATCTGAATATCGTGTATGACGGCGCACGTCGACGCGGGAAGAATTTTCCTAGTTCCGCTGCCTTCTGTAATGCGAAGCAAAGATGCGTACATGGCATCGGACGTGTACTACACGTACAACGAAACTTTTACGGTAGCAGATAACGATGCGCTGCGAGAGAAAATGGGGACGGGAGGTTGGGGAAACCAATTCGATATTTTTACTAAAAAGCAAAAGATGCATTTTTGACGATGCTGCACATTCGCGAGGCAATGGACGCAACGATCGCGTGGCAGCAATTTTACGCGTAGTTGACAATGCGCATAACTATGCAATGTTAATCTAGGATTTATTTAGAATAGAGTTAAATTTTAACGCGGGTTACAGTTCTCATGCATGTTACTAAATATTTGTTTATCCTGCGTTGTAGATACACAATTTATTTTGTTAGTATAAATACAGATCGCACAAGAGTAAAGACGTGGAAAAATTAAATTGAACGTAAATATTGAGTGACAATTATTGGCGAAATATTCAAGAATCGGATGGTAATCACTGTCACGGTGATTAAAACGGTTGTATTCTGATACCATATTCTGGTTTACGAACTCAACAAAGCTTCAAAATAGAAAATTACGAAAAATCTATAATAAAGAAAAATCCACGAACTTCTGTAATTTCGACCCGCCATTTTGAATATTGGAATTTTCATACCATATTCGGATTCAGCGATACACGAAACTTCGGGATACCAAGTTTCATCAGAATCCGATGAATTTTTGTGCAACACATTCTTGGCCCAGAAAGTAGAATTCAGCTCACACAGGCCGATAGGTTAATCCAATAGCGAATGTTATCGCAATACGAATCTCCTCGTTTGAAGATTTATTTAAAAAATCGGGTCTTACCTCTCGAACGTCATCCGTTTATTATTTTCTCTTTGACAACACACCACATCGAGTTTCACGGGGCATGAACATTGATGCTCGTGCGATTTCATTTCCCCTTCTCGATTTCTCAAACGAAGAGCCACAAATTGTTCCTTACCAGTATCGCGATCGGTTTTCCGCTCGGTCGATAAAAATGGTGAATTTCGACGGATTTCCGAGATAATCCAACTTCTAATTGGGATTTCAGATCGGGCTCTCGTATATCCGATGATCGCTCGATGGTAATAATCGCAGGTGTTTGAATGTCATAATGAGTAATTCGGAAGGAAGTTAAGTATTCATTTATGAAGTGTCGAGCGCGGGACGCATAACTTTTGAAGTTAACGAGTAATTAGTTGCAAGATAAATTAGCTTGCGTACTTCGTGGAAATAAACCTCCGCAGGTGCACCCTTCCAGAAATTCGAGCATCCGTATAAAAACTTTCCTAATTCGAATTTGACGTTGACTACGCTGCTCGCTCGTGGAAATATTACGCTAACGTACTCTAAGACTTCCTCTAACGAGAGACCAGTTTTCTTTCCTTTTATCATTGAGTGGCGCTTCGGTTTACTGAAAGTGATCTTACGAATTGTAATTGAACGAACGCATCGTAAAAAAAAAATGGACGAACTGTTCCTTTAATCTCAAATCTTATATTTATGGTTTCTGTTAATCTTTATTTACCTTGTTCTTTGTTTAAGCTTTACTATTCTTAATCAAAATGTTGCGAAACGCGATTTCTGTATTAGTTATTAAAATAATGTGTTAAGGTCTCCGCACACATAGCCGTAACGGCCCGGCGCTGTTGAAAATGGGGTCATCACATTACGCAGTAAAAAAGTAAGAGAGATACTAATTATTCAATTAACTATTATTTTTACTTTCGTTATATTACATTAATACTTTTGAATGGAGTAGGTGGGATCTCTGATTCAGTGATCAAAAATGGAAAAAATATAAAACATTCGTTTCGGGAGTTACGAAGTTAATCGTGGTATGTTAGAAGATGTGGAAAATGGAAACGAGCCAATACGATTATTATGTAACTTGAAATTTTGAACAAGCTACCAAGCCATTGGCGAGTTTAAAACCACGCGTACGAACAAAGCGCAATTCCACGAGTTATGATTCGCGATATTTTTCAAACGAAAGAAAATCGATTCACGAGCGACGACGAGCTCGTCGAAAGAGGCTCTATTCGTTCCTCGAACGAAGAAATACGTCGCGAGGTAAGAGTCCCCGACGCTTTCTCGTCGCGTCGCTATAAAATGTTTTCGCTTCTCGATGTGCTCTCAGCGGACGCACACTTTCCTTCAGACGTTTCGTTTTTCCCTCCCTCCCCCGTTCCTTTTTTCACTTTTTCTATTTCACGGTACTCTTGATAACGACGACGATATTGGAACGAGCGTACATCGAACGTAGGCCTAATCGCAGCGAATCGAGTTGAGCGTGTATTAAATTTACACAATTCAGAAAGCATGGGTGTCAGGTGACGTGTAATAAATTCATCCATCCGATTGATCCTTGAATAGCTAAATGAATCGGTTAGAGGAAATTTTATCACGGGAAGTTGAATATTTTGCGAGTAAAGTTAACGTGTATAAATATCACGAGCGTGAAGAGAAATTAAACGGAATAATATCACGCGGTACCATTGCAATTTGATCGAAAGAAAATTAGACTCGATCTCATTACGAACACGTGAAATAAACTTTTGTATAAACCTAAGTGGAATTATTTTTACTCGAACGCGTTTAGCAGGAGCATCGGTTAAAATTCAGGTCTCTGTCAGTCGATTATTAAATGCGGACTGACTCAATGAAACTATTATGATCGTCGTTGGATAATACGAAGAAAATCGAACCATTTTCGGAAATAATTCTATGCCGCTATCCAACCGCGCAATTTAATTATAAACCCGTGCCGTCTGATAAAACAGAGATAGACGTTTATCGAGTTTGAAATATTCGTGGAATTCGTCGCGTGGAATCCGCCGTCCGCTATCCGCTATTCTCGTATCGCTAACGCTTCAATCCGTTTGCCTATCCATTCTTGCGTTCACCTTTATTCCCACGGCATATTTTCGCGCGGGGTGAGCGAGCTTTGCACTCTTCCCTCGTCCCGCAAAAATTCGTCGAAGAAGTTTTCTTGGCACGCCGCCCCCGCGAAAGATTTCACACTTTTTGACGTGCTTTCAGGAAAATACACGTGGTGCCAACGACAGCCGCGGTTCGAGTTAACACGGTTTCCCCTGGTAAAGGCAATTTTAAAGAAAAGCCGGGATATTCGGGGTTATCGCGTTACGTTCATGACAATTTAACGCTGGGTGTATGGGCTCATGGGCGCGAAACACACGCGTAAACGATACAGAGAATGATTTCTTAGAGAATTTCCGTCGTACCTCGTTGTATCGAGGTGAAAGATATTTGTTCGACACCTTTTTGGGATCCGAAATGGTATTGTTATCGTGAAAATACAATTTAACAGAGCCACGGAAATAGCATCGTTGCTCGTTTAAATAATAATTATTCGCGATAACGAGCTTTATATTTACATTCATAATCATTCTGGATCGATAGTTCGCGATAATCGTTTTAGGTTATAATCGTCGATACAACGACGATAACATTTTGGATATAATAGTAATTTCGAAGAGAAACAATGTAGAATACTGATCATCGAAACATTAGCGTTCGTAAAGCGTAATGTCGTAAGTGATACGATACGACGGTTTTCGCGGAAATTATTACTTCTCGTTGAAAAACAAATCAACCGGCTTGTGCCGAGAGACGGAAATTAACACTGACAGCGAAAGAACAGTGGAATTCCGGAGAAAAAGGGAAAATCTTGTTATTCTTCCGAAAATCGATTATACGAAAGCAAATTGTTCTTCAATTAGTTCGAACAACGGACACTTTAGCACAGAATTGAATGGACCCATAGGCAGTGTCCTCGTTGCAGGCTCAATTGGACAGCTGCTCGCGAAAAAGTTAACTGAAAACTCCGCGCTATCTTCGAGAAATATTATTCTACCCAACTGCGAGTGTCGTGTGTTATTCCGCTGGCCTGTAATTGCTTTTGCAATGTTCGAGCTCCATTCGTGCGTAGTAGAGAATTTTATCTTAATCCAGGATCAACTTGTATTCCCCACTAACTTTCATATCGTCACGTTCCCAATGAAATTTTTGCTTTGGGGCAGCGAGAAACTCGGTAACTGTTATCAGTAAAAGCAGTTATGTAAAATAAGCTCGAAATATCGCTGGTCATCTTCGCATAAGGAGAAAAATTTCTGAACGTTTCGCCGAATATCACGAAATTATAAACAGATAATGTAGACGTTTCATTTGAAAGGATACAAATTTATTTCTTAACCATACGTTAGTCGCGTGGGGTACAGGTAGGTGTCACCCAGCTACTTTAAAATGAAATTACTCTTATCTCATCCAATTTAAGCCTGCGATATATATACAGTGCCGGACAAAATGATAGGACGTTTAATATTTTTGTATATTACGAATAACGTAATGAGATATATGTACATTCTACACATCTTATGTATTAAATATATCCTCCGAAGTATATACAGGGTGTCCCGTAACTACCCTAAAATCGGTAAATGAGGGGTAGCTGGGGTGATTCTGAACAAGTTTTTCCTTAAAAATAATGTTGTAACCCCTCTCGTTTTTGAGTTATTAACGAAACGGCTAGGCCAATCCCAGCGCGTATCGGGCGCGCGCTCGAAACGAGAGTGTGGTCTCTGGATCGTGCTCGAACGCGAGCTTGAACAAGTGCATCGCGTGGATATCGAGGGAAGCGTACGGCAAAAGTCACATCGCCTTCAAATAAACTAATACTCGTTGAATAACTGTGTCCGATGCTCTTACCCGTTATTCAATAGGAACGAAGATTGTAGTATTTGTGGAAAAAATGTTTCTCTTAACAGCACGTTTTCAGGTGGATAAATTATCGTTAGAATAATTTATAATAACTAACGTTAGAAAAGCCTTGTTAAACTCACCCATTCGTCCACGAATCACCCTGCCTCGACGAAAGTAGGTCATTGGCACTAGGTCACAGTGCCGATTTTGCCCTTCCTAAGAATCTTGAGAGCCTCGACTGCTGATTTTACGGCCGGATCTGTGAACTCACTTGACACTGACACACACAGTAGGAACGGCACTTGCCTAATTTATGGCAGGGCGCACGGCTAATCGCAGGTACGCGGACACCCCCGAGAGTCGAGCGACGATCGGCGATCGGGTCACTTTACCGAACGTGCATTTCACTGCGCGAGCACTTTCACCGATAACTCCGAATAAAACAATTATGTAGAGGAACGTAATTGAACCTACGTTAGAGATATTTGGTGGCCCTGAAAAGGGCCGATTGTTATTGCCAAAATTGCCAAGATCGGCTCGACGTACCCTCCTCGCGCTTGCATGCACGTCTCGGAGCACCGGCGGACGTTGCGCTGCACTTCTTCCAATGTTTCTCGATTAAGAAACGTAACAAATATCCTGTAATACTCCGCGTTAGTTCGTTGCTGTATGGTACCCGTTCGGTTTGAAAAACGATTCTGCCAGCTCTAGCGTTTCTTGGGTCTTGCTTAGAAGGACGTTCGTTAGGGAAGGGATATTTTTACAATAGTACAACGTAGTGGCTCGCACATTTGGAGTCAATTCAGCCAAAAAATACCCGTGCGCTCGGGGCGTCCGCATGGTCTTCGTCACTACGAACGCGCTAGCGTAGACGCAGGGCAAGGAGTGCCATAAATTTCATTATTGTCCATACTGTGCTGTAAATGGAAAGTCTGCTATTTTGTAAAACACGTGCATCGGCTTAAAACTGCATCGGCAGCGTACACGCAACGTAAACCTTTAATATTTTCTTACGATTCTTTTCGCGAAGACGGAACAGCACACACAACTTGGAAGATGATCAATTTAATATTGTATTGTATTAGCGAAGACATTGTTTGATACGTATTTCGAGACAGACATCGTTATGTCTATCAACATTTTGGTCGTCTGGAACAGGTCCCCCTGATCGGGCCCATGTACCGCGGCACGCTTTGCTGCTGGCGTTCCCGTAAACAATCGGTTGCCGCGCGCGTGCGATAATCATAACAAGATCGAAATCAGAGATTCTTAGGGAGCCGACTGTTTAAGAGTTTAAGCATTTCGACACGCCGCAAACAGTGTCTTCGCGCTTGTACTTTTATTCACGCCATGCACTCGACACTAAACATCCCACAACATTAAGTTTATAATATTACAAATGACACGGGCAAGCGTGTATGCGTCGCAAGCAGTGTCCTCGCAATACAATACAATACTAAATTGATAATTTTGGGAATTGTATGTACTGTTCCGTCTTCGCGGAAAGAATCGTAAGAAAATATTAAAGGTTTACGTTGCATGTACGCTGCCGATGCAGTTTTAAGCCGATGCACGTATTTCGTAAAATAGCCACACTTTCCCTTTACGACACGGTATGGACAATAGTGAAATTTATGGCACTCCTTGCCCTGCGTCTTCGCTAGCGCGTTCGTAGTGACGAAGACCATGCGGCCGCCCCGAGCGCACGGGTATTTCTTGGCTGAATTGACTCCAAATGTGCGAGCCACTACGTTGTACTATTGTAAAAATATCCCTTCCCTAACGAACGTCCTTCTAAGCAAGACCCAAGAAACGCTAGAGCTGGCAGAATCGTTTTTCAAACCGAACGGGTACCATACAGCAACGAACTAACGCGGAGTATTACAGGATATTTGTTACGTTTCTTAATCGAGAAGCATTGGAAGAAGTGCAGCGTAACGTCCGCCGGTGCTCCGAGACGTGCATGCAAGCGCGAGGAGGGTACGTCGAGTCGATCTTGGCAATTTTTGCAATAACAATCGGTCCTTTTCAGGACCACCAAATATCTCTAACGTAGGTTCAATTACGTTCCTCTACATAATTGTTTTATTCGGAGTTATCGGTGAAAGTGCTCGCGCAGTGAAATGCACGTTCGGTAAAGTGACCCGATCGCCGATCGCCGCTCGACTCTCGGGGGTGTCCGCGTACCTGCGATTAGCCGTACGCCCTGCCATAAATTAGGCAAGTGCCGTTCCTACTGTGTGTGTCAGTGTCAAGTGAGTTCACAGACCCGGCCGTAAAATGAGCTGTTGAGGCTCTCGAGATTCTTAGGAAGGGCAAAATCGGCACTGTGACCTAGTGCCAATGACCTACTTTCGTCGAGGCAGGGTGGTTCGTGGACGAATGGGTGAGTTTAACAAGGCTTTTCTAACGTTAGTTATTATAAATTATTCGAACGATAATTTATCCACCTGAAAACGTGCTGTTAAGAGAAACATTTTTTCCACAAATACTACAATCTTCGTTCCTATTGAATAACGGGTAAGAGCATCGGACACAATTATTCAACGAGTATTAGTTTATTTGAAGGCGATGTGACATTTGCCGTACGCTTCCCTCGATACCCAGGCGATGCACTTGTTCAAGCTCGCGGTCGAGCACGATCCAGAGACCACACTCTCGTTTCGAGCGCGCGCCCGATACGCGCTGGGATTGGCCTAGCCGTTTCGTTAATAACTCAAAAACGAGAGGGGTTACAACATTATTTTGAGGGAAAAACTTGTTCAGAATCACCCCAGCTACCCCTCATTTACCGATTTTAGGGTAGTTACGGGACACCCTGTATATAAAGTTACAAGTTTTTATCTTGTACACAAAAGAAATTAATGAAAAATGTGCAGACATGGGCTAATTTTACCCGGTCAAAATGATAGGACATTACTAAATAAAATACAATTATTTGATCAAAAATATTGCTTAATATCATATCAATATTTAGTGGAACCACCTTTCTGCTGTACAACATCTAACAAGCGATTAGGTATTGCTTTAAACAATTTTTTAATTTTTGTTTGTCTTAAAAGACTCCAATTTGTAACAATACTTTGTTTTAATTCTACAATCCGACCTGTTAAAAAATTAATATCAGTTTTTCCGCGGTATCCGATACCAGCCTACACCATGACACTACCGCCACCCATTTGTCGGCGAATCAAATATTGCTCCTCTTTCCTTAAATCATGAAAATAATAATTCCAGCCATCAGGACCGTCCAAATTGAATTTGTTTTCATCACTAAATATGACACTTCTCCACTTCTTCTTCCATGACACATGATCGCGAGCAAACTTTAATCGAGCTTCCTTATGTTGCGTGGATAGAGGTGGTTTTCTTTTCAGTTTCTTGCGTTTAATGTGGGTGCTGTTTTGGAGAATGCGCCGTACGGTTCTCACACTTGCTGAAACTCCAGCTTCTTCAGCAATTTTCCTTGCAGTTCCTTTGGAATTGGAAGCAACGCGCAATATGGCCCGCCTGTCGCGTTCCGTTGTTGCACGAGGCCTGCCACTACTCTTCTTTTTTCCATAGGTTTTTGGATTTTGCAGAAAATTATAAATAATGTGACGGCTTCTATTTAATACTTTTGCAATTTTTGTGATGGTTTGATTTTGTGACCGTAATAACAAGATTCGGTCGATTTCACTCTTATCTAATTGTTTTCCTCGACCCATTATAACATTAATAGTACAAATTGAAAAATGTACACGTCTACTTCTGTTCACGAATAATAGACTACTGCCAGAGGACGTAATAACAGAAAATATTACACACGTCCTATAATTTTGACCGGGTAAGATCAGCCCATGTTTACACATTTTTCAATAACTTCCTTTGTGTACATGATACAAACTTGTAACTTCATATGTATACTTCGGAGGACATATCTAATACATAAGGTGTGAAGAAAGTATGTATATCTTATTACGTTATTCGAAATATACAAAAATATTAAACGTCCTATCATTTTGTCCGGCACTGTAGTACCTCTCGATTACACTTATGTGAAGTTAAAAAAGATTTTGTCCTATTCCTGTTACATTATTCTAACCATCAATTTATAAACGAATATATTAATTATCTAAATATCATATATAAATATTGATGTTTAGTAATCATAAAAAGTGATTATTTTACACAGATTATTTCTACCTTTAACCAATAATTTAGAGATGGGTGACCGGTGTATCCCACGCGACCAACTACGTAATAAACATCGACGCGTCTAACGTAGGATTAATGCGATTTGACCATCTCGAAAACCCTCGTTCATTCTGTTTTGGAAAGATACTGGAAAGATGCAAGATCTAGTTCCCGCGTACTTGTACTTGCCCCAAGACAAGACCTTGTCTCTTGAATGTGTAGACATACGTTTCATCGTTAACTCGCGATTCCTGACTCTCTGGACATCTGGACTCGACTCGACTGTGAGTTTTCATCACATTGTCGCTGTGTCGCTCGCTGGCTGTGGAGTCTCGAAATGTATAAAGTCCCGTTCAGACCAACACGGCATAGACCGCCGGCACGCTCTCACGGCTTCTTATCAAAACTGCCGCGCGACCAGGTACCCGTATAGACATACGCGGCATGCATGTCGCGGCTTTAAGCAAACACGATGTGCGAAGACCAACCAACATCCATGCGTCCAGAGCACAGCCGTGAAGCTGCTGTGAGTGCGAGAGTGACACACCGAAGGAAAGAGAGAACGGTGCCAATGGGCCGCGCGCGTTTCCTGTGATCTAGACTGCTCCCTTACCCGATCGCCAAGTCAGCCCGCGCGGCATGGAGATGCTGCGCAAAGATAATTTTGTGACGTCATAACGAGGCCGCGAGAGCGTGCCCGCGGGCTATGCGGTCTCGATTAAAGGAAATGCGCGCGGCCTATTGGCCCCTCTCTCTCTTTCCTCCGGCGTGTCACTCTCGGACTCACAGCAGCTTCACGGATGTGCTCTGGACGCATGTGTGTTGGTTCGTCTTCGCAGATCGTGTTTGCTCAAAGCCGCGGCATGCATGCCGCGTATGTCTGGACGGGTACCTGGTCGCGCGGCAATTTTGATAAGAAGCCGCGAGAGCGTGCCGGCGGGCTATGCCGCGTTGGTCTGGACGGGCCTTACGAGACCGACTCGTGTTCAAATTCTGCTTCGCACATTTGCGATGATTCGCGTTCACGGATGCTCGATCAATTAAGATGGAACACCGATATATTTGTTAGTGGTAAGGATAATATCCACTAAATACGTGATGTTGTATCTTTAACAAACACTTCATCAAAACTGTTTATATTTACAAGAGCTTACAGAGTAAAGAAAATAACGGAGTCTTTTAAAATGTACTGAGCTTGTTCCTCGTTCGGAGTCAGAGAGAGTTCTGTCTTTTGGAGAAAACGTCCGCTCCTCTCTGGGTACCCTTTCCCGAAAGTAGAAGTTTCACGAGGGTGGAGGCTCTAGAAAATATGTATTTCTATTGGATCTGCTAATTTTTGTCTCCACCCCGTGAGTGACCATGGGAAGGTAGTCGGTGGTGTAACTGAGGGGTACTGAGGGTCCCGTTGCCAAAAATTCTGAGACCCCTGAATTTCGTGGAACTGGTCGAGTCTGACGGTCAAATGTTTCATTACCCCTTGCCGTTCGAGCGGTGCGACAGGGTCGCTATTGTGTTGTGGCGACAAACGCATCGCTTATAGATCGCGGATCGATCGAGGACCCGACAGTGCCGCCGCTCCGCGGACGGAAAATAAGGAGGCAGCTCGCCCGCTGCCCCCGACTTTAGCGGATTGCCACGTGTCTCCTCTGTATTTTGACAAATGTAAAAATTACTTTTCTAAATATATTGCGTGAGTGTGAAATACTGTTCTTACTATCGTTTATTCGAATACTCATAAGTCACCTCAGTGTTAAGGCTATTGGGAGGCCTTATGAAAACGCGTCCGTTTTTCGAAATAAAATTAAATAATGAAGTATGCCTTCCAATGCCGATGCGTAAGCGCATTAGGGCAGTAAAACATTTGGCACGCAGGAGTGCCTGACGATTCCGAATACTTCGAAGGCACGGAAAATTGGCGGTCTTTTACAGCCGGAACACCGGTCGTTATTCCCAGAAAAAACGAATCAGTGACATTCCTCTTGGCTTCGTACTCGCACACACGCGCAACATAAATTGCGCTCAACTTTCTTATTCCCCACATTAATAAACTAACGCGTCGATCGTTTATTCGCGAGATATGTATATTACACTTTTTTTTTTAATTAATTGTTTAATACAGTTTGACCATCTCGAAAACCCCTGTTCGTTCTTTCCGGAAAAGATACAAGTTCTTGTCTCGCGTACTTGTACTTGGCCTGAGACAAGACCTTGTCTCTTGATGAAACGGATGAACGATCGTAGTTTCGAAAAACCTCGCTCGACGGAATTTTTCGCTTTGATCTATCCTCTCCGATACCAAAAGAACGTACAATCGACTTCCATTGACTCGATACATTCCGATTACACGGCAATTATAAATTGAGCTAGTATTTGGGAGTAAAATTTTCTACTGTAAAAGAACTTCGTGCGCCGAACTCGTTTCTCGATACGCGACAAGCTCCAACTTGGAGGAAGAACAAAAGGAGAAAAGAATCTGTATGAAAGGACCGGGGAAACGAGAAAGGAGAAAGAATCAAGGTAGCGGGTTCGGGTAAAAAAAAGAAGAAAATTCTAGCATATTGGATTCGGAACTTCCGACTCACCCTCGGAAAGTTTCGAGAATCAAGAAGAGCGGAGAACATTTGTCTCGTTAGTTTGTTCGTACGAGCTAACTTAATGCGAGTTAAGCGCTGTCTTTTAAAAGCCGGCTTTCCGGCCGGCCGGGATGGAAGGAAAAATGGTAAATATGAAAAGAAAAAGAAACGCGCTTCTCTAACGTCGTAAAAAGGCGGAGACTGGTATATCGCTGCGCGGGATAAAGTTGATTGATGCACGCTTTCGGTTTTCGTCGAAGCCAACGTCGCTCTCTTTGTTCGACGAAACACATTAATCTGTGTTACCGGACAATAAACGTAACAAAAGTCGGGAGACAGTTGGCGAAACCCAGAGTCTATAATCCGTGTATTCGGTCCCGCAATTTTCGCGGGAATCCGTTGTAACGAATTAGTAAATGAAACTTGTGGCACTTGCTCGTATAAAATATACTGCGCTGTATAAAATAACGTGAACAAAAGAGTATATATATGATATATGATATGATATATGATATGTATATGTATACAAGATATACATATACTATATTTGAAGTATCTCTGATGTTAATATACATACATATATATGTACGTGTATAGAGATTTATATAATACATATAGATCTTATAATACATATATCATTTTCTAGCCGACCTTGACAGAAATTATTTCTGTTTAAATCGTAATACGCGTTGCATCATAACCTAGTGCAGATCCCAGAACCGTCGACACAGACTTCTGTGTGAAGCTTTGGAAGTGGAAGTATAAAATAAATTTGATTCCTTAATTATGCGCAATGAGACTGTTAACCCTTTGGGTACATTTGACGTCTGAGACACGTCATTCACTTTTTTCCCCTAGGAGCGGATGACGTGTCTAAGACGTCAAACCAAAAATTAAACTCCTGGGTACATTTGACGTCTGAGACACGTCATTCACTTTTTTCCCCTAGGAGCGGATGACGTGTCTAAGACGTCAAACCAAAAATTAAACTCCTGGGTACATTTGACGTCTGAGAGACGTCATTCACTTGTTTTCATTTAGTTTTATTTTGTTGTTATTAATTAATTTTTGTTTTGCAATTCTAATTACTTGAAGGCATCTTAATACTACATATGTCACCAATATTTTAGAAATAAATAAATTCTTACGTAAAATGTACTGCTTTTACATACTACTCCAAGCAACCAAAAATTATATCCGTTCCACATGCAAATATTTTCTCAAATAAATCCGTACCCAAGGGGTTAATAAGTAAGACGATTGGAACGAAACGTTACGACCGAATCCGAAGGCCAAACAAGTACAGTAGAACTTTCCGCTTTCGAACTAATAGATCGACACGAGTGTTTGGATAATTATACAACTACTTTTGGCATCCTTAACTTCATTTATTCAAATACAGATCAAGAATTGACAATCGTTTTAAATATTTGTGTCTCTCGTATATTTCTAGCTGCTAATTCACAAAAGTTTTTCGGTTTTTTACTAAATCATTACGATCGGAATTAGTTTTTATCGCTATATACAGCAGAGGCATCTAACGGAGTGCAAGCTACTGTTCCCCGCCGCTCTCGCTTCTCCCACTACTGCTCTCTTCGGTGCAGGCGGACTAACAAAGAGAAAGACAGCATTCTATCGCGTACCTACCGTAGGAAACACTCGTTCTTTTACTGTCTCTGTCATTGTAGCGGTAACGGATACGAAAAAACAGAAAGACTCGCGCGAACAAACGCGTGACAGAGTCGCTGGAGGTGGTAACCAAACCGAGCTGCCTTCCCCTCACGGGCTCTTTTGAGCCACAGTTAACCACCTCTGCTATAGAGGGAACTAGTATACGTTGTGTACGGTGTGTCCGATAAATGGTGATAGTTCATTAAAACTATGACCACTGGGATAATTCCAAATAGGCTTTTCCTTATAGAAAATGTTGGTGGCGGTTCAGTTATAGGGACATTGACTGAAAGGATAACTAATCAGGGAAGAACAAGGTGGTAACTGCGTTCAGCTGCGATTGTTTTCTGATTTTCATGAATATCTCGTTAACTGAAACGCTTCGGATATTTTCTATAAGGGAAAACATGCTTGGTATTATCTCGGGTATCGCGTCTTTAACGGAATGCTAAGCATTTATGGGGCATCCTGTCTATGCTGTCCGAAATTGTAGAAGACATATGCCACGAGTGGACACATCGTTCGAATAATAGAATATTCGAATAGTACAGCCTGCGGGCACGAAAGTTTTTAGCGTAGTTCGCTGCAAAACCAAAGTGAAATTTAAAAAAAGATACGCCAAACGCTTTAATTTCATTCAGGAAAAACAATCAAGACACAAGATCTTGTCCCGGACCGAGTATACAATGTAAGTGCGCGAGAACTTGTACCTTTTATCTTGTATCTTTTCAGGCAAGAATGAACGGGGGTTTTCGAGATGGTTGAACCGCAGTAAAAATAAATTTCTTCGATATGCTCGCTGAATCGACTTAAAAATAATGAATTCCTAAAAACGGGAAGCCTACAAATTGGTAAATGCGACCAATATATTTTTTGGCACGATTCGGGTCGTGAAGCGACAATGGGTACCGTAATCGTGCTTTGCATTTTCCGGACAGATGCCACGGTCGGCGCTCTAAATGCAGCCACGGAACCAACGAATGACGCGATAAAGTGCATCGGCTCGCGTTTAATCAATCCGCGGATCACGTTACTTTTCCGGCGATGGAAAATACCGGTAGTTCCGACGGAAAATTATCGGCGCGGATGTTCAGAGAAATTCTTTCCGCGCCAACGATACGCAAAATAACGAAGGAAACGAGTTTGCGTGTCTGGTCGTGGTGCTTCTACGAGATTTCGGTTTGTCGTCCGTTTTGACAATGCGATGGGATTCGTGTATAATTTCCTCTTCGTCTCGTAGATCACCGTTTTTTACTATCCCCGTTTATTATGCTCGTTTTCTATACTTATTTTATTAGAATTGATTTAAAATATGTTTATTGCTTTCTCCGTAAACATGAATATATGTATGAACATTGAATGGCGAGTCGATTTATTTAAATTACCGTGGCATGGAAGACTAATTAACCAATACTTAATACCCGGCATTCTTGAAATACCAGTCTTATTTTTACTACGATACTAGCGTTATTTTTACAGGGGAAAGAGATTTATGGAGTACGAAATAGGATGCGTCGACTTGTCGGTCGACGCGTCCAAAATCATTTCGTGGCAGAGATCTCTGAAATTATGGAATACCTATATATATAAAATTCCACGAAACAAAGGTTATAAAATCTCAATTGAAAGTGTAGTCTGTAAGAAAGATGCGTTCCACGGGATATCAGTCGCGCATTAATCAGGGTAATGACGCATCTGAAAGCAGGGCCCACCGCGAACCATGGATCGCGTGTGAACAGCGAGTCGGTCCGTCCTTGTTAGCCAGAGAATGCCGGATATGTTAAGTAAGGATATGTTAACCCATAATAAAGTTACTGTTTATACTTTTATGTGGTGTGTAGTCATTATTCCATTTATTAAACTGTCTTATTAATGCTACAGAAGGATTAATTGTCCTCGTCAGTTTGTCGAAAAATTTCAATGCAGCGGTGGTAGACGAGCGCAATGAGCTTTGAATATGTGTTTACTGGGTTATTGTTTAATCCGCACGCATCGAAAGCGTCCACGAGCTTTTTTTTTAACTTTCCGCGCGATTCGCACAATAATTCGATCATATCTGTCTAACTATTCATTCTCGTTTTATCACGCGCTATATAAAATGCGAAAGTGCCGGAGTGTAAATTTATATCAATTTAAAAACCCGTAAAATTCGCAGCCGTTGAACCTACCGAATTATAATACTGACAACTATTTGTTCCTCCAAGTTTTGATAATGTGGTTTCAACTTCTGCGCGAGAAGTGAGACAGGCATTCGTTCAGCTGGTAATGTTGCTTTTAAAACCCATTGCGAAGAAAACGGTGTCTCGGCAATACGAATGAATACTTTTCAAGTCGGTTGAACAACTCGTTACATGCTGTTGTTGTCATAACGATTTCAAGAAACGCATTTATGGCGAAAGTACGAGTAACAGCGACGTCGGAATTTTAAAGCTCGCAAAGAAGTCTGTTTAAAAAGCCTTTTACTCGCGCTTCTGAATTCCTGCGTATCTTTGCTCGGAGAGTCAAAAATAGTAAATCTGCGGTGCGAGTAAAACGATGAAAACGGCAACACTTGATGTAATGATAAAAGTTAAGGTACGACCATATTGTCGATACGTACAACTTTTCACAGAGAAACTTTTTATTTTAAACTCAGTTCGATTCATCGTTATGCGGTTCATGTCATTTCGTTCCGCAAATTAGAATAAATCGTATCTTCATAGATTTAGAAGAATCGTACTTCGCTGTCGTAATCAACAGTAAACGCGTTTGAGCGAATAACGACAATATCCTAATATTTTATAAATAACGTTCATTCGTGGATTTTAATCTTTCAAAACTCAATTGGATTCACCGGTATGCGGTTTATGCGTCATTACGTTCCGCAAATTAGAAGAAATCGTATCATTCTACCCGAAACTTTTTTAATTTCCGCGTCGATTACTCTTTAAATAGAAAATCCTCTTGACACTCGCCCGTAAACGGGTTATATGTGGTACCGCTGTTTCCACTTCCCCCGACTCGATGAATATTCCGCAAAAGAATGGACGGAGTTTGATTCGCGCGTGCCGAGGGTACCAATATTTATCGTGCTTTCAACTGCACCTCAACGTTCGATATAGCATTTGTTACTCTCGCGAACTGTTTCGAAAATTTTTCGAAATTCGTATTCTCTTTCGGATTCAGATGAAATTGAACTATCTATCGTCGCTAGAAACTCTTTAAGGAATCGAAATGGTATAATGGAAAAAACAATTCTATCTTGTTTTGGTTTTGATTCTGGTTTTACGGAACCGATATCGTATCGGTTGTATATCTGTTTTATAATAGTATTTGAAGTAGTGTAACCGATACACATAGTAAAACCACTATGGCAACGTTTTGTGATATAACATCAACATAATACCGATATAATATCGATTACCGATATACGCCACAACTTTTCTAACTAATAATTAGATCGCGGATGTTTCTCCAAAATGCAAGGTTTTTAAACTGATTTTGAGAAATAAATACGATAAGTATGCGTGAATTGTGTAAAATATTGGTTTATGCATCGTTTAAGTGAAATGCACAATTGTATATGTGTAATATAAAATGCACAATTGTTTATGTGTAATATAAAATGCACAATCTAAAAACTGCAAAGTCTTTGAGCGCCGAAGCAAATCTCCGTTCGCGACCCACTTTTTTTTATAGATCTTCTATAAATACACAAATTTCCATAAACATCGCCGACCTACTCATAAATGCTACAAGATTAATTGCACCCTTATAACCGTTTCGAGAATCTAAACTAATATCATAATCGTTATCGAACCCTGCTATTCTTTCATATCCAAAATTCAAATCTGCCGGTTGGCGAATTTTTGGTTGAGTTACCGAATCTTGGAATAGTCCAGAACTGCTAAAATCTACGATTTTTGGTAGCAAAGTAGATCTCGCAATCACTGGATTGGACGCACTCGATATTCAGCATGAAAAATAAATTCACCGTGGTATTCAATGGGAGTATTTTTTTGGATTCTGTGAATCTTTAGCTTCAAAACGCGTTTCGTTGCATTGAAATTGCTGTAAATGTGTATCGAGCAGAATTTTGTTTGTTCATGATTATCTCGTCGTGCCAGCGTCGAGTGCTCGCAAAGAGCCCACATCGTCGAAAATGGTCAAGCGTAAAATTAAGTATAAACAAAATGGCACAAAAAAGAAACTTCTGGCACGAGTGCTGACTACGTTGATTTCAATGTTACTCGAACAATTAGAAAAGATTCTTAGACTCGCGTAATTAGCCGACTTCTCGCCGCGTTATCAATCTCGGAAATCTTGTCTTTTCCTCGAGAAAGATTTCAGTTTCTCGAAAAGATAAACGTCGAGAATGAATGCAACACTTTGGTGGAGAGAAACGAGGAGAACCAAAGACTCTACTCCTCGTGCCATTGCCGTAGTCGGCGAGTTGTAAAAACTTGGCATCGTTTCCAGATTCCTGTTGTTCCACCGAAGTACCGGGGTTGGACGAGTTTCTATGGATTTGCCTCGTAAGCAGGTCGTGCAGCGCGTCTTCCGGTTTCCGTTACGGCGGAACGGCGCGATGGACATTGATCGAATCTGTCGATGTAACAGAAACAATGTCCGTCGGTTTGCGACGTTTGGCGCTTACCGAGGCGAGTCCACTGCGGCTTTACGCAAGATTTTATGACAGCCGGGGAAAAAGCGTTCTTCTTTTTTTTTTCTTTGTTGTTTTTTTTTTGTACTTCGAATAAACTGAAAACACAGTGTACGAATTCGGGTAACTCGTACGCGGATACCGAAGTGGTGCGGGTTTACACGGAGTACCGGGTACCCCCGCGATCGGAGAAACGTTACGGTAATCCGCTGGTAAGCTTTCGTTTCGAGTACTCTTTAAATCCTGGATTAACTCGTAGACAAATTAACTCGGGTTAACTGTGTTCCCCCGATTCGATTGATCGCGGGTTACGCAGCGGAACTTCAGGGTTAACTCGTGATTAACGTTCGTTCTTTTATCGGCCGGTCGTATAAGGGGCGATGCGATTCGAATCACGAATTTTCGTAGTTCGTTCGCGTAAATCCGAGGTTGTTAATTAAATTGTGGTGTTTCGACGCGACGATATACGGCTGATAAATGGCTCTCCTTAAATAAGGTGTCGCGCAACCGTTTGCCGGAAGTCGTAGCCGTAAGGTCACAGCTGAATAAACGTTCGAAATTCACCGCTGTACTTCCGCCCTCCGAGTTTCTCCGCATTTCCTTGGCACCGGGATAGAAATTTACTTTTGCTCCCTGGCTATTCTACAGCTTGTCGTGGTAAAAATGTGGACAGGATGCGCTTGAAGTAAGAGGTCGACCCGTAGGGGTTGAAATATTTGGGATGTAGCTTTTCTCGCGACAGGCGCACGCAACGAACACTCCGCTTATTTACGCATTGCAAAATATCATCGCTGGTGCGACGGGAACGAAACTGTTTGGTAAACGTGCCTTCGCGCGTTGAAAACTTCTCGTTAATTATCGCGTTACCTACGGATGACCGAGTTTTCCGGGTTTTCATATCCAACCGGTATTCCTATTGTTCACGGCGAAAGGATCGGATAGATTAATGTTCCAGACGAAGCAAAGTACTTTAGAAAATATTTTAGGAAATGAGGATCACGAAAAATCAAGCCATCCCCACGGTTATTGAAGATTTCAAATTCAAGAAATTCGTAGTAAGATTTTCATCCATCACGGATATTTTCTAAAGCAGCGAATTTCAACCTTCTTAGGTGGAAATATCCCGCGAACCGTTAAGGAAGAAATAACAAACATTGTTTGTAATAGCCTGATAGTCACTCATCTTGACGCGTCCTTTCCGAACGCCATCGCGTCTTTTCAAAAAACTAATTTTTTAATTTCTAGGTGGATTGACCACCTCCCGAAAACCTTCATTTGTGATGTCTTGAAAGGATACAAATAAACATTAAAAGTTTAATTTTAGATAATGAAGATTCTACAATCATATAAATTTATATAAGTTTTATAATTTTTTAAACTGTTTATTTTGGTCTTTTCCGCTTGGCTCTCGTTCTCGATTAACATATTATTATATATAAACCTCGCCATCATTTTTTATAAGAACAATCCTACCTGCAATTACCCCAGGTATCGCACCTGCAACCAGCTACCGACATTTTTGGGACACCCTGTATAACAAAATGTTGGGAAAACAGACATCCCGAACTTGTTATTTATACACCTATTGTTCGTGTTATGTGAGAGAAATTCTCGCGTAATGTGATTCCATACAACGCGGAACATATTGGCCGTGTAATTTACTGCACCGTTTGTTACGCAGCCGGGAGTATAGTTCTAAATATTGGTATATTGCTACGGTCAATATAAGTTTGTTCAGGATGTTGTTGAATACGTTGTAGGGATCGGTGCCAATCAAGAGTTCATTTTAAGTGATGAAGGAACTGTATTTAGAATGACTTATTCTAACGACTCGTGCAAACGACACTCTACTCTCACTCCTGTTCTTGATTCCAAAAGTTTGCTCAATAGCTAACTACTTTTACCGTGGGTATATTACCTAAAAGCTAAGGTAGTTACGGTAGGTGCTCAGCTACCCTGTAGCTGACTTGTTATTACTTTGTTCTTCAATCGAGTCTCATCGTGAACACTACCGCGCGAGCGGTCGTCGTGTATTTCACGCGCGCGACGTTTTCTAACATTTCGAGTGAGGCTAGCAAATAATTGGAAAGTGCATTCCAGTTTGGAAAACTGTACCACATGCGTTCTCACGCGGTCTTATGAGCGCTTTCCACGGATTTAGCGTTGCAGCACGGCACGTGGTGACTTTTGCCGAATCGGCGCAACGTGCCGTGAACAGGATGTGGAATCAAGAGTGAAGGTCTTCTCTCGGGCCAAGCACAAGTAGGCGAGATCTAGACCTTGCATCTTTTCCGGTGAGAACGGGGTTTGTAGTACTATCGGCCATTACGTATAATTCACGGTTATATTAACAAGGAACGGGAGTTCCTTCTTTTACATAAAACTTTGGGATTATGCTCAGAATATTATTTTAGTGGTTATATAAACGCGTCTTGAAGAATTCCTCCACCGATACATACAGGGGTGGTTCGGGTAACCCCGAACATAGAAAAGTGTCCAGGGGTGCCCAATTACTGAGATCGTATGTTTTTGTAAATAGTATTTAAATTACACACGCAACCAATATAAATATTATCAATATAATCGTGAATTATACGTAGCGACCAATAATACTAAAAACCCCCCTTCGTTTTTTCCTGATAAAATACAAGGTCTCATCCTCGTGTACTTGTACCTATTCGGCTCGAGACAAGATCTTGTCGCTTGATCGATCATTCAAATCGGAATATTTCCGTTTTGTGCGTGACAACCATTTTTTTAATACGCATGGTGGGAAGTTCGCGACCGGGCACGAAACTCACTGTGACTTGTATGTTGCTCGGTGCTGACACCATTACCAAATTGTATTTGTTTGTTTGACACGATTCGCTTCGACGCTACAAGCTTTTTATTTTTTCGGTTTAATCGCTTAGGAATTCGAGTGTCCGGGGCTACTCGAACTTCCCCTACGTGTATTTACATACCGTTGTATACATATACCATACGAGCGGCAAATACGTAAACTGTAAATTCGAATTCTTGCGCCGATACGACGAACGTTTTAACAGTTGCCTTCACGCAAGTGCGTGATCGGAATGGAAGGACGGGACAAAATAGCTCGATCGAATAACTTGCATAGATGGATGTACATATGTACGTGATATAGGTTATGGTGCATTGACTGCAGACGAGTGCCGTGAGCTCAAAACTGTGGCAGTGCCCATATCTGCCAAGTGCAGCGGCGTGTCTCAATACAATTTAAAAGTTATGCCACCAAATTTTTTGTTTGTCTGAATTATACAAGTTAAAAGACTATCGACGTTTCAATTTTTAATAATTGATATTCTTACGAACGCGCGTGTGTACTTGCGGCAGCAAGGAGGAAATTAAAAAAAATTTGAGTTTAAATTTCGGTGGGGTCGATAAACTTAACGCGTGGATCGCCACGTCGCCCACATCTGGGTGACATACGTGATACGTAAATAATGTTAATATTGATATTAATAAAATTAATACCCCGTAAATATACAATGACGGCTCACGTGTCACCCAAATATGGATGAAGGCGCGATCAACGCGTTAAACGAGTTCATGGGCGGTACAACTTTATGGTTAAAAAATGGTTGATGCCTCGGGTGATCGAGCTTTAGAAAAACATCGCGGCGGTGGGTTACAGCGAAATGTATTTTGGGAATACGAACACGTCCGTGCAAGAGTACATTGAGAGCCGCATGAATTTATTCTACGACCTACCGGTGAGCTCTACAGAAGATATAAAGCGGTGGCTAGTTTAAGAAGATTTAACCCTTTATCCCTGTATTTTTTTTTTCTGCCGAATGGAATTTTCCAGGCTGCTGCATGAAGCGCATCTGTAGTTTCCATTAACGTCACAGCTGCCCCGATAGTCGATCAATGATTTCTCATGCCGAATGATCGTATGCGCGTGCAGCCGTGCGTTCTGTTTTTTTTAGCTTTCCGATTCAGCTCTCGCAAGTGGCCGTTTTGAATTCAAAATACCTAAAAACTTGAGGGCATGAAGATTTGTTTGCCGACAAATGCGGATATTTAAAAGAAAATATGTACGAACGAGTATACGCGTATTATAACAGCGAATATAGATATGCAAAACTGGATCCTACAACTTTTTAATATTCATAAATCGTTCGTTCAAAGAACGGAAAGAAATGTTATTATTATACATATAGTTCGTAATGAAACGCGTTACCAAAAGAAGTTTTGAAAGCGATCCCAAGCGAAGAAACTGTTTTGTTTACGATCATCACTGTGCGTAACTGGTTCTTGTAGTTAGCAAATGCATCACGCGCACGGCGTGTAATCAATCTCGAATGTTCTAAGTAAATAAAACATAGAATTCTATAGCTAGATGGTGAAGTAATAAAATATAATTGAACGATCAAACGAACTTATCTTAAGGGACCATCCTACTGTGACGACCCGAAAAACAAGCGATTTTCATGATTTTTTTTTATTGAATGAAACAAACAATTATTTCGCATACTTTTTTTATTTATTAATGTAGCTTATTGCCCAATATGAAAAATTTAAAAGAAACAGAATGTTCTATTTTTTAAAATAAAGAAGGGGGATTGAAATTGTGCCCTCCAAAAATCGGGCCCCGCTGGAGTTTAAGTTTTTCCATAGAAAAATGTATGAAACAAAAAAGTAAAGAGTGATTATTAATCTACACGAATGTCGCTATCGCGCTATGGAGCCTTTTTTTAATATTTGTTTACCAAAATGGCAGTTGTTTGCAATTTTCGCCCCAGAGTTCCACCCTTTTTTCGATATACTTTTGTTTACCAAAAAGTGGTTTTCGAAAAAAAGAAAAACGGATCCATAGCTACATTCATGTAGATTAATAATCACTCTTTACTTTTTCGTTTCTGAAATTGAAAATTTTTTCGTATCAGGCAACAAGCTACATTAATAAATAAAAAAAGTTTCCGAAATGATTGTTGGTTTCACTAAAAAAAAAAAAAAATTCGCGAAAACCGTTCATTTTTTTGGGCCGTGACAGTAGTATGGTCCCTTAACCTTCTTTGAGTGCGAATTTTACTCAAAATCCCATCCATGTACTTTTTTCCTGTCCACTTGCTTGGATGAGAACGATATGACCGCTTCGATGAATTCGACGAAACACTGATATTATTATTATCTTTATCCACACTTTTCATAAGGCAAATAACACAGATTCTTATACCTCCTGACTCTAGCGCACAAAAAAATGTAATGAGGTTATCGACATAACGAAAGCAGGATACTATAGTAAATTATTTTTTAACTTATAATACTTTAAAATTGGCGACAATACCGTTCATCATAAATGCTACTGCGTGTGATCTTGAGGACGAGATGATGATATTTTAATTTTGAATTAATTTGAATATTTAAACATAATAGTAAAAACGATATGCCTATAAGAAATACGTGGGCGGGTTAACTATTTACTCCATGCGCGTGATCAAAGGTTAAAAAGAGCAACGCCGTTCGTATCGTTATGAAACGCGCCATTGAAATCACGCGGCTCCTCCAATTATTCGTACCGATGATCATAGGAATTGCCATCCCGTCAAAGGCTATCTTTCGCAACTTCGGACAATTCGCCACGTAAAAACGGGATATGCTTCCGATCGCCGTTGTAGAGCATTGGAAGTTGCTCGGACTGGCATTGTACGAACTCGATGGAGCTTTCTTAATCCAGTCCCTCGTTATCCGTCGCGTTTACATCGTGCCCGACTTGACCCAGTAAACGAGCCGAACGGCCAGCTTCCACAACGAACAAAGCGTGCTCCTTTGTATTATTAACAAAGTCCTTTTCTCAGCCATATATACTTGCCGTCGCCTTTTGTCCGATTCCTTTTTCCGCTTCGAGTACGAAACCGTTGCGCCCATTTCTCGCAGTCGACTGAACGTCTTAGCGGACTACCAGCGATATCACACGGACGTCGATAATGGTTTCGTAAATTTGCAAAATCATTCTTCGTCGTTCGAAGAACACAGAGAGAGAGAGAGAGGGTCCCTTGTTAAATTCAAAGGCGCGTTCCGATAGCGCGAACGGAGAGTTAAAAATTTCTAACGAATTCGGCCTCCCTTCGATCCTTTCCTGTTAAAGGAAAATTCACCCTATCCGCTCTGCCGATTTCTTAAGTTAATTTATTCACATTCCGTCGGATCGAAGTATAATACGGGATTTATTCTCAAACTATAACCAGATTTTCCGGTTGAAGTTCCACGCGAGGAGATTCGTCGTTCGACCGCGCTCATTCGACTATGCATGAAGAGCAAAATCGATAACTTTACGGCGACGCATTTGAAGTCTAAATATGAAGGAAAACTGCATCGTCCATCCACTCGTAAATACGACCGTAAAATGCACTTTAGCGGGGAAAACAGATCGAGATTACGGGCGCGGAAGAAAAAAGGTCTGATCGCGGGGGAAATAATCCCTCGGCCACTCGTCTCCGGCGTTTTGCGCCCGTAAACCATGCTTTACGTATCTTCCCGGTAAATTCCTACTCCGATCTTTTCTCGGCGCGCTTGTAAAGAGCGCATGGAGTTAATGAGACGGAAGAACGAGCGCCGCGATATTGCAAGTTTGAGAAATGGCCTCATAAAGGCATTACAGCGACGCTGAAACGCTGGGTGAAGGGTAGGAAGGATTGAAACGTTCATGAGTATGGGGACAAAAAAAATATTATCACGAGTTCTCGAGACGTATGATCATAGTTCGCGTAATTACGTGCAAGGGATTTGCGGGACGGTGATAACAATCTGATAACGCGACGCTCGTGCGGAAAATCACTGTTACCCCGGGACAAAAGTGCGCGGAACGACGATAAATGAATAACAATGGCATTGATTAACTTGAAGATACGCTTAATTATCATATGCGACTATATCGAATTACCGAGCTAACGTTGTTTTTGTAAATTTCAAAATTAGAAATCGTGCGAGATAAGAGTCACCGAGACGAGTAAAAAACGAAAATGTTGGTTATCTATGTCATACGCACCTTAACTGTGAATTTTTAACCATTTGACTACAAAGGTGTATGTAATAGCACTACAGTTCATTATTCCTCACCGTCATTATTGTAAGGTAATTTAGTTTTTAAATATGTTAAACAAAACCCTGGTTTCCAATGGTGTAGAAGTACAGTGTTGTACAAAGGTTTTCGCAATTTTCTTATCCTGTCGGAGCGAAACTGTGTAATAGGTTGCACTGCTATTCGAGGGTTCTCGCAATTCATCCTATCGTGTTAGAGCGAAACCGTGTTATAGGCTGTCGTGTTGTAGGAGGGCTACCTGTAATAATATACATATACGCTCTCTAGTGTCTATCGATAGTCGAGCAAGGCGTATATATTCGCCTTGTAATTTTTTCTTACTGTAACACATTTGTAGTTTTACTAAAGTGACGTAACATAGAATTTAGCGTTTCGCGTAATGTACCAAACGCAAATAGCTGAATGTTCCAATGTTCGCAAGTTTTTATCGCACACTTTTGGGAACGAAATAACGGGTATAACGATTTCCGATAGCCAGTTGCAACGACTGACAAGGAGATTTGAAGACTTGTCAAGTCTTAAATTAAGACCAATTTTTTTATATGCTCAGGATATGTTGTAGATAAGTGTACAAAAGTGGGTTTGCAATGGCCAACTGCAAAATTCTGAAAAAATTGCCAAATATGCCACTTTTCGCAGTTACGATGCTTCAAGGAATTTACAGCAAAACCCCGAGATTTTATTTTATTTTAATTTATGCACTTGCAGTGCACGATTGCAACCAATATTTGATATATTTATTATTTAACACCTAACAAACGAATATGGACTGTTTCACGATAGGTTTCGGCATGACAGGTTTGACATAGGGATTTACGTACAGTGTTTCCGGGTACTTAAGCAGTATCCACTGTACCATCTTTTGTACACTTAACCTACATCACATCTTGAGTTTATAATATAAACTGGACTTGAAATTCGACCTGAAAGGTCTTACACTCCTTGCGAGACGCGAATGTCGCGTTGTACGCATCGATGGTTCCGTGCCAGAGTGTGCCGTGGTTAAAGGATTAAACAGTAGAATCAGTGGAATAAGTTACACCGTCCGCCAGACGCTTGTCCGACTTACGAACTTCCAAATCCTGGTACGAGTAGAACAAGTCGATCCACCGATCAGACTCTCGTCGAGTAAAATCATTAGACGCATACTTACGCAGATTAGGGAAGTAATTTTCCCACAGACCAGTCGGCCTAACAAAATGATTACCAACCTCGAGATTCACGCTCGTCGACCAGAAATACAAGTGTATCGTGACGAACTCGCCCGGTCGCGTTAATCATCGACTTTATCACTCGATACTCGACGCTTGCGCACGCACGCGCGTACCGCACTCGTCCCTCTCGCTAACAATATCTGTTTTACTTTCTTTTTCATGTTTCCCTCGGGACCCCGATCAACGACGACACGTCCTCCTCCCATTGGTCGCTGTTGACGATATTGGTGACGGCTAATGGTAATGGTGGCACGCTAATAATCCGTGGCGATGGTAACTACGACGACTCGCTGATTAACTCTGGTGATGGTGGCCACGATAACGCGACGATGTAACGCCCCGATGGTGACCACAATCGCTGGTACACCGTGGTGACGGCGACAACAATGATGACACGTTAATAAATCACGGTGACGGTGATCGCGGGCTGGCACGTTAACAAACCACGGCCATGCGACCGCAATGACACACTGACATTTGAACGTTGGGACGATAACGATGAAATATCTTTAACGCGCTTAATAACGCTTATTTTTACTCGATTCTCGTTACTCCCATCTCTCCTGTCTTCCCGCGTCGCCCGTCAAACGCGTTTACACGGATTTGCGCGCTCGCCGGTTCGCACAACGAAACAACGCTCTCCATATATTTTCAACGATCGTTACGATTTATCCTTCGTCGCGCCCTCCCTCTCGTTCTTACCGCACTTGACCGCCCTACCGTGAATTTGTCCGCGAAACGTCTGCGGTTCGTTGTACAAACGCCTCGTCGAATTCCGTAAATGTGGGCCGCTTGGTTCGTTCGCTCGATTCCCACCACCGCGTATTTCGCGTGCAAACGAAACGACGCCGCTTTCGCGGGTGTCATCGATACATCGCTCGCCGTCCGGACGACCAATCCCGACTGATGATCCACTCGTTAATTACCGCGAATCCCTCGGAATTGATGACCGTTGCGGCGGCGACACCATTACGGCTCCCCCCGATCGAACGAATCGATCACGCACCGCTTTCCGCCGCGTCGCTCTTTCTCTTTCCGCTTTTCTGCTTTGCCGCGAACGCACTGTCACTCGCCCCTCTCGTTGCGCGCTTCTATATTTTCTTTTCCATCGTCGACTCGCGCCCCATCGCGTTCCACGCTACTTCTCCTCGGCTTTTACTTTAAACAACGTGCGCGCGTAATGACGCGCGCTTGGCCGGTAAACTGGCGACCGTTTTGCTTTAACTCGATAGCCCTGTTGTCAGGTACCTTGAAGACCTATCAGCGAGCAGCTTGCGACGAAGAGTCGATGACGCTGAAATGCCCACCTGGCACGACCATCTCCGTAGCCCTCGCTCAATACGGAAGAGCCGAGGCTAATGGTACTGGCAGGTGCAGCCCTTCCGATCTACCGACCATCGCCGGAGACAAGCAGAGCAATCACACCTGTATTTGGCCGCAGTCTCTGCAGGTATGTGTCAATAGATCATCCTCTCGTCCGTACGTTCACTTTTCTGTCATTCGAGTCTCGAGTATATGTATGATTTCCGGCAAGTTGTTGCTTTTATCGGGGTTTCGTCGTACCGCCATAGGGCGGTTGACATACGATATGATATACCTACGATATGATATACCTATTTCTACAGTGATCGATCAAATGACCGATTAAAACAACCTATATTTCTTAATATAGAATGAAGATAATAAACGATTTAATAATAAAAAAGTGTAGTTTCGTTTGCACAGAAATGGATAACGTATATTTTAATATTTAACTCCCTAACATTTAAGTTGAGTAGCTGTAGAATAATATTGTATGGAGGAAATTCTGGATGAAATTTAAGAAACGGTCGTTTGACCGGTCGGTGGTAGGAATAGTGTTACTCGTTCGAAGGGTCAAAGTGTCAGTTGTTGATATTCTATTATTGTTATAGGTATTACTATTATTACTAACTTGGTAGAATAGCCGATAAGTTGTCATTAAGCTGGAAGCTCGATATCGGAGAAACTTCATGCTAATGAAGTATCTCAACTCCGCTCGACGCAATAGCTCTCATCATCAGCTTTGCGAACCTCCGCTTTTGGGGTTTTACGTATCGTTACTTCCTGCAACTTGTTAACCAACGTCCTAATTTCGCCGCCTTTGATAGTAACTAAACGTGGTACCCATCGAGCTTCGACGGTAACTCGCGTATCTTTTTTTTTGTCGTTATTACACTTTACAAAAGGGTTAGTATTTTTTTCGTACCTCATTAGGGGTACCGATAAGTAGTTATAAGTAGTCTTAAAAAATGTGGAGTTTTACGTGTCGTTACTGCCTACGACTCGTTAACCAACGCCCTAATTTCCACAACTTTGATGGTAACTAAACGTGGCGTCATCGAGCTTCGATGTTAACACGCGTATCTTATTCAGGCCTGTTTTACTATCTCGTCAGGAGTATTGATAAGTAGTCATGAATAGTTTTCAAAATTGAATTCACGCGCATGTTTAACTTCTAGATAAATGATTACCCATGGCCACCCCTAATATTCATCTTCCCCTGAGAATTAGCGCTGTAAAGGATTGTACGGCTACTCGTTCCATTCGGCTCTCTAAGATAACTTCCACTGCGTCCCGATCCTCTCCAGAAAGTTTATCTTCCATTTTATATTTATTGGCTTCTCGCGAAGCTCTGATTTCTAATCCCGAAGAAAGACGTAGGCGATTGCCTTGCCGCCCCCCGCCCCTCACAGGAGAAAGAGGTACTGAACTGGAAGGAATCGTAAACCGTATCCACCCTAGTAGGTTAACCCTTGTACGATTTAACCCTCGTAACTCCCGCAGAGGTATGTAAGCCTTATAGTTGGAAGCCTTCGAAAACATTTGATACGAAACACTTTCGACGTCGGACGGCGCGGTGTATCGAGTTTTATTTCTTTCGGGCCTTTGTGCGTTGCATTTCATTATCTGCGAGGGATAAGGGGACGCGACGGCAAAGAAAATCGGGATTTTTTTTTCTTCCAAAAAAGATACTCCTTGCACGCGTTGAACCATAAAATTTATTTATTTGTTTATTGTATCGCAAAATTGGGTGATACGAGCGTTGTTGTATTTGTGAATGGATGATTATCCGTGGTATAAAGGCAAATTCGCAATAAAGGAAAGACTAGCATGTTTCTACCAACGTTTCAGTCCTATTTCAAGCCCTCCTCAAAACTGAAGCTATAGATTATTCAGAAAGTTTTGTTCCCTACGTTTATTAGAGGTTTTAATTATGTAATTTGGACCAATGAAAACGCGTATCCGAGTATTTATATGAATCGCAGTTTAAAGTTGATTTTGAGCATTCCATGAATGCCGACCATTCTCTTAAATTATAACTACACTCGGGATGTTTACGTATAAAATGAAATAAAATAAAATAAAATAAAACGATGCATTATATGCATAAAATAATGAATTTTGCATAAACACCCGGGGTCTAATTATAACTATAGAACAATGAAGCAGATTGAAATGTATTGTATTATATTGTAAGTGTATTGTTCAATGTGTCGTGTACTGTAATTATTCCAACGAACGGTTCGCGTCGAATACCAGTATTGCCGTATACATTATTATTTAAATGAACGACCAGATTTACCTTTAAATTATTATGTACTTTGTTACTCGATTAAATATTTTGTAGGATTAAAATCATCCAATTAACAAAGTATTCTCGTTGGGGCATGCATCCGCATTTCTAAAAATTTAAAGAACGAAGTTAGGAAATTCTAAAAGCGGAGACCACGCTGAAACTTTCGCGAAGTAGAATAGTTATTAAAAATTATCCAATTGCCGCTCCGCAAGCCCTTGCCCACGGTTGACGTTATTCGCGTACTATCGTACGGATGAGGGTTCCAATTAAACCAGTGGTCTTCAACTGGTGGCCCGCGAACCGGCGCGAGAACCTTTATCTGACTATACCGCGTATGTCATATTTGCTTACAAAGAAACAGCAGCAGATGTCGCGCTAACCAAAAATTGTAATTTTAAGTTATATAATTAATTAAATTGGAAGTTACATAACTGAAACCTTCCATCAATGTAGAGAACAACATTTTCTGAATAATTTAGAGCAGTGGTATTTTGTGTAATTTTGTAATAATTTTTAATTCATTATTTAACTATTGTCTTGTACGTGTCATTAATATAGACATGTTATCACACATATACGTACCCATAGCATATAGGGGAATGGGGATAAACGACAATACAAGTGTATTATATTCCACTTTTTTTCGATAGATGATGAATGTTGGCATACGGACTGAAATTTGACTTCAAGCAATAGCTTGAATTATTACTAGACTATTACGTGTCCTCTTGCTTTTTCTCAACCTTGCCCGAAAGCCACATGCAATATCTAGAATTACAATTTGCCCACCATTGATCTGTAGCTTCGGATTTGAGGGTGGCTCGAAATAGGATTGTATCGTTGACAGAAAAATTCTAGTTTTTCCCTCATCGCGAATTTGCCTTGATACCGCGGATAGCCATCCATTCATCGATGCAACAACGCTCATATCATCCAACTTTGCGATAATATAAACAAATAAATAAATAAACCTGGTGGCCCAAATCCCGCAGAGGTGTCTTTTTTAGGAAAAAAAAAAAAAAAAAAATATCTTGATATTCTTTCCAATCGCCTCCTCTTTTCCCTATAATATCAGCTCGAATAACTTAAAATTCTATTTTCATTGGTATTCAATTCTGGCTGACGCCAGTCCGCGATATATATTTCTCCTATTTTCGCTGAGCCGCGGGTGTAAAAAGGTTATAGAACACCGAGTTAGACGATAATTGGCGAGAATAATATGGATGTCTCGGCGTTGGCGATCTACGATCAACTTACGGTTATTTGATACAGGTAACGTCGTTCCAGGACAGCGCATACGTATAGCTATATTAAATTTATCAAAGCGAAAGCACGAAAGCTCCACGAAGACTGATCGCTATCATACGACTCCGCTCATCGAGTTAACCTTCCTCCCTCATATTTTTTGTTTACGGTACGCGCGAGCGACATGCCGCTCGAAACCGCATTTCCTCTCTCAAACAAGTTTGTAGACTCCATGCTCGGGGAAACACTGGAGCGTCGTTTTCGGGTCAGTTACCGTTATTTAGCGAAGGAAGATTTTAAACTGCGGCCACCTCTTATTGCCTCTTCCACGGCTCGTCGTACGTTTATCTCTCTCTCTCTCTCTCGTTCGCTCGCTTTCTCGGTCTCTCTCCGTAGTACTTACAGACGATTCACAATTGCCACTGAATTTCGTTCAAAAAGGGAAACTTTTTGCGCTCTCACGGCTTCCGAGGGTTTTCTACGCCGAGTTTTCTCCCTCGTTTCGCTCGCGGTTGAAATAAAACGAGAGAGGCGGCAGATTTTCGCGTTTTACAGTCGCTTCGATTCCAACTGGCCCATGGAATCTCCCTAAACATTGCTTACGGTAAAAATTTCACGCCGCCTGAGATTTCACTCGGCCACTTTTTCGGTGGCTTTGAGAGATTATTTGGTTCCTCGAAGGAGATTTGCTTCTCCGATGTCAAAGACGATGGTCCTATACATTTCGTGACGCATCGCTCAAACGTAAATGTAAGGTTTCCCTACTTACTTCAGCGTAAAGATCTCGGCTAATTCTGCCAGTAAAAATCGGATAAAATTGTCGTATAAAAATAGGCTCGAGAATGCTATATTATTATAACGATTGGGTGTGGTAGAAGAATTAGATTGGCGATATACGCACCTATAACTACGTTGGTTCCACTACAAAGTGTCACTTAATCTTATAAATAAATGTATAAATCCTGAAAATATACGGAATTGGCATTTATCAAGGCCTGAATTCATTACGTTGCGATTCGTTGGTCGATTCCCTTTAATTTTTGAACTTGTCAACGGAACATCGCTGAGCCTACGTTTATATCCCCTTTTTTTCGTTAGTAGAACATGCTGGCACGGTTACATCGAGAAAAGTAAGGCAGTCTTGCATGTAAAATTGGGAACTACGTCATGAAATCTCCAGGACCCATCTTTGATATCGGAGAACCATTTTCATCATAAGACATATATACATATATGTATAAGGCCGCATACAGACGTCGTAACATACGCGCGTAACGAACATCGTATTGCAACTCCACACCAAATGCTTCAATAATGTATGTGGGGAGGTACAATCCTAATTAGTCTATTGGTGCATCGTTGCAACATCGTCGCGAACCGTGTTGCGTATTCTCAGATATACGCATATGTTACACGTCTGTACGCGGCTCAAGAACGTAATGAAACCTTGCAACGTCATTGCGAAGCGTTAATCACAATTACCGCGGGAATATTCCCTAAACAACGCACGTGTCGTTATATCTTAAATAATTGATAAAGGTACTGACTTTTCCGTGAGCACGGAATATGCTACCTTCCTTCGAGGTGCTATATAGCGTCGATAATAGATCACCGATGAAACCACAATAGCAATCTCCGTGTGTATCCCACAGATAGGTAGGAAAAAACGACGAGTATTTTCAGTCACGGTATCGATTTCATATTTTACGGTTCGGCTGCCCGAGAAAAGAGCCATTGTGCGTGATTCTTGCTGCTGTTCCACCGGTGAAAATAAAGTAACTCCTTTATGCGGCCAATCATCTCCCTCGTACTTTTGCTCTTCCTCTTTCTAGGTTAGCCTTTTACTTTCTCCGATATTTATCTGTGGAAAGTTGCCGATCCGAGATTTGCAGTCGTGTATCTTTCCTTGCGACGCGCCACGTACGTCTACGTGGATAGATTACTTTTTTTCTTCCCTCGGAGTAAAAAGACGAGATAATCTACTATCGATCGCGGAAGAATTTCTGAAAATGATTTTCCAACTGGTTGGAAATGCACGTCGGTTTTTGGAATACTTTCAAGAGTTTGGAGCATCCAATTACGAGACTCCAGAAACTTCGGACTTCGTTTTCCCGTGATGTACGAAATTTTAGCATTGCACCCCTGAAAATTTCGCTGGAAAATTTGACGACGTATGACGTTATTCCGTAGATGCAAATTACTCGATCTTTATTTCGGGATACCGTGCAAAGTTTGTAGGAACTTTGTCACCGAGCGCACGTCAGATTAGTTTTAGGATTTAATCCATTTAGTCTCTTTCATGTCTTATTGCGAACTCCTCCGAGGCAGTGCCGTCTCACACAAATTGCTATATATCCACGAATCAAAATTATTGAGGAACTTGCGAAATATATGACTCGTTGGGTGCAAGTTTGGAAAACTTGATTGTTCCGTTCGGATTACATCCGCGCTATTACTGTAATAACCGTAAAAGCTATTGTTTACAATCATTATTAATTATCCTATGTTCTCGATTCTTTATCCTTCGTATCAAATATTATCCAAGGCAATCCCTTTGATAGGTCTTGTCGAGCGTAGAATATGAAAACTTTAAGCGTGATTGGCACGACTTTGGAACTAGAAGATTGTGTCTAGGTTGGAACTAGATGATTCAGTCTCCGGCAACGTGGCAACGGGCCAAATATCCCCGTTATGTTTATTAATATTAACCGGAATAACTATGAAAGCGTAATGCGTGTTCACCCAAATGCGAGTATCATGTTTGAAACGATGGTATTACTAGAAATATTATTGTTACGTAACATTACGTTTAAATGTATTCCTATTTCGACGCTTTTTGGGCTCGAAAGCAACCCCTTTTCCGTTATTACCTCTAATAAATTGTTCACGCCACGATGGGGTAGAATTTCAAAAATTGACATACTACGAAATAATTGGTCGGTGTAAGTTTAATTAAATGTACAATTCAGATAAATATATTCGGTTGTTTCGACAATAATTCTATTCTTTTTTCGTGAAAATGAAAAACAATTTTTTTATAATGTATACATATTTTATTGAATTTCATCTCGTAGGGATTTCTCGCGTTGTGATTCGGCAGTTTGTTTCAGTCAAGAAATACCTTGATCTTGACTTCATCAGCTTCAACTGGTTTTCCAGAACGTGGTAGCATCTTCAATATTTAAATAGCCGTAAACAAATTTTGTGAACCAATTTTGGCACTGGCATATTTTGTCAACGCATCTTCTCCATACAATACACACTACACAACTGTATCTTGTTTAAACTGCTTTCTTACCTTTTGGGTAGTAAAAAAGCAAAATATTCCGAAAAAGCTGATTTTGATTTTGCGTGTTTTTTAGGACATCAAGAAAAAAGAACAATAGCACAGATTCAATCAAATTTTGTTACGTACACGTGCGGAAATGTCAGCTATCAATATATATGTATAACGACAATACATACGGTTTAGAATACGCTTTAGAATATAGTAGTTGTTTCTTCAAAAATACAACTAATGGCTCTGTTGCGAGAATTCAAAATTACTTTCCAAACAACCCAATGTGCACGGTATATTTAAAAAGTTCTTCGGCTGATGCTGTAAAAACCAGGGACGGAAAACGAAACCGAAACCGAACCGAACCATCCAGGTAAGGAACGGAACGTATGCCGCCCGAGAGATTGTTCCGTTCCGAAGAACGTAACGAAACTGGACACCTCGAGTTGTCGTGACAACTGGGCCCGGAACGTTCCGCTTGGTTCCATTTTCGGAACGGAACAATCTCTCGGGCGGCATACGTTCCGTTCTTCGGAACAGAACAATTTCTTGAACGGCTCACGTTCCGTTTTTCGGAACCGTTCTTTTCCCGAATTAAACTTGGCTCAAATTTTCTTTGCAAAATTGTGTAAGTTGCCACGCTCGTTGAATTTGTGTACGTTGACAGATGAAATTAACAAATACACTTAACAAAAGATAATAGTAAGCAAGTAAATGAAATTGATCGTGTGTCCACGATTGTAAACTAATGCGCAGTAATAAATTCCACCAATAACGAAGTACTGTGGATAATTGGATACTTATAAATCTAACGTACAAAAAACGTAATGATTCCATATGGGATAGAAACATTTAATTAGAAACTTTAGTTAGAAAATTCCATTGTTACATTCCATTATTCACTGTTGTTCGATATTAAGGTGGACTGTATCTCGGATGGTGGAAAGGTGATGAAATTATTTGTACACGTGCATTTTATGATGAGAAAAAATAACAGTTGATTTATTCAGACATGATGCGAACCGAGCAAATGAATATGTACAATGATATTTCCCGAGATGAATATATATACACGGAGTATTTACATACGCAGTTTCAGTGTGATGCGTGTGAGGGATGTAATAGTATAAAAGAGATTTTACCGTGGGGTGCCTATGCACGTGTGGTGAATGTGAATGTGGAAGTCCTGAGTCGTTTGTCCGTGTGAATAGCCTTGTTTCGTCCGTGGATGTGGTCACTGAATTTATATGAATGTATGAGAAAGCCGTGAGATGAAAATGGAATGTGATATGATACTGTGGTCAAATTATAACAAAAAATACAAAGGAACGCTCGACTCGATCCGTACGACTTCGCGATTCAACGGTTATTGAAGAAGACAGTATGGCGTCGCATCATGCCCACTGCGTAGGGCATGCTGGGCATCACGTGACGACGCGCGCATTCCAAAACGTCCTAAGACGCCTTAGAATGGTTTTTGGATATAATTTGACTTCCGGTATGAAAACTGCCGTGAATGAATACGAGCCTCGTGAAACCTGCTTTCCCGATCCGTCGGGAATGCAGATTTCGCGAACATTTCCGCCCGCCATCAGCAACCGTTGCTGATGAAAATAATGGTCGGTTGTAAGTCGATCATCCCGTGGATGGAATTGGTAACGGCGCCAGCTTCGTGATGGGCCGCGTGAGGGTTGTAGTAGCCGTCTTGATACTGACTACCCTGGTGAATCCGTCCTTCCCTGGATGCAGTGCAGTGACCCGTGCCAAGGGCCATTTCGTAGGTGGGAGTCTCTCGTCCGTGATAAGTACGAGTGAACCCACCTTTATCTCATTCGAAGGGTGATGCCACTTCGAAATCGCTTGATGTCGTTGTAGATACTGTGCCGTCCATTGAGACCAAAACCGTTGTATGTTTCGTTGAATCAGCTGCCACCGTGACAGCCGATTCACCTCCAAGTCCTCTAACATCGGTTCGGGCAGGGTTGTAAGGGCACTGCCCGTCAGAAAGTGGCCTGGAGTTAATGCCGAAACGTCATCGGGGTCGTCGCTCAGTGGTTCGAGAGGCCGTGAATTGAGGATAGCTTCAATCTGAGAAAGCATTGTAGAGAGCTCCTCAAATGTAAAAACCGTCTCCCCTACGGTACGCCTGAGATGAAATTTTATTAATTTCACCACAGCTTCCCATTTTCCACCCATGTGTGGAGCCGCAGGTGGATTAAAATGCCACTGAGTCCTATCCTGTGACAGGATAGAGGCGACCGTGTGGTGTTCCCGTTCCGCTTGTTGGAACATCTTCTGTAATGCCGTGTCTGCTCCGATAAAATTCGTGCCGCAATCCGAATATATCGTCCGTGGTATACCTCGTCTTGATGTAAACCGTCGATATGCTGCGATGAACCCTTCCGTAGAGTAATCGCTCACCGTTTCGAGATGGACTGCCGAGGTTGTGAAACACACAAACACGCAGATCCATCCTTTCAATGTTTTTGCTCCACGGCCCTTCCACGTTTTAATGGTGAGGGGCCCGGCATAATCGACTCCCGTGGTTGAGAAAGGCCTCGATGGTGTTATGCGAGAAATCGGCAGCTGTCCCATGAGCTGCTGGGCTCGTACTCCCCTTTGCCGTGCACACGAGATGCACCGAAGAATATGCGCCTTTACTGGAGCCCTGCCTCCAATAATCCAATATGATTGTCGAATATTTGCAATTGTAAGTTGCGTGCCGCCGTGGAGAGTCCGTAAATGTGCCTGTTGGATGATAAGTGATGATAATTTGGAAAAACGAGGTAAAATCGCTGGATGCTTTTCTTCGAAAGTGAGGGCCGACATTTTGAGTCGACCTCCCACTCGAATTACTCCCTGATGATCGATAAATGCGGTAAGCCTCGAGAAGGCATGATTTTTCGATAGCACTCCGTTTGCATTGAGCGTCCTCAATTCGTGCGAAAAATATGCTGCCTGTGTTGCCTTTACCCAAAAAATCCGTGCCTTTTCCATATCCGTGGATGGAATAATGGTAACCGTAGAGGAATCCAGTGTGCCCTTTAATCTCGATAAGATTCTAAAACAAATTGCTGTGATTCTTATCAATTTGTGGAGTGACGAATACCTGTGTATGATATCCCAATGATAATCAATTTTGGGTGCGGCAGCCGTTAATGCAATTCCTGGACGAGCTTCTAGTGCACATAAGTCGTCCGTTTCCGTGGGTTGTGGAGGCCAAAATTCCCGTGGTTGGATAATCCATGGTGGTCCCGCCCACCATAGAGGGTGATCCGTCAGTTGTTCCGTTGTTACGCCCCGTGAAGCGCAATCTGCAGGATTGGCCGTTCCTGGCACGTGTCTCCAGTGACCAGCTGGAGTAAGTTCGTGTATTTGCGTCACTCTATTCCGTATGAAATCCTTCCACTGCGATGGATGTGCTTTGATCCACGTAAGTGATACCGTAGAATCCGTCCACAAATGAATATCCGTTACCGTCAATTGAATCGTGGCTACGATGTGTTTAACTAACTTTGAGAGTAGCAGCGCTGCCGTTAATTCGAGGCGCGGGACCGTAAGGGTTTTAATTGGAGCTACCTTTGTTTTGGAGCAGACGATGGATGATTTGGCGCCTGTGGACGGTGACCTGGTGACGATATACACAACTGCACCCATTGCAAGTTGTGATGCATCAGAGAAGCCGTGGATTTCAACCGTAGAATTGGAGTAGGTATTAAACCACCGTGGAATGGAGATACTGGCCAGTTTCTTGAGATCTTCTCTGATTATCGTCCATCGTGATGCTATCTGGGGCGGTAGTGGGTCGTCCCAGCCGATCTTATGCAACCAGAGCTCTTGCAGAAGCATTTTTGCTCTGATTACGACCGGCGATATAAAGCCGAGTGGATCGTATATCTGTGCCACTTCAGATAGGATGAGCCTCTTCGTAAATGCTCCGTTTTGGTCTTGAATCCGTGTGAAGAATGTAAACTTATCGCCGTGTGGAAGCCATGAAATACCGAGTATTTTGGTTGCGCAGTCATCGAAGGTAATAGATTTTGTAGCCTCAGTTGATGCAAGTGCCTTGAGAAGATTTTGACTGGTGGAGTGCCACTTGGCTAGAGGAAATCCGCCCGCGTTGCACAATCCCACTAATTGTTTTGCAACGTTTTTGAGCTGCCGTACCGAATCTGCTCCACCGAAAATGTCGTCAACGTATCTTCCCTTCATAATGGAAGGCACTGCTAGAGGAAACCGTTGGCCCTCGTCTTCGGCCAATTGTATAAGTGCTCGCACTGCTAAGAATGGAGCAGCTCTCGTACCGTATGTTACCGTAGTAAGCTGATATGGAACTTCGTTGTAATTTTCATCGATCCACAGTATCCGTTGCAAATCCCAGTCATCTTTGTGAACTTTGATCTGCCGATACATTTTTGTGATATCCGTAGCGAATATGTGTCGATGATGCCGTATCCATATCAGTACATCCGTAATGTCCAACATTAAATTCGCACCCGTATGCATAATATCGTTGAGAGATTTCCCTGTGGAAGTCGAGCTTGAACCGTTGAACACAACCCGTAACTTTGTGGTGGTGCTTTCAGGCTTGAGTACTCCGTGATGAGGTAAATAGTAGACTGGTCCGTGAATCTTTGTCGATGTGCAACCATATGGGACCCTCAACCCTCCTGAAGCCGAAGCTTCATGTGCCAAGGTCATCCCGGTTACAACACCAACGTCAGATTCTACCGTATTAGTCTTTCCTATTTCTTTTCCGTCACCTGAAGTCCGTACCATGTGTCCAAGCTCCTTGTATTCTTCCATGAATGCAGTGTACATTGTTCGATATTCATCGTTCCGTTTGAATTTTCTCAACATGCGTTGAAGGCAATGGTGAGCCGTTGCATGAGAAATTCCGAGACTGGATGGGGATGAAATTAGAGGAAGCCGGACAATGTACCTTCCAGAGGGCTCCCGTGTATGCGTAGATTTAAAATGGTCTTCACATTCCTGTTCTTCGGGTGTCAATGCACTTGAACTGTCACACTTAACCTCTTCTTGAACCCAAAACCGTGTTAATAACTCTTGTAGGTTATCTTCCTGGAGTTGAACCGTTGTATGACAGGTTGAAGAGGTTAACTCCGTGGATGGTGCGACGGGGCCAAGTACAAGCCAACCGAATATGGAAAGTTGTGCGATGGGCATTGATGGAGAACCTTTGATAATATTTGGTTTTATTATCTCACCGTATGAATCCGCTCCAACGATGATGTCAATCTTCCTGGGTGTTATAAAGTCTGGATCGGCTAACCTCAATTTCTCTAAGTGTGGCCACGTCCGGACTGAAGATTGAAACGTTGGCAATATTGTCGTCACATTTTTCAAAATGTGAGCTTGCACCGTGACTGAGGCCGTAGTATGCATTGATCGCAGTGTAAGGGAGACTACACCGCGTGTCTGTGTGGATTTGTGTCCACCAATGCCAATGATGGATAACGATGAATGTTGGCGTTGGACATTAATTCCTTGGATGAACTCTTCCGAAACAAATGTCAATTCTGATCCGGAATCAATAAGTAGACGAGCTTTGTGGTTACATACCATTGTAGTGATATGTACCGTGGCTGTGGCAAGCAGGGTGGATGATGGACCGTAGAGGTTAGCTGTCACTTTTAGTGGTTGTCCGTAGAGGTTATGTGACACTGGTGAGGGTGGTCCGTAACTGTAATGTGGAGGCTGTGGATGGTTTACTGAGGCTATTGCTTGCGTACCGTGGTTGCAATGTGGAGTCCGTGGCTGTCGATGAGGGTTCCGTGGCTGAATTGTGGTGTTCCGTGGCTGTTCTTCGACGACTGCACCGTCTCCTCAATGAGGCGCAGAGGAGGTGCTTGGTTTTGGTTTGGTGACCGTGGATGGGGTGGCCTTGGCTGTGCTTCCATGATAGGCATCGTCATGGAGCATGGAGTGGTGCCGCCCTGCACAGGTGAGGCAGTTTACCGTGTTGCGACACGCACTCACTCCATGACGCCCCAAGCAATTGAAGCACAGCCGTTTGTTCAGAACCACTTTCCGTCGATCTGGCACACTCAGAAGACGAAACCGTGGGCACCGTACTATGTAGTGTGATTCACCACAGTAATCACACTTTACCACTTCTGTGGTGCTCGTGGATGAGGAGACCGTTGTGCGCGCTTCCTTCCGTGGTTGAGGCGCAACTGGAGTAGTGGCGGTGAGGACTCTCCGTGGCTGAGTCACCGTCTTGCTGGGAACCGTGGATGTCTTCGCAGGCACTTGAGTTTTGGCGGCATAGGTCTTGGCTTCCATAGCCGTGTTTGCCTCCACTCTTTCCAAGGCTCGTGCCTGCGAGGTGATAAATTCCTCCAGCTGCGCAAACTTGGGATATTCTGATGCGCTTCCCAAGGAGGTCTCCCACAGCTCCGACGTGATGGGGTCCAGGTGCCGGGTGAGCTGATGCACCACGATGCAATCCGTGTGGTCCTCATTCATCGCCCGGAGGGCTCTATATGCCTCCGAGACCTGGGACAGAGCTGTGGTAAGCGCCGTGGCTGTCCGTTCTGGTACCCGTGTGAGGTTCATGATCTGGTCCAGCTGCGTCTGAACCAGGAACCGTTTGTTTTCGTACCGTGCCTCGAGCAGCTCCCATGACTGCTCGAGGGATGCACCAACCAACGGCAATCCGCTGATCAGTTTGAGAGGTTCGCCCGTCACGCAACCTCTCAAATAATGGAGCCGTTCCACGTTGGTGAGCCGTTGGTTGGTGAGGATCATTTGCATGAGGAGATCCTTGAATGCGGGCCACTCAGCGTAGTCTCCGTTAAAAGTTGGGAGTGAAATCTCCGGCAACTTAGAGTGAAACCGTCCGTCCGTGGATGGTCTGGAGGGCTGCATCGCCTCCACCTTCTGCCGTAGGCGTCCCAGAGACAGCCGTGATGCGCGGTAAGCCTTTGATTCCCGTCCGTGGATGTCCTCCTTGAAATACTCGTGGTCCAGGAACGCCGCTGGCCAATGGACCTCGAAGTATTCGTGTTGTTTCTGGAACCGTGAATGCAGTTCCTCCAGGTGCTCCATGATGAGGTCAATGTCGACCTCCGTCACGGTCTCCGGGTCGATAGGCACTTCCCGTTGAAGTGCCTCGACGTCCTTAACCCTGCTCAACTGGGTGTTGAATTTGAGCAAGAACTCTGTGGGCAGCCGTGCCGGAGACTTGCTCCGCAATTGCTTTGAGGAGTCCGTGGATGGGGTGGGTGTGAGGGAAGCCGTCTTGGAGGTTTTCGATGCCGTTGCTGAGGAGTCCGTGGATGCTTTGGCCTCCTTCTCCTTAGAAGGAGGATCGTCGCCGCCGGCCATCTTGAGGCGATCCGTGGTTCACTTCGAGGAGTGAACGATCCTTGATGTGAGAATCCTGTTGGTAGGCCGCATTGTGTAAGAATATAACCGAAGAAACCGAGAAATGTCCCACCGCGCACACAATGAAATTAAACGCAGCACATGTGAAAAGTCCGCTGAGCACCGCTGCTGTTTACGAAACCCGTGTAACGGTTCTCAACGCCCGATGAATGTCCCGTACCGTACACACGCGATCGCGAATAATCTCCACCATCCGGCTCGAAGGACCAAAAAATGTTCGATATTAAGGTGGACTGTATCTCGGATGGTGGAAAGGTGATGAAATTATTTGTACACGTGCATTTTATGATGAGAAAAAATAACAGTTGATTTATTCAGACATGATGCGAACCGAGCAAATGAATATGTACAATGATATTTCCCGAGATGAATATATATACACGGAGTATTTACATACGCAGTTTCAGTGTGATGCGTGTGAGGGATGTAATAGTATAAAAGAGATTTTACCGTGGGGTGCCTATGCACGTGTGGTGAATGTGAATGTGGAAGTCCTGAGTCGTTTGTCCGTGTGAATAGCCTTGTTTCGTCCGTGGATGTGGTCACTGAATTTATATGAATGTATGAGAAAGCCGTGAGATGAAAATGGAATGTGATATGATACTGTGGTCAAATTATAACAAAAAATACAAAGGAACGCTCGACTCGATCCGTACGACTTCGCGATTCAACGGTTATTGAAGAAGACAGTATGGCGTCGCATCATGCCCACTGCGTAGGGCATGCTGGGCATCACGTGACGACGCGCGCATTCCAAAACGTCCTAAGACGCCTTAGAATGGTTTTTGGATATAATTTGACTTCCGGTATGAAAACTGCCGTGAATGAATACGAGCCTCGTGAAACCTGCTTTCCCGATCCGTCGGGAATGCAGATTTCGCGAACAACTGTAGTAAGGAAAGTTAAGTCCTTAAGGGGGTACACGACAGTAAAATGTTCAAAAAATCGATTTTTTGGTTGCATTTTCAGATAGTTTATAATGTTAAGAATGTATTGGGCAAATTATTACCAAAGTACCTACTGTTGCAGAAATTATAGACCAATTTGTTTCATATCTGTAATCCTCTAAAATGCCTTATCAAACTTCAAATGCGTTTTTCTCGAAACGTGATTTTCAAAGTCGAAATTTGTACACAATATTACTGAAAGATTTATTTTGTTTGCAATGGTCTTTGATTTATACACGGTACATCCATTATTCTACACAGGTAGACTAACTTTTACATTTACTTTCGGCGGACTTTTATTATTTTCTCTATGTCCTTTTATGCCAGCGATGAACGTTCCTGAATTTTAGTCAAAACCCTCTGATTATGTGGCATGATGACCGTGTTATTGTAATGCTATTGAACCATAAAACTAGGGTCAGCGCATTCGGGCGCGGTCATTTTGGGCCTACCGGGTGAGTCTGAGCGGGCAAATTCCAGGACCTGTGCCTCAATTTCTTCGAAACGAGCCACCGCATAACTGCCAAGCTGCCTTTTCCTCGTCAAAATTGTGTTACCCTACAACGGCTTAATCGGTTCCGACGTTTTTTATTTGTTTTAAATAAATAAAAGCGGTTCATATCTTCCGGTTGCGTATATGCTTTAAAGTTTGCCGAAGTCCGTTAAAAACTATCGTTAAAATGAGAATTTTACATAATTTCAGCAAACTTTAGTGCACATGCACGACCGGAAGCTATGAACCTATTTTAATTATTTTTTAACACCTTTTTACAAGGGGACGCTACGACATTGGGGTTACCGATTCGGTCGAAATTGATGACAGAGTGAACACGCGTATTGCCTACTCTCGCCCCTTCTCCTCGGCCGAGGGGGAACGAGGGATGTAAACAGAAACAAAATTTAGATCTGGAGTCCACGTTCATTGTCTAAGGTGTCGACTCCCGGTTGCCACGGCATAAGACCTTCTCTCTCTCTCCCACGCTCGAAGCGCGGGTAGGAAAGGGAGGGACCCACAAGGCGAAAATGCGACAGGGTGGGGACGCGCCTTACCGACTCTCGTCCCTTCTTCTCGGCCAAGTGCGAGCGAGGGGGAGCGAGGGAGGTAAAGACAGACAACATTTATGCTCTGACAGTCAAATTAACGATTCTTTTTTATTTTTATGAATTATGCGTTGAGGAACAAACTTTTTGAACAAGGTTGAAAATTCTTGTCAAACCACAGTCTTTTCCGACTCGAACTTATATAACAACTTTAACTTAAAAATGTTCAACTTAGAAAGCAAATTTACTACGATAAACGAGTCCGCGGCTGGTAATTTTTGAAGAAAAAGTGTCCCAATTTTTCAATGTCTCAAACTCTTGGAATGTAGAAATAAAACATAAAAAAATGTGGCATTCGGCAGAGGGACCCATACAGCGAAAATTGGGCAGGGTGAACACGCGCCGTGCCGACTCTCGTCCCTTCTCGGTCAAGTGCAAACGTGAGAGGCGACGGACGAGGGAAAGAGAGTATCGGCGCCAAAAACGAGCGCATTTTCTTAAAGCCTTCCAATGCCCCTTGAAGCAACGTTTCTGCAGCGTTGGTATAGGCAATAAAACATCTGGTCGCCAGACTCTCTCGGGTTCGCGGAATTCGGGCGCAAGGTAAAGTTCGGTACCCCAGGTACACAGTCCACCACCCTCTGCAACTCTCTTCGTCATCCACGGGGTGGAAATTAGAAATTACAATTACCACTTTCTACTAAATAGTAAAAATATGAAAAAAAATAAATACATGAACACATCCGTCAGCGTAAGGAAATTCGTTGATTTTTTGGTGACGATATTTTTCCTTTTTTACGTTCATAAAATTCGTGAATTTGCTGATTTCCATATTGTTGTTTGATATATATGTATAATGTCGATGTTACAATATATACATCCATATACACACATCGTTTACGGTAATATATATACATACATACTGTCGGGTAATTAAAAAAAAAATTGGAAATAAAATCATTTTTTTTTTCATATCTTCACTATTTGTTCTTCCGCTTCTTCATCCGCAATCTGCGCAAACGAAACATAGCCGAAAACTAGCACATTTTCTTAAGGTCTTCCGATGCCCCTCGGAACAATAGCGACCTTTTTGCACCTTCAGGTCTGTAAGACTTTCTCTCTTTCTTCCTCGCTCCGTCGCGGTTGAACATCTGCGAGGATAGGAAAGCTGCTTCTCGATCAAAGTGCTAGCGCGAGCGAGCGAAGGAGGAAAAGAGAGAGACGTTTACCTGGGAACGGAGGTCTACCTGTAAATCGTCATTGACACGCTGTGCCGAAGCTGACGATGAGACAGAAATGAATGAAAAGAAAGAGAGTGCAAGGGAAGCACAACGATCTCGGCGAAATGGTAGTTATAAACTATCTTCGAAGGCGTTCTGCCAGGTTTCAACAACAAATATAAACATTATATGAACAACCAAGTTCTTGAAAGATGCGCCACGTGTTTTAACAGAGAAACACACCGAAAGATATTTGAAATAATGAGATATTTTTCATTTTGCTAATTATCGCAGTTGAATTTATTACTGCGCATTAGTCTACAATCGTGGACACACGATCAATTTAATTTAATTGCTTATTATTATCTTTCGTTAATTGTATTTGTTAATATCCTCTGTCAACGTACACAAATTCAACGGGCGTGGCAACTTACACAATTTTGCAAAGAAAATTTGAGCCAAGTTTAATTCGGGAAAAGAATGGTTCTGAAAAACGGAACGTGAGCCGTTCAAGAAGTTGTTCTGTTCCGAAAAACGGAACGTGAGCCGTTCGAGAAGTCGTTCTGTTCCGAAGAACGGAACGTATGCCGCCCGAGAGATTGTTCCGTTCCGAAGAAGGAACCAAGCGGAACGTTCCGGGCCCAGTTGTCACGACAACTCGTAGTGTCCAGTTTCGTTACGTTCTTCGGAACGGAACAATCTCGCGAGCGGCATACGTTCCGTTCCTAACCTGGCTGGTTCGGGTTCGGTTTCGGTTACGTTCGGTTCTTTTTTCCGTCCCTGGTAAAAACGAAACCAATGATACTATCTGTGTTCTGTCGACGGCACTACATATGTAGCGTAAACCTTTTCGATGCTAGCATAAAAATTTCAAAGCGCTATCTCTTTTCAGTAGCAAACGGTGGTAGCACTCGTAAACAGTGGTTTCACCCCTTTGACACCGTGAATGCGAGATTCTAATATCTGAAAAAAAAATTTTTTTTTTTAAATCTCGATTAGAAACGGCCAATTCGATGAGTTCTCGAGATGCAACCACACGCTACTCAAAGATCGAAAGATCGACGCGTCACACTCTCACTGGTGAATAAAAGGAGCGCAGTGTGGTTGCATATCAGGATCTCATCGAAACTGCCGATTCTGACCCATATTTAAAAAAATATATATCGTCACCATAAATGTAGGAAACAAAGTTTTCTGAATATTCTGTAGCCTCAGTTTTGATGAGTGTCCGAAATACGGTTGAATTGTTGACAGAAAAACTCGGATGTTTTTTTCACTGCAAATTATCCCACGTACCGCGGATAACCGTTCATCCATCGATATTGTTGGAATGGATGGAATGTTCTTTTGACAAATAAAACTCCGATAGCACATCATATTAAACGATATGAAAGGAATTTATTTAACACCTGCCATTCAGCAAAAGACCCAGTCAACCACTCAACCGTGCAGCGCACGCCACAACCACAAAGACCAGCAGAGGGCGTTGTTTTGCACTAGTCCAGCCAACGAAGCAAAAATAAATGCTATTAATCGTGTAGTCTGGGTTATTGAGACGCAAAGTTTCCGAGATATTAACAAAAAATAAAAAAATGGGACCTTTCCACCTACCTGCCGCCTAAAGCACGCGGCCCCTGACGGGGGACCCCTTTAGTATGTTATACCTGGGAGTCCTACCACTTAAAATAATAATCCAGACCACATGATTTAATGAATTTATTTGCCAATTTCGGGTCTTCGTTGACTGGACTACACTTGTGGGGCCCGTAGGTGCGGGCATTTTGAATTACTGTTTTCACAGATGTAACGGCGCAGATATAATCCCCATTTGCGAAACTATAAATAAATAAATTGATTAACTTTATGGGTGAACGCGTGCAGTAGTGTCATGTTTTACTAAACTTGCACCGACCAATTGTTTCGTATTGCGCGAATTTAGACTTGTTCACTGTGCTTTAACGGTTTGTACTTATCGTGCTCTTGATCGGTAATAATCGACCCCAACTTTCTTAATCGCAAAGGAGTTCTCATCGCAATCTTGAAAAGGTTTTTGAACCACGTTTTCCTATGAAAAGCGACTTTTCCTTGCACTTTGAGAATACGAGTTAATTGGAAATCACTGAACGATGCTGCGCGATTGAAGTGCGCCGGAAGTACTGGAAATACTGGAAAAATCTTCATCGGTTTGATGGGATTGAAGTGTCTATTATTTCCACAAATCTCTTTTACGGTAATTCATCCGGTTTTTTTTGTAAATGTAATTCACCGTGCCCCGCTCTTACGGTTCTTCAAACCGTAGCTTCTTCAGATTCTCTTCTCTTTAAGATATGTGGAACGTAAAAGACAAATCTATTGTTTCGATAGTTCTCGTTAATGAAAGTAAGGGTTATCATAAAAATGGTAGAGGTATTTAAGAATTAAGAATTTCGGGAGCCATTAGTTAAAATATATTTCGCTCCCAATTTCTTTGTTCCGAGAAAATTAATTTTGATTCGAGAGAGTTTATTCTACAGAATAAAAGATTCCGGTCAATGTTGCAAAATATTGAATCAACGCTGAACATATACAACAAACCACCTACGTGTTTGAACTCCATCGCGTATACCGTGAAAGCATTAAACCGCGAAGAAGGTAAATAAAATTTTTTATGGACAACGGAGTATAACTTATCGGCACTAGTGCTACCTCGAACGAGGAAGAAAATATATCTCGGTTCGTAAAGCTGTCTAACATTGGCGAAAAAAATAGTTTCACGACAAACGATCGACCACGACATAAAGTAAAAATGATAGCGTAAAGAATTTTCAAAAACTTCCCTTTACTTGAAAATTATTAAGCGCGTACAAGTGTAACGTCAGTCTTCGAGCGGAAAGAAATTATAACGTGTACGCGCACGACTCAGTAATTTCTGTACGAACGATCATCGTTGCAACTATACTTCGTTCAATTTTCCACCGATTACGATCGGAAGATATCTTTTGAGATTCGCGACGCGGGAAAAGTCGGACGGATTGGACAAAAGTTCGGAGTGTACATCGAGAGGCTTTACGCCGCGCGCCATTTTCGTCGAGAGTGCAATTTAATATCGTCCAAAGGGAATGAACTTTTCTTTCAAAGGTCCGCACAATGGCGTTCCTTTTCCTTGGTTGAAATAAATGTCTGCGGATGGCGTAAGTTGGAAATGGCGGGGGATAGAAGTTAACGCGATTATCCGTCATTTCGATGAAACCATTCGGGATCGTTTAGTTAATTGCGAATTGTGCGATTGAGTTTCTAACGGGAAACGATCCTTCCGATATTTCTTCTGTACATTACGACCACGAATTTCTTTGACAAAAGCTCACAGCTAATCGGCACAAATTTACTTTCCGCTTTCAATTCTTTTAGAAACAAGAAAGAGCTAATTAATCAAATTGTATTAACTTCAAATCGCTAGGATTGAACGAATAGATATACATATGTATACTATCGTCGTCCTTTTTGTCTGCGCAAAGTGGCTTTTATCGATTACGTGCATCGAGTGCGATTCCCACGGATAAAACGAAGCAATAATTCGCCATTTCGATAAATCGACGTAGGATCACGTACGGCGAGATCTCGGTCCGCCGTCTCTCGTTAAATTCCGGTAACAAGCTTGAGGTTTTCCGTACCTGAGACTACGTTCTTGCGAAGCGGCCTGATAGCCCTTAGGGTCATGGTATCGCGGAGAAATCTTTTTCCTACCCGATATATGTGTCTGTTCGGGGAAAGGTCAGGGCTATAGAAAAATCCGCTGATATTCCTTAAATTGTTACGAGTTACCGTAACCTCCATTTATCGGATTTGGTATTAAGCTTTAATACCTTCCGATTAGATCGAATCTCCTTCGGGGTATAAGAAATTTCATTTACAATTGTCTCAGATCAAGGTACGTACGCGTCCACTTCTCATTGTGTCCTATATCCTAACGATTAATTGATGATTGCACAACGTTGATGTATGTACGATAGTACAGCGGAACCTCTCGTATCCGAATGTTATTCTGTCATCCGAACAATGCGTCTCCTCGCGGAACATGTCTTCTCCTGTTACGGATAGCGAATGCATACATCGTGTGCATCCTTCTGTATCGATAAAAATTAATACCGTTCGCGAAATCTGCTTTTCCGACGGATCGGGAAAGCAGGTTTCACGAGGCTCGTTCTTCTTTCGCGCCGGTTTTCGGCCGGAAGTCAAATTCAATCCTAAAATCATTCCAGGGCGTTCTAGAACACTCTAGAACATTTCGAATGCGCGGTTTGTCACGTGACGCTCAGCATGCCCTTGCATTGGGCATGATGCGACGCGATATTGCCTTCCTACTTACCGTTGAATCGTCACCCCGCACGGACGGATTTCATCACGTATGATTTTCCCTTTGCATAAGTTCAGATTCAGTGGTAGTGTTCATCTCGATTTTCACGGTTAAATTCAATGTCTTATTTATTCATGTCATTTTGACACGGACGGCAGCAAACAGCATTCATTTACAGGGATACACGGACAAGACTTTTAGGACAGATACCACATGTATTGCGCACGCCACGGTAAAATCTCTTTACGTCTATATACAATCACACGGCGCAACACATTGAAATAAACATGTAACTATCGCTGTATATATTCATTCTCGGAATTCATTGTAAATACACGCATTTGCATTCATTCGAATCGGGTTTTTAATAAAATCTAGTGTTATCGTTCTTCTCATTAATCGCAGGTGTGTACGAATAATTTTTCCACCTTCTTTCCCACCATCCGAGATACAGTCCACATTACTATCGAACAAATACCAATCGTAAGAATTTAGTATGAGACTCAAAAGTTTTATGCGATTTAATAGCCAAAAAGATACGAGATCCAGAAATATTTAAACAAACCGTCAATCTTCCCAATCCTGGTTTAATTAAACGAAGTTAGGTATCCGAACGACGATTGTTCTATTATCCGAACGCTCGTATCTCGGCATTAGTTCGGACGCGTAAGGTTCTACCGTGTGTCATCAATGTTTGTTGTAAAAGTCAACGCGACCGCCATTCTCATTCTTTTTCGATAATCCTTTCGTTCCGCTCTTCCAAGTCATTACGTTCCATCCATACCCGGTTTCTTTCGGTGTGGTAACAGCCATAAAATCTCTCGAACAAGAGCAGACGAACTGTAACAAACGATACAGTTCTTCCGAAGGGTGTACGAAATGCAATATCCATGTTAATTCAATGAAACCGGGCCAGTTTACTCGCATTCTGTGCACGCTTGCGATTCTCGTTGATTACACTGATATCCTGTTCGCGGAACGACAGAGAAGCGTATCGTTAATTAAGGAATTAATGGTGCAAGGGTTAAGCATTTGAGCGTGTGAGGTGGGATGGAATAGGCGGGAATGGGAAGACTGGTGGGAGGGGGGGGGGGGGGAGTCGGAGGGAGGAAGAGAGGGAATAGAGAAGGAATTGGTCGAATGCGCGTCGAATGTGTGCATCGACGTACCGTACTGAAAATCGATTTCTCCCGCGAGTGCCTTTCGCATTCGTACGTGAAACGCATGGAAATGTGATAAGGCAGAAGCCTAGAAACCCAATAATTAGAAGAGTATTGGCCTGCTCGCACACCACCATCGGCCACGCGTTAAACACGACCGCAGACAAGTTGATTCGATCACGACTTTACGATATATCATATTTTAATTGTGTTACGAGGCTGCGCGCGCAAAAGGCCTGGTTGTCCGCTCGCAGCCGAGAAATGAATGTAGGCGATGGAAAACCGAGGATTAACGAATCCGACGATCGACCGTTTTATTTGGATCCGCCCGACTGGAAATGTATCGGTCGGTGAAACAAAAGAATTAATAAATCGTTGCGTGGTAGATACAACTCATGGCAATGACGGAACGAAGGTTTTGGTCGGTTTTTAATGTAACTTTCTATTAAAATTATTTGTGATTCAATTTGTAGAACTTTGATGTTATTCTATAGGATTCAAGTAAGTTTATCTTCATTATTTGTGGTTTAATATAATATCCAGAACTCGCAATTTTTAATCTGTGTTTGTATTAAATGTTATACTGGTTTAATATATGGAACGACGATGTTATTCAGTGGGATTTAATTAAAGTTCTATTAATTGTTAGTGGTTTAAGGTAATACATTTTGGACTGTTCACACGGATCAAAGTTATGCTGCAACCAAATGACCGATATTGTCATAATTTCAGTATGTTTTGTAATGTGTCGCGTTGCACGGTCGGTTTTTTGTACTTTTCGTGATACCGAACACATTGCACCAGTGATTCACAACAGAGTCGAAAAGTCAAGTTTATGTTTGACGTGGGGGGATTTATTAATTCGCGTGTTTTATTGATCAGCGTATCGGCAATTAAACATTTCCGTTAGATGCAAAAGTAAATATAATAAACGAAATAAAAGTAAATATTTGGGAAGCATACCAATGCATTTTTTGAAGTTTAAACATGTTTATCAATATATTTCAATCAATACTCAATCAATATATTTTAATCGTACTTTCATGTACATATGAGATAGAAGAACGAAGTACTGTTCGTCGATGAGAAGAAGGCACAGGGGACGGTCCGAATGCAATAGTGGGTTCGCCTATCTCCACTTCCGACGCTCTTTCGGCCCGCCGTTTAACATAGTAGTAGGACTCCTATTTACGCGAGGGACAGTTAAATCCTAGTTGGGGTAGTTTCCATGGTAATAAGTATTCTTTTCCTACGCTACGGCACGGTCGCTTTGTCCCACTCAGTCCCTAACCGTCTCGTTTTCTTTCTTCGTCGGTCATTTCTAGACGAGTTTACTAGTATGCGTGGCAATTTGGCCAATGTCGAAAATGCGTGAGCTCCGTCGCTATCGTTGCATTGAAATAGATAAGTCCCAAACGCTCCAACCAATCAGACCGCATTCTTCCCGTGTGCCTTCTTCTCATCGACGAACAGTCTTTTGTACCGATCAGGAGATGGCACCTGAGAAAAACGTGCCCTCATTGGTTGTAGCGTTTGGGTCCTATTTATTCCAATGCATTCATAGGGACGGAGCATACGCATTTTCGTCATTGGCCAAATTGCCACGCACACTAATAAAATCGTGTAGAAACGACCGACGAAGAAAGAAAACAAGACGGTTAGGGACTGAGTGGGACAAAGCGACCGTGCCGTGGCGTATGAAAAGAATACTTGTTACCCTGTAAACTACCCTAACTAGGATTTACCTGTCCCTCGCGCAAATACGACTCCTACTACTATGATAAACGGCGGGCCGAAAGTGCGTCGGAAGTGGGGATAGGCGAACCGACTCTTGTCTTAAGACAGCCTCAGGTGCCAACTCCTGATCGGCGCACAGTACATTTTACGAAATACACTACGATGAATTAGTCGGCTCTGTAAAACAAAACGAAGCTAAACGAAGGATCTCCGTTTACCAAGGCATTGATAAATCGTTCTTAATTACATTTGCCGAAATCTAAGTCCAAACGAACCCTTTCGCGAATCACGTTGAAACTGACGTTTCTGCGGATGAAAGAGATATTGTTAAACCGGGAACACTTTAGAACGTCGGAAATGAGTTTCATTTCCTCTTTAAAGTGTATCGAATAAAAATCTTGTTTCGTCCTCCTCGAGGATGCAGGTTGCTTCCAGAGCAAAGTTCGGCCGAGTTTGGTATGAAAACAGAGTTTCAGGAATTCAAGACAATATCTTTTAGGTACACTGGTACTTTTCGAAGCGAATAACCGGATGGTGGAACGAGGATATCGGGAGAGCAGGGACAGTGACGCGGTGAACTCGCTTCCGATCGCGACTTTACTTTTTATACTCGACGTGGGCTCTATTCCAAATTACAATTTCTTAATTAAAGTTGCAATAATTTGTTTGCACTTCTCGTCTAGCGTTTCATACTGACGCGTTATTGACGAGTTAAAAACTTCGTTTAATCGCCCAATCGGAAATTCCAGTTACGGTGGAATATGTGTATCGTTCAACGAGTGATTTACAGACAAATTCAAATACGATGCAGTGTTTTTTTTTAATCCTCGTCCGATCGTCGGGAATACAATAGAATTTAATCGTTTCAAATTTATCGTAATTCATTGAAACGTTCTACCAATTTTCGTATAAATTTCATTGCAACCATCAGAAACATAATTCATGTTCATTATCCGTGAAGTTTGCAACTTGTAAATGGCCGAAAAAATCGTATTTGTTACCTGCTGGAGAATACTCCCACGAAGTAATTACCGTCAATCGAGATAATCTCAATATTTTTTGTCTGACGTGTCAGCTGGAAAAAAGATCCCTCTCCTAGACAATAAAACACTTGCAGAAACTCCTTTGACGCAGTCGAATGGTGACGAAAACGAACTGGGCGTTCATTTTCGGGTGCAACGGTGACAATGCACCGACCGCTTGATAGGACGGCAATCGTGGTATTTCTGAAAAGATCCTCCTAAATGTTACGATCTTCTTTATCGTCCTACCAAAATTAGAATCCATGGACCGTTAAAAAAAAGTATACGTATAACAACGACAGTGCTTCTTTTGAGTGTGAAGATTTTTAGTCGTAGGTACTCCTTATTCTATAAAACTACGGACATTTAATGTATGCCAGATCAGTTAAAATGACTGGTTATTTATAAAATACGTTGTGCGAGAGAAAAACCAATTCGTATATTTTTCACTTGTACTACTTTGAGATACACTTTTCCCATCGTTTAAAATGGTAAACTTAAATAAAAATTTTAAACCATTCAAAATGACTGGTTTGACAGTTCTAGTGTTAAAGAGGATCGATAAAAGGTTGACTGATATGTCGAAACTTTTTTTACCCAAAACGGGGACGAAAGTTGGAAAATTTAAAACTTCTCATCGTAATTGCCGACTTTTATTTAAAGCTGCTTTTCGAGAGCAACTATTTGTGTACCAGCTACCAAAGTAAACCAATGACCGCGCTCGTTTCACTCTGCTACTGGACTTCCGCAAAATGGAGCGGAAATAATTTCCTGCAGGGCTCAACTTTGAGGTCCGCTAACGATTGTTCGTACAAAATTGAATAGCTACCTTGGTGGAAGTCGAACAAGAGGCATGAAGTTCATCCTCGAGGTATGAAGTTTTTTTTACCCTGCAACCTTTTTCTTTCTCTCATTAGATCCGTTTCGCTGGCAGTTGCAATAACCCTGCCGCACCAAAGGGAATCGTCGCGTTAATTTCGACTCGACTTCAAAGCGTTTCTGAGACTGTATTGTCGTACCTATCGTTGGTTATATAATTAGACTCTTTCCACCTCATTCCCTTTATTATTCCCCTTTATTTATGTCTCGTTTCCTTCCTCCAGTTTACTCTCTTTGAATTTAATAATTGGGATAAGTTAGCTTGAGCATTCAAAATTTACATTTACATTCGATCGTACTCTTAGCGTATAGCCTCAGCGATTCTCAACCGACACGTACAAAATATTTTATTGTATCTTATTCTCTTTCCCGTCGTACGATACACAGTTCGTACCAAAAGGAACCAAATATAATGAAAAATATGTGAAAATTTAACACAGTCTATAACTGAAAGATCTGTTGTTGACTATCCCACAAAATTGAAGCGGTTTAATTATTCCAGCGAACTCATTGAACTTGCGAGAGTTAAATGAAATGGTTAATTAAATTCTTGTAATATTGCCGATTAATCATCTCTGCATTTGACTCCCTCAGTTATTTACACCGGATCACATCGAGGGATCTGTGAATTGACTGTCGACAATAATAATTTCAGCAACTCTCGTATAAAACGGACATACGCTGGTTTTACACGGATAAAGATTACTCTCTGACACAGTATTTTCGAGATTTGCAATAAGTTGTGTACAGGAGTTACATTAAAACAAGTCGTTGGTGAAACTTTGCGATACAAGTAATTAATCAATCAAATATGGCGAAATCGATCGTCATAATCAGAAAATGCAAGCAAAAATTAAATAAACACTCAATTGACAATTGAAACCATGAAACGACCACGAACATGCACTATCGAGAAGCAGTAGATCAGATCAACGTTTCGGCACAAATTCGTGTCTTCAAGTCGCAACGTTCAGCTGATCTAGTGCTTCGCACTGGTGTGTGTTTGCGGTTGTATCATATGTATAATGGATTCAACTGAAAGAGTCATATATGTTTCTCGGATTCAAAAAACGTGTAATGTATAAGGAAAAGATCTTTATTGCTTCATATACCGTGACAGACTGCCGGTCGAGCGCTCTCGAAGAGCGCGTTACAAGAAAAGCAAATGCGAGAGTGTTCGCCGAAACGCAAAGCAATGTTAACAATAAGCAATACGTATATGTATCGCTCGCCGATCAAACATATTCGTCCCAGCGCAGTGGAGTTCCGTCAGCGTCGGCAAGAGTCAAAGCGCAACGATAAACTTATTACAAAGGCCTTATAGACGTTTTTTTACGTATTTTGCAAGCTACATCATTAATTTAATGTTAAGCCAACAATGAATCCGGTATCGGAAATATTGACAAAGTTATACCTACTTTAACAAATCTAGTCAGGACGCTTGGCAATCGTATCTGTCAAACTTTAACCGCGTTTTTCTCAAAACGCTGTTTCCCAAGACGGTAATAGCTGCCGTGATAACACTGATAACTGCCATACCAAAAATTCGATTTACTTAATGTTTTATATGCATATTCTTAATTAGATTTCCTAGCCAGCAAGGGGGTCTTTTTTGATCATTTGAACCATTTTTTAATTACACCGTGTTACATTCATTAATTTGTACCATATCACGCATCTATTTTTTTAAACAGTGTGACTATTTCTGCATTTTTTTTTCTTAAAAAATTCTCTCGTTGCTGATTGATAACGGTCCTGAACCGCAATAAAAAGTTTTAAATTTTTGTTTCGGACCAACTCTGTGACCTAAATCATGCCCAACGTTCATGCTGCCGAAAAAAAGTGTTTTACGTCACTTTGTGCAGCCGTCATATTGAAAACAATTTTGTAGTTCTTTTTACATGATTGTTATTGTTCAAGATTTGTACTTCTAAATGAAAAAAGATTTAAAATTGTCCAGTAGTTCTCTTGTAAGTCACTACACTTTATGCACCAATTTTCAGGAAATAGAAACATACTACAACCCCTTAATACTTACTCGAATTTTTATTTGAATGCCCGTTTAAGACGACCGGTTTCACTATAATTTATTCATTAATTACGTTTCAGCTTCTAATTTTCGTACTTCTAATTCTACTACGAATGACTCCACAAAAATATGCCGGAGTCAGACGGTACACAATAACGGTGAACGAAAAGCGCGAACGTCAAAGCGTTAAAATCGTACAAAGTACTGTTTGCGCAAAGGAGCCCACGGGGTGGTTGTCAAATATCAATGCTAATAATTCCGCCGAAACGTTCTATTTTCACTAATCCATTGTGAAATCTGCCGAATAAATCCAAATTTATGATAGATCGGGGGTGTAGAATTAATTTCATACGTCAAGCGAGAGAAATTGATGGAAATTACAATTTACAACCGCGGCCTGTATCTAGCTGATCTGCAGATGGACTGCCGTTCAACGTGTTCGCCGCAGAATCGCCGTCGCAGTCAATGCATTTCACCAAAAGCAAATTAATCATTAAGTTAATGGGCGTGTGAATCGAATATGCTTGTATTAACACCATTCGAGTGTTACAAGTATTTCTATAAACACATATGCTTCACAATCGGTAGCATCATTAATGCTACGTAACCCTATAATCTGATACGGATCATCATTACACAGAGACTCGTTCCTATAAAATTTGTTGTTTGAACAACCTCTTTCGCGCGTTCGCTTATATCGTATTTGTTATATTGAAGTCGTGCTAATTCGGCGAAGATTAAAACACGGGATAATAAATTCAAAACCGTCTTCTAACCTTCCGTTCGAAAGAATAGAAAACTCAATTAGCAATAGATTTTGGTAAATTGTTAATTACATTTACCCTTAAGAAGCACGCTTCTTGAATCCTCGATTGGTGTGATGGTTTCTGAACAAATATAGAATACAAATCGCTGAATATATTTAGATCAAACTGCATAATGAGAAACTCGAAACAAAACGAATTACAGCGTCTTTTATGGTAAAAATAAAAATTCCTTCTTGAAATTTGACTAGAGCACTGAACCTCTCTAAACACCTAATTCACGCGTACAATAAAAATCTTCTGGGTCAACCAGGGATCAACACCAATCGAGGATTCAATATCAAACGTTACGCGTCGTTAATGAATCGTTGAACGATTCACGATAGAGTTATTTTCAAAGCCCATCGTAAAGTGAGCGGATCTTCTGAATGACGCGTTAGTACTCACTGTTGCAGACGGTGGTGGAGGTTTGTCACAAGAAGAGGCAATGCAAATTCAACACCAGCCCAAAGACGTTCCAGGGTGACCCGTGTCCGGGACTTCCGAAATACATCGAGGTTGCCTACAAATGCCGTCCTTGTGAGTAATTAGTCTTCCATTTTGTTCGTTCAATCTTCAGCTGTAACGAAACGCTCGACTAATTTTATTAGACGTTACAAATCACTCGTGACTGGTATCGTGACATTTTCGTTACAGCAGGCTTGCTCGCAAATGCTCGACCGCGGAACGTAATTTTTAATGTTTAGTGGCGTAATGTAAATGATTAATTCTTTATTCAAGTTGCAATACGCATAATACGTGCAGGGTGTGGTGATGGCCCATTAAAGGTGCTACACCTGGAATAACTCTAAGGAAGCTTTTCATAGGATTCGAGTAAGGTCCAAGTCAAGGTTCAAAACTGGTTTTTTTTTCTATACATAGAAGACTGATAAAGAAGTGTAGTTGAACAGAAATTTGTTGCTTTATCAGAGGTGTTTTTAAACATATTTTTTAACACTGCACATTTCACATTTATTATAAATATTTCTATTTCAAATTATGTGTGCATCAACGTGTCACACACCCCGCGCATACTTAACTCGTTCATTTCATTAAATGAGTAAAAACCTAGTACGGTGAGCGTGCATTTTATAGAACCATCCGCGGTCTAGTTATTCAACAAAATAAAATCATTCTCGCTGCTTTTACATAATAAGATCTAAACTCGGGTATTGAAATTTTGCTGAATATAAATAAAAATACAAAGAAATGGGCCAAGTATTGTACGGGCTTGTCCATAAAAATTAAGAAGTAATAGTTTACAACACAGGTCGTTGCTCACTAATACAAAATTTTTCATACAAAATATGTAAACTCAAGAAATGTGATCAAGCACTCGTTATGGGACTTTTGGTAGCTGTACCCCTTTGTATCGTTCCAGATATTATAAATAAAATCCCCGTCCGTTCTGTTCTGAAGGTACAAGGTCTAGTCACGCGTACTTGTACTTGGCCCGAGATGAGAACTTGTCTCTTGATCACGACAATCGTGAAAAGCATTAATATAAATTTGGAAATCAAAATTTATCTGAACAGAATACTGACTATAAGCACAAAACGCGAATTACGACGAAACGAAAAATGGAACGAATGAATACAAATAATGTTGAATTTTTGCAATAATTTCCGACTAACTCGAGATTTCTGTATTCTAATTTCTCGATCAGGGATAATGAATATGCCTCGTTCGTTCTCTCTAATGTCAGTTTTCCCAGCTACTTTACTTTATACGCCCAATATTTACCGTGCGAGAACTCAGTTCTTCTTACACCTGCGGCAGAAAAATTTTCGTATAAAAAGTATCGCGAAGAACCACAGCCCGAGGTCTCTCTTCGAAGTGAGATCGTTACTCTTCGTGCCACTTATCGGTACCTTTTTATGGAAACGTCGTGCATTAGCCCAGTTCAACTAGTGCGCGAAAAGCGAAGATATCGATGGACTCTGGAAACATTCTTTCCACGTCGTGTTCGTGGCACGGGAGGCGACAGGTGAGCGACGTGGAAAATTCATGTCCGTAGTTCCATTGATTAACGTTGTTCGGGTCGCGTCTTCTCTTCCTCATAATCAACGGCAATGGAACGCGGAGGGCGAGCTGAAATGTAGTCTGAAAATATTTCGCTTCGGATTACGTGAATCGCGTTTAAATGCAGACAAGAGAGACGCGGCTTACGCTTCCATAATCGTTCTTCTTTTAAACTTCTTTTAACCCTTTGAGGTTCAAGACTCGAATTAATTTAAATGAATTCAAAAGTAAAAGATAATAAAAGGTGGGATGTTCCATTCAGGGCGAGGAGAATTTGTAATTAAGATTTCTTGATGTTCCCGTTTACCATTTTTTGGCGTTTGTAGCGGAATTAATAGATTATATGTTTTTCTGTTTGTACTATTTGTATGCTTATAACATGGACAAACTTAAAACCAGTCATTTCGGGGCTGACAAATGTTTCATTTGTATAAGACACTTTTTTCACCTCGTAATGGTTGAAAATTAGAATATTCCTGCATTGAGATAATATTTCCTTTATTTACCACTCGTACCTATGTGCCAATGATGTCAACAATTTGAAACGCATTTCCAAGCGAGATTGCTATCACCGATTACGAGAAACGTCGAAAAACAAAATAAAAACATTATCATAAAATAAATTCCGTACACCACCCCGCATGAAAAATATTAAATATCATAAAATATACGAGCAAACATTTGCTGGAACTATGTTTTCGCTAGTCCGAATCGTTTTAAGGAAGAAAACAGCATTTAGCAAAGTGCTCGAGAGTAGAATTACAAAGAAAACATTTCGATGAATCATACTATATATTTTAATATCTGTCGAAAACTGTGAACACAAATGTGAGCAATGTGTTACGTTCATTCGAATTTTTATATCGAAGCACTCGCGCAAATCACGTCGATCGAAACTGGGAGAAATTTAATTGAAATACAGATGTTCGCACGACGAACGCCGTAAAAAGTCGTCGACCTAATTAGGCCTGCTCCTATTGCACAGGAAAGGCGAAAATAATTAGCAGTATCAATACGTTATATCGTTGAATGAATTACTAGCAGCATCGAACTGATAAAATAATTAACAAAGGAATTCCGTAAAAGTAGAATCGTTTAATTATCGGTTCCGTAAAACCAATTGAAAAACATAATCATATCGAGCCCTTTCATTTTTCCGCTTTTACTGTCGCGGTGTTTCGTTCATAGGAGGATTTTACGAATTTTTATGTTTTTAATTAAGTCCGAGGCAATTAGGGTGGTATCGGTTTAACAATTCAAATGCAATTTAACCGTCGTTTAATAATTAATTCGGATTAAGTATATCAACTTCTGATTGCGTTAAAATTAATCCAAAGTTGTAAAAGTTATAACCGTTTATAGCACGGGTGTTCAATCTCTTGGCTTCCCCGGGTCACATCCGAAGCAAAAGAATTGTCCCTGGCAGTGTATTAAACATACTAGTTCTAACTCATATGGAGTCGATAATCGTTGAGCAAAAAAGTTGACAAATGATGCACGTTATTTGATATCCAACCTGATGAATTAACAAAAATGCTGTGATTTAATAATCATTAACTTCTTTCCGATCAGCCACGTTTTTAAAAAATGCAATGTATATTTTTGATGATTTTCTATAGACTGTGTAGTAGGGTGGTCCAAAATTCTTTTTTTGTTTTTCAGTTTGGCCACCCCGTAAATTTGTAACATGTATCCATAGCAAGAACATTGTATATTTTCCGTCGGCTAGCTTTACCAGAAAGGGGTGCTCAATCGAGTGGTGTTTTTGAAATTTTTATGAAAAATACTGAATCTTGATTTTTTGTTACACGTCAACTTCGTGTGTTAAATTAACACATTACAATTCGATACTCACACAGAATGAGGAAGAAAAACAATTTTTACTTCATGTCGTTGAACAGAACAGAAAGGTTGTTTCTACTGAACCATCCAAAAAAGTGCTAACAAACCCAGTTTTAGGTTGAGAAAAAAGAACAGTAATTAATATTATTTTAAGTATTGCTTTGTTTATAACATTTTGTATATGTTTCATTACTATTTTATAATAAAAAGGATTTAACATCAAAACAATTTTTTAAGGACTTTTTCTTAAAATTTAGATATTTCAAAGTCGATGAGCACCCCCTTGTATATAAGACAGGGGGCTGAAATATTCGCCATATAAGTATGGACCACCTTACTGTTTAGGTATGATGATTCTCTATAAGTGTTCTAACGGCATCATATAACAACTATTAAAATAAAAAGTATTAGAATGTATTTCACAATTTATTGTTCCGATACATCACTGATGCATTGCCATTTCAGAATACATATCGAAAAATAAGGAAAAAATTATCAGCTGTGAAAAATCGCATCAGTAAAGTGACGTCCATTTTTGTCAAGGCTTTTTAGTAGACGGTAGATCTTGAAAGTTAAAAGTCCTGGGAGGAAATAAACGTGCTCATCAATTCTTTGAATAAAATGATTAAAAGATACAAAATTTGGCTCTCGCGTACTTGTACTTGGACCGAGACTAGACCTTGTCTCTCGATTTACGGAAGAAATTGGTTAGGACAGACGCTACGGTTTTTTCGCTATTTCTTTTTGGAATCCGAAATCTGTCAAATTGGCAGGTGCCGCAAGTCTAGTGTTAAAGCTTTGTTAATCGGAATCCACGCTCGACGTTGATTCAAGGAATAATTTCTGAAACAAAAAACGGATATCTGATCTTTTTCATATCACAAACACGAAATAGCTCTTCACAACAACGACGAGAAGTTTTGTCTCTCACGATCCGAATGCAATCCGAACATTTTCGAAAAACACATCCGAACTTATCAAATTACACTTTTTACTCCTGTTCGTTGACACATTTGCCGGACACGTTTTCTGAATTAAGAGATTCGTATATTTTTACCGTGTTATCGCGAAAGAAATAATTTCGTTTTACGATCTGTAATAAAGGACGAGTAGGAACGGTGACGTACACCCGGGGAAATAAAAACGTAAACATGGAAACGACTCTTTCGTGCATCCGTTTTACCGTATCGTGGCGGACTGAATCCACCAGGGATTGAATAATTCTAGTCGAGATTTATAAGAAAGAAAATCCCTTCCTCCTCTTCAATTTGCTACGTAATTACTTAAAAAAAAGGTAAGACACATTTCATTTACATCCTGTCGCGTGTTCAGTTTTCCGGAAAAACCTATTTCCACGTTTGACGGGGTAACTCACTGCCGCGACCAGTATCCCGCAACACGGGAAATCTAGATGCACCGTGCTCGTAGTAAACAACGGGATGACTGCAGCGTGTGGCTGCAGAAGCGAGCACAGTTCGTAGAGCGTAAAACGCAAAACGGAAAGAATTACTACGTCCTCCGGCAAAAATTACTTCTGGCTTGTTACCGCAACAGGTTGTCGCGGCTGTATATCGTAGATGCGCGGATCCATACGGTAGTATTCCTACGGTTAATATACATATTTTACTGCGCGCGTAATAAACATACGGAGTACACTATTTTATAGTCTTACCGCTCCGGTATGCATCATTTTGTTCGTTCCGTGCTGGCGACGTCGTTTTTTTTATGCAAAGGGCCGGAGGATTTTGTCGTAGAACAGTGATCCGATCTAGGACGGATAGGTCGAAAGTTGACACTCCGATCGGCGATTAATAATAATAATAGCGGCCATTATGTTTCCGAGGGAATTACTATAGAAGATTATAATATTGTTACAAATGGCATTGCCTCTCTTGTCTCCGCCACTATCAACAGGCTGATTATCGGATACCGGACGCCGTAATTAGTGTTATTGGGTTTGTTAAGTTAGAAGTTATTTCCGAGATCTCGGCACGAACGGTTCTGTTATCGTACAATAAATGTTATTATTTCTTAATTATGTCTTTGTTCGCGCTCGCGTAACGTTTGTAGCATTATATTGTTCACCGAAACTCATTCTGAAACGTGCCATCATCCTGCTATTAAGGACAAGTAATTTACACATATTTTAATTCGGGAATGTGATGGAACGCTGGTTTTCCGAACTGCCAGGGAGACAAAACCGTGCCAATAAACGATTTTTCGAATAACCGGTCAGCGTGAACTAATTTTGCTATCTTCCCATAAAACGTGCGAGGATAAAAGAATGGTCAAACATCGATATTTATTACGCGTGGCTCTGTCAATCAGAAAAGAAAAAGAAAACTATTTGTGGAAATGGAGACCCGTCAAATTCAAGTCATCAATTTCACTAAAAAAATTTACCAAATCTATTGCTACACAAAAGAAACTTATCGCTTTTCTGGTTCACCAAATGTTACCTATACGTTTTAAAAGTAAATCCCATTAGATTTTGTTGCTTTGAATCATCGGAATTTGAGAAATCATGATAACTGTGCGTGGCGACGCCAGTTAGCTGCCGTGATCCTCCATGAAAATGATTAAAAATTGTTTTGTGAATATCTGGAAATAGACGCACTGTGGGGAAGCACAGTGATGGACAGAGATAGAGTTTACAGGCTACGTGTTATTATAAATGACTTTACGCGTTTAGAATTGTATATTTGTATACAACACTCCGAAAAAATCGAGGTTCCTTCTCTTCGCGACCTTTTGTTTATCCCAGTGCTGTGCTCCATTTTTCTACGTGCAGGTTCAACCGGCGCCTTCCCACACTTATTAGAAGCCACGTATTAAATCACGTTTCACTTTCTTATTTTCGCCACTCGTTTTAGCAAGGATTATATCCTCGGCCAACTCATTCCGTTACAGCGACAAACAATTTCTTGGGGTAAAGTCAGTTCAATTATCGTTCACCGTTCACATAGTCAGAAGTAATAATACAGTGCACTCAGCGTAGGATATGCGTTTAATGTGCGCGCGAGCGTAAATGGCTCGTGGCGGTGAGATGTGAATACTGAGACAATTATATTATATCGAAGCAGCAAAGGGCGTGGAAACGTGTTAGTTGCATTAATCAAACATCTCTAAGGATGCGAGCTTACGCGTAGAACACACTCGTGCCTTAGTCATTTCTACTCGTGCGTGGTTAATGTCACTTTTCGACCGAAGTTGGCAAATAAAGTTGCAAACTATGCTTTTAACTCACTTTACTCTCATGGGGTCGTATTCATTTTATAGATAGGTTTCAAATCTATTTGATAACGAGTGAAATCTATTTTTTCTTCTTTAACTTCCATAGCTTCACACTCGTATATTAGTTCATCAACGTAAAAGAGGTGACAGCAAAAGAAAAAAGTTGATTACCGGATCACGAGAGACGAAGCAAAACTTGTATAAAATGCAATAATATCAAATAACGTTCTTTTGACTGGCACTATTTTTTTCCTTCATTCGAGTTCTTACTTATCCTGCTATTTAGCGAGAAACTAATATAGCTGGACTCATACCAAACCCTTGCAAAACAGGATGAATGTTAAGCTTTCGAGATATGGTTTAGAACCAAATAGGTCAAATATGGACTTACACCACTTTTGCATTAAACGGGTCGTGGAGACTAGCAAATGTTTGTCGTTGCGACAGTAAACAGACAACGCGTACGCGTTTGTGTTACATGCTTCGTGCCTACTTGGCATATGCGTTTAACGATATCAATTCGAAATCGGTATAGGAAGCCTGCATTTTGCATAAACATCCATGGTCTATTCGTATACTACCGTTCTTCCCATTTTTCACCATTTTTCAAATCTTCAGCTTCAAAATACACTTTCTCGGGTCAAAGTAAATCGAACGTCGTAAAAGTTGCGATATTTTGCTGAAAAGTATATTAAATTCGAGTAACGTACTTTTAATCTAACACTAACCATATCGGTCAAATGACCGGTTACGAAATAAATGTTTTTCGGAAGGAATTGTCAATTTATCGTAACAAATAATGCACAACCTAACATTTAAACAATAATGAAATAACAAATCATATATTTTTATTTTTATATGTATCATAAACAGGACATATGTAAATATAACAGAATATAATATAAACCGGTTATTTGACCATTTTGGTTGGTGGATTTAGTGCACAACAACGAAGCATCACTCACGAGTGAACAGCAAAAACGTTAAGCAACGCGCAAAAATCAGCCCGATCAGCTCATCGAGAAAGAAATCGCGAGAAATGATTTATTTCATCAATCTGTCGAAAGCGACGTTGACCGCTTGAGCGACGTTTGAACGTTCAAAAAGTCTAAAGTGCTTTATCGGAGACGTCGTAGCCTGAATTAAATAGCCGTCCGATGTCCCCTTGACAAGCGTATCGAATTTTTATCCCTGCGCGTGAATGCGCGTCGCAGATGAAAATCGACGAAAGAACGGTCGCTCGTTTCGGTAGAATTTCGCGGATTAAGGATAGACACAACGGTGGAGCGACGTCCAATTACTTAAATAATTGGACAGTCCGGCGGTGTTTGGTTAAATCGATCGTAATCTTTCCCGAGCACTGGATTCGGGTCGATCGATGGAACGAATGTCGGTGGACAGCGCAACGAAAATCCGCGTAACCTACCGTAAGCGTGCAAATTGCTTTTGCCAGATTAATGTCGTCGCTCTGGACGCACTGAATTTCTGTTTAATTAAATAAATGGTGTGTAGGACAGAACTGTTATCAAGGGCGCGGGAGGGTGGCATAGTGGGGGGGGGGGGCGGGGGGGAAGGGGTGTATTCCTTCGCGAAACTGACCTTGGTATTTAAAAGTGCGCTACTTAAAAATTACGTCTCAACGTACGGTTATGATGTATCCAATGTCGTTTCGAGAATGACTCGTTTTAGCGGTAGAGCTTTTGCGTTCGCTTTAGTATACCCACTCGTCGTCGCGGTTAAAAGAAAATTGCAATTTTATGGAGATTAAAAGTTACGAGGGGAAATTCTGGCGCGAAGGCACCCAAGGCAGCACTCGGAAACTGCGTTCCTCGAGATTAACCATCCCGAGTGCAATGGCGGAACTTGGAAAACTCCGCAAGTGCTGGAGATACATCGCCGTTCCGTGAAGTTTTCTTCGTAACCGCTAAAATTTCTCGTACCTCTATTACTTCCCTTCAAAACTGGACGAACGTTGCCGAGAGCAGGTATAAACGTTTGCGATGTGAGCATCGTGCGCTTAATACACTGCGTAATTGGCGCGGGATGTTGTAAATGGTTCGTCAAATCATTTTGTACAAATTGAAGCTGAAAGTGAAGGAACACGTGGCAACGTTCGCTGGGAAATGTTTCTATATAAGATCGCGTTATTGTTAAACTAAATACCTAAATAAGTAAATAACTAAATAACTAATGTAAATATTTGATACGTAGGTAGATGTAGGAACAATAGAAGGGTATAAAAAAAATGGTAGCTCTGCAATCCATTCGATTTGAGTTGCCTTGATTTTGTCGACAAATCATTTCACTGCCAATGTTTCGATTGACGCGATTTTAACGATACGTAATACTTTGACCTACAGTGTTGATTCACAGACACATACAAACTACCAACAACCATTTCCTCAACAATATTTACATTCGGACGTCTATTTTTTCGTATAAAAAATAACGGGACGAATAATAAAATATTATGTTACAATTGTAATTTTACTGCTTCGCTTCTAGAAATCCGCGTAAGTCGAGTGCTCGGTGTACTTGTAAAGTACAGTACAGCCGTCGACGACCGCGATCTGTCGTAGCGAAATCGTACCTTAACTTAAAAGACTTAAGTGTGTATCAAACGCATCTTCACATGCGTTTCGGCGTTTCTATTTTTAACCGCTGCATCGTAGGTCGCACTATATTTGGGATTGCATTATAACCAAGCTAATACGCTAATAATAATTAAGGATCAGAACTGAAGCTCCTCAAAACTTCTGGAAACATCGGTCATCCTCGACATTAGAGCGAAAAACGAATTAGTTAGGTGAAGCACGTTTAGCTTATGACGCCGGCAGGATAGCGCAATAAGTGGCACGTGTGTCGTCGGATAGATTTGCGGCCGACACGTGAGGTGTCGGCTGGCTTTGGCACGTAACGTGACACGTGTAATATGTAATCGTCAGGCTGATGCATTGCGTTTGGATTACCGCTGCGGCCGCGCACCGTGCATCCCGGCCGGTTCCTCTTGTTTTTTGCCACGATATATCTAGGATTGACGGATTTCCGACGCCTCGCGCGTCGTGAGTTCGAGGCACGCGTCGTTTGTTCAGAGTAAATAATCGGGGACGTATCAGTAGACACTTAGCTCCGATCATACGAAACTGACGGTATTTAAAATCAGCGATTTTGCGGTGGAGCAACTTTACGTTTCAAGTGGAAATAGCGTTATAGTTAGGATAACGTACTTGCGTAATTTTACTTTGTTTGCATGTCTTATACAGGGTGTCCCGTAAATGGTGGTAACCCGTTAAAAGCGTGATAACTTTGATAATTCCAAGCAGATTTTTCCTTATCAAAAATGCTGTTGGCACTTTAGTTAACGAGACTCCCGATTTTAATTAATATCTCGTTGACTATGGCGTTCCAGACACTTTCGATAAGAAAAGACTTGCTTGAAATTATCCCAGATATCGTGTTTTTAATCAAATTAATCAAAATCGGAGCCTCGTTAGCTCAAGTACCACTAACGTTTATGATAAGGAAAAACCTGCTTGGAATTATCGGAGATATCGTGTGTTTGAACGAACTACCACCGTGTACGAGACACCCTGCGTACATATACATGGTGTCTCATTTTGATCTTTCCACGCGATTATCTCGAAAAATATTCATTAATCGAAAAAAATGTTTAAACAAAACATACTCTATCTGAAGGGGGCCATTCAATGGTGGACATTGTTTTTTCTGGGTGGAGGCGCTTCCGAAATTTGAAGGTGACCTTTGTTTTTTTAATCGGAAACGTAGTTGTTCTTACGCTAAACACATAGCTTAGCTCAAGACAAATTCATTGATGTACATTATGCTGACCTTGAGATGTCATTTAAGGTCATTTCAATCGCTTGTAGTATCAATAGTATTAGTATTCGAAGTCGTCCTTTTGAATTTAGAAGATAAGAAACATTTTCTGGACCCTTCAGATAGAGTATGTTTTGTTTAAACAGTTTTTTCGAATAATTAATATTTTTCGAGATAATCGCGTGGAAAGATTTAAATGAGACACCCTGTATAACGATATCTCTTCAATTTCGATTTTCTGTAAAAGATGCTAATGTGTGAATAGTGCCACTTTTTTATCAACGGAGCGACTTCTGTCGCATCAAAATTGCATTAAAATGCGCGGTCATGTATGGGAGGTGAAAAAAAATCTCACGCAATTCTGTCTAGTAAATTTTGCAAGGTCCTCGATCCTTCCTTTACACGCTGGTGCGAATTTGCACCTCCGGTTTTCTGTTTGTTCCCGTGTCTCTACAAAAAGTGCCGTGGAATGATCTATCTCTAAATGGAAAAAACGTTTAGGTTCTTTCCTGCTAGCGGACACACTATTGGTGGCATACGGAACTTTGAAAAAAACTGGTAGAAAACAAAAATTAATCGAATTCAACCGGAAATACGAGCCGTCGAAAATCATTGGCGTGAATTTGAAGAAAGTAAGTGTCCGATTACAAAGGGGTCGCAGTTAACGCGTTACGCGTCGTATGAATTCGCGTTATAAGATATCGTGCTGTACGAGAATATTTCTCGGGTGACTGGTATAATCCAAAATAACGCGTTTGGAATGATAATTGCCGTGCCAACTTTTATTTTCAACGCTTCATCAAATAAAACAGTATTTTTAAAATAAGTGGCACGGACATACATATACGCCTGTGATGGTAGGCAGTGGTCGGCGGAAAGAATGTATTAACGCAATGAATTGAAGTATAATGATGAAACAAAGATTTATTTAGGGAAATCATGGGGAGCGGAAGGCAAGTTTGCAAGATGAATGTTTGAAAGAGAATGACTCTAAAGGTGGTTGAATTTATTGTATCTGAACTGTTTGATGGTTGACAGTGAATCTGCGAGAACTCTGCGTAGCAACGATGGGCCTCGCGCTAGCTCTCGCGTCAGCCCTGTTACAATTTAAGTGTCTAGTTCAGCACTCCACGGCGATAATTACCGTGAGACAGAAAATGACATTGGTCGAAAAAAATTGTATATGTAGTTCGTTACAGACTGTTGGTTAAAAAAAGCATTATTAATGTATGTAAAAAATCTCCTTAATTAAATAAAATTTAATTTCTGTGTTATACGAAAACAGTAGTAGGAATGCCACTGGCGCGTTATAGGAAGTCGTGTTAAACTAGAGTCTATTGTATTAATAAACGCGAAGTAGATTCGGGAAGATCGAGTGTTTACGATCATCCGTAAAACCTCCCTCCTGTCGGGCCGTCAATGAGAATTCCTCGCGGCATTCTTCAGTTTCGAAAGGTCGATCGCCGTGAAAGAGGCCGGTCAACTGTCATCGAGTTCTTGAACAGAATTCCATTTGGCCGTATCGGATCTTCGTATGCGAGCCACATCGGCCAAAAGGGACGCTTACTCGTCCTCCTGTGTCTCTCGCGCCAGAAACCTCCCGCTATCGACGGCCATCCTGGAACATACGCGAAAACTCGAGATTCCATCGAAAGTGGGTCGATCGAAGAGGCAGCCTTCCGCAGAAAAAGCTCTGAGCCGTTCCATTGTCGCTTCGAGTGGTCCATCGTGCACGCCATCAGAGAAATTACCTCTTACACACCCTCTTCCGTTTCCCATTTTTTCGCCTCCACTCTTCTTGCCAATTAAAGCCCCCCAGACTGGATGTCTCGGTTCCACGAGTCCCTGGGATCGCGCGATAAGAAACTTCCGGAAGCCGAATTTCTGTTCTTTTTTTTTTACGAATTTCACGAGTCATCGATGCTCGTCGCTCTTCGATGCTCCATGGGTTTACCTTGGGATGGTACCCATTGGACGTTTTCGTTCCTCGCGTGTGTGTCGCTGTGTGCTCTATTTCTATGTTTTATTCAGATCACGGTGTACCTGCAAATATGTGTAATATCTTCGGACAGACGAACGGGTATACCCGATGTATCATCAGAAATGCGGTTGGAATTCAGTAATTCGATGAATTTCATTTGATGATAATCAGATTGTGCCAAGTCGGGAGAGTATGGAGGGTCTACCAAAAAAATGTTTTAAATAATAAAATACCTAATAACATTCTGAAGCCGTGAACGAACCTTTTGGCCCGGCATCACATTTTACCCATACACGTTGCGCAATCATCTGTAAATTTCGGATGTAGAAACTCTCTCCGCGGTTAAAAATCAAATTACCGATATAACTTCACAATTTCCGGACGCAAGAGGGAGTGGCAACTCCACGATTAAATAACGATAAAACTGGTAATACGCGTCACACTGTAAATCGATTTGACATTTCAACTAATATAAACCTCGTCTAAAGTACCATCATAGAGAATCGGCGACAGTGTTTCTAAAAGCCGAGAAATAAATAGTAGCAATGACTTCTGAAACGCACCTCAATCAAACATCGTTTCATCAGTCATTGAACGTAATAAAATCTGTTGAGGCTTCTGAAAAGTGTCGGAACAAAAGCTCACAGATCCATAATGCAAAATCATTTGCCCGATTCCCGGCTATTCGCGCCTCCTCTTTTTTCGTTAAACCCTACCGTTCTCATTGCCGTCGTCGTTATCGTTGTCTCGGCAAGCCGCCGCGTACCAAGTTCAAAAGCCCGCAAAGAAGAGCCACCGTAAATCGCAAACTCAATAAAGCAGGACATAACACTTTGTCTCAGGTATAAGTGCACTCGCCGACTCTCCGAGTGTCGGTGAAGGCGGTTTGTTTCTCGTAAGATGGGTTCGCTCGTTGAAAGGACGCCACCGAGAGGGCAGAGGTATGGACAAAGTTGCTCGTCGGTAAGAAAACCGCCCTTGACAAACAACGGCAATACGTATCAACTTGCACCCCGGTGCACGCCGGTATTTCCGTGTGCTTTCGGGAACAAATAAAATGCATCTCGACGCGACTTAAGGGCACGTTTCGTATCGCGCGTTTGACACATGCGGCGGACGCAACGCGTCTGAACGTTTAATTGTTTCGATAAAACTTCTTCTTCTCCGGTCTCTTCGAGAAGCAGGTATACCGGTAATTCGCGTTCGCCCATCGCAAAAATTCGTAATCGTACATATTTGTGAACTTGCCAAATCCTACAGCAAACCTGGGCGCAACTTGCCCTTGGAGCAAGCATAAGTCATCAGCGTCCTCTCGGGCTACCCCCACCCACCATGACTCCCGGGTATAGCGCTGTCCTTATTTTCGTTCGTACGGCGTGTATTTAAAAGCTGAGGGGTGGGGGTACCGAAAGCACCAGAAGGGGGTGCATTTCCCCTCAGTCGCCCAGGCCTGTCCACAGCGTAAAGTACGGGCACCGCTGCAGCCAAAAGATGGCAGCACCTCGATCCGTCATTTTCTGCACTTCGTGTGGTTATACCTCCGAAATTGAAATCGAGCGCCAACTTTTGTTTTCGGATTTGTGATCAGCGGCCCGAAATACACTTAGTACAGTAAACAAAGTTTGGCAATTTGGATATGCGGGTAAACTGGACCTGTTGCCCAAGCGTGTAATCAAAGAGACAGATTCGACGCGTATTTAGTTGAATGAATTAGAACACAGTTTAAATTTTATCCGAACATTGGACGTATACACCGATCGCCGTAAAAACGTTTGAAGGGAAATCCGCAGAGCCGTGGAATGTCGAAACTACGGGTGGCAAGAATCGTGGGGTGAAAGCGCAACCGCAAAAACGCAACATCGGCAGCTGCAACGGACACGCGGTTCGACCGGCTTTCCGGAAATTCGTGGATTCGAAGGAGCATAACGAGACCGTGCGTGTTTTACGGGTCGTCGGACGAAAGCGACCTTCGCAAAAACCACCTCCGTGTTTAACCTCGGTGTTAGTACGGATTTCGCAAAATTCTCCGACGTCGGCTTACTCGTCTTTCTTTCGACAAACGGTACAGTTAATTTACGTATTCCGGTATAGCGCGGTTAGTATAGATTTAACGATTTCGGTATAGCGCGGTTAGTATAGATTTAACGATTTCGGTATAGCGCGGTTAGTATAGATTTAACGATTTATCGTAAATATAAGCTATTATTATAAGATGAAAGAAGTATTATTGGATAAATGGCAAGGATTTTCATTTCATCATTTTCTCCGTAGCAATTGTTGTAAGACACAGCTTAGTAAAGTTACTGCTGATACAGTTTTATCTCTATGCATTCGGAAATAAGAATAATAGACTTTAATTATCGTATGGTATTTCCTACTCGATTGTTTGAATATGTTTAACTGTCCTAAAAATACTGGCGAAGTGACTAAATCCTCGAAAACTTTTTTTCTCGTTACAGATGAATTCAGAAGCAAAGTAGCGTGCGAGCACGACAGCGTCTCGCTAACCTGCTTTCCTGGACAAAGAGTTGCAATTTACAGCGCCGCTTTCGGCAGAACGGAATACGAATCTCTTCAGTGTCCGCAGCCCCGTGGCGTTAAGGAAGAAAGTGAGTATTTTTCCATTATGAGTTCCTCGTTTTTGTATTGCTTAAGGAATCAGTTTTATCGTCGCAACTCTCTTCAACGTTTCGGGAAAGAGCGGGAACGTTTCCGTGATTAAAAATCTCTCAGGACTTTGGACATAAATTCTTTCTTTGCGTTCGCCAGTTACTTCGATCGATTCTATCGAAATGCTGGAATTCGCGGCATTCCTTTACGAGAAGCTCGAACGCGGGTCGGGTCACTGTCGTTGCCCTTGTCGTTATGTCTAGACAACGCCTCACTGACTATAAATGCGAGAACACACTATCGGCAAGTCACGTGAGCTCACGTTCTATCACGTTCGCACATTTAAATCGTGATGTCACATTAAGAAACACACTACTGTTATGCTTTATCACGTCACAGAATTTAGTCAAACGGAAACAATCTCTTTCACTCCGTTCACTTCTTAATGCTCGGCTCGTTTGTCTTTTCGTCATTTGTAAACATATTTTATCGCACAGATCGATGTGCCAGGTGCAACTCGTACAAATATACACACATGACCTAACTTTCATTTTTCTTTTTTTATTTAACGTGTTACGTACCACACCAATTTTTGAACCCTTTCCGTTCAAGCTGCGTGTGCCGTACAGCCTCAAATAATTTGTTTCTGACGTATAAAGATTGAACGTTAAAGATGTACATATCAGACAACAAAGCAATAAATTTAATTTTTAAGGTATTATTTTAACGAATACGTGTGTTTTATCGCGCGGTTACCGATTTCTGGTGTAAACAATGTGTATCACACATAACAAACAATGCCGTATATTGTGACAAAACCTGACAATTAATGCCGGTAAAAGGTTTAAACAAAAGACTGGTCGTGGTATAATAATGCGAAAATAAAGACTACAATGAAAAACCGATGTCGAGAAGGTCCGATTAATAAGCGAATACGATAATTCCGTTAACAAACACATACGAGAATAAGAAGCTGCACGAGAAAGGACCGTCATGGCTGCCAAGCGGTCACGTATATTTCGTTGGAAGGTCGTCCGTAATTATTTAGGCACAAGCACTCGCGAGTCTATTGAAATAACAAAACGTAATGTTGCCCGAAGGCGCGATTTACTCACGATATTTAACTAACAAAATGATTGACTTTACTGCGAGAAAACCGAGATCCGAGAGTAGTGCCGAAAACGAGATTCACCGATCCACGCGTGCTCGATCGAAACGTGATAATTAGCAATCTTATATCTTTCCTCGTGTTCGAAAAGGCCCGTTGCCCCCAAAAAGGACTCTCGTGCTGGGGATGCGCTGCGTGCGCCGAATCCACTAGGAGAGCGGGAGGTGCCGTGTTTATGTCGCTGAAGGGGGCTAACTCCCAACATGACAATTTCCGAACAACATGGCAGATTAAAATTGGCGGATCAAAATCACGAAAAATAGACCGACTTTCATGAATCTTGGTATCTTTTGAATTTTCATATCACATTCGAATTCAGCGATACGAAAAACCATAATGTACCGAGTTTCAGAAGAATAGAAACAAATGACTGTCACGACGCATGGGACGTGAGCTAACGTGAGTCGAGAAGTGCAAAAATTTTAGAAAATGAAAAAAATCTACTTTCCAGCGCAAAATTCATGCCCTGGAGTGAGACGCGTGGCGTGAAGGTTGTGTGGTTCTGATGCATTTAAAAATATGGAAAATATAGCGTCTACACTGTTATCCGTGATGTGAGATACCGTACCAGCACGCGAATTCACGTGACGTGACGATAGTGTGCCTTAACCTTAACATCCCCGAAAACAATGAAATGTTATTGGTCGAATATTGTTATACGTGAGACATCTCTTTATCGAACAAGTTGTTGTTAACCCCACGTGCTGTTCATTATTGCATAAACCCTCGCGATTTTAAAGGAATGTGCCTCGTTGTACAGATTGATTGTATGGCAGAGGTTCTCAAACTTTTTTGTTGTGTACCATCCATGTTTGTTACGGACAGTCACGTACCACGAACGAGTAAAAGTTCAACCTGTTCAAAATTTCAATACATTTATATTAAAATGATAAGGCAGTAAAAAATTACAATATAAGTTTTTAAAGTATAATCTGATCTGTTTATAAAAAAAATTACACAAATTTTCCGTGTTTCGGATAACAATAACAACGTATCAAAATGATGAGAAATAATCAGTCACGCACAATACAAAATTTAGTATAAAATAATATTAGATACGCTACAAACATTAATGCATAAAATAAAAAATTTTATTTTTCGTGCTATCATGTAGCCTGCAGCGTACCACAGTTTGGGAGCCACTGGTCTGTGCTCCACTGGCAACGTTGAATGAGCGGTAAAGAGGGTTACCAACAATTTTCTCGTTAATATACCGGCGGTCGAAAATCCGCTAATTTTACGTTTATAAAAGCCACGCATAGCCTCGCCCTCAAAACTGGGTGGCGGGGGTTCAATGTATTGAGGAATCTCTTACACGTTGTAACTCGTTAAACATTTTGCTTTCAAACATTTTTAACTTCGAATATACTCGTCGTAGAACAATTTTCTTCTCAAAGGCGCAACCTGTAACACAAATTCTAGATCTCGGCGGGAAAGTTTTTTTTTCAACTGTTAATTCGCAGGAATAAAAAATTGTTTCAACTCCAATTTAACATCGCGCTACGTTTTCATTGACAACTTTGAAACTAATTGCGCCTTTCCTTCGTTTCTTTTTGCAAACTGTACGTATTTAATTGCGTACCAGGAGCATGTTTTTAGAATTTGCGGTAAGTTAAATCTTTAACGACTAATACCGAAAAATGTATGGACTTTCGATCCCTAGTATAATGGTGAAAAATGTTTTTCGATCCCTCTACAACCCTTTGAACGTTGTCAGTTGACCTCAGATCAATTGCACACACCAGTGGCGTGACAGTGCCGCAACTGGCCCGTGATACCACCGGCCGTGATCTCATTGATTTCTATTCATAATGGAGACAGTGCTTCAACCGTCGTTGGGCAGTGCAATTGAAAGGCCAAGATGCCGATGTTTTCGGAAGATGAGCTGTTGATGATTGCCTCTGATTTTTGATGAAGAAGAAGAAGAACAAGTAGTAGAAAAAAGGCGTGGAAAAACAGACCAACAGAAGGGGAATTTGTCACTCTGTACAAAGAATTTGTGGATAATGGGGAAAATTTTTATGAATATTTCATAATGTCAGGAAATTTATTCAACTTACTGTTGAGCAATATGAAAACTCGGAGAACTCAAAAAATCCACGAGTATGCATGATATCCACGAGCGAAAAATATTCTTTGCAAGTAATCATAAGCTCACGGTACGGTGACGGCGACAGTACTGTTTGCACCCGTACGGTCACGTTCCGGGCGAGTGTGAATAACACACCTCAAATTCCTAGAAGAATATTTTGAACCTCGTCAGTGGAATCACGGCCCCGTCACAGCATTGTCACATCACTGGTGTGTGTAAATCGGCCTTCAACCTGTAGAGTAGAGTTTCCAATCGATTTAATATTGGAGGATAACAATGGTGCGTGAAGTTAAAGTACCCCATAATCATCGGTAACTGGTGAATCCAGTGATTCTATAATTTTATAGTCAAATATTGATAATCCGCGTGTGAATTTTCCATCGTCAGGATTATCTATCCGTCTAACGTGGAAATAATTCTAAACCTTTACTGATCTTAGCATTCGTAGACGTTTTTTTCGACCGAACACGGTTGGATAACTCACGGATAATTTGGTAACTAGATCATTTGCCTCCTATTCACGTGACTGCATTTTTTAATCCCAAATTGATCAGTGAGTTGTTACGTTCTGCCCTCAAACGTATCCATTTGGTAGAGAATAGCACGTATTGTCAGGTGAAATTTTTATGTCAGTTGGATCTGTAATTTTGTCAAAATATGCATACATGTCTGACAGATATAGTAATGGTGGCCAAATTGTGGCTCCCGAGCCAAACGTGGCGCTTCTACAAATTTAATGTGACTCTCAGGGAGGGCCTTGAAGAAACAAGAGAATGCGTAATAGCGACAAGTCAAATTTTAATCGGTATTACAACATTGAATTATCTATCGAGAAAAGTTGAATATAATGCACTTGTCGTCGTCGTTTTTTATTTGTTTCTTTTTCCCTCTATTTTGTCTTCTAATGTACAAAGGGTCCATATCTATTCGAAAGTGCTTTTCCTGCCTACAAATCTGCTATCGCCAATTTTCTTATAAAGTTAATTCTAAGGCAACACAGTATGGACGATGGTTGTTTGGAATTCTGCAAAAATTATAGAGTCTAAAATTAAGATAAAATTAATTTGGCAAGAAAATTGATGGTAGAAGATTTGTAGAACAGAAAAAGTGCTTTCGAAAAGATATACGTATACACTTTGCCATTACAAGACAAAGTAGACGGAAAGGGAATCAACTAAAAAACGGCGCGGGAACTGACCCACCTAATATGTGTATGCATAAGTGCGATAACATCTGTACATTAATTCTATATATAAAATAATAAATAACGAATTAAAACCATTCGTATGTGTTAATTACACAAAGTACCGATCAAGTAGAAGATATGGCACTCTAGTTTTTCTGATGGACGAAATATGGTTTCTGTAATGATAAGGTTCGGCCACCACTGGTATATAGCATTTCCCGCTGTCAAATAAATTTTAGAGGACGTAATATCGTCCGTCGAGATAGATGATTCTCGACTCGTTGAAAGGCTCTTCCACTACGTTCTTTAACTTAAGAACCCGCACGTGACAATGAGAAACGTGTATAATGGTCCTTTTTCCATTGCTGCTGAGGGACATTGTGGTCCACAATATCGTTTCAATCTGCGTGTTACATCGTCGCGTGATACATCGCGCTCTGGTTCCCGCCACAGAATTTTCCGCACAAAGAGACTCTCGACGAGGGTGACGAAAGGAAGTGACCTTTGGCCTTTATCGATTTCGAAACCCCGAGACGTTTGCGAATGGCGAGAGTTGCGGTTTGATAAAGATTCGGTTAATTCGTTAACGAATAAATTAGGATCGACAGTGAACCCATAGTTCACGCAATGGCGAGCGAATGCGGTCGCTTTTAAATTTATCAAAGAGTGGGATGAAATTATTTATTGATCACCTCAAAAACCCCCGTTCCTTCTTTTCGGAAAGAATACAAGGTCTAGTCTCGCGTACTTGCACTCGGCCCGATAAAAGACCTTGCCTCCCAATTTTTTTTTCTTTAATTCGAAACCACGATTCATAAATCCATTGCACAAAGTAAATCGTTGCCATTATTACCCTGTTTGGAGACACAATTATATTACACTCGTGTGTCGGTGGTTGAACAAATTTAATGAGCTCATTTCGTTCGGTTGCAGCATGTATGGCATCTTACGCGACGGAAACTGTGATGAATTTGTGCCACGGCAAACGACGTTGCACCGTCGTGGCAAACAGCTCGACGTTCGGCGAACCCTGCAATCCGGAGAGCAGGACATACCTGAAAGTGGTCTACACCTGCGGTGAGTCTGCATTTCAAACATTTCTACGGTTTCCTCGTTTGCAAAATGTCAAAGACAATTTCAGGTTGTCATACCTTGTCGTGGAATTTAACCCATTAAATGCCACTGTCCTTGTTTAAATGCAGAGTAACATGACTTTGTTAATATATCTTATAGCCCTGCGTAGATCACGCGGTTTACTATTCTAATCCAAACTCAGTTCGCGACGAAATTTCGAGACGTAACATCGTCTCATTAGGTCGTTTGCCCACATATTTTGAATTTTAATAAAAAAACTTTCGTTTTACCAATTTTGTTTTATAAGGTGTACTGAATATTTTGTTCGTAGTTTCAATGTTCTAATTCAACTCAAAACTAGTTAAAAGTACAAAAATACAATTTGGATTACTATTGTAAGCCATGCGACCACCGTGGTGAAATTGAAGAACGTGGTGACCAATGCAGGGTTAACTGAGTTAAATTATTTTAATGTTAAATTATCGTCGATGAGGTAATAGTTAATAAATATTCAAATGCTCATTATAACAGTATTACTGTAGTTAAGCTTATGCTAAAAAATAATCAAAATGAAATACGAGGTATAATTTGGGCTATAATGGGTTAAACGACGACAAATACAGGTATAGATTCAAACGGACATTCCAAATCACACATACCACTGTAATATGATTTGGAAAAATAGTTACAGGCAAAGATTAAAGAAAACTGCTTCATAAAACTGATCAGCGTCTGTTAGCAACAGGGATGATAAATCGGTAATTACATATTTAATGAAATAACAATGAAAAAAAAAGAATCTCCTTCAGAACACCCTGCTCTTTACGACGATCGACGCGAGTTCCGTTTGCGCGAAGTTCGTCGGGTAGCTTTTCACGCGAGATGGTTCGTCTCTGTACTTAATGGCCAGTCAGTTTGACGGAATGACCAGCTTAATAGCTATTGTTCGAAGCCATAGAAAGCGAACAATGATCGGCCATGTGCCACTCAAAAAGCGGACCAATAGTAACTTCCTCCACTTCGCATTCCTTGGCCTGTGCACGTGATAAATGAGAGTTACGTAATAGAAACTTGGAAAATTATTTGAAGGATTTAATTTTACGAACCTTTTGTTTTACCCTAGTTCAAATATTCTTCCGATTTTGACAAAAACGCGAAAGAAACTTATCGAATAACACTGCCTCCGTTAATTCGACGTTTGCTGCGCGTGACATTTTCCCTCGTAACCATTCTCCTTTGAGAACTACCGGATCCTTTGAGGGATTCTTTAAATCTTAATATCCGATCGTAGGTACCGTATTAGATCTATAAATAACACGAAATACCGACGCGCAATGAAAAATTTCTGAAATTTTATCCTAATAAATATCTTTTTAATACGACCTTCTGTTCGTCAATTAAAACTATATTGTATACATTGGTATATCCCAGTGATAGTCAACCTGGTCCCTACCGCCCACCAGTAGGCGATTCAAGTTTTTATGGTGGGCACTGCGGGGGTTGTCCGTTATTACAAACGAAAAATGTGTAAATAACTATATTGCACCTGCGCTAAATTGAGTTACCACGGTACTGGTGGGTGGTGAGAAAATTTTACCATCAACAAACCTGTAAAAGTGGGCGGTAAGCGCAGAAAGGTTGACAACCCCTGGTATATCCGGTAGAATTGACAATTAAACATTTCATTCGTTCCTGAATATTAATCAAACAAATCCTTTTTTGCATCGAACTTAAAATAAGCAAATTCTAGTTCCGATTTTCGTGCGCTTAACGACGACTCTAGAATCACATCTACAGATAATTCTGCAATCTTACTTTTGCAACGATAGATCGCAAAATTTCAAAAATTGCTCGCTATCTAAACAGGATTCCGTGCTCAAACAATTCCCCGGGAAACTATTATTTGGCGTTTCGACGTCGCGTCCTGCGGGGATACGGAAGCGAAAAATTATCGATTAACGATACCAACGATGATACGCGTCACCGTTCGGTAAAAAAATGATCCAAATACACCTTCCTTACGATGTCGCGTAACGAGTAAACCAGTGGCCGTAAATCGTAAGACATCTCTCGACGGGCAAGTTGCTTCATTGTATTCGCAATGACTCGCGTCGCGGAAAAGCGAGAAGACTTTGCGCTGAGCAATGCTGTTCCTTCCTTTCTTTCTTCTTAACTGGGTTAAGAACTCCTCTGAATTCAGTCGCAGACATTTTTAATGGCACTCGTGTCGAGAGTGGTCGCTCGCGGGAATGGCATAACATTGTTGCGAGAACGGCGGGGACTGTGAGCGGTAACCGCGGATATTCGCATTGTCGTCGAGTTATGCCGGGAGTTTGCGAAGAAACTCGGAATCGCCAGCGGAACGTGTAAAAAAATCAAGCTCGCCGTTCCTCGCGGTTTATTATTGACGCCCGCGCTGGAAAACTTTTGGTGAAAAACAATTTCGGTCGTTCCGGGGTGTGATATCGATCTTCGATCGATTATTCTCTCCGTTTATCGATACGAGCTCCGCCTACGCGGAAATAGCCGTAAGATTATATGTTAGGAGTTTGTTTTTATGTGTACACTGTCGATACAGTTAAGCCAGTGCACATATCTTCGACCTTCGGTATTTTTGGGAATATTTAGTCTTAACCCATCAGTACATGAAGTTAAAAAATGTCTAATTTTCTTATTTTCCTATTTCAGTTCGACATAGACGAAAGATGTGTAGGTATTTCCTACGCATCATATTGCCCCAACTTTTCTGTACGTTTTTCTGTGTCGGGTGTCCCTTTAACTCTTTCACCGCGAAGCGTTCGGAAACGAAACGGGCCAATCGTGCGGTGCTTTGGCAACAACAGCCGTGACAGTGGGCGATCGGTGCTCGACCAATATTTGTCGTCCATGTTGGAAGCACAATTGAAGGGTTCGGCCAAACAACGGGACAACCGCCAGTCTCGGCAATATTGCGTTTAATGTATTTAATGTATTGTATTTGATTAAATTTAATGTACTTGCTGACTATTGCATTGAAATTTCATTTAAAAATAGATTGGGGCTCGATTTAGATACGCGCGAAGTTTAACCAAGGCGTACAGGAGGGCTGCGGCAACCAACCCCACCCCCCTCGTCTAAACAAATTCAGAATCCTCCCAGAAACAAAGGGTTAGGAAAACAAGAGCAATAACACGGTCTGGTCGAGGTCGTATCCGACGCTACCCGAACTGCCGCGTCGTCATACCCCTTTCTTATAAGAATCGCTATGCACTGATGGGTTAAGTCTATCATAATTTACTCCTAAGTCTTTCAATATTTTTCACTATATAAATGCCATATAGTGCGTTTCTGCGAAAACCGGGCCCAGAAACAATCGCATTGGTCTTTCCTGGAAGATCCTGGTGAGGTCCCGAGAGGATACCGAAACCACCTCCACCACGCGATATCCTTTCGTACATTTTGCACGACCACCTATTTTTACCCCACTTGTTAAAATTCAGATCAGAATTCGGCGACATCCACCCTAGACGTTTCTCAAAGTCAAGTCATTCTTACATTCAACATTCAGGCCTTGATCATATTCAACATTGGCACATACTTAGAATTTCAGTTTCCATTTTGTAAATACCGCAGAATAACACAGTTAGTTTTGCAGATAAATTTCAGACGAAATAGGTTCGATCAATTTTCTACTACCAGAACGACTAATCTGCTTCTGCTAAAGCTCAAGTAAGATAGTACAAAATCCTCGAGTGTGCAGAGCAAGTTTTTGCACATTCCAATATTTTGGCGTTCTTGCACAATACGCATTTGCATTGCGATCGTATCTCGAGACATTTTGCAATCATGAAAACGATGACACTTCACGCTTTCAATAATTATTCATCGGTTTATTTTGTAGATCATTTTTTAATAGCCACGATCGTATTGCTCTTTCTTCAAATTTGTTCGAGTTGATAATCGTAGAACTTTGACTTGTACTTGGCCCGAGACAAGACCTTGTCTCTTGATTAACCGGACGTCGTTTTGATCGATCTTACAAGTACAACGACGATGTATTAAAACTTGGATCACCGAATAAAAATTCTACGATTATCAATGCCGTAATTGTTATGGGCAAGTTCGAAGAAAGTGCACAACGATCGTGCCCTATCGAAAAACGATCCACACAAAAATAAGATGAATGAATGAAAATCAAGGTCGATGATAACTTCCATCAGTTGATTAAAATTGTAGAATCTCATTACAAAAAATGTTGATTGTTTAGAGTTCAATGGAGATTCTGTGCACTTCAGTGGATGAGTTTATTGCGGTAAAGGATGCATTCGAAGATTTCAATTATCACAGTTAGCAACACGTTCTATTTTCTTGGGATACGTAATTTTGGAAACGTACCAACAAATGTTTAATATTTACAGAATACTTTGCTGGCAAATACATTCCTGTCGACAAGCTGTCGTCAATTGGGTTCGGCCACCCTTAACCTACTTGAAACGCTCTTCCTTTGCGTTGCCCAAAAGTTTGCACGATTCGATGGGTGAATTTGTTGCTTCCAAAGTATATCGTCCGACGATTTTAGTTATCATAGCAAATAAGGCGTATTATTTTATCGAGACGCGTAGTGTTTGGAAAATATGTCGAAATTTCGGAAAATTATCGTTTTCTCCAATCACGAATTTCATTTAACACTTTGTGGTCGCTTTAATTTGACGGCCTCGAAACTAATTGAAATCCTCCTCCGCTCTTGTTTCACAAGAGTGCGCAGTTTAGTGGGTCAGTTTATTGTTTATACGGTTCATTGTTCGATGACTTCGGTGACCGTATTAATTGTGGTGCATCGTTGTTTTGATTTCAAGCATAGAACCGCGCAAAGTTCTGTTCCCTTTGAAATGCAAATTCATTAAGGAAATTCATTCCTCGCCATTCCCTTTTTCAACACGCTCGAAGGGAAACAAAGGAACAACATTTAGCCGCCGAATGCAACGTGTAACGAGTCTGTAAACTGAAACACGCACAGCAATCTAATTGCATATTAACGACACGTTGAATTGGCGACCGAAGAAATCAAAACGTTATGTTTGTCAAGTTAATGGAATATTCATTACGTTTTCGTTCAGTTGTAAAAGATTTATCAACGCGTTTCGAATTCGACACGCCAACTGCGAGTTATTACCGTTTTGCATCTATTCCGCGCAAACGTCACGTGGCCGTATAATCGTCCGTAATTACTTTCGTACAACATAGAATCGAAATCCACGCGTTATTCGACAATAAGAACAAAATAATAGCACTAGTTGAATACTCCCGTGACCATTGAACTGCGAACTGTCGTTTAATCTGCGGAATGATTTATTATTTTACGTGTACCAGATTTGTTGGAGAATTCCTTGCCAGTGGGGAAATTAATTTGAGTGGTTAAATGTTATTTCGAGAGAACGTACGACCGATCGTTTGGGAAAATTTACGAAACATTTTTCACACGTTTCAATCTGTCTAAAACTCGGCACAGAATTAAATAACGTATGTGTATACAACACGTAACTGCTACTCGCGTAAAATTCCAACGTATCAGAACCTTTCTATGTTCTTACGACTACAAATTATTCACGTCAAAAAAAATGTTCATCAACTTCTTCCTCATTTTTTTTTAATCGTTTCAAATATATTTTTAAGATCGATTGTCATCTCATTTTACGCACGATAGGTTTTTCGACATTTGCCGTACACACTTAAGCGTATTTTCGTTCAGCTCATTGTCATGCCGTTGGTACCTCTCTTTATCATGACAGCAAAGTGAACTCAATTATGCTAATGCGGTTCCGTTTTTCGAATCCACTTTATTCTTTTACTTCGTACCTTTTGCACGGACTTCAATCCGTATATTATTATATGCATTTATTCATCGAAATACATTGTATATTCGGAAAGATTTTAAAAAGACGCATTCATCTTATATCGTAGGGAATGAAATATATTCAGAGAGCAGAGCAGATTTACGTCTCGACTGGTTCGCGCTTATAGTTTCTTTTTTTTTTCAAATAGGTAGCTCAGCGTAATAAAAACGCGGCGTCGTTTTCTTCCTCTTTTGTTCGCAAATACATACGTCAGAGAACTGTTGTGCGAGTTCTTTCTATATCGCGTCCCGGCATAATTTACGACATTGCCAACTTATCATTTAAAACCGCGGTACACGTTGTTCCGTAGTGATAGAAAAATTCTTCTGGCATAGAATCAAGTTGTAGAATTCGAAGCAATTTCGCAGCTATCTGTCAAGTATTTTTAACTTCAACCGTTAAAAGTTATAAAAGTTGTAAGTTTGAAGAACTACAGGATTTCGGTACTATAATAGTAGATTAAAAAATTCTTGGGCACGATACTATTATATGAAAATAAATAATGGTTTTTATTTCTGCTTCGGTGAAATATATTTCCTGTTTTCATCAAACCCGTATATGTACAAAGGTTAAAAACCATTGGGCTATACAATTATTTGTTTGGTTTATTTATTTTCAAACAAACAACCATTCAGCCGAGTGATCTGTTGACTTATTGGTAATTCGTATCTATTCGGAACTAGACTGCCGTTTAGAAAAATGCTTTTCTGGATTTTTTGTGGCACTTGCGCAGCACATATTTTCATGCACACACCTGTTTGCGCACAATTACATATAACTACTGGAAAATAATCTCGGAAAATTCGTAAATTACACGCGACATTCACCGACACAATTGCATGGCCGAACGAACCTTTGCTTGCGAAACAGAACTCGTTAGTCAATGCCGTTGGTGGTTCTGTTGCGCAGACTTCTCAGCGAAAAAAAAAAGAAATAGTAGCCTGGGTATTCTAATTTAACGGTGAGTCATGCACGTCTGTATGGGGTACGCAGCTTTTCCTCCTGGCGAAGAAAATATGCGCATACGTTACCGGTGAAAAAAGTTCCGGGAATAATAAGCATGCACGCTACGTCGAATATTCTTCTGCTCGAAGTCGAATATCTTCACGGTGAACTACTTTTTACGGTCCCACCTCTCGTCAATGGTAGTTTTTCTACTTTCATTTGGATTGACGTGGAAGCGACGTTGGAAATTTTAAGCGCCAAATTGAATTTTTATTCATTAATTCGTGTTAAGAGGTGCGCGCCAATTGGCATAGTTATTAAGGTTTAAAATTAAACGATGAGAGCGAACAGTGGGTATAAATCTGAAACAGCTACCCTTTGAAAGTGATAACACGATGGTTAACACGAGTTGATACGATAACTGTATTTGCTATCGGAGTTGAGCATCAATAGAATATTTATCTTGTACATTTTATTTCATTTAAATTTGGTTTGTTAATTCGTTATTTCGTCTGGTTTCAATCAATTCACAATGTAACTTTATTCGGCTATATTTATTCGCATAAGTTCTACATAACTAAATATTATCCTAACGTTTATGCAAAAACAAAAGAGTATATTAACGTTTAACGCTAGAACTACCAAACCAGTCGTTTTTACTGGTTTTATTTAAATTTAATTTTCATTTAAATTGGCCAGTTTTCAACATGTATAACATTATGCATACGTTTTTTAATAACATCAAAATGAAAAAAAAAATGTGGTATAGGTTTTTTTCCTGCACAACGTATTTCATAAATCACCAACCATTTCGAGTGGTCTGGTAGAAGTAGGAATACATTAATTGTCGCTAATAAAATTGTAGCCTTAATCGAACAAATTTTTATTTCAATCGAAATGCATTACTGTTCGTTTTGTTATATTCATTATCTATTATTCGAGTACAATTACACCCACGTTCGCTCGTCGTATGCTGTATTGATCATACGAATATCTCTCAGATTTTCTCCCGCACGACATTGTAATTGCATTACACAAAGGGGAGAGGGGGTTGTGTCAACCATTCGCGAAACAAATACGCATCCAATCACACGTTGCAGCGACGTCCGATGAGATTAAACGTAACTCCTATTCTAAAACGGATGCTCTTTGCGTACCGTTACCGTGGCGATCACTTCTTCGTTGGATCATTGACCTGAAATAATTATAGTACGATCTCAAAGTCTAATTGGATTCGCATGAATTATCCGTTTACATCAAAGTCCTGTGCGGCGTGGCAGGTGTACGATCGAATAGCCAGGTCTCGATACGTTCGTAACCGAATAATATCCAGATAATATCCAAAACGGTGCATATTTCAAGAGTTATCCGTAATAGGCGCGTTGCAACTTTCATCGGGGATTTAAGAAACGCGACGGACCAGTTCCCTTCCGGTTCATTTGTCCTCGTTAAATTTCCCTTGTGACGGCTCGGAAAGCGATGCGCTGGTTAGAATAGAGAAAAAAAGAAGGGGCGCAAAAGAAAGTGGAAAGCGGGTATAGTACAGAAGGAAGAAAAATGGGAGTAGCGAGACCTGTCACGGAAGTGCCTCGAATTTCACGCGGATTATTGGATCGATAAAAAGTTTTTCAACTATGAATTTATTGCGCTTTCAGCGTTATTTTTGCACGGGCGTATTTATATTAATATTCATCGTCGATAGTCGGGAAACCTCTTAGCTGTAACGATCAAGGAAATTCTGAACACGCGTGAATGTAAAAATGTTTCGAGGAAGGGAATTATTTATCGAATGATGCATTACTAATTTTCATACCCTCACAAGATTACCGAAGAACGGTAATTGTATATTCTCGGGCGGTATTTCGATTAAAATTCAAGCGTAACGGATAAAAGATGAGGGTAATTGGGGAGAAGAATAGAAAGTTAGATGTAACGCTTGTGTTGTGATCCAGGTCAGTGAGTCAAAAGGTTGCAGCTAAGAATAATAAATACATTGTTTTAACTAACTGTACAATATTCGATGAATTAGTCTCTAAGGAAATACGCGGATACAACTTGTATATTGGGTTGTCCGGAAAGTTCATGCTGATTTTCGGTAGCTGGCATTAGGACAGATCTATATATAACAGCATGATTGAACGCAAATGACTTGGGTACATATGCTAAAAGATGATATTTCATGCATTTTTTGCAAGAAGTTTGATTAGGATACATTAATTTTTGTTAGTTGTATGCGATGTTAAATATAGAAGGAAAGAAACTGCATTTGATGGCATTTGATGTTTTTTTTTTTTACCGGAGAGGCAAAAATGACACAGATGTAGCAAACAAGATATACACCGTTTATGGTGACGGCGCTATAGCTAAAAAAAATATAAGCACATTTAAACAAAAATGTTTAATTTAGAAACCCGAGAGGTTCTTTAAGGATGAAATATTTAAATTGCGTGAAAGATGGAGGACGGTTGCTGAATAGAATAGCACCTATATAATTAAATAGATGTATATCGAAATTTAAATGTACTGCGTTTCAATTTTCCTTATAAATCAGCACAAATTTTCCTGACAGCGTAATATTCATATGTGTAGTTTAGATTAAACGAAAAACGAGCTTAACAGACGTCGATTCGAAGAAGCTTGGGAAAGAACTTTATGAATTTGAAGTACTCGATTCTGAGGTGGCAGAACATCTGTAGAAATGAGAAAAACTAGGTTTTTAGAAAAGTGGAATGGAAAGAATGAATGTAAGGAATGGGACTAGTAGTAAGATAACGACGCGACAACCGGACATTGAAAAATGTAAGTAAATCAGTACAATATTCTTTAGGAGTGAGTCAGAAGGGTCGAAGGTTTTCAGAGTTCAAGATAATAGGTTTAAAACTTCAGACAGCTCAAACTTTAACGGTATCTATGAATTTTCTTGCCCTTATTTTTTTCAATCAAGTACTAAAATACGAATTATTAAAAAGGCTATCCATTCTAGAGATTTTAACAATACTATGTACAAATATCGGCACGTTTTTAAATGAGTTTTTTTGGCGATGCGTCATACGACTCATCACACCATACGTCCAAAAGCAGTGACATGGCTAAGCTACATTTGCGTCAAAATACAATTTGAAAATATGTCGCGGAACACCAATATTTCGGTAAAACGAACATCTCTTGGCTACATACGTTAGAACAGAAGATTAACGTCATTGGGAACGCGAGCGACGTCGTACCGCGTGATTTCTCAACCCTGTATTTTGCCGGACAGGCGTCCCGTCCCCTTATCATGGATAGTAAACACGAAGGAATTACGTTCAGGCGTGGTTGCTCAGTCTCGTCTTTTATTCGAAAGCCAGGAAACTTTTCTCTAGCGTTATCCTGACTTCCGCCATTCCTCTTCGCCGTCCGCCCGCTACGTTTCCTTGGCGAGTCCATGTCTTACATTGGCGTCCGTTGCGTCGAGCAGATATAACATGGACATGTCGGTGAAGGATGTCGGTATTAGTTAAATTGTAAAAACCTGTCAAAGCTAGCATTAGAACTTCTTCCGTCAATGTAACGGTCAAAATTTAATTCGAAAGCTTTAATCGCACTTTACTTGAATTAACTAAAGGCGGTCATTTGAGATTTTGTTCAAGTTTAAATATCTCCAAAACTGTGCATTTTCAGCAAAAATGTTAAACCAAAGGTTTCACGGAATGAAGGATGAAATACATGAATAAATAGAATAGTTGTATTTTTCGATTGAAACTGCGAAACTTTTGCATACCTTTTTCTGAAAATGCGTTATTTTCAAGGTATTTTTATTGGAAGTTTTCAAATGAACAGCTGTGTATTGGTCGGGAGAATTGGTTTATATCAAGATACGGTCTACTTGATTAATGAATCCTTTCACTGCTATGGGCGCGTATATGGGCCTAGCGAATGGCATCCGAAGCGATAGCAAGCAGCGGGAAATATATACATATGTATATCACTGCCAGTTAGTTACTTAAAAACCACGTCAAAGATTAAATTTCGGTTATTCGTTAAAAAATGTTATAGCTCAACAATTGAATTAGAACAAGCCCTTATATTAATTCCACAAATGTATAAAAATGACACTAAAACTTATATCACGTTATACCAGTGCCGTGAATGTGTATATGTGTTCGACCAGTTTCTCCATCTAGATTTTCCCTTAAAGGCAAATATAGTGTTAGTTATCGCGACGCGCGCGTATATGTACGTGCCTGCATGCATTTCGCGTCACCAACGATAAAGCGAAAGTAACGAATATAATACGTAATAAACAAGATTGAATAGATAGGTAAACAAATAATTTAGGTAAATAATTTAGGATAGGTAAACAAATAACCACTTTGGTATCGTTGTAAGGCACAACGGGGTGGTTGTGCAAACTGGACTTTCGAGAGTCTTAAGAAACCGAAGTTTAAAGTTAATTTCACAATATTTTACAATTTTAATATTCGTGAGACTCGAACAACGCGGGTTTCAAATTCAAATGATTTTTGTTTCGGCTTCGAGGATATTCTATCTTGAGACTTTAAACATAATCTAATGATGGGGAGGATCGGTAGGTTTAAGGAAAACTAATATCTGGGAAAAAAGATGTAGAAGGGATGGTGAGTAAGTTGTTTTCGAGTGGAAATTCATGGGAAGAAGTCGGAATTTGGATGTTGGACTCGGCGATAAGGATGGGTACACGAGGGAGTAGTGAAACAGAGAATGTACAAAATATTTACTATTCTAGCTTATGACTAACTTACGATTAGAAATGTACGATAGCGGGGTTGGTTGCCATCGTTACCATGAACCCTGCGTTGTACAGTAGAACCTCGGTTATCCGAACCTCCGTTAATAGAACCCTCCATTATCCGAATGCTCTATTATTCGGATAACATAACTGTTCGGATAACAGAGCGTTGAAATACTTCAATTGCAGTTCGGATAATAGAGGATTCGTATAACGGAGGTTCGGATAATCGAGGTTCTACCGTAGTTTATAAAAATTAATCAATCTCCGTATATCGCACTCTACGTTCCTCAACTTTTAATCACACTCGCGATCGGTGTATAAAATAATGCACTCGGTACGTTCTCCTTCGCGACGTCAAACGACTCCCGCCACTAACGCCTCTCCTTAATCTTTTCCGTTCGCTGTTCTCTTTGAGGACTGTCATCCGAGACACTCTTCGCGCACGCACACTCGCACTCTGCTAACGTGTGTATCGCTCGCAGCAACCGAATCTCTTTACAGAATTCGCCGGGATAGACAAATCTCTGCGACGCGCGACACACTCGAATTTTCACCGTCACACGCCACAAAGAAACCCGGCATAACTTTTATCGCCATTGTCACGCGTTCAGGTGACATCAAACGAGACCGGCACTCGCAGGATTTGAATTCACCATCGTCGGTTCTGCTGATGTATGTAGTTAAGCCAGAACAATTCTCGATTAAATGGATGAGATCGTCAGGTAAACGTGCATTTACTCGTGGATACGTACGTAGCGTATCGATCATCGATCAGTGATCAACGATCAACTATACACGCGTCACTTAACTCTTTCCGGTCGTAATCCGGGAATCTCCCGGCGCGGACCGTTTACCACTTACGGTCGTAGTCCGGGAATCTCTCGGTCCGAGTGTTTGGCTGTTCCATTAGTGCGCACGGTTACATTATTTCGATTCTCTTTACGTACTGTTATGCCGTGACATTGGACGGAGGTAAGTTGGCTTCAGAATAGTGTCAACGTCGTTGGTTTAACTTAGAGTTTATTTTAGAAATAGCGTACAAGCGAATGAAACAAAAGAACTGCTGGCTACGGATAATGTTAATCAAGGTGCGAGTACGCTCCTGAGCTGTAGAGCCCTACTCCCTTTATAGTACACGTTCACAATGGGAAACATAGTTGAACGTTCCAGATGTCTAGAGTTAGAATGTTTCGACCGACCGATACAACGAGTTAATGGGCGGTTACACGTTGCCAGTTGGCGTGCCAGCCGAGGTCGCCGGTCACTGGATTCCAGCCACTGGCAATGTCTAAATGGCCCTTAAGGACTTGGGTGTCAACAGTACTGTTATTTCCAAGTATCATTTTATGCTTTCATCTCTTATACCGCCTAGAAGACAAATCTTTAGTTCGTTGAATCGTCAGTTGAAAACTTCCTTGGCCGAATACTTTGAAATACAATATGTGCGGAGAGGGTATTCCTCCCTGGAATAAATGACACTCTTTCAACAGGATGGATATATATATTTTAATTAGAAATTCGATACCGTTCGTACGAGTACTACGGACTGACTACCCGAAATCGGCACTGATCGACGCTCCTTCGTAACCGTCGCAAGTCGTCTTTCGTCTCTCGCACCTCACACACGCATACGCACTCTCACACACACATACAAGCTACTGCGCCGTTGAGACCGATATCACCGCATCTTTCGGCAACGCAAAGAAGTGATACCCGGAAACGGTTTTTTCCTACAAATAAGCAATTGGGTGTGCTCTGGCACTAATCGAAGTGAACCGTACGAGCAGCTGTTTACACGTGTGTCGAAGCACTACGACCGGAAGCGAGAGCTAATCGGTAAGCGATGCGGTAACTGGCGGCATTAGTGATTGGCGGGCGTTAGCTCGTCTAACCGACCAATGACTGGCTCTACCGGCTACCGCGTTCTTTTCCGATGGCTGCAGATTCTGGTTGGTATCTTCTTAACTAAGGCGCAACCAACATTTTCGATAAGGAAAAACCTGCTCGGACTTATCCCAGGTATAACACCTTTAACGGAGTACCACCATTTACGGGACACCCTCTATGGTCTACCGTGGACTCTATAAGATTTCTTTCGTCTACTGTACTAAAGAATACACGAATAAAATTTAAGTCAAAAATAAAATGAAATAATAAAAAATAAATAAAATAAAAAAAGACAAGAGTAGTGACGCAAGTTAACATCCGGTGTGTCGTAAATTCACCCGCCATCTACTTCACGATATCAATTGTTGCATTCGCACGTATAAACAGTTGAAAACGGTATTTGTGGTTTTTATCTATTTTTGCTGCATTTTAGTCAATTTGAAACCCAGTGGAATGTATCGATAATATTTAATCGTATTTAAAAGCAACGGTAATTGGAATAATGTCATGTTCTCCATAAACTGTTTTCCGTACGTGCTTCGTTTATTTAACTCAACATTACCCTGGAGTGTAATATAATTTCAATCCAGTTAGTATTACGAGATGGGTATTCAAACTAAATTTCAATTTGTAATGCATTGTCTCGTATGCGCGTTACAAAGCTATACTAATTACAGCGATAAAGCTTGCATGATTCGGTTTTTCCAAAGTTTGATCCCTCCGAAATACGATCGAACGAATTTCCAATTATATGGTCGTATGAAATGTGCATCAAAAAAGGAATTTCCTTATTTGGGCGCAATCGTAATACAGAATTACTTCTTTTTCAATTTGTTTTATTGAGTTTACAAAGTCCACATCATCGGCGAGCGCTTAGCAACTCAATTCTCCTAGCAGTGTTGCTAAGTATTGTTATACCACATTCAATTTACTCCAATATTTGAAAAATGTACTTTAGTTTCTGTCAGTTACAAACGAAACAATTAATATTCATTTTTAAACAATTTATTACCACACTAAAATTCAATTACAGCGTCTTCCACGTCGCTATATTTTTTGTTGCTATCGTACACACTCGTATTAAATTTATCCAACATAGTTTTTATTGGAGATAATCCGGTACTGCCATTGGTCGAGCGATCCGCGGTCAGTACAACAGTACCGCCATCTATCGGCGCGCTGCATCGCGCGCCCCCTTGGGGCCTCCTGAGGCCCTCGTCACTCTCGCTCGCGACCGACGCTACGTTCTCGTCATATATAACCTGTATACATATATTTCTAACTACTTCACGTTAATAAACTTTAACGCTCGTCGTAATCCCGTGTACCACTCACTCGTACCCGCCCACTGCTAATAGTTTTCATTGGAATAAAGCAAATACAAGATTGATCAAATATATGAACATTGTACTCTACAATCATAATATTCTTCGTGATTTTTTTCTTTTAAAACTGGATTCGAGTTTTTTTTTAGGTTGTGCGTTAATTTTTACGTGAAGTAGTGTTTTTCTATCATCTCTTTATGCCCGTATCTAAATACTATAAATCTGTAACCCAAAAAATACCCTGGGTACATTCATATCCAAAAGATTATTCTTCAACTTCGTTTTTATTCTACATCATGGGTAAAATACCTTAAGTTAACATCACTGCTTCTTAGTTTCGTGAGAGCGGGTTCGTATACACCCGAAAATGGGGGGGGGGTCAACCGTGTCAAAATGCCACGGTCATATTGATTGCGCGACCGAGCGAAAGAGAAGACAAATAAATATCGTCACACGATGGAACATCAAATACGAAACTGAACTGAAATATTTCGTTACGCTGACCTTTAAATGAAAGTATTATTAAAATAAAATTAGCAAATTGTGCAGTTTATACAATATGTTTTAACGACTCATAAAATAATTTTGCCAAATATGGGAACAGTGTCGTATCATCTCTCTGTATTAGTTTTACTTATTTTCATTATTTCGCATTGTTTTATCGCAACTAGCCATATTTAAAACTCGCCCGTCAATTTACGTATGCCCGTAAAAACAAAAATTAAGTCAACGTCCGTGTGATGCGGAGCGTGTTTTAGATTATTCCAGGGTGATAAGTAGAAATCTCCATTTATTTTCACATAAAATGCGGCAAATCGCGTAATCACCGCAAAGTAATTTCGAGCTGACTGACTTCGGAAATTAAAAAATTTTCATGTAAATGACATTGTACATTTTAATCACGAACAACAAAACCGACAACTGATAATCACGTTCGTGCATCGATATCGATACCTGTTCAATTTTTAATACAATTCGGCGGGACCCCGCAAATTAGTCAATTTTCAAAAACGCGAGTTACGATACAGCTTAACTTATAATTTATTAATAGCGCTTTACGCGTCACCAATTAACCCTCATAATGTGTTCGTTATAACTTAATTTAATCTACATAACATTAAATTCATTCAATTACATATTAATAATTGTTCAGTTAACGCAGCACACGGAATGAGTCAATTTCTATTTTTTAGATACTTTGAACTGACGTCAAGGTAACGGTTTGAAAAACGTAATTCTTAATAACAACACCAACGAACGGTGCAATGAACAATGGTGGTTGCTCGGAATGAACTTTCCAAGATTTTTAAGCAAACCGAAGTTTCAAGGTTTATTTTGCAATAATTCACCACTTGGATTTTGGCGAAACTGAGAGAGTGCGAGTTTTAGCTCTGGATACTGCATGAATTCCAAAGATATTCTCAGTTTAGATTTCGAGGATATTCTGTGAATGATGCGTGATAGTAGGTTTAAGGAAAACTATTATCATAGAAAAAAGGATGTGGAAAGGATGGCAGGTAACTTATTTTCGAGTGGAAATTCATGGGAAGAAGGCTAGTAGGGAATGGTGCATTGGAGGATCTGGAGGAATCCGACAGTGCACAAAACATTTACTAATATGACTAACATACGATCACGAGTGACGAGATCGTGGTCGATGCATTACAACGGTATCCACAACTGTCCTCGCGACTCGACGGTTCGTGTATCGACATCAATACGTATTTAATTGCAGTTCCTATGTTCATCCGCTCGGTTCATTGTGCTCAGCAAAATGCCAATACAATTCCCGCAATCCGTCCCAATCAAGTTTTGACATGACGCTAGAGAGCCGCGTCAATCACCTACAGGTAGAAAATCAACCGTCGAACAACATACGAGACTAATTAGGGAGCGAAGAGGGAACTCGATTGGCGCGTACACATTTTCACGAGCTACTTTACGGCGAAAACTGGATCGGAGAGAGTTAATCATCCGTCGAAAATCCAGCCGTTAATCCATGCTTCGTTTCCACCCTCTGAAAAATTCCGCGACGTTTCAATATTCCCCGCGTTTCCATCCTGATCGTGGGTCAAACAACATTACTATACCGGTAACGTACGATCGTTAAACGGCATAAATGTACGAAATCGAGCGTTTTATGTTGGGTTGTTTAAATTTTACGATTCCAGCGTAATGAGGGGATATAATAATGCAACGCGTCGGAACGCACGATAACTAATTTAATACCTGGCGGTTGGCACGATGCAGAATTCCTCTATAAAGATAGATAGATAGATCGGCAGTGAATACGGGTACGCGCGTTGTGTTATTGCAATGATTTCTTCGAATTCGATGTTTTTAAGGTTAACGAGGAGTATTGTAAATTAAACCTTTGACTACGAAGCATTTGAGAATTCGAGAATTAAAAGAAAAAATGCAAAGTGCTTATTTGCTACCTATTTATTACACCTTGTTTATCTCATATTTACATTCCGGTTTTGAAATTCCCTCTCGACACACCACGAACGATATAATATCCATTTTATTTTTCTCCCATCGGCGGATGCACACGCGGAAAACATTAATTCCCGAAAATCTTTCTATTTTGCGATTTAACCTTCGAGTCGCAAACTCGGTATTCTTCCTGTTTGCTCGCACTCCGGGAGCAATAATTTAAAAAGGGGTGTGTCCCCCGGTATTCGAATCGCGAAAGCAGAAAATTTAGTTGCTCGAAACATGAGAATGTCGTTCCCCGTTCTTCGATTTCCATTTTAAAGAGTGGATTACGCGGTACACGGTCGGTCTCATGAAACATTGATGAACTAATCTTCCTCGGGGATTGACCGTACGTTCTGATTTTCAATCTTTTCCGCGGCGCGTCCCGCGGAAAAGGAAAACAGAAACAAATAGTTTCCGTCGCTGTATGAAATTATCTTTCGCTTAAATTCGATTTGTAATCATGGAAAGAATAAACTATCGAGTGAGAATGGACGATTGTATTGAAGTTGGAGCATATGTATAAGTTGACCTAATAATACTAATGAAGAATTGCATAACGTTATTCACGCTGCAAACATTTGGTGAATTTCCGTATTATATTAACTCATTTTGTCAGCAACAGGAAATCACATGCTATCGGAAAAAAGTCGTATGTTAATTAAACGAATGAAAACTCACTTTAACTTTCATCACTAGTGCTTACAAGCGATTACAAATAAAATAACTAAAAAAGTGGAGTTCTTTCGCCCGGAACTTTGTCGCATGTGCGTATTATTGAAAAGTGGATTTGTTAGAGGATTCTTTAAGCTTTCAAATGGTGTATGCGAAAACTGCATGGAACAATTGATTGGAAGCGATCGTTTGCGCACGATTAGAACAGGTTTTCCAAATATTTTTTTGCTTTCCCTTTGCAGTTTATAACTGCCTGACCAGCCAATCTTTTTTTAACTTTTTCCACAGATTTTCCATGGGGTTTAAAACTATAAAATGAATGTAGTCCAGATAGGGTGTTTAGCATCGATAATGTGGTGTGTTCAAAAGTTATAGGCGAAAGGATATCTATAAGCATGATCGTTTCCAATCAATTGTAAACCTTGTATTCTACGGCCCGATTGATGCGCAAAACTCCATTTTTTTAAATCGCGGCACGCGACCTTTGTCGATACAGTTTCAGAAATATTTCTAATACCATAGAAATCAGAGAAACATGTCCTCCTAAACACCCGGAAATTTCTCTAGGTAAACTTGTTTTACTCCTATTCTTCGTGTAATTCTGAGTTAATTTTAAGTAAAGAATATCATAATATTCTTCGAGTTTCTTATTTTACGATGTAGACTTACCTGTTGATTACAATTTTGACTCCCGAGAAACGCGGCATTCCAAAATACTACTGTTTGAACTCAGCGTATCTGATGATTCAGTAACTTCTTGGAATTAAACGAAATCTTGAAAGTACAGGAAACGGTATATTTGCACTTGGAAATTACAAACTACTTACACTACCAGGCGTTACACAACTTGGAAACTAGGTACGCTTCTTACTCCGTTACGTCACGTAGGAGATCTAGATATCACGTTTAGTTGATTACAGAATTATGTACATTGCAGAACTAAGCGTAACGGAGTAGACTGTGTGCTCCTATCAACGTTAACAAATATTTTGACCGATGCTACCAATACCGAAAGCTTATTATTCATAACTTCTCTAAAGTTGGTAGCAATATCACGGTATTTGTACAATATTACGATATTATAACAGCGATACCAAATTGCCCCAAGTGCTTTTGACTGCCTCGTAATTATTGGGCGATGTAAATATGTAACTGTTTCTACCGTGACAAGAGGAATTATTTGGCCCATTGATGGTAGTTAGTCGATTTGTTTACTCACAATAATTGAATTCAACCGGACACAGGGACGTTGAAACATGTCGATAATACACGTTGATCTTCGTCTAAAGCGTCGCGAAGTAAATTAATTAAAGGATTGTAATGCGGATAATATAATGTGACACAGAAATGTTTTATTTCTTTAATGTTCGGCATAGTCCCCTTGATGATCGATGCGCACCCATTCCACCCAATTAATTTATTTGTATGTAAATTAAGTTTGGCTCAAACGAACGTTTCAACTCGATACACCTCGATACGAAAAAAATTTTACAACGAACTTCGGTTATTACAAACTTTAATTAATCACTTGGCTGTGTGAGGTGAATTCTACTTTCTGACCAAGAGTGCGTTATAAAAAGTTCGTCGGATTATTATGAAACTTGGTACCTTAAGGGTTTTTGGGTCGCTGAATCCGAATATGGCATTAAAAAATGCAAAATTCTAAATGGCAGATCCAATACGGCGGATAGAAATTACAAAAAATTGACCGATTTAGATGAAAGTTTGTACCGTAAGCTTTTTTGTGTCACTAAATCCGAATATTAAGTTTCATCGAAATCGGTCCATTTTTTTGTAATTTCGATCCGCCATAAAGGAATCGCTATTTCGAATTTTAGAATTTTTATGGCATATTCGGATTCAGCGACCCAAAAAACTTAGGGTACCAAATTTCAGAATGGTCAAAAATGTATAAGTACATTTTTCTTAAGATGCGCACATGTGCGTCGAGACGCACTCTTGGCCAGTTCTGTTTTGACGCATATTTGCGCGCAGCACAGTCAACTGGTTAATACAAAATCGCAGGATGAGTTGAAAATTTTTTTCATGCGTCGACGCTCCATTTACGAGTATTACAGAACGCGTGTACAATGATCAAAAGCGTCTCGGAAACGTTTCCTGTACAAAATTTTATTTCGACAATTACTCGCGGGCTGCGGCGGAACATTTCGATCTGCGGCGAGTAATCCAGGTCGCGCGGAATAAATTCAGAACGGCTCCCGTAAACTGTGCGTGATTGAGTTTAAGTAGACGAACGAACCATTTGAGGTATACGAAACCATTGGTGCCTCCTATCGCTGCTCCTAACCGTCAGGATTATTCGCATCCTGACGATGAAGCATCTCGTTTTCCCGCTATAATAACATATTCGGTCAAATTATCTGATCTGCATCGAGCAGTGCATTTGACAGAAATGCTTTCACCTCCGACGTATAATTAGCGTTTAATGAAATAGAGCATCGCGCTTTGCCATTATTGTAATTAATCAAAGCAGTTTATTTTGAGCGTCGGATATTCGCAATGATCGAAATTCAATTTGGGATTTAGGTAGTTAAATTTGAGATCACTGCTGTGTAGATAAATATTGCCTTGTTCGGAAGGCTCGTATCGAATTTCGGTGGCCGGTATTAGGGTAGGTCTAATATATCAGAATGAGTGAAAACAAATGGCATGAGTAAGTACATATTCAAAAAGGTGATAATCCAGGCATCTCTAGAAAAAAGTTTGATTAGGATATATTAATTTTTGTCAGTTTTCTACGCTTCTAAATGTGGTAAGAACCAAAGCGTATTATAGGTATGTAGAAATATTGGATTAGCAAAGAGGATGCCGATGTAAATACACCAAAATAATAAGAATTTATTATATAAGATTTGCTCTCACTGGCACATCGAGTTTACCTGAAAACAGCACGATAAGGATTTCTGGGTCGGCAATAAAATCAATTACGAGTACACCGTTAACCGAAACCCTATAAATTGAACGGAGACGTCCGGACAACCTGAAAATCGATCGGACCTTTATCACGTGTACAAAGGAATTATTTCTCTCCTCGTTCTTCGCATCGCTCGATATTCCACTCGGAGCCGTTTGACTTTTCACCGTCGATATTAATTCGACGTCTACCTTCGACTCCTCCTTTCCAATAGCCTAACTCCCCCTCCCCCCCCAACCCTTCCATCTAGCATTTGTCGGTCCGTGTGCCTTCTGAAATTTATTGCTCAGGCCGACTGGTCGTTGAATATTTCAGGGTTGCAGAACAGAGGACGGAGCACGCACACGTACAAACCGTCATCCCACGTTTGATTGCATATTTTAAGCCACAAACTCGTTAAACTTGTCGCAATCCCCTCGTCGGTTGCGCGTATTAATATATCTTTACTTAATTACGCTTATTCGTTTGACCTCTCGTTAGTGACTGATGTAGAACCGTAAATTTATCGATCTCGCTACGGGCCGCACGGTAAATGTGCAATATGCTGAAACGCTGCTGCCTGTTCCGCCGTGATATGACGTAATTCTAGAACGTAATGTTCAATAATTATAATAGTTTCCGCGCTCGTGCCGTGATTAATCGAAAGAATTCAAGCGCACAAAAATACGAGGCGCAGCCTCGACGTTTGTTAGAAAATTAAAACGTAGGTACCTGCGTTACTCGGATTTTCGCTGGTGTATTTCATCGGGTAGAGTTATTTTTAATTTAATTACGAGATATTCTAACATTCTGGTTTCGTCGGCGTAAAAGAAAAGTGCGAAGGTACGTTAATGCGTAATTAAAATTGTTGGAATATTTAACTTTTGTGGGATAATGCGGCTTCTCTTCCAAAGGACCCTAATTTCTTCCATTATTTAGAACCGCGTTATATCCCATTGTTTGGTCCCCGCATTCTCCGGCGGTCACTGCACCACACTGCCATCCAACTCTCGTTTGTAATTTGTTGCGAAACAATCCTCGAATGAACTACATTCGAGTTGTGGTTTAATTAGACTCATCTTGCACCAATTAATTAATACCGCTTGCCACGTATACGTATTCGCGAGAGTGATTGCATCTCGTACTCTGATAGGGTTCACTTTTATCAATACCCTCACGATCGTTCAAGCAATCGCATAAAATGGCGTTCAGGCGACACATGAGTTTCTGTACCACAGCTACGAAATATTAATATGATTAATATTAGGGTTATGAATGCGTCATCCGAATGTTGGTGACGTTCAACGTGGCAAACAACGTGTTAAAAATAATTATCAACATTGCAATGAATTTCCCTTAAATGGTGCGTCCATTGTTCCCGCGACTATGGCCGGGTAATTTTTGTTATGTACTTTGGAACGAAAGAAGGGTGTAATTGTATCGTGTTGACTTTACGCGTACGCGTACCGCGCAATTATTTCGTTTTCATTATACGTGTATTTGGAGTTTATTGCCGAACGACACATTTCCGAGATTACCGCTGATTGAAAGTTATTTCTCTGTGATTTCGCTGGTGCTTCCATTCCGTTGAACAAATCCTCAAGCGATTCTGGTTAAGCTTCAGTTTGATCGAACTCTGATGGAATTCTAAAACAAACTATTTCACGATGACCGTATAATTTCCTTGTATGTACCATTATCGTGCGCTTGGATCCTTACAATTGTGTTCTGAACATTGTTTGGTACAGTATGTTTAGCAAACGTCAGCTTGGAAATACGTCGATACGTGAACAACATATAGGAAAGATTGAATAAAAAAAAAAGTTTTGACAATAGTTGAATTGTTTTGTTGGTTTTGAATGGCGCGTGTGCGGTATCAGGGTGCTATTGCACGGAGGAAATGCACGAAAATCGAAATTCGTTCACGATATTTGTACCAGTTTTTTTGGAATCGGACTAGATCGCGATACATGCGCTAGCGTAACTTTTGTTAGAAACCTTATTGATCCTCGCACATTTACAATTAACGAATTTAATTTATATTTCGAAACGGGATGAGGCAAACGCGTGTTATCATAAATCCTTTCTTCAAACTGCGTTAATTTTACGTTAAATCTATTTCTGTATCTTCGTAAATGTGTTCAATCATTATTACCCAATTACTCAAGGTTCGAGCGTTTCAAGGAATTGTTATTTTCTCCCAATTTTGAACAAACTTATCAATCAAAAATTCTTAATTTCTCTCAGAAAACTAGTTATATCGTATTAAAAAAATTCCGCTTGCCTTTCTCGACATAAGCCACGTTGAAAGTAATTTACTTAAAAGCTTGCGGTCATCCCGATAGTCAAAATTTCGTGGGCGTTTTCGCGCCAGTTTTCTCTGAATCGCACCAACGCGAGACGAACGAGGGAAGATTTGGTTGAATTCGCGAGAGAGCGTATTAATTCTTGAAGGTACGTCATTTGTTCAAGCAGCGGAACACGTACGCCGGTTTGCGAGCCACGAGAAAATTTACGAGAAGGAGCAAGGAATTATCACGTGGATTCGTAGGTTCCACCAAAATAGTTTGCACGTCCGATCGGAATTTATAGTCAGCGTCGCGGCGCACCGCCCACTGCCGAAGGTAAATGTTTTCCATGCTTTTCCCGGGAGATCGGAGAACACCATCCTCCAAATACTCATTGGAGGGAAACCGGCGTTCTTTACAGAGCGAGAGTTCGAAAAAAGGCTGGGGTATAGAGGTAATAGCAGTTCATTATCGGAAAGCGTAATCGCAGTTTTACACAATGATATGTTTTAAATAACCCCCACCCCGATCCGTTTCTTCTTTTTTTTCTCGCGTCGAATAGTACTCTTTCACGCGAGAGGCTCGTGTACGTAAGTGTTCCCTACTACCAAATCGAATACTATATTAATGTCGCAAAAATATTAATTAATTTTTTTTTTATAATCTCATCATTTATCAATTGATCAGACGTTGAGGTTACTTATTTTAATAATATAGAAATTCAATTCTAATTAATTTCGAATGGGCGTCAAACATGTTACGTGTCTTTTATGTAATTGACAGTATGTTCCGTACAAGAGTTGAAGATTGAGATTAAACAAATAATCTCACCGTATCGCAATTGTCGCCGGTTAGTCGAACACGAAATTCAACATGGATGGATTTCGATGCAAGTAAATTAGACTATCAACGTGTATACGCATATCGTTCCCTGGAAATCCAAGAAACCGTGATAGTTCGCTTTCTTCGGAATAGTGAAAACGCATCGTCGGATTTTCTCCGCGCGGAAAGAAACGTCGATATACGAAACGAAAGGTGGGCAAGCATTACTCGGTGAGACCAATGGGGGATAGGGGGTGGGGATAAGAGGAAGTACCATCGAGGAAGCGAATTCGAGAGCGGCCAGAGGAAAGTTCTGTATTGGTACGAGAAGCCACCCTAACCTGTCCTTCCTCTAGCTGGCGCGATAAATTCGCTTCTGTTGACGCGGGAATTGAATTTCCTGTAGCGTAGCCGAAGGCCACGGCGGAAAGTCGAACGAATTTTTCGTTGTACGCGCCTCCGAAGATGCATCGAATATCCGACGCCTTCGAAGATGCATCGAACATCCAACGTCTTCGATAAAATCCGTGAAAATCCGCGCGTTGGATGCCGTAATCTTCTACGAAATCGGAATTTCTAATCCGACGTTTGGAGAGGCGATCGTTGTCTCTCCGTTGTCATCTCCTCGATTCGCGGAAATTTCATTCCGTGATTCTCTCTCCTTTGGTAAACTGATGTCTCGTGGATATCAGGCCGCTCGTACTCTCGTGACGTTTCGCGTCCCATCGAAAACGACGGGTTCCCCCGTCGAGTCATATTAAATTATGATACTTGCCATCAACGCGCAATGAAACGTGGTTGCGGTTTCAAGCAAATTGTTCCTAGTTAATTATCCGTTTCTTGTCACTGTTGTATCCATTTCCACGATTGTACTCAGATTCTTTTCAAGCTCAAGCAGCAGTGGCGCACTTTGATGTTAATATTATAATGTACTGCGCGCTTCGCGTAACCTTACCAGCTTGAACGCTTTTACGCAATTTTGGAACAAAAGTCCCTTTGTCGAGATTCCGCATGGTTTCGAGTGGCTCGCGTGACAACGTATGATTTCTCTATGCGCGTGTCCACTTTGTTCCTTGACGCAATGTAATTAAGACCTTCATTTTTTTGCAGAAAATATTCCAGCCGTTAACGTTACACAAACCACCCTGTGTATTACAATATGTAAACAAAGAATAGCGCGCAACGTAGGTAAATAATTACGCTTCGCTCTTGAATCGTTGGTATCTATTTTTTATTACACTTTAGTTTTCGGTGGAAAGGACACCGTAGGGAACGGCAAAGACTAATCTCGGTGCGAAAGGATTTTCTTCGCCCGTTTTCAGACGTAAATCTCGGTCCCCTTTTTCCTCTTTTTCACCGTTTGATACCCTACCGTCTCGAAAGCGCACCCGTGAAGCGTGCAACGATATTCTTCCGTTTAATTGCTACACTACTCCTTAAAGGGGGGCGGAAGAGTTTCCGGGTAAAAAAAAAAAACACTATGCGATTTTTTCAGAAATATAAATAAAGCAAATTTATTCGAACCTTTTGCACATTATATACTATTATTTCAGCAATATTTTGTAATTTTTTTGATTGTCAAATGTCAACAAATAAGCCGGTGACGGAGCTTTTCCGAGAGCTGAAATAATAATATATAATGTTATCCTAAGCAGGTCAGCAACCCCCCCCCCCCCCCCCCACGCCCGTAATAATTATATACTAGAGTCGCATTATTTATCTCGGAACATGTCAAGACGGGAGAACATGAGAAACAGCGACTTCTGAAAAAGTTAGCTATTATTGACGAGAATAGTCGACATGAAGAAATGGCAAAATTTTGTATTATGATCATTTGCTATTTAGATTTGAAATTTGAGTGAAAAATTTGTGGGGATATTTTTAAGGAGGGAATACGAAAGGGGTTACTGCATTTTTTCTTCAGTAATCCGAGCCACGAACTATTAAAATATGTTTATTGAATATAATATGCTCGCCAGGGGTAAAAGCAGGAAAAAATTTGAGGGGGGGGGAGGAGTTTGAAAAGATGTAAAATATTCATAAATATCTGTTTTTTCGTGGGGTTACCGATTTCTGGTGTTTGTTACCGAGGGTGAGGATAGATGGGAGAGGCGAGATTTCCGAAACAATTTGCATCACACATAACAAAAAGAATCCGTATATTGTTACAAAACCTGGCAATTAATGCCGATAAAAGGTGTAAACAATAACTGGGCGTGGTATAATAATGCGATAATAAAGACTACAATGAAAATGCGATATCGAGAGGGTCCGATTAATAAGCAAATACGATAATTCCGTTAACAAAGAAATACGTGAGCAAGAAGCCGCACGAGGAAGGACCGTAATGGCTGCCAAGCGGCCGCGTAGAACGTATATTCCGCTGGAAGGTCATCCGTAATTATTTAGGCACGAGCACTCGAGAGTCTATCGAAACAACAAAACGTAATATTGCCTGAAGGCGCGTTTCACTCACGATATTTAACTAACAAAATGACCGAGTTTTCTGCGAGAGAAACGAGATTCGAGAGTAGTGCCGAAAACCGGATTAACCGATCCACGCGTGGTTGTTCGTAGCGCGATAATTAGCAATTTAATATTAGCTGAAAACCGTTCCTTTCTCGTGTTCGAAAAGGCCCGTTGCCCCCAAAAAGGATTCTCGTGGTGGGGATGCGCTGCCAAATCCACTAGGAGAGCGAGAGGTGCCGCGATAGTGTCGCTGAAGAGAGCCACCCCCCGACATGACGATTCCCGAACAATATCATATTTTATTATAGAAATACTGAATTTACAAATTAAAGGTTATATATCTATTTTATTTTTAAGCGTCGTGGGGATCTTGAAATGATTATTAAATGCCGAGATCAGGTAATTTATTTTCAAAATTTCCCCCCCGCTGCACTCGTCCCTAATGCTCGTCATTGCTTTATCGTTGCGATACAATTTATGTGCACAGTTTTCAAAGAGGTCGCAACAGCTATTTACTTATTACGCGTCATGGTTCCTCTTCGTAGTCATTTATTTCTGTCTAGACCTCTACGAGATATTTGTACATTCATTGCCAGTTTGCAGTATATAAAAAAATTGTATAGTATATATACAATAGAAGTTCACTGAATACTCTTTTTACCTTCCTACCTGCACAGTTTTTACCTTACAATACCGTAGTAAGTTACCGAGAATAGCTTAAACAAAAGAATGTAAAAAGTTTAATGGGTGGAAAAAATGTTTTATGTGGTTCGTTGAAAAACGTTGAAACCCTTGACACATTATAATTCCAATTGAAGGGCAAAGTCTAGGAAAATCACTCGAATTATTCAACTTAAGTACATCACTTATCCTTGAAGATTCATTTAAAATACGTATCAAATTAAGTCCCCACAACTTTAAAGAAAGATTGGCAATTGAACAAAATTATAATACACAAATCCTTATTTTTGATATACATTCTACCAATGTTGCACTGACCTTTCTTTTTTAACGATCCCATCGAAACTACGGTACCCCGGTGTCATTATACACAATCCGTACGGCGGATAAATTTTCCGTAATCCTTAATCGATTCATCGGTAGATCCGTCGATATAATATTTTAAAGACTACGCCGAGGCCAATGTGCCAGAGAGCTAGCTCGCTCGCGTGGCTTCGCGCAATTTCCAGGCGTGAAACCCCTTTGCCGGATGGATGAAAGGGCCGGCAATGATTCGTTTACGAAGGCGGCTCGTTAACCCCGCTCTGAAGCGCGGCATCCCCCTTTCCATCCTACGCCTATGGACCGAGGTAACTGAAAGAGGCTAGGGTAGCGGACGCGCGCGCGCGCGCGCAACAAATCGACCGTTTCCCTGTGTGCACAACTATGCTCGCCTCTCGCTCGCACACGTACGCGTGTTACGCGCGCGTGGATTTCTTGCGCATGGCTGAACAATGCACGGTCCAGCCACGATGTGCCGGCGTTCGAGCTGATCAAAGTACTAGCCAACCTCCATCGTGTTCAGCTCCTGGTGATTTCGTGTCGTAGGCGCAGATTTTTACAACGTCCCATGGCTCGCGTTTCATCCCTCTTCTTCTCCTTTTTACATCGTCCTACCGATTCTTATTGTTGCGTTCTTGATTATTTTGAAATTAATGTTAGACGTGACGTTAGATAAGCAGAGGTTGTTATACAGGCTGTCATACAGGTTGGTAATGAAATGTTTTGTCCCCCGAAGGGAGGTATCTGGGAAGCGTCGCTGTTTAGATATACAGCGTGACCCGTAAATGGTGGTACTCCGTTAATGGTGCGGCACCTGAGATAACTCTTAACAGATTTTTCCTTATCGAGAATGCTGGTTACGCTATGGTTAACAAGTTATTAATCGAAAAGGTAACAAATCGGAGAAGAACGCAGGAGCCAGTAACGCTGGTTGTCGGTGATCGGGTAGATCAGTGGTTGGCACATTGCGGCTCATTTGCTACTTTTGTTCGGCTCTTCCACGAATGAAGTGTTTAAAATACATTTAAAATTTTTGTATTTAATAGACAACGTTTTAATTTTAATAATAAGGTGATGTCGGGCGAAAAGAAGGCAATGACATTCTTAACACTATTATAAAGTATTAATTTTAGTTTTATTCAGCGTACCTAGTTTTAACCGGCTTCCAAAAACAAAGTTCTACGAAAAACCTTTGGCTCTTTAAGGAATGCTCAATTGTTGTACTGTTAATGTTTCTCTCTTTTGACTAATAAATTTTCCGACCACGGGGTAAACGATTCTAAACGCGCGCCAATAGCTAGTCTCGCCAGCTGTCGCGTTACTCTCCGATTGGCTTCCGATTTTCACGAATACCTCGTTAACTAAGGCACTTCAGATATTTTCGATAAGGAAAAACTTGCTTAGGATTATATCAAGTATCGCAACTTCAACGGTGTACCACCATTTATAGGACACCCTGTATGTTAACAAGATTCGTGTATTTTAATTTACACGTGCAAAGGGTGTCCCGTATACGCGTGGAATGTACAGTAGGAGTGGATTCTGCGCGCTAAAATGAGGAACAAACTTTGTACGAACTTATGTCCGATATGACTTCCTTTTTGAGTTATAGCTTGTTTTGCGTCGTAACAGCTGCTTAACGCTCTACAACCAGGTTTTTATTTTCATGTGGTAAAAAAAATTATGTAATTTAAAGTTGGTAAATCTTAACCTCAAAGTGTGTATTAACAATTATTTTACAATTTTCAAACACGTCAATCTAAAACCAAGACTCTTTGCATCTTTGGAGTTACAACACGTAGCTTCAAAATTATGTTGTTCGGAATAGATCTCACAATTTTTAGAGCGAGCCAAAGTTTCACGCTTATCACGTTGTTCGACGTGTCGCCCATATTTGGCTGACATGTAAGTTGCAACTACGGAATATTAATTTTATTGATATTAACATTAACTTTATTAATGCGTCGCGCGCGTCATCCAAATATGGATGACGTGACGATTAAGGTTTCAAGTAAGGTGTTTAACGCTTTGACTACGAAAGGCGTATATACAATATGCCCTCACGTGTCTATCGATATACAGTATGCATGTACCTGGCCCGTGACAAGACCTTGTCTCTTGAAACGAAAGGTACAATGTAAGTACAGTAGACACCCGTATAACGCAGTGATTACGTTACGCGTACGAATTTATGCGATAAGAAATCGTGCTGTACGAGATATTTTTCCGCAATGCGAAATTAGACGGTATTTTAAAAATAAGTGGCATACTTACGCTGTTGGTTAAAAAAAGATTAATAGTGTAGATACAAAATCTTGTTTATTTCATCGAATAAAATTCGGTTTCTGCATTTTATCATTTGACGCGTTGTACGAGGAATCGCCTCACACGATAGCTACTGTATACACCTTCTAAATGTTTTTTTAATACCACATTTACCGTTTTACTAAACCAAACCTAATATAGAAATTCGCGTGTACAAATTGTACTCCGATTTAAAAAAATCAAAGAGAAAGTCATATCGGATATATACCTTTACACGAGCTTTTACTTTGTCGCGTATCGATTTCTCCTATACTTCCCACATGCAACGAGGCACTCCGTATACGTCACACCGAAATATGTAATAAAAAAAACGCGTAGCAATGGGATACGTAATCGCAACAAACTTTTTAGATAAATGCAGATATTTTATTATTATGATTCAAAGCCACTTTCGATCTGTATCGTATGGTACAGCTTCCACACAGAAATATCTTTTTCACCGTAGTTTCACCAGAGTCTCCTCGACTCTCTGTCTTCCATTTGTCCCTTTCTGGCGTCGCGATAAAAATGTGCGATGGAGTCGACGCCTATGGAACCAGCGTCGTTCACGGTCAGAGGCGATCACCCTTCGCGCGTCACCCTTTCCGGGGGCGTAGACCCGCAAGGGTGGAGATCCTACAACTTATTAAAGGTTCGAGTTGTCTCCCCATTGTGCACTTAAACGGACACATCCCACGCGATATAGGAGCCAGTGGGGGATGTTTCGTCGGTCACCCTCAGGCGTAGCGTGAAACGAGACGTAAAGGTTCGCTCGATCGTGTTCAATCTTGAAGGAAAAAAAGGTGTTAGCTTGCCGAACCGCTGCGCAGGAGTCTTTAAACTTCGTTCGATAAGGTCTCCGAAGCACGGAAGAGGTATATCGTCGTCATTACGTGGTAATTAACGTAATTATAGTTGACAAAAATTTCAAAGTGGGATAATTCTAATTACTGCTTTCGCGTTTGGGATAAAATACATAAAAGTGTAAGCAACTTAAGGGAAACTCCTAATTAACTCTTAATTAACTGCTATTAAACTCTTCATCGCTACGTCACCCATATTTAGGTGATACGCGTGACACGTTAATAACCTTGGTTTTAATATTGTGGGGATATTAGTAGTGGTGAAACAGGGGTAGATGAAAATATTTTAACTCGAAGAAATACTGTATTATGGTAGGTTGATAAATATATAGGCGGGCCGCATTGCGTCTACCATGGCAACATTTTTCGACGACAATAGTGTTGTTTGTTAGACTTTGAAATAAAGTACGCGCGTGAATTTAAACTTTAGTTTTCTAACTGTATTGAAACGCTCTGATGGCCACGTCTTTGTTACACAATTGATGTGGCGGGCTGTTAGTATGAACATCTGAATGTATGTAAGTAACAAAGTTCGGTCCTTGCAATCGTTTTCGAAAAAGATTTAATCGATTAACTCTCGTATCTCCTAACTTCACTAAACACAATCAACAAATTCAACTCGTTACGTCTCTGCACCTATACAATTCTTCGATCTCGACTCTTTCGAACCTTTTTTCCGACTAATCTCATTCGCGCAATTCTACTCGTCCACGCATTCGCAGAGTCTTGCACATGCCGATATCTGATCACGTATTTAGGTCTGATCTGGTTCTTAAAATCTAATAAAATTGTCACTCCTAACTCAAACCATCTGTTCTCGCATCCTACAATATTAACACTTTCCCGATGACGAACCGATCTTTGATTGCCGGTGGCAACCCGTTGGTGTTTCACGTGTCGACAGGTAATCGCCAAAGGCATCGCACCGTTTTACCCTTTATTTTAATTTCTAATTTCCGTGACTGCAATTCCACTACGAATGACTCCTCAAAAAGTGCAGACTGTAGACGATGCGAGTCGTGCGGGAATGCCGGCGGTCGAGAAGAACGCCTGCACGAATCGATCGAACATTAGTGTTAGAAAAATTTATATTCCATAACTGTAGTACGGCAGCTCATGTGTCACCTAAATCTGGGTGACGTGACGATCGACGCGTTTCGCAATAATCGATATACTACCGTGATAATACATGGTAATTGGTATCTCCGTATTCTATGCTTAAGAAAATATTGAAACCGCGCGTACGTTCGCGAGGTACGCGTGTACGTTGGAAAATTGAATTTCGTTGAAATCTGAAAAATTATACGGTAGAATATTTAGGCTACGGAATACCGTATACCGTTCGCCAGTTGGCCAAACGATATTTCCCGCGCCGGCAATTAAGAACTCCGTACTAAAAGTGTCGTGGTCGTTAATGAAGTTCGTAATTTCGGAACGTAATTAGCCCGCCATTGTGGAAATTGCGTTCCGCGATTGTCGATGAAAAGCTTGCAATCGAGTGCATTATGTTCGACGGTCGGCATTCGATGCGATTCGATGAAATATAAATGAACTACGAATAATCGGCGTTGCGTGCGTGTTTGCGTACGCGTGTGTTGGCCGGAATTTAGCGTACCCATTGAGAACGGTAATTTCTGACTCGGGGAATAGGAAGTAGAAAAAGCAATATGCGACATCCCGCTCTTCTGTCCCGACAACTTTCAAAGAGGACAAGAGACGGATAAACGAACGTAGAAATAAATACGCACAAGCGAAAATGTCCAGACGGGCAAGTAAATAAATCAGCGAGTCCATAAAAGTACATCGGGACAAACAAAAGATTCGCTGGTTATACGAATGTAGAAACGCAAACAAAGATAAATTCGGAGAAGTAAATCTGGATGAACGAATGTGCGAATACACATTCGGCCGAATCGATGTTTAAACCATTCGAGACTGCTCCGGCTGCAAAATCAATTCCTAAAAGTTTTTAGCTTCGATCAACGTCCCCCTACTTGATATCGTAAAGGAATTATCTCGAACCAGGTTTTCCACAGCGCTATTTTTCAAGAATTAGCGTTACCCATGGCGGAGGTAGGTAATTACCCTTGGTACATTCTTGGTTTCATTTAATAAAATCTTATCAGAACCACTGCTATCGTGGCTTATTTGAAGCCTGTTTTTTATTTTTCTAAAATGGATGAAATATTATTTGTCACATTATTTAAAATTAATTTTTAATCCATTTTAGAAAAATAAAAAACACGTGTGGAATGAGCGACGATAGTAGTGATTATGCAAGAAGTTTGTTAAGTTAAACGAAGAATGAAATAAAACAATTAAATCAACCACGCCTAGACGCGTCTAGCGAAACCGTACCTTATGTATTTCCTGGCCAAAAAGGTCAGTTATGTAGCGTGCGTACGGTCGTCTTCAAAATTTGTTTTCGTCTCGTATGACTTAACGCGATTACAACCATAGTCGAAAAGAACGAGAGAAACGAGTAACAGTGGCGGCACCGTGTCCTATTAAACTTACCGATAGGCAATGAAAGATGAATCGCGAGACGAACGAACGACCAATACCGTAGCTAAACGGGAGAAGCACTCAGGCCTCGCTTTGTGCCCACCTGGCTTCAATTCCAACGTTATTACACGCGGCGTATATCGCGAGTCCGCCCTCTAGGTTTCCTAACGCGCCACTACCCTTCGCGCTCCCACCCCGCGTTCTTACTACAAAGGAACCAAAGATACGCGGCTTTCGACGTTAGCACTCGACGGGAATAGACTCGAGAGGGCGTGCAAACAATGATGTGTAAACTGTTTACAGTATTTCGCGATGCGATACGACGGAGAGCGCGCGCGAGAGACAGTGAGAGAGAGAATATATAAGGTTTGCGAAACTCGTCCATTTACGAAGAATAAAATTAAATTCCGCACGTGGTCGTATGAATCAATCGTTGTTTATTTGAAGAATTTTTTAAAATTTTACAGCAAGGAGTGGTACGCGTCTGTCTTATCGAAAATTATACCTTTTTACCGATAAAAAAGGAAAGCACTAGATTTATCAAGAGACGGATCTCGTCGCGAATCAACCAAGTACGCGTACGCAAAAAGTTAAGGTTGTATCTTTTCAAAGAACGACGAATTAATGTTTTATCTGTTACAATCATATCCAACTTCTAGAAATGTACGAATTATTAAAGAAATAAAAGTTGCGGGTGGCTAAAAACTTCGAACAGACCTCGCGTACTGACGACCAGTGATGTTTTTAAAAGTTAAAAAAGAACGGAGGATTAAGATGCAGATGGAATGCGGAAAAGGGAGTTCTGTAATGCGAATCCAGTTTGGGTCGAATACTCTCCGTCTGCCTATATAACTGACCGTAACTACTTGGCTCGGTTGTAATACGGTAAGTCGTTGCCAGTTCGATTTACATTCGCATTGTTGGCTGTGTACGCGAAAAATGCATTTAAACAGATTGCACGTATACGTACAAGCGCACGATTCGTGCAAACGTTTTATTCAACTAATTTCCATATTTAATTCCTTCTGTCGGGTACTTTCGTGTTGGCGTTGACTATAATACGCACAATAATTATATGAGTTTCTACCTCCATATTATACAAATATGGATACATTTTCTAATATTATAATTGGCTATTTGCATCGCTATTGTCCTAATATTATGTTTCTGGAATTTATAAAATTAATGTCTGACTTTTCGACGCGACTCGAATATTACGGGGCCATCTCCCTGTGAATGGGTAAAAAAAAAACCGATTTTTTTTTTTTTTTTTTCTTAAAGTATAACGTCTAAAGAATGCATTCCCAAAGTTGTATTCTTCAATACCAAAAATTAACAAAGTTACTAACCGCTTCGACATTGTAGGCTGGTACGCCACGGAACTTCAAATGCGTTTTTCTCGACTCATGATGTTTTCAATCGGCGCGGAAAAAAACTCAAAAACCGCGCGACAAATTGTTCTGAAATTTTAACAGGATATTCTGCTCCCCTACTGGCTCCCCCTCCTGCCAGAATCATGTTTATAAAATAACGATATTGTACTTTATTATTACACAATTGACCTGAACCAACGTGCGATTTCATACTTCGAAATGTAGACGTCCGCCATTTTCTCAATTTTCAATGAAAATGAGTAATTCTGGCAACAGGGTTGTGAAAAATCTTTCCGATTAAGAATAAATAAAAAAATTTAATTATGGTCCAACCGGAGAGCAACAATTAACCGCGCCAGCAACACACAATTTTTAAACAACGCTTTGCCGCGGGCCAGATAAAACCAATAACCAATTGATTAAAACTCTTTAAAAAATTCGCATGTTTGGCCAACAAGTAGACGAACCAACTGCAAAAAGAATTATGGCGTGAGGCGTACTGGAATGTTTAAAAAAATTCATGAAATCTGACCAATTTTCGGGCCGTTCACAGGGACATGGCCCCTTAATACGAAAAGTTCTAGTTAATCGTGCGACGTTAATTATGTGAATACGCGAGGTGGGGTGTTTAAATAAATATCTCCGTTATTTACGAACGTATGAAAAGTTTCTCAGGGCAGAGATACGTGACTCAAAGAGACTCGCGTAACGTTAAAAAAATGTGTCCATGTTTCTTATGTATAGGGCATTTTCGTACGAAGTTATTTAGCTGTTCCAACTGAAATGTACCTCCCGGTATGCTTACGACTGGACTGTATCACCGTGGAAATTTGCAAAAAAAAGTGAATGAAAATTACGCGCCCATTTTGCAGGATCAATTTGCATTCTTAATCTAATTGGTCCCTTTTCTTCCACCGCGCATCTCAAATTGCCTTTCACATTCGTTCTCTTTTTAACGGAATTTCCACTTTTAAAGGTAATAGAAATTATGTAGGTACGTTAATCGCACATGAATGGGAGTAAAATGTACCCACGTCGCTGAAATTACGATAAAATTCCATGACCGGAGTGTATTAACGAAAAACCTACATACCATTCGGGAATCCCTTACGCGAATGATGATTGAATCTTTGATTTAACTTTTCAAGTTCATTACCTTCGTAGTTAAATTTTGAAATTAATTCTATCAGGAAATATTCTACGTGGAACTTTACGGAGCACACGTTACAACCTATTATAACCTGTTAATCGATTCCATTTATTAGTTATTACTTATTCGAAAAATATTGACCTAGAAAGAAAATGTTGGTGCACGACATTATTTTAATAAAATTTGGTATTATTTAATAAATAAAAATATGGACAACCACTAGCTCGGAAATTTGAATATTTGAAAACTATTTCTTAGCCTAAAAAATGCAAGTTTACAATCCGAGCTTCGTGGTCACTCCAAAAGAGATTTTAAATATCCACGAGTATATAAATTAGTGCATGCATTAAAAACTTCCCTGCATTAAAAAGTGGACGCTCTGATTTACGAGTCTTGCAAAGAACAATGATTAAAAATAGAAAGAAAAAAATAACTCGACGTCATTGCCCCCACGAAAACCCTACCTTTGGGGATTCGCCCGTTGCACGCGGTAATTCTCTTTACGCGCATCATTTTCCGGATTCCTATTGGATGAAAGCGGAAAACTTTTTTTTATTTACAAAATTTCTCCCTACCCCTGCTCTCCACCTTTTCGACTGCGGCACTAACGCAGACATTCTGCGGCGGGGCAAAAGTGTTTTTGTTCCGCTTCGGCACATATAAGCTTGGCACTCCGCCAGATCTTAAAAATGCACTCGGGCGCCCCTCGCTTATTTCTACGACCTCCGCTGGGTTAACCAACTCCCTTTCTTTCCTTTTTTTTTTTAAACCGTTTCAAGTCGTGATTTCTTTTGGAAAAAGGCCGAAATTTTTCGGCGAAATTTCGTACTCGGCCCCTTGGCGAAACTGTACAGAATATCGCATTCTGTTCCAGGCTACTAATGAGGCCGCGCGAATTCCCCGCCACCTGAATCGTAATTGCGCTATAGAATATCATTCGGGACACACCGTTCCAAATCCGACGGAGAAGTTTAATTAAATAAAAGGTCCTTCGTATAAATACCGCTCCATAATTCCTTCGCGCGAAATCTTTTCTCCGGTACGAGATCAAGATTTCACCTACACATTTCTTTCTTTTAATTCTTTCTTCCATTTATTTTTCAACGCATTAACGCTATTCCTACCACGTACGGTTAAATGACCGTTTCTTAAATTCCATTTAGAATTGCCTACACCTACATACACTGTTATTGCAATGCCTTTTGACTTCGCGACTTTTGTACATCATACGTAGAATTAACTTTTTAATATTTACATTTTTTCTTATTATTTGTTTTCCGAAGAAAATATGTAGTCAGTCTTACTTGCCACAACCGGTAATTTTGTAGGTTGAACGATTTATATTTCTAGCAATGTACAAAACTAAACCAAATGAGACAGTAAGTACAGGCTCAATACATACATCCAAATGGATGGCCAAATGGCCAGGAAACACATTGCAAAATCTGAATCTCGGAGATGTCCTTTATATTTGTCCAAAAATTCGGTGAAAAAGAATAGAATACACATTATTTATTTCTAAATAAAAGGAACCATATTGTTTCACTGTGAAATTAGCTATTATCTTCATTCTGTATTAAAAACTGTAAGTTGTTTGAAAGAACGATCATTCGACCGGTCACAGTAGCAATGGTGTTAAATCGTTTGAATAACTGTTCCAAAGTGGCCACGATCGCGCCATTGTTTGTTTCTCTCTACTTTGTTCGTGCGAAAGATGGTTTTGGATTCCACGCGTTGAATGCTGATGATCGAACGGTCCTACAAAAAAACAGTTGACCGGAAACGCTCGTGGCGGAAGACCTCGACCGACGTGTCGGATGCGTTCACCTGAAATTTTCGGTTGTCATGGCAAGCGTAACAGTTTTGCTCCCTTTGTTCCTTTCTCTCGCATCCGGCGGGTTAGCGATTTTCAGTGCTCGTCCGTTTTATTACAATTTTATTTTTTCTTAGCGCGATGGGGGCGCTGCCGTTTTCAGCGTGCTTTTCGTTCAACCGGCATGGAGGGAGGGCCGAGCGAGGCTGGGTTACACAGAATGTAGAAGGAATGTGCCTATGATTATAAAAATGGTCTAACGTGGAGAGAGCCCCAAGTGTAACAAAAATTTTTTGAAGCAGTTCAGCTTTTCCGGTACCTTTGGTCAACCCTGACCTAAAATCAAAAGATGGGGTTCCGGCTCGCCCTTAGTTTTTAGCGAATTTTCTTTTTCTTACTAATGTAAGCTAGAAGGGTTTTATTTACAATAGTACAATATTTATCATTTATAAAAAGTACGAGTTTATTTAAACCTATGCTTCTCTAGTGCAATTTTTAGGGTGATATTTATCGTGGAAGCAAACGAAACAATGACAAGTCCGGTACCATGAGCATTGTGCAAATGCGGGCCTTCTTTCCTCGCGCTTGCATTGCTTCTTTTAGAGATCCTCTGGAAAAGCATCCTGTTTAACGTTCCAGAATATGTCCTTAGCTAGCAAAATTGTTTATACTCCTTCTAAAAATAGTGCGCGAAACCCTTTTAATTTCTTGCATTACGGTTTCGGAAAGAGCTTTAAGAGTACGTGGTTTGGATGTGTAAACTGGAGTTTTTTATGTGTGACTCGCAATGCCTTCATTTCACAAAAATGTCTCCACGTTTTTCGTCATTCAAAATTCTCGCTGTTCGCCTTTGCGTACGCAAAAGAATAAAATGCAGTAGTCCCGTCAATCCTAAATGTTCGCATTGGGCTGGCAAAAGACCCCAGAGATTCTTAAATTCCGTGAGTAATAATATTTGTTATTCAACTAACAAAATTGGATATTTCATATTGTTAACGCACTGATTAACGCGATTTCAATTATGTCCGGTGTTCATCCAAAATTAGCTGAGTAAAATTAAAATTAATATTACAATTAAAATCAATCGTTGTTGAATGAATCTCCTCGCGATCCTTGCGTAACAATTTTTCTGACGGGAAGGTGTAGATTTAAATCCTACGCGGTACAGAGTTTTCATTACGATTTCCTTCCAATTTTCCAGTGAAAAACGAGAGTGAAAAGAAAAGCAGCGTGAAAAATTGTCGCGAACGCGCGTGATGCCTTGAGTGCATACTGCACATGCTCCGTAATCCCGAATGACGGTGAGAGACGGCTGGTATGCAGATTTGGCAATCCCAAATTGTTCCTCGCATGGCCCGGTGACGTTTCGTGAAATTAGGAGCGTATGCACGCTAACGGACGAAAGGACGCTTGGCTTGCATCGGCAATGCGGTACCCTTGGACGTTGCATCCTGCTGCTGCATCTCTCCTGCTAGCTTCAACTGTACCCCGTTGAGCGCGTCAGTGCCATCGGTGTAACGGACCGCCTTTCTCCGGTATCATTCAATTAAAATTACTTCATCCTGGCTGGTCGGTCCGACGTGGCGGTTCGTGAATCTTTTTTAGACCTACATCACCGTCTACATTCCGTATTTACCTTTTTTCCGAGTTTCACAGAAAACCATAGAATCGAGTGCACGTATATTGCGGAGATTTTTTTACGCGTGTGTCGAAAGAGTATCGCAGTTTTGCTTGCGTATCGGCACTCCCTCATTTGCAGTACCGGAAAACTGATGTACGAGATTGATATAACGATTTTAAAAAATGACGTACGTTTTACAGTTTCCTTCGAGTTTCCCGGTAGGTATTGGTTCGCCGTACTGAAAAATCCTAATTTTCCGATACTCGTGGTGACGTTCTAAAAGATATTTCTTTCAAATGGAGAAGTAAACACAGATTAACTTTATTTCTTGAGAAATAAGAACCTCGTCCCCATTTTACCCCTAATGCTTATCTGCAATTCTCCAAGTGAGTGACTGAATTTTTCAAGTACCACGAACTTTCGTCCATGTTAAATTGTTTAACGATCCAATGCGTACGTGCCACGATTAACGTTTCTGCGACAGCGCGCTTAAACCTGAAACCTGCGAAATGGACCATAAGAATTGCGTGGTTCAAACGACGCGATGGTAAGGTGGTCCCTTCAGAGATGAAAATTCTTGCTCGACGCGTTAAGGCCCATTTACGCACATCCGCCACGTGATCGGCCCGCGAACGTACCATGAACGCCACGTAATTTTTAAAGAGAGTGATTTAAACGCATCCGTGCCGTCACCGTACCGTTGCCGGCCCGTGAACTCATATTGACTTCTATCACAATGGACATTCTATCATCCATTGTTGGACAATGCATTTGAATCGCCAAGATGGCGATGTTTTCGGAGGATGAACTCTTTGGATGAAAAAGAGGAAGAACAAGTAATGCCAAAAAGAAAAAACAATGAACCATGCATAGTTATAAATATACATACAAATATATTATATAAATATATAACATACAAAATTCCGTAAACGACCAAAAATTTGTAACAAACAATAAAATGAAACGCAGGGAACTGAACAAATCGATGAGTTTCACGACCGTGAAAATTGAAAAATATTGGCCGCAAGAAATCACGCCGTCACGATGAGAGTACGGTTTGCGCCGGCAGGGTCACGCGCGGGGCGTGCGTGAAAAACGCCATTCAAATCCCTAGAATATTGTTAACCCCGTCGGTAGAGTGACGGTCCCGGTCACGTCACAGATGTGTGTAAATGGACCTTTACGCACGATGTTATTAGCGCCGAGCGCGGTGACCCCGGTTCCGACGGCTTCGGCAAATTTCTAGGGGGGGTGGGAGCACCTTCGAGTTGCCAAGGTCCGCGCGATATCTCTCGCTCCGATGGGACTTCGGGGAACAATTATTGTCTCCGCGAGCCCGTCTGGTTTCCTCCGGATGGCTTCCAGGAGCCATTCGTGGCTTTATCGCTGCCTGCTGCCTGCCAACATCTCGTTTCTACGTAACGATGATGCCGATCTACGCCCGAATTCGACAACTTTTGGCTTATTGTACGACGCGGAGGCGTTATCCTCTTTTTTCCTTCCTACGTTTATGCAAATTTATAACGCATCCGCTTTTTTGTTTCCTTCTTTATGGCCACTCTAGCGAAGGGTACGGGTGGAAAGGGGTGGCGGAGGGAGTTGGAGAGATTGTTTGGAATATACGTAGGCGTACTTTGCGCTACTTTAGCTCGCATGTCGTTAATCTTCGGTGGTTTATGGAGACATTTCCGGGAAGTAAGATAGTTTGAGTATTGCCTGGAGAAAATTGCGCTCCAGGAATGAAGTGAAATTATTGCTATTATTATTTTCTTTGCGACTGTCCAAATGTTATTGAATTCCATGTAATATTTACAATATAATAATAATACATAATGTTTACAACTTGGTATTAAGACCGTAGATTTTTACCGATGCTCCTCTATACATATAATAAGAGAGAGGTTTTTCAAAGTTAGAAGCCAGAGCACGTTAGGTGGTGTCGTCGATCGATATGTAGCTATCACCAGATTAGACGAAGAATATTCAGAGTTAATAATGCAATTCGATTATCTTGAATACCTCGTTTGGTTTTGACGATAAGCAAGAACGTTAATAGAAGACATTGTTTGGTTGAAAGAAGCAGATATTATGACAAGCAAAAAGTTCTCCTCGAGTATTTGTTTCTTTTTTTTAGACTTCACCTTCCACCGGCACCCAGTTGCGTATGATTGTCGGGACATTATTGCGGCTTGTTTTGTAATTTCCCATTCCGTTGCGTTTGAATTAAAAACGGAAGGCACATTATCTCCAAGCTCCGCTAATGACCATATCATCAGACTCGATCTATGCTGGACATACATTTTCTAAACTATCCGCGGTTGTATCGTATCGCTGATCTTTTTTATACATTTCATGAATCGTCAATTCAAAAACCCGCTGCTTTACGGTAAAATATTACAAGAGTTATATGAACCATGACCATCACCGCCTGCAACAAATCTCTAATGATCATCAATTTAACCGTTTTGATACGGCTTTATTTTTAGCCACTATGGCACCGTTAAACGGACAGTTTAACCCGTTAGCTACTTCGGCCTCTTTAAAAAGTGCGCATCTAAACTGTGCCGCAAACATGACGAGATGATGAGCATATTATATTTAATGGACATATTTTAATAGATTGTGGCTCGGATTACTAAAGAAAAAAAAGATAGAGAAACCACTTTCGTGTTTCCTCTTTAAAAATATCATCACAAAATTTAGGAATACATTTTAGTTTCCACACAAATTTCAATTTAAATAGCAGATGATAAATACTTTTCCGCATGACGAGTATGTTCGTCATAACACAAAACCTTGCAAGTTCTTCATGACGAGTATACTCGCAAAAGGGGCGAACTGGTTAAGCGCGAACACGTTGCCACTGAACAGGACAACTACTACGCGAACTTCGCTTCACTAGGAGTTCGCCATACTAAGGAGTGCCGCGGTTAAATGTCGTATGTCAGTCTGATATAATAAAATTATGTGGAGATCATACTTTAACGCGTTTTATAGTAAGAGCTATGCTCGATCTCAATTGCGAATCGATGCGAATTCTTTATGAACGACTGTAGTCGCCGTCACTACACGGTCAACGTTCAACGATGAACGGTATTGGGTTGTAACGAGAAACAGACAGTCCGTCCAAAACCAAAGAACATATTTTACAATGCTTTTCGTGTCAGTTTCATACTCTAGCTAGACTGTAAACAGATATTGTATCTGGGCCTCAAGGACGAGGGGCCCTCAGGTGAATATCAGAGCCTCAGACCCTCGAAGAATTTCTACAAATCACGTTAGGGTTATTTTGGAATACCAATAACGACTCACGTCTTGGCACACACCTGTCCTTGCATTCTCTAATGATAATAGTACTACCACTACAAAAATATTGTTGGGGATGGAACAGAGTTTTCCTCGAATTGCGACAGAATACATTGAGTTCTCACATTGCGAAGTTTCACTTGACACTTCGATTTTTAAATACATTCAATACTCAGTTATTTGGGATTCATATGCACTATGTTACGGATCATCCTTTTACGTCTTCCCTTCGCGGAACCGTGTAAACGGCAGTATGTCCTTTTAATACGCAATAGACGATTATAGTCGCGATTAGTGTATGGCGAGCGTTCAACGATGAACGACCATTGTCATCGTTAGTATCGAAACGTAGTTTAACGCCACGTAACCATAGCCGGTTTCTGGCAGGTTCTAATTGCAATCCGATGCCATACCCAACCTTCTTATCCTGACAAGTGCATCGATAAATACGCTTCCCTCGTCTCTTAGTCGCGGGCTGTGACCTGGACAACCGAGAACCCGTTAATAGCGTGCCTTCGAGAGGTTTACCTCGTACGGATCGTAGTGCGCCCAAGGCCGCGCGCGTTGACTATAAATTGCACGATCTCATAATTATTACAGCTCGCCGTTCCCGAGCACTCTATCCGAAATCCTGGCAGACAAGGGAGCGCAGGGTTATTACGATAGCCTGTGTCGCGCTAACGATAACTGCGATAGCGTTGATAAGCTTCGTCGGCTCTAACGTCGTTATCGGTACGGCGGGAACGCGACCCCGGCTTCCCCGGAAAATCTGTTTTCCTGAATCACCTGGACCTCGTCGTTCGTCGTTAGAATTTCCCTTCTTCGTTTCTTCGATTTCCTAAGATTTTATACCGACTTTCTATCGTTTCTCGTGGAACGGTATCGGAAGTTTCGTCATTTTTTATATTCATCGTCATTATCGTAATAGCGATGCGACTAATGCCGCATCGATTGGTATTGATGCCAGTCCACAAATTTTCACACGAAGACGTAGGTATTAGAAACAATCGATACCCCTTCGGTACTTGTACGAAAGTCCCATTACCCATTTGATGATGTAGAAAAAATAAACGAACGTTAGCATATTTAGATGTTGTCGACACCAATCTGCTAATCTTTATTTGATAGCAAGTTATATAAAAAAATGTAGGTATTAAACAGAATCGATATTTTTTCGGTACTTGTAAGAAAATATCGATATCTATGTCATATTTCTGCTAAAATGTAAGCACCGACTTGGTACTTTGGAAAAAATTAAACTATAGTGTCGGTCTAACGCCACGTTCCAAAAACCGCGAATATGTTTTGATTATGCGTTATTACAATTTTCCTACTAACTGGACGAGATTTTCCAAAACACAGAAACGAATACTGTTTTTAATTTCCTCTGGACCTTTTGTTGGAACCGATTGTATTCATTGGCAGATAATATCGATTGAACCAATTCGCGTATTCCTACATCTGTAACAATTATCATTTTATGTTAGTCCGTCGGATAAATATTTGCGTGCCGCAAAATGGAATCGTCAAGTTATCCGATATAAATATAGGGTGAAATTAATACAATTATGAACGACAAGTGCTTACATATTTGACAATGTTTTACGAACTTGTTATTTCCACTTATAATAATAATTATTATCATGCACGTTTTACCTGTACCGTCTGCCTGTATATGTGCGAATTGTGGATATTTCAAAACTATGGTAATAACAAATAGAACAGTGAAATTTTGTGGCCGCAAGTTTACTGTCTAAATCTACTTGAAATCCTAAAGTGGTTTTCCACGTAATCCTCGTCGACCGAAAGCACTTTGTCAAATCTCTTTATATTGCCAATTAGCGGAGAAGAGAATGTTGGTACGACTTGGAATTAACGTTACGATGTCTGAACTTCTAGCGTGGTAAACATAATGCTCCGTGCATTATTTCAAATTTCTACCGTTGTATTCCATTTAAAGTTTTACGCGCAATAATCTCTGGAATTAATTGTCATTCAAAAAATGGTTCAAGCAGAACTTAAGTCCTCTGTTTTGAGAATGACATTTTGAGATGGTCACGAATCTTGCGTGAAGTATGTTCCACTTGAAACATATATTTCAGTGACGAACAGATAAACGGTGGGGAATAACACGTAAATAGTAGTAGCCCATAGTAGTAGTTTTTTCTTATCGAGAATGTCCGAATCAACTTAGTCAACGAGAGTTTCTAAAAATCGAGAGTCCATCGGAGTGCTGCACGTACAGGAGCCGAACCGTATCTATTTTTCGGCGTGCATCTAAGCGAGCGCATGACCAACAAATCCCTTCATGGAGCCTATTTACTTAGAAATAGATAACGTATTTTTTAACATTAACCGGCTAACGGATAACGTCGTATGTGGGAAATTCTAGACGAAATTTAAGAAACGGTTATTCAACCGGTCGTAGTAGGAATACCGCTAGAGACCCTATACTGCATTAGACAAAATGGTGTTATTGTATTTTGAATCTAGTTTTGCTAAAGTTGTACCTACCCTGTTTGCAGTCTAGTTTAGCAATTAAACATCTCTCACGCGACGTAGATAATCAATCAAATTTGTGCATCGTTCACTTAAAATGGATGCATTACCGCAGCAGCGATAGTTTCGCTTCGCCCTTACCTGTTATCTTTGTTGCGCTGTGCGCACTCGAGGATTCCAATTGTACATCCGGTGGGGATTAAAGTTTCGTAGATAGCCGGTTGTATCGAGTGAACGTAGATTTAGCCCATCGCGGTAACCGGTTTCGCGAAATTAGAATCGAATTACTGCAATTAATCGCACCGGGTGAATCAATCCGTTTCCCAGATTCTAGCGGATTTGCGGAAAAATTAACAAAATACCTTCTCCACGTACCGTGACACTCTTTTCACGAATTAATATTTTATCGCCGTATATCCGCGTATCAGGACAGCGCGAGTTTTATCGTCCATTTAGCTATTAATTAGTGACTTCATTAAATATTCTATCCCGATAAATTGTTTTATAATCGATTTACCTGCTCGTATACTTCGCGATAGAGAGGGTACACGTAACCCGCGAATGCGTAAATGGCGAAAATAACGTTGTTATTAAGATTCATGCAATTACATCAATATAATACGATTAAGTATCCGTTATTTCGAAAGTAATTCCATTCGAATTTTCAATACACTGGTTTTACCCGTTTCTACGCATAGCGTCGCGTTACGGAGGAAAGAGATGCGAAATTAAATTTGTATTCTACGCCACGATACCGTTGATAAAACAATCTTCGTTGACGAAATACGAAAATGCTCTGCTCTTGAAACTCAGGCTAATTATAACCTCGTTAGAAGCATCACGGATACGCTGTGCTAAAGATGGACGTGAAATTTTAATGTTTCGTGGATATAGGAAACAATGCACCCATGTCGAATATATTTCTAGAAGGGTGGTTAAGCACGCATCTTCTCGTGCCTCGCATTTTCTCTGTTCCATTATCCGTAGATGGGGTGGGAGGGTGACGGGGGGGGTTGTAATATGCATCCGGGTGGGGTAAAGCATCGCATAGGCGCGCAGCGAGCCAAACACTGTGTAACCCATTGTATTATCCTACACCGCAACATTGGTGTTAAATTGCAATTATTAATCGCGGTAAGTAAACTATACGGCCCCCGCTTCCACTTCCGTCGTGTGCGAGCAACGCTTGTTTACCCGGAATCTGGCGGTTTCGTTGCTCACCCTTTGCACCGTAATTTCGGGATTGCCATCGTTACATTTTGTACCGTCGGTGGTTAACATAATCTTAACCGTTATTACGTTCATGCTCGTCCACTACCGCTGAAAGGTTCGAATATTCGTTCGGTGAATTTTCGCGCGAATCGTAAGGATGCTGGCTTTTGGCAACGATTTGCCTTTGCTTCGTTTATTTATGATATTTTATTCCGGTGAATGCGTAGATAGATTGAAGCAAATGGAAATATGAAAGCAATACGATGCAAGTTTAAATATGAAAAATAAAAATGAAGAGCAATTGTCTCGCGTGACGATGATGGAAACGATGCGTCACGAATGTGCTTTCGTAAGTCTTTCGGATATGTGTTTGGTCGTGAAACGAACGCCGAGACCCACCGAAGGGATCCGAGGATACCCGAACCCTTCGGGCATTCTAGAAATGCGGGTCAACGCGAAGCTGCGAAAGTTAATATAAATTCCACGAAAAAGCGATGGAAATCTGAAGTTTACGAGAAGTAGAATGTGGATAGTCGAGATTATAGGTCAGACCGCTTGGAGATTGGCGGGTTTAATTTTATTTCAAATTCTTTATCTACGTTCGATTTCGAAGTTACTCGTAAAAAAAAAATATTCCCGTTAATGGCGCGCTTTAAGCATGCGGTTTGGATAGCCAATGGTAATACGATTGGTAATGAAAGCTTGGATAGCTGATCTTGGCAAACATGAGAGAAGCAGTTTTCTACGATAAGCGTGTAGATATCGGGGAATACACTTTGGAAGCGCAAGAATCTCATTTCTATCATTCGATGCATTTTGGCGGATGATTATTTCTATTACCCCTTTCTTTCCTGAAATGGATTTTGTTTAGCGAAATGGATTCGACGTACTGTAACGCTGAGCAGCACGCGAGCTTGTAATCTTCTAAAAATATAAGCGTAAATTTGTGAGAAGCAAAAATATAATTTCTGGGAAACGCGAGCTCGTTATTTATAAAGGGCACGTCCTCGGGTCCTGTGTACACGCACAGACGAAAGTCTCTTTCACCCTAAATTAGCAAATTGAATTTCGTTCGACGTAAAACACGCTGGAATTGCTTCTGTAAACTTTTTTCGTAAAGCGAAAAAAGCTTTCGTTTGCGCGTCACGTTACGCGTTTTAATTAAAAGAAATGACGAGCAACCTCTGTAAATTGTATATAATTTCATACAAATTAATTGAGTCATTAATTAATTACGTTGTAAAGAAAAAGTGTGATTTTATGTATCATATATTTACATCCTTTGGTACCTTCGAAGTGCCACGGAGTTCTGTCTCAAAATATGAATTATGACAGAAGAAATAAATCAATTGCAGAGTTATCCTTATTAACTCTAGTTACGGGATAATTATAATTATTTCTTCGCGTCAGCCGTAATATCTAAATTGGCGTTCCACGAGAAGGATCTGTTCGCACAAAGAATCAAACTAAAAATTCCGCTTCAAAATTGGGAGTAATCGCGCGGTTAATTCGTCGTTACGAAATCCCACCTGATTTATCGGCGAGTATCGGCACGTATTATCCGCGCAAGCATCTTCGCGCGCCGATTCCAAGCGCGTTGTGCGACGCATCCACGTCAGTGCAAGACTCTGATTTGGTATCTACGTGCTCGTTCCTCTCCCGAAATGCAATTGCATACGCGATGCGAGGTATCGATGTTCCGCATCTCGTATATCCGAGACAAGCATTATGTGCCCGAAAATAAATCGATCGCTCGCGTGGGTCAAAAGTCCAAGATATCATATCTTATTGGGGAAATTCAGGAACGCGTTGAAATACGAGATCGTTGCTCGATTTGGTTAAATATTAGCTTGCACCGGTTATAGTTCCCTTGCTCTTGGTAATCATTGCATTAAAGTAGATAAAATATTGTGGAATTTGCAATTTTTTTAAATCGTATTAAGTATCTAAAAACAAAAACGGGGGAAGTCACGATTTTTTACCCGGACTCGTATTTACGAGAAAATACCAAACACGGTTAATTGAGCAACGGCAGTGAGTACCGGTGGATTATATTTCCGAGATGATATTAAATCGAAATTATTAAATGAAAGGTCCGAGCATAAAGGTTTTCATCAAAGACGATCAGAAATGTTCCTTTTGTGTCAACGAATGGAGAAAACCCGCACATGTGCCTCAGTTGAAACGAACCGCCAGCTTTGGTACTATCAAAGGTACTCGATGCAATTTTCCTGTCCGTGCACGGCCACCTGAATAAGTCAGAATGAAAGCAAAGGTAGAAACGCGCATACATTTTGCCGTTTACTCGGCGCTCTCCCATTACTTCTTATTATTTCGTTATCCTTCCGACGACGTAATCCTCTTTTGTTCAAAGATTCGGAATTCGATAAAACGAGATACTTCGACACCTGAATAATACCTTGCAGCAGCCCCGTCCATCCAAAGATTAAATTTTTTTTCTTCTATAAGAAAAGCTGCAACGACAGTCCGTGGAAAATGAAAAACTTCGAAACATAGGAGTACGTCATACAAAGAGTGTCCTATGAATGGGTGGTAGTCCATTAAGGCCGTATTGTTGTGTACAGCGCTGTTTTGGAGGTGATTTTTAGGATGAAATAAATTTTCAACTGTCCGAGTTTTCTTTCTGAAATTCGTCACACATGTTTATTGATCCTTCAAGAATGTAAATAAATTATACATAAAAATCAAAGATATTCTTAATCTGTATGCGTTTTGGGAAGATTAGTATCAGATACAGCAAAAAAAAAAAATTTGGCAAATGTGGGAGAATTTGAGAAATGTGGGAGGGCATGTTTGCGACCTCGGGAAAATTCTCATTAGTTGATGAAATAAAAATTTCCGATCGCTATCACACTTTTTTATAAATTAATTGTTTAATACAACTTGACCGCCTCGAAAACCCCTGTTCGTTCTTTCCGGAAAAGATACAAAGTCCAATCTCGCGTACTTGTACTTTGCCCGGGACAAGACCTTGTCTCTTCATTTTGCATTTACCTTCTTTTGTTTCACTATTCTTATTTGCAAAGATCCAAAATCTTGGATTTTCCCAAAGTAGTTATGAAAACTCAGGTAAATGGCCGAACGGAATTCTCGCTACCGAAGGTACCGTTACCTGCCAATACCTTTGTTATCGCCGGACGATACTTTACCAAATGTTTTGCAATATCGGTTCTCATGTGGAACAACGATGCAAGTGAAGATTACATAGTTCTTCAGAAAACGCAATTGAAAACGTAAATGTGATTCAAACCCGGTAATTTGAACAACGACGCAACTGCTCTCAAGCAGACAATAACATGTATTACACATGTGTCGTTGTTCCACCGGACAAAATTACATTTTTCGTACTGCCGTCGCAGTTATCTCAAAAAGATGAAATTTTCACTTACGTCGTTGCTGCATCTGAGAAGCGATATGTAGTAAACTCATAAAGCTCATTAATCTGAGCAGTGGTTAAAGTAAAAATTTCTAAATTCTAAGCCGAAAGCAATAAGTAAAAAATAAAAATTCTGAGTTTAATCTTCTCTGCGAACGTGCGTCTACATCGACCAACTTTATGAATATAGTTGCGTCGCAACAATTGAACCTCACTGTACTCTGCACCAGCAGTGTGCGCGAGATGATCGTTTTTGAATAGCTCGTTAACCTTTTAGCTACGGCTGCACTTTCCGCAACGCTGTATCTTTATACGACAGGTTTCAATGCGGACTGCGCGTAAACATCGTTCGTTCGCAAGATTTCTCTGATACGCGTGCTCTTCAACGATATCTTCGATATTGTTAGGAAATTTGAAATAAAACAAACGACGAAGACAGTCAAGCGATATTTCAAACATATCCATTGACAGACCCACTTCAGTGGCATACCGTTCAAAAACAAGATCTCGTCACCTAAGAACCATCATGGCCAATCTCAGTTTTCCCAACTGTGAAGTTATGTTTCTCTTCTCAATAGTTTCATTTACATTTATATAGATGCCGTACGTACGAGAGTTGTAATGGTTCCCTTTAACGTCGATTGTTACTGGCAGAAGTGGTTTAGGGTTGAATAAAACACCGTGTGAATACGAAATATACAGTGTAAGACTTTAATAAACCGATAATATGCAAGGCAGTACAAGAACCATGTGTAGCGGCACGAATGTGGCATGAGCCATAAAGTCACTCGCGGTATCAATAGATCTATCGTATATAGTTATCTAGCATCACGAATCGACCGTCAAATACAAATATGTTTAACAATTGTATCGGTGTACACATTTCTTTTGTCGAGAATAAGTTTCGTAGCAAGTTTATACATTAAACTTCTGGACAATGCAATATCGCAGTTTTTGAGACTGGCCATGATGGTTCTTAGGCGACGACATAGTGACGTCCTGTAGCTAAATCGCTAAGGAACTTCTGTTTCGTCAGATGCAAAATAAAAGTGCAGAAAATTTTAGTCCACTTAAGGCGATCGAGGTCTGCACACGGACAGCGTGCATCGTCGTCGTGTGCGGACGAACATCGACTTATGTCCGACCATCGTTACATGTATCTACTTCTGCTTAGCATAGCTTGATTAACTCGAACAAGTTTCTTCGTGTTTACAGTGCCACGGGCGGTGTTACGCGAACAAGACGAGGGCGACGTCGAGCGTGACGAGATAAATCTGATGCACGAGTTCGAGGAGGGTTTTGATAGGGCAGACTTTAGGGCGGAATTCAGTCCCAGCCCGAATCTTGAAGGGCCACAGCCCCAGCCGCGGGACAACGTGTCGCGGAATTTCCCAACGGTCAGCTCGTCGCCTCCACGTGCACGGACGAACAACGATGGTGAGTTACGCGTTATCACCCTACTTCCCTTAGAATGATACGTGGGGTGGAGAGAATTACCGAACGCCTGTGTCACTCGAACTAAGTTCTCTCAGAGTTTTAATTTGGTATCGATCGTATGTTATTTAAATATTCGATAACGCTCCTGACGACAGAATTAACGCCGAACATCTTTTCTGTTATGCACCATTTGGCTCTATTATTATACTTGATTACATAAATAGTATAACACACCGAATTAAGGTGCAACTCCTTGCTTTCTACTATGTTATCAATACAATTTTCTTCAAACTTCATGATATACTTTCGTTTCTCATCATTACGGTTAGCGGTGTGCTACTGTTTCGGTAACTTGATACCACGTCTCGAATGGATATTTATTATTTAACACAAATTTCAAGAATCGCTGTGAAAGACTTTCGAGTGACATTCCGGAATTTTGCGGTCAACCTTGCATATTAATCCATGAATTCATGGGTGTGCTTGTACGTGCATGCATGGTTGTTTAGTTTTCAATCTTTGCTTCACGCTCGATCTGTCCTAACACATTGCGCTGGTATATGTATAAACATCTAACATGCCGAAGGGGTCAAAGTCGTTAGCAGCTGTGGCATACGAGCATTAACGCTCGAACGTAATTAAGGTTAATGCAACACCGATATCATCGTGGTTTATGACTTATGCAGAGTACGTACGTGTATGCAACTCTTACGGCTGATCCGTACGGTCCACGACCACTGCCTTCTGCTCTCCGCCAATGCCGCCATAGGTTTACCTGATGGTAATAGTAAATCGATAACCTGGGATTTGTACACCTGGGCACAGGCGCCGCGTAATGCTCGCGGAAAATATAACGCAGATCTCGTGCAATTTTAATTGTTTAATGATGTCTTCGTATCTCTAACGGCGGTTCTCAAATTTTTGTCCCGATTACGAATCGAAAATGCATCCGCGAGTTTCGCGCAATTTTAATTCGTTAACTTCATCATAAAATTTTCAACTATGGTTCACAATTTTTTTCACGATTACTAGACTCCGGATATTAATGCAAAATGCATTATGTTTATACTGACTTTAAAAGGTTTCGTAAAAAAAATGCGACAAGTATGCGTCAAGTATAATATATTATACGCATAAAATAAAATCAAATATAATGCTTTTTGCATAAATAAACATCCAGAGTCTACCGATTACGAATTATAAATATAACGCGTGAATTGTGCAATTTCTATTCGGTAATGTCATCTTAAATCTTTCAACGGTGGTTCAAAATATTGTTTTTGATTGCAAATTGAAAATATTACGAGAGAACTGTGTAATTTTAATTTGTTACCATCCGATACGTGTATTCTTCAACGATATCTTCGATATTGTTAGGAAATTTGACATAAAACAAATGATGGGGGCAGTCAAGCGATATTTTAATTTGTTACTATCATCTTAAAATTTGCAATGGGCGATCTCAATTATTTTCCGATTTCTAATCAAAAATAGAACGCGAGGTTCGTTCAATTTTGTTTGACTAATTTAACTTTTAACTCTAACAGCGTTTTCAAAGTTTCGTCCGATTACGAATCCTCAAATATTTTTTGAAGAACCATGGAACCACGCTCTTGATTACACAACAGTTTTATATATAAAATAAAATCAATATAAATATAAGGAAATATATAAAACGGAATTATAATCGAGCGAATGGTAATAATAATCAAAATCGATTTCAATATCAGTTATCCGGCACGGTATAAATAAAAAACAGATTAGTGTTAGCATTGGTATTAGAGAAGATTGATATCAAAATCCACATGCGTGTGCGTGTTACTAGCGTCAGGTATATTACGCCTTCCACGTTGACGCGTATTCATCCCGGGAGAATTAAAAGAAGTCCATTAAAGTGCGTTTCAACGAGTGCTCACAATTCAGCTTAAAACAATGCACGCCGCGACGAACATAGAACATTTCCCCGACTGTTTTCTTCGCGCTGTTTGTTTGGCTTCCTCCGCCGTGTACAAAGTTTCGCGAAGCAAAGCGCTCATCTTACGTCGGACAATGCACATTGCGACTCCGATGCAGCCAGATGCAACAAACTCTATAGACCGTAGTAATGGTCGCGATGGAATAACTTACAAGCCGAGTGAAACGTAGGCGAACATGCAGCTTCTATAGAACTCCCGTCAATTGTAAGTCTTTCCATTCCTGCTTTATTTCACCGAATAATTCGGAAAAGTTAATTCCTCGTAAACCGATTCACTCATTTCTAACGGGGTTCGGTTCGCCGTTCTATCGATCGGTATTCGAGAGCCTGAGAACCAAGGGGGGATTTCGTTGTTACTAATGGAATGTTCGAAATTGAATTCCCTGTCGAAGCATGAGAAAAAATGGGAATTGAAAATTCTCATTTACCAAATCATTCGCATATTATAAAGGGAATGTATCCTCGGTATTATAAATGTTGTTTCCTTTCCCCATTTCCAAATTCCTGTATTTTATTTGTTTTACTTAGAAAAGGTGTGGAAACAGTGTAGAAAACGCAAAAGTAATTTTTATTATTTTGGGGTAGGTCGATTTAGTATCGATAACGCTACAAAAGAATCTGCGAGCGTACACGTGGGGACTATATTAATTGCTCAATGAACGCATTGGTTTCTAAACTCGTTGATCATACTGTGTCATGGTCCGGCGCATTTTTTAACAGTTTGCGAATTTAAATCAGACCACGCGTATTGTGTAACTCGTTACACAGGAATATAAAATTAACCATTGGACCATGTGATTGAATTGTTCGTTAATACAGATTTTCTTTTTTAATACATTTTGCCAACGAAGGTTTGCGGCGGTCAGATTGGTAATAACTAAAATAACTTTAAAATAATTTTGATGTAACAATATTTAAAACCAAATTGACTTGATCTCTCTGTTCAATTTAACGCTACGCGCAATTAATTACAGACGATTGTGTGTCTCTGATCTACGGAATAATTACGAAAGAACGGTTTGTTTGTAACCGTGAAAGCAATTTCTGGGCTAATTAAACACTCGTACCTCTGCAGTATCGCGTTGAATGAAAAAAAAATTACGAGGAAACATGAATCGATAAGTAAAAGCGGAACTCGCTAGAAGTACAAAGAGAAGGGATTTCGCATCGAAACGGTATCGTGTTTCGAGCGAAATGTTCGTTAAATGCAAGCCTGCAGTCGAAACGTTAAACTGTGAGACACACATTCAGTACTTCAATTGCTGATAATACGCTCGACATACGATTTTGATATATTAACAAACATTTGTGTTGTACGCGTTCTCATTCGCGTAGCACCCACATGCGTACAAAGATCTAAAAAACCAAACGAGCCTTTGGGAAAACTGATTTCAATAAATTGAAAGCTTTTGCGCGTTTTTTTGCTTTGATTTAAACAGAGTTTCGCATAAATGACAGAAACGAGCAGAAAAAGAAAGTAAAATAATTTATCGAACTGCCGTTGCGGTTTCAATAAAAACTCGCGTTTCAATTAAAATTCAACACTGACGTCGCCACCTCTGCAGCCAGTCGCGAATGCGTATCAACACGTGCGCTACCAGCGTCGCACATATGCGACGTCTCATTTATGTATCTGAGCTCAGCGTCGGAAATGTGCGACGTGTTTAATCTATCAGTTTATGGCAATGTGTGTGTTGCACTAATTTATCGACGAAAGAATTATAATGGGCTATAAAACAACAAAATAGATGCAGGATGTCTGTAGTCTGGCGATAATTACAATTTGTTTATTTTCAATCTTATAAATATATTGTTGTAGAACCCATTGTCAATGGGCGTTACATTATAAGAATAATTTCCTTGAGCTGTGGAACAAGACTTTCTTCTCAGATTCTGGTAGCGAACGTGTTTAGGGAAGCTAAAGGAAAAGTATCTCACAAGATAGTGGCGTCCGTTCCCTAAAAATTCCTAATTAACGTCCTTTGACGAATCTTAAAACACAACTGAGACCGCCAAATTACGAAGGCCGAACTTTAAGGATTCCCCCGTTGCTCTAATTAGAAATTCGTTCGTTCGAACGCACTCCCGCCGCGGCTTTTGCTCCGCGGTCTGACCAACGTGTCGCTTTCATCCGTGACTACCCATTCTCGAGTTCCTTGAAAAATAAAACAAGTTTCACCGGAGAGTTCTTTAACTCTCTTCTCGTCGTGTGCATCCACTTCTGTCTACTTCATTCATATTTGAGTTCAATAATTATTTCATCTTCGCTCGTGCGTTGCTGATAAAGTAGAGAATTTATTTTCGAAGTACCTTAATTAACATTTTTATGTTTAAAGCAAAGAAAATTGTCAGTATATATATATATATATATATATATATATATATATATATATATATATATATATATATATAAATATCATGATATTTGCTGTTGCGTGTACTATTGGTACCCGTTTTTCGAGATCGTTCCAACGCTGTGATAAATATACGAATAGCTTAGTAGTACTAAAACTACCAACCAGCCGCTTTGACTGCTTTTAAATTTGTATTTAAATTTACCATTTTTAAATATGAAAACATTTATTTCTAAATAGTATAAATATGTATAATATTGTGTATATTTTTCAACCACATAAAAATGACAAAAAATGTGAATACAAATTTTTCCCTCGCATAACGTATTTTACAAATAAGCAGTCATTTGGACTGGTCTGGTAGAATTATTAGGTGCAGATTAAATGTCGGTAGCACTACGATGGAAAACATAATAATCAATATTTGACATGCATCACGCGCAGTTGTAGATACGCGAATACGAGCTTCCGCGGCGTAATATTCTTTGCGTTCGTGGAACAGTATTTCAATCAGATCCTTATTACGTCTCATTCTCAGACTTGAAAGGATCCGGTGCAATGTAATCTTGCTCTCCTTTCTCGTTCACCCTTATTCTCTTTTTTTCTCATTACAGCACATCATATAACTCCGTTATATTTACACCTGCGTCGTTTGCATTACCCGGTTAATGGGAAAATCTGTATATATATATTGTATATACATTGTATATGCATATCACACCATTAATGTTTCTTTCTCTCGCCACCCGCGGTTATTTCATTATTAGTAACGCGAAGTCCAAATATATATTACCAAATATTACGTTGATATTTTAGTTTCGACATCGATCCTCTTCGTGTCTCGTTCCAGTATTTGGAACTGTGAAAATTCAAATACATAAATCTGTCACAAAAATGTTTAGAGGATCTTCAGGTAGCCCCGTGCACGCAAATTACTAAGCAATTAAGGCAAAAAAAAATGAAAAACTTATCGTGTCAAAGCAAACCCAACACGTGTACAAACAAATACAATTTGATAATGGCCTGAGTGGCCGAGTGAAATACAAGTTACAGTGAATTTTGTTTCCGGCCGCGAACTTCTCGCGACGCCTATCAAAATTCAAAGACAGTTATCGCATTCAAAACGTAAATTTTCGGACTCGGATTATCGATCATATTATCGCCCATTACTTGTACTTTTACGCATAATAATTATTATTATTTGATCCCGTTCATACTTTAAATACTATTCGTGAAAATATGGTCGAGCATGGTCGAGAAGAATTCTCGGGCTAGAATTACCAATGACGATATTCGAATTACCGTTACAATATTACCGCGCTCGTAGATACATTCTTCGCTAAACCGTCAGCCGCGAAATACATGAAAACGGATTCAAATAGAATAAACGATGAGAAACAAAAAAAAGTATTCAAACCTTCCCGAATCGAGATCGCGAGCAATATGGGAAATGTATCGTTTGTTGGGAAACTTTTGAAGAAAACTGGATTCAATGACAAAATTATTTACTTAACATTCAAGTGATAAATAGTTATTACTATCGCGACATTTGCGAGGTCAAAGACCACTTTGGCCATCGAAGCCGTCCGAGGCTACTCGCCACTTTTTTCCAGAGCCAAAAATGAGAGGCTTACATTTTTATTTAAACAATCGATAGAAATTTCTATCGATATATTATAATTGTTCAAGAAGCCCCACAGTTGATTAAAAAAGTGAAAATATAGGTGTAAATCTAGCATTTATAGATTTTTTGTATACTTTATTTAAATGCCCAGAGCTACCCGAACTCCCCCTATAAATATATCATTCCAAATTTCGAAAAAAATTGAAGTCTTTAAATAATATTTAATAACTTGATATTAATAACACTGGAACTACCAACAATTAATGTATAGCTATTTCTATCACATAAGTAAATGACTGATTATTTCGAAAAAACGGTATTCAAGAAAGAAAACCTTTATCAATATTTATTTAATTTTTATATCTTTAACAAATGTATACGCATTTATTGCAACTTAGAAATACACTTTTTTCATATTTAAAAATGGTGAATACAAATGAAAATTTAAAACCAGTCAAAACGACTGGTTTCGTAGTTCTCAAAGGAGTTAATAAAGCCATGAGTATCAAGCAAAAAAGATTGATCGTGTCGGCGTACCGTGATTAATGAATCATTACTCGAATATCATGGTACACCGGCTAAAACGTAATATCGTTATCCCAATACAGTGGTTCTCAACCCTGTCGTCGGTCCACAGATATTTTCACCCGGTCCCCGAGGAAGAAATAAAAATAGTAAATTGAGATAACTGAAAAGTTTTCATTACATAATATTAGATTTAAAAACTAATCCTAAAATACGTAAAAAAAAGCTATCACGAGTAATGTTTTTATTTTTGCCTCTACAGTTCGCGAAATATTTATCTCATCTTTGCCGGCACGCAGGTGCAAGAACGTTAATGAGCATCGGCTTAAGTGAAATCCATGTCATTTTCAGAACGGAACTCAAAGATCCACCGTGAAAATTAGTCCCCAAAATGCCAATAAACGTCTGTATTATAAACAGGAGGAGGTAGACAAGGATTGTCGGGAAAGACGTCGGTGCGCTACTCAATTTACGCGAAGATAATCAAGAAGGTCGCGGGTTGCGAAAGCTTTCCGCTGGTCGTTGTATCGAAAATCCAAGTAATTATAGGTGCATCCGCACCGGTTTCTCGAAACCGGGGTGCTCCTCTCGGACGAAAGCACTCCAAGTTTCTGTGGTAGCTTTGGAAGCGTGATTCCAAGTTCCGGTTACGTGGCTTTAATGAGTTCACCGGCGAGGCGTGTATAATGCAACGCGCGAAACGAAGCCGCAGCCTTTGTCATCGCGATTGGATTGGATTCCGTTCAATTGCTCGCCGTGCATCTTCGTCGTTTCTTCGTCGATGTAGAAATATCATTCCCACGTGCGGAACAATGCGTCATCCGAGGACATTCGTGCGATTTGCGTAGCGACGGATAGACGCAGTACAGAATCTTGAAAAAAATAAAACAGTCAATCGAGTTCTCGATATTAACAAATTTTTGCCCATTTAGTGATATTAGGATTTGACCCGATAATTTAACAGAAATAACAAAAAATATAATAAATTCAGCTTTATGTTTCTGGGGAGAAAGGAAGATTGGTTCTTCTTTCTTGCGACGGAAAGCCCCCATTTGCGCTTCTTTTCATGACAGAGAAATAAGACCCTGTTGGTGCGTAGCTTCCCTGTATTTATTTTCATTTTTGCAAGAATTTTTGGAAAATTGGAATGTGAACGGAGAAGACGTGGGCAGAAGCGACAGAGTCAACGGGAAAGAAAGATGAAAGGAGTAAGAAAATCCGATGAGGAGGAGTCCGAATGAAAAGCGGAATGTATTCGGTTACGCGATGAATTGGATAAGATACCAAACACGCGGAATGTCGTCGTCGATGCCAAGCGGCGCCGGCGGCGACGTTATGCCGTCTCATAAAGTCGAGATTTCTTTTGCATCGTCGACGAACAGTGATTTGATTCAAAACACGGATAACGAACACGAACGGTCGCGTACCGTTGGGTAATTTCGATGTAGGTAAATCGGAATGAGTAAACGTTATACAGGGTGTCCCGTAAATGGTGGCAGTCCGTCAACTCGTTGGGTGCCGTATGGATCACCGGTGGCTTTTCATTTCTTTGGTTCTGAGGTCTTCGCACGTTTCGCGTTAGAACTCAACGCTGAAATGCGCAAAATAAAAAAAGTAAATCGCGCCTGACTAAAGAAATGTATCGGGGGGTCTCGAAGTTCACCGGCAATCCCCGGTAAAATATATCGATAAAACGTCGTTATACGGTTCAACGTAACTACAGTGGACTCCCATATAACGCATTAATACGTTACGTGTTGTATGAATTCGCGTTATAAGAAATCATGCAGTTCGAGTATTTTTTTCGTATAACGCGTATAATCCAAAGTAACGCGTTTGGGATGACTATTGCTGTGCTAACTTTTATTTTGTACGTTTTATCGATGTATGTACGCAATTTTTGTTATTTCATCGAATAAAATTCAATCCCTGCATTTTATTATTTGGCGCGTTGTATCTCTTTCGCGTTGTAGGTCCTACAGCGTTATTAGGACTCTACTGTATTATGGATAAATTGCATCGTAATATGTGACACGTGACCTCGGCGCGGCACCCAACGCGTTAACGATGCGATACTTGACAACTACCGGTGCTACCGGGCACCGCGTTCTTCCTTGACCGTCCCTCGTTTTGATGATGATCGTCCAATGACCGTTCAATATTTTTGATAACGAAAAATCTACTTGAAATCACCTCAGATATCGCACCTTTAGCGAACTACCCCCATTTGTGGGTCACCCTGTACTGCTTCTACTATACATTCCTATGTCCCTCTCATAAATGTATTTCTCTCTCGCTTCTTTCACCTTTCGACACCCTCCCCCCTTTTTCCTCACGCAAGTGCCCGAAACGATTACACTCGAACGCAGAAGCAGAGGGTTAATAGTGTGTGTGTGTGTGTGTGCTTTTAATTAGAATCCTGAATTATCTGCGCGGCTGGCAACAGGACGCTACTGGCAGGACGAAAAGGTCATTAAACCTTGCGGTAGAATGATCTTTCCAGTTCCCATTTTCGGGATTTCGCTTCGACTAAGTTTGGGGCGAAGGCTGATACCCATACTTTGTCCCGGGTGAATATTTATTCTTGCGGTAAAACATTGAAGGTGGAAGTAATAGTTTAATCGCGTTCCTTAGATCAGATCCCGAAATAGATCAGGAGCGCGAAATAAGTTGGGATGTCTATCAATTGCCGATAAACGTTACAAAAGTGGGAAGTTGTATCGGATTATGAGTATGAAGTAGCCACAGGTTGTACCGGGGAGTGCGCATCGGAACTGGAATTTCACCAAATTCGGGGAAATTGACTCCGAAGCAATCCGCAGAGAGAAAGATTTTTCCTTCTTCACCGTAACCACCGAGAAAGTTTTTACTTAATTTTCAAATGCACCTTAGATTCTGTGTTTCTGATAAGTTTCGTGTATTTCAATTCCGTGTTTTCAATAAACCCACGATTAATATACTCTTAATCGGATCGGATTGAAAGAACTTCTCGAGTACAAGGAACTGGAGGCACTTGCTCTTGAGACCGTTGAAATTAGTTTTGCGACGTACTAGTTTCGATCTCTCGTACAGATACACCCTCCACCTCGATACTCGGGAACGATATTACAGCACCCATGGATGTTATCGTAGCGTTAATTAAACCTAATGACCGACGGCCCGGTAAGCCGAGAAAATTGGCACTATCTTTTCCATTCGGATCCCTGATATCGTTCTCGAAGTTCAATCTAGGACTTTTAGTCGTTCTACTCCCAAGGTAAGAAAATATTGACCAAGTTCGCGCCAAGAGAAACAGTGCTTCTCCCGCATAATCTCTCGCGGACGATTAGATAGCCGGATTGCATAATTGATTTTCTCTCTAACGACTTTTAATAGGATCAAACCCCTATCGTGTTCGCCGACTTATCAGTCACGTTAGACAAGTATTATAATTGCATTTTTACTTAACGCGTAAAGTCGTAAATTCTTTTCTTGTCAATTAAAAGGACTGCGGTGGTACGAAACCAAATTGAAGCGCGCATTTGTCGGTAATGCGAGATATGTGTGTGCTTTTAATTAGAATTATAAAACATGATTTAATATTAATAATACGTTGCTAAATTAAAATCGGTGATTTAACTTGCAGCGTAAATACATTTAACACGTTCCATTTAAATTGAATACGAAATATATCTCTGCTGCTTTGCATGGGCACCAACAAAAATTATAAAAGAAATCTCATTTGCTTCTAAATCATTTTTCTCTCTTATCGTTAAGAGGAAACGATATATTTTTTATTCTCAACCTAGATACAACAGGGCCTACGTAGATCCCGCGACATACGATCAAAGATCGTCGTAATGGTATACATTCGTAAAGCGAACAATTCGTATGAAAGCCACGTGCACGACGTTGTAGTTAGGCATCGTAAATTTGATTGCCGAGTATAGTAGAGGTTCTACCAGCGGTGCGAGTCTTGTTAAACTCGACGTACGAGTTATCGATTTCGTACGTGTCGCATCGTTTTCGATACGTTTCGAATTAAATGAACCGATACTAACCAAGGTACTCATAGTGGAGACTTTTGCTAATCCCGCGAAACCTTCCGGTGATTCGTCTTTTACGAAATCACGAAGACGAAGCAATAAAAAGTGAGACGGTCGTAACGCGAGTCTCGATTACGATTAACTCATTTGTATCCGCAAGCGAAATAATGCGTGTCACGACCGTATTCTAAAGTTACCTAAGTTCATTCTAACAATAAGTTTATTTACCGTACACACGCGTAATAATATCTTTTGTTTTTATCATTACGCGTAATCTTTAAGTAAAATCGAAAGAAACTTTCGATGCGCGATGACACGGGCCGACTGTATGTTCAGCGTCTATTTTACGAAGTTGATCGCGTATTTGGAGTTATGCTGCAAATGGGTTAACCACCGTCGGGACCGAAATATATTTTCCGGGATACTTTCTTTCCCCGCACCGTTTCAGCCGGATCGATGAAGATGCAATTATCGAGCAGCTGTCGTAGCGTCAATGTCCACCGCGGTAACTGATGCAGTAACGAAAACTTTGAAGCCCTTCGGGCGGAATTCCTGTATCCCGAAACCCGTGATCGTCGGCAAACTTTACGATGGCGCGGTGATACGCGCGATTCTACAAATTTCCATGAAGAATACTAATGCTTTAACTTTATTAAGTAGCCGCAAATTCTGCGAACCACGTTCGCGGCATTAAACCGTTACGCAGTTACATAAACGTCACCTTCGCGCGAAATGGGCGTTAGTTCGTGCTGAGCGCGCTCGAAAACGGACAATGGTAATCTTCCCCCCCCCCCCCCCCATCTGATCTTTATTTGGCAATGTCTTCGCGATTTTAACGCCCCGTTCGCAGCTACGATTATCGCGGTGAATTAACTCGACCAGATTAAACTTAATGCTCGACAAATAATTCGATGTTCGTATGTATTAGTATAGTAGCTTATCCGGGATATTAACCCCTGTTAATAATATGTGTCGCTTTGACCTCGGCTCTAATGAAGCTACGTGTAATTAAGACACAGGCTGGTGTTGCATCGCAGATTGGACTATCGATAACCAATCCAACGTTAGTAACGGGACTATACTAATATGCCGCTAGCACGATCTAATCTCGATCAGAGGCATCCGACATCTCTCAAATTTCGAAACATAGATTTATCCCTTGTCGCTTCTGAAATATCGCGTAAATAGCAATATTGAGGAAACGTGGTATATCCGTAGCAATAAATGTGCGCCCGATTGTTAATAATTTAGCGACACTAGTACTCGATAAGTATCCGCTTCACGTTAATACAATAAAAGCTGTTCACTATATTTCTTTAAACGTTTAACACTATTCCCACCGACACTTCATGTATACCTATTCTTACCGTGTGCGATCAAATGACCAATGTTTAGAAGAACTTATGTTTCTTTATATAGAATGAGGATAATAGCCAATTTGATAGTGAAAAAATGTAATTTCTTTTATTTCGAAATAGATCACGTATATTTTAACATTTAACCGGCTAACGTTTAAATTAAATGGCGGTGCAATAACGTTGTACATAGGAAATTCTAGACGAAATTTAAGAAACGATCATTTGATCGGGCGTGGTAGGAATAGTGCTAAAGGATTTTAAACGTCGGTACACCGTTCCATTTTCGTTCTTATTTGTTAAACACGATCCTCGAGAAACTTAATATTAACACTAACTAGCGGAATATCCACAATCGCTTTAGCGAGTGTACCAAAGAACTTCCAAGCCCTTGGGGTAAAAGTTATACGTTGTTGAATAATGGTTGTCGAAGATTGATAAACTTCTTAACGCGCTCGACTTCCTTTTCTAAGCACAACGGCAACTAAGTACATTAATGTATTTAATAGTACTCAAAGTTCGATATTGTTGTAGGTTTTGATAAAATATCGGCGCAACTTTTTACAAGAGAGCATAGTCAAAACGATTGATTTAGCTCAATTGAATTTTATAAAGTTGCAAGAAAGGGAACTGGAGTTTTTATTTCAAACGCAAAAGCATACTCGTCGATGCGTTCACTGTACTCGGAGTTTTACTATTCTATAGTATTGAAGTTTTATTATTCTATAGTATTTATGAAGGTATGGAAAATTTGTCGGGACAAAGGTACACTATTCTAAATGGCAAACGTTAAGATGGATAATGTTTTCCACGAGCTCTCCTCCTGGAAATTTTTTACACCGGATCTTGTCCGGGAAATCTTTAAAAATGTAATATCATTGCATTGATAAAAGCTATCACCACCTACCTGCAACAAAAAAAACTAGATAACCGCCTCTGCACGGCGATAGGTAGCGCGCTAGTCTCCGATGCACGGTTGCAAAGTTACAGATTTTTGAAACTCCAACATTCGTTTTGTTACCCCCCCATATGTATTATACTACTTTATAGCGAACTTACGACTTAAGAACTACGAGAGCGGGATTGGTACATTACACCAGAGTCATTTATTTTAAGATTAATTTTACTCCGCCAAGGGTATCAATGAAATTGTTGGATACCCAGTCCAACCCTCATCTTGTTTTGGAGCGCCGTATCTGTTCTATCTTCTTAAGCAAAACAATTATTTTGTACGCGTAAAACCATTTGACCGCCCTTCTAATTCACTTCTGACGCATCCCCGCTGAGTCACTTATTTTCCAATGTCCAGCCTGTCATGATTTGAACAGAACTTTACTACTACATTTCTTCCATTCCGCTTTTCCAAAAACTTAGCTTTCCTACTTTCGTCAGAACAAAACGTTATACGGAAGAATTCCGAACACCAGTCTGCACAGTTTTTCTACGATCTCACATGAGTACGGTATTTCGAATTCTTAGAGTTCGGTCACAAGTCTTTACCGTCTTTGACGTCAATTATCGGTCATTTTGTCTATCGATCCATGTAAATACGTTGTATCCGCGCGTATCGATAGGAATAATTAGTCGAGGGTACAGTAACTTAAATAAAAATTATTTTTTTTTTTTATTACTAACCCCGCGCATTACGATTCTCCAACCCGGAATACAACATAATGTCGCAACCCGAAGGCCCGTATCGATAACTGCATTAGCGCGATAGTCGGCTCTTCGTTAATTTTGGAGGAAAGAAAGAGCTTTTAATTACCGAACCAATCAAACGTGCGCCATAAATTCCCGGCGGGATACAAACTAAGGGTATAAATCAGCTAATAAAACGTCGCGCGTGTCCATACCGTGGGATACGGTTATCGGCACTAAAATAACACGTCCGCCGTCGTAAAGCAACCGTACGTACGGGCGCACACGTAGGGGTACGGATTTGTGTGAACGTACGCGCGCTCGCAGGGCGCACGATGCTTGCAGTCCGCTCGCGACACTCGGCGAATCAATTTCCCAAAATTTCGTAGTTTGGTATTCGTCTAATCGGGAATAGATCGTCCGTATACCGGGCGGACTGTCTGAAACACGGATTTACCGGGATTAATCCGAACTAAATTACGTCGAGTTAAGATCGGTGCAAAACTAGACTGAATTAAAGCTGCAACTGAACTAGAGTTTAACCAACTCGGAGCTGCGCTAAGGACGTAGTTATACCTACGTTATTGACAAGATAGGAGGTGCGTTAATTGAGTTTCGTACCTTTGCTTAAGAGTAAAAAGGTTGGATGTTAGAAATGATTGTTCGACTGGAGGGTCCAAGGTAGAAGCTAGTTTATTATTGAACGTTCACTTTTCGAAGTAAGTCGTTCGATTTGCGACGGTCGAGTCTCGACGTAGTGATCTTCCGTAGACACGTGGGGGTTGCTTTTTTTATAAATCGATTTTCGACGGTTGAAATATTGATTTAGGATTTGATTGATTTTATACGCTTATAGAAGAGTCGAAAATAGGGGTTGAGCCAGTTCCGTAAATAATGATTGGAATAGTTGAGTTTTATAAAATATTCGACGAAATTGAGCTACGTGTAATGCAGGAGAAATTAGGAGATCTGAAAATACTTTATAACTGCGTCGATTATTCGGAATTCATAGGTTATGTATTCTAAATAACAGAAATCGATGTGGATCAGAAGCGATATATCTATAAAAATTCTAATAACATTATTTTGGTTCTCGTGATCGTTTCATCAAGCGACGCCGATATCAGAACTATTTTCAACCACTGATTCATTTAAAAAATATTTGTGTGCTACGGTAGAGTGATGACTCGCCAATGAAAGTTAAACGATGATTAACACACAAAACTGAAAATATTTAATTATACGGTCTATTCAATTCTGTGAACTATAGTAAGTGAACGAAGTTTAATTACCGAATCCCTTCAATGTTGTACATTAATTAGTTCTGAGTTGAATCCCGTCAAGGGCTCGATGAATTTTCGATGGTCAGCTAGTTAAGTTTTGCGAAATTCAATGCGGAATTAATTTAGGAAAGAACGAGCGACGAATAAATTCACTCACTCGTTATTGATACCCCCGAATCCCCAACAATGGACGAAATCTGATTGTTCACGGTCCAAGAAAGCGATAGAACGTATGAAAGCATGCGTTCTATCGTATGGATGCTTCATTGTACTGCTGCGGTTTTCTGCATCAGTGTATCAATTACCAAAGTGGCCCCAATCGATCTAATCAGAATGAAATTGAGTCTACAGCGTGTCCGTGTATTGACGGTGGATCGGTTACCGATACACCAATTTCTGACGGAACAATCGTCAAAGCAATAGCATGGTAATATGCCCGGCACTAGTGCCATCGGTATAATGTCCACGCGCACCGTAAGCTAATAGTAGAGCAATTAAACTGGTATCTTTTGCCTAATTCGAGCCATTAATTTATAAAGCGGCAACGCTCGTCGTTTGCCCGAAAGATTAATCCATGAATGGTACCTAGAGAAAGTTTGAAATATCTCGCAATGTACCCGGTTCGCTCTATCTTTTTTTTTTGTTCCTCATTTATCACGGTTGCTTGCGTCAGTTTTAAATTTTGCGATCTGTCTACATACGTACGTAGATTGCCTTCACAAACGTCCCTCTGCACGATATTAACTGCCTGTGTAACAAATAAGTGCACGTGTGTTTGAAATGCGGCATGAAAAGTAGCATTTTGAGAGTGTGTATTTTCCACCCCCGCACGATTGCGCGCGAAGCGAATGAAAAGAGAAAGATCGAGAAGATGGTACAGCGATCTCGACGAGAGCGAAATTAATGGTAAATGTTCGATCGGGTAGAAAGTAGGAGACGCGCGTGATTCCAAAGTGATTAAAGTTTCATGGTCGAACGATCTTCGGCTGAAGTCGAACGTCGATTTTCCACGGCTATCCGATAATTAATAGACACGGTGCAAATTAGTCGAAAGAAAACGCGACGGATCGTCGGCCGGATTCATCGAGCGCCAAATTCGAAGATTTTCTTCAACTATTATTTGCCCAGACGTGACGTAAATCAAGAGGAAATAAAGTTTCAAATATTGGTATACAACGGTCGCGAAACGATGTACATATAAATGGGCTTCGTTCGATGTTTAATATGTATAGCGCAAACGTGGTTACAGGAACAAATATTTGAGAATACGTGTCAAATACTGACATTATCTGGTCGAGCGTGTAAATCGCGAGGTGGGCTGATAGCAATCGCGCTTTAAATGTTTGCGTAACATTTGCTGCTACGATAATTTAATACACACTGCCGGCGGGACGTACACACGCGTTATTACAGTTTCGGCAACGAAGTCAGTCAGGGACTTTTCAACGCGCAGAAAGTAACCGCGTTTAAAGCGTAAGTTGTATTTTATTTTACGCGAGCGAAGAACTCGTTTGGGATACTGTACTTTATAATTACGTATGGGGCCAAAACTTCGTTCTCCGCGAATTTGTATCGCATCGAGATTTGGAGCAAGATTCAAGGTGCCTATGAAACTTTGGTATTCTCAATGCTGTGTTTGTGGGTGTTAACGTTTGAATTTATATCGCATTAAACTTTGAAGTCTAATTCGAGATGACGGTGAATATTCAGATCGTGACACGGAATTTCATTATTCGCAATGCTCCGTTTGGATTCTTAACGTTTGAATTTAGGTATATCGCATTGAAATTCGTACTAGATGTCAAGATGACGATTAAATTTCATTATTCTTCATACTGTGTTTTTGTGGTATTAACGTTTAAATTTATATTGCGTTAAAGTGCAAACTCAAATTCAAGATATCGGTGAATATTCAAATCGTCACAAGAAATTTTATTATTCACAATGCTGCGTTTGCGCTCTTAACGTTTGAATTTGTATGGTGTTGAATTTCAGAACAAGATTCAAGATACAGGTCGTCGTGACACCATCGCGAATCGTTTAGACTAATTGCAAGGCAAAAGCATACTTGTACATACGCCTGTAGGCGTGTACCCAAATTGGGAAAATTCAGAGAAACTAAAAGTGAAATCGCGGCGCGCTTCGGCACACCGCCGGCTAATTGTAAGCATTTCAAAGTTGCTAATTGGAAAACTAAAAACACGGGGATATTATCTCATAATCAGCGACGAGAGATAAGAGACCGGTGTAAATTGCGATGTACGTAAATAACGTGCAACTGAAACTCGATTAGACTCCCCGGTAGAAATTATACGCGATATTTCTTTTCCACTCCAAGTCGAATAAAGGTGAATCGAGTTGATCAGCTTTAGCGTCCGTGAAACTTTTGGAGTCGATATATAAATTTTCCCGATTTAACCGATAAGGCGATAATTATGGCGCGTAACGATAAAGCTTAATTAAAGAAGATAGAAAGATAACGAGAAAATTCCGATAGTGAATATTATTCCTGAACAATATTAGTCCTGAACAATATTAAAATTAGAGGATGAAATTTTCGAGATAAAATGTTTGTAATAAATTTAATTGCCTGTTCGCTATTACGTTACTCGTATACCCACAGTTACTTGGTAAACCGAAACTTTGTCGTAATTACAGCAATTGCCATGATAAAGGGTTTTAGAATCTTGCCGAAGGCGCATTATTCGGAGATAATATAGAAAAGCGTTGGAAAAGTGGAGTGCATTTAACTAAATCGGATTTGGCAAAGTGAATTATGCAAGAAACGGAAGTCCTTTCGGTATTGAATTTCCATTAAACGGCGAAATCCCGGAAATGAAGTAATATGTGCGTTTCGCAAAGTCTCGAGAGCGCTTTAAGATTTACAAAGCGTTCAATTTGCTGATTCTGTGGAAGTTTGATCGCGTCAGCGGAACTGTATCGCGAGACAGTTCCCCTCGTTTACGTGATTCAGTGCGTTTGAACGGTTCACTTAAAAAGCCGCAAACAAGTACGTGGTTTTCGCGACGACATCGGCGGAGAGGAACAAATAATCGCCGTCGTTCTCGTGAGTCCCTCTTTAGACATTTTAACTATCTTAACTAACCACTCGTCTTTTATAAGAAGCCGAAGCAATCAGAATTAAAACTCGTAATCTTTTCGGTGTTGAACATGATTTTACTATTCGTCTATCTTCAACTTAGCCAGTTCCACAGTCATCATGATCGTTAACATATTATTGTCTATTTTTTTTGTCGATATATATTTTATTTATCGACATTTTATTGTGCGAATGTTCGCAATGGATTTTATTGTGAAAGGTGGATAATGCTGTGTTTGATTGGAATTTCACACACCGAAATGATTATTACTAGTATGCACTACAATAAGGCACGAACGACTGAGTTTACGTTAATTAATTAAGAACCGGTTATTGACTACACGAAACACACTTCGGCCGCGGCGAACTATAATTTATGAGGAAATTGTAATCACTGTGACCTGCGGAACAAATTATTGGACATTCTATTCAACCGCGAAATCTGGTAATTGGAAGGACAAGCACAGCAAGATACTATAAGATTCTACTTTTACTGTCGAAGGGGGAAATCGAACTGAGCTATTCAAGGCCAGAAAACTAACTGAACTCTCCCTGCGTTTCTTTCTTCGTTGTTTTCTTCTATCTCGCCGTTTATAGCCTATTGGTCGAAAAAGAAATATAACTCGCCTATCGCTACATTTGCGCCTCAATATTTCCCTCAAGATTTCCGATCCGACCCGTGATGTACTTTAGGAGTGAAATTTATTGCTGCGCTAAATCTTAATTTTTTCGTACGGCCTTCGTTGGAGAAATTTGTATGTGTCCGTTAAAAAAGGGAAACTACTTTACAAATTAACCGTAACCGACCGATTACCTCTTCGATAAATTTATGTTTCCTCTAGTTTTCTTTGCAATTCCTAACAGTCTTGTCTCGGGTGAAGTACAAGTAAGCGAGACTGGACCTTGTATCTTTCCTGCAAAGAGCGGACGGGGATTTTTGAGGTGGTGAAACTTTTATTTCATTTTTGTTTTAAGTAAAAAAAATTTAATAAATTACATTTTATTAAAATTTTTTATGTAAAAAATTGTTTGAGTAAAAATGTTGTTAAGTAAAAAATTAATTAAAAAAAACGTGCAATAGCCGTCGAAAAAGCCGCGCCGAGATGAGTAATTTGAGTACGATTTATATTTACTCTCTGCATCTCTTTACAATCGTACAAACCTTCCGTTTCAAAACGCACTCTGCTTCATTAAAATATCTTTAAAAAAATACTCAAAGCACCGACTTTCATTATAAGGGGAGACCGTCGCGTCGTGTGTACGCAACGCGCTGATAAAACGTTTGCACCGGGAAAAATGTGAACGGAAGGACCGCGTTTCGCGCGACAAAAGATTTCCAATACGATCTATCGGTCTGAAAATAATCTATCGCCCGGAAAGCGAGTATTTGGATCGTTCGAAGTTAGGGGAATCATTTCATTTCGCGCAAATGCACGCGTGAAATTTTCGACGAAGTTTGATCTCACTGCAGTACAATGCATACCGATTACGCCACGTAGTTCGTGTACTCCTCTTGCATGAGTGACAAAGCTCCTCGAGCAGCGCGCCGCTGTGTTATACCCACACGAACTTCGAATTTCCATTCCTATTGGCATTCAGCTCGAGTACCGTACTTTCTTGAAAAATACCCCTCCGCAGGCTGGGTTAGGTCTGAAAAGCCGTCGAGCGTATACTGTAACAATATCTCCTTTCGAGTTCCGTGATCCGTAGCGTGGCACAAGACGAACGACATATCGGGAGTTAACAGCGAATCTTGATCATCCCGTTTTCTTGGCGTTTGTTAATCTTTATAGCAACCAAGTCTATTTTTGAAACGTAGTCTAAGCGGAGTCATCGATATCCCCTCCACCGAAAATTCGTTAAAACAATTTGTAATGTATACTTTCGGGGAATGTAATATTCTACAGAATTGTGTTATATTTTATTTACTCAAGTTCGCAACATTTATTTATACGGACTCAATAAATACCATCTTCTAATGTTTAGTTTCTTAACAAAATACGTACTTATGTTACATTTGCGGTCTTAATCGATACCCCGAGGGTAGAATTTGAAAAATTGGGAAGATTGGGAAATATAATTTACGAGGTTTTTATAAAAGGAAACAAGTTTCTGGGGATCCAAAGTCCCCCGCTCGATACTCTAAAGGTTAATTAACTACCGTGAGTAATATTGAAAATTACTAGAAAAGCAAAAGGTATACGTAGTGGCTCATTTTATTCTTTAGATCAATATATCTCCGGAACTTTCTTTGCTTTTTCTTAAATTTAGGCTGTGAGAGACGTGAGAGATTACGAAGAGGAGGTGTGTAGAGAATACATAACTGAAAAAAATAGACGGAGGGTGTATCGGAAATTCCTGGGTTACATAATAGAGAAGCGTGACAAGACGAATTAATTTAACAAAGACGAGCACGGTGCTCTGATTTAACAATCCTTCGACATCGGGACGCACTTTTCTACAACTAAATTATATACAAAATTGTTCAGGAAATTTTTATCGCGCGAAATGAATCTTTGTACATTTTGCTTCGCGTATGTTTCTACCTTCGATATACATTATTCTACGTGGTAATCAATCGCTACAGCGTCCTATCGATTATTATATCCAATGAGTAACAATTTTCTCTCTGATATTTGTCGGGATAAAGTGTCTACTTATGATATGTTGGAAAAGTATTATTATCCTCAGCGTTTCTCACGTGTTTCTGCGTTTTCGCTCGCATCCGTCATTCTGGACGCATTCTTACAATTGTGCACCTGTGCGCCATCTCTTGTAATCGCTATCGTGCCACAACCATAACCGTAAAATAAATATGAATGCTGTTTCGATTATACGTTCGCTGCTTTTTCAACATTCAACCCTTACTGTGACAAAACATGAAAGTTTCGGTAGACGTTTGACTATTGTTTTAGTGTTGCGGTTACTCATCATCGTTGGCACATTTTTGTCGTGTTTTTATGATTGCGCGACTCCTCAGGTTTCAAACGCGGTTTGTTGCATTTGAATAACTGGGAAATTTAAGGAATTATAATTTTTTTATGAATGAAATGGCGCTTTTGGTTCACGTAGCGGATTAACGAACATTTATGTTACACACATACATATACCGTATTTACATTTTTTATTAATTACAACTGTAATATAGTGGCACTTTTTGGTGGAGGATTAATTTTTATTTTCGCCTACAAATAACGTAACCACAACAGTTTTTTCTCGCTTGAATATATTGTCTGTACATAAACGAGATATCTATTGCGCTCATTATCTTTGATCTCGTTGCGCGTAACTTCAAACTGAAAATCCGAATCTACATTAAATGAAATAACTGTAAATATCAGTTGGAGTATCATTAACGTTTAACCACGTTTCCGAAACTCAGTACTTTCGACCCGTTCCGTTTCGTGTCTGTAGTTCGTAAAATAATTCGCTCGATCCTAAGCTTTCTGTAAATAACGGGTCGGGGATATTCGATGTAATTTATCAGCACTTGTACATTACCTCACTTCGTTTGCATTTCACTTCATCCTCAATTCTGACAATCCGCGTTCCTCAAGTGTGTCGGCCACATTTCCACGATGACACGTGCAACTTAACTCTTAATTGAAAAATTCTCAATTAACGACCTATCGCGATAAGATAATAATTCTAATATTCAGCTGTCGGAGCAACTATCTCACGCGATTAATACTTCCCCGAAATAAAGTTTATCTGGATTAAATAAAATCCCGCGAAACTGTATATTTCAAATGGAAGTAATTACGCCTTCAATAAAATGACCGTGCAAATAAAAACCATAGCTATTCAACGCCATCAAACTTACTAAACGAAGAACATTTTGAAATTGGAAGGAATACGAATTTTAACCAGCTTCACCGGCCTTCCATTCGGGGCTGTCCATTAAAGGTTTAACATGATCTATCCTCGCGATAATTAATGTCACGTGGAGAGGTAAACGTCACGCTTGGCGAACATCATCAGTCAATTTCAATTACGACCCTTCATGCCTCGTTTCTTGTATTCATTTGTTTCTCGCGTATACACAGTGGACACGCGATCGAACAAGTTTAAGTCGCTCGGTGTAGGGGTGAAAGATCTACCCTTAACGCCCGCGATAATCCAGGGGATGATAATGTTCGACGACAACTTGGGCGATATTACTAGGGACCTTCCCACCAGTACGGTGTCGCCGATTAATTGCACGACGGTAGTCTACGCCTTTCCGGAAGAGGATCGTGTCGTTGTCGGATATATCAATGAATGGATCAATGCATATTCCTTCATATCGAGTAAGTACTTGGCTGCCCCCTCCCCGAATGATTATGCTCTTCCGCCCAACGATAAGTTTCTCCCTCGTCGACTTTACCTCTCGTCTTTACCGATACGTAAAACTGGTGTGTAGGTAACACAGGGAGTCGGTAAAGGAAGATTCCGTTCTTGTCGATCGTTGGAAAGTTAACACCACCTGACAAATTACTAGCAGTCGGGATATTACTCGTAGTCAATGGCTGATCTGTCACGGATAAGCTAGATATCGTGTGTTGCGGTTGTTGGTAATATTTTGTGTTGCAATACCGTATTAGCCCGAAAATAGTGCGCCGTACAAGGTAGTGATTAAAAATAGACGCGCGGAGACGCATATGAAGATGCATATGATACACACGTACGTCTTTACAAGTTACAAGTACCCGAATATAGTGCGTATGTGACTCATATGTCAAAGGTTACGTACTGGAGAATAAAACATCGCACTATATTCGGGCCAATATGAAACTTCACGAATGTATCGATATTTAACGTCACGCGCGCCTAGAAACGGTAAATGACATTGAACAAAACGATGAGTTTTGAGAATTGGTATCAGGGATGGAAAATGTGTTTGATTGTTAGGACTGCCAAGATGCAGGCCGTCGAAATATATTTTCTATTAGTATTGAAACGGTAAGAATGGTCACTTTGACTACTCAACCATTTGAATGATCAATGAAGTGGCGACTCGAGTAATCGATTTAAAAGTCCGCATGCATCTGATTGACCCGAATGCAATTCATTTTTTTTTGACGGTTCACGATTTAAAGGATCGAGCACTGCGTTTGCGAATGCATTTTTTCCCCTTGTAGAATATAGTCGTCTGGCATGCGTCAATCTCGAGAATTTGAGAGTCTGTTGACGATTATGATTTGTGCTGCACCATGTAACAGCGGTTATTTAAAATCTGTATTGGTAAAACGATTGACTTTTTGCTTTAATACAGAGAATCAGGAAAAGTTCTATCTCTACATCATAGTGTCGGTCACGGCCGGTATTCTCATCTTCCTGGGCTTGGTAATCGGACGTCTTCTAGTCAGTCGTCATCGCGCCAAGAGGGATGCGAAGTTCCACGCAAATAACGAACCACTTCCGAACGGATTCACCGATGATATTTCGGAGATCGACGCGGATATTGATCTCACGACGCCAGTGCCTGTCCCGATGCAGGACACGAGGTTAGCAATGTAATGTCAACTTTCTACGATACTATTTTTTATGTCACTTTTTCCGTAGAGTATTATTTTAGACGACGTTAGGAATGATCCCTCTTTTATGTTATTAATTGATGTTATTGTTTGGTTGACGTATGTTCAAGTATGCCTGGAAAATAGTGTGCCAGGCAACGCTATGAAAAATGCGATGTCAAAGGTCGGAGTCGTAAGACAGATCTGTGAGTGTAAAGACGCACTGTTAATAGATAGTTTTGTTCAATCCTTTTTATTGTCATCGTGTTTCTGTTACTATATTATACTATACGATATTACGGTATACTATAGTACGCAATAGTGTCTCGACCACTTTACAGAACGCGAACAACGTGTGGAATCTTGGGAAGTAATTTTCTTAATTGACGTTGACCATGGTGAAGACCCCCGTCGGAGTGGCGCTCATTAACCAAAGCTAATAAATACCCACTCTAATAAGGGTCTGATAATTAATACGCGACAGCAAATATTGATGACGGCCCTCGGTATAGGTTGAAACAGAAATTGAGAAAACATTGTTGCCCGAAATTCCTCGAATCCCACATTCTCCATAGCATCACAAACAATATCTTTTGTATAATTTCCTTCAGTCGAACCCGGCATACGAATGAATATCTAAAATTCTTATTTCTGTATAACGATTTTTATGTTTGCCTTTATAAGAAAAATTTGTTGAACACACGTGACTAACGAGACTCCGCATTCCGTAATTGACACCTACGGAGATAAATTCAATTTTACCTTATTTATTACCCTACCCTCGATTAATCTTCTCGTAACTTAATTACATTGAGTTACGATTAACATCTGATTGTGTCCTTGGTGTTTTTAAACAGGATTCCAGAAACCCAGTTGGCCGAGAGGTTGCACGGCGAGCGTTACTACGCCGACACGAGGATACCTTTGTCACCCACGTCAATCCATCCCGCGCCGGGTCACCACCCCTCCAATACAGGCGTCAGGGTGGACTTGGGTAACCATATGGTCGGCACCGACAGCCTCCACACGATTCTGCGCACCGACAATCCACGGGGTCTCAACACCAAAAGCTATTATTACGGCTGACACGAGGAACGGGCTGTCCCGCGCGAGGGACGGCCCCCGTCCTTGAGCCCGGTACCGGAAATCAGCACGCGGAAGTACTGCTTTTAATCGAGAAATTCCGATTTTCTAAGATCCACTTGGCGGAAACGAAGGCCGCTGTAAGTTGAGTTGGACGGACGACTTTCATCCACGATTAAACCTTATTTCTTGAAGCGGAAGCCGTGGAGGATATTCGGACTGGAAACTGGTACCGGAAACGAGCACGCGGTGGTAGTGTCGTTCGCGCGGAAAAAGTAAATTACGAGCAGCGTCTTGTAAAAAAAGAAAGCAGAAAAAAATGAAAGTGACGATTTAAACGAATTATTATTACGATATTGCCGTTTTTCGCGAGATGATTTCGTAGCTAATCAGAGGATCATAAATCAGGCAATTACGAAACCGAAGACTGTGTGAGATAAGAACGTCAGTGGATTGATTTTAATTTTAAGTTGACCCCCGTGCGTTAAGTACGATTTTGAGTTAATGTTCCTCGAACAAGAAGCAATCTGCGGCATAAATGATAGCTCCGTGCGTGTGTTCGATATCGGAAGTGCACGTACGACAGTGCCGGACTGGTTCGATCGCAATTCAAATTAAAGACTCGTCTAGGCACAAGAAATAGGAAACAAAGCATAGATTCCTCAGTCACTGACCGACAGTAAATGCGCAAATTATTATTATTGTTGTTGTTGAAGATACCGTTGTTATCGAAAAGTGCTGTTTTTAATGAAAAGACGTGATATATGACGGTGGGTTTTGGTGTAGATAAGGTTTAAATGTTGATCGTGAACGGAGAGAATATTTCTGTTGCGCAAATCAGCGTTCGTTTTGTATCCGGTACCAGAGGTGGGAAAACGAAGTCTTCTTAAATTCGTAAGAAAACAATGAATGCCAGGACAGCAACAAAAATGTATGCATTATTAATCGAGAATGCGAATTAATTTATTAATCGATCTGATCGTGTAGTGCTCTAGAAAGTTCAACGAAGTCTTGGAAACCTATTGGACGGGATGTAATATGTTCATCTGTAAACATAATTTAGGAACGGAATTAGATGTGATTCGCAGGCGAGATGAATATGGCTGCATAAGAGGATCCCAAGAATCTGCATCGTACTAAAACTGCCGTATTATGTATATATCATTATTATTGAAAGTTTTCATTCGATACTCGTAACTTACAGCTTAAACAGGGATACGTCAAGACTGTTTCCATAGAACGACTATTTTTTGTCTTTGTTGTATAGGAAATGAACTCAGCTTTTAACGTAACGATTTACAATATTTAATGGAAGATAGACAATTTCTTGGTCAGTAGGAACATCTTAATTTCTAAGACTAAACAGAATATTCTATTTGTGATGAATTTTGGGTCACAGCTTCCACTTATGTTAGTGAAAAATATGCGCGAGATAAAAATATCACTGCCTGTCCAACGGTGATAACCACCGCAACAACAACGCGTCTGCAAAAGATTTGCGGATCGACATCCTCCGTGTAATATATATGTACAATAATTGACATAGTTTCCTTGCATCGTTAAAAAAAGCGCACACATTTGCAATAAAAGAATAATCGAAACTCACGTATGGATTCGACAGGTACATTTTCGAAAGAAAACATATCTGCAGAAAACTCAAAGCGCAGTAATTATTACGGGTTTATTTCATAATTTGTTCAGACATAAAGTTTACTAAGACTGTTTATACAATTTTACTGCCTAATTCACGAAAACGGGTCCTTTCTTCCGTAGAAAAAAACTCAGTTTCATTGCGACTTCCTTGAATATTCACAAGATCAGATGCTGCGTTATCGACGATATCACCGCGTAAGTCGGTGCGCGATTGATAACACAGCATGTCGGTAACCTGGGTCGGTGATAATCTTGATAGTAAGAGCTATTCAGTATTTATTTATTCTTCGTTAAATAACTATATTAACCGAATCGAGGTACCGATCTTACCCCATATACTTAATTTTTTCTCAGATTCAGGAAAAGGAACCTAACGTTGGTAAGATTTTTACATATTTCTTGTAGAGCTTCGAATTAATTTCTGTAAATGCAAAGGTCAGTGACAGGATTGTAACATTTATGTTGAAAAACATAACTTTGAAGTATTCACAAAGAGAGAATTAACTTTGAAAGAGAAGTTTAAAAATATTAAATAACAACAGAGAACGCGAAGTGTACGTGTATCACGTATCCTATTCCAGTGAAATGTAATTAGGTAAGAGAATGTGAAATTCAATTTATGAATTTTTCGTTGGCGTGTACTTCCGCTCGCGGGAAAAATTTTAATTCCCACCGTTACGTCCCTTTTCACGAAACCAGCCAATATTATTGATCGGGATAGTTAAAAACCTCTTCAAATTCTCTCAGTTAAAACCGGATTACGACCAGCAATACCGTTAACGAAAAACATCCGACGAACTAAGTTGAATGTAATAATACGAACGAAAACGACACGACCGAACGAAACGAATCGATGATGCGCGATCGTCGTCTCGGCATGGAATAATCACAATCCCTCCCCTCGAGAAAAAGTAGTACCGGTAACGTAAGAAAGAGCGAATCAGGATACGATCCAATTCTTGATCGCTCTGTCGTAAAAATTCTTTAGGATCCTTTGAGTGGTCCATTTACTTAGCCTTAGGAGGAAGAAAATCGGTCGACCTCAACGAAGTTACAGCGGTTTTGTATTCCGAATGTACGTTACTACGAATGTACCGCGAGACGACTTTTATAGAAGAACGATATGCATGTATATCTCACTGTAAATAGGAATATGTAATTTACTATAAAAATGAGAGAGCGAGAGAGCGAGAGAGAGAGAGAGAGAGAGAGAGAGAGAGAGAGAACCTATGATAACAGTTTAATGTAATACACGTTAAAGAATCTTTCGTATTCGAAAATTACTCTCCGTGCCATTGAATCGATTTTACGGCGTTCCTGCGCGTGAGAACGAACATCCGAGTGTTTTGACGGGTCCTTCGTGGACCGATCGTCATCGTTAAGAATTAACGAATGGCTCGACATTTCGGCCAGAATCATTACGTAGGTGAAAATATAGGTGATTAATTTCTGAGGCAAAGTGCAATTGGATCTCGATAACTCGAGGTCGAAGGGATTGACAAATATTTTGAATTACGCAAATTTCGTTCTTCCGGGATTGCATTTGAAATTTTTAGTTAGAAAAGTCAGTTTTCGTGTCAGTTGTTCGCAGAAAACGACTGTCCGTGGCGTAATGAATATTCCACTAACCGGCGCTTTTAGCTTAAAAGGATGCGAGTTATCGTGGTCCGACTGAGTTTTCCTTTAAAAGAATTCAGCCCAGTACGAGAATGAAATAAAAGCAAAATAATCTGAACTTCTCTGCAAGTTCCAGAATAACGTCGATTCTGGCGAAAATTCAGGCATCAGACATGCTCACTGTTTGTACGTTACTTCACAAACGACTGTACGAGATCGTCGTAATATCACCGTAAAACCAACGTTAGAGTTATTGCGCGTGAGAGAAACAACAGTATCAACATTACAGCCCTCTCCAAAACTGCTTGCAATGTCATTTATCACTCGTCTCTTTCCTTTTTGGCAATAAGTTATCAGTGGCATCTTGGCGGCACATTTTGTAAGGGCTGTAATATTGTCTACCCTCGTTTTCCAAGCGTGTGTGACATACGATCACAATCGTTAGATAATAATAATATTCAGTCCGATCATTTGTTCATTCTGACGTGCTACTTCTTGGTATCAACTTTGTGTATGTATTGATACTTTACGTTGATCGATATTGCATTGGGAGACAGTAATTCGGGATTGCTACCACTTTTTTTACGTCGTCGGATCATCTTAAACGATCATGCGTGAGAACGAAAGTTTCCATTATTTATAATGAATCATTGATCCTTGACGATTTTTATTGTCGGCTTGATAATTTTGTGTGGCCGATATTATGACGAGTGCTTGCCATTCGATCGAATGAACTCACTTTCATCAAATTGTATACGTAATCGTGAATATTCGTAGTGCCATTATTTCTCGCGCATGATCACGAATTTCATTAATACATATATTACTGATAGGTAGTGATACTAAGATTACTAGTTTGTATATTATTTTTTAAGTGGTAACTTTGCACACTCACCGGGACATTACCGCTAATAACAATGAAGTAATATATTTAGCATTTAAGAGTCTTTTAATTTAACAGTCTACCAGTTGAATGGCTCAATGACAAAGTAGAACATGTTGAAACTAGACGTCAAAACAAATGTGCTTGATAAAAATTGAAATTTAACAAATACTAATTCGAAACTGGAATCTTTGATTGATCCGAAACGAAAAAGTAAATGACCGTCGTTCCGCCTTCACAACAAAATAGAATTAAATATGAGAAAACAATCGCGAAAATACTTAAAGAAACTTTTCGTGCGTGGGAAAGGTAAATTTCGTTAGTAGAAAACACTCGTCGTGTTACGACATCGTCATTGAGCCATTCAATTAATTCGACGTCTTCGAGAACTGTCAAGAAAGCCCATGGTATTTCGTTGATTACATCGCGCTACGGAATAAATCCAGCGAGCCCGTGTTTTTAATTGGTCTGGGTTAATTAAGGCACTCGTGCCGCGGCAAGAGCAGAATTGTTGCGAGTCGCCGCGGTCTCCTGGAAAATTCTAATTGCCGGAAGAACGCTGTTTCTCCGCTCCTTCTTTCTTACTCTTACACCTTGTTTTTACGCATACCCCCTTTTTTTCGTCGTTCCCCAATTTCTGCCTTGGCATCGTTCGCGCCAATCATGGAATACCTGAAAAATGTTTCATCTTTACTCGTCCGAGTGTCAATTAAATTGCGTCAGTTTGGTTTAATGCTGTGTTGCATTTTTCAATCCTGGATCGAATTTATCGTAGGCTTTGCGAAATCATGAATTATATCTGGGACATGTACACTCGATTTATAGTAATTCGTCGTGGGTCCAATATGTCCCATTGGTACCGGCTCAATGAAGATTCAGTGAAGTAATATAATATATCGATGTATTGCGAATGAAAGGGTTAATATCGTTTTTCGAGGTGCGTAACTCACTGGAACCCAAGTACGCACACTCCTTTTTTTCATAAATAAACTTTAAGTATTACGTGTATGATAGTACACGTTAGTCGTGTATACTGGTATCGATGTTTTTATTATTTATTCTGGCGTTTTAATTAGGGCAATCTATTTTATACATTTTTTATTTCGTTCGTACCTCGATAAAATTTTCCCAACAACTTTCTTCTTTTCTTCTTTTACTAACGCGCTCCCTTTCTCTCCCCCTAACTTTAAAATTATTTAATATTTCTCATGCGCGAGAGTTTGGAAAAAGGTCTTTGTATTTTGCTTTTCAAATAAAACTCAATCTTTAAAACGTTACTAAAGTCATTTTTTTGCACGTACCATCATACACTACTAACAATAAAAAAACCGTGTGCAATGTACCAAAGAAACTGGATAAATATCGATCGGAAGTAGAACGTGGCAGGGGCTGAGAAACAAAATCACATTAGTTACAAGTTACAAGCACACTATATGACCTTTTCTAAATTCTGTTTTATAGTCAATTTACTACGCAAATCGGATACACGTGTATTGCTTCTTTAAACCTTTTACGCCCAGATTAATCCGAATCCAAATAATTAATAATATATTCGATTTAGGGCTGCGTAAAGTCATAATTAAAATTTCTCGACACATGTATACATTCATAATGAATACATTACAATATATTTATGCAGGGTCAACAAATGGCGATGCTCGTATGATTTATTTCTATATGTTCATTACACTACTATAAACATTTTAATTAAAATAATATACTGGGAAGTTACATCATTTGCATTGTAATCACACACTGTTTGGAATTCTCAATTTTTTAATTTATAAACGAAAAGGCACCTGCCAAACCTTATGCTGGAAAAGCTGCTTATCGCCAGTACTCTATCAGTTTTTCAGGTCGCATAATGCCTCTGGCAGCACTTTTTCTCAGTCCCTCGATTACTCTATTAACCGAAGCGACTTATGCGAAGCGGTGTGCCTGATATTATTCTCAAGGAGAAGCGTTTGTGAGTGCGGTACGTGCGCGACACTTCGTCCTCGGCTTTGTGGCTTAAATGCAAATTCGTCTTAAATGGATCCTTCGTGGAAGTTACGAGAACGAGGCGCGACTCACGTGTCCAGGCGACGTGTATCTGACGCACGAACGGGAACGTGATTTATCGCAACGTCGAGAAACGAGATTGCGTGATGGTAGACGCGTTTAAGAAAGGTCCTCGATCTCGTGGAAATTGCAAGAGTTTCGTTTCTTACGAGACTTAAAAGTGCCACTCGTGCTCTAGCGTAACTGTAGTTTCTTAAAATTTTTGGCGAAGAAAACCGTTGAAGCATAAAACTTGTTGATGTTAATTAGACGATCAAATAATGATCCCCCGTGAAGTAGCAAATTATGGAAACTGTCGACTGGTATTGTACAATTATTTTATCTTTTGCAGCCATTTTTTATAACTCGCAAACTTCAGTAAAGGACGTACTCGAGTTTCGGGTGTAAAAAAGATTGGAGAGCGAGATGAATTTATTGAAAAACGCGTTTTCATTCTGGAACATTGGCAAAGGATTATTGAAGCACTTGAAAATGACATGAAAGTTAATCGAAATCGATCGTGAGTTTTTTACTAATAACAAATATTACAGAAACACGTATATCGAACGTGTGGCGCACGTACGTAGGAATCGTAACGTTTCTTCTCGTTCAATCACGTAAATTTTTGTATGAAAATGAAAATTATTTGCGAGAGTGCGTGAACAAAGGAACGAGAGTGCCGTGTCGGCAAGTTTTTATTGTATGTATATTCATAAGCACCTGTAAATATTGCTGTATTATAAATAATGGTGTACCCTTCGACTCAACTCCTCCTCGATCTCGAGAGAAAGAATTATTGTTATTATTGTCGGGGAAAACGGAAGCGTTGATAACTGGGAAGACTGAAATATCGTCTTAAGGGATCACTTTATTGGCTTGTAACGTGTCCGATCGGAGTGTACATGGGTGAGAAATTCTACTTGATTTGTTCCAGTTGTATTTATAATGTTACTAAATGTTATATAAATTATATGCCGCGAGATATCTGATAAACCTCAAATTATAGGACTTGAATTTAGAGTTTATAAAAGAGTATAATGATCGACATCGCGGAGGAAGTCTGAACAATGTATCATCTGTTAACGTTTGGAACGAGTCTGAATCTTGGACGTATGATTAACGTTTCCAATTTGTGTAACTATCCCTTAAATGATTTACAATTATAATAAATAAATTACAAAAAAAACTGAGCTCATTCTTATCTGCGAAGATTATTTATATTAGGTGGATCGAATAGTTCGTGCGTTTTTTTTATTCAAAATTGTGAACATAAGTAGAATAGGAACAAAATAACCGTAAGTTTCAAAGTAAAGGCCATTTGAATCTATCGTCGGACGTCATGTGTCTGCAAATGGCTCGATACCGCGCGAGTACCATTCAGTATTCTTAGAATCGAACAATTTACGGCACTCCACTTCAACCTTGCCCAAGTTGCTATTGAATTTTTCAAAACATTTGTGCCCCGGTAGAAATTTAGGCCACATTCTTCTCTTCCACTTCGCAGAATTTTTGGCGCCTCAGTCGCTTTGAATTACTATTTTTGGTAATGGCGTAAAAGCACTCGAATCTCGATACTTTCTATATTTCTTCTAAATTAAATAAAAATAAAGATTTGAAGTTTTTTAACAATCTGTAATATGTGATATGAAAAGGGTAATCAACGCTACCCAATGTTTTTACCCTTATCTTCGGGTAATACGTTTTGTGACGCCATAGGCGAGGAAAATGCTGAAAAATAACCGCCTCATAGTCAAGACTTCAGCTCTGAATGAAACAACATCCCGCTCTGCAAAAGGTCTCAAATGAAAGATAAAACCCTATAAAAATTACGGCCACTCCCCAATCCAAAGATCAATCACTCTATAATAATACAATTTCACCGCAAACTTGAACCTGACACTTTTGCGATCACGACGAGATTTCATCATGGCTGCCTATCGAATGGCCGTCACACAATTTTGAGCTATTTCTCCAATTCTGGACGTTGCCTGGTCGGAATCGGAGTGGCCGTGACCTCTTTAGATTTTTAACTTTCATTTGAGACATTGTGCAGAGCGAGATGTTGTTTCATTTAGAGCTGAAATCTTGAGTACGATTTGGTACGATTTCACTACGAGTCTCACTTTTTCTTACGGAGTTCTCCGCTCTCCCTCTCCCTCAGACATAGTACAGACGTAAAGCCCGTTTATACACTTACCAAAGAGGTATGTATTACATCCCCTTAACACTAGGTTTACGGAACCCGTCAATTTGACGGATTTCACATTTTGAACTGAAATATCCCGAAAACCATAGCATTAATTTAAACCATTTTGCATTGTAAATGAATTCAGACTTAAATTGAATAAATCGATTCTGTAAAGAATCCGTAAAGAAAATGCGTATTTTAGTTTACCCGTCAATTTGATGGCTGCTCGTAGAAATGGTCGTAGAAACGCCCGTAAACTAAGTGTTAAAATGCCACAAAATGATATTGTTCGGTACTTACGGATAGAGGGCTACGGCATCTGTCTCTCTCCCCTCATTGGTTGACAACTCGCCAACTAATATCGATTATGTATCGCCGACGATCGATACCTTCCGACGGCAGCGACAGAGGGCGCTCGCCGCCCAACAACCAATCAAATGTGTACTTCTACCTCGTTTCCCTTTGCACATTTACGCGATTCTGGAAGCGCAGGGCGATTTTTCTATGGTTCGCCACCGTTCTTCGATCGCCATTATTATTGGTTCTGTTTCTCGTGTGCGCACAACCGTCAGTGTTGCTTTTAAATTCCAAATTCTTTTCTTGTGCTCATAACGTAGTTATGTGCTCAGTACACAGTGAAGTCCATGTTCATTGACAAGACTTATTGACTATCATTGTATATTCTTCACAATTCATCGATCATCCTGTTACAAAAACTAACTGTTCGCACCGAGATTACGCAGCTCTTATACTTCTGTCCATCGATAAGTATTTTAAAATTATTCTATTGTTTTTATTATCAACACTGTTTCCCATTTGACTACCCCAGTCCACCAGATTCTTCATTTTATGCTCCATGTGATATAAAGTAGAACCTCGATTATCCGAACCTCCGTTATACGACCCCTCTATTATCCGAACGCCAATACGCGTTTAAGGGGGTAAACCACTCAAGGATTTTCGAGAAATCGAAAATTTTGTTATTTGTTTGAACTGTACCTTGATATCGCGAAAATCTCGTGACAAAGTTTCATGCACGGGAAAAATCTGCAACAGCTCGAATTTTGAACGCAACGCAACGCGGCCGCTGTCGCTGTTCTACGTGAATGCATTATACAGTGGGCGTAGAAAGTATTCGTGCACTATGTTTTAAGTAATAACGTTTAAAAAAATTACCATATTAGGACAAAAATTTTAGTGACGCAAGTTTAAACAATTTTAATGCCACTGTCTGGACATTGGCCCCAAAATCAATGCAAAGTGGAAAAATAATATTAGATATGGCCACAAACATCTCCATCGGCATTTATAATGATGGATCTGCATCAATAATGCAAATATTTGAAAAAATGGGAATGAAAATTGATGAAAATACACATTCAAATATATGTATATGGCCGATTCCACGTCAAATCGCACAGCTAAATTCTTCGAAATTCTGATTTTGAGATATGTTATAGAGGGAGGTGAGACAAGCCACCCGAATTTTTTTTTATATTTTTTATTTTGACTTTCGAGGAGTTATGAGACTTTGTAAAATTGGGACTCTTTTTTTTCAAACATTTCTAGACGCGGTCTGGCTTGTCGTAGAATAATTTGCTTTTTTAAGTTCGATTCAGAAAAGATTGTAGTTTAACGAGAATTTTCAACCCATTTCAAAAAGTTTATTTTTCAATGCATAATTCATAAAAATAAAACATAATCGTTAATTTGACTGTCTGGTCCCTCACCGAAAATGATGAAAAAATTATATCCTTGTAGCGCGTTTCAAGACGAACAGTTTGCAAAAAAAGGCAGCCCCGAGCACGGAGTAACTTCGGAGTAATTGAAGAAAAAGTGTAACCGCATCGGAATTACTGATTTTGCCAGCAAGAATGCCGAATTGGGAGGAGGGGATCGTTACGCAGGGCCGCGGCTCCTATGAGATACGCGATATCCCACATAACTGCGTGATAACGCGATAGCGAGTCGTGTTGACACTACGTATTCTCAATCGGTTAAAAACACATGAAGACCATTCCCGAAAATTCTCAAAAAATTCATAAGGGTGCCTCGATGATGCATGCACACGGTGGTATGCGTAATAGTCGCCACCAACGATTATTCCCGATAAAAAACATTGAAACTGATTTTTATTAGTTCAGATAATCGAGGTTCAGCTGTAATTTGATTTAGAAGTATATTGACATTCACCAAATAAATTCTAATAATGGTAAAAGTGACAATATGCTTTGGAGTTACATTCAAATAGTATAGCAATCTTGTGCTCATATCTTGTTCTCAAAAATACCACATTCCCATTGTTTTACAAAGCAGATATATAATACAATAAAATAATACCAGTTTATTAGCTTTAGAAGTAACTAAGAAAATATCATATGGAAAAACGCATGAACTTCTGGACCATCTTAATAGTAGGTTCTACTTGCTTGTTTTTCATTGTTATTTGCGTTTACCATAGCCATAATATTTGTATCTTCCCCTCGTATACCATTTGATTATTTTTAACTACATATTTTGACTGCGCGTTTCATTTGTCATGTGATTGTACACTAAATCCCACGGTCGTATACACTACAGCGTCGTTTTAATTCGATTACACGCAAATTAGAATGCGTTCGTTTTATTAATTTGTCTAATAGGTCTCTCTTTTTTGTCAAATTTGTCGTTTTAGTTGGTTTTTTTATTCACCGAAACTTGATTCCTCGAGAGTACACAAAAGCTTGAAACACTGAGAACTTTTACCTCGAATAACTGTTTTGCGAAATTTGCCAGAAAGAATTTAATTCCACTGTAATGAGCAGTGCGGTCTGGATTATTATTATATCATACTTCTATTATCTTCGCAGTAAATCTAACTTGTCTTTTAATCCCGTCTGGCAGCGATTTAATCAGACGCAAACCACAAATTAGAAATCATTGGCGGGAAGTTTGCAGGGGACGCACAAACGTGTTGCGCGTGCAATCGCGTTACTCTCGGGGGTGTCGTTCCGTTTGATAATGCACGGAGACCGATGCTTTCAACTTGCATCCGCTTTAACGTTTAATTAGGCTAATCACTTTTCCAATTTCGCGTAAATCTGTTAGCGAGCAACGAAAAGTATGGTTACGAATTTGTAGAAAATATACATTAGAATTACAATATGTATTAGAAACGATTTGAAGTAACTTAAAAAAATGCATATAATTCGACAAACTGAAATATTCGTGCAACGTCGTATCTCGTAAAAAAAGTCGTTAACCCGTTTGAAAGAACTTTTTTCTTCAGAAGTAATATAGCGCTATTTTTATGAAACACGCGCGCGTGTTGCGCCCGCGAGCAAAATTGAATGAGTCCATTAGATAATGAATACCTTTTTTCTCGTATCGATTAATCAATAAATTAATGCAATTGGAACTCCCCATATATCAGATACGTCGGTATATTTTCAGGGAAATTCGGTGCTTTATTAAACCAGGCAGGTGCATGTGAATCTGGATCGTTGTGAGAGTACAAAACTGCCACGTGAAAATGTTTGCTCGATGAATACTCGAATTCTTCTTTTTTTTGCATACGTATACTTATTGTTACGAGACCCATATCGATGATAACTATTGATTATCCTTTAACGAGGTACACACTATAACCACCTACATCTATAGCAATCGACGCCACGGTTCAGCCTGCACGCGCGTGGAAAACGAATTATCGATTAATATAATTTGAAATGCAAAATGAGTGATTATATCTGTTTGGTTATGCAATTGGCACGGATACCAAACTAATAACTCCATCGGTCTAGAGCACAGATAGTGGCAATTTCGCTAACTACTCTTCTAATCGCAAAAGCGGATTTTCAAGATGTCACCAAATTTTTTTAATACGATAATAACGAGTGGTATGTGTACCAAAGTTACTACTTCAATTTTAACAAATCGGATCTACCCTCGTTAAAGCTTTGTCACCGAGAGTGATCCGATAACGAATCGCCGAGGTACGGTAACACCGGACAAGACAGAAAGTAACTTTATTTGAAAATTCCTCGCCCGATAGACTGGTCATGGTTAATTAGCGTAACTCGCGCGATCGCCAATGCGCCGACGTTTTCGATTAATTCATTAGCCGTATAACGATCCGTCGCACTGACGTGCATTTCCGAGCTGCTGTCCTCGTGGAACAGGAGCGGAAAGCGGAAATTCGAGGACAGTCGAAGCGTACATTTTAACGAGGCATTACGGCACGTTGCATAAACGCAAAAGTATCAGCTGTTCCACTGAATGTTTCCAAGTCCGATTTAAATGCCACGCAGTGGCGAATAGAGAAACTTCCGAGATTGTGGGCTAATTTTTTCGGAGGGCTTACACGCGTTTCTATATCACTACTCTATTTTGACCGCAAGTATAATTAGAAGTATGTATTACATTCTCTTCCTAATTTTAAAGATAATCAACGTTCGGGGAAGGAAACGTTTAAGACTCCACATAGGTCTGAGTAATCGAATAACTTGAGTATTGTAATCTACCAAAATTATAAAAACTTATCAAATTTACTAGAGTGTTGAAATTCTTTTACTCTGCTCTAAATCTTGTTCCGTTCCCCTAACGTTGACTGTTCGTAACTAGAAAGAGAATGTTATACTTCCAACCGGTAGTACAATACAAAAATGTGTGAGTCTTTTAAAAAATTAGCCCGAGATCCCAAGAGCCTCTCTTAATGGCTTTCGAAAATCTTGTTTTCGAAATTCGAAAAGAAGAAAGAATATCAAGGCGTCGGTGGTCTCCATTTCTTACAGATTTCTTGGCTGGATAATAAAAAGACGTCAAATCAATGTATTTTAATACACTTTACGAAAATGCAAATTTTCTTCGAAACTTTAAGGATATCAACGCAAGGTCCTAACTCCCGTGCATCTCTGCGCTGCATCCCACATTGTCCACATTATTACATTATTCGTCCCTGCTGTCACTTTGTAGCTCAATAATTGAAACCTCCCACGAATTCGAGTACCACCGTAAACGAGAAATGCGGATGAAAATCAGTGCAACGATATTGCATAGTTGTGCAATGCGAAAATTGTTTCGTGCATCGCTTCGATCACCCTGGGCAAACTAACATTTACACGCGCCAGAAGAAGTAATTGAATAATCGAACCCGCGCACGTAGCCGGGGTCACGAGTGCGCAATTTAAAATAAATATGAAGCGCATTGACATAAAAGAAATGAGAACGCGAGGGTGACACGATCACGATCCGATGTACCGTGTACGCGTATACGTGTGTACCCCCCTCGCGTCATGTATGTCGTTACCCCGTGTCACTGTGCACACTTTTCTACGCGATAAAACGACCGTCGCGACGGTTTACGGGATGCTTGCCGTTTGTCATAGTACGTGCAATAATATCACGCACGTTCGATCTCGCGTCGTGCGCGACGATGTCGCATTCCACTTTCGTTGGGACACGTTGGCATCGGAAAATATGACAAAACTTGTCACTGCTACTGTCAGCGGGATCCAACTTTTAGACAGTAATTAATTAATTCGTTTGCTCTCGCGATGCATGCTCTTGAAATTTTTCGCATTTTAAAATACAGTATTGTCAGTTATTATTTTCATATTAGCGTATGTTGTTTTTCGTTACTGGATTTTCGGTGAATAAGTTATTTATTTGTCGTGTATAGTTTTCTCTGACCTGGGAAACCAATGTTTCGGTATACGACTTGATAAAATGAATATTAATTGTTTTGAAAAGAAAATGGACTGCAATTATTGTACACTGGAGACTACAGTGGTGAGACCTGGGTCAATAATATCATTGTATAATAATTACTAATGTTGTTATATAAAAATATTATCGGGTTAATAGGCTGCAAATCTGTTCGTGCTTATCCTGTTACAATTCGAAATAATCTTTATAGCAGCTTTATTTTATTTTTGTAAGAAAAATTGATTTTTCTTAATGGCGAAGTCCTTGAAATACTTTATTTAAAAATAAAAGATACAAGGAAGGTAAATGAACTGTAAAATTTGTTTATTATTTCGCGATTATTGAAATTGCTGGAAATTACATGAAAATCAATTGGAATCGATATACAAAAAGCATTAAAAATGCAAATACATATGTACTTGGCCCGAGACAAGATCCTGTCACTTGATTAACTTTCATTTTGAGTCAACGTAAAACTCTGATATTTCTATTAACAATTTCTCGTTTACCCTTAAAAATAAACATCTTCCATTATGTTTTATTCTTACTTAAGGTAAAGTATTTACAACATTTAATTGGCAGGTATCTTGCAACTAAATACACTTTAAGAGAATTATAAAAAATTCTCAAGAATATCAAGATGGAACTTTACCTTGGGACACACTTCGATCAGAATTTTGCCCTTAATACGACTAATCATCCAAGTTCGAGTATCAGTTTCCTGTCTACGAGTTTCCCGAAAGCTTCGACCCTTATCTTACGTCCTACTGAGCTGTCATACGCCATTACCATCCACGGGGTCCGTTAATCAGGAGCGTCGTGCACTGTAATTTGCGGTCCCGTGACTTTGTCGAGGTGCCGCAATATTTCGCGAAACTTTCAAGTCTGCGAAGTCTGTGCCAAAGGAAAACGAGGAATACTTTGATAAGCGTTTTGAGGGAGCACAGTTACAAATTTATCGATATACGAGGAGGTAACGTATCGTGTAATTTATGAAAATTATCACCGAAATTCGATCGAAGATGCGCGACTATAAGGATGTTAACGAGATTTCTTGAGCTGCCCAGGAAGATCATTGGATGATCCGCTTAAGAATAATCCGAAAAGGTCCAACTCCCTCTTTCGCAAAGGGATAGGTAGATACGATAGGTACATACGTACGTATGTACATATAAAAGGAGATAGATAGATTATAGCCTTTTCAACTTTATTCTATTTCGTTAAAAGGGGTTCGCTGAAAAATCAGACCCTCAAAGTAGGAATTTCGGTCAATGCAAATTTACTGGTTCGTCTAAATCGTAAACTTTTAGATGCTGTCAAAAGTTAATGAAACCAAAATCGATATTGGTGTAAAGCGACGTTCGCCTTCGATCAAAAGTTTGGGGGAATTAACACTTGGAACTCCCTAAAAAGGAGGTAATTATCGATATAATCTGTAAGACAAACTGATCGACCTACCATAAAAGGACTAATGGTAGAAACCATAAATTATTGTTGCAAATTCATTAGACCTTTTCCTTGAGTACATTTTATAATTTAGATGCTCGAAGGAAACTAACTAAAAAAGGACGCAGTCCTGGAATTGATTTACATGCCGCGACGCTCACCTGTCACGACCTACTTTCACGTTTCCACAGAACCATATTGAAAAGGTTGGTGTCGTTATAAATGTTTTATGTATGTTTACTGCCGAGCAACCGAAAATTAATATAAACGGATAACGATGCGATAAAAGCGAAACGGCGTCTCAGATTTCCTCGGGTAACCGTAAATCCGTGCTATTTACGCCGATGATCGCGGCAATTAAAGTAATTAGCGTAAAAAGTCGCTCGCGATATACGCTGCATCTACGTGCTCTGTTGCTTTCACCATAATTGCTACGGCGATAAACAAAATATATTACCGTCGTAAATATACCGTAGTTTACGATCGAATCACTGCGCGGATCGCAATAACGAAAAAGGTCAGTAAAAATTTTCGTTGAATTTCGACAAATTCAAACGCCACGTCGGATTTAATTTATAGTACATCGCCCATTCCAAATTCGGAAACGCCTCGTCATCGGAGCATCGCTGAGCGATCCAGTTGGTTTGAAAACGCAAAGCCATTTGGACTCCATTCGCATAACTGCAGCTTCACGTAACTCTCTCTCGAACGACATCCGTAATATTGTGTAAGCAAGCCGTAAAAGTATTTTCTCGTGCTCCTTCCCCTACTCGATTTTACTTCCATACTTTTTTCCATACGTACGTACAATTTTCCGTTCGTATCGGAAAAACACGTACGAAATATTACTTACTTATACGAAATTATAATTATTGGTTGGTTTGAATCTCGATCATAGTAGCAAGGAGATATACCCAACATTGGTCAGACGCTGTCAAGAAAACACTGCTCCTGTGCGGATGTGATTACATTTCGCGAGTTATTTGTTAAACTTTTTCCTTCAAGCAGCAATTATATTTTATTTTAATTCTTAAGGTACTAGCTCTCGAGTACTTGTACTTCGCCCGAGACAAGATCTAGTCTCTTGATTAATACTATATAACGAAGGCATTAATACTTAAAGCCGTATTCTAGTGGAAGAACAAGGTTTCTCCCTGCGAATCAAAAATAAAGGACTACGAGTAACTTTAATACAAACGATCAATTAAATCTGCGATGAAGTTGCGTTGCATTCGTGAAATGTACTTCATTATTCGAAGATTATGATTTGCCTCTTTTATGAGTAAACCGGTAAAAAAACGAGTAGCAGTATTACCAGTTCTACCGCATAATGGAAGTGTCACGCAACTTGCCCGAACGAGAATTGCGGTATTACGTAAAAGGACATTTAAAAAAAAAAGTGATTTTAGTTCCTCTCTTGAAATGTATACACGTTTTTGAATGTGCCAAACGAAAGAATACAGAATAAACTGCTGATTGAAGTGAGCGAACATTAATTATATTACACGATGAACTTGTATCGATTATCAGACAAAGTGACACACATTATCGTTATCAACGACAAGCGTAAAATATAAATATTTCAAGCTCCACCGCATAATAGTGGTGTCACGCAACTTAGCATCGATTTAATATTACGCAATTCGTCAACCTAAGGAATGTTTCTTCTTTCTTGCATCCACTTGCTCTAGTTTTTCACATTTCTCGAATACCTTACTCCGCATATGGAAAATAAAAATTTAGGAATACCAAAGCTGCATTCGTGAAATTTGTGCCATCATTCGTGGATCTACTTCTTCATTATAATCAAATATTGCGTAACAACGATGCTTAGGAATTTAAAAGGAAATGCCAGTCAGTAATCGCAAAACAACATTAATCAACTTTGTAAAATTTACGGTCACTGGAGACGTGCCGCATCCCTCATTCAACAATGTCTGAATAATCCATGGGTGAAAGGCCACAGCAAATGCAGTGTCTTTTAAATAAAAAATTAAGGTGGCACACACCACCAGGGACGAAACAATTATCTTTCGCGTTGAAACAAATGCGTGGGAGTTTTCGCGTTAACGTTAACTGAATGTCACGCGATTGAAATGAGCGCCCGACGGTTCGTTTTGATAATAGATTTCAACGAAATGACGAGGGAATGAGAGAAAGTTGAGACTAAAACCTGTGAGCTTAACAAACAAACTGTTTTTTAGTACTTTCCGTTTTTCGGGATACGAGAAAAAGATGAATAAAAAGATTTAGCTGAGGAGACAGATTACGCGTTTTCCGAAAAGCGTGTTTACTTAAAGTGATTAAAAAGAGCATCGGTAAAACGGATCACCGAGCTTCTCGTTGGTTGTACAACAATGCATTCTACAAGTGGAGAGCAAAAAGCGTCAAACTGTTTCAACAGGCCGAAATGAAACGCTTGGCGAGGAAACAAGGGCAAAAAGATCGCCGGGAAACAACGACCGCGTGTCACGATCGAATTAAAACCGTTTCTGTGCCTTAACTCTGACATTTTTGCTCGCTTTTTCTTTGTCCTTGAAATAACGCGAATCAGCCACTAAAACGAGAACTCTGTTTGGTGGATTAATCGCTCGCAAAGTGAAATTCATTAAATCGGGGGTATAAACGGAATGTACCGGATGTCCGGTAAATAACGGTAAACTGGGATAATTTCAAGTGGGTTGACCTTTATCGAAAATATCCGAATCGCATTAGTTAAGGAGATATGAATTCCTTGGCGCATCGATACCGGCGTGTACTATCGGGGGCACACGCCTAGATGTCCTATCAAACGAGCGTGTACCACCAAATACATAGACTGTGTGTCGAAAAAATTGCCATATGACTGAGAATTAGAATTAAAAGAACTCAAAGTGCATCTATTCTAATTTCTAATAAAGGAGAATTTATCTAATTTCAATTCAATAATTGTAAATGTAACTTATGATTAACTAAGTGGTAATTTTTATTTATAACGGTGCCGCCCGATGGCGAGAAACGTCGAAATGCAGTACCGGGGACAACACGTTAATCAGCATCAGGAATGTCGAACTCATTTACCCCACTGGCCAATTAAAGCAATTGGTAAAATTCACGACGGCGACATCACATTTACGAATTTTTAGATAGAGCAACTAACAATAAAACACATTATGTAATTCACCGAATTTAGTATAATAATATATAAAAATTGTTCGGGAACCGATAGGAAATAACCATCACGGCAATTTACGAAAATTAGGGATTGATTTAAATAATGCTACAAGGGACTAATTGTACAATGACCCACAAGGATGCCTTCGCGGTCGTAAAAATTACCACGTTGCGCGTAATGGTGGTAGTTTTTACAACCGGGAAGGCATCCTTGTGGGTCATTGTAAGTCACGTTCGACTTTTACGGAGTTATCGAATTTCTTTAGCAACGGTAATCATTGACTTTAAGGAGACATTGTGCAGCTTACCAGACTGTTTGCACATGGGAACGAACAATGAAGCGTTGTTTGAGGAATCGCAGGCGATCCGACAAAGTATTGCTGGCTTTAAACAAGTCAAGAGCGGTAAACGACCAGGCAGGTCGCGGCCAAATTCCTGGGAGGCCCAAGCGGCCCTTCGGGTAGGGGAGGTCGGGCGCACTGGCAATGACGTCAGACGGGCAAGTGTTTTTCTCAAACATATAAGCACGGACAAGGTAGAGGCCCGTGAGTTTTCCACGGCGAAAAGGAGCCTCTTCCCATCCCTCTCTTCCTGCCACCGCTAGTGGCCCAGCCCACTAGCTAAACCGAAAACCACCCCATTGGGAGGGGACTGATCGGGAGGACGGCGGGAAGAGGAGGGAACGTGGGTGTGGAAATTAAGGAATCTTGGAGGAGCATGAGAATTAGCGGACAGTGTTCTATCAGCAGTTAACGGGGTCAGTTCGATTTTGTTTCTTACAGGAAAGAGATCACGGAAAAGTCAGCGAAGTTTGAGACGATATCTATGGTGCGATTGACAAGTGTCTATAACGAATACAACGCGAACTAAGTCGCATATTCACATATTGTTCAGCAGTGCGCGACATACTGTTCGTCGATGAGAAGAAGGCACAGCGAAGAATGCGGTCTGATTGGTTGGAGCATTTGGGACCTACCTATTCCAATACAATCATAAGGACGGGGCACACGCATTTTCGCCATTGGCCAAATTGCCACGCACACTAAAAAACTCGTGCAGAAATGTCCGACGAAGAAAGCAAACGAAACGGTTAGGGACTGAGTGGGGCAAAGGGACCGTGCCGTGGCGTAGGAAAAGAATACTTGTTACTCTGTAAACTACCCCAACTAGGATTTACCTGCCCCTCGCGGAAATAGGACTCGTACTACTATGCTAAACGGCGGGTCAAAAGAGCGTTGGAAGTGGGGATAGGCGAACCCACTCTTGTCTTCGAACCGTCCCCTGTGCCTTCTTCTCATCGACGAACAGTACAAGGGGTCGTGTAGTCAACGGTTTAGTAGTGTAGTAATTTGTATAGTAGCTAATGTGTTGTAGTGTCAAAATCGACGTATGTTGGATACGCTCGATTTGTGTAACGGGCCACTATAGGCAAAGTTAACGTATTCGTTGGATGCGTGCGACGTGTGTAAATGCCACCATAGGCAAAGTCGAGGTATCGTAGAATGCGCTCGAAGTGTAACAGCCACCATAGGCTTACGATTAGTCGATATGTCGTTGGACATGTTTTGGGACAGTTTATTGTGATTGCTAGTAATGTGAGCGACAAGTTAATTGGGTTCGAATAGGGCACGTAGTATTGTATTGGGTTTTAATTGGTGGTGGTTGCATGCATGCGTTTGAAGTGTTTTATAGTACGGTTAAAGTATAGTATAACCTAATAGAGGTTGGCGCATTTGCGGATTGGATATAAGTATATCCGTAAAAGCGTCTAAGGCAAGATTTGCCCAGCCTTATGGACGAGTCCACGGGCAGATCTGGGACGAAACGCGCAGGATAAATTCACCTTGTCAAATGTATTTAGTGAAGCAAAGGTTCAAAAGCGAGCGTGATAGCGGTACATCGTCGTATTGCGTATAGCCTTTAACAAAAACATTAATTTTATTTGTAGTAGACTCGGTGATGTTGGGAATAAGATTATTAGAACAAATAGGAAAGCTTTAATAAAAAAGTAATACTACACAAGGACGTAAATGTAAACACCTTATTCTCTCTGAGAGGCTTCACAGGGTCTGGATATTAACGGTTATTCTTAAAACAAAATGTGCTCGCGCGCATGGTAAAGGTGCCGTCCCACGGCGCGTGGCTCATTGTCAGTATAGCGCGGCATAGTAAACGAGGAAATGTTGGGTCCAGCCAATATTAACAACAGGGTTTGTTTAAGTTTAAACACGCGCCATGGAATCGCTATGACTCGTGCACAGGTAACGCGTGTAGGCTCGGCTTGGCTCGGCTCGTGTGCCGTACCAAAAACTGGCAGGCACGAGCCTCACCGCGCTCCCCAATCTCAGGGCTCGTTTACTATACCGCGCTATACCCAGTTTTTAGCGATACAGTCTCTTCTTTCATATACCACCAAACGTATTATTCAGGCGACTTTGATTGACTTTAATTGACTTTAACCCATCTACACATGTTTCAGTACCAATAGACATACCGAAAGGTTCGCGACAAATGCCTAAGGCAGGGGGCCGTACGGCGGCATCAATAATTGGGTTTTTTAATTATGTATTCGATTCTGTTAATGGGCACACATTTAAGTCGGAGGCAACATGGCGCAAAGCAGTAAGTCCTTCTTCGGGCCACTACCAATTTTGGGAGGGCGCTATTGCAAATTCAAAAATATCCGCTTCGTAAACAAAAAGGGCAAAGCCCCAGCAAAGGGGGTTTTGTGCGTAAAAAATTGGATTTTTACATTGCGTGGATTTAAAAAATTGCATAACGTATTAAAGAGGGAAGGATACAAATATTTTTTTCCACGCCATATTAATCAAGATCCCCTCGAGAATTTTTTTGGAAGCGTAAGGTCTTTGGGATGAAGCTATGTAAAACCCAGTTGCTTGTAATTTATAGGATATGTAAAGACACTGCTAATTAATAATTTAACGTCGCGAAAAACGCTGGGTAACTACGACGACACGAGTAACGGTGCGTTCCTTTTCACCTTACGTGATTTCGTTCACGCCGCGGATGCAACCGAAACACAAAGACCATGCCCAGAAAATGCAGACATTATTTTAACGGCAGCACCGATTACAAATACCCAGGATCACCAAGGTGTAAACAATGTAATCCGGACGATCCAACTTAATCGGGTTATTAAGAATTGCGAATATTGTATAATTCATCGCGAAGTCATAAGTGATTTATACGATTCGGCAATTGATTACATAAATTTAGAAATAACAAATAATTTTTAGTGCGCTAATTTATTAGAACACACAAAAATACTATTACTGTTCAATTTAAATTTCAACAATGTAGGGTGCAACGCGCATCACATGTTAATTAAGGATATCCTTATGAATGTAACGATGGTCGAGCACATTAGAAGATTGTGCAAGCGCATTAATAATATTTTGCAGGGTAAAATAATAACCTTCAATACAAATAATAGCATAGAAAGAAAGGCGTACGTGAAGTCATACCATACAAAAAATAAAAAAAAAGTATTTAAAACGTAAAGATTTTGTTTTTATTTACAACTTAATTATATATTAATATAACATTCAATACACCGGGAAGTCTCAAAAACGACACTAATGTCGTTTACAGTGGACACTTCTTGAGACTGCCCTATGTATTGTCTTCCGTGAATAATAATATTAAGCTTCAAAATTCGATTCAAATATCCCGCACTGGTGTCGCCATTTTGGAAATGTTAGTTTGCAAAACGGGGACATCTTGTAGATGGCGCGGAAAATAGTGTCGTCGGTCCTACAAGAGGGGAGACGATAACTCCTGGCTATACCGAACACCGAGCCGTGTCACGAGCTACGCGCCGTGGCGTGGGCGGCACCTTAACGCATCTTGGTACTGTCTAACAACCAGGAGCGTATGCAAAAGATTCATATAATTTTCCACTCGCAATCCTAAATATCCAATATACATATTTACCGTGGGCTACGAAAAATCACATCGGGGGCCGCATGCGCCTGCAGGCCTCCAGTTTGACACACCTGATCTAATAATACATTATCGTGTAAAACTCGTGGTAAGGGATTCGGACCAAGTATAAAAACCACGGGTGGGACCCGAATTGCATAAAACGTAATCGACACGTGTCAGACTCGTTATACATAAATCTGACCAAGGATCACGTTTTACGTGTAGTAAAATAACTCGAATCTGGATCGTGGTTCCATTGCCGCCGATGCCTTTGCGTTAAAGTTACGCAGTATTTCTTGAGTTCTAACGATAAATGTACAGTTCGCCCAAAATCAAAGCACATATATTACGAATGTTACAATGCTTCGTACATACTACCTTAATACTATAGCTGGACAATACACAGATATACATAGATCAAGGGGTAAAACGGGATTTTCCATCGGGTAAAGACAAGACTAATTTTTAAACAAGGTGTTAGGAATAATGAATGATTATTGAATGATTGAAATAAATTTAAAAAATAATTTTTTTTTTAACTAGACTCTTGGAGCTAATATGTAACCGGATTTATGAGTATTAGTCTCGAAAACGTTGGGAACCGATGACCTAGATCATGAGTACAATGGGCCTAAGGGCGAATATCGGAGCCTTACACCCTTGAGGAATTTCCAGAAATCACATTACGGTCTACTTTCCCAAAAACTGCACCCACCACAAATTTAGGACATTGTCAATATTTTGGAATGCCAATCACGATTCGCACCTTGGCACAACCTTGAATTAGAATAATACGCCTACCACAAAACTATAGTTAGTGGTGGAAAAGAGTTTTCCTTGAGATTGGCTTGCGCGAATTGCGATAGAATACGTGGAGGAATAGTTCTTGGAACATTGTTACAGTATTATTGCGAAGTTTCCCTTGGCATTTGGACTTTTAAATATATTCAATACTCGATTAATTGAAGTTACATTCCGCGTCAAAAAACCACTTTTTACACACATGGTCGAGAATTTTGATGAATTTTTGTGACCATGTAGTGCTCGCGGAGAAAAAAATTTTGGTAAAAAAACTTCGAATTTTTAAAAACTTTTTGAGTTACAAACTTTTAGGTAAGGTTTTTTAAAAAAATTCATATCTCCCGAACTATTAACAATATCACATTCCGACAGATGCGGCTGCATTCATAAAAGATCATAATTTCAATAAAAAAAGTACATGATTTTTAGATCATGTTTATAAGCATTAAAAAAGTTAATTTGAAAAAAAAAAATTGCTCTGTCTGCGAAAACAGGGCAGCAAATTTTTTCGTTACTTTTTTACAACTGCGAAACCCATTCTAACAAAAGTAAGGACCTATTACATCCACAAAAACTGCGGAAGGGAGAGGCTAAGCTCAAAATCTAACAATGGTTCCTTAAAGTGCACACTTCACCCTTTAAAATGAAGAAAAAACCTTTCAGACATAACAATTTTTAACGGAGTTATGCTTATTTGAAGTTAGGCAATTTTTGACGTGAATTTTTTTAGCGTTATCTTTGTTCCCCAGTTATAACTATAACGCTCCTTTGCGCGGAAACCATATGTCGCACCAAAAAATGATAAGAACAAGAATTGTAGATAATTTTCTCTTCTTTATTTTTACATCGTACCACCTTTTGCGTAAAAAGCTTACTTCTCAAGTAATAAGTAAAAAACAAACTTTTTTAGTGTTTTTTGGTGATTTGTCGTATTTGGCGTAAAAAATGTTGTTGGACAACTTCAGATCCGTGCTCAGCGCCCCGAAATACATAAAGTAACTTACTAAAAACAATTACACCACAACTTTCCACTTCGAACTACTATTTAACTGGACTACCAGGCCTGCTTCTGATTCTGAGGCGCGCGCTGGCGAATAAAAAATCATATCTCCAATAGTTTTAAAACGACCGTCGAGTTTCTTACATCATTCTTTAGAGAAGGTTTCGCAGTTGTAAAAATAATAACGAAAAAATTTGCTGCCCTGTTTTCGCAGATAGAGCAATTTCGTTTTTTCAAATCAACTTTTTTAATGCTTATAAACATTATCTAACAATCATGTATTTTTTTATTGAAAGTTTCATCTTTTATGAATGTAGTCGCATTTCTCGGAATGCGATATTGTGAATAGTTCGGGAGATATGCATTTTTTTAAATAACCTTACCTAAGATGCTGCAACTCAAAAAGTTTTCAAAAATTCGAAGTTTTTTTTACCAAAATTTTTTTCTCCACGAACACCACATGGTCACAAAAATTCATCAAAAGTGTCGACCATGTGTGTAAAAGGTGGTTTTTTGACACGAAATGACCCATATGTACTATGGTACAGACCATTCTTTTACTCCCTTTTGTCGCGAACCCGTGTAAACCAGCGTATATACATTCAATACCCAACAGTATTCTTCGCCATGTTTACGCGTTCAAATAGATTTTCCAAAAGTATTACAAAAAGGATGCGATTAGCACAAGTTCGAGTGCACGGCTGAATAGTTAAATGGCTCGACGCGTGACCGACCTTGTTGGTGATTATGGCATGCGCCGTTGGGACTTAAATCGCAGTTTAAGGGGTTAATGAAAATCGGGAGTCGATCGAATGGCTCGTCAATGAGACGAATTAGGGCAGCATAGTTAGGTAGTTGCCAGAGCCTATTGTTATAATCGGTCAGCATCTACCTAAGCAAGTGAGTTGATAATAAATAAACCCCTTCGAGAGGCCTACGCGTAGAACACGGGTTGCCGCTAAATTCTGACAACATACATGCTCTTGCAATGGCTCCCGATTTGCATTAATAATCTTGTTGGGATTAGTTAAAATTAATTAATTAAAAATAAAATTCTCGTTAAGTACAAAGCGATTTGAACATTTTCGATAAGGGCTAACCTGTTTGGAATTATCCCAGGGTCAGATCTTGAACGGACTACCACTGTTTACGCAACACAACAATTTTTCGGTGGATTTGTTATTTCAATTTTACGCTGGCAAAGCGTATTGCATACCAACCGTAACAGAATATTGCCAAGAGACGCTCCGGGGTGAATATAAATATTTCGCATTTTTCAGTAAAAATTAATTGTAGAATCCAATGGCAAAGTATTTGTATTACTCCCCGGAATACCCTACACGTATAACAAGTGACATTTGTGGATATATAATAGTATAAAATACATGTACAAGCGTGCGATCGGTTCTGTGAAAAGCGACCTGAAGTCGGAAAAGATACACGCTAGACTATAATGAACTCCAAAAACTGAATAATTACACCTTTCTAAATTAAACTCCATGATTTATTTGATACGTTAAGGATATTGGCGAGCCGTGTGCCCCGTGCGGCCAGTGTCGGCAATGAGTCTTGGTTATGTCTAGAGGTGTACAAACCGATTCTTCAAATTTTGAATTTAATCGTTTCGGGGTTCTTTGGTTGCCTTGTCGAAGAAGGTTGTAGGAATGATAGTGATTTTGTATAGTCACCGAATGTACAATGTATTTGCACGACCCAGTGCTCGTGGAGACGACGCTGTTACAATTCGTTGGTCTCTTAAGGGGAAGCAATACCTCTTTAGTAAGTTTATAAACGGGCTTTACGTCTGTACTATGTGTGAGAGAGAGAGCGGAGAATTTCGTAAGAAAGTGAGAGAGACGTAGTGAATGCGTACCAAATCGTAGTCATGACTTCAGCTCTAAATGAAACAACATCTCGTTCTGCATAAGGTCTCAAATGAAAGATAAAAAAGTCATAAAAAGTCACGGCCACTGTGATTTCGACCGGGCAACATTTAGAATTGGAGAAATAGCTCAAAATTGTATGACGGCCACCCGATGGGCGACCATGATGGAACCTTGTCGTAATTGCAAAAGTAACAGATTCAAGTTTGCAATGAAATTGCGTTATTCTAGAGTGATTGATCTCTGGATTGGGTCGTGACGGTGACTTTTTATGAGACCTTTTGACTTTCATTTGAGACCATTTGCAGAATGGAATGTTGTTTCATTTAGAGCTGAAGTCATGACTACGAAACGCTTAATTTTCAGCATTTTCCTCGCTTGTGACGTCACAAAACGTATTACCGGAATAGCCGGGTGACAACATTGGGTAGTGCTGATCTTCCTTAATGTTTAATCTTAATGCGGAAAAGTTCGCAGTATAAGTAAGGCCGCCTTGAGTAAAGAGCAGACCTGATTGGCCGAAAATTAAGAGAGGATGACGAAGCGACGAAAAAGTAAATGAGGAGAGGTACCTCGCGGTGGCATAGCGCAGGACACCCCTTCCGCTAGGGAGTAGCTGGATTTCCGGGAAACGACCAGTGAATGCAATTGTCTTCGCAAAGACATATTTTATTGCCCAAATAATAAAGTGGCCTGAAAATTATTGCGAGGGGTTTAAGGGAATCGGTAAGTCCGGTGGGACGAACATGTGAGCATAAAAGTATAAAGTAAACTAATTTCCTAGTCATAAGCGCAATCTTATTTTAAAAGAATATATTTTAGAGTTTAGGGTACGAGGCGCGTAAGGAATGTAAAGCTAGCGGTATATTGGTGCGAAATTCTTCGAGGAAGGTATCAACAGATGCGTTTAACAATACCGTTCCCGAGAAACTCAAGATTCTGGAATATATGGCAAGTATTGTTGCCAGATAGTAATTAATTTCGCATCACCGTTCGTGCATAATCTTTTCGACGAATAATGAAAAAAAAACTCGATGGCTGGTTCGCCGTAGAAACGCTCAGCAGTGCAACAATGTCTTCGTTTCACCCATCTTCCGTATCCATAAGCAAGTATTGTACTCTCATACACTATCAATCTCTCCGGGCTCTCTTCCAGTATGTACTCATACACCAGGCGAGGTAGATAGTATATACCTACCGAGTTATGTAAACCCTGGGTCGATATACCACTCCGAGGCACAGCCTCGCGACAATCCTGTCAACCCCCAACCCTTATTCGTCCGCCGACATCCTTGTCCAGATTCGCGTCAACTTCCACGTGTTCGAAACTGTTTGTAAACCGGCGAACATCGCGTTGCGTGTGTGGACCGATTGGAATATAAAACAATGGGGAGGGGCTAAAAAGTAATTTGTGTGTTGCGATTACTTTTGCCACTCCTGATGATATCCTGAGGGTGAGACAGATGGAACACCAAAACTTCAGGAATCTTACATATCGCCGCCTAAAAAGCAACACTGATTTGACACTTTTTGCGATGTGGACATTTTAGTTTCTATGGCTTTGTAACATCGCTTTATAACAGTATATTGTCTCTTCTGTAAAATTTCTTCAATGCAATGCGGTATTATTCCTTTGGCAACGATATGTGTCTTAGATACGCAAGTGTTTAACATAAATTGTTGAATATAGTGATGTTCGTGCATGAAGAGCCATTTTTTGTGCCAAAGTAAAGAAATTCCTGGAATTTCGTGACTTAAAAGCGAAAGCATTGTTTGTACAATATATAAAAGAGAAGGAACAAATTCAGCGATTACGTCTATTTATAAAAACTATCCTGGAAGACTTCAATTTCCAGATTTAATCCAAATTCGAAAAAGAATCTATCCCAAACGTAGTTCTGTAATAGTAATCTACGTTAGAAAGTAGATAAACTAACGCGGAGATGTATAAAAGATTACGCAAAATTTTAATTGCCCAATTACACTGGCTGTCCAATTGTATCCAACCGTTCATCCACAATGAATCGTTGCGCGAAAACAGTTCCTTTTGACAAAAGTTTCTGCGATTGAGTTTATCAGTTCCGAAACACGGATGGGATTCCGAGTCCGTGGTCCGTAAATAGTTTACAAACGGTGCGGTACGTTTCTCCAATCTGTAAATAGTTTTCGTTAACGCGAGAAGTTCGGAGGTTCAATGTACCCCTAAACACTTCGCGAAAGTTAAATTGCTGGCCTTACGCTACGACAATGGTGCGAGGATATTGCATAATTGCCAACTGGCTCCGACCACGGTCGATCCGGCGAACTCGCGCAAATTGATGGTCGAATGCAAATCAATTTAATTGCGTTTACGAGAGGATAACCGACATCCAGAGGAAGTGCGGTCAATCCGAATGCCTCTGGAGTCAACCGCGACGCAACGCCTTCGATATTGCGATATTCAGCTTTCGGTAGTGCGAACCATGTTTCAGGAATTGTCGTTGATTCACTTTGATTTTCAAACCGCCTTACCTCGAAAGCCTGAATTAAGCGCCCGCCGAACAATACAAATGCGTATTAAATTGGGTAAAATGTGGGAAATATAAAATTGGGTTTCGTTCGGGTTGACATGCGCTTTTATCCATAATTGCATACGTGTTGTTGTTTTTATGTAAACGAATAATGATCATAATAGTATATGTGATAAGATTAACGACCTAATAAACCAATTTTCTTTTTTTCTTTTTATCGATTACGTCGTGAATCTTATCACAATTATTGTTTGTAATTAGAAGCGCTTTTATTAGCGATTACAAATATTTTTATTCGCGAATACAAGCGTTGTTTACAAATATAATTATAAATATTGATAGCATATAATATTAGTTTGAAATATTTACGGGGAACATTAATTTGCGAAAATCAAATTTTATGCATTCGTTGACGTAGTATCGCAAGCTCTTTCCGTACGTAATCAAAGGTTGAAGCTACTGCAATTTATTTAATTTAGCTTCAATAGAGTGATCCCGGGATTCATTTTTGCTGGAGTAATTGACCATTCACTTTGTACGGAAAATAATTTTAGTAATGTACGTTTAGTGAAAAGCAGGTTTTGTTGAAACATTTTTAAAAGACGCTTGAACGACAGCCGCGAGTCTGCGAATTTTTCGCGTTACATAGCGGGCAGTCATATGAATGAAACATGAAACAGCTTCTGGAGTTTAAGTTAATTTAAAAGTAATTACCGCCAGGTCGAAATATCGTGGCTTGGAATTTCAATTAGTTTCGGGAGTATGAATTATCTGAAATTAGTTTTAAAGTTGTCGCTTTCATAAATGCACCCTCGACGCTGTGTTACAAATTGGTTTAAAAATTTCGGTACACTTTAATCGCGATCATACTCGTTCCTCGCTCCGGGCACTGAATATTATGCAGTTACGAAAATAATTATTCGTTCGATGAGCAGCTGAGCTCTCACAAAATTCGAACAATTGCAAAGCTAATCGAATGATGAAAATAATTCGGTGGAAGTTCGTTCTCGCATGTAGAAGGGAGAAATAATCAACCGTTGAAATTCCGAGACATTTGATATATTCCCTCCGAATGCGCTCGTGCGTGATTCGGCAGTACTTTGACTTTCTTTTTTCCGCTACCCGGAAAAAGTCGGTTATGTTTGCAATGTAATCTGGAGCTTGCAGTTGGCACGCGATTTCCCGCGAATTTTCCGAGCGTAACGAAATGCAACAGACTGGACGTGGAAGAATAAAAGTCGTTACGAAAGCTTAATGATATTGTAAAGGTTAACGTAACGACGTGGCGTACATTTTTTTCTGTTAAGTAAAAATAAGTGAGTAGTAAGTTTAACTTACCTAACCGAAGTACCGAGAATGCGCCATAAGGTAACGCTTTACTTTAAGGGGAGAGGGTGGAGGCGGAGCAAAATTATGTTACCATAAGCATTAGCACATCGACGCATAATCGAGGATTAATATATCTATAATTTGTCGAGAAATTTTGTTTCAAGGTGAATTTTAAACGACGCCAATCTACGGCGGATAAAAAAAAGAGTAATTTGAGAGACCAGTTTCGCTTAAAAAATTCGCAACTTTGATCATTTTCTAGCTGTCGTAACATAACCAAATGGACTTTGAAAGTAAACGGCCACATAATCAGAAATAAAATCTACAATAACATGCATTTATTAATTCGAGGAGTGTACGCTCGTAAAATCTATATCGAGCATCCGAACGAAGTATTTCTTCGTTTTTGTTCGCGAGCGTATATTTGAAAACTTATTTTCTGTGCTCGAGATTATGTTAAAAATATACTCTATACTTTCATCGTACGTCAACAAACTAGACAACTGTACGAGTAAAGGCGCCTCATTTTCAGATCGCGCTGCGAATTAAAAAAAAAATTCTATCGTGTCGCGTTGCGCTTGTACCAAGATTGAAGTTACTTACTTAAATTGCTCGTTAAACAGCTTCTCTCGCTTGTACCGCGGTTATGCTAATTTTACTCAAGTTCCACGGGGGACTTGACGAGTTACAGAAACTTGCGATCGCGCTCTCGTATCACGGTTCCTCTTGTTTTCCACAAACAAGTTTCTAAAGTTGTATTCGTGAGTACGCGTTGTCGTTTGTGTCGAAGAGTCCGCGTTTCGAACGTGCTTACCAGCCGAAGTAAATTCAAATACACGGAATTACACCTTCGTCTTGTAACAAGCTAGCGCTACGGCGTCGACTCCAATTAATCTGAATAATTTGCAGCGATTGGTTTTCTATTAGCGACGAATTGCAGGCGCCATGCGAGAGAATTAAATTGAACTGTTTGCCATCATTAAATGGAATGACGGTCTAGATGAAACGTTTGATTACCATCTCAGAAACCATCTTTCGACTCGCAACTAATTATCCTAGTGGTTTTCAACCGCTGATCTGCGGATTGGTGCCGTTTTGCAGAAATTCCTTGCCTGCCCGCGAAACAGGTATACATTTTTTGTGCTACGATTCACGACGTAGGTGACCAAATTTGTCCAAATTCGCATGGAAATCCTTATTTGGTATAGTGTTTTCTGTATTGGGGTTTAAATTTAATATAATAAACTGAAAATTTTATAGTCAGTATAGTTCAAGTTTATAACTGTTTAATCTTACCTTATATTTATGTTATTACGATCCGTTATTAACTTCGAAAAATTCTAAACTTTAAATATATTGACTATAGAATTTTCATTTCATAATATTAGATTTAATAACTAATACACAAAGCATTATATCGAATAATGATTTTCATTTCTACCTTATCAAATCGCGAAATATTTCTCCCATTTTCACGATTTCACGTGTGAAATCGTGAAATTCACAATCGTGAATTCGTGATTCACACGCAAAAGATGAAACCCACTGGTTTCAAGTTTAAACGAATTTATCGAGGTATTCATTCCTGTGAAGACCATGGATTTAATTTTAATTTTTAATACCACAAACATAGAAATTAAAGGATCATCTGATATTATTGTTGTAAATATAAAAACGCTTTCACTTTAAGAACTCGATTTATTTGCATCATATCGGGCATTACCGTATTCACGTAATGTAAATGATAAAGAAAAATGGAATTCAATATTCATTTCCATAATTTTTATATGCGCGGTCCATCTGAAAAGTCGCGAATAATTTGAAGGAAAAAATTTTATCGTCAAGGAGGCGCGGTTCGCAAAAGTAATTACGCGCGGCGTTTTAAAGCAGCCTCGCTTTACGTAATTTATTTGCGCTACAAATTAACATTAACGAAAATAATAAACCGCCGGAACTTTATCAAAACACCTTTCAGCGAAATGACAACCCTGGAAAACGGGACGAAAGGAAGATAAAGTAGAGGGAGAAGTGAGCGTAACGGAGGTGGTGGTGGTAAGAGCTGCTGATATTCTCAGAGTACGGACACACCTACGATCATTTCCATTTCGCTGAATAACGTAGACGTCGCTTTAACGGGCTTACGGCGGGAAACTTGTTTTTCTACCTGCCACGGCGTCGTAGAGATAACGGCGAGAGGAGTTCGTCACTTTAATCGTAGATTATAATTTGAAAGGAGCGTCGTCTCCCTTGAATATTACGAGCCCATTTTCTTGCCTCGCCAACCTTACGATATCGATCTTTTACCGTCATCAGTGTAAAAGTAATATATTTTGCGAAGCTCCAGATTCTACCCGGATAGCGCACGGCGAATTATAATATTATACAAGAAAAGTGCCGGTACACAAAGCGTTCCATTCCATACGATCATTTTACGCTAGAACTACCAAACCAGTCATTTGACTAATTTAAAATTTTCATTTAAATTTACCAATCTTATGTATCAGAACTGTGTATTCCTAAGTAGCATAAATATGTATATGTATATATACATATATATATTTTTTTTTGCACATACAGACTTTTTAAAAATATATGAAGGTTTCCTTTAATGGAATAACGCACGTAATAAATAATCAGTCATTTCGACTGGTCTCGTGGAAAAATATATACACTAATTGTCTTTAATTTTAGTGGTAAAATATTGATTTATATATGAATTGATTTGTATTCTTATTTAATGATACGAAATAGTGCAACACATTCCTATTGGTGACACGAGAATATGGATATATTTATAAAAATCAAAAAACTCGTTGCGTTTATTCTTTGCCAAAATACAATCGAAAGAATTATTGAATATGCCCGTGTTAAGTGGAACACTTTGCGCAAAGTGTTATTACTCATTTTAATACGTCGAACTGATGCATTAATTTTTAATAGCTTATAAATGAATATAAAAAGACTTCGCCCGGGCAAGTGCGTTATAGTACCCGTACATTGCGCGGCACTCGCGATCGTGCCGAAGAAAACATAAAAATCGGGGAAGCGTAAAAAAAATCCTCCCGAGCACCCATAAACCATCTTTACTTCGCAGACACCCATAAATAAATCTCTGAAAAATCCATAAAGTCAGAAAGTATAATACATATATATATAATCTTGCACTGGAGAACCTATGTGGAACAATGGAACGAAAGAAATCGATTGGCACAGATCGAAATCGGATTCTGAAGAGCGACGCAACTCTTATTATTTCCTTCTCGCGATAACATGGTCTTTTTCGAATTTTACGACGAGAAAGAAATTCTCTCTGCAGCCGTTGACACAATGGTAGGGACCGATCGCAGTAGCGCCGACGAGACGTACTATTTTTTTTTTCACGCACACTGACCTTATTCATGGGAGACGACTCTGCGAACGCGATGCATTTCCTGCAATCATCTTTTCTCCCTCGTTAATAATGTTCAAGGATTTCCGTTCGCGTGGAACCTCGTCTCGATTGCCAGCCGGAATCGAACGTGTTTTCCTAAGGACGCGATGGAATATTGGTTTCTGGAATTCAGGACTAAATTCGCTCCGTACCAGTTCATTTCTCGCGTTCGATCATCATTCACGGCGACTCGCGAGTAGAATTTTCCGCGCGGATGACAAATTCCGTGCACTTTGATACATTTCATGTAGTGGCGCCCGCATTGGAAATGTCGATCCGACGTCGATCGCGGCGTCGCGTCTTGTCGCGCTATAATGTGCGATGGCCTTAATTCGATGCGACGACTCTCCGATATACGGTACATTCAGCCACATAAATGTTCGCGATACACTCCGCTTCGTTGTTCGATTTTTCATTGACCCGATTTTACAACGTTACGAAGAACGAATTCTACAACGGAATCTGCATAAAATCGACGTCGTACCAGGAGAAGCGCATTTCGAGATTTTTCACCCGTTATAATTTCGTCAAGTTTTATTCACTATGTATCCCAAGAGGACCGAGGAATTTAAATATCCTCATTGCTTCTAATGTTGCGAAAGAACTTTTAAGGAAGAAATTGTTTTATTCCAAGGTGCCTATTATTATTTTTCTTGCCATATCTTTTAGAATGTAAAATAATCACTGTGGATGATCTTCCCGATTCAATCCAAAGGTTGACATATCGCACGACGCTAAATTCATTTTTAATCAGATAAAATTGTCAACTGGGTTAAACAAAATATCCCATTCAATTTAAAAGAATGCCAATCGCCTTAAGTCAGATCTGCCGAAGTTTGGGCCCAACTTGCCAGACGTGGGGCCGCCTACATTCTTCAGAGGTGCCAAGCGATGTAATTCGCGTACGAATCATGCTTAAAGCTGGAAACGCGCTATCGTCAGAACACGTGAGCTGATGTGCTATGAGTGTGTATTTTACATGTATTTAAATGACAGTACTTTTTTCATCTTTGACAGTGCGGCTCATTTGATCTCACGAATCCACGGTTACAAAAAAAACTTGTTGTAACTGTTTAAATAAAAATCGCTTACGCTACAGTCTACAACAGGCCTGGGCGATTAAGGGGAACCGCACTCTCCTCACGCGCTTTCGATACTCCCACCCGTCACCTTTTTAAATACACGCTGTACGAACGAAAAGAAAGGCAGCGCTATATCTATATCACTCTTAGGCTACGGCAAAACGGGCGCAGAATTCAACGTCCGTTCATACGCGCGTGATTTTGTATACGAGCAATGCATATATACAAAAAAATGGTTTATAACGCTGAAAAATGTGTAAATTTTAGGAATTTTTTTCTTTGGTACTTGTATGTATAGATCCTATATATGTAGATCAGGGACGGCGAACTGGGGGTCAGAAGAGCCCGTGAGGGGAAGGCAGGTCGGTTTGGCTACCACCTCCAGCGACCCTGTCACGCGTTTGTTCGCGCGAGCTTTTGTTTTTTCGTATCCGTTACCACTACAATGACAGAGACAGAGTGTCCTCTACGGTACGCAATAGAGTGTTGTCTTTCTCTTTGTTAGTCCGCCTGCACCGAAGAGAGTAGTAGTGGGAGAAGCAAGAGCGGCGGGGAAGAGTACGCTTGCACTCTGTTCGCCGTCCCTGATGTAGATGTACATCGCTTGTATACAAAATCACGCGTTTACTAACGGACGCCGAAGTCTGTGTGATTCATGTGACTCCAGCCTTAGACACGCACCGGGAGTCATGGTAAGTAACTTACTGTCGCCACATTTGAAACAATTCTACAGTAATTAATTTCTATGTCATCGACTTAAATAAAAAGAATTGTATTCTCTCTTATTTACGTACATGTAAGATATATATGTATGTATATGTATGTATTACAGGATGGATGAACGGAAGGATGTGTGTGTTAATGTATGAATGAAGGTATCAGAGAAGCGATGGCCTTTTGTTTGTTGCGCGGAGTGTGTATGTGTGTGGATGCGAGCGAATCGGCAGTAGTCTCCAGAGCGTCAGAGAGAGAGAGAGAGAGAGAGAGAGAGAGAAAGCGATCCGTTTTCTTGAATAAATTCTTGTTTTTGTGTGTTATATCATCATGTTTAATCACAATCTAATATTCCTACATATGTTTACAGGCGTAAGAGTCCAATGAGCATAATCGTTTCTAATTAATTGTCCACGAAAGCACATAATATACACCGGGTACGGTGGATGGATAAAATCTTATGGGTTCGACCGTTCGACAGTTGAAATCCATTTGGCGTCAAATGCGGTAAGTTCGTAGCGCAAACGATCCTAAAATGAAGCCCTATTAATCTTTATAAATCTTCTACAAATCTCTCACAGACGTTTTCCGTAACGTCTGCGGCATCAAAGACAATTGAATCATTCGATTATCCTGGAACACCCTGTACAGTCGAAGAATCTTGGAGAGAATAAAAGTCTTAAACGAACGGTACTATTACGATGCATAGACATCTCATTTTGATCGTCAGATTTAGGGTACCTCGGCGTTGCCTCGTCAGCGAAAGGGGGCCGATGTCAATGGCGAGGTAGATAAAGGAACCTGTCGAGGATTCTCGAGCGAATGGAGGTGAAGAGTCGTTCGATACGCGTCTTTGTCCCGCGCTCTCATTCGTGACAAATTGTCTCGTCCGAAGCAACCTTCGTGCCAGTTACGTTCGGACGTGTGTATGCATGCATACGAGCACAACCGTGCGTTTGGAAAACGAAGAAGTTAGCGCATGATTAATCGTTACGCTTGTGGGGAAAAGTTAGGATACGAATGAAAAATAATTTCAAACATCTCCGTTTAATTATGAGTCGTTACAGAGAGTGCTCCGCAAATCGAACGATGTGCCACGTACCCTCCGCGAACATGTTTTTGTTTACGTTTAACGGTCACTTATACGGAATATGAATAGCAGCTCGTTCGGACGCAACGATTCACATACAATAAAGGAGGATCGTCTACACGTCGATGAACATAAATCGGGTATCATTTCCATCTTCGATCAGCGCGGCCCATTCGCTTTACCCACTACAAATTTAGGACATTGTCAATATTTTGGAATGCCAATCACGGCTCGCATCTTGGCAACATCCTTCGTTGCATTCTCCAATTAGAACAATACTACTACTACAAAAATGTAGTTAGTGGTGGAAAACAGTTTTCCTCGTGATTGACGTGTTCGAACTGCGACAGTATACATTGAGAAGTAGTTGTTGAAACATTGTTACAGTATCTTTGCGGAGTTTCACTTGACACCTTGATTTTTAAATGTATCCAATACCCAGTTAATTGAAGTGAATTTAAACCCCCGTAAACAGGCATATGTCCATTTAATACGCAACAATAAAATTACGAGAATATGATTTTGATGAACGTAAATCATTCGCCTGACACTTATTATTATCGAATACTTCGGCGGACGGGTCACCAGTATCAATTTAAACGTCCACCCGCAATTGGCGCCAAACAAACCATAATTGGAAATATTAGAGTGTCGCGATCATCGCAGAATATTATTTTCGAATCTTCGTGAATCGTATTACTGTTTATTCGTGATATGTATCATTAGCGCGATACTCTCTCGGCAGTGAGATTCACGCTTGGGTACCAAATACGTTCGATTTGAAAGGACTTTGCCCTTTGTGCGAGCACGCGTACATCGGTTGCGGTTTAGTGGCAGATTATAACGTGGTTGCCGCGTCCATTTGACTACGCTCGCATTAAAGGAAATAACAGCGAGATTAAACCATTGTTTTACCACAAATGTGTTCCGATTGGAAACTGTCAACGATGGGAATGCCGCGGACAGCCAGGAATTCGAACACTCTTTTTTTTTATGTGTAAATTAAAAGTTCTGCTGGCCACGATGTTTTATAGTTACGCGATTCCCGGGAAACCAGTTTCGACGTCGATATTTATAACGCGCGTGTACGCGAAATTTTACGGTAACAACTTGCCAGGTATTTTTTAATGGCACCTCGTCAAGCTTTTGCTCGGTGAAGTTGTGATAATACGAAGAATGTATTTCTTGCTCCAGTTACTATTAATTGGCATCATACTCGATCGAGAAATATAATTCTGAAAATGTTGGAATATTCCCAAGAGAAAAATTCAAGTACCATTAAAAGGTACGTGGAAAATATTTTAGCGTAATGATTTCAATATGCGTATTGAAATAATTATAATTGCGGTCAATTTTCTAGATCTAAAAGTACGTTTGATATTCATCGACTAAACAATAACGATTCTTCCTGACTAACGGAAAATGGCAATATTAAAAATGAATGCGAGGAGAACCTTTAATCGATCCGCTCAGTAGAATGGGGAAAATTCTACCCGGGAAGAATGGCCGTTTTAAACGAAACTCATAGATCGCCGGGGCACTTTTCCCAAATTGTTCCAAAACAATTTCAGGGCGGTTTCCTCGTAGGTATTTCACAAAAGAGACTGGTAGTATAGCGGGTGGAATTTGCTTTCTCTGAAAAACGTTTGCCGACTCGCAAATTTGTCTTTCGAACTTACTCGCATAGCATTCGCAAGAGTAAATAATTTCTCAGTTCCATTACGTTGAGTGCTTCTTCAAAATTAACCGCCGTCGTCATTTCTGCTTTTGGTTATCAGCGTTTATCAAGAAAACTTTCAAATGGAACGTTTCCGCTCGGATCTTGGTTTTATCGAAAACTCTCGTCGCCGATTATTCGAGATCGAACCATTCGTAGTTTCGTAAATGTCATTCCATTCGTCTCGTTGTCCAGGCAAACGAAAGGGAATCTTTGCACATTTCGCCCCAGCCTTATTTCTCTTCTCCGATTTCTTTGCGAAATGGAGACACATTTAAATTTGCACGCTCCTTCGACGGTCGGAATAATTTATTTAATTTAACGGTTGCACGAACGTTACGCCGATTGCAGTTAAGAAAACGAAATTCGTAAATTTCCAAGAAATAACAAAATAGAATTTCGATCCACTCTCGAGTGCTCGAAAACTGTCGAGTGCACTCGCTGGTTTCTCGCGCAGTGGATTGGAGAGGTTTTCAATTCATCCTAGAGCGCATTCGATTGCGACAAATTCGTCTATTCGAGAGACCACAAGTTCTAACTGGAAACTGCTGTTCGAGCAGTCCGTATTGTTGGCAGTAGCGCTGTAACAATAAGAAAATCTCCGTCAGTCGCTTGCTCGGCATACAAGAATACCATTGCATCCGGAATTTGTAGGTCGATTTGTCACCGACGATGCGTCCGTGATCTAATTTTAAACGCAACGTTGTTCCCGCAAAGGTGTACGTTTGATTTCAATTCCGCGTCCACTTATTTACATAAAATATTTGGTTATTTGGATAATTTAATATTATTCGAGTTCCGTTCCTACGATTTCCACACAATGCACCACGCGATAGCTTTGCATAAAATTAAAATCGCGTTCGATCAATTGCCATGAAATTTTATGATTAAGAACTGACAACAACACAATAACACGATTACGGGTCAATTTAATTTCGATCTTCACCGAGAAAAAGTTAACTTCCTGCGATAAGAAAAAATAGGTCAAAGATTTCATTCCGTTTATTGATTTCACCGTGCATCGATAGACCTTTAAGCGGACGTATAACATTTCGAGAGTTGGTAAGGCCGTGCGAACAATGTGTGTGCGTTTTTTAATTGATGTGCATCCGCGTTCTAAAAAGTTGAGAATAATTATAGTTATTTTAACGCTTTTATTAAAATCATTACGCTAAAATATTTTCCACGTATCTCTTAATGGTACTCGAATTTTCACCGCAGTCCTAAACAATATTTTACGATAATTAATTTAACGTAACTCGAATTCTATAGAAAAAGAAAACTGCTCCGACACAACGTTTAGTATTCGTTACGTTAATTTTTTTATCAGATCGGATCGTTTGGCAGTGATGCCGCGTCGACGTATTATGTCCCGTGCAATACATTACGTACCTCCACCCAATATATTGAACGTGAAATGCAATTTAAAATCACCCAATCACTCCTTTCCCCTTCCGTCTCTTTGATCACTCTCCGCGTGATTTATTCTTATTTGAAATCGGTTCGCATTCCATACAAGTATTCCACACACCAACGTGTCAGAATTATCGTTTGATTGATCACCAATGCAGCGCTTCCGTGCAGTGAAATTGTGCTATATAAATGATTTATTCAATAAACTCTGCAAATTGTAGCACTCACAGTGTCCGTGATGCACTTACAATTCCAGCGGTTCGCGGCCTCGAACAGTGATTATCGAACGATTGTCCGTTCGATGATAATAATTTGTAATCAGATGTTGATTTACATCCGTGCAAATTACAATATGCCTTTCGACGGACCATCAATTTTATCGTCGCGTGAAAAGATTTAACGTAAAATTGTCAACCGTTAATTTCTATTAAAGCTTTCTCATTTCGTGCTCCGTTTTCTCAAAATTATCATCGTTCGTTTTAATTTTTCGTTACATATCCGTACAAGAACGCAGTAACATAACGAACGAATATGGAGCACCTACATTGCGTCAGACATAATAAATGGTCTTTTTTTATTCGTTACGATAAAAGCAGAAGATAAATTAACACTAAACTTACTGGCCAAATAACCGGTTACGAAGTAAATGTGGTATTTCGGAAGGATTTGTCAGTTTGTATTGTACGAAGTGATACACAACATAACTTTTAATTAATGATAAAATATTCAATCAAACATTTACATTTTTATATGTATCATAAACAGGAGGTAATATAACAAAACATAACATAAACCGGTCATTTTAACCTGCTTGGTAGGTTTAGTGTCACATGCATACCGACACACGTACCGCTTCTGCGTAGTTTCTAAAAAAATACGTTTCGTGAGGCCCGCGAGCAGAAAAATCGTGTACATTTGGTCCATGATCAACTCGCAATGCCGTACTCATTGAAAATGCTTCAAAGAATCGTCGGCATTGTTCCTTGGAGCGTCGGCGGTAAAACTGCTGACAGCATCGTTCAAAAAAAAGAAAAAAAAAAGCAGCACCCCTTGGTATCGCATCGATCGAAACCTCGGCATTTTCCGCTGAATAGCTTCGCGATTTCGCAATATTTGCGCCAGCTTGGCGCTTTTAATCATGACTTTTTTTGCAATGGGTCGCGTTACGCTCAAAGTGAGAGGTGGGGGAAGGGAGGACAAATTGCAAGCAGAAACTAATGTTTGGCAGAAAAGTGTTTCATTGTTCTCTCGACTTCCGCACGTTTCGTATTTACGATTGAAAAATTGGAGATATCTACGCGGGCGGCGATGCCAAATCGTTCAGTATTTATCGAAATTTTCAGTGGGAAGCAATAACGTGCATCCGCATCCTGGCGTTTAGTTTATTAAGTGGTCAGCTATTAAATAATTGAAACGTTTCTAACGAGAACGTGGCCAGGTCTGCGCCGTGTAATTTGTTTAATTCAAAAATAACGTTGCAGTCAATTAGGTGAATGCAATTAGGGAGAATCGATGCGTTTAAATATTTCAAAGCGATAACTTTTTTATTACTAATTTTTCTTCTATCGCGGTTCTTACGGCGAGAAACTTGATGGAGCTGCCCGGCCGTTTGGAAACTTTCTCCTCCAGTACCTCTTAAAAGTTCAAGATTTTATGGAGCACAGATTAACGGCATTCTTGGTTGCAAATAACATAATGTTTCAAATTTTTCTCAAGTTCACATTCCTTTATTTTTTCGCCCGGCAACTGCGTATATATTTTTCATTATAATTTATATTGTTTAAGTATCACTCCCAAAAGATATTTGCTAAAGAATATCGTATAAGAACAAGAACAATAATAATAATAATATCAATATCATTACTATATAATTGTTATCATATAATTCTATTATTATTAAAACATGTTTGAAACATGTAATGTAACATACGACGTAATGAAACACAATTTTATTAAAATTTAAACAAACAGATTTTAAGAGCAGAAACATGATAACTCCTACGAAAATTGTTCCAAAACCAGAAGTCTTTCAGTATTATTCTTAATTAATAAATTAACTTCCTATTAGTTTATTTTACATGGATGAAGGTGGTCGTTATTCTACATTTCATAACGGAAATAATACGTGAAGCTCTTGCATCATTCCGTTTATATGTATATGTACAATATTCGTAGGAATATACTTTTATTCGGCTATTGAAAACCCCTCTTCGTTTTCGAGGATAGCTCGAAGAACACGCCGAAGAACGGCCCGGAGCACGTCGTCAACTACGTTCTCGACCAAGTTCCGACAGCGGTATCAAGAGACAAGGTCTTTTCTCGGACCAAGTACAGACAACGAGTACGCGAGATTAGATTAAAAACCATTCCGGGATAACTTCAAGGAATTATCCGGGGTGCGTTCCGGAGAATGCGCTTCTTTACGACTTGTGGAACCGCCACGGATTTTCGGTATCGGTACTAGGTGTCGCCATCGGAGCGCGATCCATCGCCGAGGAACCGCAAGGGAGCGGTTCTTAGAAACACGTTATGTCGTAAACGTGGAAACAAACGGTTCGCCCAAAATTGAAGGATATATTTTACGATGCTTTGAAACAGTCTCGTACTCTAGTTGGAGAACAAACAGATACCTAGATCCGAGGACGAGGGTCCCACGGGTGAATATCGGAGCCTCAGAACCTTGAGGAATTTCCAGGAACCACGTTACGGTCAACTTTCCAAACTCCCTTCACCCACCACAAATTTGGGGTGTTGGCAATATTTCGGAATACCAATCACGACTCGCATCTTGGCACCACCCTTAGTTGCATTCTCCAATTAGAATCTCTCATTGCACAATTGTTGTTGGTGGTGGAAAAGAGTTCCTCGAGATTGACCTGTATGAATTCATACGTCAGGATACGTTAAGATTGTATCGAATCTGTATAGAGTGAGAGTTCTTGGGACATTATTACATTACCAATACAAAGTTTCACTTGACATCTTGACATTTAAATATATCCAAATACTCAGTTGCTTGAAGTTTATATGTACATATAGCGTGTTACGGATCATTCTCTTACACTTTTCCTTCGCGGACCCGTGTAAAACACTGGTAATAAAATTTGCTGCGCAACAGACGAGCTTTTGTTCCGTTTGCCATTCTTAACACGAAATACAAGTAAGATCATTCCACCAATTTTTATATACGAACTTCGCTCGAATTCTTCATATCTTTACCTTATCCTATTCGCTACCATGGACCAGATATCTCACGACGCAATACCGCTCGTTCGATGCTACAGACGGGATATCAAACGACTGTGTTTTCATGTTTTTATATCGGAAGATGGCTTACACCATATCTATGTTAGTATTCAATTAAATTAATAGAAACTGGAATCTATCTCAATGAAAGAAACGAAAATTCAGATGTATTGTATATAAGTTACCATAATGTTCCATTGTTTGATATTTGGCAAAATTTAATTTCTTTTTATTACGTCGCGAGATGTTTCTTCTGTGGTAGCGCAAGAACGATTTTGCGTTGTGAGATATCTCATCTCCGGTAGCGAAACTGTTAATTCAATACCTATCAAATTCCATGATAAACTTTACCTTAATTGTGTAGCTATACACCCCGTCGCATAAATATCCGTGGCTGTAATATGTAAATTCGTCTTAAACGTCTTAATTATTCGAATAGCGCAATACATTCAAAGTTTCTTCACGCCACTGCTGTAGTCGTGAAGCGCGCGAATCATTGACCTGTACTACTTAAGTGGTGAATCTTGGTTCATCCGAATATCTAATCGCGCCGAGAAGTAGATCCGCGCAACACTGGTCAGACGTTGCGGTACTAAATTATACGTGTGATCGCAGCTTTCGTGGAAAGACACTTTGTCAGGTCCCACATACTTTAATACCTAATTTATCCGGACGAATAGGCGGATATCTGCAATACCCGCGAGGAAGTCGTGTCCGTATGTCACGATCATTGATCGTTTTGAAACGGGGCTTTCCACGGTAGCATAAAATATCACCTATTTTCACCCCTTCGATACCTATTGCGAGAAAGGCAAGGAAGCGTGTCTATGCGTGTCAGGTCGTGATTTATGCGGCAGATACGATGAAACCAGTTTATGCAAATATTATCGCAGTTGAATTGGTTTGGCAACACGCCCGGTCGCGCGTGCGGCTGAACCTCGCAGCGAGAACTGGGATTTCTGCTGCATTAGGCTTTGTATCTCACGGAGAATATATAGTAATGTGTACATTACACATTACCCGCGTATGTGTGTATTAGGTTAGTTAATATGTCCCTTGCATTTTTAGTTTGGAGCGAATATTTCTCATACAAAAAATATCTCGCGGCTATTTTTTTTTAATACAAAAATATTATGGAATGTAGAGTCGGATCAAAGAAAGAATAATTTAAAGAATTTTTTGAAAAAGGATTTTCAAACGCAGTGCTCTTTGAAAACATTTCTGTATACGCGGTATATAAAGTGTCGTACGTCATTCGTATTTTTCTAAAAAAATATGAACTAAACATCTAATTTTGCAAACAGACTCGCACGGTTTACGTTTGAAGGCTTAACGAATAAAGATACAAAAGGGGGAAGAGAACACAATACAAGCCTCGTTATGAAAAAGTGGTTTCTTTTAAGTGGTCACGTCATCTTGGTGGTCCAAAGAAAATATTATTTCTTATATTATTGCAAGGTTCAACCGATTAAAAAACAAATACCAGTTTATGGCATCCAATCCCTTGATACGTTTGATTTCAAGTTTTCCTCGAAAAGATTTAAGAGGTGGATCCTCGAGGAAGTAATTAGAACGGACGTGTTCGGTACGAGTCCGTGAGCAACTTAACGCGCCAGAAGAAAATTACGTTTGATCGAGGATAGCTATTGACAACCGTTAGATGGGATCGATCGAGTTCACGCCGGAATTGCTGAAGAAACTTGAAATTACCTCGATGTTCTCGGCATCTCCAGGCTGTTTAAAGAGTGGGGGGTATCGGAAACCCAGAAGGGCTCGAAAGGTTCGAGTTGGAAAAGTGAATACCCGAATCCTCTTTCGTATTACTAATGGCTCGTTCGGATGTGTCGGAAATCTTTGGAGTCGTCGAGCACGCCAAGTTTCGCGTTCGTAATAGCATCGAATTTAATTTCCACTTCAAGGGTCTTAAGACTTTTCGAAGCGTTCCTCTGAAGGCAGTAAAAATCCGTTTCTGGTAATCATGTAAAGTTAGCGTCGCTTTTGTATATTTGAAATATTCAGGATTGGACGAAGTAGAACATTAATGACTCAAACAATCAACGAAGTTCTTTTATTGAGATCACGTTACGTTTTCGCCACGAACGGGTATATGGATTCTATTTTTTAAGGATAGCTAATTATTCACTAGTATAATTATTCAGACCCTCCTTTTAAAATCTAATTCCCCGACTACAGTTACCGATAGCATTACCGGTTATAAGTTAGTAAATCTGTTCGGGAACCGATAGGAAATAACCATCACAGCAATTGACGAAAATGAGGGATTGCTTTGAATAATGCCATAAAGGACTCCCAAGTCACGTATGACTTTTACGGAGGTATACAATTTCTTTCGCAACGATAATCTTTGAATTTAAGGAGATACTTCGCAGTCCACCATACTGTATACATATGAACAAGGGTCTATTGTCGCTGTTGAGCATTCGCAGGCAAGTCTTCGAGTATGGCCTATCATAAATAACTCGAACGTAGTAAAGGACCAGATAGGGCGCGACCAAATTCTTGGGAGGCCCAAACGGCCCTCCGAGTAGGGGAGTTCGAGAGCCGGACAAGGGAGAGGCATGTGAGATTTTCCACGACGAAAACGGGCCGCTTCCCATTCCTCTTCTCCCGCCTCCGCTAGTGACCCAGCCCACTAGCGGAACCGAAAACCACCCGGTTGGGAGGGGACTGATCAGGCGGACGGCGGGAAGAGGAGAGAGCCTGGGTGTGGAAATCAAGAAATCTTGAAGGAGAAAGAGAATTAGAGCAGCAGAGTTGTGTCAGTAGTTAACGAGGTCAGTTGGGTTCTGATTTTCGCAGGAAAGAGATCAGGGAAATGACAGTGAAGTTTAACACGATATCCATGGTGCGATTGAGAAGTGTCTATAAGCAATACAACGCGAACTAAGTCGCATCATCGCATATTGTTCAACAGTGCGTGACATACAAGGTGTCGTGTAGTTGACGGTTTATTAGAAAGAGGGGTGCAGTATCTTTCTCCCTCGAAATCTTTGGACACGTGTTTTACACTTTTTTAATAATACCTTTCATACTTTTCGAGATATTCGACTGGAAAGTTTTATAATGAACACCCTGTATGTATATCGGTAAAGGCGTCTAAGACAAGATCTGCCCAGCCTTACTGACGAGTCGACGGGCAGATCTGGGACGAAACGCGCAGGATAAATTCACCTTGTCAAATGTATTTAGTGAAGCAAAGATTCAAAAGCGAGCGTGATAGCGATACATCGTCGTATTGCGTATAGCCTTTAACAAAATCACTGTGATTGGATATTAAAAGTTATTTTATTTAAATGGCGTTACGTTTTCGCCACAATGAGTACGAGTATTCTATTTAACGAATGGCTAGGTATTCTTTTGTATACTCATTTATACCTTTGATTTTATATCTAATTTCCTGAATATAGTTATCAACATTATTATACCTTATAGATTAGTCTGCCGCTGCAGTTAGACATTAGAAGTATTTCCAGAAAATAAATAACACCCTGTGCAAAGTACCCCTCCGAATTATTTATTTCTTATGATTTATCAGGCATCCCAAAATCAATTCACTACGGCTAATCAGAATTTCTTTCACCCCGCATCGGGGTTTTAAAAATCGTTTACCGCCCGTTTCTCTCGGTCGACGGAGCGTAATAAGGGTTACGAAGTCAAAAAGCAAAATTGACGTTTGCAGGAACGCTTCGCGTCTCGCCGCCCTCCACAACAGTTAATCCGAACATTTCACACGAGTCTAATGAGGTAAATAAAGGGCGAGCGCAATTAGCACGGGAGAGCGAAGACAGCGTTTTTACGCATCGTCAGCCAACGGCATACTAAATTTCACGGCTAGGCGGATACGCTTTGGCTTCTCGAAGGAAATTAATGATCCCCTCGGTACACCGCGCTAACGAACACCGTTAGGTTTCGCGCGGAGTATATTTCGGAGGATCATACTTGACGAAGTTCGTCAATTACTCGAAGAATTTCCTGCATTAACAGTCGCCGCTCATCGGAGGTAGCGCTTTACGTTAATTTTTCAGATGAGCGTCGGATTATGGGGCAAAGTAGTTCGTTGGGAATTAATATCTATTGCTGGTAAGCAATAACAAGACTTTGTAAAAATCTGTTTTTAAATATCCTGCAGCATAATATTTGTTGATAAATGGATGGACATATTTGAATCGCGTGCCTCGGGTGACATACGATCAAAATCTGCTCAACCAAATATTTATACATTTCACGGAAACGATGAATATAATACTTCGACATTGTAATTATAATATATGTCATAGAATTTTATCGTTAAAACGCATCTCGTTTTTTGCACATCGTTGGTGCACAAGAATGGTGACACAATTCAAAGCAATAGGTTTTTCAGGACTGCCATTTCAAAGTTTCTTGTTTCCCTTAGTTTGACGTAAGCCAGTGGTTCCCAACTCAATCTAGGCACGGACCACTTTTGTAAACTTTCCACCACCACAGATCACTGCTTAATTGCACCCTGCCCCCTCTCCCACTTATTTCTTTATGGGTAATGTGTACACAATAAAATCAGCACTACAGTAAATATCGTGCAAAAAAATTTATTGGCACCGCGGACCACCAGTTGGGAACCACTGGCGATATGGAAGAACGGCACAACCGCTTCCTAGCCGTCATATTTGGATGTAACAATATGTCGTTCTTCCACATAAAAATATGCGGGTTTTGTTATACTTTTTCACAATAACTCCGGAAATGGCAATTTTGTAGTTGTGTCACTATTCTTGTGCGCCAACGACACGATAAAAATTCTTTGAATTACATTATCGTGTATTTCGCTGAAACTACGACTACAATATTTAAATATTACTATTATAATAGTTATCTCCTTCATTAAAGTTTACCAATTATATGTATGTATGATATTTCACGGAATTATACGGTGTGTCCTATCCGAAGTTTTACGCGTAGTTGGCCTCCGAAACTAAGTTCTGCTTGAAATATCTTTTTGATTAACGAACTCATCGAGAGATAATTGCGCGTCAAATTTGGAATGGGAGACCCAGTACAATTGATCGAAATCTATGTACTTACATCCGTACATAAAAGCGTTACCTGCCGGGGGTGTAGATATAGGTGCAAATGTTGCAATATAACTCAGTCAGGATAGGTTTGTTCAGGATATTCCACGATATTTTGTAGGGATAGTTGACAATTAAGAGTTGGAACTTAGTGTGCAAGCGACGAAGGAACTTATTGAATGAATGACTAATTCTAATGACTCTTTCAAACGGCACTGTACTTCCATTCTGGTACGCGGTTCTAAAAGCTTGCTCAGTAGGTAACTACTGTTGTGTTTTGATTCACGCGATGTTTTCCAACATTTTAAATAGAGATTCGCACAGCAGCTGATTGAGATGTATGTATATGCAGTTTAGGTAAGCTATACGATTTGAATTGCCAGGCGGCCTTAGGAGTGTGCCTATCAGCGTTTTAGCATGAATCCAGTACGCGGCAACTTTAGGTAATTGAGCACAACGTGCCGCGATAGTAATTCATAGAATATTCCTTTTTCTTGATCGCGGATATAACACTAGTTATTCGACTCAAACTAGGTAACTATACTGTTATTTCAATAAAACGAGAAGTTGCAAATGTTTCTCCATTACCTCCCAACATTCTCACCGTTTTAAAAGCGACGAAACAACTGTCACGATCGTATCTCTGCGTAAAGAAGTAATAGCAGTCGGACGTACAGACGGAATATCAGGAGATAAAAACGTGGGCAGCCGGTAAAAGCACGAGCGCTCTCGGTTCCTCGCACAAAAGAAAATTCCACGAGATGCGAAAGGCGTCAATTCCATCGGACAACCTAGAAGCCAGCAATTAGCACTCTAATTCCATTAACCTGCGAGATAAAGCTAATTGTCCTGAAATAAATTGTTGAAGTACGACTCCGTGACATTTTGAAGGGCTCGATGCCCACGGGGGAAACTGGAACGCTGTGTTTCCTTTCCATATTTCTGCCGTTCGTGGAAATAGCGAATTCCTGGTAAAAAATATATATGTTTTACCAACACGCGTATCCGTTCTTCGTACGCAATTTGTTCAACGCTCAATGGGTATTCGTATATTTCCCCTCTTCCGTTAAACCAGCGGTTTTTAGCACGTTGAGTCGTAACGGGAAACAGACAAATTGTCTAAACTGAAAGGCATAATTCACGGTGCACTTTCACCAGCCTCGTGCACTATGCTATGTCTTCGTTGAACGGACAGTTTGTCAGGAATACGGTGCTATCAAACGGGACAGCTACAACGCGAACGGCACTTCGCCGGTTAAATGTTGCCGTAAAATGTTACGAATTAGTTTTGAACTATCGGATATTCAGCAGCTTCGGATCAAAATAAAGAATAGATCTTTTACGATGCACGAATACGTTTTATTCTCACTATTTCTAACTCCGATTGGTTCACAATATTCTCGGACTGCACCCGATTACACAAAGCAGACATACTGTCGAGTACCACGCACGTTTTCATATCCTTTCTACTTCTTACCAGGGACCGACTGTCCCGCACGTACACACATGCGCGCGCTTTCTCACATACCCGCGGATCTATCCCTCTATTTAAATTTACTCACCGTAACAAGAACTGAGGGTAATAAACCCATGTCATTAAACATACAAAACATGTAGAAAATTGTTATCAATATAGAATGATATTTTTGTGGGACGTTAGTGGTAGTAATTGATTAGAGATTTGAAAACGCGATTAATCTTTCCGAATTATGTATACTATATTTACAAAGAATATTTGGAGCGTTATGCTTCGACGGCGACAGCTCTTTTAAATTGGCAATGCTTTCACACAACTTTACAGCTTTGGATACGACTGTTCAGCTTTGAGTTTATTTAGATTCTGACTGCTTCTCGGGTCATCGGTGCAGCCACACTCGTACACGCATAAGCCCGCACTTTGCCACGCGCTGATTTTCGATCACGTAGGCACCACTTCTTAGAAAAGTCCCAAATGTCTCTTAAATGAAACATCCGATACGATAAAACTGTCATTCAATCTATCTACGGTAGAAGCCGCATATTGTTATCACTATGCCACCCGTAGTTCTTTATAACATTAACCGCATGATAACATTAAGTAGAAGATAAATACATATTATTGAACACAAATTTTTACAAAACAATATAACCTACCAATATTTAACCAGAACTACATATTTGCTGCGTGTATAATTATCAGAATGCATAACAATAGCCGAAGTGTGATTATAATAAGCAGATTATTTTAAGTCAGTTTATATGATATGGTTTTGAGACCAACGGATTGTGATAACAATAACCGATTCATAACATTATCCGTGATTATATTTTCCAGCTTCTGCTGTCCTCTTTACTTCACACTCTCTACCGAGGAGATAAAAGCTACAGCGATCAAAGTTACAAATTGATGCGAATTCTTTATAGACGACTGCGGTTCTCGCCACTTCACAGCGAGCGTTCAACGACGGACGAATATAGTCATCGGCAGTATCGAAAGGGTTAAAACCCTTAAAGAATTTCCGAGACTCACGGCATGTTCAATCTCAACAAGTACCTAACTAATCGACAATTTGGGGCGTGGTCTGTGTTTCGGAATGTCACATCACTTTTGGATACGCTAGTTGCATTCTCCAATTAGGATAGTACTCTCGCTACAGAAGTGTCACCGGTGGTGGAAAAGAATTCTCTTCGAAAATGACTCGAAACAAATGCAACAAACCAAGTCAAGAAAATGTTCTTGTATCGTTGTTATACCCTTGTTGGGAAGTTTCACTGCTATCCTGTTCTCTAAAATATTGGGTTGATGCACAAATTCGTTCGTGTTTTCAAAACTTAAAAATGGGCAGTAAAATAAAAGATTTTGGTGCTACGTAATACGTCGATTCGAAGGAAATTTCTGTGCTCTACAACAGTGATTCCCAAACTATGGTACGTGTACCCCTAGGGGTACGCAAGGGGCCTGTTGGGGCACGGGAAAAAATATCGGTAATTGCGGTAATTAATATATTGAAATTATAGTATACAGTAGAGGATGCATGTGTATGGCGGGCGGGGAGGGGGGGGGGGGGTGGAGATAAGGGGGTACTTGCCAATGACAAGCCTATGTAATGGGTACGGGAGATAAAAAAGTTTGGGAACCAGTGATCTAATTTTGTGCGGTCTTGTAGGTTGTTATAGTGGATTTTTCAGGTGGGGAAAAACGTGCATTTTTGACATCATCTTTTGCGATTTAACTTTTTTTGCGTTGAACTTTTCCCGCGGATTGCAAGTGGCGAACTATCGTTTATTGGCCACATTTCATCTTCTGAGCCAATTCTCCGGTGAATGAAATCGTTGGAAAGGCGTTGCGACGTAAGTATATTCATAAAGCCAATCGATGTAGAAGCACGTTTTGCCGAAAAGATTAACTCCGAATTTTATTTTTCACTTATTGCCTTCACTTTAGAATTCCTCAAATTTAACTTTATGTCCTGCAGACCAATGAGCTTTATAAGTTTACTACATATTGTAAACGTTTTTGTCAAACTTTTGTCCGGTCGTGTCAAATGTATTCATCGGGTAACGGTACTTTCGGTACCGAGCGGCTACTTCCCCTTTACCTGGGCGTTAGTAAGGATTTTGGGAAATTTTAAGATTTTTGATTTCCTCCAATGGCAAAAATGCGCGGGTGACAGCCAATCAGAAAATTCTAATTTTCTAGTCATTGAGAATTTCTCTTATACTCGCGACATGCCCTCCTACAGTTTTTCGAAGAGGCTTCTCCTCGAAGAAAACTTAGAAAACCTCAGTCGGAAAGTAACCACTGCCAAGGCAACATACTATCCTGACACGTATTGCCATTTTTGTAATACTTGACTCCGTTCATTTGTACTGGAAAACTGTTCCAGTGAACGTAAACCACTCTGATATTTTACCGAATTCATAATTAGTTGTTCAAAGGTTATTTGAATGTATCGTTATTGCTTTATAATCAAACACATTTATTCAACCCGAACACATCAATCCACGAAGATTCCGTATCAAGTTACCGGTCGTTGAGTCGCGGGAATTTCCAAATTTAATGTTACAAGGAAGCCGGGACGTAACAAAAGGAAAGAAAAACGATCGTTGATGCAAACACGCAATTTTCAAACATTTGAAAAATTTTTATTTTTCAACAAAAATTAACGAAAAATTAATCGGTAATATAATCTCCGTTGCTCACGACTTCTTGCCAGCGTTCATAAAATTTTTCGCTGCTTCGACGGTAAAAATCGCCGTCGCTGACTGGAAGAAATCGTACAACCAAGGCGACTTTAAAGCATTCGTATAATTGTAAGGATTTGAAAATCCACGAAAATGTAATCGATTGGAAAAACCAAACAAGCTATCTTGTGGAGCACAAAATTTCCTTTCAATCAACGCATTACGTATCGTTAAAATATTTTATCTCAGCACTCATTTTTAAGTTTTGAAAAAACGAACGATCTTGTGCATCAACCCAATGTATCCAGTACGCGGATTATCGAACATTCAAAAGTACAGTGTCACGGATACGTCTTTACACCTTTTACTTCGCGGAAATCTTTACTCCTGTGAAATATGCGTGTGGCCATTTCCATCCACGATAGAAAGTATAATCGTTTTTTGTCACGCATCTTTTATATTGTCATCCCCCGTGCCCTGCCGCTGCAATCATTAGTACAGCTATAATGGTTATAATATTTGATTGGGTCATTTATATTAGATATTATTTATACTCTCCTCTCAGCAGCAATTCACAAAGTTTTTATCATTCTCTTTGGAATTACGATAGGTTCATACTTTACAATGTAAATAAATACAACTTAATATACATACAGATTCAATTAATCTATCATTCGTTTTGACAAATCTTACATTTCAAATCAGCGATCCATCATAATTGTAAAGAGATTTACGGAGTCCATGATGATAGAAACTTTGGGAACCGCTGCTGAGAAGCGAGTCGAACAGTCGAAGTAGCAGAAGGACGTTAATGGTAGGCCAAGGGAAACGTGTCAAGCTAAAAGTTCGCGTGGACGATCGGACAGAGGACACCCATCTTGACAAAAACTGGAGCACCGAGCTTCCTTTTTTCACGGTTTCGCGCGGGGCATGATCGATAATTCATGCACACTCGATTAGCGCTGCCGTCGGGTTGATAAAAAGTGGAGCAGCAGTCGAAGCCGGGCGACAGTGGAAAATCTGAAATCGATATTCGTAGCTGTGCCTAGCGAGGCTCACCGCGCTATTTGTTGTATCTCTTTCAAAACCGTATCCGCCCCTCCGGCGAGACCAGAGCAGGAACGAAAGATATTTCTGATAACCGCGGCCCGGTAAGCCTCTTTGAATCTTCTTTAGATCGAAAATCTCTTATGCCGGTACCCTTCGCGATGGTTCTCTGAATGCACAATTACGAGTTGCGGAAGGTTTCGAACGATTGTGAGGAAAGCTGGATGTCTTATCGTATTCCACGTTACTTTCAATCACGTATGAAAGTTTACGACCGGTTCAAAAATGGCGGAAAATAGTGAAAAAGAGAATGCTGCATAAAACAAATATTGGGAGGATGGCAAAAAACATAACGAATTTAAAAAACATGAATCACTCGGAATTTTCTGTCATCCCTTATTGAAGATCGTTAAACAAGATAGACGAAAATATTTCCGCAAGCATTTGTTTAGCATATATGAAATATACATTTTCCCACTTTTTCTCCGACGAACGATTTTCCGTATTCTCGTTTATTTAGCTCGAAATATGATAAATTTCTCTGGCGCTGAGCAAGAACAAAGGATATTCTTCGGACCTTCGAGTTATTGTTTCCACGCAAAATATAAAGATATTTTACTTATGAAACGAGATATCTCGCATGTTCTTTTAGAATACACCCGAAGAAAATCATGGAAAGTTGAATATTATAATCACGGATAATGTGACATTTATTTTTTAATGCGGTTTGACCACGTCGAAAACTCCCGTTCGTTCTTTCTTGAAAAGATACAAGATCTACTTCTCGCGTATTTGTCTTGGCCCAAGACAAGTCCGTGTCTCTTGATCGATTATTGATATCACAATTGGTTAGTCTTAACCAATCACATGATATATAATTACTTAAAATAATTCGGTTATTATAATCAAACTTTGGATATTGTCATAAATTCTGATAATTATACATGCTACAGATATATAGTTTGGGAAAAATAAGTAGGTTGTATTATTTTGTAATAATTTTGCTTCAATAATATGTTTTCCTTTATTTTCTGCTTAATGTTATCAGCCAGTTATTGTTACCAAATGTGCAGGTCACCATAGTGATCACAATAACTGGCTTCCACTGTTGTATAGTTACGTTGTGTTAATATATTTGTTACGCTATAATCGATCCGGACATCAATCAGATATAATTAAATTTCAACATGCAATTACAAAGTGATTACTTCGGAACAATGTCTCGTATCTGAATGTTCATTTTACCCTGACTACGCTACTAATTGGAAATTCAATGTACATTATATTAAAGCCGCGTCTGTATTCCTCCCTGGAGTTCCACTCAATGCATCTCAACGCGTCACGAGCATCTTCGTCACGGATTATGTCGGGCACGTGTTTACAATATCTACCTGCGTCCTTGAATATAAACCATTTTCCTAGCGATAGTTTGAAAGTTAACGCAAAGAATAAGCGCGTTCCCCATCCGAGAGATGCGTGAACTTTTCGTATTTCGAATATACCGAGAACTGTTTTAACCAGTTATATATAATTAACACTAGAACTACCGGGGATTAATGTATGCCTAATCCTAACATTTTTTTTTCCGATTTTACCAATTTTTAAATAGTTCAAAAGTATATGCTTAAAATTATACGTATTCACACTACTTAGAAATAAATTTTCGTCCGTATATTTAAAAATGGTAAATTCGAGTAGCCTTAAACAAAAATGTCAAACCAGTCAAAATGACTGGTTCGGTAGTCCTAGTGAATACCCAAAGAAAAATGCTCGCAGTTAGTCTCATAAAATATTTGTTCGTCAAACTAAAATACAAAAGAATGATAAACGGAATATTATTAATGGTACAGAAGACGTTCTATTTTTCGCAGCACTTCACCATTTGCATTTGCAAAAATATGTTAATCTAATCAAAGGCAGTACCATCGCCCCTGTAATAATGAATATATGTACATACGGATGTGCCGCCCGGGGACAATACTATATCCCAAACTTTCGCTATACCTGCCCGAGGCGAACAATCGCGACAAAAAGCAAACGCAATTACGAGAGAGCACCTGTGCCTCAAAAGTATCTATAAGCCAGCCCTTCGCTCAGAGGGGACATGAGCGACCCTCCACGAAATTTACAAGAGGATCGTAAATTTCCCTTGAGAGCGCATGCAAATATTCTCCTTGATTCTTTTCACTTTGCATTCTTACTCTTCGTTCAATTCTGCTGATCCTCGTAATCCGTTTTCTTTTTGCCCGCGTTTTAGGACCGACAAGTCAGCGACGTTTCGCCGCTCGATGATCGTTGTCAAACACTAAAATAATAATAGGCGAGGGAACTTGATTCGCAATTTACTACGTCTGGTCTTAATCGATCGCGCGAATGAATTTTACAAACGCAGCAGTGAGTAGTAAATTGACTCGCATTAATACGCGTCACGTCAACGAGGCGGGAAATTTTTTTTTTCTTTCCTCATAATTTGCCGCGCGAATCGTCCGTGTGGCAAAAGTGGTTAGGAATTTCTACTTCTGCCTCCCATTCCAAGATAATTTCCAAGATAAAAAGAAGTAGGTCGATTAAACGCGGTGCAATCGTAATGGATTCAACTGTTGATCCCGCATAGTCGATTAAAACCAGCTGCACGTACATACACACATACATACGCGCGCGTGTTCGCGTTACGTAGACACATACGTGTCGTTTATGGCAGTTTATGCTTACGTGACATTCTAATGCACGTCCGCGAATCATAACTGCATTCGCGTGGAAGGTGCATGGCACAGACAACGCGATCCGAGGTATTTACGATAGAAAGTGATAGCGGTCAGCAGTTATGCGCGACCGATGCAAGCGATCCAGGTCAAAGTTATTCCCATCGCGGTGGTAAGCTATAAAGCACCCGGTTGATATGAGTCTCCACAACCCTACTTTCGTCACCCTTTTTATGTCACGAATGACCCGCTTTCAAATCCGAACGTAATGTCAACCCTTCGCCGACGCGTCACCGGATTTGGATTTTAGTCCTTTGTAGGTGAAATTCATTTAGCAAAGATCGCTCGAACAGCAAATGTTTATTCATAAATATATGGAAGGCAACGGGACTAGTGTAACGATCTCGCAAAACAATATTAGGAATTTACTCAAAAGTGTATGGTACATAATTTCAGTCCTTTCTATTATATAATCTGTTGCGACAGCAAGTATAATCATAAAGTCAATCGATGTAGTACCTTCGATAACAAACAGTCGGTTCCCCCGTTTATCTGAATCCTCGTCACAACTTTGGGAAAATCCAAAATTCCGGATTTCCACCAATGAGGAAAAGGAATAACTCATCGGACACTCGCAAAATTCTAATTTCTGCAACCCATCAGAATTTTCCCGAGGTCGCGACATGCCCTCCTACATTTTCCGAACAGGCTTCACTATGGAGAAATAGTTAAATCGAAGGTAACAAATACCAAAGTAACATACCTTCGTGGCACGTATTGCCACCATAAAGACTCCGTTCTTCTATACTAGAAAATTGTTCTGGTAAACGTAAAGTTAATTTAACCATATATTTTACTTGGTTTCTGATAATCAGTTACTTTATCGTAAGGTTAATTTGAATTAAAGATAGGGTGAGGAGTGGTGGCTTTTCTAACGATTCCAACAATAACACAATAGGATCGGATGGGTGCAAGCATGGTTTAACATCAGTGGTTAAGAGTTCGAAGTTAATGTACACGGTGTTCCATAAATGTCGCACAAGTTGTAAAAGTGATATACCTAAGGTAATTTCGAGCAGGTTTTTCCTTAGCGAAAATGGGCAAGCCGCCCTAGTTAACGAGATATTAACAAAAAACGGGAGCCACTCAAAGTGCTCGCATAGGAGACGAGCGGCAGCGGTAGCGATCGGTAGTCTAATGGTACAAGCTGTCGGCATGTGCCCAAGCGAATGTGTTGATCATAAATAACCCCCTTTCGATTGTTCTACGGAAAAGATATCCTTACGAAAACTCGAAAGGGGCTTATTTATGATCAACATGGTCACTTGGGTATGACACAGTCAAGACTATTCGGCCATTTGAAACCGATGTCGTCGCATTCTACGCCGGCGCGTAAAGGAATGATGCGTAGAGACCGTTTTGTCTCCTACAGGATATACGAGAGCATAAGTATCCGGCCGCGAAATACCATAAATATCCGGCTAGATTATTTTACTGCCAATAGGAAGGGCCGAAATGCATTCTCTATGAATGGAATAGATACGGGGGGATGTCACGCATCCGACGATACCCGGCTCATTTGCCTCCGAGCCTTTAAAGTGTTTTTATCTTAGCCGAAGTGATGGTGGTTTTAGTGCCCGCGTTGAAAATCAGAATACACCAAACGATCGAGTATCAGTGCGAATGCAAATTTTTTGCATTAAATTAAATAAATCCGCTACAGAGACTCTAAGTTTAATCGTGAGGTTTAGAAGGATGAAGTTCTGTCCATAGCACGTATTTTTGAGTGGCATACAAAATTTAAAGATCGTCTGGAAAACGTTGAAGACGATGAACGCACTGGGCCTCCGACAACGACCCGAACCGACGGAAATGTGGCTAAAGTGCGAGAACTTTTGAACTCTGATCGTCGATTAAGTGTTCGTTTGTTAACACAGAGGTGAAATTTATCAATATCCATTGTGCATTCAATTGTGAACGACGATTCGCAAATGCGGAAGGTGAGCGCGAAATTTGGGCCGAATTGTAAGGGAGACATTGGCCAAGCAGAACGACACAACGTTGCACCAACCTCCCTACTGTCTAGATATGGCTCCCCGTGACTGTCCTTTGTTCCCTCGAATCATAAGGAGCCTAAAGGGCAGCGTTTCACGACGATTGAGGCGGTCCAAGCGGATTCCGCTGCATTGCCTAAACATCTTTCCCCTTAATGACTACTAGGGGCCCATGAGGACTGGAGGAAGCGCTGACAACAGTGTATTGATGCAGGAGGGCCCTGATTTGAAGAATTTTAAGGTATCGTACCTCTATCTTTAATAGTTTTTTTGATGATGTCAGGCGGCTACTTATGGGACAGACCTCGTATATGTTTACATGTTTTTTTTTTTATAATATAGTACTTGATCGAAACCTAACCAACAACAAATCCGACGATTTCGTATGACGTTACCGGTCGCGAGAATTTCCAAACCATATTGCACGGAAGCCGTGACGTAATTTGGTCTAATATATGAACGCAACCCTTTGTGAATGTGCCACCATGTTTGGGTTTGAGTTCTTCGCAGATGAAATTCATTTAACAAGGATCGTCCAAAGGAAATTTTTGTTCATAAATATATCAGATGCAACGGGACTAGTATAACGATCTCGTAATACAATATTTAAAAATCACTCAAAATTGTGTGGTACAAAATATCAGCTCTTTATATTATTTGAAGTCTAATACATGAACGAAACCGTTCGGGAATGTGCCACAGTGTTTGGATTTCAATTCTGTGTAGGTGAAATTAATTTCACAAAGACCGCTAGGACAGTTCTAAGCAAATGTTTGTTCTTCAATATATTACAAGCAACGAGACTAGAATAACGACTACGTACCACAGTAGTAGCAATTTAATGAAAATGTGTGGCACAAAATTTCGTAGATTCTTCGTGGCTCTATAATACACTAAAATTCGAAATATATCCAGACGAAATGAATTTAACGCTACACCAGCCGAGCAGTTATATGAAAATATTTTTTTAAATTGCTGATACTAGGGAAGTGTCGGAACAACATCTTAAGATAGGATTACAAATTATTTTAAAACAAGTTGTATTAAAAATGTTGGTCCACTGCATGATTTGGAATCTGAGACATCGATCCCCATCCCCATTAGGGTACAAGTTTGATTTGGTTGTTCGAGTAAAGAGCAAAGTGGTTGTATATATGCTCAAAGGAAAGTGTAAGAAGTCTATTAATAATTTCATCGTTTTATAGCTATGGCGGAGTCGAAGTAGGGGTATAAAAGCTAACGCGTTAATTACGAGCCACGTCGGAAAATATAGGTTTAAACAGTGACACGAGAGAAAACGGGACGTTAGAAATACACGTGAGGACAGCAATTAATTTAATTATTTTTCGACTTGAAGCAGGTTTCTCCGTTAACAAGGGATACGAATATTTTAGCATTTTAACGTATTCCAGGATAGAGCGTTGCGTTTTTAATTCTAACGGATTACAAAGAATTTACCGTCGCGAAGCAAACTTTTGAATATTCATTACCGCTCGCTATGGATTATTCATGGCTGTCGAGAACGATGCGTAAACATAATAACACCCTGCAATTTTTCTACATTCTGGGGCAACTTTGTGCATGAGATTCACTATTTTCCTCGAACAGTTGCATTCTCTTATAATAAAAGCAATAAGCGACAGACGACACCACCGTTTAATATATTATATATAAATCAGTGGTGCTCACTTCTTTTACATCCGTGGACTAGTGAAAATACTTGAAATATTCCGTGGAACGGAAAGGAAAAAAGTGAAAATCATTGCTTATAATAGTATTTCACGCATTCGTTTTTAAATTCAATATTGTCAAATAAAAATTCTATGGTTATTTAAATTTATAGCTTATTTATAACATCTTCGCGAAGCGGGTATTAAAAACTACTACTCCAAATAAACGTCGGAATACCGCTCTGTATAAATAGTCTAACATTATTACGCGTAACTCAATAATGTACAGCAACAGGGGAAAAATGGGGTTTGGGAAGCATCGCGGTGTGCCGCGAAGTAATAACTGTTCCGTGCGCTCACCAAGAAAAATGAAGAGACATTTCTATAGGACCAATTGGAACGGACGTGAGCAGAATTTCCATTCGATCCATAGAAATTACTGACCGATTTCTAGGAATCTGACATTTATTTCGGGCGGCAATATTGCGAGTACATTACGACTCAAACTAGGTTTCGATGACCACAGAATACGTAACTAGCTTGCAATATGAGTTCCAGCTGAACGGTTTCACGTTACGATCATGTAGATTTTATTATACCGGTACTTAAATTTCAGACTGTAAATCCTGGGTACGTATTGCCGTTTGATTCGCGCGTGTATACGCTTTCCGCTATTCTCAGAAATAAAATACACTGAAAACAATCGTTGAATCAGAACCGAACTTAAAGATAGAGGAATTTCGATTCTAGAATAGAAACATTTATTGCGCGCTCGCTGCCAGACGCGTATTATCGCAGAAATATTTTTCGCTGTTCTTTTTTGTAAACCGTGTGAAAGAACTCAGCTTTAAAGGGCACTTTGTACCATTAAGATAGCTCAAAAATTCAGGAAGCTTCAATTTTTTTATAAAGAGAATCTATACCACCTGTAAGCGCGCGCACCTCTAAAAGTGCCAACTTTGCGGTTAACAAATGCACTACCATCACGACAGCTTACATATTCCAAAAGCCTCAATTGCGTTTGTAAAAAAATCTCAAGAACCACCGCGCACGAGAAGCGCACCCACGACTGTGAGAGTATCAATAAATTGAATTAAAATTCACAATCGGTGAGATCTCTCCATTTCAATTTATCAAAGAGCATCATCGCCATGTTACACGTGCTCATTTCTTCTTAACTCCGTTACCCCGTCGTCTATTCGGTCCCTCGTAAGTGTACTTTTTATAGTTCTGGTTATAGTTGCGCTATTCGCTTCGTTCCTCGTATGATCAATCTTTCACGTGAAACAGTGTTCCACATAACCCAAGAAATATAGTCTACCAGCTTGCCCCGGGACAGATTTTTACTTTAAAAGCACGATAGACTGCAGCTCTGTTACGTTGCAATTGTACTCTCGTCTTTTCCACCCCCGCCACCCCCCCCCCCTCCCTCCTCGTCCTCCTCGAGTGTCCTCCCGTCAAGGAACTAGAAAGAAGTGGAAACGGAAAAATTAACATTCGTCCCACGTAACTTCACCTTCTCTTTCTTTCCCCACTTCCAATCTCACCGTCCACGCCATTATTAGAGTACGTACTCTACATATTTCACGCCATCGGCGATCCGTCACAATTGCTCTTGTTTCTGCCACGTGACGGTAGGGCCGATTCAAAGTGTTGTACATATTATCACCGGCGTCGAACGATGCGTCCTTCGTTCGGCTCGTTTCATGCGTGACGAGCCGTCGTAAGAATCGGCTCGTAGCAAAGGGTTACAGGGAGACGGAAAAGGCGAGGTTCCAAAGAAACTGGCGAAAGGACTAACCCAGATTCGTTTGCCGCATAGATGTCAGTTCTTTTCGTCTTTCTCGGATTCTCTTTATTACCGTGTAACTAGGGAAACGCCGTAATTTCACTTGACACGAACTGAGAATCTCTCGGTGTCTCGAAGGACAGAATTTTTTTTCATGGAACGGGATCTAGCGATGCGACTTACAGAAGTCTCGTTTAAAATTCTCAAAGCCATCGCAGGATAGCCATTTTTGCCGTGGCACTCGCTTCCCTTTTTTTGGTGAGGAGAGACGTATAAAGTTTAAGACAATTTCGATTTAAAGCGCGAATGGAATTGCGATAATTGAAATCGTTGACCGTTTTCATTTTTAATATTTTCACGCAATATTGTACGCCGATGGTGTTTTCCATTATAATCGATATTAGATGCGGTAAAACAAGATTCGTTATTAGATTACGGATGTTTGTGCAAAACGCTTGCTCTCTATATTGGTTTTGAGCTGATTTTTTCGAATAAATATGATACGTATGCGCGAAGTCTGTAATACATTCGTTTGATAGAAGTATAAGGAAAATATGTATGTATAACACGAACTGGGTGATATTAAAAAATATATTTTTAAAGCACTAGAGTAGAGATTCCCAAACTTTTTTTTCGCGGACCACTCATGTTTACTAAGGATCAGTCACGTACCAGTAATGCCTAAAAATAGAACTGTTGTAGATTTCAATAGATTTATATCAAAATGATAAGGCAGCATAAAATTACAATATAAGTTTTATAATTAAATACGTCCACTATCGCCTTCCTCCCCGGTCGAGAAGACATCTCTCGATAAATTTAATAGAGTACACGTGCGTGCATGGTATGGGTGTCGACAATTACGATTTATTGACGTATATTCCGTGATTTGGGATAACAATAATAACGTATAAAAACGATTATAAATAATAATTTACAAAACACATAAAATTTAATGTGAAGTAAAATTAGATCTGCTACAAACATAGAAAAAAAAAAACAAATTAAATTTATTTTCCCACAATGTGGCCTTCCGTGTACCATAGTTTGTGAACCTCTGCCGTAGAGCGACGAAATGAATCCTCCTATAAAAATATGAATTTGCATAAACGTCCACAGCCGACTCGTTAGTTTCTCGATCAATTAATTAAGTGCATCGGGGTCATGTTTAGTTTACTGTCACTTCGCGATATTATCGATAACGATTATTTCGGTTTATGTGCTTGGTATAAGTCCAACTTTTAACAGCGACTATTTGCATAAACATAAACATAAAGTAGAGGAAATCGATTTAATTATCCGAATGAGCCAAAGGCATTACGGTATGCGATACTAAATAAAAAAAATCGCTCGGAAACGGTCTAAAATATTATCTTAAACAATTAATTTGGAAGGACCTTGCTAATTCTTTGCAACTACATTTATTTCTCGCTCAAACAGTCCTAGCATCGTTGAATTTGTTATTCCAACAAATTCAAGGTGAAAGATGACGACGTACAATTATAATCTATCTCGATGGACCATCGTTGAACAAATGAGACTAACAATAAAACACAATCCGGGATTCAATCGAACTGTTTTCAATATTCAATTTGCGATTATTGGATGCCCGTTAACGTTCTGTCAACCAACTCACAAATTTCTCCATCGGTGTTGGCTTTGGCTGGGACCGATGCAATTAGTTTAACGTAAACCAGGTAGAGACCCGGCCATCGAGTTAGCGCGAAAGCTTTTCCATTTGGAGTTTACCCAACGTTCAGACCTCCGAGGTTCAGTGTGGCTAAAGAGGAAGTCGCCAGAGCAAAATAGGCCAGTATCCTACTGTATATCCGTCTAGAAAGCCATCTCTAATGCGGTAAAAACCGGCCGCGGATCGATCCTACGCCCGGCTGGCCTTTGATTATGTCAATCGACATTTCGGACAAAAGGAAGATTACAAGGTTAATTGAAATTTCGTGCAATAGTTTCTGAATTTGTTCCGCTTTTGATGGGTATTAATTATTGATAAATGTAATTCCTAATTCTGTTTAATATCAATGATTCGGTCCGACAAGTTTAGCAGAAATGAACAAAGTGTTCGTGAACAATAAACTTACTTATAACTTCTAGTTTTCCATGCTGTAGTTTCTGTGTTTCCTTCTTCTTTTGACCGGCAGTAATGATTAAATGGAGTTTCTAATTCCATTTAATATCAATCATTCGATTCGATAAATTTAAAACAGAAATGAACAAAGTGCACATGAACGTTAAACTTACTGATATTTTCAAGTTTTTCATCCGATAGTTTCTGCGTTTCCTTCTTCTTTTAAGCAGTATTAATTGCTAAATGGAATTCCTAATTCTGTTCAATATCTATCATTCGAACCGATAAGTTTAACAGAAATGAACGAAGTGTTATTTACGTAACCAGTAACCGTTGGAAAAAGAAACTCTGAAGTTACTCTACGGGGAAACTTAAGTACAGTCGAGGTGTACTTTTTAATTCAGTGCATTATTGATTATTATTCTTCGGCGACAAGCAAAGACTATTTTTAAACCGAACGAAACGCAGTCTTAAATATTCGTGGATGTATTGTTTCGCGTATCGGAAGAAAGTGAAATTTCTCCCAACATCTAAGGAAATAAAAGTTCTGTGAATTGTAATCATGCATTACATAATTATTTCTCTGCTGTAAACCAATTGACGCGTGTGAATACATAATACTTACATGATATTTAACACTATAATAATACTTATGGCAAGTCGAAATATTAAACGTCAGATTCTGAAAGTCTTTAATAAAACATAGAAACGTACCGCCTGATTTTCTCGAATATTTCGGTATTAACTGGCTTCCGGGAAACATTCTTTTCCTTTCTATATTTCCCAGCAGATTGGATATACGTACGCAGGACCTTCTCGCGATGCCGAAAAGTTTCCACCCCGCTCGTTTCTTTTTTTTTCTATCGAAAAGTTCGTTGGAGTTCGGGAGAGAGTAGCAGTACTTATTGCAGACCGTTCGGCGCGTAAGCTTTTCATTTCACAGTTAATCGATAGTTTTGGAACTCGAAGTTGCAACCGACTCAAATCAAAGCTGATGAAAATAATAGGAAAAGGTGTGGGTGCGAATTATGGAAACAGACGTATCTTTATATTAGGTGCGTACAAAACTTGTTTACAATCGGCGCAGCGATTATTTCCGTGCAGTCATTGTTTTTTTTTACCGGTAAAATTCTGCAATAATGATGTTGGGGTCCAATTTATCGAGATCCAACCGTAATAAAAAATCTGTGTACTCGTAGTAACCGACTGTCAGTTTATATTCAATGCACTTTCATTCGCGTCAGAAGATAATTACAAATTATTGGTCACGATAAAGATTCAAGATTTATTAGATTTATTATTAAAACTGATAGTACTAGCGGGAGTCGACTGTCAGTTTATGATCGATATATTTTCATTTAAAGGAAACGAAGTGAAAGACTGATAGAAACAGAGAGGGAGGGAGAGGGCGAGAAGGAGTACGGGAGGGAAGGAGGGTTTCATTGAAAGCGCTACCGCGCCTAGAAACTGAATGGGTAGATAGAATGTATACCGGGTGAGCCCTGCCACGCCCTTGCAAATAAGTAAACGTTCGCCCAGTGACGCAAGTCCGCGATTAGGTGGGATCAGAAGTGGAAAAGGGTCGGTAGGTGTCGATTGGGGGTAAAAGAAGCCCGTGTAAAAGGGAATGGATCAATGGCTGGGGCTGGGTTCGCGAGGGCGGATTGAAAACGGGCCGATTATCGAGGCAGAATGCTTTTACTCGAATACTTTTGCGAAAATCGCGTACGCGATTTCCACCGGATCTGCTATTTATGGAATGCGAACGGTAATCGAGGATCGCCGAGGGCTTTTGCAATTTTACGAGGGGTAGGATTGGCGGTTGAATTTCTTCTTCGGTTTTCACCCTCCGAACGGCAACGAACCTGCAAAAATAAAACAAAATTTAACAGGAATCCAAACAATGCATAATATCTTTTATTCATAGGTCCTCTCAGCGATCCTTCGGTTCGAAGATCATTTCTAACGGAGGATAATACGCGAGAAATTAGTTTCATTTGTCCGAGTTGCTACGGGGGGATTTACAAATGATAAAAAGATTACAAAGATTCGTAGAAATGTTTTGAATCCTCCTTATCGTTGTTCCTGTACGCATGTGAGAAAGTTCTGCGAATACACATGTGAGAAAGTTCAACGTTCTACGAATACGCGTAATACCTCTATTGTTACGCGTACAAAGAAAATTTTCCTTTGAAAGATCTCTTTTGAAGTAAATTGTACTGGAGTACCTAATTTTATTTTGTTTCATTGTTAGAGGAGTAATATACGGTTGTAGTAATTCCGGTTGAGATCGTTACAGTCTTACGCTTTCCAAAGCAACATTATAGGAGGAAAAAATGAGAAAAATCGTAACAATAAGATTAGAAACTTGCGAAAATGGTACCGTAACTAGCCCCTGATTTCGCGCTCGTCAAATGTAGCGTCGATAAATGGAAAACCTCCGAGTCCCATAAACGTCGTTGTTCGAGCAACGATCGGCGAACTCCTCCTGGAATTGCATCGCAAATGAAACTCGAACGGTTCGTCTATACTTCATAGTACTCTCGGGATTCGTTCTGAAAACGAAGAACGCCAGACTATGTACCATCCTGCAGTATGTGCAATCATTCTCCAGGAAATTCACCTAGTGCGTATAGACCGAACACTCTTATCGGAAATTTCAGTCCGAGTGGCGAGAAGAAGCGGGAAACGTGATTCGTAAGACACGATTTCACAAACGTCCGGTAACTTACGAAACTCGTGGGAAAATACTTACGATACTCGCGGATCGTCGATTCGTTTCATCGTACCAATCGTACATAAGAACGAAACCGCCGTGCCAAAAGTTGCTGAAAAGACAAAGTAATGGCTTTCGGAATAGCGTGGAGGGGTGAGAAAATTGGACGGGAAGTACGTTCGAACGATTTAAATTTCCCGTAAATGTCATTCTCTTCTCCCGTTGCGATACTTCTGCCATAAGATTGACTGCCGGACGACTGTATTTAGGGAAAACTTAGTAATTTGATGTTTTTTTTATTAAACGATTTTATTAGGAAGAGTGTTTACCAATCGTGCGTGCTTCCTACTGAATTTACTTGAATCGGTGGACGGAGTATGATACCAAGGTAGCGGAACATGAGAAAGTGGTGGGAAAATAAACGTCGCAGCTTCGGAAAACGTGTTGCTTTTATAAAACGTCATAGATCACCTTTATTGTTGTTCTATGTAACATGTGTCGCTGGTTTTACAAAATCAGGAATCCCGTATGTCATACGTGTACATATGTATAACTTTACATGTACGTAGATTTACGCTTGTTCGGTATGTATACGCACCTATGTATAACACTCTCGTTATCTCAGGTAACAATCGGTCGATCTTTCGCTCGGCGGAACGTTTTCAAACATCCTTTTCGGGGGACATCATGGACAAACGCTGAGAAAAATTGAAATAGCGCGAAACACCCGGAGCCTTTATCGAGAAATCAAAGTCGAAAAGAGTCTTTGTGAGAGACACAGTTTGAGCGTGCACGCGTAAATAAAAGCTTGAATAATCCCACGTAAACTGTAAATAATAAAAGTCGCATCAAAAGTACCGTAAAGAACGATTTAAAAAATATAAGCGGTTTTTTGAGATGAAAGCGATAGAAATTTTCAAAGGCGAAACAAATTAATATTCAACGGCTTTAAAAAGTTTGGCGACGGAACTATCGGATAGGAGAAAATGAGAAAGATACGAAGTTCGTGGCGCGAACTGTGCGTGATCGATGCGACGCAGGTCACGAGAATCGTACAATGTTCGTTATTGAGCCATCTAACCGCGTCGCACATCCACGCGCGCTTACACGCGTAACCCTCACGACCACGCATCGGCTTATACAAACACACAGATCTGCGGCCGGAAAACAATATCTCCCTACCGAAACGTTAATAATGAATATTTCGTTCGGCTCCTCTGTAAACGCGAACGCGACGGTTTATCTGCTTTTCGCCTTATTTTCAATTGACAATTCCCATCGGCCGGCAAATCGTTGGGATTAAAAAACAAGCGCGCACGATTCGCGGCTGATAAAAAATACATTGCCTCGCTCTATCGTAAATTCGTGCAGTAAATACTTGAAATTTCTCCTCTCCGTCGCGTTTCGCGTGCGAAGGTGAGAGTCATTCGAGAAGAATTGCATCCGGTTAGAAGGCCGGCGGTGTGCCGTGCGGTAATCACGATTTCAAAGGGTAACGTTTCGTTGCCGACGGGATAAGATGGAGGAAAATTAAAAGAAGAAAGACAGAGCCGAAAGAGAAACCGCAACAAGGCGCAGTGATCCACGTTTCTTAATGACAAAGCTGCCCGCTGTATCGTTTCTAAAATTGTTCGTTCGTCCAGCCTCTCTTTCTCTCTCCCCCTCTCCCCTTCTCTCTCCCTCTCCGTTTTCATCCCCATCTCGCTTTCTCAGCTTCTGTAATCTGGGTTACTCTACAATTAAGGTCAGGACGGTGGAACAGCGCTCAAAATAAGACAGTGGCGGTACAGATTGCACTTGGCGCAGAAACGATGCACGGGTGTGCATACGTGCTTGACGAGAAACTCAAAGATCCTGGTCGTCCGATGCGTCGAATAGTTGTCGTTAGTACGAGGGGGGTGAATCAACCACCCTTCGTTTCGCATAGTTACCAATTTGCTGCGTTTCTGGTCGGGGCTGATGCTTTGCCGGTAATGAAATATGTCAAAGCAATCCTCGCGTTTGTGACCGCTTCAAGATATTTTAAATTAAGCGTTTCTTTTTCTTGCCGTTAACACCAAATGGTTAATTAACACCTCCTTTCTACCACCAAGGTTTTTCTACCGATAAAACGCGGAGCATTCTTTCTTTTTATCCGCGAGCACTTTCAAGAATTTATAATTAATTGTGAGGATAATCTTTTCTTGAATAAAGAATGCTTAATTAACTCTTCGTTTAATAAATTATTCTGGTAATAAAGTACATTGGAACTTTTCTTACGTTTTATACATTTTCTTACACTTACAAATTAATTGTAAGCAGCGTTACCTTGTTGTTAATGCAAAGGGGTTAATTAACTCTCCGTTTTATAGTATTTTTCTGACAATAAAATATGTCGAAGCTTTTTATTTACGATCATGTTAAAGCATTTAAGCATAGTTTTTTCATTCCCATTAAGTAACTTTTCGTTTCATATAACTTTTCCAGCAATAAAATATGTTAAAAATTGTATTACGTTTGCTCGCGTTTAAACGTATACATATAAATTCTAGAAACGGTGGATTAACTTCTTTCGGGGTAAAAGATTTGTTTCGGGATGACATCTTTCACACCACTGTTTTTGCTATCGTACCATTTGTTTCGGATACACGTCTCCTGTGCGCGGAAAGATGGTATTTCCCTAACCACTGTTTCTAAAAAAAAATGGGAAACCGAGAAACTGATGTTCGTGCGTTAAATCTGATAGCGACGACATAAACTATATTTGAAACGTACAACCCATTTCCGTTCGTCCTGGTTTCCTTTGCTCCGCGTAGGATTACCGTTGTTCGATTAATTTTCCCGATTAAAATTTCTCATTTGTTGGAACTTCGAATAAGTATGGTAGACGAGGAAGCTGTAGCTTCGATTTCACGAGATTTACTGTCGTTCCGCTGCCGCGAAAGCTCGATCGATCCTTCGTATTTATTTATTTGTTTCTTTTTTTTAACATTACAGTCGGCACCCTTCGTATACGCTTACAAACGTCTCGGTAGAAATGTCGATTTACATTCAATTACTCGACGTAACGTCACATACAATAAAGTATCTCTCACAATCGATAAAACTCAACAGCGCTATAATGTATTAGTAGAAACGAACCCTCTGCGATTTAGACCAGCTAAATGTCAACATCGGGCGGCTATAGAATATTCTTAACTCTCGACTGATAACGTACGTATCATCACGCTTATCATAAAACTCCATTCAGCGAATTCAACTCGTATTTTGGTAGCCTAGAGCTCTGTCTAATTTACAGGGCGTGTATGTATAGATGTACGCGTGTATGCGTCGGTGTGTCCGTGTATTTCCGCCTTTACATACGTACTTTAACACGCTACGTAATTACGAGTACGGCTCTTTTAAATACCCCCCACCTCTCCAACGCACCGATGATGCCCAAGGACACGGGAAAGCACCGGAGATCGATCGAGAATTCTGCATTTGTGTCCGACCAGTTTTGCAAACGACGCTTCCGTAACCCTATTCGCGATAGAACGTGACTTCGAATCGTATTTAAAGAGTTTGAAATTAGGGTAGTTGAGGGTGAAACGTATTTACTATTTAGTGATTACATTTCGTTTCGTTATCCAATGTTACAGAAAGCGAAAACAAAATTTTTAGGATTCCGTAATTTAGTAAACTGTAAATATTCGATATTTATAAAAATTCCGTTCGGATAAAATATGATACTCTCGAATTAACCCAGAATGAATCACAGTTTGTCGAATAATAATACTTATCATCTTTTTTAAATATAAGCATTATACTTGGTTCAAGTAATACCGATTGGACTTTTTAAAGTGGTAATATTTACAAATATCGAACTTGCGAATTTAAAAGTTGCGTTTCATTGATTAGTAACTGTCGGTTCCGTTGAGATTAGGGTTAACGAAACTCTGATCGCGCGATTAAATGCACCTCAACGATCCGCGCGTACTTTTGCGGGTCATCATCGGGGCGCAATTACCGTACTTCGATTAAAAGGAACACTTCCTCTAACGTACCCTCGCGAAGGGCTCTCACGGTAGCACACGAATCAGCGTACAAAATTCTTAACGAAACTTCGACTTGGCGTTTGATTAAATACCTTGAGGTTTTAACTTTTTGAATCCTAAGAGTATCTTGGTTTTCTCTCTTTTGGTTTTTGATTCTTGGTACTAAATTAAGCTCGTGACCTTTTTTTGCGTGCGGTCTTCGACGAAGCTTGCTCGGGGAGCTATCCTCCACGGCTTTGCGTGTGTCGTAAGAAATCGTCGAAAAGTCTGCTTTTACGGTACTATTGTTGCTTCTTTTTTGTTGCCCCTTTACCGTTCACCTCCATCATTCACTTTCGACGATCGGACGGCTCGCGATTTTACCGAAATCCTTCGAGTTGCCGTGCCGCTTTGACGTTTTTGATTAGAGTTGCAAGTCTGGCAGTGCCCATATACATATAACAATAATTAATCAAACGCGTCGCTTGGGGAACAAACATCATTCGCGCTCGGCTCTTGTTTTTCGGCCATGACATTATGATTTTGCGACTCGCTATTTTTGATTAACGTCCATCGTCACGAGAGTGTGTCGAAAAACTTTTACGACGTACGACCGATCGGTCATACAACCGTGCAATTATGTTACATACTTGTTGGTATTTTGAAATTAATTGCGGCGACTGTGATTGTGCAATTACAAACATCGTAGAACCGTTTGATCCTTAACATCACCCAAATTTCTTGCTACGATTGAACGCCCGTTCGAGTATTTAAATCTATAATCATATTGATCGTACAATGGTACAATTCTACAATTGTACAATTAATCATTAAATTAATTCGTGCGTCGTAAAAATCTTTTACGTTGACGTTGTATGTTGCACGTTTTGAACTTCATTCCTCCAAGGTAGTCAAATTGAACAAGTTTATAATCGTACGTGGATATCCGAGTACAAGAATAACGGCCATAAATTTCGGTAAACAAATTTTCATCCAAATTTACCGTCATTATACCTCAAACTTTCACTCTCAAAGATGCTCGTGCAAAAATGACGCGTGCTCCCGAAATCTTATTTCTAGAATCGTCTACCTACGTTATCCTTAAGCTAACGTGTGTTTTCCTAAGCGCTTACAAGGAAAAGAAGTATACAGAATATCCCACTGGAATATCTCCCTCGGTTCTGACGATGGATGTCATTTGCGTATAAGTATAATTTCTTTCCCTCGTGTATCGTACTTGTCATTGCGTTCCTCCTTCGGTACCTTTTCAATTGCGCACAGAACACTTGTATCGTCACGACCGAAGGAAATAACGACGTGGGACGTCCTGTATATTTCGGCCATCGCGAATCGATGTTACAACGCGAACGAATAATGCTAAATGTCAAACCCAATTAACGTCGTTTTTGCTTCGATATTTTTTGATCCTATTATTTTGATTCGGCGTTACGCATGGATCTTTTCGCGAAATCTGCAGATTTCCCTCGTGAAATTATAGTACCCAGGTGAAACGGCGAAATATAATGAAAGCCCTTGGGATTCCTAACGTACGTTGTTACATCTACCGCGAAAACGAGCACCAAAGGAAATTAATTTCACGGCGCTTCTCCCCGTCATCTCGTTACGCGATAATTCGGCAACATTCTTTTTGACGATTGAAAATGATTTGCGCGTAAGTATGCGAAGCGTTAAGCGAACTCGCATCGATTAGCGTTCGAACGCAAACGTTACGTTTCGAGAGCTAAATCACCGTCACTTCACATTTGTCCGTACCGTGCAGCACATTCGTACGCATGTACGTAAATATCGCGCAATTATGTTCAATTTGCATCGTCAACGGATATTGGGCTGATAATTGGGCCGAGAGCATGTCCGACAAGTAATACACATATATAATATTTATGACGATGTCGTGCCAGTATCGCGTCAGCTGAAACGTTCAACTCGTAACCAATAAATAACCGGGTTCCTCGGAAGCAGAAGAAAAAAAAACGCAACTTCCGAGAGAGATAGGGTACAAATATTACCCTCGGACAGAATTGTTGATCGAATAAAACTGTCACGACGGATCGATGAAGCGAAGGAAAACTCATAACCGATAAGCCGTGGTCGAGTTCTCGGAAAATAGGAAAAACAGGATACGTAATTCCCGGGAGATGGAATACTATATTACCATTGGTCAGAATTCTTTTTTCTTATTTCTTTTTCTTTTTTTCTTCGAACGGTAAGCTCGTTATGGATCGATGGAGCGATGGAAAGAATTGAAATAAAATGGATGACGTCATCGGCGTAATTTCTACCGATTAAGTGGTGAGCGGCGAATCGCTACTTCGGAGTTTCGAGGCCTTCGTTTCGAGTTCTACGCAAAAGTATGCTCTCGCGTGTATATCCGTCTGGGAGCCGCGAGGAAATCTATACAAATTGCTTGCATGCCTGGGTGAGTTTCAGTGGCTCCCAAAAACTGCCTAAGCTCGCGAGCGGAGAGGAGCACGCGAGCTCACCGCGGTCTCCCGCATAAATGTCAGTGGGAGAGAAGAAAGAAAAAGGCCGGACGAGGGGGGGGAGCGGGGGGGGGGGAGGGAGGGTGCTCGTTGCACGTCGTTGCACCGAGGTTATCGCGCGATTATCGCTTAGAAATATTTCCGGGCAGTTTGTTTGTCCCGCGATAAAATTCGTCGCCTCTCACGGCGAGTTCCTCGAACGTGCGATTTACATTCGATAACGTAATCTCGAAATTCGAACGATCCTCGCACCTCTATCGGTTTTGGCTCCGATCGACGTTTGGTCGTGCGATAAAATTTCGAAATCTCTGCGCTGAAAAATCGCGAGCGAACGCGCTCGATCGCATCTCCATTGATCTCGGCTTTTGATTAGATCTCGTAGGATTTGATTTATTGAGCTTTTTATGCCAGCGGAAGGTATGTAGAAAATGTACACAATTTTTGAACTGCCAGATCGATTATGCATGAACTTTTTCGCGAGCGAGATGCTAAATTATGTAAAGTAAATCGAGAATAACGCAGCAATTTCTTAAATCGTTCACCTTTTTGTGGGTTCTCAGCGACGAGGTTGGGTCGACCTGGGAAAGTTACGAGTTTCCTAGGATTTTCGCGAAAGGTACCCTAAGTTATTACGTGTTGTCGCGTGCTCTACGTAATTCGTTAACTTACAACGCGGTATCGTACGATGCCTATAGCATTGAAATATCGTAGTAATTATATCCTCCTACTCGCACAACGAAACATTACACGCGACTGCATACCTCGTAATGGCGTCCGGTGAATATTTAACTTAATGATCGACTAGCGAAATTATCTCCATGCATCCCCTTTTTTTTCTTTATTGGCGCGTCCAGCCCGCGCGTAGGGATGGCGCCGCGACGGACGTTTCCGTTTAAATTTACATTTCAATCGAACGGGAGAATCCGAAAGTATTTCGTTTCCTTCGGGAGCGATTACCGCGCCGCACGGCCGGCGGAAGCCATTTTTTTAATCGGATATTCATGCAGGCTCGCGATAAGGTTCGGATTATTCGAATACTCGACTCACGGGCGCGCTGTATTTTCCGAATACGAGGAATCATGGAAACACTGTTGCACGAATGTAAAAACTTAGAGAGATTCTACCTCTTTGCGTTTAACACTAGAACTACCGACGATTAATGTATACCTATTTCAACAATTCTTTTCACCAATTTTTATATATTTCAAAAGTACATTTATACCACTTAAAAAATAAATTTTCGTTCATATGCTTAAAAATGGTAAGTTTGAGTAGCCTTGAACCAAAATTTCAAACCAGTCAAAATGACTGGTCCGGTAGTTCTAGTGTTAAAAAAGTTGAAATTTAAAAACCAGCAATCGCGTCCGTTCTCACAGAGCGTCGTTTTCTTCGTACAAATTTATTCCTAGAAAAAATACTTCAGATTAGAATTTCCAACTTCGGAAGACATTTTCCAAAGCTTTTTTCTGTCTTCTCATAGTCATTTTGCCGAGGAGAAGTCAAATCGGGCATCTCAATGATAAATTCCTTTTCGCAAAACGATCAACGATTCTCGGGGACACGAATAATTGTGCATTCCGGATCATAATAAACGTATCGGAAATTCCCCCGTTTTTTGATTTCATCTTATATCTGTGGATTCGAAACTAATCCAAGGCCAAAGTATCCGGATAATCCTTAAGGGTTTTAGCCGAGAAAGCATCGGGTGCCCGTTCTTTTTCCGATAAGCGAATTTAAATGTTCTGGTGCGGATCCGCGCTTGGCGGGTGGCACGCGGGGTAGTTGCGAAGAGGAGGGGTGGGAGAATTTGAAGGAGATGATAGCTTTCCCTACCGATCCTCCGTTTCTTTTTTTCCGTTCGTTGTTCCGCTTTGATACTTCGACGTATCGAAAAATAGATGGTACGTTGGCTTCTTACCGTTCGCTTCGCGACGCTACGGCGCGGTTGTCGTTGCTCTCTCATTTTTACGTTTCTCCGGAAATTAATGAATGACCTCCCGGTGACAGGAAAATAAATTGGCTCTCCGGAGGCCTACGGGTCGCGACGATCGATTATCTTTCGTGACGCTTTATCCAGTCTCCTCCTACCTAATTTACTATTCTTCTTACCATTGACGTCTACCTTGTCTCTCTCGCCATTTTTTTCACTGTCGACGAGAAAGTGATTTTCCGCTTGCGGATTTGCAAAAAATAAATCGAACTCTTCAAATATCACGTTCGACGTTTGGCCCGATTAACGCAAAAGTCACGTGAGCGAAAAAAGTTGTGCACCGGATAACGAGCGACGAAGCAAAAGTTTTGTAAAATGGAATAAAATCAAAGAACGGTACGTCTCTTTAAAGGCGAGTCGCTTTAAAGTTATGCCTTAAGATAATAATGCCGTTTTCCCACGAAAATGAGAATACATAATCATTTCATTAATAAATGAATTAATAACAATGATAGTGAATAAAGTTGATAAAGAGTTCTTACTTGTCCTACTGTTTAGCGAGAAAATAATGAAATGAAATTAAACTCACACCACTTCTGCAGAAAACAGAACGAAGGTTAAGCTTTTGAGCTGTCGCGTTAATCCAAATGCGCAAGAAATCTACTTACACCACTCCAGCACTAAACGGGTCATTTGTTAAAATAATCGCGTTAACACGCTTAACGTTCTTTTTCCATCGTAAAATAATTCCCCAACAGCCGACGCTGGTAGAAGAAATTTTGAATTCGTTAAACGTCCATTAACATTGCAATTTATTATTTTCACTTATTCGCAATCTTGTATAATAAATTAAAAATGATTGCACATCCGTCGAGGTTTCTTGCGTAACGTTTTATCGGATTAACGTGGGGATTTAAACTTGCCGTAACTGAAATATGCGAGTACCTATAGTAACGATTTAACTACCGGGCGAGTTTGGCTTGTTTCGTTCGAACTTCAAACTTCATGCTTACACACGCGCGCGCACGTATATGCGTGTTTGTATATGTAATATATATATATATATATATATACCCGTAATATTGGTGGAAAGTTTCACAAAAGACAGGTTCCACATGGTATCGTGCGATACCGCGGTCGTTGAAATTTTGGCAGCTTAGCCGAGCGCCACACATGCACACCACAAAATGGCCGATTTGCTCGCAAGCAGGTGGTTACTTTCTATACACGTTCGCGCTTTATTTCAGCCCTCCTCGTGGCAGTGGCAAAAATTTTCCCGGAGGTAGGGAACGGGACATACCTATTTCCATATTTTCGGAAAATCGCGTGAAAATGTTTGATACGAAGGAAAAGTTCAACAATGGAATCGCCACGCGAGAATGAAAAGAAATTCGGAAATTTGAAGGGAGGATTAAAGATGACTATAAAAGGGACAATCTTATAAAAGAAATATATAAATAAATATGTCTATATATTTATTCGTATATTTATATATTCAATATATGCTCAATTTTATTCAGAAAATTGTTTCTTTTGTAAGCATCCTTAACCCTAACTCAAAACCTATCAAACTTCTTTATACATGAATTTATAAATATTCATGAAGAGAGAGATTACAACATTCAAGATCTGTAATTAGAAGCCGTTTCATTTTTTAGGTACAGTTTTTTGACAAACGCTAATCGCAAGACAAGTGTCGTAGGCGAAGATTTTGAATGAACTATGGTTTATTATTGTTACATTTTTGGTAAATCTATGGTTATTCGGATTTAAAATGCACTTCGGTTTATTAAAGTTACTAGAAAATTGTGCAAGTTATGGTTGTTTCTAACAAAATAGGCCCTTCAATTCCCCACGGCTTTCGGCTCGACCGATATTTAGCGGGGATATTTCTTTATTAGAACTGCATTTTTGTAATTTTTCCCGAATTTGCAACAGTTTCGCTACGAAAGGCACATGTATTTATTTAAAACGAGTGAAAAATTGCGCAAGTTAGAATTTGTTCGAAGAAAATACGATTACGAGTGCGCATGTTTTTCCTCTACCCGCGAATGCTAACATTCCCACGATTCTTCTAACGCTCCGAAAATCGTATTTTATTTTTTTCAATTCACGCGAATCTTACGCAATCCGTGGAGAAGAGCAAAACGTGCATTTCACCTCGAACCTCGACGGCAGCTTATCGCGAAATTTCCGCACACAATTGGAACATTACACTACGATTCCCGCGCCTGTTGGCGTGCATGCACGATGCACAGCGGCGGATAATAAAAGGACCAACTTCTTTCTTTTTTTTTTCTGTTACTTTTTTGCCATCCAAATCTGCGATCTCGCCAATCTCGACGAGGACTACGTTCCCTCGATTCTCTCGGTTCTTGGCAAGCTTCCATGCACACTCGCAGCTAGCTTACCTCGTAATATGCAAATGAACATAATCTGTAAAAGGTCGAATGTCGAGACGATGCACTTTTTTTCCGTGTCGTGCGCGAACTCAATGTGGACCAGTCACGCGTATTCCATCATCGTTTCGTCGAATGCTGATACCGGTGAAACGTATTTTGAGGAGACTGGAGAACGGGTGAAAGATTTTTCTCGATCGTTAAATCCGCTCCTAGGTACTTTCAAATTTGTTGATTATTCGTCAGATTTTTTAAACAAGTTATTCGCGTCAGTGGTCGGCACAGTTTAACTTGATTGAACGAGGCAAATATCCATTTATTTTCGATCCGATTATATTTTCATTCGAATACCAAGTTGTACGGTTACGCAGTTATGTAGATGGAACGAGAAATATAAACGAATGATCTTACGTTGTACGTCGATTGGAATAATGCGAATGGAAAGTGAATCTTTTTTAAATAAAGCATTCAATAAGCATCTGTGTAATTAATGCCCAACTCTGACTCGTGTATTTAAACGGTTTTATGTAAAAGTGCAAGGAAACTAGTGGTGAGGAGACCGATATTAGTTCTAAACGATGTCCGTATGAAATATCATTTTGGAAATATACCTCGGTAACGATTTAACGAGAAACTTAAGATTGGTACTATAGTTATTGATTTAATTACAGTAATTGTGCTTCGCTTTAGTTATTCGGAATAAAGTAGCACGACCAGAGACCCGACAGCAGTCTCGCGAGTCTCGATAGAAAATTAAGATCATAGGACATATTTTTTTCAGTCGGCTCTAAGAGGACCGCTCCTCTTTTCTCTGACTAACCGGGCAGTTATGGATTATATCTATCGTCATTTATAGAGTGTCTCTTACGCTCGTAATCTACCATCTATCATAATAGTACAGCACATTAGATACTCTTAACGGTACTTGATTTCACAGGAAACGATCCTTCGACTTATCGAAACGTTTAACTCGAATGTTACGCGTACGTACTGTACGTACGCGTCGACGGTGAAGTAGTATGGTTTATCCCATCTGTACTACTGGCGCAGTAGTATAGGTCTCCGCGGAACAGACCATTGATATCAATTAACGCGAATGGATATTAATGTTTCCCGGAACAATATCCGATCGTAAAATTGCGATTTACGTCGATCAAAACTGGAAGTCAAGAATAATTACGCTCGATTGAAATATCGATGGTAACCTCGCGCATGGAAATTTTGTATAATGACTGTCCAATGACACGAATAATAGTATAAATAAACGAGGGCTGTCCGTGATCGGTGTTCAAATAGTCGAACCGCCGATCGGTTTTCAACGGAGATTTTGAGAATGAAATATATTAAAGCAGAATGAAGATAATTTTTCATCGCACGTTAGAAGTTAGGACTGCTGTCTCGATTTTATAGATGTAAACCTCGTGCATTGAAAGTTTGTATAATGACTATCCAATAACACGAATAATACAAATAATAGTAATGGGATACATAAACGGGTAACAGGATACATAAACCAGGACTGTTTGTAATCCGTTTTCAAATAGTCCAATCATCGAACGGTCTTCGACAGACATTTTCAAAGTGCAATTTATTAAAGCCGAGTGAAATAAATTTTTCACCGCACGTTGCAAGTTAGAATTACTGTTTCGATTTTATGAACGTTAACCTCGTGCTTTAAAAGTTTGTATTATGATTATCCAGTAACACGAATAATACAAATAATAGTAATAATATATGTACATAAATGAGGGCTATAGATATTCCGTTTTTAAATAATCAAATCATCGACCGGTTCTCAGCAGATATTTTCAAAATAAAGTATATTAAACCCGAGTAAACTGAATTTTTCACCGCACCTTAGAACTATTGATTGCGATTTTCGGACTTTCCGACGAAACGCTGCACGGCTAGTTCTTCGAATCGATTTCCAATAAACGAGTAATGTCGATGAACCCCGCTAGCCCTGGTAATTACCGAAATCGATAGAAATTACAGAGGATTCCCTACCATCGGTTTTTTCTTACCGCCGAGCAAGAAGCGAGCCGTGACGCGAAATTTTCATCGGCTCGACTTCCGTCGCGCCACCATCGGTTATTTATTTTCTTCGCGAGGTATGCCAGTCTCGTAACACTCGGCCACGAATAACAGCGCTCGATTACCACGCAACATCCGCCTGATTCGGGACATCAAACGACGCCGCTATCGAGACCGGTAATTGCTGCCCCGACGTTCTCGTGCGTCTGGTGACAGCATCGATTCGCGCGGCAACAACGTACACTCGCTGTCGTCGATAGTTACAAGATAGTATCGATTCGAGTACTCGCTTCAACGTACCACGCGCGCGTCTATACACCGGTACTCGATAATACGCGGCGCGGAGTTTTCGCCAGAAACACGGAGACGTGTCCGCTATACTCGCGTTTACTTAATCCTTACCGACTTTTTTCTTCTCAGCTTTAATCGATATCGAGCGATTTGGTCTCAGAATGGTTAGCGAAATGTTCCTGCGCCCTTTGATACTGACTCGACGTGGGAAGGATTGATTATATTTTATAAAAGATGAATATGAACGTTACTCGGTAACTTAACTTTGGACTTAGGTTTCACCGGGTGAACTCGAGATAATCGCGTCTCGCGATGTTCGTTAAATTTGCGCGACGAAGAGAACAGTTTCATTTACGATCGGTTAAATAAGACACTTTGTAAGGTCGTAGTTTATAACCTATTGATTACTTCTTACGCATCCTCGCGAGATGGCGGTTCTCATTACGAATCTGGCCTCGTCGCGACGTTCGTAACCCTGACGACAGGTCACTCTACGTCGCAACCATCTCCTCGTTTCGTAACGCGAACACAATTTTCATCAAGATCGATGGCGTGGCGTGGCTTAAAGCGCGCACGGTAAAAACGCAGCGTCGGATTAGTCGAGAAACGATGAACACGTGATTGATAATAGTTTTTCGAGTTAGAGCTAGATTAGTCATACCTAAATTCGGGAAGTTCTCGGTGAACTCGATATTAGATTCGACTCACACACGCGCGTTCTTGCATGTCGGCTGGAAGGATCGTTCCCTTCTCTTAGTACCTGCTTCGTATCTTCGGCTCCTCGCAGCGTTGCTCGTGTCGATTTGTACATGTGCGGAGTGCTGTCGAAGGGGGAAGAATCGGGCGTTGCGTAAAGGGTAGGACGTGTCGGGAAGGGTTGGAGAGTGACGGCCGAGGGTAGGAAAGAAGGAAGGAATGGAGAGAGGGAGAGAGAGGGGGGGAAGGAGGGAAAAAGTGAGCGGACGAGGGCCTAGAAGTCGGACTGCGACGTGGCCAGGGCACTCTCGGCCGTTTCCTCTCGTCGTCATAAGGGCCTCGTCACTTCGCCGCACTCGCAGTGCGTCGGGTGACCTCGCCGATCGACGCGATTGCTTATCGAATGATCGCTGAAATAAAAGAGAGTCGGGATTAGAGATTAGTTCGGCTAGGGGAAGTTACGACGTTACGATTGGAATGATCGACGATAGTGCTGGGAGGTGGAAAATGAGGTCCTCGCGGGTAGGATAGCTGAAAACTCGTTAGCTCTAGAGTACCGCGCCGTTTTTTGCCCGTTATTACGAGAGTAACCATTATTTTTCAATCGATAACCATAGAATTGATAAATAACGCGATTGTAGAGAGACAGACGAGTCTTGGATCAATGGATTTGAAGCTTTTTAAGCATTCGCGGGTCAGTGAAAATAGGAGAAACATGGCGTAGACCGCTGAGGCAGAAATCAAATCATTATTTGTAATAGGGTAATAATATCTTGCGCATTTAAATCGAATATTATGGAATTAAAGTTTTAGTTATTTAGGTCCATAAGTTTTGTTACTTTTTCCCCTGCCTTCGCTGCTTTGGATTGTAGTTCTTGAATCGTAATGGGATACAGACAAATGGTCCAAGACGAAGGATATAATTTACAACGTTACCCTGATAATAAATAAATATACCGCGAACTCGAGGCCCACGTACTGTATAACGATGAGAAGAAGGCACCTGAGGCGATACAAAGGCAAAAGTTGCACCTCCTATCCCCATCACCGACGTCCTTTTGTTACCTGACTTAATTAGTGTGCGTGACAGTTCAGCAAATGGCAAACATGCGTGTACCTGTCCGTATGATTGCGTTCGAATAGAACACGCTGGAACCAATCAGATCGCATTTTGTCCAGGAACCTTCTTTCTATCGTTGCACTGTACGAATAGCGGACCCTTAAAACCCTTAAAGAATCTCCAGAAATCACGACACGGTCAATCTTTGGGGTTACCTAACCCAACCAAAACTCGGGGCGTTGTCAATGTTTTGGAATACCAATCGCGACTTGCATCCTGGCACCACCCTTCGTTGTGCTCTCCAATTGGGAAAACACTCCCACCAGAAAAATGTCACTGGTAGTAGAAAAGAGCTCCGTTCGAAAATAACCCCTACGAATTGCCTCGGAGCAATTCGAGGAAACGTCGGTGTATCATTATCGTAAGTTCACTGCGAAGTTTCACTAACAACTTGTCTTTGAAGTACGTCCAGTACTCGGTGCGTTGAATATTCAGAAAATACTGTGTCACGGATCAATTTTTACAAGTTTCCTTCGCGGGCCTGTGTAAAATCAACACATGTTCGTTTCATACGCAGCGATAGTTGGGATGGTTTCTATTCGAATGTTCCAAGGACAATACGCGTCGAATATTAGAAATTACGAATTCTACAAAATTAGGGAATTTATTGTGCAAGATAAAGGTAGTAGATTCGTAGGTATAAATTTATGAGCAACACGATTATGAAAAGAAAGTCAAGTTTTCAATTATAGTTTCTAATCCAGAGTTTTTGGGGAAGTGGTCGTATTCTTCTATAGTAAGTACGCCTTGAACGTTTGGAATTCTGAATCCTAAAAAATTATGAAATGTAACATGGAGATTGCGGATTCGTAGATATAAATCAATAAGTAACACGGTTGCGGAAGGAAAATTCAGCTTTGGATTATAGTTTCTACTTGAGAGCTCTTAAAAAAATTAAATATGCTAATTTAAAGTCAATATCCGCTGAAAGTTTGAAATTCCGAATTTTACAAAATTATGAAATTTGCGATGTAAGATGGAGATTGCAGATTCGTAAGTATAAACTAGAAACCGATAAGTAACACGATTGCGGAATGAAAGTGGAGCTTTAGATCATCGTTTCTGTTCGAAACCTTTTGGCAAAATTGAACGTGCTCATCTAAGTTTAATGTGGGTTGAACATTTAAAATTCTGAGCTCCATAGAATTTGAAAATTTACGACGTAATATAGAGGTCACAGATTCGTAGGTTTATTAATTTACGATCCCGGCTCGACGCATGGCGTGGAAGTGGCGAGAGGAAATTGAATAGTTTGAATTAACCTGTAATGACTCCTCTGTCGGGAGAACGAGAGAAAGATTATAAATCCAATCGGAAATAATTCTCTATTTATTGTATGCGTTAAATTCTGTATCGAGTGTAATTGAAATTGAACAGTATTAACTCTCTTTATAATAACAGAACTAACTGGATATAAATATCAGATATTTTAATTCCAATCATTTTAAGACGCAGAGTTAATAATGCTGTACCGTAAAAAGTACTTTAGAATAATGAAATGTAGGTAACGAAATATCTCATATTAACATCGCATTTAATTCTCTCGTTCTAGAGATGATTAATATTTTTCAATTTCCATTAAGCTCAACACAGAATCAAATGCGTATCATAAATAAAACATTACTTCCGATTGGATACGTAATGATCCTCGAAACCTCCATCTCGGTTCCAGGTAGATTAACTCCCGAGAACAATGATACACCCTTGAATAAAAATCGAATAACTTTGAACGCCGTCAAGATGATACTCGTCGTGAAGGGACGCGATGTATAATACGACTTCGGGAGCCACACTCGAATATCCAAGAGATCGTGTTCCAAGAACAATGTGACGTGCCTACACAAAAGCCAAATAATTTTCTACACCGCGATAACTAGATTCCACTGGCAGCTCGGTAACAATGGCCACGTTGTCCGAGACCATAAGTCGAAATTAACTTCCAACCCCTTTCCCAGGGCGTACCCTCCGGGGAGGATCTCCTGTCAATCCATTCGCGATTCAGAAATGCTTTAACCCAAATTCCCGTGGATTGGTTCTCCTGATTACGCTGCGCAAAGAATGGAGGTTCGCCAAACTACGGTTACAAAAGGTCCATTGTCGGTTCGAGAGGCACCGTCGCGTACGTGTGCAGGTTTTCCGCAGAATCGTTGCATCACCATCACCGAGAGCCCCAGAGGCCGTACGTGTATGGGCCTTAAGAATATTGCATATTCATATCTGAACGTTTCATCGCGATAAGTCGTTCAATACCTGCTTTGTGCGCGACGGATGTACATGCCGCGGTAGGATTTTATAATACCACGGAAAATTAAAAGGGAGGGAGAAACGGTACGACGGAGGAAACGAGGAAAAAAGAAAATTGGAGTAAAAAGAGGCTAGACGCGGGAAATGGAACTGTGGTAGCAATTCACTGGTGGCGTTGTAAAAAAAAAAAAATCCTGAATATGATGTTACCATGACCTACATACATACATACGTACGTCGTGGCGTGGCGTAGTCGTGAAAAGAACAGCGAATAGGGGTAACGCCATTGTCAGTGGTCGTAGACCGATTATATCAGACAGTGAGAACGTCCTCCGTACAGTAGTTATGTCTCGATAATGGTCAGGCAACGCTCACGGCAGGTAGCGTGCGCGTTCTGATTACGCGCCGGCACATACAAATTCTTCAACTTACTTATGTTAAGTTTTTACGTGCCCTCGGATGCGCGTTGCCGCGTACAGCCGTTTAGTAAATCGCGAGAAAGTTTGACGTGCACGCGAAAGAGGGTTCGAAAGTTCGATACGTAGATCAAAAGAAGTAGCTTTAATTTGTCGAGTAGTCTAAGGTCGGCCATAGTATGCCAGTAGTCTCGGGTGTTTACGGTCAGGCCGCGCACACACCTCGATGCGATTAAATCGATAACGGCGGTCACGAACGTGTCCTTTGCCCCGACGTATTTTAGTGAATCGTAGAAACATCCCGCCGAGATTTTTTTTTTCTTATTTCCATGCCCGCCGTGTCTTCGAGTTTCGTACCAACCAAACGCATCGCGATTCTGCCAGTTTTAATAATCGTAAGAGTAGCCGCTTATTCCACCGAGATTGAAATTTCAATTTGCATCCAGTTTCGCGTGAAAATTCTAAATACCTAACTGCACGAGTAAGTCGGTGTTCGTGTACAATAGACACACGAATGGGTCAATGAGATCCTCTTCTTCGAACCATGTAGCTCGTCTTCTAATCTTTCTAATCATAATATATTCTAATCATCTAAACTAGAGCCATCAACCTTCCACACCCTTCGGAGACCTTCTAGTTTATAATATTCTTCAAGGAACTCTAAATTTAGATCACAATTTTAAATAGTTTTTTCACACGTTTGTTATCCACCCAAGTTCCAGGTAAACATTTTCTTTACACATCGCGAATAACCATGGGGGTAGCCTACCCCCGCCAAAATAAACTCTTCCAAACTTTTGTGAAACCCAGGTCAAAGAACCCTGATCTAAACTATCAGATTTCCACGAAATCCACTCGGAAAGGTGATCACTGAAATCAACAGAATCCATACGCCATGGAGATACATTAATTTACTAACGTTCCGTATCACGTTTGGGACCCATCGAACAGTTCTGAAGTAACTCAAACGCAAAGTGGGTAAAATTACAGGGTATCCCGAAAGGTGATTGTCCTTGGCCTTCGTTTCTTCCACGCACGTCACGTACATGAAAGCTCGCGTGACATTAAGAACTGACGGAACTCCTGGGTTCGTGGCCGCGAGAAGTTTGAAGCTTTCGGCACGATATTCAGGCATTTCTGGTCAGCTCGGGTCAAGAGGGACGTGCGTGCACGCGTCGCTCGGTTGGCGTGATTCTAACGAATTTACCGTCGCCGAGCTAAAAGCTTTACACTCCGTTGCCCACGGTTTTGTTACCGCACGATACTGTGGCCCGCGTTATTAATTTCCAGACGATCCGCGTTCCATGGGGATTAACGTCATTCGGAATGTTCGGGATATTATCTCTCGTGGGATTATTACGCGGGATTAGTTGAGTCCGATTGCCGCCGGATATCGGATCGTATATTTCGAATCCATTCTCTTGCGAACAATTACTTCGGTATCGAACAATTTGCTATTTCGACATCTGTTATAATTGAATGGAATTGTCGTTTCAACGCGAACGGTAGAAAAGCGAATCGAATCTCCGAGGTCACGCACAGATTTACCGATAAGTTTCATAGCACATTCCTTTCTTAGAACAAGAGTTTCTTGGAACAAGAGGCGGCAGCACGAGGTTGAATAATACGAGGTACCCCACCTATATTTTTGTTTCAGATCCCATGAAGGGTGTCCTTTGCATGTAGGTATACATTCTTTTTCTTCGTGTATCTACGTTGATATTGTACTCGCTCTCTGATAACAGTCGGATTGAATACAAGATATTTTTTGTAGTGTCCTAATTGAAAGAAATATTTCGGTGATTATCTTTAGGAGGAAAACCTTGTACAAAATAAAATAGCTCTTTTGAAATCGCGAACGAATTTGTTGGTCTATTAATACTTCTCGACGTTAACGCAGCAGCGGGTACGGGTTCATTTATTAATTTACAATTCTGATGTCTATTAAAACGTAAACGAATGACGCGTTGAACTATGAAAAACTGAATCGGGTTTGAGAATTTATCGATGGATAAACTTCTTTCAGCATTGAAAAACAGCGTCGTAAAAGGCTCGTTATTTAATTTCGAGGAATGAGAGTGCCTAGACGAAGACAGGAGATATTTATAGTAAGAGTTAAAAATAAATTTAACGATACAGGGTGTCTCGTTTTACAACGCGTTCCGATCCACCCCCTGCAAGCGATACGAGCGCAACCCCCGTCGGCCCTTTAACCGAAGAATTATGGGGTGAGACTCAGTATCGTATTGCAATATCATTGCTTGTTTTATTCAGTCTGCGTAGGACGTCTCTGACGAGAATCTCTGAGGTGCACTTTGCTTTTCCTTTTTCTTCTCGAAGCAGCTCATAAATATTCAGCGAAACAATACCGGCCCGCAGGCGTGAAATTTTTTTTTTCGACTCTAAATATATTTTATCCTTAAACGACCGAACGCAAGGTGGAGGGAGGCAATCAGTTCGTGGAATATTGAATAAGGTCCCTTTTACCGCGTTCGAAATGTTAGGAAACGGAAGGAATTTCAAAAGCACAGGAACTTCTCTAGCCTTGTCGATTTTTGCCCTACAAATTGATCCCACGGCGCGGAAACTTTTTTAAGCGTCCATTATGCTCGCACAATATCGGATAAATGTATTGTTAGGAAGTTCGTTATTTTCGCGAAATATTAATTTCCGAAATTTTACAAACGGTAACCTTACTTTGCATGAAATCAATATCGATTGGTAAACACCGAACATAGTTACGTCAACTTTAATATTGATAAGATTCCACCCAATATCCATCGGTACGATAATGAAACGCAAACACGAAATTATCGGCGTTTATAACAGATTTGTTGTTGGGTAATTTATTAAACTTCAACCGACATTACGCGTCGAGCGTAAGGTAATGGAAATTATCGTGCACCACCTGAAACGTGCTCGGTGTTCCATCTGCGTTTGTGCAACACGTAGAAACGTGATAAAAAATGTAACTTTCGTGCATACGTTCATTGTCCCCTGCACTCAAGTGACAATAAAATTTGCATGTAACCGCAATTGCTTACCGAGACACGTAGCTGCTAAGCAGACCGTTTTTGCAATGACGACAGAAACTGGCTGAAAAACAGATTGCATCCATAATACTCCATGTCTGAATACGATAAAGAGGTGCAGAATCAAAAGAAAGGTTAATTCAAACGCCACACCGAATGTAACAACAATTTATATGATACTCGTGTTACTCGAATTAAACGTATAATTTTTTTGTTTGTCGTTCGTGAATATCGTACAGGTACAGAGAATCTGATTGATTTGTATAAGCCGAACGAGTACATTGTATGCATTTTGTATTGTACGGCATTAGCATTTCTTCGTAAGACGCGTGCAGGAGGTACATTTGTGCAATTCTATCGACAACAATTACAACAGCGATAACAACAACTCAGCAGATACATTAGAAGCAGTCGGTATAACATCCCGAAAGTGGAAGTTGTCATGTACCGTGGAAACATTTCACATTTCCGTCGCTGAATGTGCTCCACCACGGGAGAACTTAAAGCCTTTTCGGTATATTAATATCCGGATAAACGTGAGACTAGAATAAACTGTATCGTCGTACGAAACACAGAACTTTAGTGTTTTGACGCGACACTTTATTAACCGTTATGTTTTACGATATTTCGACTATTTGCAATTCAACGCGAAAAGACAGCCGCGATCCCGTCGACGAACGGCAGGAGTAGTCTGCAATAATTTTTTTTTTTTAGTATAGACGATACAAAAATTAGAATAGAAATTATAATCGTGATCGTAAAAAATATGCATTTACCGTATGTGGAATTCGCGAACAGAATTTCATAAATATATTTCCCGTGAAATATATCCACGTTTACTTCGATCCCGTTTTGTTTTGCAACTTGTCGTCAATGGTTTAATATTCGTAACAGTTGAATTTATAATTGATCATATCCAAACGATCGGGAAAGTTACGACGTACACGCGTATGTACCTGTTCACTGGACAAAACAAATCAAATTACGTCTATATACTCACACCGAGTTAAACGGTGACGTTCTAATCTCCGATATGAATGTTGCAGAATTTACATAACTCGATTCTGAAAAGAAACATTAGCAAATATGTAATTCAGAAGTCGATGATCGGGACGATTCCAAAAAACAAAAGTATTCACGGAAAACGGTAGTTTAACACACACATACAGACACACACCTCCTAGAAGAGCGGAGGGGACGAGGGGCATCACACACCCTCTAATTTGCATAATTTCATACAGCTTTGTAAATTTATTCCGGAACGACGCTGAGGCGAAACGTCGCGTTATGCAAATTATTTCAGCTGATCGGTAACGATTTTTAATCGTCTATTAGAGCAATAACAATTTTCTCAGCGCGTGCCAATAGAATTTTATCGATTGCAAGCTCGCCGAATAACGAAACTGATTTTTCCAGGTGAATCTAATTTTGGTTTATTCGCGCGAGGAATTTTTATTTCCACGTATTCTAGGCAAACTCGAAAACCATGGTCTATCGGTATTTTCGCGAAAAGTTTTTGCCAATGGTTTTTCGGGGTCACTGATTTCGGGTTGATTCGCATATTGTTTTTTAAAAAGAAAAATCCGAAGCAAAAGTGCTTGAAAAAGAAAATTCTGATGCACAACTAAGAGTATTAAATAAGCCCGTAAGTTATGGTTTCAAAATGATCAATATCGCAGAAGAAGATTAATATTTTCTAAAAAAACAAAAGAATGCTTACACTCCCCATTTTGCATGACTCTGTATTATCAATGAAAATATTGTTTACATTTCTTTCAACTTATTTTCGTTTAGCAGACGCCGCATCACTGAAACACTCTACGTAAGAATTGTTATTAACATCTGCCTGGGCTAATGAATATAAATCTTGCGTACCTCATTATTAACGAAAATAAATTATCTGCCATTTTTTCATGCCTACATTATTTTCGCCGGTTAAATAGTCGATCTTCCGGAAAAGATAATTCCGGCGTACCGCACACATGAAACGGGAGCTGCATATTGTTACGCGAATTGAAAAATTATCTGCCGCGTTAATGACATTCACGTGTGTCGCGACATAATTTGGCTCCCTACCAAATTGGCGAGTATCGAATAAATAATTTTCTAAACTTTCCAGTCACGGCCGACAGATCGTTATCTACGCAGACGTGTTCCAGGGCGAGATATAAACGGAATTCACGGAATGAGCTCGCAAAATATGGAGCGTGCAATGATCATATCGAATTCTGTTGCGCACAAGTAAACCCATACCACGAAAATGCGAAGGTCGTCTGTGTTATGTAAATTAATTCACTTATCGATGACGGTAACCTTCGTCGTTCTTCGGTTCCCGTTAAAAGCGGGCAGGAAACTCAATCGATATGCACGTTGCATGTACATACATGCATACGTGCGAGAGAAAAAAAATGCATTTGTTGATTAAAATTGCATAAGAATGGAACACATCTTTAGAAAAAATAATGAAGTAACTTGTAAACGTCTCCGCGTGATATCACGCTTTGGAAAATGTATATTATTCTCGTAAAATGATTGCATCCGTCTGAATGCAAAGTTTTAAGTATTTACATTTAATTTCAATTACGACCACGGTTATTAAATTTATATTCCATCTACAGGCGGTGACATACCAGATTTTATCGACGTTGGACATTACAGAATTCTCTCAACCTCCTTTCGCATAATTACTTTCGCAACTAACAGCTTTTCTCAACACTGATGATACATTGCAAACGGTTGGATCGAATTATTTAAAGTTCTTGTATCTACATACTACCGTGACATATGAGACTTTATTGACATTTAATAACGCGTGCTTCTTTAAACTTCCAACGGTATAATTACCTTCACGGTGCCTCAATCCTCGAGGACGCATACTGCTTATTTTAACGGTAAACTATCACTTCAGGATCTAACCTACGTCCAAAGAATTCCATGCTGAAACGAAATTTCATGCGAATACCTAAATAGTAGTGTTACGAACATGAGATTACTACGGATGTAGTATTTTGTATTAAGTGCACCGAGCGTTTACAGTGTAGTAGGCTTTGGTTACCAACGTGATCGATGTTGTTTAACAGTTATGTGTTTGGAATCTGTTCGAAGCTGTCTCGAACGTAAGACGTTTTGTCTCACTGTTGATAAATATTAGTTCTTTAATATTTATCCTATTTCTATTTATTCATATCTCGTGGTGCGTCACGGGTAGCATTTCGTGGAACATTACTTTTAAAACGAGTATTATTAATCACGTAATAAGGTAGTGATTTGCAGAGCCTAGCTGAAATATCAAAGTATGCGAGTGCAATCTTGGAACGTGTTTGAATTAAAATGATGGTAGGAAAAGTGAAATTAATTGCTAGAGTTCCATAGAACTGGTCCGGTCGTTACGCGACACATTTTATAGTGTGTCCTTGCGCGATTAAAGATAAGAACGGTTTCATGGTCGACCCGAACGAGGCGTCGAGAAATCTGAACCGATTCGCAACACAAGTTTATCCCTTGAATTATAACCGCCCTCGAAAGTAATCCCCATTTTACAGCTCATACGTGCCGTACGGAAATTTCGAGTAAAATACACTCTAACGTTCGACAAATCGAATAAATCCAGAAAACCAACTCGCGTTTTCGAGCCCATTAGCAGGTATTTCCTTCGTTCTCGAGAACCTTCGGCCAGGAAATGATTCTTCGACTTTTTCATCGTCAGGAATCCATCCGTCCCCCTCCCACCCCCCCCCCCCCCTTTTCCCATCCGGAGCAGGATTTTGTTGAGGTCGACGAAAGGCGCGAGACGCCAGGAAATGTAGGTTAACCGCTGATACGGAGCACAACAGTCTCGAAGCCTTCAACGTGTAAGATCCCGCGAATCCCTGACCCATATATTCCTTAAAACATCGTATCGCCATTACGCGCACCTGACACACGCATTCCCGCACGTCTACCGGGCGTGCATACGTCACGTGTACAGAGTATCCCATAAATGATGGTAATCTCTTACAGGCGTGATACTTGGGATAATCCTAAGCAGATTTTTCTTTATCGAAAACATTCGAAGCTTTTTACTTAACGAGATATTAACGAAAAACACGAACCAATCGGAGAGGGGCGCGGTAAGCTGGTGGCGCTAGCTATCGGCGCGCGTTTGGACCAATCAACCCGCTACCGCGCTTGTTTCGTCTTTGCGAAAATAATCATGAAATTATATTCAAGGATTTTATGTTTTTATTCCACATTTTGGGAACATTTAGCATTATGTCCATCATTAGACTCCTTAACCTTACTTCTAAACCTTTTATTACGTTTAATCGTATGAACGCCATAAACTGCGTTTCTGTGAAAACCGGGCCTAGAAACAATCGCATTGTCTGGTTTTCTCCGAAAGACGCAGGTAAAATATCGCCAGAGTACCGCCACCACCTCAATCGCGAGGTACCCGTTCCCACATTTTGAACGTCCATCCATTTTTACTCCTGTTGGTAAAATTCACCACCCTCGCATAAACAAAAGGCGTAGCCTAAGTTTTCTTCATGATCATTTTGAAATACAGAAATCAGAATTCATTCGAAAACCATCCGAGACATTTCTAAAAGTCAAGTCATTCATAACTCAGTAATCATACTCTATATTGGCAAATAGTTAAAACATAAGTTTCCATTTTTGTGAATAGTGCAGAATAAACAATAAATGCAATCAGTTGTGTAGACAACTGTGAGAGAAAGCAGATTTGACACTTTTCTATGCTCAGACCAACTAACCTGCTTGCGTTAACGTTCATGTGAGGTTGTACAAGACGCTCGAGTGTTGGAAAAAATTTCATGGGCTTATTTCAGGTATCGCGCATTTCACGGGCTGCTATCATTTATGGGACACCCTGTATGTACCATTTTTTGTATCCCACCTTCCTTCCCTCTCTGGATTTTGGGAAGTGTAGTGTGTCTACACATCTTCCACCCTGTATGTACCAGTATATATTTTCCAGGACGAGAAAATGTGTGTGTACATAACCGATACGTACTACGTAACGTCAGACTCGGGATAGGTCGAGGAAATCACGGTACGTGCTTGATCGTAAAGAAGTCTCGTTTCCTTTGCGGATAATCGAACATCCGCCACGGAAGGCCGGTTTACGTCGGCACTGTTGAAATTCGATATAAGAGACCGCTTCGAAAATTCCCTGGCTCGCGTACGACAAAGGCGGGCCTGTCACTTTGATCTCGGGGACCTTTCGCAAATCTGATTCTCAGTCTGGAAAATTTTAATGCGCTCGCCCATCCGTCGGGCAACGTACCGTCGCCAGTTATGTAAATTGTGAGCCGAGTTACGTTCTGAAAACGTAATAACGGCACCGAGAATCTAGTATTGGACGGGTAAAGTGCTCGGTGGCGTTGAAGGTAAGAGTTGTAAACGAAATATCCCAATTTTATTCTTACAGTACTCCGTCATTTGGGTTGACTCTAAAGGAAAGTCTCGAGTCGGAGTAATCTTATTTCGATTTGACATTTCTTGTAGCTTTCTTGGTCATTATACGATAGCTGCTATTTTTTACTGTTCTTTGCATCTTTGGTCTCCAAAATGCACTTTGTTTCAATGAGATTAACGGAAAATTGCGGAATATACGATTTTCCTAAGTAGATCACTCATATCCGCCTAGTCACGCGATCAACGCCAAATCGGTTTCTGTCGATTGTTTGCTGAATAATTCAGCAACGATCGCGATATCTGGCATCTTTGAACTTTTTGAACTGTGTGTTTGTCGCTTCTAGGTTAGCTTACAGTATCACTGATTGTGAGATATCAGCCAGCATATGACGTTATTTCTTTGCGGTAACGCGGAAATAAACGTTAAAACTGTAATGCCGAACTCTTTTCACGACTCTTCTTTATTTATCCGATACTTGTTTGATACAATTAATACAAATTTATTTTACTATCGCTTGCCTCGTGCACCTTCTTCCCCGTCTTACGCTGCGCCTCTTTTGTCCTTGCTGGCTTCGCGCTTAATTACGTCATACAAACAAAAAGCCGGTAACCTATTACTAGGGCTAGTTACTAGTGTGGAGCAGTGTCAGTAACCTATTTGTTGAGTCGTAAACGAGAAAACAAACGGTTCGCCCAAAATTGAAGGATGTGTTGTACATACGATGCTTTGAAACTGCCTCGTATTCTAGTTGGAGAATAAACAGATACCTAGGCCTGAGAACGAGGGACCCATGGGTGAATCTCGGAGCCTTAGACAAAGAGCGTTGAGGAATTTCCATGAACCCCGTTACGGTCAACTTTCTCAAACTCCTTTCACCCATTACAACTTTGGGGCGTTGGCAATATTTTGGACTACCAATCACGACTCGCATCTTGGCACCATCCTCAGTCGCATTCTCCAATTAGAATAGTGCTCCCACTACACAACTGTTGTTGGTGGTGGAAAAGAGTTTCTCGAGATTGACTTGGATGAATTCGAACGCCAGAATACGTTTAGATTCTATCGAGAGTGCATAGAGAAAGAGTTCTTTGAATGTTATTATATTAACAATTCAAAGTTCCACTTGACACCTTGGCATTTAAATATATCCAAATACTCGGTTGTTTAAAGTTTATATGTATATACTGTGTTACGGGTCAATCCATTACACCCTTCTTTCGCGGACCCCTGTAAAACACTAGTAATAAAATTTATTAGGCAACACTATTCATTGCCTTTAGAAGTGTGTATTGATTTTGAGACGAGATCGTTTATTTTTCTTGCGAACGTTGATTCGAGGCAAGATATTGGAAACGGTGGCATAGGACCGTGCCTAGGCGTGCAGAACTTTTCTTGCTATTCGCAGGTACGTACGAATGGTGCTCGGCGAACGGTGCTTTTAAGGAGCTGCAGTTAAGTCGTACTCCGTGAAAGCTTAATCCTCGCTCAACAACCCCGCAATTTAGCTCGCTTATGAGAGCGTTCTCCAGATTTCCACCGAGGTCTTAACTGAGACTTCCCTATCGACGTCTACCTACGTTTCATTTCCTCTGGGCATTAACGGATCAAGCGAAATAGCACAGAGAATAGTATAAATGTACGATCAGTCCAGTCGAAATATCTACGCGTGCATGCTGGAGAAAATACAAAATCAAGGTTCCTGTAATCGTCCAATTACTTTCCAGGATGCTTAAGGATATTTTGTAGAGATCGTTGCCAATTAAGAGTTGGAGCTCAGCGTACAAGCAATAAAGGTACTTTATTTAAGGTGACTTATTCTTATGACTCGTTCATACGGCACTTTACTTTCACTATGGTACTTTACTTTTCCGCACAAAAGCTTGCTCAATAGCTAACTACTTTTGTTAAGGTGTAAAACCGAAACGCTAAGGTGGTTTACAATAGGTGCTCAGCTACTTTGTACCTGACTGGGTTCTGAGTGTCGAAGTGTTTAATGCTTGAATACTTATTGCGTCAATGCTACGTCGAACGTTATGTGCACGAGACGGTATAAAAAATTCTAAGTGGGGAACAATTTACGATGTCCATTCCCAAGCGATCTTGGGGACGAGACCCACGGATTCAGTGTTTCAGATCCACGCGTGGCGAACTTTTACGGGTCTTCATTTACATTTAAGTGTACCTTTATATATGGAATATTACTCATATATTAATATTGTACTTGGCCCGAGGCAAGACCTTGTCTCTTGATAATAGTGCGGACAACATTCGAATGAATTTTTGTGGCCATTTTATATTAACCATTGACGCAAAGTCCTCACTAAAATCTGTAAAATGTTTGAATAGTTCTACACTCATTTTTTTTACTTCTGCTAGGAAACGATCGAAAGTACAGATACTACTTCTTAGCTCGAGGATGTATATGCAAATTTATATTTTAATATGGCACATATACCCTCATGTATATTTTCTGCACTGTTAGCATTTCTACCAATTGCCAAACCGTAATAATAATAATAATAATAATCTTATAATCAAAATTCACAAATGTGGGTAACGGAAAAGATACAAGGGCTAGTCTCGCGTACTTGTACTTGGCCCGAGGCAAGACCTTCTCCCCTGATACGTATACGGATGTATACGTATTTTGCGTCAACGTAAAAACGAAGCAAAATGTATAATATAACAAAGTACATTTTTTAAAGACTTCAATGTTTGAAACTAATAAAGTGTCTAATTGATTACGTCGTGAATTTTAGCATACGTATTACCTACATGTATGTTTCACTTGAGGTGGAACACCACTGCGAAATATAAAATAAGATCGAAATTCTGCCCGTTTTCTTTCAGTTTCTTTAAGATACTATTCGGAGATATTCCCTGAAAATTTCAAATCGATATTCGAAGAATTGACAAAAATATTGTATATTTTATGAAACGTGTCATAGCGTCGTTCGGTGAGCGCTGGACCGTGCGGCAGATAACGTGCTGCATCGCCAACGTCCTTCTGATAATTACCTTTTGAGAGGTTTTGTATTAAAAAACAATAAGATCGGACGGATGCAGGGATGGTTTGAAACCAATAATTGAGCGTCGAGGTTATCATATATATATTATTAATAAAGTTCAACACTGTCAGGACGAGTGCTATTGACTGCTGCTGCATTCAGTGATCCCCACTCTCATCCATCCTTTATCTCGCAACGGTCCGAACAGTGTTCCGTCGCAGAAAACTCACGTGTACACACACACACACACACACAAGACTATTCGGTCGTTGAAAACGATGTCATCGAATTCTTCTTTATTATTGAATTTATCCAGCATTGTTCATATTTACTGTGATGGATCGAAAATGCTCCAGGGGCACACACGTAAACTCTTTGGGCGATGCAAAAAAAAGACCAGCGCTCTTCAAAACAGTTTGAAATAGAACGAGGCGAGAAATACGAAAGGACTTGGCGATAGGGGCAAGCTCACCGGCTAGTTAATAGACGAACCGTTGAATTCTTACAGTTTGGCAATTCGCAGAAATGCGAACATGGAAGAAAATATGTTCGAGGATATAGTACGCTATTTTTAAAATATGGTGGCACACGAGCGCAGACATAAAATGCAACCGACAATGTTGGGCAGCTTTGTGGCTGCGCGTGAACCGTCCCGAAAATAGCAACCTAGGAACGGATAAAGGAATGAGTTTTCGACGTAACGTCAGGCCTATCGACTGCCTCACAGCGCCGGAGAAGAAAGACACGTCGTGACGTGTCGTATTAACACGTCAGCCCACGTGTGGTGTAATTTTCCCGCTATAGTAAATGCATATGTGTCGGCGCTGCTGTTCAGGTAGCGCCGAATACGACCCCGACCAGATTGTGTTATTGTATGTGTTTTCCCAACCCTTTGTTTCTGGGAGGATTCTGGATTTTGCAATTTGGTTTAGACGAGGAATGGGTTGGGTGGCGCGTCCCCCCTCTTCATTTCCTTTTACGATAGGAATCGTTGACTTCTCGGAGCTACGACCGATGGAACTGGATGATTATCGAGTACGATATCAAAGTGCGCAGACCGGCAAGACACTTATCGAGGAAGAAACCACTAAGAAATAAAATGGAGAACGAGAATACCGAACGAAATGTATACGCGCTCTATACAACATATGTAGATATGTACACATTGAGCTGACGTGACGTGTGAAAACGCATGTTGATGTAATCACACGTCACACGGGTTTACACACGTCGACGGCACATCCTAATTTTCAGAATTTCGTTAGCGTGTGAAGGCGTGTGAATTGATACTAACTTTGGAGGAGGAACTAATCGAACACGTACGGGCTAATCCCATATTATAAGATTATAAAAACGCACAATACAGAAACTAAGTTGCCAAAAAAGGGTCTTAAAGAGGAAAAAATGACCACTTATGTACTAAAAAATATCATTATATGTGGATGGCACTGCATGCGGCAATATATGCTGACCTGTTGTTAGCGTGTACATCACCGTTAGCTTTCTTGTTCGCGCGAAGCATCTGATGTGACGCATTAATGCGACACGTCAGCTTAGTGTGTTTGTAACTTTACACGACACGCGTGTTACGGCTTCCGAACAGATTTCGATTATTGTATTGGGTTGTAAGTGATTACGGATTTTAAATAACACATTCATCGACAAAATCCGCAATCATTTAGTTGCCAACCCAACAGATCCGACGAAAATATAGTAATTTTGATGTTTATCTTGTGTATGATCTTACAATATATGGTCCAAGTTCTATCGCGAGTGCTGGAGCGACGGATCTCCGTAGCATCATTTCTGCCCGGAAGAAGAAAACTCTTAGTACTCTTGGCAACAGGCGAAAGCAGCAGAGATTTGCGACTCATATAAACGTAAAACTCCGCTATCACTGAGCGTCATAAATGCTATCAAGCCAATTAACTCGGATTTGAACGACAAACAGCTATGAAAGTTTTAATAATCTCGAGTGAAGAATCGCGCCCAAGTCAACTTCGAGTGGCGTTAACATCGTTGAAATTGGTGCTTATTTAGCAGTAATTATTCACAACGAAGGCCACAAAGGAATTTTAAAACACACGGAGGAGTTGAAAATAAAAATTGGATTCACAACTCACAACCGAGCGGTATGCAGAAAATGAGGACGAACGCCGCATTGTCGCTCCAGTGCGCCAAGCGCGCAAAGGGACGCGCGAAAAAGAATTTTCCGAAAGAAGAGTAAAATCGCGGTAAAAGAGGCTGGTGTTCGCGAATCAGGTTCCACGTATAACCCAGGAATAGAGACGCTATGATTAGTCTCGAAACTACATTTTTCAAACTTGTACAGACAATAGCGGTGTTAATTTATATTCAATCGAGTTCAACTTTTGACAGGATTTTTAAAGATATGTTGTCTCTGGTTCCACGTACGAACTTTTTGATCGTCAGTATGTTTTTGGAAATACGATAAAAAAAAACAACATTTTTTTCCGCATTTCAACGTTATTTTTCATAAATAACGCGTCATATCTTGTACACAAGTATTGTCAAAAAGTCAGTACGTGTAACAGAAACTACATCCACCTATTTTCTAAAAAAATTGTAGAATTTAATTTCGGAGCTACCGTTCAAGAGCTACAGTGTACCAGAGACCCATGTCTTTTTTCCAGGGGTCTACAAAAACCCACGTATTATAAATTTATGACTTTTTATTATAATATTTCAAGATGTTGCCTCACACATGCATAACAAGAAGATGATATGAAACCCATAAATTATACTCGAGAAGAATCCGTGAAAAATAGCTTGTTTTCGATACAGTCACAGTGACGTTTCCCCTTAAATAACGTGTGTACACGCGAATATATTACGTACTTCACGCGTACTTAGCGTATTCGGCCCACCAAATCGGTTCAATATCAGTATGAAAAGCTTACATTTTGCGTATACATACGGGGTATATTTATTATAGCAAATAGTTTGATAAATTTAATAAAAAATGTCAGGCTAGCGCGTCACAATTTACACTTTAAATTGTCAATCATCAAATAGATCGCACAATCATCATCGCACAAAAAATACGATAGATCGAGTTTCTGGGTTATCAGTTATCGAAATATTCGAAGAACAGAAATTATCGCTCGCTACTTTCTAGCTTTCGCTGTGCAGAAACCAGGGCTAAAAAACAATTTCGATTTTCTAGAAAGCATGAAAACTAACAAATCCCTCGTGCACGGAAACCGCCGCTTGCTGATTTGCACCACTTGATATACCGCGTGCCTAAATCCCGACTTAGAAGCTACGCAAAAGTTCAGACACGATCTAAGAAGAAGGTCAAACCCCACATATTTTACACCTCCCATACGTATTTGCCATTCCACTAGTTATTACTTGCAAAGGGTATACAAACTCCCTGTCTTCAAAGTTGCCCAAGTAATGCCTGAATTATTTTGTACATCATAAAATCATCGCGTACGATACGGTAAACATTGTGCAACGCACAGTAGTTCGCAACGCTAATTCTTAACATTTTTATTGATCGTTCGAAGAATTACGAATCGCTCATAAATATTCCAACTCGATCCTCGAGACGAGCGCGTCGAAAATTACTTTGGGAAACTCATTTGGCCGCGCTCGAGGAAAAATTAACTTTCATGAATTGCTTCCTCTCCCCCGCAGCGATTTAATGATGCACTTTTATTCGCGTTTCATTAGAACTAGCTTAATCGCGGGAGCCACTCAAAGACCTCATCGTTTTTTACGCGTTGGATCCAAACGCTTGTCTTTGCAAGTATACAGGATTTCCCATGAATAGGGGTAGATCATTCAGGCTGCGATACTTAGGATAATTCCAAGCAGGTGTTTCTTCACCGAAAACATACGTGTCAGCAAAAGCTAGAAACAGACTATTGTCACGTCACGTGAGCTCATATGATATCACGATATTTGTGATGTTGTAGAGTCTATGCGTGTCATACGCGTAACATGACTTTAGTATAGTTCTGATACATTTGAATACATTTCAAATACATGTTCTACACTGTTTTTATGTAACGTTAGATACCGTGACAGGAAATGAGCTCACGTGACGTGACAATAGCCTGCTTCCAGTTTTATTTACACATTAGGCTGTAGTTTTATTTTATTGAAAATCGGGAGCCAGTCGGAGAGCTCGTATAGAGGACAAACTCTGGCAACATAATTTGGTAGTTGCCGAGGCTATCGTTAAAAGCTGTCGGCATTATATTTGCGCAAGTCCGTTGATAATAAATAAACCACATTCGGGAGGACTACACAAAAGATCTTCTTACGGAAACTTTTAATTGCAGAAAAAATATAAAACTGAATGATGGTGACCCGGCCCAAATCACGGGTCTATGATGATCCGTTTACGGTCATAAAATATTTCGATAGACACGCAAAGACATATATATACGCCCTTCGTAGTAAAAGTGTTAAAGATCACTCGATGCTGTGAGCCTTATAGCGACACAGTTACGTTAACGAGTGCGGGAAAATATTTAACCACGAGTAGAACTCTGCGTTAATTTCTCTAACGAAGGTTCAACCGTAAATTACATTCCCGTACCTCATTATTTTATCACGATTTAGCGAGTCGCTGTTAGTGATAGCGTGGTGAATACATTTGGTACAGTGACCTTTAACTTTTGGTAGTGACGATACGCACTACCCTGCCATAACTTTGTCCTTCGATGCACAGGGTCGGTACGGTGACTCAGTGATAAGTTACACGCGTAATTCGAACGGCATGTAAATTTTTAGGCGAATCGGTGCATTTGATTTAATTTATAAGCAAATGTAGGTAAATCTTGTTTTTGTAACAGTAGGATGCGTCTTATTCCGAACTATGTTTGCACGTTTATTGCTCAAAGAGTTTCCGTAAAAAAACTTTGTGCCGTAAACCTCGCGGGGAAGCATTATTATTATAAACATACTCGCTTAGATACACGGTACATACAGACTACCAATCTCTGATGCCGAAGTTCGTTATTTTATTAATTTTCATTAATATCTCATTAGCCGACATCATTCGGATATTGTCGATAATGAGAAACCTGCTTGGGATTATCCCACGTACGACGCCTTGAATGGAATACAATTATTTATGGAACACTCCGTATACACGTAGTCGTTTGAAAACTTTGAATCTAAATATCTCAAGCAAAATATATTTTCCTGGGAAATATTGGTTAAATAAATTTGGCGATTTTAAAAAGAATATACAACTATCCTAATTATTCGACATTTTTTTATTTGTTTGAATATCAACTCTGGTTTTTCAAATAGAAACCTGCCTCTTTAAGAATAAGCCGAATACAAAAAGTGAGTCCTGCTAAAGGATTTTTCTGTCTTCCACAGAATAATGATCTGCGAAGAAAAATATAAATGTCCATGTTGAGCCTTGTGCTCCGTTCGGACTGTGCGGGTCTCGGAATGTCCAGGGGTGCACGAGCCAACTCCTCGAAGGTTGAAATTAATCGCTCCGAGGCCCTTTAGATGCTTGACGAAGAAGAAGCTGGTGTTGAAATAGATGCGTTTTTTTGTACGAGTTCTTAAAAGTATTATTTATATTGGACGTTACGTAGAACAGCACTTCTTAATGTGTATAATGCGCGACAGCGCGCCTTGATGGTTTCTAACTATTGTAGAAGTATTTTAATTATAGGTGTTTGCTATTTTTCCTTTAGGTTAGTTTATTGTTATGCGTAGGGTGTTCGAGAACCGAACGAACACTCTTTAGAATTAAGGATAAGCAGTGGTCGTAAATCTTTTTGGGACTTAGCGCAGGCACTGCGTTTGTCCCACGCGAAATTCGGTCTGCCTGCGACGTGGCGGGTCAGGCGACATTTGGCAGGGCAATAAACCGTGCGACGGCCCTTCAAATATATTTTGAAGAACTGTGGGCTGCGAAGGAAAATCCCGAGCAGCGAGAAGTCACTCTTGTGAAAACGTGCAACGTGGCAACACGTTAGAGTCAGGCGACGATCTTTATAATAAGTGAAAGCGCGTTGTGTGTGGCGCATCAGAGCAAGCGTATTCTTTGTGAATCTTCATATTTTTAACAATAAATAGTTGTTACATTTCTATACCTCTCTAACTTACTCTATTACTTCTCACGACACCGTAAACCAAATTACATCATAATATCCTACACTATTCTATCGAAAAGCTCGTAGTATAAATAGCAGAGGTTGAAAGATGTAGTACTCCTGATTGGTTAACAATTAGTGGAGAGGGTAAGAAAGTCAAAAACGAAGTAGGAAGAGGAGGGGTGGCTTATAGCTGTGGAGTTTACCGACGGTGCCCCTTGCGCTAGCGGGTTGATCAGTTTTTCCCGGAACGGTCGGACAATGCAATTGTCTTCGCGGACGGTCGGTGCGACGCATTTTATTGCGTGCACATGGCCTGGGAATTAAATGCCCCAACAAATATTATGACCGGCATAGGCTAGCTATTTACGAAAAACTTGAATATTGAAAATTCGATGTAGATGGAATGCATGCTTATGGTAATAATCTTGAGACTATTTTAGGTGTCAACAGTCCACTTGTAAAAGAATGTGGACGCTTGAGTAACCTTAAAAACATCCAACAAATAGAAAATAAATTGGGTAGTCATTTTTCTCCCTTGAAACCGCAAATTTTTGTACTTAACATTTTTCCTAAAAATGAGTTATTATGAGATACTCATATTTGAGAGTTTTTAAACGACCGCCCAGTACATATATTTATGCGTACATACTATTGGAATCATGTGCACGGATTAAATGACGTATAACATTTGACGAGTTATATATTCCACGGAAAATGAACATCTGCTTGTTATTATTATTTGTTATGTACGCATACATGGTTTCGTTGAGCCGTAGGTACATGCACCGTTAATTAATTTACGACGATAATTTCGAGGAAGTTCATCTCTGCTTATAGATTATTTCGGAATATCAATCGACACGAGATACTCGCGTACTGATAGGTATGCGCGAGTATAAGAATAATATTTCCATGAAATAGTATCGTAAGAACCTAGACGTCAGTAGTTCTTGCGATAAAATAACTTGTGTTCAAAGGAAACTACTTGGCTCTGTTAAACTTCAATCTTGTTAAACTTTAACGATCTGTGGCAACGTTAAGTGTACTCGAATAAAAATAATTTCATAAGTAAACGTTACCAACTGTATAATGTTCATCTCCATAACATTTTGTTTGCTTTATTATGATGGATTTTTAGTGCGGAAAAAGGACGTAAAATACTTTAACTACCAACTCGACCGTTGGTAGTTAAAGTTTTGAATTCGAGAAATGACCGAGATATTCAATTAAGTGTACGACTCGTCTCGCTATGCAATATTTGGTGCGATAGCAATGGAACAATTGAGAGTAAGGTGGATTCAGGGACCATAAGGAAAGTTTGCAAAGAGTGGGGAAGAGGATGAAAATATTAAATAATTCCACCGCGGAAAACGTTTCGCTTCCCTCTGTAATGAGCCACATTTTCTTCCGGGAAAGAGAGGAAAAAGATGTTCGGAATAAGAACGAATCCGTCTTGTTAAATTCTTCCAGGCAATATGGCGTCGCGAGCATATTACTTTTTCCGAAGTTGAAGATATTCGATGATATACACCCGTAATAATATAAATCTTACGATCATCGTGTCGTTGAAAATGTAAACGATCATTGTCGTTAAAGTTTTAATTACGTAAACTTACATATATGTATGTATTATACATGTATGTAATATATATTGCCATTTTTATTTAATTCTTATTGAAATGTATGTATATTTATATATAAGTTATTGTATAACTGCGCCACCCTATACATAAGTATGCGTAATTAAAACTTCAACCCCCACGATCGTTCACATTCTTATTTATTGACATAACGATATATCTATGTACATATATATTCAACTCAATATAATAGAAAAACAAATGTTTCAACACGAAACAAACTTTTGCTCGAAACGCTTCTATCTATTTACGAATATACGCGAGTTATTCGACAAGCCTTTCTTAAATCTATCAACCAGCACAAAGAATCTAGATTACGAGTATCGTAAAAGGGAAATGAGGAAAGATAAGGAGCGGAGGGAAAACGCAAAGTAATTATTGCATCCTGAAAAGTGCCTCGCGCCCGAAATTAGCTCCCAAATGAAGCAAGAAGTTCAATCTCAAACGAAGCTGATTCTAAGTTGGAACTTGTCCAAGAACTTTCGGCTAATAACAACTAGTAGGAGGAGGGGTTGGGGGGGAGTGAGGGACCCTCAGTGGCTGTGGATCGAACTTTATTTCATCAGTGAGAGTAATCCTGCACCGTGACCGCTAAAGCCCGATCAATTTCACCCTCTTCCCATTCATTGTTTAAGTTAATCATTATTACGGCGTACCGATGCATCGATACCATTATTTTCCAGGATGAACGCTTGGGAAAGCTATCATTACATTCATCATTCGACGTTACTAAAGCAAAACCTCCAATTACTCTGATTACGGTCACGATACATCAGAGTAGACTGTCAGCTTAAGAGTCATTACTATCGATATCTCGCTGAAATTGTTTAACACTGCTGCGACCAATAACAAATGGACAGTAAACGAACAGTAAAACTTCAAGAAATTCCCAAAGAATATCTGGGTAATATTAAAGAAGTGTCTTTCAGAGTCAACATGCTAAATGCACATGATCAAGTGTTCTTTAACAGTTTTGAAAATCGATGCGCGACACTTATTTAACAATGTCGATCATAAACCACCGAGCACAGACAACGGGCAGGAAAGGGACCACTAAGGAATTCCAGGAAGGGACGGATGGGCTGTTGACGAGAAGGAGAGGTTCAAAAGCGCTAGCGATGACGACGGGCCCAACGGTTTTTTCCAATCGCGTAAACACGTGCAGCCTCCTCCTCCACCTCCATCACACCATGAGGTAGGATAGATACATGACAGTGGGGCGAGACATGAAAACGTTTGAAGAAGTCAGATACGTAAGCTCGCAGAAAAGCAAGAAACTCGCGGAAGAGGAAAACAACAAAAACTTTTAAAAAGGATTTACAAGCCCGTGTTTATAGAGTCAATGCTTTGTATCGGTAAGTACAGTGTCCGTCCTAGAATCAATTCTGTCAGTGAATCTGTTTTCTTTGATCATATTCAATTGGTAGAATCGTAAGACATACGTTTTGTACATACGCACATGAACAGCTGAATCTAATTGTGACGAGTACACGAGCAGATCTGGGACAAAACGCGTAGAATAAATTCACCTTGTGCTTAAAATATGGACGAATGTACGTCCCGCACGGAACTGGACTTCCGAGTTCTGAAGTGCGTCGCGAAGTACTGCACTTTACTGAGTTTGATTAACTTTACTGCGAGAACAATTGCCCATGCGGCAGAACAAAAAGAACTCTTTATATTTGATGCTAACGGTAGCGGGCCAGTTCGCCATGTGGTTTCTCATGGAAGCGTGCGCGAGAACCAACACGAAACGAACGCCGCAACATTTTTACAATTTTTTTAATTAAAAATATGTAATTTAATTTTAAATTTGAATTTAATTAACGGTGATTAAAAAAAATTAAGTTGGTTTAAAAAATATATATTATTTTTTAAATTTCAATTTGAAATGTTGAAATATTGACCATTGGTGGTCATGTGGTGTTAAAGTGCATAACATGGTGTATTCGCCGATGAGCAAGCTGGTGGGTTAAGTAGTTAAAGGGTGATCCACCGGTGGGCAAGCGGGGCTGATCGTGTTATATAAAATTATAGATTTGGAAACAACGGGAAACGTATGATCGGGCAATTTAGTGATTAACAAAACGTTTCCCAATAGCAGGCGACACGATTAATGCTCCGGTGGGTGTCGAGAATCTTAAGAAATATACAGGGTGACGGATAACTCTCGCGTTTTTGGAAATAGAAAAAAATATCCCTATAGGATTGTACATCTCGAAAATATCTGGTAAATGTCGAAGATACCGAAATAAGTTTTTCGCGTCAACAGCGAATATTGCTCGAAACATGTTCTACCAATTTTCGAAAATCTTATTTGGCTGGCTTGTTTTAAAGGCCTCACCCGCTATACATATTATAGAATAATATTGTATAATGTACTAAATATTGAATAATGAGAAATATAAACACGACGATTAATATACACGTTACGTAGATAGCAGTATGTTATGCGAGGAGATAGATTTTGGTTTTTATGATTGAGATTATACCGATTTTCAAATTTACCCGTTTTCATGGAAACTTTAAAACAATATCGTCCGAGTTAACCGCACCATAAAACTTTGATTATCAAGATGCTTATTAAATTTAATTCTTCTCCTCAAGTGATTCTAATCAACTTTTATCCAATAGATTTCTTATTATTTTCTTGTTAAAGATCTGCAAACAATCGACAACGTTTCCAAAAGGGATGTACAAGTCTTCCAAATTTTATTTGAACAGTAATTTTTTTAACTACGCGATATGAACAATCCGAATACCAACAAAATAATAGAGTATCTTTTAATTTTAAAGTAAGTTCTTTGTTATGCTATAAAATATATTAGTGACATGTTGGGAAACGTGATACATTTAAAGTACGATTACACGCCAAGCAATCATTGGCTGTTCCTTTAATCCCGACCACCGCCCCCGTTGAAATAAGGTACATGGTACAATTAATCTACCAGACAAACCGCAGAATTTAATTTCGGAATTGCCAGCTGAGTTCCCGAAACGCGTCTGTTCCATTTCCAAGAGAGATACTCGTAGATATCTCTGTCGGTCATGTGGATTGCCAGTTGTATTTCAAATGGAAACCTTCACAGTCAAAATGGAAGCTAAACGATATCATGCGCCATGAAAATTAAATTCTTCGAGGTATTTATTTATCAACAAATATTTAATTGAGCAAAAAACTCTAAACCTCTATGACAGGTAAACCACGTACGAAATTCCCAACGTACCATACAAAAACCAAAATAAATAAAGAAGAAACAATTTTAATAAAGCCAGTTTCAGATTCTTTTCCCTAAACAAAATTTTAAAAGACGATAATAAATGGAGTGTTGCTCCTTTTTTAGAAATTGGTACGTCGAGAAGTTACCGAAACCCCCTCGAGCACGCTCTAATCATCAACGTATAATGACGTACATATGTACGTCAAAGCTTCCGTTCTCATAATTCATACGTCGGGCGTCGAATGCAGTTCGAACAAACTGCAATTGTTCTTTGTCCACAAATGTACATTACGTACATCCACGCGTAGAGGCTTAGTCGAGTTTAAAGCCGCACCTATAGCCGATCGGTACACAATGAAAAGTAAAACTTCTTGAATAAACCAATACTGAGGGAAGAACGGAACATGCGTGTGACAAACTACGGCAATGCACGTACGTTATTTCCGGAGGTCGACCGCCACGATGATTCATTTTAAATCGAAGTCCAAACGAAGGTCTAGAGCCACCCGCAATTTTATTCTCGTAATCGTAAAGGGGCGCAATTTATTTTCTATTCTGAACTTAAGTAGTCAATGGCGTGCAATCACGATTATCATTGTACTACTCGCTAATGACCATTCGTTCGCCGATGAAAACAGAAACGGAGCACAAAGACCGCGAGTTAATAATTCGTAATCATGCAACGAAGCCGTGATCATTTTTGCGATCAACGTTACATCCTATCGATTCGCGTTAAAAGCAAGGAACAAATTTGACGACTCCAAGTATTCCGTATTTCGCGATCGACCCGTGGAATTCGATATTTTTATTCTACTTTCAGTGAAATCTACTCGAGCGTGTAGCACGAAGGTTATTAAGATTCAGATCAATACGCGTAACTCGATTTGGCCGTCCGAGCTCGTAACGAAATATCAGAACGGAACTTTAATAAACAACCGATATATCATTCGAAGCTCCATTCCAGCAAACACTCCATCAAGCCACCGTTTCAGCAACGTCATACTACGAACCAGTTAGTTCCAATATGACGGTACTCTCGGCTACTCGCACGATTTTGTTTAACTTATCACCTTAACCCGCGAAATTTTCCGGGTTCGTCGGAATGACCGGCCAGTTCTCCTGTCATACCGATATTATAGTCGAATGAATAACGCTCCTTTAACAATGCAGCAACGAGAAAAATTCAAATCCTTTGTACAGGGGCGATGCGCTTAAAACGAGTTACCCGGAAAACTGTTAGATTTTTCAAAATGAACGGAAAATATTCCGAGCAACGTTCTTCGCTCACGAAAAAGACGTATTTTGGTATATCGAAATTTTCCGGGTGGTTCAATCGTATGGAGACATTTTCTTCTATTTCCCAAAACGTGGGAGTTATTCGGATGGTCTGCTTCAAACACGCTTTCACCTTGTATATCGTACGCGCATCGATACTGGAATTAATCGCTTCCGAGATTTCAACTCTTCTGGGAGACTTTTACAAGAATTTTCCACAAAGTTTTATAGAAACGAAAATACATGAGTGTAAATGGGTTTTATATCGCGAGGGACAAGAAACTCGCAGCTTATCTGTGATGTAAGTTTATACGAACGCATAAACTTTTACGTATGTTTCTTCTTCTACGTACAAAGGATTTTGGAAAAATTCTAGTCTCGTGGGATTACTCCGAATGTCTCTGCACCGCAAACTTGGTCGCGTTTCACGGTAGTTTGTTATAATATTGTATTCGATTGTCCAAGAAGTAATATCAGAATTTTCGGTGAGAAACCGTATCAAACCGATGCAAATGGTTCTCAACACGGAATTTCCATATTCCTAACGTTCCAACAATATCTTGCGTGGTATACCGTTGATTATTTTTAATTAGAGTGAAGATTTGAACGTATCGATCTACCAGAACTTTTATCATTGGTAAGACTGAAATGTCCATCATAAAATTTATTAAATAATTCTTTCATTCGCTGTTTATAGTTTCGTACCGCATTCTTAACTTTGCGAAGATAAAAATTTGAATTGCACGAAAATACGACGTCTCGTTGATCGTCTTCAAATCAAACTAAGCACTGAAAAACTTAACCGAACACGATGAACTCTTTTTATGTCACGTGTTAAAATCTCAGTTTTTGAGCTTGCGATTTATAAATTCCGATCAGTTCTTTGTTTAAAAAAAAAACACGATACCTCTTATCATATCTTACCGAATAAGCAAAAGTTACTTATCGGCCAAACTAATATTTTATATCATAAATGATGGAGTATAATGACCACTTTATATAATTAATTTTGAGCTTCCAACAATATAATTATAATACTTGTTTAACAACTTGAAATGTATGTATTGGCGTTGCGATTGGAGACACATTAAGATCGCAAGAATTAAGTCCACGATAATGCCAAACATCATAATCTTCTCGTATATTATTAAACATCACTCGAGGAAATTCGAAACTTCGCGTCGGAAGCATCATCAATGATTTCATCTATGCTGAAAGTTCTGCATCTGGGATTAAATTTCGTTCACGCCACCACTGGTATCCGGTCGTCGAACACCGTTGTTCGATCACTGTACTCGCTTACTAGTCGAACAAAGATTATCGAGCACAGGGTATTCTCTGTGAACTCTATTTCCATCAAAAATGCAATTAATGAACAGAAACATTGCACTTTGCAACCGCACCGATGCAATTCTGTAAAAAATCACGCCACACGATGGTAGAACTTGACGCACAATGCAAATTTCAATTAAAAAATCCAATTCACACGTCAAATTCGATTCATTCAAAAATCATTTAAAATCTCTTGCTATCAGCAATAGGAACGGAGTTATAGTCTGTTCCATTTACTAAATTAACCCTTCTACCCAAGCAAGATTATTCCACATGATTTCTTAAAATTTCATTACTTATCAGACCAAGTTATTTTTGTTTAAATGGCACCATCAACTCTATAGAAAGATATAGTTAGTTTCAAAGACCTTCGATAACTGTTTAAACCTCTCTAACGAGAAACATCATTTCTTCGACCAACGGCCTGATACTTTAATCAATTCGACCGGATAATTAATAATCAATATTCAAGGTTAACCGCGTTTAATATAATTAATAATGTAATGTTCGGAATATTAATATTTATATATTATTCTTCGTAAATTCGATAGCCGCGTAAGCTGCGATAACTTGCAATTCATGTCGGGGAGCAGTATTAGTGTCCGCACTTGTTGATAAGATTATTCTACGAAGATTATTTGCCTCGTTAGGTAACAAAATACGTAGCGATCGAACAATCGGATATCAAACTTGGCGAGTGCTCCCCTGGCGAGATAAAAGATTGATCGAGGGAGCGGGGTTCGCGACGTCGAAATTATTGACGAGTACAAAGCTTCGTTCTACATTTTCCTGATTCGTCCATCTTCCTCGATCACTGGATCCGGCGTTTCTCCCATGTGAAATTCATCAGGAAGTTTCGAATGCCACCGTTCCTCTCTCTCGCAAAATCTTGTTATCGTCAATTTATCCTCTGATTCGTTTATCTCTTCGTTTGAAATAAATTAACTTACCGTACGATTGATCATTTCCAACTCGTTTTTACGCAATGTAATTTAGGTAAAAGTGCCGACGTGGTGTCGGGGGGATGAGTTAATTTTGTACTCGATTGAATTTTGCGTTAGCATCTATCGTAGATTCTAGTAATATTCGGGACGTGGATATTGGGAATTTTAGAAGCGCGATTCAGCCTGAGGCGAAAATCGTTTCTAAAGGCACGTCAATGCTCGCGATTAATCTTTGATCGTGTTTCAAGCTGTATATGCTGCTCGTTCTAGATTTTAAAACGTTGGACGCTATATCGGTATTCACTTGGAAAATTGAACGCCGGAATAGAGTTTCGCGTAGCGAGCATGATGAGGAACAGAGTAAGTTCGATTGAATTTCAAAATTTATGCTAATAACTAAAACTATGAAATACTATGAAATTAAACATTCGCGCGTATTTATGAAGAAGATTATTCAGATTTATTTTTCAGATTTATGGTTGCACTTCATATTTGCGCGTACATTATTACATTAATAATTACGATATCGTACGAGCCTATACACAATCAGAATGATAAGTGTCAGTTTTATGATTTGCAGAATAATTTTAATGTGATTACTCGCGCGATGGAAAAATTAAAAATCATAGTAAAATAGTTTTCGCTTAAATGATACATATTATCGGATATTAATAATTAATCATATTAATATAATATTAATTTATAGATTATCAGATGTTAGTAATTAGTACTAGCACGCTTCCGTGGTATAAAATTATAAACATCCCCTGTTACACGGTAATGTTAAATAGAAAGCCATAATTGAAAAAGATATTATATAAAAAAATATATGCACTTTCATTTGACAAGGAAAACGCAAGATTCGTCGTCCTGCAAACATACAACTAAGTAGCAAGAAACAAGGTCTTGTCTCGGGCCAAGTATAAGTACGCGAGACTAGAGCTTGTATCTTTATGTATGTATTTTCATTTTCGCAAAAGTTTTAAGAAAGGTTCTTCAGTATCGCAGAATTAACCGGAATTACTTATCGCGGCAAACTTATTCAAATTTGCCCTCGTACGCGCTTAAAATGAACGTAACGAGGAGCTTAACGACGAGCGTAACGACAAACGTAACGACGAACGTAACGGCAAACGTAACGGCCAACGGAACGTTGAACGGAACGTCGAACGGAATGGCAAACGTAATGTCGAACGTAACGGGTTACGTAACGACAAACGCAACGACAAACGTAACAACGAACCTAAAGAAGCAATTCTCAGTCGCGAAATCAACGCCGATCGGCCGGAAATGATTTTCAATCCGCCGCTGGAGGCGGACGCTGAATACGACAGTTTCAAGCATCGTTATGCCTACTAGTACATGCGGGCCGCATGCATGAAATCGCAATTTCATCGTACAAGAACAATGTGGGACATCCGTTCTATCGCAAAGACTTAATGAAGCCTAAGGCGAGCACAATTTACGGTGCAGCCTGTTCGTAGAAACACGTCATCGAGTCGTTATCGGTTTTCTTTCCAAATTTTTTGCAGCCTTTTCGTCAAGCTTTTTTTCATGCCGCGGATCCTCTTATCCGGTAGATCACATTTTGTCAATACATTATTCATGGAATCGAAATGTCGATCGATCGTTATCATCGTACTTACATGCTGGATAAATAAAGAACGTCGCGTGGTACAATAATAAATTTGTTTTCACCGAATCATCGTGTTAACAACGAGGACGCGAATTTCTAAACCTTTCAGCGTAAACGTGTTAATTATCGTTAAAAGTAATTTGGAAGTTTAACTCGAGACATAGCGTACAGTTGCCACGTAAACCTTAGAACGGATTAAAATAATCATGAACAAATTAATTAAGTTTCCTGAAACAACGGTGTTTAAATGGAATGTTGAGCAACGAACTTATACGGAATCTGGGGTAGTAATTACACTGGAGGTAAATAACAGCTTCTTTACCCCGGACAACTGACGTTGCTTTCTTCTTGTAAACGTCTGTCTAGTAAATTTGTGATATACGAGATTTCTTCGAAGGATATACCTTTATCGTTTTTATCCATCAGTTTAATACCCGTGTAAGAATGAGGAAGGGTAAAAGAGTGATCCGAATTAAAAACAGCAGCTGGGTGATGATAAGCGTAAACACGAAAATGCAATCCCTAAAACGAATGTCAAAGACAAAATGTCACGGGACTGTACGCACAGTGTGCGCAGAAAACGGAGTGCAACGAGAAGTATAATAAAAATCATGTACAAGGCAGAGACAGGTGATAAAGTGGAATTCCCGTTAAGGGGCCATCTACCCGTGAATGGATAAAAAAAATCGATTTTTCTTTTATTGCATTTTCATAAAGTACACCATCTAAGAAAAGTATAATAATAAAGTATGATATTGTTATTTTAGAAACATGATTTTGGTAGGAATCAGAGGCAGTAGGATGTGAGATATCCTGTAAAAATTTCAGAGCAGACCGCCGTGTTTTTTTTAACATTTTAGACCCGCCGAGTGAAAAAATTGTGACTTCGCGGGACTAAAAATTGTTCTTTCGGCGCGGCGACTCTAAAATCTCAAAAACTACACGACGGAACGAAATCTAAACTCTGGTCTCTACTAAAATCATATTTCTGCGACAACAACATCAATATTTGCTATTACAAAATTGACTCCGAAAACCGTATGATTTCAGATTTTGAAACGTAAACGACCGCATTTTTCAAAATTTTCAATAAAAATGATTAATTGTGTTACCTACCATAGCGACAATCTTTCTGAATAAGAATTACTAAATAAAATTGATTTTGGTCCAACCAGGGAGCAACGATAAAATCAACGACATAACCAGCGACATAGAATTTTTAAACACGGTTTCATGGTGGGCCAAATAATATCAATAAACAATTGACTAAAACTGTTCAAAAATTCTCATGTATGGCCAACGAGTAGCCAAATAAACAGAAAAAAGCATTATAGCGGTAGACATACGGCAATGTTTAACAAAAATTCATGAAATCCGCCCAATTTTTAGTTTGCTTACAGGTAGAAGGTCCCGTAAGTGAAACCTGGAAGAAACTGTGAAATACAAGCGATGACCGGAATGATAAAAAAATTCAGAAAATTTCAATGAGTAAAATCATAGAAGACTGTATTAAATCTTGAGGAATAATTTATAAAAACCCCAGGTTAAGGTTTTCCCCTTGTAAGTTTAAAAATAATTCGTTTCTTAATACAGTTTCATCTACACGAAAACCAACATTTGTCGTTTCCTGAAACGATACAAGTTCTACTTTTTGCTTTGGTAATTGTACTTAGCCCGAGACAAGACCTTGTCTCTCAACACTGTTGTCGATAAATAACGCGTACGAGTATACGTCAATTTGTAATGAATTTCCCAGAATTCCACACACGCGGACCACCGGAATTAAAAAAAAAAAACTAACAAAAAGTTAATAGGTTCTAAAGGGTACCTTTGTGAGACTCACGAGTCACGATTCCCGGTTTATCGCGTAATAGAATCTCCATTCAATACCTTCTAGATCGATCGCATTGGTGTATATCACGATTTCGCTTTCAAAGAGAGCATCGATAACGTCGTGCGCTATTAATGGACCGATGCATTTCGAGGTAGACAATATTTAGGGACCGTTAGAGAATTGCAGCGTACAGTGTACTTTTTAGCCATTGTACGATACGTAGGGGTCTAAAGAAGTGAGCCATACGTATATCAAACTCTATCCATACGCGATGTACTTGTATAGAATGGTCGAGGAATGCATAGAAGCGTATACTGTTGATTGTAACGCGTAACGCATACCTGCCCGGTTATTATTAAACGGGCCAAATTAGCGTCAATTTTTCTATGATTCTCCAAATCTTCAGTTCCAAGGCGCGTTTAATTACGTAAAGATAACTCGATGATTATGAAACTTATAATAGTTTAGAAGGAATGTTCCTCTAATCAAGACATACGATAAAAATTCTTTAATCAACGCAGCATTTGAGTGAATTCATGTTCAGCAGGGATTTTTTTATTAACTATAGTATTGTATTGGTGATTTTTCACCATAGTTCTGCAAACCTTTTAATTAAAAGGTTCGGCTAAATACGCATTTTCTTCAATTAAAACATCATTAATATATCTCAACTTAGACATCTGAAACAATACAACCAATCGGCAATTTCAATATCCACCCGATACATGGATCTTTAACCCACATTTCCAATATTCCCATCGAGTTCGGATTCGACTTCTTTCGTAGACATGCAGACGTCTCGGAAGACCCAACACAGGTGTAATAAACGATCTCGTCACGTTCACCGTTGACCCGATAAAACCAACTGTAGTGTTGACGTTGGTTACACAACGTGGACGTCTCCCGGAAACCCGAGCTATTTCTATCTGCAATTAATACCACCCCGATACCAACGGAAGCTTCAGGCATCCAGATTGAAATATTCGCTTTAACGGCAAGCAAATGATTTATATTAATTATAATAACATCATGATCGATCAGAGAACGTGAGTGGTAATAAAATAATCAGTGGCGTTACGTTAAAGTTTCATAATGATGTAACTTAATTCCAACGTTAATCCGGCATCATTGCTTTATCTGGCTTTATCTAGATTGACATTTCAGCTTTAACCCTCAACAAATCGTTTATATTAATTACAATATTTGATGAGTTAATCAATCGAAATCAGAATCAATGAGAGACCGTTACGCGATAATAAAATAATAAATTGGCGTTACGCGTATGTTTCAGAGCCAAGTACGTTAATTCATTAATCGGATATCATGGCTCTATCCGGCTATCATTTATGCATTACTTTAGTGAAACTTCGAATTTACAATGCAATAAAAAAAAAGAGATTCTGTTGGAACACACCCGTCGGGAACAATTAGATGTAATGTTTTCAAAGTCAAAGGGCCGAAGATCGAAGGCTAGACGAGCTTCTTTTACCATGCGTCAAAGTGACACTACGTTAAAGGGAAACCAGCTTCAATCAATATCGTTGGAAAGTTTAATTCCCTTTTTCTTTGTCTTCCAAAGAAAATTAATCCCGGTTTCCATGTGATGGGTACGATACGTTTGGGGGGAGCGGAAGGAAGGCGGGGGGGGGGGGAGTGGAGTTTGCGTTTTCTCAGCGTAAACAAGCATTGCCCCATTAAAGAGCAGCAATCGCCTTCTCATTCGCTAATAAGTTTCTCGCGACCCGTGAAACTTGGAAGCAATTACGCGAGGAATGAATATTCGTTCCGTTGCTCTCTGATAAATAATGTCTGGGGTTAGGTGAAAGGATGGATTTATGTTGTTTTCGTCGTCCGTTTGACGTTCTTAACGCTTATGCTTAAGCACGGAAGCATGGATTTTATACGATTTTTATATATTTGCGACATTCCCTACGAGAGTTGAAGATGCGAACCGAATTATCTTTTCCCGCGTACAGTTATAAGACGTCGTATAGCTTTATGTGGTTGTTGTTGAAGTTTATACTTGCTCATCCGCTGTGTTTTATTAGAAAAGTTTCTTGCCTGCGGACTCTACATCGGAACAAAATGAAAAAAAAAGAAAGAAGAGTATTTATGTACCAAGCGATAAACTATCAGAAATTACAAATGGAACTTTCCCCTGCAGACTGGGCGAACAATAATTGTTACGGACAATTTTCCAATTCGATAAAGAATATTGAAGTGCGCAAAGTTATCCATATTCATTGTCCTAATTAAAACGTTGCGATACTTAATCAAAAATTGCTCCACTAGAAAATTGCTCATTTCGAATTGTGCCACTCTTTTACCAACGGGACGATATCGGTTAATAAATTTAATCGATTCAATCGCAACGAACTTGAATCGCTAATAATTACACGGCGGATGTTTATGCAAATTTACCTTTTCATAAGAGATCGATAAAGTAGCGGATCTCGAAGGAAAATTTGTTTCGTTATCAGAGTGTTTTACAAGTCCAGAGTGACCGTAACGTCGCGGCTTCCGTGCAATATTGTTTAGAAATTTTCGCAACTCGACGACTGATAGCTTCATACGGAATCGTCGGATTTGTTGGTGAGTAGGTTTGAATGAAGTAGTTGATTATAAGTTATAACAAAGCCAAGTGAGAATATATATTCAACTTAGCCTTATGGTAACGTAATTGATTATCAGAAACCAGGTGAAACATGCAGTTAAATTAACTTTACGTTCACTGAAACAATTTTCTAGTATAAATAAATAGAGTCTTTAAGTTGACAGTACGTGCCACGAGGGCATGCTGCCTTGGCTATTGTTACATTCGGAGTGATTATTTCTCTGAGAACAAGCCTCTTCGAAAAATGTGGGAGCGCACACTGGGTGTATGAGAAAATTCTCATTGGTTGCAAAAATTTTTAATTTTCGAATGCTGGCGATTTATGCATTTTTGTCATTGGTGGAAATCCGAGATCCTGGAATTTCCCAAAGTCATGACGAAGGTTCAGGTAAAGGGTGGAAGTGTATGCTCGGTACCGAAGGTATCGTTACCTTACCAACATCTTTGCGACGGTCGGACGAGACTTTGCCAAAACAGGTTACAAAATGTAGTAAACTCATGAAGCTCATTGACCTGAACAGGGCATAAAGTTAAAATTTTGAAATTCTAAAGTAAAGGCAATAAATGAAAAATTAACATTCTGAGTTTAATCTTTTTCGCGAACGTGCTTCTATATCGACTAGCTTTATGTATATACTCGCGTCGCAACACATAATGCCCATAAATAACGATAGCCGTTAAAGGTGCGACACTTAAGATACTTCCAAGCAGGTTTTCCTTATCAAAAATGTTGATTGCAGTTTAATTAAGTATATATTAACCGAAAACGATAGCCAATCAGAGAGGTCCGTGGGAATCGGTTATTGGTTATCGGGTAAACGAGTCTAAGCGAGCGGCAATAGCTACCGCCGTCAGTTACAGACTCCCTCTCCGATTGGCTCCTGATTTTCATCGATATTTCGTTAACTGAAGCGCAAGAAACATTTTCGATAAGGAAAAATTTGCTTGGAATTACCTCAGGGTTAACACTCTTAACGGACTACTATCGTTTACAGAACACCGTGTATATTAAACGACGCGTACACGAATATGTATACTATATAATTCTCCGCAGAACATTCGCAGTTTATTCTTAATCGAGCAAATCAAAAAGCAGGAGATATCCGATTCTAAAATACAACCGAACGCGTCAAACGAACTTTCGTAACGTGCTCCGGAAATTAAATAAATTTCGTTGCAAATAACATTTCACGAAAAACCGGTGTATCGTCTGTTCGAAAATACAGACACGTACTGACGGGCGTATTGCTAGAATGTTAAAAACTTGTCGTTCTCTCCATTAGAAACTTCATTCCGTGCGCTGGATCGTATATACCGAGGAAACTTGTACCGCTTCTCCATCTCGCGATACGGGATATCAAAATTACGAAATGTTGCGCGGCAGATGTTGCGAAACTCCCTTTCGTCGATTGATTATTCTTTCTTCTTTCTTTCTTTTTTTTTATGCGCTACCGCCCACGCTGGGGGCGGGATATAAACCACGGAAATGCTCTTGCCGACGTGCTCGGGGGCGCGGAAATATCAAGTGGAAAGTTTTAACGTTGGTATCGGGCAAATTCGTCGTCGCGGACGCAACAGATTTCCTCGTACACGTGGAAAGAAACGATGTCGGAAGTTCCCTCAAGTGGTTACCGACTGCGCGTTCCTTTTATTCCTTTTCTTTTCTTTTTTTTTATGTTACTCGAACGCAACTGGTGCTTCCCGCCACCCATAATACGTTCGAGATACAGCGGAGGACGGGAAGATTTTTGTATCGTGCAATAGAATCGAGATGATTAATGAGGATTAGAAGGAATTGTGCCACGGATTCCCAGCGAGAGGAATGGGCGAGGAGAGGAGGGGGGGGAAGTAAAGTAGTCGCGGTTGAATGCAAATTTTCATGCATGAAAATCTTTTCCCACGGGAAGGATGATGGTAGGCCAATTTGTTACATAGACTTTTAGTCGAATTAGTGGGAATTCTCCCGAGTTTTATTCCAACGTACCGTTTCGCTATACCCGGGGGTATTAAAGTCGAAGTTTCCGCGGTTATGGGTTGCTTCGAACAAATTTTAATTGGCCGTAATCGCTGGGTTTTCCAATACCGCCGGCTCTCGGATGCATAAAATTACCAAATACTTGTTATAGGTATTACCCATTCCGAAATACAGAGTCACGGGAAAGCGGTTTCGCGCGCACGCTTTTTGTAACGTTTGGTACGTAATAGACGCCAGAATTTCAGCGAACGCTTTCTCATAATCGAATTAGTGGAAGAAAAAGAAAGGAGAGGAGAAAGAGCTCTCTAGGTCCTCGTGCCTCTTTTTGCTTCGTGCCGAAGTACCCGCGGAATAAGAACGTAGCTGACGCTTACGAACACGAAATTAGTGAGCGGCGACCTGTCGAAAAGGGAAAATGAAAAGTGCTCGAGCGGTCTGAAGCTTCGCGAACAAACGGAGAAGTCGTGACAAAATGAAAATGTTCGTCATTGATTGAAGCAACGAGGATGCTAGAAAGGCGTCGTCTCAGCAAAATAGAACAATAACAACGATTGCACTTCATAATTGTCCGTTATAACTCTCGAAAATTACCGTAAATCTATTGTCGTCGGCTAATTAGAAGTAGCACTTCCTCTGGCCACGCGGGATTCGTTATCTGTTGCAGTGATTCCAGAAGAGAACATTCGCGTGTACGCGTACGCGTACTCGTACATTTCTTCCTGTAAATCTAATTGTTTCCGTAAGTATGATCACAAATTCCCGCCTTCCAAGATTATGGCTTCAATTTATATAACGAGATAATCAAAACTGGCTGTAAATTTGTCATTTGGATTATGAAATAATGAAAGTTTCGATCGTGAATCCAACAAGCTGTCGCTTTTAAAAAGAAAATGTATTTACGCGTCGTTCGAACGGACCAAGTAATCATTGTACGTACTCGTCGAGGTACTTATTTCGTTCGCGCTACTAGAGAAATAACAAAATCCACGCGGCTTTTCGATTTCTGAATTAGAGCGGATCCTCTCGACCTCCGTGTTTTTTTTCTGCTCCGTGCCAAAGTACCCGAAGAATAACCACGAGGCGTACGCCGACGTGGGCGTTTAAGGATGCTGAAATAGCAAGTGGCGAACCAGGACGGCGAAGGCAAAGTACATTTGCGACGCCCACTAGCACGACATACCGCGAGACGCTGTCCTCGAGACGACGGAAGGAATCCGGAAAGAAATCGGTGCAAAAAAACCCACCGACTCCATTCTGATACCGCTGAACGCACGAAAGTATTCCATACCAACCTTTGTCACTTGACTACGCTTTATCTACATTCTTTTTTCTTTTCTCCTCTCTTTTACCTCGATCGCAATTTCATTCAATTCCGTTCTATCGTATTATTTAACGCGACGGAGTAGTTAACGATTTAAGAAGCGGCAACGGAGGCAGTTTCCTCGGGCGATGATACAGGCAAAAAGAAATTGGCTGGCTTAAACGTTCGATTTACAGCCGTACGGTGATATCGTTTGTAATTAAACGAGTTTTATACTTTCGTTTAATTTAAACTTTGCTTCGCACCCCACATTTCGTAATTATCGATGGTATCGAGCGGGTAGTTTTCAATTTAAATCGACTTTTCATCCAGGCGTATCGCTTCGTTGATTTCACGATGTATACGTATGTATATATAAAAATTCATACATGTCAATGCTCTTATCGTCACTTTTTCCCCTTTTTTTACATTGCTAAGAACGGCGCCGTTTTATAAAAGTAGAAAGTAAAAAAATATATCTTGCGCAGGTTACATAAAAATATCCCCCTTCCCCCGTTCGCAATAAAAACCAGGTCGTGTATGCATTTTCGTGTAAAAGTTATAACGGCTGAAACGCTTTCCCCTTTGTTGGCCCTATATTTCCTTTAAAATAGGCAGCAAGACGACAAGGGATACGATCGATGACTCTGGGTTCGCCATCTGTTCTCTCGAACTACTGCGAAACTCTATTCGACATTCTACACCTCCCGTATAACTTACTTTGCCGGCTGTGTACGTACGTGTACGTACGTATGCATACGCGTACACACATCCAGATCGTTTTTACACCGAGCCAACTCCACAAGATTTACAAATCCGCGACGTGGTGAAATAAAAAGCTCGGATCGGGATAGTTTTACGATCGGTTGCCGATATACGATAAATCTAAGAACCATTAGTCTAATTTATTTAATTCATCTAATTTATTTTCGAATCATCGTGTTAACAACGGGGGCACGAATATCTAAAATTTTCACCATACGCGTGTTAATTATCGTTGAAAGCAATTTAGAAGTTAGTCATTCGTGTGTGATGGTGGAGTCGTGTATAGAATGAAATTAACAACGCGAAGCGATACACCTGGATAAAAAATTGATATAAACCGAGAAATATTCAGCCGATACCATCGGTGATTATTACAAAATGTGGAGTTCAAAGCAATGTTTAAAATAAACGAAATTACAAAAATCAATTAGTCGATGCATTTTCGGTCTGAGTGGGCACTGATTGAATCACTGGAGCTGGTGAACCAGCTGATTTGTTTCACGCGCGAAATATTCGGTCTCGCGAATATTTGATATCTTACCGCAACGATCCAAATTGTATATTACGCATCGATACTTGTAACCCAATTTCAAAGGCGTTGATCCTTCGGAAAATGCTTAAAAGCAACCGATATGTCGGTATTTTTATTCATTAAAAACTAGTCGACAGGTTTTGCGAATAAAGCAGAGATGCATCCACTCGTGTCTTCGGTACTTGGAGCTTGACCTCATTTCCACGGAGATTAAAGTTACAGTCATCGAACGAAGGTGTTGCCTCTCACGATCTTACGCGTGGTAAACCAAATACAAAACTGTTTCGCGGTAGAGCATCTCGGATTTCTCCCAAAGACAATGGCGCGCAAAAGTTTCCGGCGTAGTGCATTTTTCATTTTACGTTTGAAACCGCGGAATCAAGAGCAAGTTCATGGAAATCGATAATACATTAACACTGGAACAACCGACTATTAATATATATCTGTATATACCAGGCCAGTCGAAATTACTGGTTACCTATAAAATACGTTATGCAAGAAAAAAAGTTCTGTTAATGTTTTTTCAATTCGTACTTCGTTAAGAAATATATGCATAATGTTATACATTTTATATTACTTAAAAATACACTTTTCCATACTTGAAAATTATGAATATAAATGAAAATTTTAAACCAACCAGAATGACTAGTTTGGCAGTTCTAGTGTTAATAAAAAGTAAACAAATTAAATCTATCTTTTCAAATAAACGTTTCAGAGATGATGAAATGAAAAATTGAGGCAACTAGAAAATTCCGTCCCGTTGCATAGGTGTGGTTCGCAAAAATAATGAATGTCACTTTCATATCCACCCCAAAAATGTGAACAAAAAATCACCTATGTTGATACGCGGGCCTTTAAAAATCATAAACCCCTCTCCAGAATTTTCACGCGAAAAATTTCAGTAAAAACGTTCAAGGACATGACGTTCGGTGAACCACCCTGTATATTATCAACAAATCTAATCGTCATTCCATTGTTAATTATCGTGCGCTTCGAAAGGAGTCTTTAATCCACTACCAAGCTTTGAGAGGCGACTGAGCACTCGATCTCGGCGAAAAGTCCACTTTAAGGAAAGAACATTTTCCAAGGAAACGAACTTGGTGGCGTTGAAGAAACGGTGAACTCGAGGAGGACGGAGCCGTGACCCGCTTTCCGAGGCTCACATTGTTTCGAACGGGGGAGAGACCTTGTTCGTTACAGAACGATCGACAACAAACTTGCAGGCCGCGTCGTAATATCGCGGAAATGGTTTCTGGGTACGGGGGAGTAAACGTCGTCGACGAAAACGACAACAACAGCACGGCAACGGCTACAGAAACGACACCCGGTACACCAAAAACAAAGGAACGCGTACAAGGGGACTGTGTCGCGGAAATTTCAATGGCAACTCGTTAACCCACATCATTCATAGCCTTGCCGCGAATTACAATTCACGCGACACCTGTCAAAGTCTAGGGCGAGAGAACGAATAGTTATTGCGAACAGATATGCGTGCTTAAAACGAGTCTCGGTGCAGGTCAATTGAGAACAGGTTAATACATTATTGAATACAAGTGGATATCTTTCGTGCACGTTCGTCTTTCGCTATACATTTCAAAAGAATGGAAATAAATTTAGCGTTTTATTTGTACGTCTTTGCACGCCCGCGATATAAAGGTACGTTTTCCAAGCTACGACCAGCCGCAGCGGCTGCCTTCAGTCGATTCACACATTCCGATTATCCTATTGTTTTGAAACGCACACGTCGATCAAAACAATTGCACAATCGGACTGTGTGCGTTGGCCCCTGCGACTAGTCGCAGCTTGGGAAACGTAGCTTAATGGAGTGTGTCTGGCGATTATCGCCAGGTGTTTCTGAAGTAGATAAAGAACATTCGAGAACTTGCGACGGACACGAGTAACAAGTCCGTGATGGATTTAATTTTTGTTAAATAATCTGTCGGATGCAAGAGTTTGTGATTGATTACTTATTTGTGTTCTGTATCAAATTTGAGGGTCATAAAGCTTTCTGAATCATCAAAATAGTAGTATAATACTAGATAATATAAGACATAAAAATATAACGCCAAGTATAAACGGCTCATTTACCTGTAAACGGCCCAAAAATTGTTCGGATTCCATGAATTTTTGTTAAACCTTCCAGTACGTTCAACGCTACAATTCCTTTTTGCAGTTTGTTTGGCTGCTCGGTAGGCATACATAATAATTTTTTAAACAGTCTTATACAATTGTTTATTAGTTTTATTTGGCCCACCATGAAGCCGCGTTTAAAAATTGTATGTCGCCAGTGGGTTTGATTGTTGCTCTCCGATTGGACCAAAATCAAATTTTATTTAGTAATTTTTAATCAGAAAGTTTGTTACAGTGATAGGTATCACAATTAATAATTTTTATTGAAAATTTTGAGAATGGCAAGGTGTTTCGACATCTGAAATTGCACTTTTTTCGGGATCAATTTTATTGTAACAAAGTATGATATTGGTATCTTAGAAACATGATTTTGGTACGGACCAGAGGCAGTAACATGTGGAATATTGTGTTAAAATTTCAGAGCAATCCGTCGTGTAGTTTTTGAGATTTTACACTCGTCGCGTCGAATGAACAAATTTTCGGTCCCGCCGAGTCACAATTTTTTCACTCGGCGGTTCTAAAATCGCAAAAACTACACGGCAGATTGCTGTAAAATTTTGACTGGATATTGCACATTCTACTGCCTCCGGCCCCTGCCAAAATTATGTTTTTAAAATAACGATGTCATACTTTATTATTACAAAATTGACCCTGAGAAACTGCGGTTTCAGATTTTGAAATGCTGTACCTTTGTCAATTTTTGGAATGGAAGCATAACATTTTGGGAATACATTCCTTCAGATGTTCTACTTTATGAAAATGCTTTACAAAAAAGATCGATCCGTTTATCCACTTTATCCATTTACAGGTATATATGGCCCTTTAACTACCACGCGAATAATCGGTTAATGAATTAATTCAACCTTTGAATGGTGTAAAAATAAGAAAGTAATAATAATGGGGATTCTGAACATGTAAAACATGGGTTTGATAGACATCATCAATTTTGTAATCGAGACACACGCGGCAAAGATATCGACGATATCTTATAGCTTAAAGACCGACGACATCCCGATACGTTGATAGCTTCGCGGAAATTTCTGTGCACGTTTTTCCGAAACGAGTGACTGGAGTGGCCACCACCTGTGTCAAAAGTAATTAAACTACAATCGCGCCTAATGGCGAGGTAGATAACTGGCTGCATGCCGGTCGTACCCAGCACTGGCGCCTTCCACTGCGTTCTCGAGTGTGTGGGTGTAAGTTTCGTTTGCTTGCCACACGATTTCTCTGTGTAAATGCCGGCCTCGAAGGCGCATCGCGAACTGATTCGGTTTGATCGAAGTCGTAATTTCGCTAGGCAGGTAGAAGCGAAGAGGCATATGTATATATGCATATACATGGAAATAGTATCGAGTAGATACTGTAATGTGTAATGTAATAAGGAGACAGGAAATAGAACGATCGCGACAACTGCATTTTCCTATACCTCACGTAACAATAGTATTTGTATTTTCACCGAACAGAATCTTCGTAGGATTATTTCGGTTTGATGCGGGATCATGTTGCATTCGAATTATTTCAGCCAATAATTGAAATTACTGTTTACGAATTGAAGCTTAGCTGTGTATATGTGTGCACGCGGCTGGCAAAAATAATCCTCGCAGATCTCGGTTTTTTCCAATAATTACATTTAAAAAAACAAATCGTCTAATTAGTGGAAAAACTATCCAAAAAACAATGAACCGATACTTCGGATACTGAAATGCTGATAACTGAATTTTTATAAATAATTTAAAAAATTTATTTTTCGCTTCTGATCTCCTGGTATTTATTCGTTAATTCCTTTAAGGTGGAACAATATATAAATAACTAATTTAATTTCACTTTAATCTTGGTGAATGTTTTACATTTGTAGTTCGGAGTGAAACAGGTTTTTTCGGTAGTCATGCGCATTTTGACATTCGTAATGTAACTGAAATGATGAATGAAAAATAAATGATTGAATTTGTTCAGATTGCATACACAAAAACGGCGTGCTCGAATACGCACAAAAATTGCAAATCTACCATGTGACTGTTAAATGCAAAGTCGGCGATTGTCATCCGTCCCAGTCACCATTCTGTTGCAGTAAATTTCACGCATTTGCATGACCAAACGTTCACAAATAGTTTTCGTGCGGCCAGAACGTACAAAATTCTCGAATAACGGGAGACATGCATGAAATTCAATTACCGCGTTCATCGATGGAAAATACCGTTAGAACTTTATGCAAATTTGACCAATATTCTGTATTTTCTTACCGCAGAACCGAAAGAAATAATTTTTACCTTTAACGTTGTAGATAATATTTATACAGAATTTGCGTATACCGTTTTCATCTCTGCAACGTAAATCAGATTTCTAAAAGAAATGGCATCATTTATTTTTACGTTTCGACGGACCATGGTTTACATTTTATTAAATATTTACTTTAAAGAGAAGACTCGAGTGTAACGTACCTATAACGTAATACGCAACGTAATGGTTGACGACTGCGGGCACAGGTACGAAAGATTAAAAATCGTATCAACACCACGACACAAGGAACTTGAAACGGTAAAGAATCGAAAAAAGCGGTGCGTGCACGAAGCTCGTAAAAAGCTCGTGCATACCCTTCGAGTCGGTAAATATTTAATATGGATGTGAAAGTTGGCGATGAGTCGGTCAGAACGAGCAGCCATCATGCGTCAGACACGGACCAATAAAAGTAATGCATGAACCATGTACAGAACTACGTGCAGTCCAATTACGTCCAAGTTTCTATCTATACAACTTTTCTCTTTCCCGGAACGCCAACTGAAAGTTATACGCTGACTACGCGTGAAATGCAAAACGTGGAAAAGAAAACCGATTTCGAAAAGCCCACGTTGGACGAAGAAATGGGTAAGAATGGTATTCGAGCGGCCAGTGATATTTTTCATATTTCATACAACTTTGTTATATTTGATATTACTTTTATCGCTTTTCTACGATCCTATAAAGGTTAGTAACATCGCGAATGTTTTCCATTATTGGCGAGCAATGGTAAACATTTCATTACAATATCAAATTTTACATTCGTTCGAGCGATAAACGAACAAAGTGCAAATGTTAAATATTTACACACAGTTACTTCGGCACGATTAAAGAAAAATAGTCATTTCAATCATTTAACTTTGGTATTAATCTACCAAAAGTACACTCTGAATACGTCACGAGATATCAATTGTGACAAGTTAAGTCGTCATGAGTGGCTAAGGATTAAACGATTCTTTATCGGAGTAACGCGATATCGACAAAAACAAAATTTATTTTAATTATTTTTTATTAAAACGAAAAATTATTGTTAAGTAAATGACACCTGAAATTAACGTTCATCGGAGTCTTCATTCTTCCGAAGTTCGCCGTACCTTGCATTTATAGATAATGAGTTTCCGAAATACAACGTCGGGCGGACTTGAGCGTGAAAGAATTAAATATCAGAGAAAAACTTTCCCGGTTGGACTTTGAGAAGCATTGTTCTCGTAAATTCAAAGGGATCTCATCAAGCGGCGATATCCTACACACTTGAAAGTTTCATCTACTCGTATTTTTACGAAAAACAAAGTCGAAAATAGAATGGTAGCATAAAATGAATTCCTAGGCTCTTGTTTTTCCCGTTCTATTTTTTTTTCGACGAGTGGACACAAGGTTGTGCGACTCTTTGGAGCGGCATTCCAATTAAAAGTTCGAGAGTGTTTCCTACTCTTTCTCCGCTGCCTCCATACCTTATCATTCGCATTTTAAACGTTCGTAAATGTTCGTCTGGCAAAACTAAACCTACGCTGATCAGTTTAAATCCTCGTGAGACCTCGATTACTTGGCTATCCAAACGTGGCTGGATGTCACCGTATGAATAAAGAGTAAGTACAAACCGATAGAAGTTTGTTTCGCGATGATATTGATAGCTGAAGTAAATTCTGTTGAGTAGTAACGAGAAAAAGAGAAATCGCCCAAAACCAAAGGACACAATTTACGATGCACATTTACTAGCCTGCTACTAGCCTCTGATCGGGCTATAAACAGACGGGCCGAGGCCTCGAGGACGCAAGGCCCCGAACGAATATAGAACGTTTAAACTTTTGAGGAATCTCCAGAAATCACGGCATAGCCATTTAATTTATCAACCACTATGGGACGTTATCAACGATTTAGAATTCTAATCACCATTCGCGTCCTGGCAACACTCTTCCTTGCATTAACCCGAATTACAATAACCCTCTCACTGCCAAAATGTAATTGGTTTTGGAAAAGAGTATTTTTCCAGAGCGGCTTGTACGAATTGCGTCAGAATACATCTGTCCAGTGATACAGATATACAGGGTGTCCCATAAATGGTGGTGCTTGGTTGAAACTGCGATACCCGAGATACTTCCAAGTAGGTTTTTCCTTATCGAAACTGTTGGTTACGATTTAGTTTACGAGATATTATCTGAAAACGATAGCTAATGAGAGAAAAACGCCGTAACCGGTAGCAGCGGTGATTGGTTATCAGGGTAGACAAGTTTAAGCGCGCGCCTATAGCAAGCGTCTTGAACTGTCACGTTTCTCTGCAATTACCTCCGATTTTCATTAATATCTCGTTTCGAAAATTTTCGATTAAACAAAACCCGCTTGTCAAAGGTATCGTATCTTGAACGGAGTACCGCCATTTATGGAACACCCTGTATGTCAAATACTCGATTTATCGAATATTTCTAATACCGTGTTACAGATCAGTCTATACACTTTTCCTTCGCGGGCCAGTGTAAACCACCGTATTGTCCGTTTCATACGTAACAAAATCTGATTCGGATTTTCACAGCTTACGTCACATTCTTATCGAATATTTTCACGATTCAAAGTTCACCGTGAGAAAAATGAAGATAAACAAAAAAGCTGCCGCGGTTTTTCAGTAGGTCTTTGTATTGCGAGGCTACGGGAACTTTTTTGGTTATCCATTAGACTTCGGAACGTACGAAACGAAACGGAAACAACGCGTATTCGCCGAGAACGTTATCTTCAACGGGGTACGCAGTGATAGAAAAGAATCTTGCCGAGAGGAATATAAAGAAGAAGAAGAGCATCGGTGCTTTCGTCGCTTAATCCAGCCATGATGTATAGCAGGCCAAGTCGCCGTTCTCCGTCCGAGGTTCCCTTTCACGTCCTTTTGTACCTCCTAATACCATCGCGACAGTTCTAGCAGCCGCTATAAAGATGATAAACGGACGGCGGTAGAAAAATAACAAGCCCGCGATGAGCCCCGGGGTATGTGGCGTTACGAACCCGACATTTAAAATGGGAATAGAGACTCGACTTTTCGACTGGAATCCTCGGTGTTCCCATCGCCGTGCAGTCGATGCCGAAAATTGTAACGTTGGAAAGACGCGAGCTGAACGCATGAACGCCATGTAAAGCATTGGCCAGGATTTGTTATTTCAACGAAGTTTTCGAATAATCTCAAATCCGTGTTTTCACCGTAGAAATTGACAAAAGTTAAGTCCACGATCGTCCGAATAGCTGCTTCGATTAAAAAACGATGATTAATCTCAGTATTTTCCACGAATTAACAAACTCGTGTTACCTACAACTGCAAGGCATCACGAAGTCGAAGAGCATGACTGCAACGAACTTTTATTTCAACAACAATTTGTCTGTTTCACCGTTTAAATCTTAATCACCGATAAATTGCTCGTTTTCCAACTTTCACTCGAAAGTATGTAAACTTCGATATTGTAAGGAAGTTTATACCATCGTCTGGAAATAACGCAAACAGTTCTCGATGTCAACCCTCCGCTTTATTTTCATTCATTTCTGTGATCGATAAACGTACTCGCTATTGTCTTCAATATTTTAACAAAAACTCAGCATGTACGTACGTATTATCGATGGACGTAGTTTTCAAGTTTTCGTGCCGATTCCAAGATCCCTCGCTATTTCGATTTTACGAGAAGAAACGTACGGGACTAAAGGCAAATTATCGTGAAGCACGCTATCGCTAACGGATTGCATTCGATCGATACCTTTTAAAAAAGTATCCCTTTTACACGTTCACTTAGCTGGACGGGGAGGTTTCGCGGCTTTCGCGCTGATCTATCGCTGTGTCGAGGGAAGGATTTTGTGAAATATATATTGGCATGACGCGTGAATAAGAATTAGTCGCTTCATCGGGGGAAATTAAGCGAAATGCATTTGTTCGGTGCGTCGGGATATTTCGTCTTTGTCTTAAAACCTGATAATCATTTCCTGTTCAGTAGTGGTTCGCGTATCATTCATTTCTTAGTAAAGTTGACCATGCCTCCAATTAACAATTCTTCGGTTATATCTTTCTGCAGTTTTATATATCAGTCCACCGTAATAATTTACTATAAAAAAAAAGGTATCCATTTGCCAAGAAACTGACGATGCAAAAGTGGAGAATAATTAAACAAGAAATGAATAATAAAACACTTCGAAATATCAATTCGTCGTAATAACTCATTGTGAGAAAAATGTATTTTGCCAAGAAACTGACGATGCAAAAGTGGGGAGCAATTAAACAAGAAATGCATAATAAAACAGATTGAAATGTTAATTCGTCATAGTAACTCATTATGAGAAAAATATAACTGTTTTACCAAGAAATCGGGCGATGCAAAAGTGGTAAAATAAAGAAGAAATAATAAAACCCTTTGAAGTCTCCCTAGGTACAAATTCTATACACCCCGAGAGACATGTCATCGGTTACCTCGATCGACGAGCCATCGTTGCAAAGGTAAATCACGAATATAAGTTCAATCCGTAAACGTTACCTGAGATCGTTGCCCCTTCCTCTTCTCATCCCACGTGGCGGATGCCGTGCCGGTGGACTGCACCTGCAGTCACAGTGCATGACGCACAGAGCGACGCTCGTCGCGAGAGTCACTACGAAAGGCGCCGCGAAGAAATGTATGATGGTGGTGACTTGCGCCTCCTGGTTAAAGTTCGCCATCACTATGCTGGCGTTCACGCGGCTGTAATGGCAAGGGAATTTCGCACCCTCGTAGCCGAATTCGCGGGTGAAGTTTTCGCAATCGACGATCGGCGGATATCCGCAGCCTTTGATGTTCACCAGGAGCACAGCCTCGACGTCGTCCGGCGTCGGCGCTGGCGAGAGAAATATTGGGGAAAAACATTCGTGATTGAATTCGTGAAGTCGTCGAATGGTAAGTTCGGATAATCCAAACTTCGGCTCCTACGCGTGTTCTGTATTTTGAAATTATAGAAGAAACTCGACCGGACTCGTGATTTGAACCATTACGCGGGAATAATAATAATTTGTACAATTCGAAAGGAAATATTTGCGTTTTGTCTCGCAAGTGAGACTGCTCGGAAGACTATCGTTTCTTGAGTCGCAAAACATATATGTTTCGAGCGGGTTGAATAAATTTGATTTGATCTCAAAAAGTGCGAAGTCCTACAGGGCGGTAAGATTCTTCATTCCTCCAACGGAACGAATCCCCTCCATTCTAACGATTCCTAATTAAATTCGAAAAGCGTGAAATCCTACCGGGTGTCGTCGATGTGGTAGTCGCAACGTTCTCCGAATTTAGCGTAGAATTTCCGCCTCCGCCGCCGCCGGTATCGTTGCTCATACTAAAATTACTCCAAGGTGTATACGTGACGTATATGTGCGTACATCTATACACGTCGCTCGTACATCCCTCGCGACAGGAACTCCAAGTGCAATTGAACAATCCGGCTACTTCCTCGCGCCTCGAAGTCGTACAGATCACCGGCTCCGGGGAGAAATCGGCGGCCAAGGTGCTGATGGCAGGATCGACGTATAGCGGCACCAGGAAAAGTAACGCCACGCCGCCGGACGTCGCGACGAAGACCAGCGCCGAGGTGGCGTAAAAGTTGAACCGCTGACGGCAGGTACGCCGTGGCGGTCGGCGCCGCGAAGCGCCGAACCCGAGCTCCAACAGCTTGCGACGACGTAGCTCTCGCTCCTGGAACTCGTGCTTCTCGTTCCGCCGATTCTGCTGATGCCGATGCTGACTATTACTCTCACTCTGCAACTGGACGCAACTCGCCTCCAGCAGGAGCTCAGAGCTGCTCCCGCGCATCACCCGATGGTGATCAAAGAGAGCCGCTAACCGGGAGCTTCTTCGAGCTTTCGTGGGGAGCGATCGAGGGTACTCGACGACCTTCCTTACCTCTATCGGGATTCATCGAGCATCAGCGTGATTTCTCGCTAGTAGCGTAATTGCACCCTCGCCTAACCCCCCTAAGGTCAACTCGACTGCTTCCCGTTACACCGAACAGCAATGGCTTTCTCGAGCGTTCGATTCTCCTTCGATTCTCCCCTATTAGCTCTCATTTAGCGGGTTGGGCTTTCTCCCACGCGTTAGGCGAATTATTATATTCCCTCTTCGACCCCGTTCACATTCACGGAGATCCTTTTCGTCGATCCTGTCCAGATGGACAGCGGGTTTTAGGACAAGGACCACTTTGTTCGTAGGCTAGGATCGTTGATGAGTCGAGGTTTCGACCTGTACGATATTTAGGCTAAGTCCTTGCTCCGTGAAGGGGAAATCAAGAATTTTCGTTGGCGCCTGTGGCGATGATTTCGTTGAGTTAACTGGAAGTTTGCTGAACGAGATTCAAGAAAAACGTGATCCAAAGTGGACCTGGACACGATAAACGGTTCGTCGTTATCGCCGTTTCGAAATAGAGGAGATCCTCTCGGAATCTCGGAAAAATTGAAGAAAGACTCTGCAATTGGCGTGCCGCGTTTCGCGAATGTCGGGACGCTCTTCTTTTTTAAAACGTCCTTGACACGACATCGCGTAGATACCGAGTACTATCGCGTCATCCGACTCTTGAGAAAGACCGCTTTTCCGACGTGATAAATCGCGCACTTCCCTTGGTTTCACTAGATATCCAATCCCGTTCTCTCCCTCCCCCTCTCTCTCTCTCTCCCTCCCCTCTCGTCCTTCCCTCCTTCTCTTGTTCCGTTGCGCGAGTCCTTTAGACGTTAAAGCGTCCTTGTTTCATCGCTATGCATAATGACCTTGCAGATTTAAAGCTCTTTCAGGCCATCGAAGCTAGTCGATCGATCACGACCTTTTCACCGCGATCAGGCTGCCGGGGGTAGAGCATCTCGACGATGTTTCGGGGCAATCCTCTGGTCCGCGTGGAAAAGTTTCAAGGTCGTTATCTTGATACTAACCGCACGAAACGCCTTTGGTTCGGCGCAAAGTTTCTAACTTCGGAAATTCTCGCAGAGGCTCGAGAATCGTTAATGGATCGTAACCAAGTTAGGCCTTCCGTTTCGATCGTTGCACCGTTAGGACATACATTTCATTTCAACCGTTGTAAGCTCTGAGATTTCGTTTCGGACAATTCGGCGTTACAGCGATAGAATTATCCCGATCGCTTTTACGATCCCGATACTTCATGCTCGGAGGGATTCCCTTATTATCATTACGCCCCTGTATCTCTCCTCGTTTTCTCCCGTACTCATTTTAGCCGGCAGGTCGTCGCGACCATAATCGCCGATGAAAGATTTTCGCTAACGAGGTCGACGATCGATCGATCGATCGCCGTTGCCATTAGCGCACTTCTAATCAAGCGGAGGCGGTTCGAAAACGAGGACAAAGGATAACGCTTCTCTTGTCGCGCGTCGAAGATCGATCCGGCTGCTTCATCGCTCGCAATCAGTGAAATTATCTATGATCGAGGAACTCGTGAACGATGGTCTTAACTTAACGAACGGACAAACGTATGACGGAGTACGCGCACACACCTTCTTTCACTGACTCTCAGGATCCGTTTGAATTCTCCGACCGTGGTGAATTCCTCTGCGTTACGCCGAATCGAAAATTACCGCGGGGGATCTAGCTCCTCCGTTACGACCCTTCTATCCCGTGGAACAACGAAAATCCGGGTGAAAATCCGAAAAGCGTATCCAGCTTCACTCCGATTACGCGAACACTTCCAAATCCGCAACTGGTTGTTCCTGCCTGCCGTTGCTAATCTTGGTACCTATCTCGATCGCCGCGCTACATCCACGCGTACGCTCCAGTATTTAAACGTCTGCCAATGTATCCGGAACGCGAAACAGGTGGAGCGTCGAACGAGCGAACGGTTGCTCCGTTTCAACAGGTTCGATATGTTGCAAAAACGTACTTCGACTCGCTATCCCTCCGTTCTACCGGATCTTCTCTAATCCTCGATGCATTGGCATGTGTGTAGGTATGTGTATATATATATATATATATATATATGTATATATATATATATATGTCTGTGTGTGGCTATATATATATATATATATATATAGTTATGGTATTAAACACAGAGCGTGCGAAGGATAGAACGGTCGATCTACCTCGCATCAACCAACTACACCTGCACCGGCACCTGCTTCTCTACGAACAGAAGTCTCTCTCCTCTCGAAGCGTATTATAGCGAGGTACGGCGATGCACAGTGCGCGCGGAAGGTGGGAACGCGACGATTAAACTGATCTTCCCCTTTCTTCCTTTCTTTTACATCGGGCAGCTTGCACCTGCGTCACTACTCGCGTCCCGTTACCATCCGCCTCGCGGATCGCGAGTTAAAGCGTGACTACTCGTCGAACCTCGGCGGAGAGACCTCCACGGCACACAAGCTCTCCTCCGAAGCGACAGGGCGGGGTTCTAGACGCGCATGACCGCGTTGTTGCCCCCTCGAGCACCCCCTCGCGCTCCTGCACCCTCCTCGCGCTCCTGTTTACGCTCCTTCTGTCTGGTCCCTAGCCCTTTTTCCCCTCCGCTACTTCTTATCCTCCCGGCGTATTCGCGTAATCGTGTCTTCGTAACCACTATAGTCTTTTCATTTCGCCTGTAATGAAACCGATATTTTTCGGTATTGCTACTCCCCGCTCCTCCCCCCATTCGGCTTTGTTGTAGAGCGGTAATCGGCCCCCGTCGCGGAATTAGCTTTATCTTACTGGAATTTGCATCGTCGATTTTGTCTTTGGACTTTGAACGAGCTGATCGAATAAGGAATGTAATACGTGTATCATTGTTTTTTTTTTATATAATTGATTTTTCTCTCGTGTCTCCGAAAAGCGTTTTATCTCTCGATATTACTTCCTTTTCCTTGGTAGCACTTTGTTGGAACGTACAGGAGGTTCCTGTTTCGCGTGTACGCGGTTACTCGGGTACCAGTGAAATTAGTTCTTTGTTTTTGAAACCCGCGTAATTAGAAAGCACGCGCACCCAAGTATGCTTTGATGCCCGGAGAATCGATTTTCGCACGTGCAATTGTTTTCTCTTTAATTTAATTCGAATGTAATTTTACCAGATATAATGTCCCCGCGACGTGGTATTTTTTTTTTGGCTCTTTTCATAGAAACGGAAAGATAATCGAATGCAATACGTGGATCACTGCTGTACACCGTTGGTTTCAATCGCATACATTCACATTCACGTGAACTACGGATAACGCTTTCGGTTTGCAAAACGGTCGTCCCGTCGCTTAAAGCAACAGTTCGCTCGTAAATTCAAGAGCCATTAACTTCGCAAAATTGCAGAAAAAGGGGTATAATACGCGCAGTGGGATTTGTGGTGAGCAATTACCGTATTAGTTATATACGTATTATGAATTATACAAAGGCAATGGAAATTATTATGGTCCAGCAATGATCGACGATATATTTACAAAAATTAAAATCTCGCAAGAACATTGTTTTTTATTTGACTCCCTTACTTTCACACACACGATCCAGTGATTCCCGAGTGCCCTCAGGATACCAGCAAAAAATTTATTTTATCGATGTAAACGCAATACGCGGATTGCTTCCTTCATCTATTAACCCAAAGTAAAAAAATATTGTTCTTCTGAGATCTAAATTACTATCACAAATTTAGTTAAAACATTGCAGATCATTGTCGACTATTCTTCGTACAAAAAAAACAAAGCATCGAAATAATAAATCTTCCGATCCGGAATTCGGAGAACTGCAACTTCTTTCCTCTTATTTCATCGACAAATATAAAGACTGGATGTCCTACATTTCATCCAGGTATTCCTTATGCAACAGTTTACGAACGCAGTCTGCTGTCGCCGAAGACAGCGATTCATTGCTTATGAAGATCTCAGCTTAATCACAGAGCGACATCCACTTCGCGTGTATACTCGTATTTCAAATCACTGTAACGTTTTCATGATTTCAATTGTCTGGCAGCCTCGCGAAGCTAGACTGGCAGGAATGCCGAGTGGATGATGTTTGCCGTGTTTCAACGCAGGAGACAGCTACTTATACAAATAGAGCAATTGAGCTTGCATCGACAATCTGCCGCACTGTCGAGATACAGTTGGACCTCGAACAAAATATCAGTAGTCCAAGATTAGTTTTAATGAATAGTAGTATTAATTAATAATATATATATGAAGTAAATAATCCGAAGGATAAATACGATTTATTGCAATTAAAGTTATCTTTGATCGATATAATCTCGTACAATTTTTATCATTTTTCTCAACCTAGCCTATTTAATGAATTAGTTGGAATGATAGAAAACAGATTTATCAACCCTTTTATACTGGTGTAAAAATATTACGATTAAATGTGTTTCCGTGTATTCCACCCACGCAGCCCCTTTTCTCAACTTCTGCCAAACTACCAAATATATTGATAGTATTTGTGTTTGCACATTTCGTTAGACACAGAAACCTGACGTTTTATAGAAAAAGAATTCTTTCTATCGTACCTTAAGAACTAATAAGGGTGAAACATAAATCACTTAATGTACAGTATGTATATTTATTTTCCATTTTGCAAGAATAACTATTTATAAAACAGATTTAAAAAAACTAATACGAGAAATAAGGAACGCTCTCCTACCACGTATATATGTACATACCGTTGTGTATATACGATGGTAGGCTGATAAGTAATGCATCTTATCTAATAACTATTTTTATATTTCCAATGAAATTATGATGCATTAAATAGGTAATGTTTAATTTGTGCGAAGTAGAGATAGTGTGATTTAAGAGTCCTTAGTTTATTATTTACGTCATTTTTAATGATGGCCTCTCCAGATGTGCGGTTCAAACAGCATGCTATAATTCTTTTTCGGTACCCAAGTTTAAACAGAAGGTGCTGAACTCGTTCCTTAAATAGCTCTAACATTGCTGAAAGTTCTGATTGCTTAATCCTCCAATGGACTTGAACGAAATCATCGATTTTTTACTTGTGAGCCGCACTTGTAACCGTTGGTGTCCGTCCACATCTATCCTGATCGGAAAAAATGACTTTTCCGACTTTAACTACCTTTAACCGATAATACCCAACGAATCAATATTGCCAGGTTTAACATTTTCTGCGACAAGAAATTCAATTACACCATGCTGTTTCAACCGCACATCTGGAGAGACCATCACTACAAATTACGTAAATAATAAACTAAGAACTCTACATTATCGCGACTTTGCACAAACTAAACTAATAACATACGCTATTAAATGCTCCACGCATGACAATTTTATCGGAAACTTAAAAGTAGTTATGAGATAAGCAGAGGCATTACTTATCAGCCCGCCCTCGCATTATATTATGTTACCCCGTGTTCCTTTCAAATACAGACGTTTAAATCTCATGCATCGTGTCCAAGATTATTTGACAATAGCCCAAAACAAGGCGTTCGAAAAACCTTTCCAAGTAATACTTGTATAGCGATAAAATCGCATAATTCCCCGAAGAATTTATCCAGTTTAACGAGCGCGTCTACTAGAGAATCAACTGCGGCATTGGCGATCGTCCTAGATCACCGGGCACGACCCTAATTTGCCACTTAAGTCGCGATGTGAACGCGTGATAAGAAGACCGCCACACGGGAATTTATTAACGTACCTTCCCTTCAGATTACGATCAAAGTTGTATCGTGCTCGTCGGCTGTGCCAATATACATCGCGAGTAAAGTCTTTTGCTGACGTATGAAAAGTTTTGAAAAGCATACCGCGTGCCTGCACCAGCTTTTCCCAGATTATATAATTTTGTTCACATTTTGTTGATTATAAAATTTTGTTAATTAGTTGAAACTGTTATCGCGGGTTCCACGATAATAAGGAGCTTTACGAAAAATGTGTTGTTTGTATAGGTGGGATTCATATTAGGAAAGGAACATAACAATATACACAAAGTGTCACATCTGCCGCCTCCCAATGCCCTATTGGTGATATTTTAAAAAAATCGATAAAGCTGGTGGTCACGGGAACTAAAGGCAAGAGCATTTCACACGCGGGCCATCTGTCGGGACAATTATTATTGAATACCTTACGAGGTGGATACGCGTAAAAACCTCCTCCTCGCGATGTTAAACAAACCGTTAATCAAAACTCGAGGGTCGTCACGAATTTGAACCGCTGTCGCAACAAAACTCGTCAACCGCCGAGGAACGGAGTTCAAGAATCGCCCGCCTAAATACCGTGAATTTTTACAACCGAGATTTATAAAATAAGAAAGGGTCGATAAAAGGTCTGCCTTACATATGGTGAAAAACTGTGGACACAATTTATAAAAAGAGACTACGGACACCTGGAAATATATCGTATAACAATTACAAAGGCAGCAGTAAACTGGGTAGTCAAAACAAGCTATTTAAATGCCTTCCCTGAAAGGCATCGCTAAAATAGAAAACAAATCAGAAAGCGAAAACAAACGAACAAACGAAAGGGAGGAATTATAACTATACTACGTTTTCTTATCATATATATTTTTCAAACAAGGTGCCCTTTAAATCTGAGCAGATTACATTTTTTTGATCTTACACCAAACCTCCACTGACTCTAAAACAAAATTCTCATATCATATGCAATCTCACCGAATGCCGAAGTACATACGTAAATTTTGGTACAGGAAACCCCTGTATAACACGATTGTTACGTTCCCACAAAATGTCGTGTTATACGAAACAAAGAGCTAGTAGGTACAACAAAGGGGGTTAGGTTCAAGAAATTGGGGAAACTAAGTGTTATATTTTCAAAATTAGGACAAATATATTTATTATAACAATTTTCATTAAAATTATTACATATTAATATGTATTAACCCTACGTTAGTCGCGCGGTTGTTTGTTACGTGGTTGTACTACTTTTCGAAAAAAATCCGTTTTTTAGATTGCTTGCTTTTAATTGAGAGATCTTTATAAAGTTCTTTGTATGGTGGTAAGCATTTGTGGAGTTACCTCTTAAACTTCAGCTTCTTTCAATGGAAGAAAAAAACCATGTTAGAACCAGAACTGGTTAGAGCTTTAGTTACCGAGATGTTAATGAAAGTTGGGAGTCAATCAAAGAGGTCGTATAGGAAATGAGCCGTGGCGGCAGCTATCGGTAGTCGCCGGGGTCTAGTGCTACAAGCTGTCAATATGTATCTTAGCGAGTGTGTTGATAACAAATAACCGCCTTTCGAGAGGCCTACAGATTTCTTTACGAAAAGTTTTTGAGGAACGATCGTATAAATACAATCGGAAATTAGACATTGTTCACGGTAAGAAACAAAATTCCTCCCCGTTTGTCGCGGTATGTCATAGGGTTACCATACAGATATTAAATATTGAAAGAACAAGTAATCTATGTCAGAGTAGTTCGGAGCGGACATCTGATCGCAACGCATGATTCCAAACGGCATCGAACGCATTCTTGCATTCGTCGTAGCATCGGTATCGGCAAAGTGGTCATCGCGTGATATATTTTTTAAGGGGAATCAACAGTACCCAATTTTTTTATCCAGTTTTTCGGGCTTTACGTTTTGTGACGTCAGAAGCGAGGGAAATGCTGAAAAATAAGTGTTTCGTAGTCAGCACTTCAAATTTACATAAAGCAACATCCCGCTCTGCACAAGGTCTCAAATGAGAGATAAAAAACCAAAAAAGTCACGGCCAGTCCCCAATCCTGAGATCAATTACTCTATAATAACACAATTTCACTGCAAACTTGAACCTGTCATTTTTCGATCACGACAAGATTTCATGATAGCCACACATCAGGAGATTGTCACACAATTTTAAACTATTTCTCCAATCCTAGACGTAGTCCGGTCAAACTCGGACTGGCCGTGACTTCTTTGGACTTTCAGGTTTCATTTCAAACCTTGTGCAGAGCGAGATGTTGTTTCATTTAGCCACAAGTTCTTCTTTACCATTTGGTACGAATTCACTACGACTCTTCCGCTTTTTCTGGTGGAGTTCTCTGCTCTCTCTCTCTCTCTTTCAGACATAGTACAGGCATAAAGCCCGTTTATAAACTTAAGTTTAATTAAGTAAGTAAGTTTATAAACTTACTAAAGGGGTATTGCTTTCCCTTAATAATAAAAACATTTCGTAAGGTTACTTTATCTCGACAGCTTTATCTTCACCGGAGTCGGGTGAAATATTGGTAGAATTTCTCTTAAGAATATTCGCCTATCGCCAAAAAATTTGAAATTTCTAGGATTTCGTAACTTATCCGACACGGTGTCTCTCCAAGAATGCAACGCATCGTGGGAGGGCCATAAAAGTGCCATTGCAGAACCGTAGGTTAGGCCTGGCTTCGATCGTTTACATTTGCAGCTGACACGAGATTCTTAAAAATTGGCATTTCAAACTTTTACTGTCAAGTTATAGCAGTGGTTTGTGGGTTTTCAGTGCCCCCCCCCCCCCCCCCCTCCCCTACACCGAGGGTCGAACTGTCCAAGAGGTATAAACAAATTCCCTGTGCGTCTTTGTAAGACATTGTTTCTACCATGGGATGAGTCCAGCCCTCTTCCAAAACGCGCCCACGTGTACTTCCACTAAATCCTCACAAATTTTAAGACCATGGGTTAGTTTAAATTTCTTAGCAGGAATTACTGTCAGTGTTTTGCGTGGGTCTATGGAAGTATCATAGCTGTTGAGATAAAATGATGGTACGAAATGTTTTCGTTGTCGGACCCCCATGATATTCGTTATCATGTTCTTGAACGAGCACCGCATCCTGTCTATTTTCTCCCCATACCAAATATTTTGTATACCAAAACCTTTCGACCCTCCTGATTCACTTCCCGTAGATCCGCACTGAGTCGCCTATTTTCCAACATTCAATGTCCTGTTTTCTAACTCCTATTTTTCCGCCCCCTATGAATTACTTATCATCCCTTTTTCACTTTTTCGTTTAGTTAATAGTTTTCCCAAATCCCAAAGACGTAGTGTTTTGTAGAATTATTTCGAACACCATATCGTCACTACACAATTTTCAGCAGATACTACGTGTCAATACTACGTCTGAGCCCAAAGTTGTTGGACTTTCTTAAAGTTATTTGGCTCCCGTGTATTTTGAGAAAGGAGTACCTCCGTGTAATTGTAGATAATAAAGTTAATAAGTTTGCTAATTCCTAAGAATTTCTTCGTTCAACCGGGAATCCAACACGATTATTCGAAAATATATCACGCAGTAACCACATTCGTGACACCGATGCTGCGATGAATGCAAGAAACCATTCGACGCAGTTTGAAATCATGCGTTACGGTGGAATGTGAATTGTCAAGCCAGCGATGATCCGAAAGTAATCGTCCCTTTTGGGGGCCACCCATTTCTCTGATTTGGATGTGCAATTACGCTCCCCTGCATAATCGCAATGGAATTATGCTGGAAAGAAAATCAGAAACAACTGTTTGTTACATTTAGCACGATAAATTACCTTGACGATCAATGTTGATTAATATATTAAAGAATACACAAATATTTTGTCCAGATACGTGTTACGCAGCAAGCGCCGTGAACATTCATTATTCCATCTACGGAAAATGCTGCTGAAGCGCTTCGCGACTATTAATAATTCATTTCTGTCCTTCGTTTTGACAGAAGTTCATCACTTAACCGGTGGCACGTTCATATTTTATGCGACGTAACATAATAAATTTCAGATCGTTCACTGCGAGTTAAGGAAAGCAGTGGATAGGTGAGAGCACTAAAAAAAAGAAAAAATATCGATAACCTATAGTTTGTTACAATTTTGTATGACTACAATTATTATTCGTGACGATGTAAATGTTTATAGGATGAAAGCTTCTTTCCCTAACGTATAGCCATAACTACCAAGCGGAAAGTAAGAGCATCTTAAGTGCATGTAAACGTCTATCTGTCTTCGGATCTCTATGTGCTGTGATCCGTGCTGATAATATTTTTTGTAATAATCGTGAATGAGTATTATGCATAGGTATTATTGGGCGAATTGCTACAAATCATATTGTTACGAATCGTGCGAGAAGGTAATCGTAAATTGTGCATATTTGTAGAAATAACGTTTATTAGGGGAACATTAAGAACACATCCGTTTGTAGTCAGAGCCAGAGCTTGAATACAACTATTTACATACTTACAATTCGAATCTCGGCGCCCGGCAACTAAGAACTACCGATCGGCAATGCCGGACGCCAAGAGGGCAATGACATTCGTACACATTTATAACAATATTAACACTTACCGTGATTTGGACTAACTACTTGCAATTGTACTCGTGCGTTTTAATTATTTTTAATTCAAACCCCCTCCCAAATTAATTATCGAATGTATTAAATAATGTATTTGTTTCAATATTTTATGTTTCTAGGACGGAAGACAGCTGTCCAGGAGTGCAGCAAATAGTTTTCATGTGGATTGCTATGCAATTTCATGTATTTGTAGGAAATCTTTAAAGAAACGGCATCCTATTATAAATTTGTTTCGATTGAAGTTTGAAGATTATATTTCTTAGTCTCGGTAAGACAGGTAAAAAAAATATATTTCTTGATATTGTTCGATTTATGAACATTACCAATACATCACATATTCCACTGTAATGACGCATGCGCAAATATGTTACATACTTCACATGTACATGCTTAGGGTATTCATCTCACAAAACTGGTCAAAAAGTAGTATATAATATTATGTATATTGCATAAACATTCGCAGTCGGCACAAACGATTTATAAGTATCTACAACCCGTCATTTATTTTAATTGCTTAGCCAAAACCAGAGAATTTCGATTCTTTCAATTTTGTATTTTGCATCTCCCTCTTGTCCAATTGTCATTATCGATTAGAGAGGTGTACGTGGCTACCCGCACCTGTCTCAGGTTACGCGAGTGAGTTTTACCCAGGGTACCAAACACAGGAGTGGAGATGTAAGTCGATGCTGGTACCGCGCAGGTTGGCGCCCGCAGTTAACTACCGCCTCTCGCCACTTAAACGCATTCTCTATGCCTCTTAAAAGCCTGCAAGTGCGGTTATCGATAAGACAGGTTGCCACATGCCACACGCAGAATCCATCGTCTTGATACCCAGAGGTCGAAATAGAACGTTTTGACACCGGGTCGGTTCATCACCAGCCGTTTCGACACCGAAAAATTTCTACGCGAAAGTAATATGTAAATGTTAATACATGATTAGTACAAAAATATTGAATCTATTGAAATATTCTGCCTAATAAGTAAATTATCGTAAAATTTTAGATGTGCGAATAACAAATTCATGTTTCAAGGAAATTTTTCCAAGGTAATGCTGAATCCGAATAATACTGAAGCATGATATCTTCATAATTACTTCTTCGCGTCTGTTGAGTTGTAAACGAGAAAACAAATGGTTTGCCCAAAATTGAAGGATGTATTTTACGATGCTTTGAAACAGCCTTGTACTCTAGTTGGAGAATAAACAGATAAGTACTGTTCGCAGATCAGAAGAAGGCACCGGAGAAAAACGCGCCCTCATTGGTTGTAGCGTTTGGGTCGTACCTATTCCAATACAACCATAGGAACGGGGCACACGCATTTTCGCCATTGGCCAAATTGCCTCGCACACTAATAAACCCGTGTAAAAATGCCCGACGAAGAAAGCAAACGAAACGGTTAGAGACTGAGTGGGACAAAGCGACCGCGCCGTGGCGTAGGAAAAGAATACTTGTTACCCTGTAAACTACCCCAACAAGGACTTACCTGCCTCTCGCGAAAAAGGGCTCCTACTACTATGTTAAACAGGGGGCCGAAAGAGTGTCCGAAGTGGGGATAGACGAACCCACTTTTACCTTAGGACCGCCTCAGGTGCCAACTCCTGATCGGCGCACAGTACGTCACAGTGCCGATTTTGTCCATCGTAAGAATCTCGAGAACCTCAACAGCTGATTTTACGGCCCGGTCGGTGAACTTACTTGACACTGACACACACAGTAGAAACGGCACTTGCCTAATTTGTGGTAGGGCGCACGGCTAATCGCAGGTACGGACACCCCCGACAGTCGAGCGGCGCGGCGATCGGCGATCGTCACTTTACTGAACATGCATTTCACTGCGCGAGCATTATCACCGATAACTCCGAATAAAACAATTATGTAGAGGAACGTAATTGAACCCACGTTAAAGATATTGGGGGCCTTAAAAAGGGCCGATTATTATTGCTAAGATTGGCTCTGGATGCACGTCTCGCAGCGCCGGTGGACGTTACGCTGCACTTCTCCCAATGTTTCTCGATTAAGAATCGTAACAAAAACCCTGTGATACTCCGCGTTAGTTTGTTGCTGTATGTTGTCTGTTCGGTTTGAAAATCGATTCTGCCAGCTCTACCGTTTCTTGGGTCTTACTTAGAAGGACGTTCGTTAGGGAAAGGATATTTTTACAATAGTAGAAAGGAGTGGCTCGCACATTTGGATTCACTGTTCATTCAACAAAAACAATACCCGCGCGCTCAGGGCAGCCGCATGGTCTTCGTCACTACGAACGCGCTAGCGAAGACACAGGCCAAGGAGTGCCATAAATTGCACTGTTGTATGTACATACCGTGTTGCAAAGGGAAAGTGTGGCTATTTTACGAAATACGTGCATCGGCTTAAAACTGCATCGGCAGCGTACACGCAACATAAACCTTTAATATTTTCTTACGATTCTTCCCACGAAGACGGAACAGTACATACAATTCGCAAAATGATCAATTTAATATTGTATTGTAGGAAATAAGAACGCGCTGCGCATTTTATGGTATGCGCGTATGCGTGTGCATGAGTGCGGCGATGACGAGGCGCGACTGTTGATTGTTTCAAGAAGGAATAACGGTTGGCGGGCGCGTGTCCACGCAGGCAAGGCAGTTGGTCCCAGACGCCAAAAGAGCGACGTTCGCAAACGAAGGGTTTTCTGTATTCTTATTTTATATCTTAGAATAAATACCTACAGTATTGTATTAGCGAAGACACTGTTTGCAACACATTTCGAGATAGACATCGTTATTGTTAAAGGTTATACGCAATCTTTTATTCTACCGCTATTACGCTCGCCTTTGAAACTTTCTATCAATATCTAATTACTAGACTATGTGTTTTTATCCTCTGCGTTTCGACCCAGATCTGCCCATGGACTCGTCAGTAAGGCTGGGCAGATTTTGCCGTAGACGCGATTACGGATATTTATAGGTATAACCGCTCCGCAATTGCGCCAACCTCTGGGTCTACTTGTATTCAACAACCAAATCCGTTTAAGTACCGATAACTTATTGTCAAATTAATGACCTTGAGAACGTGCATGCAAACCAACACCATTATGACCGAAACTCATAATCCGTGCATTAAACAATCCGAATATGTATTCCGTTTTCCAAGATATTCACAACTGATAAGACATGTGTCATGCAATCCAATAGCCACTAAGGACCGACCGTCGATACCCGTGTGTATCGTACCAAACATAAGCCGCAATGGCTACCGATTGTGCCTAAAAAGGCAGGTGCATCGCTCATATTGTGATAATACGTCGATATTGGCTCATTGTATCTCACATGACCCGACGACACACATGTTTCGCAAATACGCCGATCACATGAGACGAAGTCACTGTACCCATGTCTTGCGGGACACGTTCCGCAAATATCTCGTTCACATGAGCGACGTCACCACACCACGCTGCGAAATCACGCTGTCCATGTGTGACTACATCCGTACATCCGTCGCAATGCATCCCCCCTGTGAGCCGATGCCACCCGCACGTCCCGCAAATACATCCGTCATAAACGCGATGTCACAGTAGCCGTGCCGTGAAATTCCATTCTCACATGGGCTAATTATAGCATTGCGACCGTTCTGCCCGTAAATTCGTGAGTGTAAGAATCATTGTTTTCCGACCGCTCGTGATATCACAACCAAATTCTTCGTCTACAATGAGATGCATATAGTATTAACACACACTGAATCCACGTGATTAACAATCTTTCACTGATTGTGCCGTGACCGTTCTTAAACCTTAAACCTGGAGAACATACCTCGTATGTTCTGCGACCGTACTCGTTAGCAAACCAAAACGTTCTAACTGACCTCGTTTTAGATAAAACCTCCCCCTTGTTCTATTCTTTTACTATCTCTTCCTTCCTCGCTTTTCCCCACCCAAGCATCCTCCTTTTGCCGATGTCCTCCGGGTTAGTTCCCTCCTCTTGGAGTGGTTTTGATGCCGCTAGTGGGCTGGGCCACTAGCGAAGGCGGGAACGAGGAGTGGAAGGAGGCCCGTTTTCGGCGTGGAAAACTCGGGCCGCACCGTCTTCCCTGCCCACGTACTGTGGGCCGATCAGGAGTTGGCACCTCAAGCGGTCCTAAGGCAAGAGTGGATTTGCCCATCCCCACTTCCGACGCTCTTTTGGCCCGCCGTTTAACATAGTAGTAGGAGCCCTTTTGCGCGAGGGGCAGGTAAATCTTGTTAGGGTAGTTTACAGGGTAACAAGTATTCTTTTCCTATGCCACGGCACGGTCGCTTTGTCCCACTCAGTCCCTAACCGTCTCATTTGCTTTCTTCGTCGGGCATTTCTACGCGAGTTTATTAGTGTGCGTGGCAATTTGGCCAATGGCGAAAATGCGTGTGCCCCGTTCCTATGGTTGTATTGGAATAGGTACGACCCAAACGCTACAACCAATGAGTGCGAGTTTTTCTCAGGTGCCATCTCCTGATCGGCGCACTATACTGCCAACGACCTACTTTCGTCGAGGCAGGTTGATACGTGGACGAATTGGGTGAGATTAACAAGGTTTTTCCGAAGTTAGTTATTCACATCGTTTATCTTAAACCATAATTTATCCACCTGAAAACATACTCTTAAGAAAATCATATTTTCCACAAATACTACAATCTTCGTTCCTACTGGATAACAAGTAAGAGTATTGAACACAGTTATTCAACCACTATTAGTTTATTTGATGACGATGTGTGATCTTTGCCGTACGCTTTCCTCGATACCGACGCGATGCACTTGTTCACGCTTGCAGTCGACCACGATCCAGAGACCGAACTCTCGTTTCGAGCGCACGCTGGATACGCGCTCGGATTGGCCGAGCCGTTTCGTTAATAATTCGAGAACGAGGGCGCTTACAACATTTTTGTTAAGGAAAAAGTTGTTTAGAATCACTCCAGCTACCCCTCATTTCCCGGTGTCGAGCTGGTTACGGGACACCCTATATAGTTAATGTATTCATCGACATTACGATTGTATAAATTGTCTATGGTGCAATAAATTTGTGTAGTACCCAATTTTATTTTCTTTTCTTTTTCTTCCCCTCTCTTTTCCAAATGGTTCACACCTTTCTTGTGATCAATTTTTGTATCAGGAGAACATAATATTACAAGAGGTGGCACAAAATACGAATACCTTCTTCAGCGTCATGTTCTCTTGTTACAAAATCGAATTTTTGAAATTCTAGGTTTTTTGCGGAAATGGAGATATTGTATCAGGAAAACATAATATCGCAAGAGGTGGCACAAAATCCGGATACCTTCTACCGCCTCATGTTCTCCTGATACAAAATTCCATTTTAGAATTTCTTGAATTTGCGAAAATTGAGGTTGCGTATCAGGAGAACATAATATCGGAAGAGGTGGCACGAAATTTGAATACATCCTTCCGCATCATATTCTCCTCATACGAGACCGAATTTTTTTAAATTTCTGAAGTTTTGAGAGCCGATACGCGAAGACATCGTGCAATATTGCCGAAAATATCGCAACAGTATTGTACCGATATTCTAAGCTGTCGTAACATTATCAGAAGAAGGAATAAAAAACGGTTTACGTAATTTTATATTATTGTTTATTCAAGTATATTAACATTTACATTACATTAATTATTATTATACTAAATACTACAGTACATACATATACCTCTAATGGTGCGTGCATATATATAAGTAATAATTACAAATAATAAGTAATCACTAATAAGTAACTATTATATATTGTATATTTATTTGTTAGAGTATATACAGGGTGTCCCGTAATTAGTGTAACACCGAGGACGGCGGGTAGCTGGGGTGAATCTGAACCATTTTCTTCTTTATCAAAATGTTGGTCGGGTCTTCATTTTTGAATTATTAACAAAAAACACTGGCGAACCAGAGCGGGTAAAACTCGCGCGCTCGACCGTAGCCGTAAACAAATGCACTGGTACGGCGTGCATATCGAGGGAACCGTACGGCAAATGTTACATCGTCTTGTTATTCTGAATTTGAGATGCTGTAACATTTGCTGTACGCTTCGCTCGATATCCACGTTGTGCCAATGCGCTTGTTCACGGCTACGGTCGAGCGCGGTAGAGAGACAACGCTCCCGCAGTCGAGCGCGCGAGTTTTACGCGCTCTGGTTCGCCAGCATTTTTCGTTAATAATTCCAAAGTGAAGGCGCGACCAACATTTTGGTAAAGGGATAAGTGGTTCAGATTCACCGCAGCTACCTCCCAGTTCCCGGTGTTACACTAATTACGGGACACCCTGTATAGTTAATGTATTCATTGACATTACGATTGTATAAATTGTCTGTGGTGCAATAAATTTGTTTGGTACCCAATTTCAATTCTCTTGTCTTTTTCTTCCCCATTCTTTTCCATATGGTTCACATCCTCCTCGAGATCATTTTTTGTATCAGGAGAACATACTACCGCAGGAGATGGTACTATATCCGAATACCTCCTCGCGCATCATCCCCTGATACAAAATTGAATTTTTTAGAATATCTGAAATGTTGCAAAATTGAAATTTTGAGATTATAGCCTGAATAGCCACAAGTGTCCTTATTGCTACGTCTTTATCCGCCAGGCCCTGGGCTAGTTGTGCCTTGATACTATCTGCAGTTCTCTACATAGCCTCATACGTCTCCTTGCCGTATTTAGAGCTGGTGAACTCCTGCCTGTGCTGCCTATTCGGCTCGTTAATATCTTTGGAATAGTGGAATAGACTTCATTTAGGATCTTCTGAAACTTCTTGAACTGTGCGCTTGCTTTGTTCAGAAACACGACTCCAAAAGGCTCCACAAAGTCTGTCCTCACGACTTTATCCGTATTCTTCATGCATGAAATTAAATGCTCGAAAGTTGGATCGAGCAGACCCGGATTATAAGTGTGGGATCACGTATTTAAAACGAGATCGCTTGGTGGCCAAACTCAATTTCGCACAGTTGCGATGGTTTGCGTCCACGGGTGTCCGACAAATTAAGATGGGACACCGATAGCTAGCTAGAGCAAGTACAAACGTACACTAAAGTCATCTTCTCGTTGTTTGATCAAACACTTAATAAAGTGTATATATTTACAAGAACTGTATAAGTATGGAAAATAACGGAGTTTTAAGAGTACTGAGTAGTTGTTTCTCGTTCGGAGTGAGAGAATATTCTGCTTCTTGAAATCTCGTTTACGCGTTTGAAGGTTCTGACATCCCTTTCTTACAAATTAATGTTTTGCAAAGTGGGAATAGAACTTCCCATAACTAAAATTATTTGCTACCGCAAAATGTTCGTGACGAGGGAGGAAAAGTGGATGATCCGTCGAATTCTCGGAAATCGGAGGTAAGAAAAAACGGAGGTGCCAAACTTGGAGTGCAGGTATGTCACCTCGCGCGGACACGGTTGGTGGACACATGCTTCGCAGGCCACTTGCGCTATTTTTTTACTATATACCGAATGCACATTTTACAATATAATTAAGGGTACGCTGCTAGAAGTTAAAATTTCCGGGATTGTTTTTTATAGCCGGAACAATAAGGAAGTCAAGAAAAAGTTTGGGGAAGCAATTTAAAAGAGATTTAAAAAAGAACGTGGCAAAAGCTGTGCGAGATGGTTGTAAAAGACCTTCTCGTACAGTCACGTCAAAAATCGTGGGCAGAAATACACGGTGTCTATAAAAAACCTCCGAGGTTTTAAAAAATCATACCGAGCTAACGGTGTTAGGTAACTCAGGTTAATGAATTACTCTGAAATCAATTGCTACGCTACAACAGATTTAACAAACAGTTTTTCTAAGTTTTTGACAAATTTTGAGAGACCGCAGGAAGATGAGAAAAGTTTGAGGTAAATCAGGTCTATCTGACATTAGGAAATGAGCTCACAACACATGGTTTCGGTATCCTCACCCATCAGCTATACAGGGTTTCCCGTAATTAGTGTAACTGAGGGGTAACTGGGGTGATTCTCAACCATTTATCCCTTTACCAAAATGTTGGTCGCGCCTTCATTTTTGAATTATTAGCGAAAAACCATTGGCACAGCGTGGGTATCGAGCGAAGCGTACAGCAAATGTTACAGCATCTCAAAATAAGAATAACAAGACGATGTAACATTTGCCGTATGTACAATGAACCACAAGGATGCCTTGCCGGTCGTAAAAACTACCACCATTACGCGCAACGTGGTAGTTTTTACGACCGAGAAGGCATCCTTGTAGTCATTGTACGCTTCCCTCGATATCTACGCCGTACCAGTGCATTTGTTCACGGCTACGGTCGAGTGCGCGAGTTTTACACGCTTTGGTTCGCCAGTGTTTTTTGTTAATAATTAAAAAATGAAGACGCGACCAACATTTTGATAAACGAAAAAGTGGTTCAGATTCACCCCAGCTACCCTCCAGTTCTCGGTGTTACACTAATTACGGGACACCCTGTATGTACGCCATACGAACAAAAATGACAGTACTATACCTGTCTCACTCTTAGACGTTCGCCGAGAATCATAGTGGAGGTAGGCCGAGAGAAGGCTGATGACTGATGCATGCACGCCGTGCAGGCGATGGACAGGCCTTAGGTAGCTGATGGAAAATCTGCTTATAAATAATAAGTAGAACAAGGATTATTTGGGACACGTTATAAGTACTTCTTTATTCTCACACGTGTACGCGCATTATGTACATGTATTATAAACGTGTACGTAGATATTGACAACACAATGTGCTATGTAAGCACATGCGAAATATGCGCGTCTGTAGCACATATGCATATATTAGCTAGATTATTGCGAATGATAATTAGATACGGAGCGAACAGAAATATGCGATGTTGTTGGGCGCGAATGTAGATTTATCTATTTTAGGGGAATGTAATTCATTCTTCTTTCTCGGTTTTCTCAATGTCTTGCTTTTCTTCAGCTTCGACATCACCTTCAAATTTTGGTCCTGGGGGTTCTTCGCCTTCGAGAACTATTTCCTCGGGATCTGGAGCCCGTGGTAAGAAGTCTTCGTCAGGATACATTGATGTGAAGATCTTCTTGGCCTACATAAAACAAATGCATCAATAATAACAATAACACCAATAATAATAACACAAACAGTAATTGCAGCATAATAATAATAACAAGTAGCAGCAAGAGTAACTGTCACATAAAAACAAGAGCAATAATAGCTCCGGAAATACTAATTACAATAATAGCAGTGGCAGTAACTATTTATTGATTTGAACACTGGTAGAACAGAGATCTGATATAAAGAGTAAGAGCGACTCCCAAACCAAGATGTTAGCAAATCGTGCCGAGGCCTGTGTAATACGTGGATAGGTGTGCCGTGTACGGTGCCACTATGATACCGGGCGAACGCCAAGAGTTAATAACCAGCCCCGCACAATCGCAGCTCTGCCCGGGTGATATCGCGGTATCGCGGCACTGGTGAGACCAATCATGAATGATGGTACCATAAAAAACACAAACGACATCAGAGTAGATTCTCCAAGGCGTGGCCTCCGTTGGAGGTGAACGACTGAGGGCAGACAAAGCTCCGGGCTTTTCAAGGAAACGGATCTAGTTCAGCGACGCTGCCAGGTATAGAAAAGAGATAGCAAAACAGGGGAAGTATCCGGCTGACAGAGCCCAAGCCATCTTGCAGTGTATAAAACAAGAAGGTAGAGGAAGTTGGCGGTCAGGACGGGCCGAAAAAAACGCTAGAGGACCGAACCACTCCTTTTGACAATCTGACAGTCGCCTGGGAGAACGGCCCAATCCGGGTGGAAGAGAAGACAAAAGAAAGATCCACGTTAATTCCCAGGTATTATTAGTTGTTCCTAATATTTAAGATCGGTGTATTATACTAATTTGTGTCAGCCTTTTTCGCAGCCCGTGAGTGAGCCCAGAAAGAGCCCAAGTTGGAGATAAGCGGTCCGAACCTCTAACCCTCAGAAGGGGCATGGGGAACGTAGGGAAACGCAGAACTGGGTGGAGCAACCTGACTGGGATTTAGACGAGATGTGGAAACAACGCACTCGCCAAACCCAGAGAGGGAAGGATGGTGGGAGGAAGAAAAACAAATCTGGGAGAAAGGCCCAAGGTTATTGATGAAGAGACGTACGTCCAGGCGGCAAGAGCGAATACCAGATTAGCCCTCGTACCTGGGGACTATCCTAAGAAAAGCTGATCCCCGACGGGGAGAAGAGGTTAAAAAGAGCCATCAGGGGGCGCATTCTAGAACTCTCTGAGGGCACTAAAGCCCCTACTTTGACGGGAGTTTGTGAGAAAGATGGCGCAGTTGTTTTCAAGTGTGGCGGTTTGGAACCTAGTGTCGTGTCGCCCGAGAAATTACCTGCTCCTACAAGTATTTACTCTTCAGACCAGTTGGCCGCAATAATTTCTTAATTTGATTAAACCACATGTAAGATAGCGGCATACATTCTGAAAAAACTGAGAAGAGTACCTATAACGTACCTCCATACCGAATAAGTCTACAATGCCGGATACGTTTGAAAAAAAAATACACAAACGTATATAAGTATTCTGAAATTTTTATTAGAACTAGGTGACAGCTGAAATAATGTAGTTTACTAATATTATTTCCTCTCGTCTCTTCAATTTTCGATATCCCCAGCGGAATACAAATGTCCGTGTTCAAAAGTGTACTTTGCACTACATGCTTGACGCCCATGCCTTATTTACAAATGTAAAATAAATCTAATCATTACCTGTTTAACTGCAAAAGCGAAGTCTAACTCCAGGTCAGGTCCAGAACAGAAATATAAATTGTTTGGAACCGTGTCCTTCAATCGTATATCGCTGGCAGGTAGATTCAGGTACAATGACCAAAGTATCTGGGGCTTCATATACCCTTCTGTATTTTGTGTACCTTTATCTTCATTTTCCTAATAAGGATATAAAATTTATATTAATATTGTTGTAGTTAGCGTAATTGCTATAATTAACAATGTTATTATTAGTGAAAACGGTATGATAGTAACGGACTGATCCTATTAATATTTTAAAGCTAATGGTATAATTCAAACGTCTCTGTACATTTCGAGGACCTTCAAAACCTTCAGTTTTCATTATTTTATGTTTCAAATCGCAGATTGTTTTTACTGTGTCATGTCAGAAGGATACAGTAAATTTCAATTCGATCGGCAATCATTAATCCGTACAGACAGAACAGACCGTAACTTGCTCTGTCCGATTTGTGGAATTCTCTGCGTGATAATCGTAACGGCTCAACTGTGTTAATACTGGGAAAATGAAAGTGTGAATTTACAAGGGACAACGATAGTCCCACTCTACTGCACTGATAGAGCTCTCAAAATTTTTTAGCATTTTATGAAACTCTGGTTTTAACTTGGGTGTTGTGCCTACGAACTGATAGTGGGTGCTGAGCTTCATGTAGTGTTGGCTTGTTTGGATGAATAGTGTAGATATTTTAAAATGAATAAAATTTAACAAAGATGGTTAGGTTAGGAAGTTTACCGCGTCACTACCAGATCATAATTCTTTACCCGATTTTCATAAACAAGGTATCGTTCACCGAAGCGTTGGCATTTGAAAAAGAAAAGTATTCCTTTCACGACCTCTGAGGTCATTGAGTTGATTCCTTTTTATCCATTTACGTTAATATCACTTGGGTTATTACCATTTATCATTGACCGTTATTAATAATATATTATAATTATGATCGTCATCATCATCACCATTATTATTATTATCACAAAGGTGCGACTACGTAATAAAATACCTTAAGATGTTTGCTACTTAAAGTATCAGTCTGACAGTCGGTGGCATTAGAAAGCTGAGATGCTATTGGATCAGATGTCTCCTGGTTCAAGAACTTGTCCACTACATATTGAAGATCCTCTTTGGCGTTGGTTGTTCTCTTACAGGTCATATGTACCATAACTGTGCATTAGTATCAAAAATCTTGGTCACTCCATCACCAAAATAACATTTGCCTGAGAGAAAGGCTTTCAAAAGACTGATAATCAATTTATATAACAAATAAACCGCAACACCTAATAAAACAACTACCACTCGTTTTTATCCACTTCTATTACTAAAAGCAGTTCCCAGCAAACAAACAGATAGAATTCTATAAATTTTATGAAGCTTGTCTGCTATTTCTTAACGTACAGAATCCGTGTGGACAGGCGTTAGTAGACGGTCCCAGCTCAATGAGAGTAACAGGTTCCTGTCCAGTTTTTTCCGGAGGATAATATAATAGCGTAAGGTTCTCTTTGTCCCCTTGCATAATTGATCTGCGGATTAAAACCGTAGGTGTTGCATTTTATTTACTAATCATTATGGAAATGGGATCAACAAGCATTCAAAATTGAAAAGTATAGATGCAGTTAAAAAGAAGGCGCCGAAACGGTTCATCTGTAACAATTAATGAATAATAGGAAAGTTTCAAGTAGTTGCTCTCTGTTACCATTAAATTCGTTATTCGAAACTAAAGGACATACCAAGGCATTTCTACGGCTTTCTATTTATTGGAAACCACATTAATTAATTTATACGAAGTTTAATCGATCTGTAGGACACGATATTTAACTGATAAAATTCCTGCAGTTGTTGCAAAGAATCCAATGTGAATGGTTCTACTAACATTAAATAAATATGCAAGAATATTAATGACAGCCAAAAGTTTTAAATTAATTTCTATGGGAACAACATAGCTGGAAGATATTTCCGTCCATTCGAAGAATTCCAAAAAATGCACCCCATCGAAAGGATTTAAAACATGTGGTGATCGAATTGTTTGGGGTTAATTATCGATAATATACAGCGAGAATGTTTATTGGAAAGTGTTTAATGAGAAGTGAAAAGTATTTAGAGTGAACTGCGCGACGATATAAACGTGTCAACGGGTGATCCAGCGACGCCCGTTTGTAGAAAGATTGAATCCAATGAATATGACATCGGCATTCTTTATTATTTAACAATTGGCACCATTTATGAAATGTTTAAATGGGTGAAGAAAGATTATCCACTAAAACACTAGGAGCCAAAAGTGCAGTAATTTTGAACTATGTGCGTCCAACATTTTGCCTTCAAACCGTTTTCACTCCAGATCCATTGGGTGTACAACAATTTTTGTTTTTAGTGGGCCCAGAAACCAAGGTCTTTAATCAAAACCTTGATCTTGCCGAAAAAAGATTACTTTCAACCGTTAATTTACAGAAATAAAGAAAATCATTGTTTGAACTAAAATTAAGCTAAAAGTGGGCACATATAGCCCATCTCAATACCAACAGACTGCAAACAAACATAGAGAAAGCGCAATTAGCTTATATTAGCTAATATCGGCTTCTAATGGGGCCTTTACGGGCCAAACTTTGAGACACTCCCTTAGCTCATCTACAAGAGCGAGTCTGTAAGCTCGAGCAGTATGTAGAGCTCAGAGTGACCCGCTCGAAATGCGTGTCAATGACATAACCCTTTCTGGCGCGTACATCACTACACGAGTAGGATAGTAGCAAATGCTGTTATATTTTTTTAATGGTCCAACGTTGTTCTTACTCGTGTAGTGGCAACAATGAGATATATTGCCCACTTGTTGCGCAACTCATTTGTTTTGACATATGACGAATGGATACTATTATTTAGAATAATTTGTAGATATATTTCTATTTCTGATAAGGATAATAGGTTAATATCAAAGTATTTTTTCAGTTTATAAAATAATTTGGAGGGTTCGAGGCGCTTGCTCGTAATTGAGAAAGAAAAGATACTATTTATCGCTATATCTACAAATGTTGATCGCAGCTTCAGAAGAAAATTAGCCAATATGAAGCGGATGTGCTTCATTCACAGGAATATTTATTGTCATATTTTGGGAGGTTGCAGAAAAGTCTGTGAGAGCCGGAGTGGATTATAGATTGAATTAGGATGTGACGTAACTTGTTTGTTGATGCGACTAATTTTTGCAGGCACCATGAAATTTTCATCATCCTTTATCATGCGTTTTTTTTTTTTAAAGAAATTATTTATTAAACCATTTGCATCATCACTCTACTTAAGCTGCCGCGTTAAAACATCAGCTGTGTTCAACTGACGACTGACTCGTATCACCGCGCGCGGTCGATCGTATGTGCAGTAACGGGCGGCTCGCGGATTTTTTCGCGCTCGGTGATAAGTGACAGTCGCGGCTAACGGATTATTCCGCACTTGGTGATAGCAGACTGTCGCGGCTCGCGGATTTATTCCGCGCTTGGATGCAAATGGGTTAAAAAATAATTCTTTGTTGGTGAAGGCAATTGATGGGCTTCAGTAACACAGACTCATGCCCTTTTAACACACTCAGAGTGCGAGACGAACAAAGAGACACCAAAATTGTACTGTAAAGATGTACACGCAAAAAGGCACTGAAAGCTGAGAAGCACGAGGACACTTGGACTGCTCAATGATAACTGACAAGGAGAGGCCGTGAAGTGCCCCCCTCCGATTTGGACGAGTTTTGGATACGTTATAGTAGAGGCAAAGTTATGCATATACCCAAAAGGATTTGCTCAGATACTCAACCGTTTTTGAGAAATTTGAGTCGAAAGTTTGGATTTTGGAGGCGAAGATCCCGGGATCGAAACCCGGTATGAACTTATGTCTTCGACATCTTCGATATCTTTTTTCATTTTTTTTTATTTTTTCGGAATGTATAAATGATATTCCGCCATGTTTCAGTATATTTACCACTGTTTATAATGTATTTGTGTACTTTACATAATATTCTCGAGCCCGGTATAAGCTTTGGATGAAACCTCTCCACCACAGCAATGAATGGCGTGCGGCTAGCGCGCTCGCTTACGGCCACCGAGATCCCGGTCTCGAACCTCGGTGTGCTTTTTTTTTCTATTTTGTGAAGAGTAAATAATCTTACGACATACATCAACGTAATTAATACGTTACACAACAAAATGTGAGGGGTTTTTACAATAAACGAACCCACTTGTGTACTCTTACCCACAGTAAACTGTATTTTGGCAGGAAATGGTCATATAAACTTATCGATTAGCAACAAGAATAAGTTTGTTAGGTTTGTTATAACATACTAATATAAATAAATAAATAATATGTCGTTCTTTCTGGAAAAGGTACAAGGTTCAATTCTCGCGTACTTGTGCTTGGCCCGAGAAAAGAATTTGTCTCGTGATATAAAACGCAGTTTCTCGAAATGAAACAATGTTGTGCCGTAGTCCGACTGGCAATGAAAAATTCTCCTACACTTGGACAGGGATTTAACACTTCGATGTTCGAAGTGTCGATCGTAATGTAACGTATCTCTCCCCTTAAAAAACAAAAGATACTCCTTGCGCATTCTTGGTCATTTGTGCAGCGTTAGTTTCGTCAGAATATTTTAGTAGTGACGTTCGTTTATTGAAAAAAACCCTTACATTTTGTTGTGTAACGTATTAACTACGTTGATGTATATCGTAAGATTATTTACTCTTCACAAAATAGAAAAAAAGCACACCGAGATTCGAGTCCGGGATCTCGGTGGCCGTAAGCGAGCGCGCTAGCCGCACGCCATTCATTGCTATGGTGGAGAGGTTTCATCCAAAGCTTATACCGGGCTCGAGAATATTATGTAAAGTACACAAATACATTATAAACAGTGTTAAATATACTGAAATATGGCGGAATATCATTTATACATTCTGAAAAAATAAAAAAAAAATGAAAAAAGATATCGAAGATGTCGAAGACATAAGTTCATACCGGGTTTCGATCCCGGGATCATCGCCTCCAAAATCCAAACTTTCGACTCAAATTTCTCAAAAACGGTTGAGTATCTGAGCAAATCCTTTTGGGTATATGCATAACTTTGCCTCTACTATAACGTGTCCAAAGCTCGTCCAAATCGGAGGGGGGCACTTCACGGCCTCTCCTTGTGAGTTTTATTATTGCTCTCTGGAGAGCGATAAATACAGGCATGTGCGGACCAGCCCAGTTGAAGATTTTTCAACCTACCTAAAAAACATACTGGCGATTGCAAAAGCGGAGGGTGAGAACGAGGTCTAGGTGAAAGTCTGATATAGAAAAATCGACGCATTTTCAGATATTGTTTTCCTCCTCCACAACAGCGAGTCTGTAGGTTGTAAAAATGCAGTGTGTAATCGGCGCTCTGGTGTCAGATTTTCTGACTCTAGAGTAGTTTTGACTGTGTGTTCCTTTGTGTGGAAATTATTTGTATTATATTGCACCACAAAAGTATGTTCTTTAATATTTTCGGCATATTAAGTTCGAATCAACGACTTTTCTTTTTGCGAATTAAGTTGATAAATAGGACGAACCTTCAAAATTGTATTAAATGTTTTCGTTCGAAATTGAAAAACCAAACCAAACCTCAACCAAATTAAAAATAAATTGTTCTTCAACCAATAGATCCGCAATTAAAAACGATTGACAGGAAAATGGGCTATTCATAGCGGGTTGTTAGCGTTCTTTCGATATCAAGTAGATCTTCTATAGCAGGGACGGCGAACTGGGGCTCAGAAGAGTCCGCGAGGGGAAGGCAGGTCGGTTTGGCTACCCCTCCAGCGACTTTGTCACGCGTTTGTTCGCGCGAGCTTTTGTTTTTTCATATCCGTTACCACTACAATGGCAGAGACAGAGTGTCATCTACGGTACGCAATAGAGTGTTGTCTTTCTCTTTCTTAGTCCGCCTGCATCGAAGAGAGTAGTAGTGGGAGAAGCAACAGCGGCGGGGAAGAGTACGCTTGCACTCTGTTCGCCGTCCCTGTTCTATAGCGGTTAAAGTCTATTAGCCAACCGTAGTAACACAGTACATAGGTGTTCTACGACAAGCACCAAGCACGTTTCATGCAGAAGTAAGCCGACTTATTAATCAAATTAAAAGAAATAATTTTCATGGGAGTTTAAGTAATTGAATAAAATGTAAATGCAGGTAACCCCCTATACCAACACGACACCCCTACAATAAGGTTTCGCATTAACATGGTTTGAGAACTAAGGGCAAACCCCATGCAATACGGTTTCGTTTTAACACGGTTTCTTTTTCTTCAACTGAAAGAAGCATAAAGTGTAAGAGAGAACTCCACAAGTACTTAGCACCATATAAAGAGATTTATAAAGATCTCTTAGTTAAAAGCAATCAATCTAAAATGATGGATTTTTGTATGAAAAGTAGAGCGCAGAATCCAAGATAGTGCTGAAGAATGTTCAAAGGATAAGGATTTCGTGTTAAAAAGAAAACGCTCTCAATTAATGATGCTAAGTAATGATGACGAAGAAAACATTATTTAGTAAATATCAATATGTAACACTTTTGATGAAAATTGCTTTAACAAACATGTTTCTCGTAAATATAAGGATATAATAGTATGTCTCTCTAATTTTTGAAACCTAACTCCCTTTTTTGCAATAGTTCTTTGTTTCGCACGAAACGGCATTTTTTAAGGACGTACATTATACGGGGTTACCTGTACATTATGTAATACATTTTGAGCAAGCTTGATACAATACTTCTTTACTATTGTGTGAAGTCGTATAATTTGTACTTGTGCACATTTTTCGATTTCACATATTTTATATTAAGAACTTTATATTTGAGAGCAACTTCTTCTAAAAATACCCATTCACTAATTTTCAGAAATGGAACATTCCATGTATTCTCCTATAATCAGTCCATGTCTTTCCATTTTTAATGCTATTTTAGATTATTCTTACATATGTAGTTATTCAATCAATTACAACAGAGGTAGGGGAATGTCGATGGGTTACTGATGTGCTGATACCTGTTAGTAATGAATATTCCACGTGATATCCGTTGATCTCCTTCAAATTCCACCATTTCTGGAGGAAGGTGTCCTTGTCCAAGAACGAGGTGCTTTAGTTCTAGTCTCTGGTTTCCACTCAGGATTGCGGTGCACTTGTCATCTTTAACCGCGACTCCATCGAGTTGTCTCTTTAGACAATAGACTCCGCCATATACCGCGCAGAGTCTAGTGTAAACATTTTAGTTATAACGTAATTGTTAGAACGATACATAGTTCAGAATCATTTAACAACAATTCCTATCACAATGCATCCAGGTTTCTACTAATTTGGATGTGTGATGCGTGAAGAGGGAATTACAATAAATCAAACATTTAAAAATATTTTTACTTCGACTTTGGAAACTTCGAAAAACTTGACCACCTTTTCTGAAACATGTTTCCCTATAGTAATATTTGTGGTAGGACAATTCGCTTTTTCAATTTAGAATACGTAAAAGGTGGTGACATAAGAAGAATATTAGATCTGGCAATACCAGCTTTGCCTCGCTCTACGACGTGCCTTGTCTAAAAATAAACAATTGCGGGTCCATGGCCTCTGCGGTACACAATAAAGGAGAGTAGTGGGTTACTTTACACTGTCATCATCAAAATTGATTATGATCGTAAGTGATTAATATAAAAATGACAAACTTATGTGACGAAGCGATCAATAATATTTGAGATCGATAATTATTTAAACAAACACTAGGAATAAATCTGATTAATCAACTGTAATCAGATAAATACTACAGTGAAATGGCTTATTGTATTTACTGCTCGTATACAATTTAAACGAACTGTGAATTTTCTTTACCTCTATTAAATAAATTAAATTATCCAGAATGAATAAATCAATACAATTTTCTTATCCGGACACCTCTCTCACCTATTAATACACCAGCTGTTCAGGTGTGTTCAGTAGGTACAGACTAATTTTTGTACCAATGAACTTATATGGAGGCAAGGAAAACTGACTGAAAAATGACTGAAGCAAAAATGCACAAATGGTAGATAAATGGGTGAACAAATTATCCATACTGCAATAGCCGTCATAAGGGTACCATGCAATCATGTATTTTATAACACTACCCGATACTGTCTTTAAAGGCATAACAGTTTTGTGGTAATTTCCTTGGCTATGACAGGATCAATCAGTTGCCATTACCCTATCACTATTAAAGGCATTGAGTAAAATTGAATATTCTAGTGATAATACCTGCAAAAGCACTGCGGAAGTTCCCCGCTACCGTACATAGGCCAAAGGAATGGTGTATTACCGTATCGTCCTAAGCTATTCAAGAAATGTTTCGTGCGGTTTACACCATCTCTGCAAGAGGTTTTTTCCGTTGCCATTGCAATGGCTTGGACGACATAATGTTCGACCATAGGAGTGAGATTCTTCGTTTTTAGATACTCCAAGAAACTCTTGTCCCGGTATCCTGAAATAACATTTGTAAAATTTATATTCATTACTGAGTATATTAATATTTCTCATAATAATCGGATATGTTTTTCTAATCAACGAGCATCGTTGACACACCCCATACAACACATACGTTACATTACATGTACGTGTAATGTAAATCAAAGCAATCTGAACAAGGCGTACAAAAGATTATTGAAAACTGGAAATCCAGTTTCAATTTTAGAAAAACTGTTGAATAGCTGCACGTGATTTTTTGGGAGAATTGTCGTGAGATCCAATTTTTTCGATAAATTGTATGTAGTTAAATATGAATCCGCTTTAAGACCTCGGCATTCTATTCTAATCCAAGATACAAGCAGTTAAAGATGACTGACAATGAATCATAAGTTTATTGAGTCACTGGTACTGTTCGCAATACTCATTGTCAGTGAGGCATCCGCCAGGTGTAAACCTTAAGGGACTACATCTACATTTGAGGCCCCAAAAAACGTGGCGAAATTCCGAATTTTTTTTCTAGGAAACGATTGGTGATAAAGAAACGAATTTTGTTTTGATACAAAGATACATTTGTTAAGTCCATTAAAAAGAGATTCATCAAAGAATAAAGAAGCACAACAATCTGAAATCTAAAAACCAGTGGACTATTGAAGGTAACAATACATACGAGAAACTGACATTCGTCGATTTTCAAAATCTTTTTTTTTTAACAAAGTAGCGACGAATTGAAACTCGACATAAAGAGTCTATGAAAAAGATCATAATTTTTTCGTAATTATTAAAAAATGAAGATCGATTTTCAAAAATCAATGGACATCAGTTTCTCATATTTATTGTTAACTTCAATAACCCGTATGGTTTTTAGATTTCAGATGGACCGTTTAAGCTGGAGAGTCAACCGCCAGACGTCGCGAAAAAAATGTTATCATCTACCGGCGGCCACATTTTTGTCATTTTTCTTTATTTTTTTATGTTTTTTTTTCTCTCTCAATCAATATACCTTTACATTAAAACAAAATGTGTTTCTTTATCACCTACCGTTTCCCAGAAAAAAAATTCGGAATTTGACCATGTTTTTCGGACACCTAGGTAGATGTAGCACCTTAACGGACAAGTCTCGACTTACAAGTTTCAACTCTTCGAATTGAAAGAGACCTAATGTTATACATGATGACAACTTTATGCGTTCTCACTACGGCACGCCTGTAATAGCTCCAAAACTTAACACGTGGCATGTGAATACATTATACAGAGTGTGCCTAGAATAATTCCAAGAAAGTTTTGCCTCAACAAAAATGTTGGTTGCGCTTGAGTTAACAAGATGTTAACACGTTAATCGTCAAGCGAGAATCAACCCAGATTCTCAAGGCCCAAATGAGAGAATAGGCAGGTGCGTGCCCGGTGACTGAATGTCATCGAGCCTTCATGCCATTACAAAATATTTGGCGGATCGTAAGTTCCCACCGTTTTTTATTTGATTCTTTTTAAGTAAATTTTGTCTTGTAACGGCAAAGTGTACATATCTATTCAAAAGTGCCTTTTCTGCTCTACAAACCAGCTATCATCAATTTTGTAGCCAAATTAATTTTATCTTAATTTTACGCTTCATAAATTATAGAAGAATTCCCATAAGGGTTGCCCATACTTCGTTGCAATCAAATTAATTCGGCAAGAAAATTGATGAAAGAAGGTTTGTAGACCATAAAAGGCACTTTCGAATAGTATGTACATTTTGCTATTACAAGACAAAATAGAAGGACAAAGAATCAAATGTAAAACGACTGAAATTTTTAATCAACCTAATATAAAAAATCTGGCCATGAGAAGTGGGGAACGCGAAAAGATTTTCGGGAAGAGGACTGTGAAAGATTTCACGGCACTTACTGCAGAATCTTCGTTCGGGTGGGAAGGATATATTTTTTATCCTCAAAATGTTTAATAGATAGTGCAAAAATATATTGGAATATAATTTAAAAAGTAATTAAAAATCGAAAGAAGACTGTGACATATTGTTCTAATTGTCCCAAATCACTTCAGCTGTGTTCGAACAAAACATGGAAGAAGATGAAGCCCGTCACACATTTAAATGGGTGATGAAGCGTTCAACGTGTTAACCGAAAACGACAGCCAATCAGAGAAGGCGGGGTAGACGAATCTAAGTGGGTGCCAATGCTTGTTCAATGTACAATCACATCTACGAATCACCAAGCATCGCTGGCGTGCACTCACGAGCATACTTGCTTGCTGTGAGTGCGAGAATGACAGACCGAAGGAAACAGAAAAGGGGGCCCATTGGTAGAAAATTCAGATGTCTCTTTTTGACAGTTGGCAAAGCGCGTCCCGCGCATATGCCCGGACCCTGCCTGTGTGCCTGAACGATGTCGGCGAGTCGTGTTGTACGAAGGAAAAAGAGGGATGTATACCGCGAAGTTGTCAACATACAGCGTCCTAGCTGACAAGGGGAGCCCTCCAACGTTGCGAACGTTGCGTTAAAGAGAACCCCCCCCCCCCCCGCCAAACAACATCTAGCAAAGTGAAACGGGACGATTCCCAAGCAAAAAATGTTTCAAAATTTGGTCTGAGATGTGAAAGATTCTCTGGAGATAATATCGTCCATGTTTTTACACCGAAAACTTCGACTTTGCTAAAAAGTTGGCGAAAATCGAATCAGCAAATATTTGGTAGTCATATAAAGTATAATGGGAGAGCGTCGGTGTTTCAAACGGATAACGAGATAGACTTACACCTTTTACAAAGTATATTGGGGTGGACTTTATTTACTCTTAATGAAAAATAATTTTTTTGAAATTTTTTGAACGCACCCCCCTCAAACTGCCAATTTCAGGGAAAAAACGACATAAAAAGATGTGAGCTCGGTCGCATGGCATTAGCTAATTCTTATAATAGCAAAAGATTCTAAAAATACTGTGCCAGTTGCGTCGACTACAATATTTGCGTGTAATCCAAAAAGATAGAGCAATAACGCTTGGTTTTGAAAGTTTCAGTCACTTGGAATACGTATGGAATATGTACCCGGCTGCTGTATCGTGCCTGGTATGAACACAGCGTCATGGCTAGTGACAAATTCAGTTATTGCGGACGTTCAGGAATTAATACCTATCTTACGGCAGAATGCAACACTGTTTCGATTACATCACATTAATATATTGTTCATTTCCGTTGAACAATATTGAGCAACGATTCGCTCCTGGAAACAACTTTGTATCCAATGCCTGTGTTGCATGCGCGTTGAAAACCAACGCCAACATAGCGTTATGTTGGTTTAAGTCGCGAAACGTTGCTGGCCACTTTACGTACAATGTCGGACTTAAATACCGTCCAGGATAGTTTACTACCAGCAGTACTGTGGGATTGAGGTGTGCATAGGACGAGCGAGTATGAGGAGTAGGTAAAGGAGTGTGGACCGTTGAGGCGCGCGTTGAGTGCGATCGCTCAAGCCCGCTGTTTCTAAGCAATGTTTAATCAATGTTCGATTGAAGGTGTACAAATTGAAAATAAAGACAGAGTCTGTAACAAGAATTAAGAGAGAATGGATTGGCGTATAAAGCATGTATAATTAATGTTAGTACACATTACGTTTTATGCCTAGGTTATATTTCCATTGATATTTAGACAAGAAGTCTTTCATAATATGCTACGCACAAAGCCAAAGTAACAGAAGAAACGTGTGCAAGATCTACCATGTCAGATAGGAGTGTCCATCGTGGAACTTGCAAGAAAGGCCAAGTACACTGCCACCACTACATCTAACACTACCCCCCCCCCCCCCCCCCATAATAACTTAAGAGTTTGGTATAGCAATAAAATTGACGGTTTTCATTCTCTCTCAAACTTTGGAAGCTTTTTTACTGCTCGAAGGCGTCAACGAATTCACCCAATTACAAACAGTTTTCTTCAGAAAATCCTACCAGAAATCAAATAATTATTGTTCACTTCACGTCAATTTTTACCATTGTTTCGTTCGACGTACAAAGGTTGTACCTTCGGGAAACACAAAGTTTCTAGCGAGTACTACAACTAGTGCAATATTCCAAGTTCGTAAGACGGAAGGAAAATAGCATGATTCGAACGCAACTTAACAGTATTATCATTGGTACTATTATAAAGCCAGAATAAATAGAACTCACCGTCAAACTCTGGACTATCAGCCCCTTGTTCCATGCAAGAAGTTAATAGTTGCATTAGCATCCGCTTCTCTACAACACTGACAGTTTTATTTGCAAATACATCGGCCCTGGAGCAAGGTACTTGGGTGAGTTTTCCCTCCATAAAAGTCGCCACGCGGGAGACAGCACGAAATTCGGCGTATCGAGCTATATTACTGGATATTAAAAGCTCGACCAGCTCGCCTCGGGCAAACAATAACTGAAGAATATAGTTTATTTATCAATTCTTTTACTTATTAATTACTTAACGTGCTTTTTTTATTCTTATGTTACCTACTACTACTAATACCACTAATCAAATGATCGATTCATAGAGTAATATTACTACTACTGTTTGTGTCGTAAATCTCCAAAAGACCAATTCTAGTAACTATGAAACTCACCTTAGGAGCTAGATCGATATTGAATTTTCGATATTCCTTCTTGATCCGATCTACACTCCACTGTTTCCCATCGTTTTTATCATCACCTTTATTCTGGTCCCTCTTCTCCTCAGCGTCCCCAGTACTTGCCCCAGCAGTTTCCGAGGGAGTATCTTTGCGAGAAACAGGTGATAGCGATGTTTCACAGGATATGTTCCAACACTCTTCAATGTTCTCTACTGCGGAATATTGATCACTAGCTTTGAAAAAGCACTCTCCATTTTTGGCTTCCCAGGAACTAGGCTCTTTATGATCTCTATTACTGTTAAGATCCTCTAGCCACTTTCGCAAGCCATCAAAGTTGAAGGTTGCCCAGAGGCCGCCATAATATTCGTTACTGGAATCGTAAAATGAAATAAAGAATAAATAAATAGTTTCGGTTGTTGAAAAAGCCGATTATTAGAAAACGCAGGAACGTTGCCGCCTTAATATTTAAAAAAATTCTTTCAAATTATACATGCGCATGTCATATATGGATGTAGTCTCCTCACTACCGCAGTTCTATCTCGCATTAAGAATATATAAGCAAAAGACACAACAAAATTCTTGCCTTGTTTTCTTCGACGAATTAGGCGTTACGATCGAACTGCATAGTTTCTATATGTGTATCAGAAACCGTATGTTACAGTCCCCAAACATTCTTGTTTAAAGATACTGTTTTCCGCAGTGGGAAACACTGCTCAAAGGATCAATAGAAATTGCGTTCAGATACTGTGTATTTGGACCCGGTCACCGGGCGTAAGATTGAAATTTCTGTCCAAGATTAAGTGCCTTGTATCCCACACCAAAATTGGCCAGATTACTACGCATTAAGACCGTGTGCGCATTATTAAATCGAACGTTAATTCATTACTGGCCGCAAAACTCTTATTTAATACACCTCATATTAATCTAGTTAATTCAATCAAACGGTAAAGAGAAACACCTATATGCGCTGCCACGTTCGCCAGGCGGGCCCGACAACGTCGTTACCCAACAACCACAACCTTGTAGGGGTGGACGACTGGGTCTCTACGAGATTAATAACGACTGGGAAAGAATGCTGCGTCTAAGATAACAAAGTCGTCAGTCCGACCTCCAGAAGGAAAAAGATTGAGAGGTCAGGTACTCGTCTCGGAACGAATACTGGAGGTACGTCCACCGCTCACCGTAAAATACGCAGCATGAAAGGACCCGCAACATTCATGATTAAGCTGACAGGGCAGTCATTCTCTCGATGGTCACCTGTGCCATCGCAGGAAATGATTCAGGACAATCCATCTTACGAAAATAGCGGCAGCGATTATCGTCACCCGAATAAGCCGGCTGGGATTGAATGTTGCCCTGCATAAAACCGAAGCCACTTGCTAAGCAATGGCTTAGAGTGGGCATGGCCCATGTACGTGTGGGTTGCAGCTTCAAGTATCTGGGACTCCTCTGGGCAGTATTCGGCGCTTTGACAGATATTTCCACTACGTGGTCCCTCCAGTAAAGAAGGCGATAATGACCCTGTGCCCCCTGCTGTACGGGGAACCCTGGGAAGGAGTTCGCCTCTTGTACATGAGATTCATGAGCTTAACGGCGCTCTACGGGGCTCCCGTACAGGCGGGCAACGTGAGAACTACAAGCCGAAAGCATACTCGTGGCGGAGTATGACATTTGCCTTTCCTTGATCACTGTATTTATTCACTCTTGTGGTCGAACGCGATTCAGAGCCACCCTCTCGTTTCGAGAGCGCCATTGTTACGTGCTACGATTGGCCTACGCGTTTCGTTAATAATTAAAAAACCAGAGTGCGACCGATATTTTTGTTAATGAAAAAGTTGTTCAGAATCACCCCAGCTATCCCCCATTTCCCGATACTGGATGAGATATGGGACACCCTGAATGCATAGATAGAATTTACAATCTACACTTAACATAAGTTTTGGATGAAATAAGCTCAGAATAATATTTGTACACCCAACTCTTTTTTTACACGATTAATACGTTCCAACGAAAACTATACAAAAAACCGTGTAAACACAAACATGCTGCACATAGTAAAAGTCGGAACGTGTTCCGCAATTTAAAACAGAAACCGCGTAAGATGAAAAAATTAATTATATCTTGTTCTAAGAAACCATGCAAAAAAATGTGTTGCGAGTCGATTATTTATTAAATATGGTTATTAATTCTTATCTAACGCCAGCTTTATGTACATCAGGCACGGGCAAAATCAGCTCCTTGAGCCACAGCGGCGACGGCGGCTCGAACTTCTCTCCTATTGGGTACCCCCACCAGCGATTAAACAAGTGAACGCCCTCAGCAGTCTGTACGGTACGGGTATCTTTAATATATATTGCTATCCTCCTCTCCGTTCGGTGCACGCGGCGGAAGTGGGGATAGCGAAATCAGCGGAGGAGAAGTGAAGAGCTGATGTTGCCCATGCCTGATGTACATGATTCTCAGTAGGTTGTAGCTATTTTCAGTAAATATGCGAAGTTTTCAGTATTGCAAGCACACCATTTTTGTTAGATATAAAAACGAATGATGTAAAAAAGGGATATAAAAAAATATAATAATAACGTTGACAGCAAAGCTATGTTGGATATTGAAAATCGTTTCATATAGAAGGCCTGTACAGTTCCAAGATAGTACAAAAAATCTAGTGTTTCCAAAAAGTATTCGTCCTAGAACAACACGATATAAGACTTTTTTGTTCTTCTGATGGATTATCAAGAACCTGCAAATGTTCAAGTCAATCCAACCACCTCACTTCTAAACATTTTAACCCATTTTGAGCAATAATAGTAGCCGTTTACGCATAAAAGGGGAGCCGGTGTTTTCGGTCCAGCCCAACGATTTCTATGAACTGGCAGAGGTTAGATAAAAATATTTTATTCCAGAGTTGTAGTTCTCCCCTCTTGAGTCAACCAAAAATTAATTAATAGTTTAATTATTAGTGAGAATTGTCGTTTTTTGTGTGGTACATTTTATTTCCAAGACTGGTCAGAAATTAAGAATACTCAGTCTTTTACGTTTTATAATCATTTCGACAACACTACAGCCCGATTCAGTGACTTCATTACTATTACAAATAAGTTATATCAGCAGGAATTGCACGACGAAATAATACCTATGGATGGATATATTTTTAATGGATCAAATTTAGATTTACATCAATCTTGTGTACTAAAACGAATAAATTACACCAGGCACGTGGGGAGCAGAGCTGACTGGTATTGTAAATGCACAATGTGAATGTTTTTGAGCCCTTCAAAAAAATTAGTTTGGATGAAAGTTGCAGATATCTCATGTCCTTCAAAACTTGTATAAATCAAATATATCCTGGAATTAAAATGAGCGGCCAGCTCCACCGTTCATACAACTGTACATCTAATTAATTTTACTATAAAATATCAATGCAAGACCAAATTTAAACATATCTATACATAGATACTATTTTGTTATGCAATTTGGATTTATTTAATTTAGTTTTGATAGTAATAAAGTTACTCACAAGTGCTACTAGCTTGACCAAACAATTGACAATTAAAAAAATCAGATTCTTCATTCCTGATAAGCTGCCTTAATGAAAAGTACCAACTAATTATATGAAAAAACGTAAAATTCTCAATCCATTATCATTAACTGAGTATCTTGTTTATTATATGGTTTGGATGTAATGCATAATTTATCTACAATGCAGAAAGCTTGATTTCCATATCTGGCAAATAGATGAGGTTTCCTGTACGTAAACACACATACCTGTAGGCATACAATCAGGCAATGACAAACTACGTAGGACATTCTTGTGATTTTCAGATTAGTTCTGACTATTTGAAACTACATTTATTAAACGAGTTAAACGTTCGCTTTCGTTAAACCTTGTAATTCACTGTCAGTACCTCGAAAAGGAAGCTTTCTGTAATATTTGGAAACAGGTTCTGTGTAAAACTAACATTGGTGTTTCAAACGCATGCACAATTACCTCCAATGTTTTTTGCTGCCAAACTTATCTAATGCACCTGAAGTCAAGTATTTAATCTATTGTCAAACTCTATCTTTATTATGAACAATTATTTTACCCCCTTACGTTGGACATATGCCCAGCCAAGACAATAAATACTATCCATAGTCTCGCTCTGAACTCAAACCATGACAAGGATAAAGTTGATTACGGTTGGGGACCGACATCCATGGCTCAAGACGTTATATTTTGGAAACTATCACGCAGCCAATAAATTCTATTTGTGGATTCATGTGCAGTGACTCAAAAAGTGCTTACCAGGGTAAGTCCCCAATCCCTATCAAATTACCTTAATTTTTTTAACAGAAATTTCACAAATGCGTCCTTGACAGATGAGATGGAGCAAATAGAGAAAATACACACCTGTCAAGGTGAAGGACCTTTTTACCAATCCTACTAGCAGCTGCCGCCACGATGGATTCCGTCATACCTTAAGACAAGATTTTCATCATTAATCTAAGGAAAAACATCTAAAGGGGGGATAAAAACCTATGAAGGTAGAAAATCAATACCTGTTCCGACAACGACCACATCGTATTCCGCCGGCAGATCGTCTTCCATTATACGAGTACTATTCTGCCTAAAATTAAAACAATAATTAATTATCTGAAACGGTAGATAGATCGTTGTGCGTATGATAACGGGTACAGCTCCAAGCTAGTCAAATAATAAAAATAGGCGTTTTTACGTTATAGTTTTTGCTAACGATGCTGCTCGTTTCTGACTGTTTCTGACAACTATTGATGAATTTGACAGTACAGAGGGCGCGGTGGTAAACCATGGTGGAAGAAGACAAGGTGTGGCAACGAATTTTTACTCGATCTGCGCACTTTCACCGACCGCCATCTTGTTTTACGTTCCAGATTGCCGCGGAAACCGGCGGATGCATTGTCAGAGTTGATCGGTTAATTACACCCAGGTACCCAGATGGCGTCAAGGCTCGTTGGCCGCTTTTGAGACTAAAGTTTGAGATCCTGAATTTACAGTCCGGCCCGCCATTATCGAACTAGCGTGTGATGTTAATCGCAACTTGTGTGGATTTTGAGAGGATAACTGTTCTTTACCATTATGGAGAAGCTATTAAAGTTTTCCTCATGGTTAAAGTCTGCCAATCATAAATAAAGACCTAAACAAGGATTTCAACTAGCGTGATTCTAATCGGTTGTAAGAATTAGTGATGTGTGGTTCGCGAACGAACTAGTTCGATCGAACGATTCACCTACACGAACGATTCAGAACTAACTCACCAAAAAATTGAACGTCGTTCACTAGTGAATCATTTTCTCCGCAGATACAGTAGATAACGCCAGTGCCGACGAAGAATACAAACATGTACATATATGTATGGACCAACGAACTACGTGATTCACGATCAGTAATAAAGGGAGGGAGAAATACATATGTGTGTTTATAATTAAAAGTTTTGCCGCCCACCAAATCAATGATAAATGATTATCGCAGATAATATATACCATTTTCAATTATGTGTCAAATATATATTTAAATTCGATAAATTCGATGCGTGATTGAAGTTAGCAATCTATTTATTATACATTTTTTATAAAATGATAAGTTACCTATAAATTAAAAGTTCGTCTAACATTTAATGTAGACATATATATATATATATATATATATATATATAATTTTGATACAAAATTTCGTTCCATGCGTAAAATTGTCTTGAACTTTAGCAATTTTTTGAATCACTATTTGTTGATAAAAAAAGGTTTTATCAAAATTCGGCTTCACATGAACGCATGGATCATCCTTTATCTTTCAAACGAGCTATTGTTCATCAAAATCGGTCAACAATTGTGGCCTGTGCATTCGACGGCGTAAACCCTTCCAAAACGGGGGGGGGGGGGGTATCCAACGCCCTTAGGTCGTTTATTACGTTTAGCCGTACGATCGCTATAAAACGCACAAAACGGCACATAATAAAATCTAAATTAATAATAGATGTGTCTTTAACTAATAAAAATTTTGAATAAAATTAGCTAGGACATGTTTTTTCAATGCTTTTAACGAGTGTTGTACGGAATACAACACGCGCCCGCTCGTGTTATAAAACATGGCACGTCCGCTGGAAGGTTAATTCAAATTTTGCGGCGTTTCGCGGGCAAGAAGGAGAGTTTTAAGGTTAAGAAAAACAAGTGTTGATTTAACGATTCAATGCCATTTTACACTTTTTTGTATTATAATTAAATTTGATTAATTTTTCTTATCACACATGATTCTTTAAATCAGCACTTGTTGTGTTTCTTAACCTTAAAACTCTCTTGCGCGGCAAAATTCAAATTAATGAAATACATTTTCTTTACACACATCAGTTACGATTGTTATATGTACGAATTGCCGTGAATTATATGAATAAATGTTTTTTATCAATAACAAATGTGTTTTCCTCTGCTATAAATTACCCCAACCGGTAAATATTCAACATTCCACAGAAAAATATTAATTCAGTGACTCAAATACTCAAATGAACTAGTTCACTTTGGTGAACGATGAATCACTGAATCAGTTTACTAAAGTGAATCACAAATCCCATCACTAGTAAGAATGTGGTTAACTGGACTTTTTCTGTTAGGGCGAAACAAAATGACGTCGAATTGACTTTCGTGGTAATATTACAAGATAGTGCCAAATCAACAAAGGAAATATTGTTCACCCCATTGAAGTGCACTTATAACTGTTCGCCCTGTTAACCTTGTTCGTGAAACTTCGTAAATAGTCGATAGCTTAATCGATTTTAATAGAATCACGATTATAATAGCGATTTCCAACGGAGCGAGAATGGTACCGACGATGCCCCCTGATTTGCACAAAATATCGTTGAAAATAATTGAGGCAATAAAACAACACCCGGTTTTATACAGCGCAGAAGTTAAGGGTCCATCAGTTAAGTTGCAAGAGTTCAGGCAGAAGGTTTGGAAGAGGATTTCAGACGAGTTGGGGTTAGATCGTGAGTGATTCAATTTTCTTCAGTTTTCTGTAGACGTATTGAGGGTGGTTTAAGAGAGATTGAAAACATGACAAAATTGTCAGACACAACATTTGGATGGCTGGGAAAGCTGTACATAATCGATCAATTATCAGTGAAATATCTACACAGTGTGTAAATACATTAATGTCCAAACATTAGAAGCTGATTGAAAAAAGAAAACATGAAAGATTTAATGAATGTGTGTCTGGAAGTGAACTATTTTAAAGATTCTCAGTGCAAATACTTTGTAATGTTACATATATGTTAGACATTTCTCATGTTACAGATATGTGACATATTTATAATGCACCAACGTCATATGCAACAGTCTTGTTTTGTATTTCTAAAACAAAGTTTTCGACTAAAAAATATTAGGTTGACATATATACTGATTGACCAGTTAAGAGCACGGATTGTGTAAACATTGTATAACTTATCTGTATGATATCAACACTGATTTTTCAACTGTATGGTAATATAGAACAATGTCCGAAGAAAATGCCTACACCAAATGAAATAGGGATACAAAACTACGTTTTAGCATTATTGATAAATAAATTAAATGTTCATATTGTATATAAATTTTTCTCCAAGACTAGTTATAAGTTAGTGTAATAAATGTTTTATGCATTATCGAAACTTCTTAGACTCCTGACTTACCACATCTTTACTTATCCACCCTGAATCACCCTATTCCAACTTTTGGAATCTTTTCTTACCTAGCGCTAGCTTTCTACTGCCAAACATTTAGTCATTACCCCACAAAAATCTTTTTCCCGCAAATATCAGGGTTTCTAAAACTTGTCACCTTCTAAACTTAACGAAACTCCTAGATTTGTCAAACTTTCAACCTCGTAATACCGAGTGTCTCAAGATCTTAAATAAAGTTCTATAAAATTCTAATTCTGGACCTTAAACTTCCATTTTTGAAAGTGAAGGCACAGTATCAGTTACATGTTACACAATTTATTTAGATTATAGTTTATTGACAAGTATTGCTATGTACAGTTTGTGGTATTCAAAGACTGACTTACAAAGTGGCAAACTAGATATTAGGTTTACTAGAATTTACTGTCCATTATTTAATTAACATGTCAACGCCAGGGCCAATTTTCATGTTTTTCGCTGTGGAGCGGCGATTTAAAATTTTCATTATTAAAACTTTCAACTATACAGCAATTTTTTTCAGCTACTAAACGAACTATATTTTTTATGGTGAGCGGCGTCTAAACGAATGTTCAACCGTGACCCACCCGTGATGCATGCCACCAGATGGGACAGTCGAGTGTGATCGACCGCTGATGCACGCCAGTGTCAACGTGTTAAAAGAGAATGGCGGATTTTCAAGGCGTTTATTAATATTTACCGAATGATGTAGAGGGTTGTTCAAAAAGTAATTTCGTTTTTAAAAAATGTCAAATCTTCCATATATCAAACTTTGGAGTAAGTCCTTACGCGATTAAAAACAGTTAAACTCAACAAATTTAATCACATAGCGATTTGTGGTGCTGTTATTCAACGATTTGCTCCAATCAATACCCTTACTTTGTCTTTATCAACCTTCAAGTGGCCTTTCAGAACATGGTGCATTTTTAATATCTAAATTGTTGGGATGAAATTGTGCGAACCACTTTTAGTAGTGGCGTTTCTGTTGGCAAATCTGATCCGTACATGTTACATCATTTTTTCTCATACTTGAACAGCAATCTCATCTGCTTGACAATAAAAAAGTCGATTATGTCGAAATCGCACCTTCAATTCTCCATATTTGGCAGGACACACAAAAGAAACAATTTTTACAAATAAGCCTCAAAATGTCAGTTATCAAAATATATAATGACAATATGGTTTAGAATAAAGTTGGCTGGTTAAAGTTACAACTGATGCTTCTACTGGGAGGAAAAACGAAATTACTTTCCAAACAAAATAACAATTTCTATTGGTACTAATACAGTACAATGGTAAAAGTAGACAGCGATATACAGGGTGCCTCACGCAAATGGGACCGGCTGTACCTGCTAAAAGGTTGGGAATAGAAGATGTTACAAGTGAAAGTTAAATGGCATCAGACAGTGCATAATATGGAAGTAATTTTGTGCACTTTTGTGCAGCGGTGCATCAGAAAAATGCAACTGCGCTTTTAAAAAAAATTGAAACCTATGTTTTCGACTGCACCAATCGATTCAGTTTCCTGTGCTCAACAAAAAAATACTGACATGCTTATGCCCTATACTTATTTGTTAGGGAGTTATCAAAGCTAAAAGTTCTCTGAATTATTTTGGTCTCTCTGCAAGTGTTCTTGAGTAGTTAGTAATTTAGTAGTAATTCAGAGAACTTTTAGCTTCGATAACTTCCTAAAAAATAAGTATAGGGAATAAGTATGTTAGTATTTTTTTGTAGAGCACAAAAAACTGCATCGATTGGTGCTGTCAAAAACATAGGTTTCCGTTAAAAAAAAAGTGCAGTTGCATTTTTCTGATACACCGCTGCACAAAACTGCACAAAATTAGTTTCATATTATGCAACGACTGATACCATTTAACTTTCAGTTGTAACATCTTCTTCTATTCCGTTTAGGAGGTACAGCCTGGCCCAGTTGCGTGAGATACCCTGTATGTTGCAAACAAACACGTTCGTAGGTGTAGAAATTTTAGATGATATTATAGGATAGAACTTTCTAGTACACTTAACCACTTAGTTTACAATGTTGTGCCAGAGACGTGGTAAGTCAGCCAGGCCAAACATAAACAAGACGTGTCTGAGACGTGGTACTGTGGCCGTGCCAATTGTAAATAAAACGTCTCAGAAACGTTGTAGAGCTGATTGGGCTACACGCATGACATGCACTCAGTTTTCTATACCGGATTCGGGACTGCAGACTTTTTACCAACATGTAACTTCGAATGCTCAGCCAAACCGTGAATGACCCAATGTGTGATTTACCCTGTTGTTGTTTATGGCAGGCGCTATTGGGAATTAAATCCTAAAGCAAGGGATTAATATATTTGAAATGGTTCATGGAATGAGTCAATAACCCGTTTTAAATTTCAACTAAACTAATGGTAGACATTTATTTCCGAGAGAAACTTCTAGAATTAAGGGCGTTCGATACCCCCCCGTTTTGGAAGGGTTTACGCCGTCGTGTGCACAGGGCACAATTGTTGACCGATTTTGATGAACAATAGCTCGTTTGAAAGATAAAGGATGATCCATGCGTTGTTGTGAAGCCGAATTTTGATAAAACCTTTTTTTTTTATCAACAAATAGTGATTCAAAAAATTGCTAAAGTTCAAGACAATTTTACGCATGGAAAGAAATTTTTTATCAAAACTCGGCTTCACAAGAACGCATGGATCATCCTTTATCTTTCAAACGAGCTATTGTTCATAAAAATCGGTCGAGAATTACGACCTGTGCATCCGACAAGCTAATGCGTGTTTTCGCCCATTTTCGTGAAAAATCCTGAAAAATATTCTGGGTGCGCTAGCGACCCCAATTTCAGCGGCAGAAGAGCCGAAACTCCTTCCCCCACTACGAACCTAACGCACAAGCATGAGCTGGCGTGCGTGTAAGTTGGCTAGGCGTGCGGTCAATGTATAGGTGTTTACCGTTCCAGCCGAAAATCACACGGACGTCACACAACTCTTATCCATTCTAAACTCTTGCGAATAAGCCAACTCGAGCTGCTCGGGCCTTTTTGACTTTCCGTCCCGTCTCCACCACGCAATGCATCGTAATTGTATAAAACTCTGCGTTTCCCATAGAATGCTTCTTGACCAATTTCGATGATCAAGGACTCATTTGAAAGATAAAACATGAAGGAATGCGCATGATATTTTAGAATTTTGGAAAAATGTAATCTTCGTGGAGAAAAGAGCGTTAAAAAGTTTAAAAACATTTTCCGGAATAGAAAAAAGCCATTTACAGAAATTCTGAACGATGACGATTGTGTATTCACCTTTTATCTATCAAAAGAGCCATTAATTATCGAAATCGGATATCTAACACGGGTTGGAGAATTTATAACGTAAATCCACGCACTGCCTTCAGCGGCGCGCCGCCGCGCCGTGAAGTCACAGCGAGTGGTAATTATATCTGGTTCGCAGATATAATCCACGGTCAGATTGATAGTCAAATAAACATTCAATTTTTATTCTGTCAATCTTTCCTATTACGGGAAAAAAAATGAAACCAAAATTTTTTTAAGAAAGTTAGACATATATACATAAGTTCTCACGAAACACATGAATAATTAAAGAATATTGTAACAATAAGTGAAACAAGTACTTCCCAGATTTCACGTTACTCTTGTCTTTGTCTTTGTTGAAAAGTCAAAAATCCTAGGTTTTCCCAACGTAGTGACAAAATCCCGGTGACTTACATTCAGATAAAAGGGGTAATCGAACAGGTATACGTTACTTTACGCCGTCACAATGTCATATCGTGCATTCGATGACCGTAGCATTCTATAACCGAGAAAGGTAGCACGTACATTTCGGCAGGACTCACTTATACCTGCTTATACCGGGGACCGCTAGACGTTGGACGAACCCCGATTTTCGCCACATAAAAGACCTTCTCTCTTCCTCCCTCGCTCCGTCGCGGTCGCTCCTTCTCGTGCAGTGAAAATTCAAAGAACTCCAACGTCTAGCCGTGCCTAGCCGTTGCGGGTATAAACAAGGCCTACCGAAATCCACAGGGTCCTGGCTCTTCTCAAGGGGCCTTGAACAAGTGCGAAGGAAAACACACCGACGGGTGTATTTCGCGCTAGTTCTGACTTTGGATTTCAAAAATAGCGACCTCGACATGGTGAAATCTGGGAAGCTTTGACAATTGTGAAAATATCACCAACTTGCAAAGAGCTACTATCGCTTTATTCGATACCTCTTTGTATTCTAATTTGTTCTATTATGTCAGAGTTCTTGAGTTTCGTATGCAATACAATGACAGTTGATCCATATACATACCTACCATTATATCATATGGATTCACATTTTTACGTGATTTTTCAGTCATGGTCAAATTGTATAAATTATACCATTTTTATACTAGTTATCGAATTGTATTCTTATATTATTAGTCACAACAGAAATGATTACCAAAATCTATGAACGGTGCTTATTCGTAACTGAAATGGATCAGAGAATGACAGCTGGTAACACGTGTTTCATTGACATGAAATTCACCGGAGTAGCGAATGGTTTCTGTAGGTGTGCGTGCGTATCTGACTCTGTCGGTGGGCCCGAGCAGGACGTAAGGGGTACAGCGGGCCGGGGGGACTTCGACGCGTAAGAGCAAAGTGGGGACACTACTCCCCTCGAGCGCCTGTAGTTCGCATATTGTCCGCCACCCATCGCTGAAGTCACGCACGGGTTTTGCTCAGGGTATCCAACGCCCTTAACGCTGATGACTGCTCTTATGAATGATTAAAATACAAGTCGGTTAGGGTTTCTACTCTACAGTGATTTTCGGTGTCCCAGGATGTACATGTACTTTAGGAATTGAGTAAGGGAGGTGGAAGTGCGGAAACATTCAGGGGTAAACTTGGAAGGGAAAATGTGACTCAAGGATTACAAGGATTTGTGATTACAAACTTATTTCTATAGGATCTTGTATTTGACGAATTGTATTGAAAATAGATTCATCATGAAGCTTGGCTATTCAACACCTCGCCCTTTAAAATCGAAAATTTTTTATATTATCAATCATTAATATGTAATGCACAACGCGGTGGTTGTGTAAAATAATAGTAATAGACTTCCAACTTTAGAAGCAGTTCCGTATTTTATTTAGTATGTTCAATAGAACTAATATCCACGACTATTTCGTAGGCAAAAACTTTGTTTCGAGGTGTACAAAATAATCGTTCACAGTATTCTGACGGTTTAAAATGTTCTCTTGAGATGTAAAATGAATTCTTTGACGGTTCAAAATGTTTTGAGATGTAAAATGAATTCTTTGACGGTTCAAAATATTCTGAGATGTAAAATGAATTCTTTTCGGTTATGATTTCGCTTGACGGTTCAAAATGTTCTGAAGAAGGAAACGATCGGTAAGTTTAAGGAAAACTGTTATCTATCAAAAAGTATGTGGAAGGGATGGTCAGTAAGATGTTTTGGTGGAAAGTAAAAGCATAGAAGTACTAGGAGTTTGGACGATGAACTAGTGATAAGGGCAGATGCGTAAGGGAATGGTGATTCAGGGTCCAAAGAAGATTTCAATGGTGTACAAAATATTTGCTACACCAACTTATGAGTAACCTTATCACTAGAGAACTAAATAGAGATGGGGTCGGCACATTAAAAGTATACTGAATAGTAGTATACAGAACGAAATACAATGAAATATAATAAATTCTTTAAACTCAAAATAAGTTTAGCTGGTTAAGAATATAGAATACAATCCCTGAACACAAGATGTAGCAGCTAAAATATCAAATTTAGAATGTGAAATACAATGTGTATGTTAGCAATTAACGCAATAAATTTTGGCGGCTGTCTGCGTCTCAGGTTCTGGGGTTAGTCCCGTCCGGTTCATCACGGTCCTCGTTCCAGAAGGTTCACGCCTTCTCCACTCCGTGACCAGGTCCTTTATTCCCAATCTTTGTCTTTCTGCACGTGTCGCGAAGCAGCGGTGACGTCGGGTCACCGGCCACGTGCACGCGTCTTTTGGCGGTTGGCGACAAAGCTTCGAGCTTCCCGCCGCCGCCTCGAAACCGTAGCATCCACGGTACCAACAACGGCGGAGATCTTGCCAAGTACCGCCAATCAAGCCGATACGAACATAAACACTCATGGCAGATTAATTGTTCAGCCGATAAGCGATACAATTCTCTTAGAAGTGGCTACGCCGCCCAATGCGCCCCTCCCAACGCACGCATCGCCTTTATAAAAATCTCCAACGTTAACATGTATACAAGGTGTCCCGTAAATGTCGCCCAAGCCGAAAAGGTGATATACCTGAGGTAATTTCAAGCAAGTTTTTCCTTATCAAAAATGGGCAAGCCGCCCTTGTTATGGAGATATTAACGAAAAACGGCAGCCAATCAGAGTGCTCGCATAGGAGACGAGCCGCAGCGGCAGCGATCGGTAGTCTAGTGGTACAAGCTGTCGGCATGTATCGAAGCGGGGTCTAGGACACCTCGCCGCCGGGGACACCTCGCCGCCAGGCCATCTCGCCGCCGGGCCATCTAGTCACTAGGCCATCTCACCGCCAAAATTAATACAGCGTGTATTGCACGTTGGCCGTATCACCTTAACGCCTGAATGTTAATGCATAATTGGCACAGAAATACCGCGCTCATTGAAACATCCTTTCGGATAAATTGCGAATAACAAATTTACGTTTTTAGAAAAATTGAAATGTCTATGCAGAAAGTCATTTGGTTTATACATAGTTAAGTAATATCTTCTTTATCATTAGGTTTACATTTCTTACAATTTATGTGTTGGTAGAATGATAGTATATGTATAATATCTCGCTTTATTTATATATAGTCGATCCACGCCAAATCGCATAACGAATTCGAGGCTAAACAATTTTCAAGAAGTTCAAGTGGCTTAACTCTCTTTTCTCCTTAACATATGTATGTGTTATACAGATATATCTCAAAATCAGAATTTTGGAGATTTTAAATATGCGATTTGGCGTGGATCGACCATATATAAATAAAGCGAGATATTATATAATATCATTATAGCAACACATAAATTGTAAGAAATGTAAACCTAATGATAAAGAAGGTATTACTTAACTATGTATAAACCAAATGACTTTCTGGATAGACATTTCAATTTTCCTAAAAACATAAATTGGGTATTGGCAATTTATCCGAAAGGATGTTTCCATAAACGCGGTATTTTTGTGCCTATTATGCATTAACATTCGGGCGTTAAGGTGATACGGCCAACGTGCAATTCACGCTGTAGTAATTGTGGCGGCGAGATGGCCCGGCGGCGAGATGCCTGGCGGCGAAACGGCCGGCGGCGAGGTGTACCATCCCCGGTATATCACCTTTCTGGCTTGTGCGACATTTACGGGACACATTGTATACATATGTGTAGGCACTTGTCACTTATTTGCTTATTGGCTGATTGTTAGTGCTTCTGTACATGGTTCCTCATACAATTCCACACTGGCTGAACATAATTTTCTTCTGGGATGATGTAGATGACCTGAATTATGTTTCAATTCCGGCTGTATGTTACAACCTCTTCGGTGTGGCTGTCAGAGCGGAAGTATTAATTAATGATGTTTGTCAGTGGAAGTACGGTTCTAGAGCGGAAGTATTAATTAATGATGTTTGTCAGTGGAAGTACGGTTCCATCATTTCTTGGATTTTCCGTAAAATAACACGTGCAATTCAAACAGCTGAGACAACCGCACCAATGGCAGCAGTTGAAACAAATGGCCAGGAATAGAATTATCCCAATTACAAACAACCTAATTTGTACTATTTACTGAATGTGTTTACGAATGGTTTTTTAGCTGGTCAGTTATTACTTAATTTGAAGCGGTATTATGAACTCGACTTTTGTTAGGTATTGATTCAATTATTAGTTCGGGAATTGGAATTGATTTTGGCAAAATTGATTGATTTACGATGGTAATTAGAGCGGTGTTTTGATTACATACATTAACGATTGCGTTCGGGATTATTCGCGACACGTCTACATCTAATTGTCCAAACATTACGATATGTTCGCGTAGATAAGAGGCGACTAACAGAGTGCAAGTGTACTCTGCCCCGCCGCTTTCGCTTTCCCCACTATTAGGCCGGGCGAATATTAGAGCGCATGCGACGCAGCGCAGCACAGCACAGCACAGGAAAAAACTACACGACCTATGTGAGCGAATATTGCCACACAGTTTTTAGTCGCGATTCAGTTAAAGCAATTGTGATGAACACAGTGATAGGAAACATTAATCGATTTCAGTTCTGAATCCGTTTCCGATGAGGAAATGGATGAACTTATGTTATTGTATTCGTTAAAAAACGAAAAAAGTCGGTGAGTAGGGAATTTATGACGAAAATAAGAGTAATAATAGTAATTGTTTTAGGTGGTCTACCATTCTTTAGATTCAGTTTTCAATTTTGCCTTAATATAATCTGAATAGCTGATCTCAAATAATACAATGTATTGTCGAACAAAAAACTACTTGACGCGCGCGTAGGAATCTGTGCCGCGAACAGTGCGCGGCACAGTACTGTGCTGTGCTGTGTCGCCTGCCCTGTGCCCCAATATTCGCGCTCCCATTTAAACCTATGCGTTACAAAAAGCGGTGCTGTGCTGTGCTGCGTTGCGTCGCACGCGTCCCAATATTCGCTTGTCCGTACTCTCTCCCGTGCACGCGGACTAACGAAGAAAGAGATAGCACTCCATCGCGTACCGTAGAGGACAGCTGCGCTTGTTTTTTTCCATTCTAGGATTGATCGTTATAATTAAGTTAGAAAATTGTGGCGTATTACTGTGTAATGATATCGAAATTAGATGCACGATGAATATACAGGGTGTCCCGTAACTACCCTAAAATCGGTAAATGAGGGGTAGCTGGGGTGATTCTGAACAAGTTTTTCCTTAAAAATAATGTTGTAACCCCTCTCGTTTTTGAGTTATTAACGAAACGGCTAGGCCAATCCCAGCGCGTATCGGGCGCGCGCTCGAAACGAGAGTACGGACAAGCGTACGGCAAATGTCACATCGCCTTCAAATAAACTAATACTCGTTGAATAACTGTGTCCGATGCTCTTACCCGTTATTCAACAGGAACGAAGATTGTAGTATTTGTGGAAAAAATGTTTCTCTTAACAGCACGTTTTCAGATGGATAAATTATCGTTAGAATAATTTATAATAACTAACGTTAGAAAAGCCTTGTTAAACTCACCCATTCGTCCACGAATCACCCTGCCTCGACGAAAGTAGGTCATTGGCACTAGGTCACAGTGCCGATTTTGCCCTTCCTAAGAATCTCGAGAGCCTCAACAGCTGATTTTACGGCCGGGTCTGTGAACTCACTTGACACTGATACACACAGTAGGAACGGCAATTGCCTAATTTATGGCAGGGCGCACGGCTAATCGCAGGTACGCGAACACCCCCGAGAGTCGAGCGGCGATCGGCGATCGGCGATCGGGTCACTTTACCGAATGCGCATTTCACCGCACGAGCACTGTTACAGATATTCCCTAATAAAATAATTATGTTTGAACGTGACTGAACCTACGTAAGAGATATTGGCGACCCTGAAAAGGGCCCATTGTTGTTATGCCAAAATTGCTAAGTTTAGTTCGATGTACCCTCGCCGCACTTGCATGCACAGATCGGAGCAGCGGTGGACGTTGCGCTGCACATCTCCCAATGTTTCTCGATTAAGAAACGTAACAAATATCCTATCATACTCCGCGTTAGTTCGTTGCTGTATGGTACCCGTTCGGTTTGAAAAACGATTCTGCCAACTCTAGCGTTTCTTGGGTCTTGCTCAGAAGGACGTTCGTTAGGGAAGGAATATTTTTGGCAATTTTGGCAATAACAAACAAACAATAACACCTAATACCTCTAACGTAGGTTCAATTACGTTCCTCTACATAATTGTTTTATTCGGAGTTATCGGTGAAAGTGTTCGCACAGTGAAATGCACGTTCGGTAAAGTGACCCGATCGCCGATCGCCGCTCGACTCTCGGGGGTGTCCGCGTACCTGCCATTAGCCGTGCGCCCTGCCATAAATTAGACAAGTGCCGTTCCTACTGTGTGTGGCAGTGTCAAGTTAGTTCACAGACCCGGCCGTAAAATCAGCTGTTGAGGCTCTCGAGATTCTTAGGAAGGGCAAAATCGGCACTGTGACCTAGTGCCAATTACCTACTTTCGTCGAGGCAGGGTGATTCGTAGACGAATGGGTGAGTTTAACAAGGCTTTTCTAACGTTAGTTATTATAAATTATTCTAACGATAATTTATCCACATGAAAACGTGCTGTTAAGAGAAACATTTTTTCCACAAATACTACAATCTTCGTTCCTGTTGAATAACGGGTAAGAGCATCGGACACAGTTATTCAACGAGTATTAGTTTATTTGAAGGCGATGTGACATTTGCCGTACGCTTCCCTCGATACCCACGCGATGCACTTGTTCAAGCTCGCGGTCGAGCACGATCCAGAGACCACACTCTCGTTTCGAGCGCGCGTCAGATACGCGCTGGGATTGGCCTAGCCGTTTCGTTAATAACTCAAAAACGAGAGGGGTTACAACATTATTTTTAAGGAAAAACTTGTTCAGAATCACCCCAGCTACCCCTCATTTACCGATTTTAGGGTAGTTACGGGACACCCTGTATATTTTTCATAACCGATTTTATATCTATGTATATTGAGAAAGTTATTAGCGGCCTTTAGACGAACACTTTTTTTCACGCGATTGGAGTGGTATTCCGGGCGTACGGTGAATCTTGCTGGATTGGGCGCGACGCGTTAAGAGTGTGCTGGGAAAAAGGCGACTCGCGCCAATCCTGCGTTCTTTTCTCTTATGTTGGAATTGACAAGAAAGCGTGCCCGTGTAAAGGCAAAAACCGTATTGATTCCCACGCGATTACCATGGCGCGTGGAATTTCGACAAACCCTGCGCGATTGACCCGCCGCGTCTTCACTTCCGTTGTGACTACGGCGACGCAACGTCGTGTTGGGTGTCTTATGTGCACTACTATATAAATTATGTATAAACTGAAGCAAAAAAAAATTGCGATTGCATGTACAGCTTTGTATGTGTTGACACGAAATGAAAGAAAAAAGAGATCAAAATGGGTTAAAGATTGGAAATTAAATCGAAATTTTAGTGATATTACACTACTTCGTGAACTTGAAGAAAGTAATAATATGCCAAATTATCATATCATATGATTTATTTTTTAGATTTTTATTTGTATATTCTTTTGATTTGATTTTCCAAAGGCATGGAAATTTATTCTCTGTATTTTTCTAACAATGCTGTTATAGATTCTTTAGACAAGTATCTTGAATCGCCCATATTTTTGAATACTTAAGTTGTCTGAATGGATAAATCTAAATGCCACGGGCAAAACGTCGGCGAAATAGCTGCTCGTTTAAAACGCCATGAAACAATTAACACGCGTGATTGCCATGACGGAAAATTCCGTCGGACGACAGCGCATGTTTTTGTTTATACACACGTTCTTTTGCGCGCGATTGGGTTGTCACATTCTAATCGCGCGTGAAAGAGCGTCCATCTAAAACCGACTGCTCGATTTGAATAAATTTGAAAAAAACAACGGAATCACGTGGGCAAATCGTCAGCGAAAGCACTGCTCGTTTAAAGAGCGACGGGAAACGACCGGCACGCGCGATAATCATGTAGAAAAGTTCGAATGAAAAACACGCGTGTTTATTTGCGTTTACACACTCATTTTTTCTAGCGTGATGGTCCGTGACAATCGAATTGCACGAGAAAAAGTGTTCGTCTAAAGGCCGTTATTGACTTTCATATTGATATTCATCAGGGGGCTTCAAAAGTGGAATTCTTCCGTCAAACTGGTTTTTATAAATTTTGAGTTGGATATCAATTCCACGCAGGGTTGAATCGTATAATTGCGTGATGTTCCGGAATCGTGAGGTTGGGAGGTGGCTCCCTTCAGCGACATGAACACGGCACCTCTCACTCTCCGGGTGGATGCGGCGCACACAGCGCATCCCCACCACGAGAGTACCTTTTGGGGGCAACGGGCCTTTTCGAACACGAGGAAGGATCGATTTCGGCTATTATATCTTTGCTAATTATCGCTTTGATCAAGCACGTGCAGATCGTTTAATCTCGTTTTCGGCACTACTCGCGGATCTCGGTTCTCTCGCAACAAACTCGGTCGTTTTGTCATTTAAATATCGTGAGTGAATCGCGCATTCGGGCAACATTACGCTTTCTTATTTCAAAGACTCTCAAGTGCTCGTACCTAAATAATTAAGGACAATCTTCTCGCGGAATATACTTTCTACATGGCTACTTGGCAGCCATTACGGTCCTTCCTCGTGCGGCCTCTTACTCTCGTACACAGTCACTCTTGTTTAACGGCAATTAGTGCGAACCAGTGCTTTATACCTCAACTTCGGTTAATATTCTCAAATCTCGAACATTCGGATTAGATCGGCTATCTCTCGCACATCTAACCGTTCTAAACATTATATCGTATCGTTATTAACTCTTCTATCGTTTTTTCTACTTATTTTCAATCTAGTATTAAGTTTTGTTGGCCAAAAGTGACCGGCCTTGTAACAATATATTCTCTGACTTTGTGTGAATTCTCGTTTTATTGTTCGGTACCCTCGACTCTCCTACCGTCCCTCAACCTTGCAACGATCCCCAGAACTTCGGCACCCCGCGACAAAACATTGGTCCTTCGAGCAGGATTGTTGCGAGGGCGAGGTGGAGAGTATCGGTTAACGGACATTTTCGAATTCGGTATCGGGACTTCAGTGGATGTGCGTGACTGTGTTGCGACTATTACTCCGCGTCGGACAACCTTCGAAAAAGAAGTGCAGTGACTTCCGGGCACGATCGCTCAAATGCTGTTTTCGGTACGAACAATTCTTGGGAAACTCTCAGTGTGATCGGTCGAGTTCTCTCGAATCCTTTTGTTTATCGGTCAGTTACGATTCAAACCTCGCGATTCAAAATGACTGCGATACACGGGCGCGTCTCTTTGTTGGCATCGTCAGACTCGTACATCGAGCGCATCTTGGCGAAGACTCGATCAGAGTGGTTCAAAACATTGGCGGTTGCCAAGTACAAATAACGGGTGGACATCTTCAATTCCTATTGGAAGCGCTTCAACAAGCTCAACGAGAAGCAACTCCGCAGATCATGGGAAAGGCACGTGAAAACCTATCCCGATTATCCATCGCCTATCCTCGCCTATTCGGAGGCAGTTCGGTACCACCTCGACATCGACCACGACAGCACCTCGGTCGGCAAGGGCTCTCGTAACAGCAGCGGCACCACCTACGACTTGGCATGCAACACCACTCTCCGGTCGAACACCGATGGTTTCCTAGTAGGAGCACTGCATCGGTGTTCGCCCGGAGAGTGGTGTTGCATGCGAAGTCGTAGGTGGTGCCGCCGCTGTTACCAGAGCCCTTGCCGATCGAGGTGCTGCCGAGGTCGATGTCGAGGTGGTACCGAACTGCCTCCGAATAGGCGAGGATAGGCGATGGATAATCGGGATAGGTTTTCACGTGCCTTTCCCATGATCTGCGGAGTTGCTTCTCGTTGAGCTTGTTGAAGCGCTCCCAATAGGAATTGAAGATGTCCACCCGTTATTTGTACTTGGCAACCGCCAATGTTTTGAACCACTCTGATCGAGTCTCCGCCAAGATGCGCCCGATGTAAGAGTCCGACGATGCCGGTCGGGAGGGTGGGATCAATGTTTTGTCGCGGGGTGCCGAAGTTCTGGGGATCGTTGCAAGGTTGAGGGACGGTAGGAGAGTCAAGGTACCGAACAATAAAACGAGAATTCACACAAAGTCAGAGAGTATATTGTTACAAGGCCAGTCACTTTTGGCCAACAAAACTTAATACTAGATTGAAAATAAGTAGAAAAAACGATAGAAGAGTTAATAACGATACGATATAATGTTTAGAACGGTTAGATGTGCGAGAGATAGCCGATCTAATCCGAATGTTCGAGATTTGAGAATATTAACCGAAGTTGAGGTATAAAGCACTGGTTCGCACTAATTGCCGTTAAACGAGAGTGACTGTGTACGAGAGTAAGAGGCCGCACGAGGAAGGACCGTAATGGCTGCCAAGTAGCCACGTAGAAAGTATATTCCGCGAGAAGATTGTCCTTAATTATTTAGGCACGAGCACTTGAGAGTCTTTGAAATAAGAAAGCGTAATGTTGCCCGAATGCGCGATTCACTCACGATATTTAAATGACAAAACGACCGAGTTTGTTGCGAGAGAACCGAGATCTGCGAGTAGTGCCGAAAACGAGATTAAACGATCCGCACGTGCTTGATCAAAGCGATAATTAGCAAAGATATAATGGCCGAAATCGATCCTTCCTCGTGTTCGAGAAGGCCCGTTGCCCCCAAAAGGTACTCTCGTGGTGGGGATGCGCTGTGTGCGCCGAATCCACACGGAGAGTTAGAGGTGCCGTGTTTATGTCGCTGAAGGGAGCAACCTCCCAACCTCACGATTCCGGAACACGTGAAATTCCTTGTAAAATTATAAGTATGAGACACAGAAATGTTACCATCATTTAAACTCGATGCTATTATAAGCTAAACAGAGGCCCCCCGTAACGGCAAGAAATTTTAATAATAAATCTGCTGTAAATATCTCGTGTACATCGTTAGAAATATTCACCGTCTTCTCAGTTTTGTTAATCGCGACTTGATTTTGTTTAATTTCGAATTTTAAGAGCGTTTAGACGACGCGTGTCTACCTCGTCCAACTGTTCGCACGAAGTGAATCAATTTGATCGCCCTGGGCGCTAGACAAGGGTACACTATCTCTATTGTAAACATTTCTTTTCTCCGTTGTTTCCGTCGGCTCCAGGGGGTGGCGATGGCATCTTCAGTCGCGGGCTCACACCCAGGGACCGGCAGATGCAATACAGAATTCGCTGGCACAACTGAATAAAGTTTCATCGGAAAAACGCATCAGTTTTTATCACGTAACGAGTATCTCCTAAAGATTAGTTTGTTTGTGTAAAGTGCGGTGAGAATTACGACTCCCACGAATAATTCGAATCCGACGAAAATTCGAATTAAGTAATCTAAATCGATGAAATGGTGTATTGCAGTCGACTCCTCGATTTTCAATGGGGTCATCACGTTGGAGAAAAATGTATATGTTACACCACACGACGCGTGTCAAATAACTAGATTTTCTTTTACTCGCATCTAGAAACAGACTGAGGTTGAATGCAAATTTTTATCTATCTCAATGTCTTGGAATTCTTGTGACATTCGTGTGAAATTCTTTCAATGCCGTATTATTGATACCGTGCTTTGCACTGCACGATGCCCGTGCCGCACCCGTGGCACTCGTAACACTTGACGCTTTTTCTTTCGTCGTACAATCCGCAAACAGGTGATTCCTCGGGCCGTCACTGTGGCATCTTTTGAGTACCGAACTTCTATTTGAAGCACCCGTTCGCTTCACTTCATAATTCAGACCCGGTTGTTTTGAACCATCCGTCGCATTCATAACAGTGTCGGTTTAATTGCCAGCCCGAGACGGAACTACTGTACAGTAAGACTGCGCGAGGCGGGGTGGTCCAAAGGCGAAAGAGGCCTAAAATTTTGACATTAATTAATTTCTAATTTTACTAAAATTATCTCCAATTCAAATTGTTTTAATAAACAGTTTTTTTCTGAGGGTCCAAAATCATATTTCGCGGGGGCCGAACATTTGTAATTCCGTCACTGGTCTGAGCCCCCATGATGATCTCTTGAAACACTTTTAGGAACTCTGTCTTCCCCTTGAAGCGCTAAATTCGTGTTTGATTCCTTAACACGTTAAACGCCTAGTTTGTTTTATTTGCCATTTCGTGCATTTCTCGCGAACGAAAAGTCTGCGGCCAGTCCGTGGGTACCAACGTGCCGTTTAACGTGTGAACACAGAATCGAAAATTCTTTGGATGAGATACCAGACAACCTCCTTTTCGTCGATCGGCACCCGACTTTCTAGCGGTCGTTTGTCGTGGAAATATTCAGTAAAGGTCTCTCCCTTTCCACACAAGATTCTCGAGTTGTGTCTTTACAGCGATTACGTTAGGTTGACGATGATACAATACGCATAAATGCTGACAAAAGTTTGTCGTCCCTGAATTGTAGATGTTCTACAATTGATTAAAATCAAGCTTCGTTGTGCCTGCATCCAAATTGTACGTTGCCTTCGATAATTGAATCTGCTTCTCGCATTTGCAGTAGGTGTGTTCCTTATCGTCGTAAAAGCTTAGCTTAGCTGGGCCCGAAAGGACTCAAGTAACAAAATGCCCAATAGGAGGCGTAACAACAAAATGTGCAAAAGCTGTAAGAAAGACTGATGGCGCAAAAGATAGCCATCTAACAGGTGCTAGTGGGGCAATAGGGTCCCGTTTAGTCATATAAATAACAAAACAATAATGGAGCCAAAAGGCCGTGTTTGACTAAACATAACTCAAATATAAAATAATCAACAATGAATAGCCAATAGGCTTACTCTACTTCCCATCAATTATGGAGGCCTTTTTTAACGGTAAGGCTAACCCCAGGATTTCTTTCACCTTGGCCGTTGACAGGCCCAACTTCTTCAGCAACTGCTTCAACTCAACTACCGTCAGTTCACCTTATGCGGTATACATCTTTCTGAATTTTCGCCCCACATTTGCATGTTGCACTTGGGAGAAACACACATACTCCTACTCTATTTATATATTTCGTATGATGGAGCGTTATAACTTTTGTCTGAAATCTTTTCTTGACAATAATTTTATCCTTCCTTTTAGGAATACACTATAATTAATTGTGTATAAGCTGCCAAGTGTTCGAATTTACAAAATGAATTGCACTGATTTTTACAGCAACATGGGTTCGACTAAGATGGAAGAACCTCCGAGACACTTACTGCCGCATCCTAAAATACAAAAATGGAACAGAGAAGGGTGTACGACGTAAGAAATGGATCTTCGAGGACCACCTAAGCTTCCTAAAGTTCCCGTAAGATTATTAATGAATAATTATATATACGGCGATAAACAGTGCGTTCCTTTCGCGATGGTAACAATGTACGGTGTGAGAGTAGGGATCGATACTAACAATTGTTAAGTCGCATGTCAAATTAATCGTTAAAATCTTAAAAATTGTTATTTAGAGACATGTTATAGACAAGAGACGTCGTTCGTACTCTTCATTTTAATCTATGAAAAATGTGTATTTTGAATCGCTGTTAGTGAATTGTTCTCGATTAACACTAGAACTAGCAGAGCAGTTATTGTGACTGGTTTAATATTTTTGTTTAACGCTGCACAAATTTACCATTTTTAACACGTTGAGCGTGACGCTGATTTTGCTGGACTTTATGTTCAGGCGGCGGGTCGCCTGATCGGCACGGAAGCTTGCTGTCAACACTGGACGGGAATTGAGTATAAACTGACGCATAATGCAGTCAATGCAAGAGTATACAAAGTATTTCGATAACCAAAATGTTGAGCACGACGCCGATACAAATTATAAACACAAGATAATGTGATGGGGAACGGCAAAAAAGCAATTCACATAACAGTTGGTTACTTATTCTAATAAGTGCAAAACCCAAACACATCTTTACTTACCATGTCTTAATAAACTCCATTAAAATTATAACATTAATTTTTTAATTGCCATTAACTCTTTAACCATTGGCAATGCCGGACTCACGCACCGACATCGGCCAAAAAAAAGTTCGTTGTCAGAGGATCCACGCCGCCCAAACGAAAAGTCCAATGTCAGTCCCTAGGGACTGACGTCGCCTGAACGGAAAGTTCACTGTTAGTTCGCGCTCAACGTGTTAAGTATATGAAAGAAAATTTTGTTTTCAGTAGTGTGAATATACACGGTGTCCCGTAAATGTTACACAAGTCGTAAAGGTGATACACCTGAACCTAATTTCGAGTAGGTTTTTCGTTAGGGAAAATAGGCATGTGGGCCTAGTTAACGAGATATTGACGAAAAACGAGAGCTAAGCAAAGTGCTGTCATTCGAGACGTGCCACAGGCTAGCGATCGGTAGTCCACTGGTACAAGCTGACAACATATAACCAAGCGAGTGTGTTCACTATAAATAACCCCCTTTCAAGTTTTCGTCAAGATATGTTTTCCATAGGACAATGGACAGGGGTTATTTATGATCAACACACTCGCTTGGATACATGCCGACAGCTTGTACCAATGGACTACCGATCTACCGATCTACGAGCCTACCCCTGTGGCTCGTCTCCTATGCGAGCACTTTGATTGACTCGCGTTTTATACTTTCAAACTATACAGGGTGTCCCGTAACTACCCTAAAATCGGTAAATGAGGGGTAGCTGGGGTGATTCTGAACAAGTTTTTCCTTAAAAATAATGTAGTAACCCCTCTCGTTTTTGAGTTATTAACGAAACGGCTAGGCTAATCCCAGCGCGTATCGGGCGCGCGCTCGAAACGAGAGTGTGATCTCTGGATCGTGCTCGACCGCGAGCGTGAACAAGTGCATCGCGTGGGTATCGAGGGAAGCGTACGGCAAATTTCACTTCGCCTTCAAATAAACTGATACTCGTTGAATAACTGTGTCCGACGTTCTTACCCGCTATTCAATAGGAACGAAGATTGTAGTATTTGTGGAAAAAATGTTTCTCTTAACAGCACGTTTTCATGTGGATAAATTATCGTTAGAATAATTTATAATAACTAACGTTAGAAAAGCCTGGTTAAACTCACCCATTCGTCCACCAATCACCCTGCCTCGACGGAAGTAGGTCATTGGCACTAGGTCACAGTGCCGATTTTGCCCTTCCTAAGAATCTCGAGAGCCTCAACAGCTGATTTTACGGCCGGGTCGGTGAACTCACTTGACACTGACACACACAGTAGGAACGGCACTTGCCTAATTTATGGCAGGGCGCACGGCTAATCGCAGGTACGCAAACACCCCCGAGAATCGAGCGGCGATCGGCGATCGGGTCACTTTACCGAACGCGCATTTCACCGCACGAGCACTGTTACCGATATTCCGTAATAAAATAATTATGTTTGAACGTGATTGAACCTACATAAGAGATATTGGTGGCCCCGAAAAGGGCCCATTGTTATCACGCCAGGGGAGCGAGGACCAGCTCGATATGTTCCCCTTAATAATTATGTACGAGAACATAATTGAACCCACGTTAGAGATATTGTGGCCCTGAAAAGGGCCGATTGTTGTTGTGCCAAAATTGCCAAGTTTAGTTCGACGTACCCCCATCGCACTTGCATGCACACATCGGAGCACCGGCAGACGTTGGGCGGCACTTCTCCCAATGTTTCTCGATTAAGAAACGTAACAAATATCTTGTAATACTCCGCGTTAGTTCGTTGCTGTATTGTACCCGTTCGGTTTGAAAAACGATTCTGCCAGCTCTAGCGTTTCTTGGGTCTTGCTTAGAAGGACGTTCGTTAGGGAAGGGATATTTTTACAATAGCATCACGTAGTGGTTCGCACATTTGGAGTCAATTCAGCCAAAAAATACCCGTGCGCTCGGGGCGGCCGCATGGTTTTCGTCACTACGATCTTGCTAGCGGGGTAAATGTGCACAGCCCAGAGTGTGCCATAAATTTCACTGTTCTAAGTACCGTGCTGTAAAGGGAAAGTCTGCTATTTTGTGAAACACGTGCATCGGCTTAAAACTGCATCGGCAGCGTACACGCAACGTAAACCTTTAATATTTTCTTACGATTCTTTCCGCGAAGACGGAACAGTACATACAATTCGCAAAATTATCAATTTAGTATTGTATTGTATTGCGAAGACACTGTTTGATACGTATTTGGAGCCAGACATCGTTATGTCTAGCAACGTTTTGGTCGTCTGGAACAGATCCCCCTGATTGGGCCCATGTACCGCGGCACGCTTTGCTGCTCGCGTTCGCGTAAACAGTCGGTTGCCGCGCGCGTGCGATAATCATAACAAGATCGAAATCAGATTTTCTCAGGGAGCCGACTGTTTCACATTTCGACACGCCGCAAACAGTGTCTTCGCGCTTGTACTTTTATTCACGCCATGCACTCGACACTAAACATCCCACAACATTAAGTTTATAATATTACAAATGACACGGGCAAGCGTGTATGCTTGCATAATTATTTTATTACGGAATATCGGTAACAGTGCTCGCGCGGTGAAATGCGCGTTCGGTAAAGTGACCCGATCGCCGATCGCCGCTCGACTCTCGGTGGTGTTCGCGTACCTGCGATTAGCCGTGCGCCCTGCCATAAATTAGGCAAGTGCCGTTCCTACTGTGTGTGTCAGTGTCAAGTGAGTTCACCGACCCGGCCGTAAAATCAGCTGTTGAGGCTCTCGAGATTCTTAGAAAGGGCAAAATCGGCACTGTGACCTAGTGCCAATTACCTACTTTCGTCGAGGCAGGGTGATTCGTGGACGAATGGGTGAGCTTAACAAGGCTTTTCTAACGTTAGTTATTATAAATTATTCTAACGATAATTTATCCACGTGAAAACGTGCTGTTAAGACAAACATTTTTTCCACAAATACTAAAATCTTCATTCCTATTGAATAACGGGTAAGAGCATCGGACACAGTTATTCAACAAGTATTAGTTTACTTGAAGGCGATGTGACACTTGCCGTACGCTTCCCTCGATACCCACGCGATGCACTTGTTCACGCTTGCGGTCGAGCACGATCCAGAGACCACACTCTTGTTTCGAGCGCGCGCCCGATACGCGCTGGGATTGGCCTAGCCGTTTCGTTAATAACTCAAAAACGAGAGGGGTTACAACATTATTTTTAAGGAAAAACTTGTTCAGAATCACCCCAGCTACCCCTCATTTACCGATTTTAGGGTAGTTACGGGACACCCTGTATAAAGATTGGTAAAATTGGTAAAAAAATGTGTACAAATAGGTATACATAAATCGTCGGTAGTTCCAGTATTAATATATTTGGTCACTGCATCGCACAAAAAATCGTGGAACAAAGGTTCGGTCAAACAGGAAGCAGACTGACCGCGCAGGCAAATTTGGCGATCCAGCGGACTTAAAGGCTGTTTTCGTTCTCACATTTACGAAACGAATTGTCCCCCCCTCCCCCCTCTCATCGATTAAAGTGGTGTGACAAAATATAATTTGTTGTTGTGCATAACAATAAGTTTTACTCGGAAGAGTTTACAAAGAGTATCCGCATGTTTATACTCATTGCACATTATCATATACATCGTATATATACATCCTATGATGTAAGCATTACGAACAGTGCAATTGTCGTGGGCACATTATGGCGGTATCCTAATCTGAAGTTTTGTCAATATTAACTGTACTTATGTGGTGGAGACTATGACAGAGCGCCAACTTCTTAAAACGGATATGTTCAGCGACTCAAAGTACACCAAATAGGGTAGCGCTCATAAAAATTGGAGCGCGCACGCCGATAGTTTAACCAAATAATATTACGTATTTCAAATAAGAATATTTCTATTAGGTACGAGCTTGTATTTACGTAAACAAAATTCGAGCTTTGTGTTTAAAAGGCAGTCTTCTTCATCCGACGCCCCGTCCCCCATATTATACCCCCAAGTCATTATTGTATTTAGAAAATAATGAATCCACCAGGTACGAATCAGACTACCAGCCACAGAGCGTTGTGCTAACCGAAGCCTATGTACAGGATATCAGTGCTGGAGGTATAAGCTCTGAGTGTCTCCTCGAACAACTCGAGGATCGCAATGATGAAGATTACAGCGAATACCTAGAAGTCCTTGAAGAGACCACTGCGGACCCCGTTGAAACGATTGAGACTGATGTCAATTCTGGTACCCAGCGGATTAAGTCGAAATATAGGAAGATCAGACCAAAGACGGCGCGAGTCGAGGGGACTGAGAGTCAAGCTGTTTATAATATACTGAAAAACTCTGAGTCCTCTAGTTTTGGTTACTCACAATCTCCGAAAAGATCAACGCGGAGTGAGGTTAGTTAGTTTAAATCTTTAAAGCGTTTTGCTCAATATTAGAATCGGTTTGATCGTCTCAGACTGATTTTAGGGTTCTCAACCGTTTCATAGTATTTCAGTAAACTTTCAGCAATGAAAAAACATGGCAATTATTTCCCATCATAACAATATACAGGGTGTCCCGTAATTAGTGTAACATCGGGAACTGAGGGGTAGGGGAACCGGGAGCTGGGGTGAATCTGAACCACTTATCCCTTTACCAAAATGTTGGTCGCGCCTTCATTTTTGAATTATTAACGAAAAACGCTGGCGAACCAGAGCGCGTAAAACTCGTGCGCTCGACTGCGGGAGCGTTGTCTCTCTACCGCGATCGACCGTAGCCATGAACAAGCGCATTGGCACAGCGTGGATATCGAGCGAAGCGTACAGCAAATGTTACAGCATCTCAAATTAAGAATAACAAGACGATGTAACATTTGCCGTACGGTTCCCTCGATATCCACGCCGTACCAGTGCATTTGTTGACTGCTACGGTCGAGCGCGGTCGAGCACACGAGTTTTATGCGCTCTGGTTCGCCAGTGTTTTTTGTTAATAATTAAAAAACGAAGGCACGACCAACATTTTGATAAGGGAAAAAGTGGTTCAGATTCACCTCAACTACCCCCCAGTTCTCGGTGTTACACTAATTACGGGAGACCCTGTAGGATATTTTAATTAAAATGAATATCCAAATATTTTCATTCCCATTTGTAACGTATTGTATATGGCCGATTACATGCCAAATCACACACTTAAATTCATCGAAAGTCTGATTTTGAGATATGTTATAGAAAAAGGCGAGATAAGCCACCCGAATCTTATATTTTTTATTTCGACTTTCGACAAGTTATCAGAATTTGAATAATTGGGCCACTTTTTCTTCAAACTTTTCCAACGGCGGACTGGCTTACCGTAGGATAATTTGTTTTTTTAAGTTCGATTAAGAAAAGTCTAGTTTAACGAGAATTTTCAGTCCCATATAAAAAGCTTATTTTTCCACGCATAATATATAAAAATTAAAAAGAATCGTTAATTTGACTGTCACGGACCTCACTGAAAATTATGAAAAAGATATTTATCCTTGTATTGCGTTTCAAGACAAAAAATTTGTAAAAAAACAGAATGGCATATTGAATAACTTCGGAGTAATTGAAGAAGAAGCGTCACCGCCTCGGAATTACTGATTTTTCCAGCGAAAACGCTGAATTGGGAGGTGGGGATCGTTACACAAAGCCGGCGTACCTAAGCGACCTACGCGGTACCGCGTATTAGTGCGTCATCGCGAGTCACGTGGACACCACGTATTCCCGATCGGTTGGAAAAAGATGAAGGACCTCCCCGAAAATTCTAAAAGAATTCACAAGTGTGCCTCGATAATGCATACACGCGGCTGTATGGTTAATAGTTTGGAACACCAAAACTTGTTCCCGAAAAAAAGGTTTAAGCGGGTCTCGCTCGGCTACACCGCTTTCCGACGTCGCAGATTCTTAAGAGGAATCAGTAGTGCCCTAATGTTTTACGTAAGGGCTTTACGTCTGTGCTATGCCTGAGAGAGAGAAACGAAGAATTCCGTAAGAAAAAGCGGGAGAAGCGAGAGCAATTTACCAAATCCTGGAGAGGAAGAGCCAGCTAAACGACGCAATGTCCTACGATGTAAACAGGCCTGCCTATCGCCTGCACGGCATGCAAGTACGAGTCATCAGCCTCCTGTTAGCCTACCTCCACCATGACTCCCGGCGTGCGTGTAAGAGTGAGACAGGCATAGCGCTATCCTTTTCGTTCGTACGTCGTGCATTGAGCTGACGGGTGCGAGTATCGAAACCGCGTGAGGATGTGCGTTTCCCTACGGTTAGACAGGCCTGTATTAGGATTTTCTGTTTTAAATGACATAGATTTCTTTTAAATTACTCAATACTAAACGATTTTGACGTTCTTCTATTTCTTTGGTGGCCGTTAAACCTCACATACCGGCATTTCTCTAGTAATATCTTCTTCCCAATAAAAATCCGTTACTAATTGAATGATAACTCTCGGGAGTTTCTGAACCCTCTTCGTATGCAGTGGCGAGCCGAACCCATACTCGTCATGCAATCTTTTAGCTACACGTGTCCGAAATGAAATGAAAGTACCGAATTCCGTTTGCAGTTTTCGAATGGGCCAACTTTTTGGCGCCATCGTGAAAGATTGGATTCTTTTTAGAGGTATGCGCTTCGTCATGAAACCGTTCTTTAATTTCATTACTCATTTCTAATCCTATATTGGCATTACTACTTGTACCGGATAATGGAGAGTTGTCACTATTAGGTATTACACTACCTCGTCTGTGGAATTTCACTACATGCAAGTACACCGAATAATTCTACTGTTTCGACTGAGTTACTACCACTAGCTACATTGATGAAATCTACTTTAAAATTCACCGAAGATTCAGGATGGTGTAACTCCGGAGTGAAATTATCACTTACCTCGTTTTGTTGACCAGGACGACATCTCATCCGACACCTGGTGCAAATATGCAGGGTGTCCCATTTTAATCTTTCCACGCGATTTTCTCGAAAAATATTCATTATTCGAAAAAAATGTTTAAACAAAACATACTCTATCTGAAGGGGGACATTTAATGGTGGATACTGTTGTTTTCTGGGTGGAGGCGCTTCCGCAAATTGAAGGTGACCTTTGTTTTTTTAAATGGAAACCTAGATTTTTTTTAAGCTGGACACATAGCTTAGCTCAAGACAAATCCCTTGATGTACATTACGTTGACCTTGAGATGTCGGTGAGTTTCTACATGCAGTGACCGCGATGGGGCGAGGGAGGAAGAGAGAATTTCTTATGCAGTGAAAATTGAGAGAAGTACAACGTCTAGCTATACCTAGCCGTCACGGGTATAAACAAGGCCTACCCATATCCACAGGGTCCCGGCTCTTCTCAAGGTGCCTCGAAGAAGTGCGAAGGAAAACACACCAATGGGTGTGTTTCACGCTAGCTCTGATTTTGGATTTAAAAAATAGCGACCTCGACATGGTGAAATCTGGGAAGTTTTTGACAATTGGGAAAATGTCACAAACTTGCAAAGAGCTACTATCGCTTTATTCGATACCTCTTTGTATTCTATTTTGTTTTATTATATCAGAGTTCTTGAGTTTCGTATGCAAGGCAATGACAGTTGATGCATTTACATACCTACCATTATATCATATGTGTTGAGCCTTGTACTCCGTTGGTTCAGAGGGCACAAGCTAACTCCTCGAATTTCGAATTTAATCTATTCGAAGTCCTTTGTTGCTTCTTTGACGAAGAAAGTGGGAAGAAGAAGTGTTGAGATTTTGTAGTTCGCAGTTTGTAGAGTGGGACGTAAGGAGCAGCGGGCCGGGGGGACATCGACGCGCAAGAAAAATGTGGGGACACTACTCCCCTCATGTGCCTGTAGTTCGCATATTGTTCGCCACCCATCGGTGAAGGCAGGCACGGGTTTTGCTCGAGGTATTCAACACCCTTAACCTCCTAACAGCATTGGCTAAACCTAGCGGACCAGAATTTGATGATCTTTATTTAAGTACTATGGCCGCTAGATTCCTCGGAAGGAGTACAGGGACCGTAACAGCATTCAAAACTAAAAATGCGGGTGTAACTTCTCCGCATTATGGGTAGTATGCAAAAATGAAATTATAGTTTATTAAACGGACAAAGAAATGGTGACGAACGTTTACGTAAACATTCATCAACATACTTTTGCGTATTTAAATTATTAAACCAACATAAGGATCTCCAACGTTGGAAAGCGGTGTACCTGAGCGCGAGCCGTTTAAATTCTTTTTTTATCGAGAACATGTGTGGAAGTTCCAAATTATTAAAGCATACGACCTTGTGTATGCATCATCGAAGCACACTTGTGATTTTTTCGGAATTGTGTAGGTGGTCCTTTGGTTTGGAAATGCTTCGCTATGACTGTGTTCATTTCGACTGCTTTAACTGAATCGCGACTAAAAACTGCGTTGCAATATTCGCTCGCATAGACCGCGCAACTTTTTCCTGCGCTGCGCTGGGCTATGCTGTGCACGCGTCCCAATATTCGCCCAGCCTTATCGCGGTATCGCGTAGTCTTTTAGGCCAGGCGTAAGATCAGACGCAGGAAACGCAGAGTGACGCATCACTGCACGCAGGGATAGCGAAAGTTGAGACCGCTGTTCTATCGCCACTGCGGGCCTATCACATTGTGCCGACATTATGTCTGCGATGACTGCAATGTATGTATTGACTTTTTACTAAGTCCAGAATCTGATTCCGATGACATCGAAGACGAATTAATTGCAAAAGTACTTCAAAGGAAGGCTCCCAAAAGCAGTTACATACTTAAAAAAAAAGAAAAACCCGTGGCTCCTCGATCAATTTTTCTTCCATCGTGGAAAAATCTCAAACTTACAACATGACGGAAACACGTTCTTTCGCACAGGTCGTTGTCAGGCAGTGGGAACTACTGCAGCACAAGCACAAATCTTCTTGACTCACGTCCGCGGCACGCAGAAACTGTGATACGAACACAAACCTTCGTGATTCGCGGCACGTAGAATCTGTGTCACTTTGATCTGCGTACCGACATTCGATGTTGCATTCAGTGTTTCACAGAAACTCACGGTGAGTCACGTCACCTCACTTCACCAAGCTGCGTCTCAACTTGCGTCTGGCCTTAAGGTCGGATTCCTATGCCGCGTTTGGGCCGCGAGCCGTAGACGCATCGGATTTTGACCTGCTCGCTCTGAGTGGCCGAACCCTCCGCAAGGGTCGAGTGTCTCAAGATGTGCACCGTTAACCCCCCCTTTCCCCCGCTTCGCTTCCAAAAACAAGGGATTCGGCATGCACCGAAACGAAAGACTCTCTAAAATTCACTTCTTTATTGCATGCCCCGCGAGAAGATGGGTCTTCTACATTGAAAAAGCTGCCTCGTGATTGTAACGTACGTATCATAAACCTTAAAATAAATATGGGAAACTATATAATATCTGGAAAGCGCTGGTAGAATCCGCGCGCACAAAAATTGGAGCACGACACTGAAAGAAAACAACAGGTCGTGAAGAGGAGAACACCTCGATTTTTGATTCGTTGTCTTTCGGTTTGGTATCGAGAAACACGTAATTTTATTTATTACAAAAAAATACCTATATGTATATATTTTAATATATACATACCAAATACATACATATACAGGGTGTCCCGTAACTAGCTCGACACCGGGAAATGAGGGGTAGCTGAGGTGATTCTGAACAACTTTCTCCTTAGCAATAATGTCCTAAGCGCCTTCGGTTTTGAATTATTAACGAAACGGCTAGGCCAATCCGAGCGCTTATCTGGCGCGCGCTCGAAACGAGAGTGTGGTCTCTGGATCGTGCTCGACCGCGAGCGTGAACAAGTGCATCGCCTGGGTATCGACGGAAGCCTACGGCAAATGTCACATCGCCTTCAAATAAACTAATACTCGTTGAATAACTGTGTCCGATGGTCTTACCCGTTATTCAATAGGAACGAAGATTGTAGTATTTGTGGAAAAAATGTTTCTCTTAACAGCACGTTTTCAGGTGGATAAATTATCGTTAGAATAATTTATAATAACTAACGTTAGAAAAGCCTTGTTAAACTCACCCATTCGACCACGAATCACCCTGCTTCGACGAAAGTAGGTCATTGGCACTAGGTCACAGTGCCGATTTTGCCCTTCCTAAGAATCTCGAGAGCCTCAACAGCTCATTTTACGGTAAACTCACTTGACACTGACACACACAGTAGGAACGGCACTTGCCTAATTTATGGCAGGGCGCACGGCTAATCGCAGGTACGCGAACACCCCCGAGAGTCGAGCGGCCGTCGGGTCACTTTACCGAACGCGCATTTCACCGCACGAGCACTGTTACCGATATTCCGTAATAAAATAATTATGTTTGAACGTGATTGAGCCTACGTAAGAGATGTTGGTGGCCCTGAAAAGGGCCCATTGTTGTTATGCCAAAATTGCCAAGTTTAGTTCGACGTACCCGCGTCACACTTGCATGCACACATCGGAGCACCGGTGGACGTTGCGCTGCACTTCTCCCAATGTTTCTCGATTAAGAAACGTAACAAATATCCTGTAATACTCCGCGTTAGTTCGTTGCTGTATGGTACCCGTTCGGTTTGAAAAACGATTCTGCCAGCTCTAGCGTTTCTTGGGTCTTGCTTAGAACGACGTTCGTTAGGGAAGGGATATTTTTACAATAGTACAACGGAGTGGGTCGCACATTTGGAGTCACCGTTCATTCAGCAAAAAAATACACGCGCATTTAGGGCGGCCGCTTGGTCTTCTCCACTACGAACGCGCTAGCGAAGACAAGGGCAAGGAGTGCCATAAATTTCACTATTGTCCATACCGTGTCGTAAAGGGAAAGTGTGGCTATTTTACGAAATACGTGCATCGGCTTAAGACTGCATCGACAGCGTACACGCAACATAAACCTTTAATATTTTCTTACGATTCTTTCCGCGAAGACGAAACAGTACACACAACTTGGAAAATGATCAATTTAATATTGTATTGTGTTAGCGAGGACACTGTTTGATACGCATTTCGAGACAGACATCGTTATGTCTATCAACATTTTGGTCGTCTGGAACAGGTCCCCCTGATCGGGCCCATGTACCGCGGCACGCTTTGCTGCTCGCGTTCCCGTAAACAGTACGGTTGCCGCGCGCGCGCGATAATCATAACAAGATCGAAATCAGAGATTCTTAGGGAGCCGACTGTTTAAGATTTTAAGCATTTCGACACGCCGCAAACAGTGTCTTCGCGCTTGTACTTTTATTCACGCCATGCACTCTACACTAAACATCCCACAACATTAAATTTATAATATTACAAACGACACGGGCAAGCGTGTATGCGTCGCAAGCAGTGTCTTCGCAATACAATACAATACTAAATTGATAATTTTGGGAATTGTATGTACTGTTCCTTCTTTGCGGGAAGAATCGTAAGAAAATATTAAAGGATTATGTTGCGTGTACGCTGTCGATGTAGTTTTAAGACGATGTACGTATTTCGTAAAATAGCCACACTTTCCCTTTACGACACGGTATGGACAATAGTGAAATTTATGGCACTCCTTGCCCTGTGTCTTCGCTGGCGCGTTCGTAGTGACGAAGACCATGCGGCCGCCCCGAGCGCACGGGCATTTTTTGGCTGAATTGGCTCCAAATGTGCGAGCCACTACGTTGTACTATTGTAAAAATATCCCTTCCCCAACGAACGTCCTTCTAAGCAAGACCCAAGAAACGCTAAAGCTGGCAGAATCGTTTTTCAAACCGAACGGGTACCATACAGCAACGAACTAACGCGGAGTATTACAGGATATTTGTTACGTTTCTTAATCGAAAACCATTGGAAGAAGTGCAGCGCAACGTCCGCCGGTGCTCCGAGACGTGCATGCAAGCGCGAGGAGGGCACGTCGAACCGATCTTGGCAATTTTGGCAATAACAATCGGCCCTTTTCAGGGCCACCAACTATCTCTAACGTAGGTTCAATTACGTTCCTCTACATAATTGTTTTATTCGGAGTTATCGGTGAAAGTGCTCACGCAGTGAAATGCACGTTCGGTAAAGTGACCCGATCGCCGATCGCCGCTCGACTCTCGGGGGTGTCCGCGTACTTGCGATTAGCCGTGCGCCCTGCCATAAATTAGACAAGTGCCGTTCCTACTGTGTGTGTCAGTGTCAAGTGAGTTCACCGAACCGGCCGTATAATCAGCTGTTGAAGTTCTCGAGATTCTTACGAAGGACAAAATCGGCACTGTGACCTACTGCCAACGACTTACTTCCGTCGAGGGCAGGTTGATTCGTTGGCGAAAGGGTGAGTTTAACAAGATTCTTCTAACGTTAGTTATTCACATCGTTTATCTTAGACCATAATTTACCCACCTGAAAACATGCTGTTAAGAAAATCATTTTTTCCACAAATACTACAACTTTCCATACCTCCCGAATTACGCGTGACAGTATTGAACACAGTTATGCAACGACTATTAGTTTATTTGAAGACGATATGTGATATTTGCCGTATGCTTTTCTCGATACCCACGCGATCTACTTGTTCACGCTCGCGGCGGAGCGTGTCAGAGACCACACTCTCGTTTCGAGCGCGCGTTCGATACGCGCTCGGATTGGCCTAGCCGTTTCGTTAATAATTCAAAACCGAAGGCGCTTAGGACATTATTGCTAAGGAAAAAGTTGTTCAGAATCACCTCAGCTACCCCTCATATCCCGGTGTCGAGCTAGTTACGGGACACCCTGTATATGTATATATACAAGTATATATACGGCAATATGTATGTGTGTAATATACAGGGTGTCCCGTAACTACCCTAAAATCGGTAAATGAGGGGTAGCTGGGGTGATTCTGAACAAGTTTTTCCTTAAAAATAATGTTGTAACCCCTCTCGTTTTTGAGTTATTAACGAAACGGCTAGGCCAATCCCAGCGCGTATCGGGCGCGCGCTCGAAACGAGAGTGTGGTCTCTGGATCGTGCTCGACCGCGAGCTTGAACAAGTGCATCGCCTGGGTATCGAGGGAAGCGTACGGCAAATGTCACATCGCCTTCAAATAAACTAATACTCGTTGAATAACTGTGTCCGATGCTCTTACCCGTTATTCAATAGGAACGAAGATTGTAGTATTTGTGGAAAAAATGTTTCTCTTAACAGCACGTTTTCAGGTGGATAAATTATCGTTAGAATAATTTATAATAACTAACGTTAGAAAAGCCTTGTTAAACTCCCCCATTCGTCCACGAATCACCCTGCCTCGACGAAAGTAGGTCATTGGCACTAGGTCACAGTGCCGATTTTGCCCTTCCTAAGAATCTCGAGAGCCTCAACAGCTGATTTTATGGCCGGGTCTGTGAACTCACTTGACACGGACACACACAGTAGGAACGGCACTTGCCTAATTTATGGCAGGACGCACGGCTAATCGCAGGTACGCGGACACCCCCGAGAGTCGAGCAGCGATCGGCGATCGGGTCACTTTGCAGAACGTGCATTTCACTGCATGAGCACTTTCACCGATAACTCCGAATAAAACAATTATGTAGAGGAACGTAATTGAACCTACCTGAGAGATATTTGGTGGCCCTGAAAAGGGCCGATTGTTATTGCCAAAATTGTCAAGATCGGCTCGACGTACCCTCCTCGCGCTTGCATGCACGTCTCGGAGTACCGGCGGACGTTGCGCTGCACTTCTTCCAATGTTTCTCGATTAAGAAACGTAACAAATATCCTGTAATAGTCCGCGTTAGTTCGTTGCTGTATGGTACCCGTTCGGTTTGAAAAACGATTCTGCCAGCTCTAGCGTTTCTTGGGTCTTGCTTAGAAGGACGTTCGTTAGGGAAGGGATATTCTTACAATAGTACAACGTAGTGGCTCGCACATTTGGAGTCAATTCAGCCAAAAAATACCCGTGCGCTCGGGGCGGCCGCATGGTCTTCGTCACTGCGAACGCGCTAGCGAAGACGTAGGGCAAGGAGTGCCATAAATTTCACTATTGTCCATACCGTGCCGAAAGGGAAAGTCTGCTATTTTGTGAAACACGTGCATCGGCTTAAAACTGCATCGGCAGCGTATATATATATATATATATATATACATATACATTCCAATCGCAATGCGATGGCAATCGCAGGACTGCTCCAGGGACCAGTCTAGTCGCACCCGTTTCCCAGCCGCTAGCCGAATGAATGGATTCCATTCAGTTTTTCCCGAAGCAGTGTAATTTATGGGCCCTCCGACGAAAACCGCGCGTGAATTAAGCTTCTAGCTGCAGCATAGGAATCCGTCCTAACCCGAGTCGCATCACTTGACCCGTCGGCATATCAATAGGTTCCATTCAGTTACTGCGCCATGTGTTTCGGTTTTTAGTACGCGGCTGCGACTAGCGTGCGTAAACGCGGAATAGGAATCCGACCTTTAGGACCAAATCACACTTGCCGCGTGCCATTGCGGCGCGCGGTGGTGGTGCGCATTTTTGCACTGAACGCGCCAATCGCCGCGGTTCTTAAATATTTCGTTCTCGCAGCTTAGTTTTAACATTAAAGTGTCAGTGGAAGGTGTTGCGACCATTTGGGACTTATATGAATTGGCGAACAAAAAACGCTGAATACAAAGAACCGGGAAAAAATTTGTCAAAAGAAAATTTTTTATATTAATTTATAAAATTCGATCACTCGTTCACTTTCATGTTCCATAATGGTAAACGATTTTCTATCTTAAAAACTAATGTTTTACGTCCAGACTCATTGCCAGAATAGTCTTTTTCGGAGTAAAACATCGGCGGCCCGTGGCAAAGCGCTCCCAAATGAGCCGGTAGACATCGAAGACCGCGCTGCCGTGCGCCGCGACTTCCGTGGCGGCGACACTTTTTCTTCACATACTTCGAAGTCATGAAATGTGCCATTTTGTTTTTTACAAACTGTTGGGCCTGAATCGTGCTACAAGGATAAATATTTTTTCATCATTTTTGGTGAGATCCCTGACAGTCAAATTAACGATTCTTTTTAATTTTTATGAATTATGCGTTGAAAAATAAACTTTGAAAATTCTCATTTGTATTTTCGCGGGGTTACCGAATTTCTGGTGGATTGTTGCTAAGGAGAGGATCGTGAAGAGAGGCGAGAGTACCCAAGAAAAACGTGATCGTGCACAAAAAAACGTTGATATGTATTGTTACAAAAACTATCTTGGCTGTTAAAGCCGTTAAACTACACACAAAATTACGAAGGCAAAAGTCCAATATAATATTTAAGATGGTTATAACAAGAAGTTCCGATTGATAAGTCCGATAGTTCCGTTAACGAATAAATGTGTACGAGAATAAGAAGCCGCACGAGGAAGGACCGAAATGGCTGTCAAGTAGCCACGTACAAAGTATATTCCACGAGAAGATTGTCCGTCATTATTTAGGCACGAGCACTTGAGAGTCTTTGAAATAAGAAAACGTAATGTTGCCCGAATGCGCGATTCACTCACGATATTTAAATGACAAAACAACCGAGTTTGTTGGGAGAAAACCGAGATCCGCGAGTAGTGCCGAAAACGAGATTAACCAATCCGCACGTGCTTGATCGAAGCGATAATTAGCAATCAGATAATGGCCGAAATCGATCCTTCCTCGTGTTCGAAAAGGCCCGTTGCCCCCAAAAAGGGCGCTCGTGGTGGGGATGCGCTGTGTGCGCCGAATCCACTCGGAGAGCGTGAGGTGCCGTGTTTTTGTCGCTGAAGGGAGCTACCTCCCAACCTCACGATTCCGCAACATCATTAAACTGCAGTCTTTTCTGAATCAGACTTAAAAAAGCAAATCAGTGTCCGATAAACCAGACCGCGACTAGAAATGTTTGAAAAAAAAGTATCCCAATTTTTCAATCTCATAACTCCTCGAATGTTCAAATAGAAAATATAAAAAAATTAAAGTGGCGTATCTCACTTCCCTCTATAGCATATATCAAAGTCAGAATTTCGAAGAATTTAAGTGTGCGATTTAACGTGAAATCAACCATATAGTATATTTTCCCGGGAAGGTATTTTAGTTCGGTATTGAACATGTAACCGAAATACCGGTCCGGAATCTTTGCTACTGCCTGTACGTTACCCTCTTGGCGTGTTCTGTCTGGCCTCCCTTTCTCTCGTTTCTTTATAAATTATAACAAAACATCATTTACAAATGTTATGCTCTATTTGTCTGTATACCGCACAATAGATTAAGTTCGACAGAGTAACGTAGTCGCAGTAGTTAAAATTTCCGGCAAGCATTTCAATTCGATATTGAACAATACAAAAAAAAGACAAAGAAATAGATATCTGTTCAAGTCTAACTTTTTTGCTAATCGATTTATAAATTTAAATATGCACTAATTGTAAGTCAAAATCATTATCTGTAACAAAAATTGTCGTGAAAAAACTGGAGAGAATCACATATGGGGCCTGGCAATTTCTAATATTAATTAATTATTTGGCAGTGGATTCAATGCCTTTAATATACATCTATTTTGAATTATATTAAATTACATTGATCGATAACATTGTAATAGGACCAAACCAACTTCGATCAGCTTTATCTGGCATCGAAAGGAAAAGACAGCATCGACCTCTTTTTTGACAGTATGGCTCAAACTGTGAAACGGCTTCCAGCTAAAGCCCAATCTGACATAAAGATGAACATCTGTAAACTCGTAAACGAAGCTAAATTAAGGTATTTCGGACAATCCACCTGGACGCAGAGTATGCCACAGTTTATATCCCCATCGGGAATAACACCGAAGCTGGTCCTTATACCTTGTAACATGATTGATGGACAGAACAAAGCATTAACATAGTATTTATATACTGAACGATAGCGAATGTTGTATGAATTGTGAAGTGTACAACACGTAGATCACCTATTACTGAAGAAAGGACTGGGGAGAAAAGCCAGGTGTATATTGTGTAAATAGACATTGTTACAATGATATATACATATTTTTAAAAGATCTGAAGATCGTAATCTTAAAATTATAACACAACTTTATTTACAAATGTTCAGTTCTATTTTCTTGTATACTGAACAATGGTTAAAATTGATCTGATTCATAAAGTTTATAAAAAGTAAAACAAAAAGTTCATAATAAAATCGTGTCTGAAAGGTAATCTTCTGTGGCGTACTCAGTTATTTAGTTTGTAAGTTTGTAAGTTTTTTACACGTTTATATTTACTCTAGAGTGAGTGATACCCCAAAAGTTCAGTACTACAATAGTAAAAAAAAAACTATTAATATATTTATTAGAGGTATCGGAAAGATATCTATTATTTTACATATTAGCGTTAAGCTCTGTGCTCCAACACGGCGGTGTGAGCATCTTCGTAAGTTTTTAAGAAAAGGGCATCAAAGGCTTAGAAAAACGTTGGGGTACAGTTGTAAAGAGTGACGGAAATTGCAGTTTATAATATTCTGTAACAAAAATTAACAAAAAAAAAAGAGTTTCATATTGTTCTGCAAAACAATAGATTTGGTTCCGATACTCCTAATATAGGTAAATAAAATTAATCCATTATAATACGTTCCTCGTACGACGATATTTACATTGATGATTACATCCGTAGTTATTCAAATCATTAATGTAATATTGCGACTTGCGAGTAGTGTATTTTCTGAGAATGAATTTCCGTTTGGGTCATAGAGGCCGATATCTGGTGACACGCTGCGTGTAAAAAATATGAATATGCATTACGTTTATGTTTTAATAGCTGCGTGTGTGTGAGCTAAGTTTAAGCAAATCGAATGGCCGCCGGGGGAAAAGGAATCGAGGGATAGCAATTAGACGTATCGTGCATAAGTTTGATACACGATGTCTAACTAGAATGCTGTCCTTCGAAACACGCGTTACCCCGTCGGTGTGCTTCCTCTGCCCTGTCGTTCTTTCCTTTCGTTTCTCTCAGTCACGGCGCCGCATGATACAACTTCGCGGTGTGGGATACTGGGTAAATCAAGTTACTTCACGATGCTATGTAACAAAAGCGATTTTATTATCTCACGACCGTTATGCCCGTGGTGCAAGTGCTGAGTGTCGGATTCTCCTCTCTCTGGCGCCACTTGCGCTGCCAATCTTTACAACACTCTAGGTCAGGCCTGTCTAACCGTGGGGAAACGCACTCTCCTCACGCAGTTTCGGTACCCCCCACCCGCAAGCCGTGCGAACGAAAAGAAGAACAGCGCTATACCTGTTTCACTGTTAGACACGCACCGGGCGCCATGGTGGGGGTAAGCCGAGAGTGGGTTGATGAGTGTTGCTTCCGCCCCTCTGCACGGCGTGCAGGGGTTAGACAGGCCTGCTCTAGGGTGTTGTCACACCACCCCGCTACCAGTACAATGCTCTATTCTGGAGAACTAGTGTGCGACTTGGAAGAGGCAGAAATTCCCCTATTTGCTTTAAAACTAAATTCTATTAACGGTGCAACCAGATCAATATGTGTGTACCGGTAAATTTCTAAGAAGAGGTTTGGCGTGCCTGCTGATCTTTGACTGTTGACACGCGATGCATTGCCTTGCCCATCATGTATTTGGATCCTTCCTTATTCCTGGTGTTATCCGGCCGGGGTTGGTCTTCGTGCAGGATGGAGAAATGCTCCAGGATGTGTTGGGAACGTTGACGGAATCTTCGCCAATTAAGAGTTAGAACTCCGCGTACGGGTCATTCCGTGTCAAAAAACTGTTTTTTTACACACATGGTCGAGAATTTTGATGAACTTTTCTGACCATGTGGTGTACGCGAAGAAAAAAATTTTGGTAAAAAAAACTTCGAATTTTTGAAAACTTTTTGAGTTACCGCCGTTCAAACTTTTAGGTAAGGTTATATTTAAAAATTCATATCCCCCGAACTATTAACAATATCGCATTCCGACAAATTCGGCTGCATTCATAAAAGATTAAACTGTAAATAAAAAAATACATGATTGTCAGATAATGTTTATAAACATTGAAAAAGTTAATTTGAAGTAAAGAAATTGCTCTATCTGCGAAAACAGGGGAGCAAATTTTTTCGTTATTTTTTTACAACAACTGCGAAGCCTTCTCTAATGAATGACGCAAGAAACTCAATCGTCGTTTTAAAACTTTTGCAGATATGATTTTTTATTCACCAGCGCGCGCCTCAGAGGCAGCCGTGATAGTCCAGTCAAATAGTAGTTTGAAGTGGAAAGTTGTGGTGTAATTGTTTTTAGTAACTTACTTTATGTATTTCGGGGTGCTGAACACGAATCTGAAGTTGTCCAACAACATTTTCTACGCCAAATATGACAAATCATCAAAAAACAATAAAAATGTTTGTTTTTTGCTTATTACTTGAGAAGTAAGCTTTTTACGCAAAAGGTAGTTCAATATAAAAATAATGAAGAGAAAATTACCTACATTTCATGTTATCATTTTTTGGTGCGGCATAGCGTTTCCGCGGAAAAGAGCGTTATAACTGGGGAACAAACTCAACGCAAAAAAAATTTACGTCAAAAATTTGCCCAACTTCAAATAACCATAACTCCGCGAAAAATTGTTATACCTGAAAGATTTTTTTTTCACTTTAAAGGGTGAAGTCTGCACTTTAAGGGGCCGTTGTTAGATTTTGAATTTAGCCTCCCCCTTCCTCCGTTTTTTGGAGTGCAACACGTCCTTACTTTAGCTAGAATGCGGAGAGGGGGAGCCTAAATTCAAAATCTAACAACGGCCCCTTAAAGTGCAGACTTCACCCTTTAAAGTGAAAAAAAAATCTTTCAGGTATAACAATTTTTCGCGGAGTTATGGTTATTTGAAGTTGGGCAAATTTTTGACGTAAATTTTTTTTGCGTTGACTTTGTTCCCCAGTTATAACGCTCTTTTCCGCGGAAACGCTATGCCGCACCAAAAAATGATAACATGAAATGTAGGTAATTTTCTCTTCATTATTTTTATATTGAACTACCTTTTGCGTAAAAAGCTTACTTCTCAAGTAATAAGCAACCCGTTCAGCACCCCGAAATACATAAAGTCACTAAAAACAATTACACCACAACTTTCCACTTCAAACTACTATTTGACTGGACTACCACGGCCTGCCTCTGAGGCGCGCGCCGGTAAATAAAAAATCATATCTCCAAAAGTTTTAAAACAACGATTGAGTTTCTTGCGTCATTCATTAGAGAAGGTTTCGCAGTTGCTGTAAAAAAATAACGAAAAAATTTGCTTCCCTGTTTTCGCAGATAGAGCAATTTCTTTACTTCAAATTAACTTTTTCAATGTTTATAAACATTATCTGACAATCATGTATTTTTTTTATTGACAGTTTAATCTTTTATGAATGCAGCCGAATTTGTCGGAATGCGATATTGTTAATAGTTCGGGAGATATGAATTTTTAAATATAACCTTACCTAAAAGTTTGAGCGGCTGTAACTCAAAAAGTTTTCAAAAATTCGAAGTTTTTTTTTACCAAAATTTTTTTCTCCGCGAACACCACATGGTCACAAAAATTCATCAAAATTCTCGACCAAGTGTGTAAAAGAGAGTTTTTTGACGCGGAATGACCCGTACAGATGTGTTGTATAAAAACATAGCGAAGAGAATAAGAAGATCCCAATCTTCGTATGGGTCATTCCGCGTCAAGTGGGACACTTTTTACAGACATGTTCGAGAACTTTGATGAATTTTTGTGACCATGTAGTGTTCGCGGAGAAAAAAGTTTGGGTAAAAAAAAAAAACTTCTAATTTTTGAAAACTTTTTGAGTTACAGCCTCTCAAACTTTCAGGTAAGGTTATTTTTTAAAATTCATATCTCCTAAACTACTAACAATATCGCATTCCGGCAAATTCGGTTGCATTCGTAAAAGTTCAAGCTCTCAATAAAAAAATTCATAATTGTTGGATAACGTTTATAAACATTGAAAAAGTTTGTTTAAAACATATAAATTAGTGTAAAAAAAAATGGCCATTCGCTATTTTTTTCATTATTTTTTTACAACAACTCTGAAGCCTCCTCTAAAGAATGAAACAAGAATCACGGTGGCCTCGGTCTTAGTTTTTGAGATATCATTTTTTATTCACCAGCGCGCACTAATAACGCGCGCCACGCCGACTGTTAGCAGCGCAATACTCGTACGTTCAGTCTCGGTAGTAGTTCGCGGCGCACAACATTTATCATAAATCCCACAGTCCACGTCCAAATTGATTGGTGCTTTTTGTGCAATAGTACCAAAGCCTTGTCCAACGACTGATGCAAAGATCAGAGTGGCCATTTTAATATTTTCTAAGTTATGGCTCTTAATTCACCGTCTCATTGCACCTCTTGCGCGGCAATTCGTATGGCAGTTCACTGGCAAAATAATTTTAAAAATTCACCATTCAACTCGCACTAAAAATATAGAACAGCCCAATCAATAAATACATGTTTTCTCTCAGTGTTTCCCGGATAAATCCTATTAAGTTTCTGTTACGCGGCATAGAAAACATCTGCACCGCACCGTTAAAAAAGTACAAAGATATAATAGCTAAAATCATTTGCAATCCGCCGCAAGCAACATGCTATCTAGGAAAATGTTGTGAATGTCCCGGGACAACATATTTAATGCATTACTTACAAGAGGTTTTCGATTCAAATAGGTATGATACTATTACCCATAAACAGTGGTGCTCGACAGATCGGACAAAATTGATTACCGTATCCACACCTTCAACCGCGCGTTTCTTGAAAATTCATAGTACTATCTTCTTCTGTACAATTCCACAAATTACACGATACATAATAATCATTACTGAAAACTGCATAATGCATGCAAACACATTTTTCACGTGGCCTAATGCCGGTCTCCAGCCCGGGAAACACCAAGAGAAAACATGTATTTATTGATTGGCCTGTTCTATATTTTTAGTGCGAGTTTAATGGGACATTTTTTAAATTATTTTGCTACTGAACTGCCATACGAATTGCCGCGCAAGAGGTGCAATAAGGCGGTGAATTAAGAGCCATAACTTAGAAAATATTAAAATGGCCACTCTGATCTTTGCATCAGTCGTTGGACAAGGCTTTGGTACTATTGCATAAAAAGCAGCAATCAATTTGGACGTGGACTGTAGGATTTATGATAAATTTTGTGCGCCGCGAACTACTACTGAGACTGAACGTACGAGTATTGCGCTGCTAACAGTCGGCGTGGCGCGCGTTATTGGTGCGCGCTGGTGAATAAAAAATGATATCTCAAAAACTAAGACCGAAGCCACCGTGATTCTTGTTTCATTCTTTAGAGGAGGCTTCGGAGTTGTTGTAAAAAAATAATGAAAAAAATAGCGAATGGCCATTTTTTTTTACACCAATTTATATGTTTTAAACAAACTTTTTCAGTGTTTATAAACGTTATCCAACAATTATGGATTTTTTTATTGAAAGCTTGAACTTTTACGAATGCAACCGAATTTGCCGGAATGCGATATTGTTAGTAGTTTAGGAGATATGAATTTTAAAAAATAATCTTACCTGAAAGTTTGAGGGGCTATAACCCAAAAAGTTTTCAAAAATTAGAAGTTTTTTTTTTACCCTAACTTTTTTCTCCGCGAACACTACATGGTCACAAAAATTCATCAAAGTTCTCGAACATGTCTATAAAAGTATCCCACTTGACGCGGAATGACCCGTATCGATCCATATAGTGCTTGAGGTATTCTGTTAATACTATGTGACTCCTTTCCAAAGATCAATTGGTTTGCGGTCGATATCCTGAAGTAGTAATATGTTTAATTTTGAAAATTTCGCATAGTTGCGTCATCAGTTTTCCAATAAAACTTGTTCCTCGGTCGGTTAGGATGGCTCGTGGGGTTCCATAAATGGCAATAAAATGTCGTGCAAATGCATCTGCTATTGTGGTTGCGTGAATGTTGGGAATTGCGATGACAAGACAATACTTTGATAGATTATCTTGCATTGTAAGAATATAGCGGTTGCCACTTGGTGTTACAGGTAAAAGTCCTACGGTGTCCAAGGCTATCTTATCAAAAGGTTCTGGAGGGGTGTCGATGATAATCATGGGTTAACGAGTCTTGGCACGGACGAGCTTTTGTTCTTGACAGCTCGGGCATTTCCTTATGAAATCCTGTATTTCGTTCCTCATTTCAGGCCAATAGTAGCGGTTTCTCAGGCGGTTGTAAGTTTTTGTTATACCCTTATGACCTCCAATTAAGCTACTGTGCGATTCCTCAATGAGGTCTCGCTTGACCTGTTCGGATGGTATTTTTGTTACAGCATCGTATAGTGTTACCTGAATATTAGTGTTCTTGAGGGTTGACTGCAGGATTTTATAAAATTGATCATGTGAGATTTGAATTAACGTGGATTTCAAATTTTCTAAACCGGCGTTTAATTCTAGTTCGGTCATCTTCTTGTAATAATGTTCTGTAGTAATGATGCTAAAGATTTTAAATTGTACTTTTGTTGAAATAAAAACTTTTCCTTTCGCTGGTTTACCTCGTATAAGATTCTGACGGCTGATTGTACTGGTATCCATTAACAATTTATTAATAGGTTGATGCATAGTGCAGTCGGCAGGTATAAAATGTGCAAGATGTCCTTTTTCCGTCGTCAATGTGTTATGAGAGATGCGAATATTTTTAATGGTAGGCGTAACTGGAAAAGAGGTTACTTCCTCGCTGCTCGGGGTGTCATAAATCATTGGGTCCGACTCGGGTAAGTCAATTATGACGTCAGACAATGTAACTCCGTCCGCGCTGGATCCGGTCGGCGTGTTCGATATCTGAGCGATTGAAGAAGGGGTTGTAAAACTTCCCATGGTGGTCTGCTGTTTTCTTTTGATTACTGTCGGATGTAGGCACGGTGTTTCTAAATGTGGTATCGGTTCAGAAAGAATGACATCGTTGCGTGTCCAGTTCGGACTCCCTACTGTTCCTCTTCTTTCTTCTTCGTCGTCCGAAGATCTATCCAACGGCATTGGCGGTAATTCAGCGAAAGTTGGAGGAACCTTTCTAAAACAGTGTTTTCCAGATATGAATTTTCCGTTGAACAATCCAGATTTATTAGATTTCTAGGCGTAAACGGCCTCACTCCCAGTAAGTCGGTTCCAACCGACATACGGCTCTCAAGCTGCGTGGAATGTCCGATGGGTGTGGGCCGTGTATTGTCAGATATTTCATCACCCAACGATTTTTCGATTTCCAGGCTGGGTAAGATCCGCCTTGGTTTTACTGGAGTCCTTAAAATTTTTGGTCGTCGTTGTGGTGGCATGGAATCATCGGTATTTGAATCCCATTCTTTTGATGTAATGAATTCGTCGTACACCAAATGATAATTACTCTTTTCAGAATATAACACACAGATCCTTATTAATACTTGTTCTCGCCACGTGTTCCTTTATAGAGAGTTACACAAGGAAGACGGAAGCCGTCCAAGCCACGAGAAACACTTAGATCAGAGGTCGCGCCGAAAACACATTCTTGTTTATGGCGTGTTGATTTGAAATAATTAGTAGGTCTTGGTATGGTAATTACAATATGTCCAACACTGTATATGTATAATATATACAATGTGCTCTAACACTCCCTCTTAATCACCATGCCCAAACCTTTCATTAGCAAATTATGCTTTGGTTTACATAGTCCTTTGGTTAAGATATCAGCAAACATTTTCTCCGTCCGTAGATAATTAACATTTACGATTTCTTTACTTATTGCCTCACGCACAAAATGATTCTTGATATCTATATGTCTGGTACGGTTGTATGGCATTTGATTACGAGTCCAAGCTTGCGCAGACTGATTGACATTAAACAAATTTATACACTCTTTTTTCCTATAATTTCCTGCAATCAACTGTGTAAGTATTTCGCGTCCTTACAAGCTTCTGATAACACTATGTATTCAGCCTCACTCGTTGAAATTGCTACAACCGTTTGTTTTTTACTTAACCAAGTTATCGCTCCGTTTCCCATTAGGAACGTGAATCCCGTACACGATTTTCTATCAGTTTCATCGCCCGCAAAACCTGCATCTACGTAACCTTTTATTATGCAATCATTTTTTTTTTGTATCTTAAACAAACGTCGACCATTCCCTTTAAATATCTTAGAACGTGTTTGGCTGCTGACCAGTGCTCTTCTTGATGACAATTATTAAATCTGCTCAAGAAATTTACAGTGTAAGCAATGTCAGGGCTAGTGCATACGGCAAGGTAATTTAAACTTCCATTTAACTGTTGATACGGATGACTATCGCTTTCCTGCCATTTTACTAGTTTGGTCCCTACGGCAAATGGCGTTTCTACGGGTTTACAATTAGTCATGTCGAATCTTGATAGAACCTCTTCTATGTACGCTTTTTCATCCAAAAATATCGATTCTTGTTCTCTACGAACTCTATAAGAAATTTATGGAGAAGGTACAATAAGGTACCCCTTTCCTACACCGCAGCTTCCGTATTTGCTTGAGTTATGTTTATTACACACAAAAATAGGATGACTACATGAATCGTGAATAAAGAAAGAATTACACGTCCGCACACGCTCAGTCACGCGGAGAGAAGCCACGAGGCGTTGTCGCCGATGCCACCAACCTCACGCTCGCTGTCTCGACAAAAGACGCACGAGGCAGGCCAACCTAACCTGACCATATAACCCGCCAAATACAAAATGAAATAATCTATAGAGGCAAGAATGAACTATAGATTTAACATTCCAACAACTTGTCGTTCCAATAATTAATAATTGGTCGTATTTTGTGAAGGCGGTCGTTGCTTTGGTCCTCTACATTATGTGCGAAATGCAAGCATCGTGATATCTGTGTGAGTCTTTTCAACGGCATTACTTTACAAAAGATAGGAGTTTCGATCACTTCCCGCTTAGTCCAATGCATTTGGATATTCGGTTTCTTGACTTGTGTCATCAAAATACACAAAGCATAATACGCTAACATCTCATTCTTGGTGACTGGAAACCAATTATCATCTACTTTTCGTCTTCTTCCGTTGTTCATTATTTGTTCGGCATACAGATTCGTTTCTGTAACCACAATGTCCCAGAAATTGTCGTCAAAAATAATAAAAAATAAATCTAATAATCCGTCTCGTGCATTTAGTTGATCCAAAACATAGTCTGTTACACCATGGATTTCGGAATATTTCCACATTTTTATAGTGTTGACACTTTCCTTCCAATTCCACTCAACACTCGAACCGGGTCTAGGATTCGCCTTCTCATCACTATCAGATATAATCAATCTTCGTGCACGATTCACCACTGGCACAATCACGCTGCTTTCATCAGAACTTTCATCATTTATGACTCGTTCTTCTGCTTTTTTAGTACTCTCACTTCCCCGCGAACCACGTGCGTTTTTACCAATTTTGCTTTTTCTCGTATACATTCTGATGGGGTTGGAAAAATTAAAAATAACGAGCAATAAGATTTTTCTGTGAAGAAGGCTGTTCGAAATTTATGCGCCTCGTACAACGGAATGGTACAAACTGAAGTACGACTGAAACTTTCTGTTCGTCGCGCTGTGTGTCTATGTTTATTTAAGAGATGTTATCAGTATAGTGGAACGTAACACTATCCCTTAGGTAACACGTGGCCTACACGGGGACATATAATCCCATTCAAGATAACCATACTTGGTTCTGGCCCGAAATATTAGGACCACGAGGCAAACTCGTGATATACATGTCTGGCACGAAATGTCGATCAGGAGTCAAACTCGTGATATTCATATTTGGCATCGAATGGTAGCAACGAGTCTGACTCGTGATATCCAATTCTGGCACAAAATTTTCATCACGAGTCAGACTCGTCAAAGTAGTGCAAGGGGTTAATGCAGTTAACAGGTTCCTTTTCTTATTTTTGTCCGGTTTGAATGATTTGGAATTTTTGTCACCCTTAGAGTAGTATATCACCCTTAGAGTATATCAACCATATGATGGGGATCAGGGTAAGGGGTATTCCTCCCGAGAATGAATGAAACTTTTTAACAGGAAACATATGTATATGGTCGATTCCACGTCAAATCGCACAGCTAAATTCTTCGAAATTCTGATTTTGAGATATGTTATAGAGGGAGGTGAGACAAGCCACCCGAATTTTTTTTTACATTTTTTATTTTGACTTTCGAAGAGTTATGAGACTTTGAAAAATTGGGACACTTTTTCTTCAAACATTTCTAGGCGCGGTCTGGCTTGCCGTAGAATAATTTGCTTTTTTAAGTTCGATTCAGAAAAGATTGTAGTTTAACGAGAATTTTCAACCCATTTCAAAAAGTTTATTTTTCAACGCATAATTCATAAAAATAAAAAATAGTCGTTAATTTGACTATCTGGGCCCTCACCGAAAATTATGAAAAAATTATATCCTTGTAGCGCGTTTCAAGACGAAGAGTTTGCAAAAAAAGGCAGCCCCAAACACGCAGTAACTTCGGAGTAATTCAAGAAAAAGTGTAACCGCCTCGGAATGACTGATTTTGCCAGCAAGAACGCTGAATTGGGAGGTGGGGGTCGTTACGCAGGGCCGCGGCACCTAAGAGATACGCGATATCCCACATAACTGCGCGATGACGCGATGACGAGTCGTGTTGACATTACGTGTTCTCAATCAGTTAAAAACACATGAAGGCCATTCCCGAAAATTCTCAAAAAATTCACGAGGGTGCCTTGATGATGCATACACACGGTGGTATGCGTAATAGTCGCGAGCACCACCCATTATTCCCGATAAAAATCAGTTTCAATGTTTTATCGCGTATCTCTTAGGTGCCGCGGCCCTGCGTAACGACTCCCACCTCCCAATTCAACGTCCTTGCTGGCAAAATCAGTAATTCCGAGGCGGTTACACTTTTTCTTGAATTACTCCGAAGTTACTGCGTGTTTGGGGCTGCCTTTCTTTGCAAACTCTTCGTCTCGAAACGCGCTACAAGGATATAATTTTTTCATAATTTTCGGTGAGGGCCCAGATAGTCAAATTAACGACTATTTTTTATTTTTATGAATTATGCGTTGAAAAAAAAACTTTTTGAAATGGGTTGAAAATTCTCGTTAAACTACAATCTTTTCTGAATCGAACTTAAAAAAGCAAATTATTCTACGGCAAGCCAGACCGCGCCTAGAAATGTTTGAAGAAAAAGTGTCCCAATTTTTCAAAGTCTCATAACTCCTCGAAAGTCAAAATAAAAAATAAAAAAAAAATTCGGGTGGCTTGTCTCACCTCCCTCTATAACATATCTCAAAATCAGAATTTCGAAGAATTTAGCTGTGCGATTTGACGTGGAATCGACCATATATTTTAGCGTTCGTCTCGAGTGCTACGGACTGACTGACTAAAATCGGCACTCATCGACGCTCCTCCGTAACCGTCGCGAGCCGTCCTTTGTCTCTCGCACCACACACACGCATACGCACTCTCACACACACATACAAACTACTGCGCCGTTGAGACCGATATTATCGCATCTTTCGGCAACGCAGAGAAGCGATACCCGGAAACGGTTTTCTCCTACAGCTCGGCCATCCTGACCGTATGAACCGTCCCGGTCATACATCCATCAAATATTGCAGATACTGTGATGGGTAATAGACACCTACTACCATACCAGACGAATTATACGCAATTATTTACACCTTGAAATCTAAACTTACAAGCGGTACAAGTAGTACGAAGAAAGGCACACACAAAAACAAAACAGATACATACTACAGATACTAATTTTTCGTATCAAATGAATCAGAAGTCCAGGGTTTCATGTAGTCCGCACTAACAGTACCCGTGTACGGCAAACGCGTAATTTGAAATCCGTCGATATCGGTGACAATGTATCGGTCAAGATCAAGGACTTTCTTTATCACATATGGCCCTCTGAATTTTGGAAGCAACTTCTGATTTACACCCGCAGTGGTGTCGTCATTTCGGATCATTACATATTCGCCCTCGTTATAAGATGAAACAGCCTTACGTTTCCCATCGTAACTGCGCTTATTTTCTCGCTGAGTTTTCTCTAAGCATTTTATAGCATCACTCCTAATAGTGTCGAGATCCCGATCTTCGCCAACGTAAGATTCTAATACAGGTCGAATTTTGTCATTAACATCACCCACTTGATTAACGCCAAACAACAATTTACTAGGGGTGTCCCCGATAGACCGACAAATCGTGTTATTTAGTGAGAATTCTATTAAATCGAGCACCTGATCCCATTGCTGAAAAACTGATGGGGGTCAGGGTAAGGGGTATTCCTCCCGAGAATGAATGAAACTTTTTAACAGGAAACATATGTATATATTTTAGCGTTCGTCTCGAGTGCTACGGACTGACTGACTAAAATCGGCACTCATCGACGCTCCTCCGTAACCGTCGCGAGCCGTCCTTTGTCTCTCGCACCACACACACGCATACGCACTCTCCCACACACATACAAACTACTGCGCCGTTGAGACCGATATTATCGCATCTTTCGGCAACGCAGAGAAGCGATACCCGGAAACGGTTTTCTCCTACACATAGCATTTTACATTTTTCCTCTGAAACCTCTTAGTATTCTGTTTCCTTTCTGTATGGGCAACAAAAGCTCCCTTCGTTGGTCCATTTTCCGCCTTTTAAAGCTTTCCCGAAGGAGATTGTTCTTCACTAGATCGCTCGTAATTTCAGTCCGTGAGCTCTCTAATGCCATTACCATCGGATCGTATTCAGTAGGTAATCCGGCCAGTATGATAACAACTACCAATTTGTTGTCCATTGGGTTTCCAATATCTGTTAACATTTGCGCTAACATTAACGCCTCTGAAACGTACTCTTCCATATCCTTATAGTTCGAATACTCAATTTTCAAGAGTGCTCTCATTAAACCCAGCATTCCCGACAGCCCCCTATATTCATATGCCTTGCTTAGACTTGACAGAGCCTCTTTTGCTGTCGTCGCATTTTGCAAATGTACGTGGCAGTGAGTTTTTACATTTAAGCATATTACTGCGAGAGCTTTTTGGTCTCTTTTGGTATTATCCGCACTTACAGCGCTTAAACTCACACAATCCCATAAATCCATTCCTATCAGCGTCAGTTTTATTACGAATTTCCATGACGAATAATTGGACATGCCGTCTAATTTCGGCTCTATAATGGGAATACTACCACCAGTGGCGGAACTATTCGAAGTCGAACCATTCGTGGACATTTTTATTAGTTATTTATTCCAACGAATTTATTAATACTTCAAATTTAAAGGAGAAACTTGCACTTGCCTGCAAAATCTGTCCATGCCGTGGCCATGTGCTCGGCCACGATGAGGTTAAATATACCATATGTAAAGGAATAAATAAGTTTTCGGGTTGTAGCACAGTCGGTATATTGTAAAGAGTCGATATTAGTTTATTACTAAGATGCTGAAGTAGTGTGAAATAAGAAATAACGGACAACTCGGCAACTTTCAACTGACCACGTGCAACGCCACGTTTCCGCCGCTCTCGGCCAACTCGCAACAACTGCGTTCTTCTTCTTTCGCTCCGCACGCTCTTTCTTTATTTCGCGTCCGCCGCGCACGCGTAACTGCCACACTCCACGCGAATATTACGCCTCACACGCCATCTCTCATCACTCATACACTATATTCTTAACGCTAGCAAAAAAAAAGAAAATAATATAACTATTCTACACTCGGCTATTCGACGGCATCTGACCTCAGATGCTACAATCGCTTTCTTCTGAAGACAAATCTTCGTTGGTGTTAGACCACGGCTTCATATGGTCTGCTGCTGTCGAAGTCACCTGTGGACCTTCCCCTTGTCCGAGCTTCTCAACAATGAATCTATCATTACGTAATACCTTTTTCACCCGATAAGGTCCTAGGTATTTTGAATGGAACTTCAACCCTGGGCCGCCTTGACATGGCTAACTTCGACAACATAGGGGTCAAAATCCTATTGATTTGCTCAATCTGGCCATTTCCCCTCGGAATCCCTGTTGCGATCAGGTGGTGCTCAATGCCTTCATCTTCACAATAATTTTTGAAGTCGGTCGAAGTAAATGCAGTTCCTTGATCTGAAACAATCCTCCGAGGGTTACCAAAAACATACGATTGCTTCGTTAAGCGATCTATAACTTCAGAGGAGCTGGTAGATTTAGTCGGATACAACCAGATAAATTTCGAAAAACCATCCACTACTGCAAAAATATGGCGATAGGCTTTTCGCGTCGACACCAAGGGTATCGACGTGGGATGTGTCAAACGGAACTTCGCCTTTATCAATTGGATGAAGTAATCCGTCCTTTTTTCCATACTTCCTCTCCGATAAGATACATGCGATGCAATTTCTCAGTACCTTCTCAACCTTCTTATGTAGGCCCTCGAACCAATAATCTCTCTTCAGAAGTTGCTCCGATTTTCAACACCCAGATGACCACGTTCGTGAACCTGTCGTATTAAACTTGATTGCATTAGTTTAGGCACAACGATTAACAAGTCTCCTTTCACTTCTTTACACAACAAATCGTTTTTAACACTGTATTCACTCGAACCATTTTTTTCAACTGCTTTTCGAATTTCAACCAACGCATCATCATTCATTTGATTTGTTCGCAATTTCGTTACTAAGCCATCCTCCGTTTCACATACTAACATCGCTGCAGGTAATGGGTTCCTGCTTAAAGCATTGACATGCCGCATGCTTTTCCCCGGCCTATGTTCGATAACATAGTCGAAATCCGCTAGCAGTAACGCCCATCGAGCTATACGCGTACAAATATCTTTCTTTTTCATGGTCTGCGCAAAGGCCTGTCAATCAGTCACAATTTTGAACGGTATACCTGCTAAATAAATTCGAAACTTCTTTACCGCTTTAATAACAGCTAAAACTTCAAGCTCGTAACTGTCGTATTTTGATTCGGCAACTGAAGTTTTCCCGCTCGCATAAAAAACAGGATGAAATGCACGATCTTCGTTATCGCGTTGTAACATGATAGCTCCGTACCCGAGCGACGAGGCATCGGTGTGCAACTCTGTTTCGGCCCTTTGGCAATACAATCGCAGTACGGGTTTCTCGCCTAGCATAGTCTTTAATTGTTCGAACGCTCGCTTTTCCTGTTCACCAAATTTAAATTTCACAGAATCCTTCAAGAGATCCGTTAGAGGTCGTGCTATTATTGAAAAATTCGGAATAAATTTACGAAAGTAGCTTGTTAGCCCTAAAAAACTTTGAACATTTTTTACGTTAACTGGGTTCGGAAAATGTCTGATCGCGTCTGTTTTTTCATCTGATGGTGCAACTACGCCATTCTCGATTTTATGGCCCAAATACGTCACGGTCGTTTGTAAAAATTTACATTTATTCCAATTGAACGTCAGTCCATGTTCGCTCGCAACATTAAACACCAATTTTAACCGGCGCAATCCTTCTTCGCAATCTTTTGTCGCAATAATTAGATCATCCATATATATAGAGACAATTCCATCTGCTACATGTTCCCGAAATATTGAATTAATAAATTTTTGGAAATATCCCGGAGATACGCATAAACCAAAAGGCATCCGCTGAAATTCGTAATGCCCATTCGGAACTATGAACGCCGTGTATTTACGACTATTTTCATCGACAGCGACATGAAAGAATCCATTCTCAAGATCTAATACACTAAAAATGCTGGCACCTTGCAACTGATCTAATGCATCTTCTATTAATAGAAGAGGGTATCTAATTTTAATTATTTTTTCATTTAACTTTCTGTAGTCGACACAAATTCTGGTCTTTCCATTTTTTTTCTTAACAAGGACTATAGGGCTTGCGTAATCTGAAGTAGACGGCCTAATTATTCCAGCTTCCAACCACGATTCTATTTGATTATCAACTTCGGCCTTTTCGGATACAGATAATCTGCGCGCCCTTTCGTATACAAGAATGTCATCTTTTAGCACAATGTGAACCTTTATGTCTACGTCTTTCTGTTTGCTTGGCTTATAACTCGAGACAATATTTTGTAACTCAATTTTTTGAGAATTGTTCTTAAAGGCGTTGGATACCCCCCCGTTTTGGAAGGGTTTACGCCGTCGAATGCACAGGCCACAATTGTTGACCGATTTTGATGAACAATAGCTCGTTTGAAAGATAAAGGATGATCCATGCGTTGTCGAGAAGCCGAATTTTGATAAAACCTTTTTTTTATCAACAAATAGTGATTCAAAAAATTGCTCAAGTTCAAGACAATTTTACGCATGGAAAGAAATTTTTTATCAAAATTCGGCTTCTCAACAACGCATGGATCGTCCTTTATCTTTCAAACGAGCTATTGTTCATGAAAATCGGTCGAGAATTACGACCTGTGCATCCGACAAGCTAATGCGTGTTTTCGCCCATTTTCGTGAAAAATCCTGAAAAATATTCTGTGTCCACTAGCGACCCCAATTTCAGCGGCAGAAGAGCCGAAACTCCTTCCCCCACTACGAACCTAACGCACAAGCATGGGCTGGTGTGCGTGTAATTTGGCTAGGCGTGCGGTCGATGTATAGGTGTTTACCGTTACAGCGGAAAATCACATCGACGGCACACAACTCTGATCCATTCTAAACTCTTGCGAATAAGCCAACTCGAGCCGCTCGGGCCTTTTTGACTTTCCGTCCCGTCTCCACCACGCAATGCATCGTAAGGGTATAACGCTCTGCGTTTCCCATAGAATGCTTCTTGACCAATTTCGATGATCAAGGACTCATTTGAAAGATAAAACATGAAGGAATGCGCATGATATTGTAGAATTTTGGAAAAATGTAATCTTCGTGGAGAAAAGAGCGTTAAAAAGTTTAAAAACATTTTCCGGAATAGAAAAAAGCCATTTACAGAAATTCTGAACGATAACGATTGTATATTCATCTTTTATCTATCAAAAGAGCCATTAATTATCCAAATCGGATATCTAACACGGGTTGGAGAATTTATAACGTAAATCCATGCACTGCCTTCAGCGGCGCGCCGCCGTGAAGTCACAGCGAGGGGTAATTATATCTGGTTCGCAGATATAATCCACGGTCAGATTAATCGTCAAATAAACATTCAATTTTTATTCTGTCAATCTTTCCTATTACGGGAAAAAAATGAAACCAAAATTTTTTAAGAAAGTTAGACATACATACATAAGTTCTCACGAAACACGTGAATAATTAAAGAATAATACTGTTACAATAATATTGTAAAAATATGTGAAACAAGTACGTCCCAGATTTCACGTTACTCTTGTGTTTGTCATTGTTGAGAAGTCTAAAATCCTAGGTTTTCCCAACGTAGTGACAAAATCCCGGTGACTTACATTCAGATAAAAGGGGTAATCGAACAGGTATACGATACTTTACGCCGTAACAATGTCATATCGTGCATTCGATGACCGTAGCATTCTATAACCGAGAAAGGTAGCACGTACATTTCGTACATTTCGGCAGGCCTCACTTATACCTGCTTATACCGGGGACCGCTAGACGTTGGACGAACCCCGATTTTTGCCACATAAAAGACCTTCTCTCTTCCTTCCTCGCTCCGTCGCGGTCACTCCTTCTCGTGCAGTGAAAATTCAAAGAACTCCAACGTCTAGCCGTGCCTAGCCGTTGCGGGTATAAACAAGGCCTACCGAAATCCACAGGGTCCCGGCTCTTCTCAAGGGGCCTTGAACAAGTGCGAAGGAAAACACACCGACGGGTGTATTTCGCGCTAGTTCTGACTTTGGATTTCAAAAATAGCGACCTCCACATGGTGAAATCTGGGCAGTTTTTGACAATTCGGAAAATGTCACCAACTTGCAAAGAGCTACTATCGCTTTATTCGATACCTCTTTGATTCTAATTTGTTCTATTATGTCAGAGTTCTTGAGTTTCGTATGCAATGCAATGACAGTTGATCCATATACATACCTACCATTATATTATATGGATTTACATTTTTACGTGATTTTTCAGTCATGGTCAAAGTGTATAAATTATACCATTTTGATACTAGTTATCGAATTGTAATCCTATATTGTTAGTCACAACAGAAATGATTACCAAAATCTATGAACGGTGCTTATTCGTAACTGAAATGGATCAGAGAATGACAGCTGGTAACACGTGTTTCATTGACATGAAATGCACCGGAGTAGAGAATGGTTTCTGTAAGCGGGACGTAAGGGGTACAGCGGGCCGGGGGGACTTCGACGCGTAAGAGCAAAGTGGGGACACTACTTGACACTACTCCCCTCAAGCGCCTGTAGTTCGCATATTGTCCGCCACCCGTCGCTGAAGTCACGCACGGGTTTTGCTCAGGGTATCCAACGCCCTTAACATGCGTCAAATCTATGTCTTTTGTATTCTCGATCGCGTCTATTTTATATATCTCCGGTATACTTTCATCTGTCGAAATCCGCGAAATCTGTACGTCTTCGCCTTTTATTTTTACCTCAACGCCGCGCAAGAAATCAGTTCCGAGAATCAACCCGTGCGATAACATCGTGTCGGGCACAACATGCAACGCTATCTCATACTCCGCGTCATCGATACACATTCGGACGTGTGTTTGTCCTAGTGTTGTGTTCGTTCCCGAACCTACTCCACGAAACTGAATCGACTTGTCGTTTATACCGGGTGTACCGATTAGAATGTAGTGATCCGCGCGTATAAGACTGATATCGCTTCCGGTGTCTATTATTGCCGAGATTTTATTATTAGTGACAATAACCTCCTTACAACATTTTTTAAAATTTGTTTGCATCAAATTACAGTCTTTCGGTCGCTGTTCGGTTTTTTTCGGGCAACTAGGCGCTACGTGTCCGAACTCTTTGCAATGAAAACATTTAAAGCCTTTTTGTTTAGTTGGACAATCTGGACTCAAATGCTCTTTACTACCGCACAAATAACAACGTTTGGATTCAGACTTTTGAGAACTTGGCTTATTGTTAGAATTAGAATTAAATTTCTTTCGCGATTCGTCTTGCTTCGGCTTATTATTAGATTTCAATTCGCGCTTTCTATTTTCATACACATCAAACTTTTCTTTCAACTCACTCATGTTTTTCGCACCATACAAGATGATTTTGTTCACTTCGTCATCTTCAATGCCGTCAATAATGTATTGGATCACTGCTCGTGTTTCCACGTCTCCGCTTGAGGCGATGTCCATCATTTTATAACAATACTCGTGGTACGATTCGTCCGGTTTTTTCTTCCTACGCTGCATCTCCAAATGTATTCGGCGACTATCCACCCTCGGTGCAAACTCTTCTTTCAACGACGCCTTCATTTCAGTCCAGGAGTTAGTACAATGTTCGTAATTCACGTATAAACGTGCAGACCCGCGCAGCAAGCGCCTGGCGTACAACACTTTCTGGATTTTTGTCCACTTGCACAACTTAGCTGTATCTTCAAACTCTTTTATCCAGTGGTCTATCATTTTCCCATCGTCTCCACTGAACGTATCTAACGACTCCTCGACATCTTTGAATGTCGGCACATACCTCGCGCCGCCATTTTCTTCGAACTCTTCCTCATCCTCTGTGTCGCTAATTTCTTCGCCTTCCATCGCACTGTCAAGAAGAATTGCTGCACGAAGGCGTGCCACCAGATCTGCCTTCTTTCCCGCAACGCTTAATTTTCGCCTTTTTAATTCTTCTTTCAACTGTATCACCTTCAAGTTTTCAACGCTCTGCAGGCTCTCGCCCGATTCCTGCAGGTTCCCGCCCGATGCTGAAGGTTTCGATGCAGGTCCAGCCGCCTCAGGTTGCGACATTTTAAACAATCGTTCAACACTTCCAAATCACTGGCAACACAATTTGCAATCACTGACTAAACAATACCGAACGTGTGGCTACACAATCCCGGCTGAGCCCCCAATTGTAAAGGAATAAATAAGTTTTCGGGTTGTAGCACAGTCGGTATATTGTAAAGAGTCGATATTAGTTTATTACTAAGATGCTGAAGTAGTGTGAAATAAGAAACAACGGACAACTCGGCAACTTTCAACTGACCACGTGCAACGCCACGTTTCCGCCGCTCTCGGCCAACTCGCAACAACTGCGTTCTTCTTCTTTCGCTCCGCACGCTCTTTCTTTATTTCGCGTCCGCCGCGCACGCGTAACTGCCACACTCCACGCGAATATTACGCCTCACACGCCATCTCTCATCACTCATACACTATATTCTTAACGCTAGCAAAAAAAAAGAAAATAATATAACTATTCTACACATATATTTCCAATTAACTGGTATCCGACCTCTCTTTTGGAGTAATTATCTTCTCAGCCCATAACCTTTTGATGTAATGAATTCGTCTTACACCAAATGATAATTACTCTTTTTGGGATATAACACACAGATCCTTATTAATACTTGTTCTTGCCACGTGTTCCTTTATAGAGAGTTACACAAGGAAGACGGAAGCCGTCCAAGCCACGAGAAACACTTAGATCAGAGGTCGCGCCGTAAACACATTCTTGTTTATGGCGCGTTGATTTCAAATAATTAGTAGGTCTTGGTATGGTGATTATAATATGTCCAACACTGTTTATGTCTAATATATACAATGTGCTCGAACACATTCCTTGTAATATGGTTGTTGTCTTGCATTTCTTCGGGTTTCACGGACTCGTGTTGCAATGCTACTTGTATTATCATCAATGGGTTTGTTGTGTAATCATCCACCCATGTGGCAGAGCGAGTCTGTAATAGAGGTTCTTAAGGAACAGAGCTATATTACATTGTGCTGAATAGGTGTATATGAGAACAATCATTCAATACCAACAAGGAATCAGAGCGAAAGCAAATATCTATTATGAATAATCTAAAGAATGCGGTAGTATAATGTATAAGCGGTTAGATCTGAAATCTTGCGGAGGTTAAACAAGACGCGGTGAAGCTACGATTATTCAAACGGACGTGCATGGCGATTTCCGTTACATTTCCGAGTATATTGTACAGTAGAGCTCTGCGGTTCAATGATAGACTTGAGCTCTCGTCAAATCCTTAATATTATTATTAGAGCTCGGTACGCCTCACTAAAACTAGCGGAATATCACGCTCTTAAATCTGAATGCGGTAATACTATAATTGGCGGTGAACACAAGTGATAGATGAAACAATGAAAACTACAACGTGTGCCCACGGTAACGCAAAAAACAATGGCGATCGAAACATATTGCGGTAATACGGAGGAGGCGGTTAAGAGAAGAATAGCGGTTAATAAGATCCCAACAGACTGGTGTCTGAACGCCAGCGGTAAACGTCAACCCTGGTCGTTCTTCGAGCTGGATCGCTGGGTCGAGTGCGAAATTCTGAGCCGGCCAAGACTCGGCGGTTTTCAGAAGCCATGGTGGGCCGGTCCACCATAGGTGGTGCTTCTGGAGCTGGTAAGGCGTGAGTCCCCTTCATGCACAGTCCGCTGCATTTTCCTTCCCTGGAACGAACCTCCACTGGCCATTTGGAGTCAGATCTTGTATTGCGGACACTCTGTTCCTAACGAAGTCCTTCCAGCGAGACGGGTGCGAGCTTATCCACGTCAGTGCAACTGCGGAATCAGTCCACAAATAAGTTGGAGCTTCACCAAGATCTAGCGCTTTCCGGCAGTAGGCTACTAGCTTAGAGAGCAGTTGTGCGGCGCTGAGCTCCAGTTTCGGGATAGTCAGACGCTTGAGAGGAGCGACCTTGGTCTTGGAGCATACCAGAGTAACGCTGGCTCCGGTATTTGCGGTGTGGACCTTGAGATATACGGTTACCGCCATTGTAACCTGAGAGGCGTCGGAGAACCCATGGAATTCTACCGTTGCACTGGTGGAAAGCTGGATCCATCTTGGTATAGAAATCTCGGGGATCGTGGCGAGCTCGTTCTTGAATTTATTCCATTTGCGGCAAACGTGATCCGGCAAATGGTCGTCCCAGCTGAGCTTCTCCAGCCAAAGCTCCTGCAATAATACTTTGGCTTTGATGGTGATAGGCGAGAGAAAACCAAGAGGATCAAAAAGTTGCGCGATCTCTGACAGGATGCGGGGTTTAGTTGGATGCGGAGCTGGAGCTGGTGGCTTGATTCTGAATTGGAAGATATCAGAATGCGGGGACCAATGCAGGCCTAAGAGCTTCGTGCTATTTGCGGTATCGTCAAACGATAAAGTTGTTCTCGCTTCCACCCGAGAATGCTGCTGCAAACCATGATGGTTACTGGTCCACTTGGCGAGAGGAAAGCCGCCCGCCATGCAGAACTTCGTAAGCTGGTCGGCAATAGCTTGGAGCTCGGCGATATCGCCGGCACCGCCGAATATGTCGTCCACATATCGTCCTTGAAGAAGAGGTTGGAGCGCAAGCGGGTATTTGTCGCCTGCATCGGCCACGAGCTGAAGAAGCACCCGAACTGCTAAATATGGAGCTGGTCGCGTGCCATAAGTCACAGTAGTGAGCTGGTATGGAACAATATTGTTCTGCTCATCTTTCCAGAGGATCCGCTGAAGATCCCAGTCTCGTTGGTCCACTAGGATCTGTCTGAACATCTTCGTGATGTCAGTGGCGAAAATAAAGCGGTGACGGCGAATCCAGAGCAGTACATCGATTAAATCGATCTGGAGCTTCGGGCCTGTGTGGAGCACGTCATTCAGTGACACTGCAGATCGTGTTGGGCGGGAGTCATTAAACACAACTCTCAGCTTGGTAGTCGTGCTGTCTTCTCTCAGCACGCCGTGATGAAGTAGATAATAGACTGGAGATTCAGTCGCGGTAGTCGGTGCCTTCACCATATGATGGAGCTGCTGGTATTCCGTGAGGAATAATGAATATAGCTCGCTGTAGGTCTTGTCACTTGCAAGACGCCGTAGAAGATGTTGAAGGCATCGAGAGGCGGTTAGATACGAATCTCCAAGCTGAGAGGGCGGCGATCTCACAGGAAGTCTTACTATGTACCTTCCGGAGCTCGTTCTGGTGTGCGTTAACTTGAAGTGAGCTTCACAGGCTTGCTCCTCTGGAGAGAGGTCTTTCGCGGTTGGAGCTTCTGGTACTTCCTCTTGAACCCAAAACTGAGTAAGCAGATCTTGAAGGCTTTGCGTTGTCTGATCGATTGACATGTGATACGCGGATGCGGTTGTATCTTCGGTGGTGTTGACCGGACCAAAGACAATCCAGCCAAAGATTGTCTTTTGCGCGATCGGGAGATGTGGAGCATCCTTGACGATGTCCGGTAGTAATATCATCCCGTAGTTGTCGGCTCTGAGAGTCATGTCAATCGACTGCGGTGTTAAATAGTGCGGGTCTGCGAGCTCGAGATGTCCCAAGTGTTCCCACGTTGGGTGCGAGCTTTGCGCACTCGGAATCTCGTTGGTAAGCTGCTTCAAGATGTGTGCGGTGATTTGAACTGACTCTGGTGAGTAGATGGATCTCAGTGTCAGTTCCACCACGCCTCGTGTGAACCCAGCTTCAGAGCCGCCAATACCACGGATCGCAATGGTGGAATGATGGCGTGGTATGCGGAGCGTCTTGACTAGAGCTTCTGAGACGAAGCTCAACTCTGAACCAGAGTCGATTAGCAATCGAGCCCGGTGGCTGAGGTGCGGTGTTTCTATTTGAACGAGGCTAGTGGCGAGTAGTACAGCCGGACGACTGTAGCGGTGGTTCAAAGGCGGTGGATGTAGCGTGCGGTGCGGTAGTGGTTGAGGTAGCGGTTGCGGTTTATTATGCGGCGATTTTTGCGGTGGAGGTTGCGGTAAGTTGGGTGGAAGCGGAGGTCCTCATTTTTTTGCGGTGGCTGGAGCGGGTGCGGTATGGATCATGGTGTGATGCCGCTGATCACACACCCTGCATCTCCTGGTGGAGCGACACCACGCGAGCCCATGGTGCCCGATACAGTTGGGGCAAAGCTGCTTCTCACGAGCAACTGCGGCTCGAGCCTCATTGCTGAGAGCGGCGAACTTGCGATATAGTGGACATCGCCGCAATAATCACAATAATACGGCGAGTCTTCAGGATGTATCGCTGGACGTCCCTGGCGCGGTGCGGTGGATCCTGAGGTCGTCGAGGATGCGGCAGCAGATGAGCTCGTAGACGTCGGCTTCTGAATGACGTGGTGCGCTGCGACTATCGCTGGTCTACGCTGCGCGGTGGTTGCGTAGGAGCTCGGCTGCGTATTCTTCGCGGAGCTCTCAAGGCATTCGCTTGCTCGAGCCCTACCCTCGAGGAAAGCGATCAGCGTTTTGAGCGTCGGGAGCTTGGTGGTGGAGCCCAATTTCTGCTCCCACGCTTGGCGCGTTGTCGTATCGAGCCTCTTCGTCATCGTATAGACGATGACCGTCTCCCACATATCGGCATCGACTCCGAGCGACTTCAGCGAGCTGCGGACCTCAGCGGTGGTGTTCAAGAGCCCGTTCAGCTGCGTAGCCGATGGTGCGGTGAGCGGTTTTCCTCCAAAAAACTTGTCGAGTTGCGCGGTGACTAGAAGGCGCTTATTTTCGAATCGCTTCTTTAGTTGAGCCCAAGCGGGAGCGAACGAGCTTCCTTCCATCGGGAAGGAGCTCACAAGCGGTGCGGCGGACCCGGCGAGACTGGTCTGCAGATAATGCATCCGTTGCACATCTGAGAGCCCCTCATGCTCGATCACGATCGACGTAAAGAGATCTCGGAATGCGGTCCACGAGCTGTAATCGCCGAAGAATGCGGAGATCTTCAGCTCCGGCAACTTGCTCGGAGCTGGTGTGGGTGCGGTCTTGTTGGAGCTCGTCTGCAAAGCGGCGATGCTTGCACGCCTCGTCAGCAAAGCCTCCTTCGCCTTGCTGCTCTTCCTCATGGGCTCTGCAACGTATTGCCCAACGAGCTCGGGGAGCTCTAAACGCTCTGCGGCGCACAGATCGCACAATGTAGCCTGCGTTTCTGTGTACTCGGCCACATATTCTTTTAACATCGCGAGCTTTGCGGTGAGAGCGGCATGCGACGCCTCTTCCAGGCTCGCGAGCTCCATCGAGCTCTCGCAGTGCTCCAGCACCATCTCCCGCTGCGTGCGGAGCATTGCCAGTTTTAGTTGGAGCCTGGCCGACGGCTTCTTTCCTTTCGGAGATGCGGGGCGGGAAGACGGTTTAACCTTGTCCTGGTCGTTAGCGGTGCGTTCACTCAGGAGCTCGGCTGGCACATCCAAAGTTGCCACGTGGATGGCTGGAGACTCAGGCGTCTGAGCTGCGGTCTTGTCCAACGAGGATCCCTCGCTGGGCATCGGCGGTGGGAGCGCGATGGCGGGTAAAGAGCTCTTCCCATCTGCCATCTTGAGCTAGCGGTGAAAATGAATGTGTAGATGCGTGATAACGAGAGGCGGTAAGAATAAATAAAAGAAGGGATGCGGAAGACAATATAACTAACTACTCAAGAGCCATGTGTATGCATAATTATTAAAGGATGAATGTATGAACGAAGATGACGGATGACGCAATTATAACGAGTGAGCATTGAGTAGGCACTCGAGTCAAAAGGGGGAGTGATAATAAAAAAGTATGTCAAGTAAGATAAATAGAACTGTGCGAGTAAATGAGCACATGAGTCCAAATGACGAATGAATGATTTGAAATTGATCCAGTCAGTGTAAAATTAATAAGAGTATTTGAGCAAGTCGAGACAGCATGCAGGTGCACGAGGTAACCTGAATATTGTCTAACTGCATATTATAGAGAGCGATACTGAATGAATAGGTAGAATGCAGGAGCACGAGGGAAAACCTGCATAACGCCTAAACCAGTATGCGGATCAAAGTTATATGAATCTAATAACTGAATAAATGCGGTTTAAAACGGAGGAGTGAGGTTTCTCGAATGCATAGACAGTGCAGTAACATAATATAAATCACCCTCAATGAACAGTAATAACCATGATAAATAGATATAAATAGAAATTTAAACATCACCTGAATAAACACTGTGAACAGAGAATACATATTACATAAAACAGTGCAAAATAAATAACCACAGAATTCAATACATAATAAATAACAATAAATTAACAATTAAATCAATATCATGTTTCCTTAATATATAAAATATACAAGTGTGCGCGCAACGCAGCACAGGAGTCTTGAGTTAAGAAATCATAATGCCAATACTGGAGGAGAATTTCTGAATAATCGCGGTGCAGTCAGGACGTTAATGCAACGTACTATAATTCAATACCGCGGAATTAATTTGGCAATGTCTGAATTACTCGAGATATGAGTCAACAATAATGATCGAGTACGTTCGATATAGCAAGCAAATGTGCGGTGAACCCGAGCACATGAGTCAAGATATTGAAAGTGCAAAGATAACCATGAATTGCAACAATAAGATCAAAGCGTTATAATGTAAAGCAAGAGTACCGATAACATGAGTATCGTGAAGCTTAATTTGAATAATATTTCACAATCGTGCTCTCGAGTGAGCACAGAATACAAGCGTACGTTAACAAGAACTTGAAAGTAGATAGAATAATAGAATAAATTTAAGTATTGTGTGAGCACGTCGGTACCAGATAGTTGCATGGTAAATTAAAAACGTAAATCGATTGTATAAGAGCAAGTACGCGAATCGAAAGGCACATACGTCTATGTTCAATAAATAAAAGAGTACAAACAGTAAACCTCCAATAAGAGTGTTAATGTGCATATCGATGAGCATACGCGTCCAATATGAAGAAATATCTGCATACTAGAGTAGCGTAACATCAATAATACATTACAAAATAAGAGAGAATTACAATATACATATAAATATGTGCGGTTCAAACGAGTGACGCGGTGAGATCACATTATTAATAAATGTGATTGCATAGTGAGGCGAATGAGATGATGCATAGTGAGGCGAGACGCAGATGGGACGCGGGGTTTGACTATTCCAGAATCCGGCTCGAAGGACCAAAAAATGTTGTGCAATCATCCACCCATGTGGCAGAACGAGCCTGTAATAGAGCCTTGTAAGGAACAGAGCTATATCACATTGCGGTGAATAGGTGTAGTTGAGCACAATCATTCCATATCAACGAGGAATCAGAGTGAAAGCAAATATCTATTGTGAATAATCTAAGGAATGCGGTGATATTGTGTAAGCGGTTAGATCTCAATTCTTGCGGAGGATAAACAAGACGCGGTGAAGCTACGATTATTCAAACGGACATGCATGGCGGTTACCGTTACGCGGTACAAGAACAAAGGATTCCGATATCGAATGTTACCACATGAGTGAGATTCGCGGTGAGGAATCTGGTGTGTCGGGAATAGTCAATAACAGAGCAATTAACAGGTAACAAGGTAGATTTATTCTAATAATCAATAATCATACCTAGCGGTGAGTACAATTCGTACCGTAGAGCTCGGCGGTTTCCTACGAGCTAACGCTCGTCTTATCCTTATATAAATTAATATTAAAGAGCTCTGGACACCTCACTATGCATCTTAATATTACGGTATTTAATGAACGCTGCGGTGGTATATTATCAGCGGTGAACACAAGTAAAATACAATGGAATAACTACACGTGTGCACACGATGACTCAAAAACCAATAATGGCGATCGATAGACGCCAACGGAAAATCATGAAGAACAGAGTTCATAAAGTTACAAGATTCGCCCTGCTCTCATAAAAATGCTTGCGTGCGGAGCGGGCCTGAGGTGACAGCAGGCTGATTATTGGCTAATTGGGCGATAAGCGCCCTCTGACGCTGACGGCGGTACGCGTGATCGATGCGGATAGAGAATCAATATTAGGCGGCTCGACGCCACCTAACCTCACCCGGTGCGGTGCCCCGAGAGGGCACTGCGATGCTAATTACCGAACACTTCCTATTTTCCTCCCATATGCGGGGCTGCAGGCTGATTGAATCGCCAAGTAATGCGATCCTGTGCGAAGAGCTCAGAGAGCTTCGAACACTCCTTTGTCCCTCGAGTAAAGAGCCTCTTGATCTTGGCGGCGGCTCTAGTGAAATTGGTGCCACAATCACAGGAGAGCGTCTGACAGATCCCACGGCGGCCGATGAACCTCCTGAATGCCGCGAGGAATGCGTCAGTTGAGTAGTCGCTGACCGCTTCCAAATGGACAGCCGATGTCGAAAAGCACACAAAGATGCAAAGCCAGCCCTTTGTCCAACCCCGTATGGGTGAACGGGGAGGATGGAGTTACGCGGGTGGTTGGCAGCTGGCCCATAAGCTGTTGTGCTCGTTGTCTGCCGTAGCGGGTGCACTTCATACATTTTAAAATGTATGAGCGTACAGGCTGCCTTTCTCCGATTATCCAACAAGTCTGTCGGATGCGGCCGAGAGTTAACTGGGTGCCACCGTGGAGCGCGCGTTCATGTACGTCAGAGATCAGGAACTCGGAGAGCCTCGATGACCGTGGCAGGATCGCAGGATGCTTGTTGTCAAGCTCAAGGTTGGAGTTCTTGAGCCTTCCTCCAACCCGAATGATACCCTTGGTGTCCAGAAAGACCGTCAATCGGCTGAAGGGATGTCCACGAGGCCAAGGGTCATCGTCGAGAGTACCTTGAGCTCGAATTGGAAATACATGGATTGCGTAACTTTAACCCAGTATTCCAACGAGCGGTCAAGGTCTGTTGGGCTGAGCTTGTTCCGGAACGATGAATCTGGCACCTTAGCAAAGATGGAACGAACCCTGAAACATATTGCGGTAATACGGAGGAGGCGGTTAAGAGAAGAATAGCGGTTAATAACATCCCAACAGTCTGGTGTCTGAACGCCAGCGGTGAATGCCAATCCTGGTCGTTCTTCGAGCTGGATCGCTGGGTCGGGTGCGAAATTCTAAGCCGGCCAAGACTCGGCGGTTTTCAGAAGTCGTGGTGGGCCGGTCCACCATAGGTGGTGCTTCTGGAGCTGGTATGGCGTAAGTCCCCTTGATGCACACTCCGCTGGATTGTCCTTCCTTGGAACGAACCTCCACTGCCCAGTTGGAGTCAGATCTTGAATTGCGGACACTCTGTTCCGAACGAAGTCCTTACAGCGAGACGGGTGCGAGCTTATCCACGTCAGTGCAACTGCGGAATCAGTCCACAAATAAGTTGGAGCTTCACCAAGGTCTAGCGCTTTCCGACAGTAGACTACTAGCTTAGAGAGCAGTAGTGCGGCGCTGAGCTCCAGTCTCGGGATAGTCAGACGCTTGAGAGGAGCGACCTTGGTCTTGGAGCATACCAGAGTAACGCGGGTTCCGGTATTAGTGGTGTGGACCTTGAGATATACGGTTGCCGCTATTGCAACCTGAGAGGCGTTGGAGAACCCATGGAATTCTACCGTTGCACTGGTGGAGAGCTGGATCCATCTTGGTATAGAAATCTCGGGGATCGTGGCGAGCTCGTTCTTGAATTTATTCCATTTGCGGCAAACGTGATCCGGCAAATGGTCGTCCCAGCTGAGCTTCTCCAGCCAAAGCTCCTGCAATAATACTTTAGCTTGGATGGTGATAGCGAGAATCATGTCAATCGACTGCAGTGTTAACTAAAATCCATCTGATATATTTCTCCTATATCTTTTCCATTTTTTCTCTTTCTGTCCATCCCCATATCTCCGCTGCATATAATAAAATGCTTTTTATCAGACTTCTGAACAGCATTATCCTCCCCTCCACATTTCCTATGAATTTTCGTTCGCCTATTCCCCATACTTGTGCCATGGCTATGCTTGCTTTTTTGCTTGTTTCTTTAATGTGTATTTTGCTGTTTCCATTCCTCTGAAAGTGAAATCCAAGGTATTTAAAATCTTTTACTTCTTCAATTTTTTCTTGTTCCCATAACCACTCTTTTTTCTTCTTCTTTCCCTTGCCTTTTTTAAATACCAATACTTTTGATTTCGCCGCATTTAGTTTTAGTTCCTTTTTTTCTAGGTATCTTTTCATCCTTTTGATCATATCTTTCAGCTCTTCTGGGTTTTTCGCTATTAGGACTATGTCGTCTGCGTATGCCAAAGACTATATTTTTTCTTTTCCTATTACTATTCCTTCCGCTTGATTATTTTGCAATACTTTTTCCAGGTCCGCTGTGTACAGTGAGAAAAGTGACGGGCTTAACGGGCATCCTTGTCTTACCCCTCTGGTGGTCCAAAATTTGTCCGTAATTTCCTCACCTATTCTTACGACATTTCTTGTTTCTTTGTATATTTCATTTATTCTGTCCCTCAATCTCCCGCTTATCTCATTTGCTTCCATAATTTTTCCTAGTTCTTCTCTATTTACTTTATCGAAAGCTGCACTCAAATCTGCGAAAAATGTACACACTTTCCCCCCCCCCCCTTCTTTTGCAGTTCCGTGTTTACTATATAATTCATTATGAATATATTGTCTACTGTACTCCTTCCACTCTTGAATCCTGCTTGCGTTTCTGGTATTACTTCTTTTTCTTCGATTTCCTTTTTAAGCTTTTCATCTAGACACATTGCGTATATTTTATATGCAGTGTTCAGAAGTGTTATGCCCCTGTAGTTATTTACTTCGTCCTTGTTCCCTTTCTTGTAGATTGGGGCAATCACCCCTTCCCTCCATCTTTCTGGAAATCCTTTTCCTTTCCATACCTTGTTTATTATTTCTTTTAATCTTCTTAGTACTTTTTTGCTCCCGTATTTCCAAATTTCATTCTCTAGTCCATCTTCTCCGGCGGCTTTTTTCTTCAGTTTTTTAATTTGTTTCTTTATTTCTTCTTCCGTTATTTCTTCCACATGTTCCTCCTCCTCTTCTCTCTTGTTTAGCTCTTCCCTTCTTGACGGTTCCTCTTTACCCTCCAACAGTTTCTTGAAGTAATCTCTCCATTCATTTATTCCTATCTTTTTAGTTGTCATTGTTCTTTTTTTTCTTTCTCTGTTTATATATTCCCAAACTTCGTTTTCTCTCTTAATTTACTTTAATTCTCTTTCTTGTAGTTCTTTTTTCTTTGCCTTTCATTCTGGTTTGTACTCGCTTTTCCTTTTATCGTACTCCTCTTTTTCTCCTTTACCCCTCCTCCATTTTCTTAAGGCTTTTCTTGCCTCTTTTTTCTTATCTGTACATTCTTTGTCCCACCATTTATTGTTGCCTATCTTCCATTTTCCTATTTTGATTTTTTTCTTTTGTACTACTTTGATGACTTTTTCTATTAATTCTTCGGTCATTCCATTTATCTCCTCCTCTTCAAAGCTTAGCTTCTCTGTTTCTTCCCTATATGCCCTTATTCCTTCCTCTGTCCATATTCTTTTTTCTTTCCATTCCTCTTGTTCTTCCGTACTTTGTTCTATCTCTGCCCTTATTTCTATTCTTATTGGCATGTGGGCTGATTCTATTCTCTCTTCTATTGTGAATTTCTTGATTTCGCCTCTCGCTTCTACGTTTGTTATTGTGTAGTTTATCACTGAGCTGCCTCTGGGTCCTATGTATGTCCATTCCCCCTCTTCATCTCCTTCTACATTTCCGTTCAAGATATTCCATCCGTTCTCTTCTACCATCTCGATCATTCTTTTCCCTTCTTTATTTTTTGTTTTATCCTTTGATTTCCTCGGTTTATCTTTTTCCATTTCCCCCTAATTAGTTGTTCCTTCTTTCCCTGCTTGTGCATTCCAGTCTCCGCCTATTATTACTTTCCTGCTTTCTGTTTCTTCTATCATTTTTTTTTTAGTTCTTACCTTGTTTTCCTCATATCCTTATTGTATATGGTTAATATTCTCCATTCTTCTTTCCCTATCATTGGCCTTCTCTCCTGTATGCCTTCTTCTTCGTTGTTTACTTCCCTTTCTTTTATATTTCTCCTAACTCCCGTAATTATACCTCCCATTGCCCTTCCTTTTTTCATCTCTCTTTTTGCCGGTTGACATTTCCACTCAAATTTATCTGACAACTTTTCTTTTAGGTTTTGCCATTGCTTTTCGTCTACCCACGTTTCTACCATTCTTATTGTGTCCCATTTTTCTATGTGTTCCCAAAATTGTTTGTCTTTGTTTCTTATTCCTGCTGTATTCCAAAATCCTATTTTTATTGTTTGTTCTCCCACGTCATCTGCTTTAGCAGACGTCGCGCGAGTAATTTTGGTTTTCCTTTGCTCCTGAATCCTCTGACTTCTCAGAGGGTTCGGGAACAACCTTGGTTCTAAAAATTTTCTTCCTCCCTCAGTCCTTTTCCTTCTTTCCAGGTGAATCTTTTCCCGTTTATTGTTATTTTCTTGTATCCTATTTTTACTTCGTTTCCTTTACTTCTCTCTTCTTTCGCTATTTCACCTATAAGTTTCTGTGTTTCTCTCTCTTTGAAAGTCATGTCATTGTCTATATAAAGCTTCTTACCATTTAATCTGCTTTTCTTTGTCATCACTTCTCTTTTCATCTCTCAGCTTTCTAGTTCTACTATTACCATGCTTCTGCCACGTTGTACTCTCCCACTCCAATATGTTTCTTTTATTGTTCCTTCCACATTCAATTCCTTTTTTAGTAGTTCTTCGACTGCTATTTTGAGCGTTTCCGTTTTTGGTACCTCCCATCCTTTGATTACTACGTTATTCCTTTGCTCCCATTTTTCTCTCACTTCTTCCTTTCTCTCTTGCCTTTCTACTCTTTCTTCTAATTGTTTAATTTTTTCATCTTTTAACTTCAATTCTTCTCTTATTTGGTTGTTTTGGCTTTTCATTTCTTTTATATCTTTTTGTACTTCCTTCAGAATCTCTATGATGTATTCCATTTGCTCTTTCCCCTTCATTTCACTCTTTTCCTCTCTGTTTCCTTTTTTCCCCAGTCTCTCCTCTTCTTTCTTCTGTGACGGTGATTTTCCTGTCCTTCTCGCTTTTTCTATGTTTCCAGATACCTCTCCTTCCTCTTCCCTTTCTTCTTCTCCTTCTCTTTTCCTCTTGAAAATATCGCTTACCGAACTTGTGATACTCGTTCTCTTTCTTACTAATTGCTGTGCCAGCGTCGGTCTCCCTCTCCTCTTGATCGCTTTCTCTCTCCTTGTATCTTCTGTCCTCTTCTTATCTCCGTCTTCCTTATTCATCAGTTTTGTGTTTGTTTCTTCGTTAATGAGTTTACCTCCGCATTTCCGGCAGGTGTCACCTCTTGTTTTTGTAGATCTTTTTTATCGACTTTTCTTTTGTAACCTTTCTTTCCTTTAATTCTATTGGTATATAGTTTCTCTTATCTGCTTTCCTGGTGTTTCTCTTTTCGTGCTGCCACGTACCCAAATTTGGTCTTCTCAGCACCAGGCGCGATTATATTCCGCTTTTTCGCTCTATATCTGGTGTTTTCTACCTTGCTCTATTTTCCGTCTCTTCTGCTTGGTGTTATCCAGTTTTCCTCTAGTTAACTTTCCACTTTTTGCTTGTTTTTCCCTCAATAAACTATCTAAAACCGAGCCTCTGCACTGTGCACGACTTGCACGGTCAACGTGTCACGTGGTCCCCCCTTGTACGTCTTTTGTTCTATTCTATTATTCGTATTAAACGTCGTTATTTTTCCCTGTAAAATGTTATTAATGCGTTTGCAGTATCGTCTAATGTGTTGTACCACTGTTACATGCATAAAAGTATCTTTGAATGATATGTGGTGGGCGGCGCATCCTAAATTGTTGAAATCTAAATTGTATAGTAATACCGTTTTTATGTGGCCTACGAGATGGGTGCAGTAAAAATTCTTTCCTATTTCAACATTAATGTGGTAGTTTGCTGCATTGCATAAATTACTGACAACTGCGCTATCAATCACAGAATTTTGGCAGTTGTTAATCAATCGATTAAGTTTAATTGCCCGGATGACATAGTATACGTCTTGCTTATCTTGTGGATTTGTTCGCGGTGCTTCCATCAAAACAATTTCCGAATCTTCGGGATACGGTCTGGATGCTTCACTTGCATCCGCGGTGTCAATCAAATCCCGTAAAGTAAAGAGCAGGTCGCCATTACAGGTCTTTTCGCAATTACGCATAGTTTTTCTGGACGTTAAATTATTTATTAATAATGTCTTCACGTATCCCGTAAATTGTAAACAGCTGGGTTTAGTGTTACGTCGCCCCAAAGATTTCACGCTCCCAAAAAAGTTTTCGAACGGATCCTGATTCACGTGCCGTGGAAAGAAATATCTTAATCCTTCTGTCCGTAACAAACAGTTCAATTTCTGAAATACACGCAAAGTTAACATCCAATTTTTTATACAGAAAACTCACTTTGCTTCGGTTCTGTCTGTTTTCTTTATATAGCGTCTTATACGCGCGTAACGCAATAATTAAGATTATCCTCTAACATTTTATTACTTCATACTATTTCTCGCACTCCTTCGAAATCACCTTATCTGTAAGAGTATACCATCCGGTCGTACCGTGCGCGACGCTAAAAACCGCTGAGCCCACGGCACGTGCGCGAAGAGCGCGTGGCAACGGACCTCGGACGATTTACAAAAACTGCATAGGTAAACCAAAGTTGGGCGGTTGCTAGGCCAAAACCCCACTCCGATTTTCTGGAAAACGTCGCGTGCATAAAACACGCGACGCCGGCCCGCGCGCCAGACTCAAGCAGAAATATTCTTAGTAACAATATCATAGAGAAACGGTCACCTAATAGATAGCTAACAAGGGGAGGCCGGCAACGTTGCGAGCCCGATTTTGACGAGCTTTGGTACACTTATAGAGGACCACCCAAAATGAAGTTTCGCAAAGCGAGAGCGCGCCATATTCATAAACAGCCGAGAAAATCAACATTTTGTTGCTCGCGCGGGAGCGGTGCATCGAATCCCGTCGGGGGAACTTTTTTTTTTTCTATTTCTTTCAATTTTATTGATTTGCTTAAATATTTTGCATCTTTCATAAGGAAAATAAGATAATACTATAATAAAAATTTATAATTAATTACTATCTGTGCACAAAAATGGGTTATGCCGTTATGCGGCAGAGGGAATCTTACTTACTATTATGAAATGAAATGCAAAAATAATTTATACCTATCAATAATTTATCAATAATTTATACCTATAGAATATACTTTATTATTCTGTATCGCATGTACCAGAATGGTACTTGCCGTAAAAACATCCGAAGCAGAAATTTCTCCTACATCTCGCGCAAACTATTAAGGAAGACTTTGTACAATCGCACGGTTTTTGCAATATGTCCGTCGGAAAACATACATCATTAACATTTTAAAAAATCTCCCTATCGTAACACAACTTACTTGCGTACTATGCGTAATGGACCGTGTCCCGAAAAATTGGAGAACTTAATTAGTGGTGTACGATGAACCGTATTTTAATGCAGTCTTCCCTTGAATTTACTTCGCGGTTATTTTCTATTAAAAATGCGCAGTTTTGAATGCGTTTGATTAAATTTTTATAAACGTAAATGATAAATATTTTCGTATCGATATCCTGAAAAAACCTCGGCCTGCAATAGCAAAAAAGTATTTCGTCCCATTGCCGCGTATAGCACCTTTGTGCACAAAGTATAATTGATTGTATATTTTTATTATAAAGTTATTATTTCGCATGCAAAAAAGCCAGTCATTCAAAGGGGGAAAAAAAAAAAAAAAAATTCATCGCGTGCTCGAACCAGCGGGGATTCGAACCAGCGATCCCGTGCTAGCAAAAATTATGGGACAAGCGCGCTACGCCTGAGCCACCGACGTTGCTTGAAAAATATGTTTACGATTCTGAAGTTATAGATCATGCCCACACCAGTTTTTGAAACTTTTTTTTGGCTGAATATGGCGCGCTCTCGCTTTGCAAAACTTCATTTTGGGTGGTCCTCTATAAGTGTACCAAAGCTCGTCAAAATCGGGCTCGCAACGTTGCCGGCCTCCCCTTGTAAGTACAAATCGAACGCCCTAGCTTTTCTGTATTTTACACGGAGCAAGAGTAGTTAGCTTTTGAGCAGGCTCTTGGAATCGCGAACGGGAGTGAACGATTGAGTGCCGTTTGAAGGAGTGATAGAATAAGTATTTTAAATAAAGTTACTTCATTTACTTGTACGCGGAGTTCCAACTCTTAATTGGCAACGATCCCTACAACATATCCAAGAACATCCTGGACAAGCTTATCCTGACCGGAGCAATATCTCAAAATTGCACCTAACACCCCGGTCGGATAACAAGCGCATGTTCTTTAATTTTTTAATAGCAGCCTCCCAAAACTGAATATGCCCCGAAGATGGGGTCACTGCGGTGTGCCATGTTGCATCCGAGTTAAAGGAATGTCCACTAATGGAGTCGAATAAATCGTTGAAAAATCCGATTAATGATGCCGTTGCCCGACATTGGATTTAACCAATGAGGAAATGAATATATTTAAAACGGTATGCATCGCGCGAAACCATAGATTCTCGCCCACGAAATTAATGGCGTGAGGAGGAAACATTGATTCGTATATATCCATTGGTACATATGTAATGGAAGAAACAACGGGCAGGGGTTACCGTCTCCCCTCTTGTAGGACCGACGACAGTATTTTGCGCCATCTGCGGGCTCTCCCCGTTTGGTGAACTAACATTTCCAAAATGGCCACCGTAGTGCGGGATATTTGAATCGAATTTAGAAGCTTAATATTACTATTCACGGAAGTCAATACACAGAGAAGTCTCCACTGTTAACGACACTAAGGTCGGCTATGTTCTTGAGACTTCCCTGTGTATTGAACGTTATATTAACATATAATTAAGCTATAAATAAAGAAATCTTTACATTTTAAATCATTTTTTTTATTTTTCGTGTAATAAGACTTTCTGTATGCCTTTTTTCTATCATACAATTTTTGTCATTTGTTATCTTGCCTTGTAAAATAGTATTAATACGTTTGCACCATCTCCTAATGTTATCAATTATCACTGCATTAATAAAAATGTCCTTGATTACCACGTGATCGGCATTACATCCTATATTATTAAATTCTAGATTAAAAAATAATCTTGCTTTTAATATTTCAAATAAGTTGGAGCGGTAAAAAATTATTCGCCAACAGCTCAGCGATATAAAATTCAGCATCGTCAGATAAATGTTACATTATGTTGCGATTAAAGGAGCAATTTTCGCAATTCCGAATGTTGTGATTGTTATTAACCCGTCATTAGTACACTTATATTTCGTAACGCCACTGGTACACTGTGAGCGCCGCGCTCACACATTACTTTTTATATCATTATGCATTGCTTGATAAACTTAAAACATTGAATAATGCACATATGTATGTATGAATATATCTGTTAACATTTACCATAAGCTCATATATGTATTTTTAATTTATATACATATGGCCGATTCCACGTCAAATCGCACAGCTAAATTCTTCGAAATTCTGATTTTGAGATATGTTATAGAGGGAGGTGAGACAAGCCACCCGAATTTTTTTTTTATTTTTTATTTTGACTTTCGAGGAGTTATGGGACTTTGAAAAATTGGAACACTTTTTCTTCAAACATTTCTAGGCGCGGCCTGGCTTGCCGTAGAATAATTTGCTTTTTTAAGTTCGATTCAGAAAAGATTGTAGTTTAACGAGAATTCTCAACCCATTTCAAAAAGTTTATTTTTCAACGCATAATTCATAAAAATAAAAAATAGTCGTTAATGTGACTATCTGGGCCCTCACCGAAAATTATGAAAAAATTATATCCTTGTAGCGCGTTTCAAGACGAAGAGTTTGCAAAAAAAGGCAGCCCCAAACACGCAGTAACTTCGGAGTAATTCAAGAAAAAGTGTAACCGCCTCGGAATTACTGATTTTGCCAGCAAGGACGCTGAATTGGGAGGTGGGGGTCGTAACGCAGGGCCGCGGCACCTAAGAGATACGGGATATCCCACATAACTGCGCAATGACACGATGACGAGTCGTGTTGACATTACGTGTTCTCAATCAGTTAAAAACACATGAAGGCCATTCCCGAAAATTCTCAAAAAAATCACGAGGGTGCCTTGATGATGCATACACACGGTGGTATGCGTAATAGTCGCGAGCACCAACGATTATTCCCGATAAAAATCAGTTTCAATGTTTTATCGCGTATCTCTTAGGTGCCGCGGCCCTGCGTAACGACCCCCACCTCCCAATTCAGCGTCCTTGCTGGCAAAATCAGTAATTCCGAGGCGGTTACACTTTTTCTTGAATTACTCCGAAGTTACTGCGTGTTTGGGGCTGCCTTTTTTTGCAAACTCTTCGTCTTGAAACGCGCTACAAGGATATAATTTTTTCATAATTTTCGGTGAGGGCCCAGATTGTCAAATTAACGACTATTTTTTATTTTTATGAATTATGCGTTGAAAAATAAACTTTTTGAAATGGGTTGAAAATTCTCGTTAAACTACAATCTTTTCTGAAACGAACTTAAAAAAGCAAATTATTCTACGGCAAGCTAGACCGCGCCTAGAAATGTTTGAAGAAAAAGTGTCCCAATTTTTCAAAGTCTCATAACTCCTCGAAAGTCAAAATAAAAAATAAAAAAAAAATTCGGGTGGCTTGTCTCACCTCCCTCTATAACATATCTCAAAATCAGAATTTCGAAGAATTTAGCTGTGCGATTTGACGTGGAATCGACCATATTTATGCATTATATATGAACAAACTATAATCTTATTACAAAAAATCAACATTTGACCAACGAAAAGAAGGACAAGGCTATATTCCTTGTTTCTTGGAAAGATTCTTTTTCGATAACGCGATCTGGTAAAACAAATAAACTGCGATCTCGAACACGTGTGCCTGAAATCACCGTACAACTCTAGTTTAATATGAGCGTGGCACGCATTTTGCCGACATTTTCGTCTTTGATCAGCGATAACTCTTCAGAAACAGCAGATACCGTCGTGCCTACCGCCTCTCCTGCCTCTAGCGTTCGACTACATAGCAAAGTTACATAAGCTATATTAGCATTCATTTAATTTACAAGTTAATTGTATTAAACAAATACTAAAGTGAGTGGTGTTGATAAAGAAGAAGAGTACCGAGAGGCACAGCAAATTAATGAAAAGAAAGATTAAATTATCTCTCAGTATGAGAGTAATTTATTCTTCCAAGAAGAGACCGCATGGCCAGTAGGTTCCACGCTGGAACAAATGAATCCATCCCAGGATCCTCCAGAGCAGGACTCGATTAAAAAGTTACTAAAACAATCAGGCAAGGAACTGAGAGGAATATGTGAAGAATCCAGTTCAAAGCTCAAAATTATAAGCACGATTGAGAAGAAGGAAGAGAGAATAAAGAAGCAAAACTTGTCTTGACTCAGCCCCTCCAGAGCGAGAAAAATCTCCACATCAAGCTCCAACGACGAATTTGGAGCAAAAGGAATCGTTGATCTTCAATCTTCGCAAGCAGATTTTGTAAGTCTCAAGCAACATTTTGCTGAAAATAAAACAGTAGAATTTCAGTTAGAGGATGGCCTTGAGAAATTTGCCAAGATGGACGACAATTCTCGCCTAGCTACAGCCCAGGAGATAGAAGGAAGGAAGGAAAATAAACAAGAGGTATCACCTTCGAGCCAGCTAGTAGAAGAAACCGTAAATAGGGAGACGTGTATAGTAGAGAGCATGGATATCCAAGTAGTCGAGGATGAAAAAAATAAGTTAAGTAATGAAAATAAACTACTTAAGGGCGTTGGATACCCTGAGCAAAACCCGTGCGTGACTTCAGCGACGGGTGGCGGACAATATGCGAACTACAGGCGCTTGAGGGGAGTAGTGTCCCCACTTTGCTCTTACGCGTCGAAGCCCCCCCGGCCCGCTGTACCCCTTACGTCCCGCTCGGGCCCACCGACAGAGTCAGATACGCACGCACACCTACAGAAACCATTCGCTACTCCGGTGCATTTCATGTCAATGAAACACGTGTTACCAGCTGTCATTCTCTGCTCCATTTCAGTTACGAATAAGCACCGTTCATAGATTTTGGTAATCATTTCTGTTGTGACTAATAATATAGGAATACAATTCGATAACTAGTATAAAAATGGTATAATTTATACAATTTGACCATGACTGAAAAATCACGTAAAAATGTGAATCCATATGATATAATGGTAGGTATGTATACGGATCAACTGTCATTGCATTGCATACGAAACTCAAGAACTCTGACATAATAGAACAAATTAGAATCAAAGAGGTATCGAATAAAGCGATAGTAGCTCTTTGCAAGTTGGTGACATTTGCCCAATTGTCAAAAACTGCCCAGATTTCACCATGTGGAGGTCGCTATTTTTGAAATCCAAAATCAGAACTAGCGCAAAATACACCCGTCGGTGTGTTTTCCTTCGCACTTGTTCAAGGCCCCTTGAGAAGAGCCGGGACCCTGTGGATTTCGGTAGGCCTTGTTTATACCCGCAACGGCTAGGCACGGCTAGACGTTGGAGTTCTTTGAATTTTCACTGCACGAGAAGGAGTGACCGCGACGAAGCGAGGGAGGAAGAGAGAAGGTCTTTTATGTGGCGAAAATCGGGGTTCGTCCAACGTCTAGCGGTCCCCGGTATAAGCAGGTATAAGTGAGGCCTGCCGAAATGTACGTGCTACCTTTCTTGGTCATAGAATGCTACGGTCATCGAATGCACGATATGACATTGTTACGGCGTAAAGTAACGTATACCTGTTCGATTATCCCTTTTATCTGAATGTAAGTCACCGGGATTTTGTCACTATGTTGGGAAAACCTAGAATTTTTGACTTTTCAACAAAGACAAAGACAAGAGTAACGTGAAATCTGGGAAGTACTTGTTTCACATATTGTTACAATATTCTTTAATTATTCATGTGTTTCGTGAGAACTTATGTATGTATGTCTAACTTTCTTAAACAAATTTTGGTTTCAATTTTTTCCCGTAATAGGAAAAATTGACAGAATAAACATTGAGTGTTTATTTGACGATCAATCTGACCGTGGATTATATCTCCGTACCAGATATAATTACCACTCGCTGTGACTTCACGGCGGCGCGCCGTCGAAGGCAATGCATGGATTTACGTTATAAATTCTCCAACCCGTGTTAGATATCCGATTTGGATAATTAATGGCTCTTTTGATAGATAAAAGATGAATACACAATCGTTATCGTTCAGAATTTCTGTAAATGGCTTTTTTCTATTCCGGAAAATGTTTTTAAACTTTTTAACGCTCTTTTCTCCACGAAGATTACATTTTTCCAAAATTCTAAAATATCATGCGCATTCCTTCATGTTTTATCTTTCAAATGAGTCCTTGATCACCGAAATTGGTCAAGAAGCATTCTATGGGAAACGCAGAGCGTTATACCTTTACGATGCATTGCGTGGTCAAAACGGGACGGAAAGTCAAGAAGGCCCGAGCGGCTCGTGTAGGCTTATTCGCAAGAGTTTAGAATGGATCAGAGTTGTGTGCCATCGGTGTGATTTTCCGCTGTAACGGTAAACACCTATACATTGACCGCACGCCTAGCCAACTTACACGTACACCAGCTCATGCTTGTGCGTTAGGTTCGTAGTGGGGGAAGGAGTTTCGGCTCTTCTGCCGTTGAAATTGGGGTCGCTAGCGGACGCAGAATATTTTTCAGGATTTTTCACGAAAATGGGCGAAAACACGCATTAGCTTGTCGGATGCACAGGTCGTAGTTCTCGACCGATTTTCATGAACAATAACTCGTTTAAAAGATAAAGGATGATCCATGCGTTCATGTGAAGCTGAATTTTGATAAAAAATTTGTTTCCATGCGTAAAATTGTCTTGAACTTTAGCAATTTTTTGTATCACTATTTGTTGATAAAAAAAAAAGGTTTTATCAAAATTCGGCTTGACATGAACGCATGGATCATCCTTTATCTTTCAAACGAGCTATTGTTCATCAAAATCGGTCAACAATTGTGGCCTGTGCACTCGTAGGCGTAAACCCTTCCAACACGGGGGGTGGGGGGTATCCAACGCCCTTAAGGATATGTTATTGAATCAATCAAAGATAATTGATGAATTAAAAGCTAAACTCGATAATATAACAACTATTCCAAAAGTTGAACATTTAAAACATAAATATTCAATAAACGTTAGCAACAAATTTTGCCGGCATTTTCGACTTTGATCAAGGATGACTCTTCAGAAACAGCAGATATCGATTTCATTTTTGTTTTAAAATGTTTCAAAACGTGTCATTTAGAGGTATTAATAGTATCAGATTAAATCAATAACATTTATAAGATTGACGTTCAAAGTTTGATACATGTGAGCTCCGCGCACACATGCGTACGAACAATGGGTTAAAGATTTGGACCACACGGTCTATATCGTGGGAATTACTGTCTGTACTTAATGACGCCGTTAATTCCAACTGTATGCTGTCTATGTCTGATCGAGTTGTTGGTGGTTGTGGACTCTGCGACGCTGATGCTTGTGGCGACACACACAATGGTAGTTGCGAAGTCTTCGGCAATGCAACCTGTGAAATAAAATGCACGGTCCTTTATGTGTAAAGATGAAAGATTACCACATAATTAATTTGCAGATGTGTGTACTCACATCAGTGTTTTCTCTGTATGAATTGCAATTTTCTAATTTCATAGTTGGTATCATATTGACCTTCAATGAGTGTATCTTCACGTCCGGTTTATAATCAGTTTCTTTAAAATGCCGATAGCAAACATAACATCTCTTCAGTTGCTACATACTCAAATTCTTCGTTTTGGACAAGTGAACTGCAGCCCTCCAAGCTTCAAATAAAGCAGGGCCCTTCGAAAAGTTGTGGAGTGGTACCGACCTCCCCGATGGGCATCCGAGTACGCAACCAAATTTTTCCATTCTTACGATAATACGAACAATATTAATCTTTTATAACTTGATTTATATCGAAGTTATATACATATGTTTATATAATTATACTTACTTGTGAACAAGTTACAAATCTTTAAATGGTTAATATAAATCACAATCACGAAACGTTCGACTAAGGTGACCACGCTCACTCCGTTCAACACAAATAATGGTGGTCGTGGATTGGCGTCACTTGGCGTGGCTTGGGTACCGACAGCGCAGTCGCGAAGTGACTCGCGTTAGCCAATGAACGCGAAGCATATGCGCTCCATCTGCAGGCTCTCCCCGTTTACGGAACTAATTTTACCGTCGGCGATTTGGCTATAAGTTAACACCCCCTGACTAGAGGAAAGTCGGAACGGTAGAAACGGTCAGGTCAACCGGGTTTTCGGGGTTACACGTTCGTTTCGGTACAATATTATTTATTCGGTACTATACAATTGGCTTTACTTCGCTTCGGGCACGCACGCAAAGGAGTTTTATGTAATCGCGGTATTTTCCTACGGTTCTCTCTCTCCGCAGTGGGAACCTGCGGGTATTCGCACGACCAAAACGCGGTATCTCGTCAAATAGATCTTCGCTCGAAGAAGTTTTCAGCGGAGATTACAATTGTAGGAGGACGGCAGCTTACCTTTCGCCGGTACGAGGTGTCTCCCTACGGTAACGGTATTGGCCCGTGGTTTCGGGTCCCTCTGGACACTCGCGTAATTAATCTGGTCACTAATCGGTACTGGTCCTTCCACCTAAACGGTATTAGTCATTTGACCCCTAAAACGATATACACTACTATTATTCGCTATACAAAACCCAATAAAACGCTACGTCTTCTATCACGGCCCTAGGCGAAGTGAGGAGCGGTCCTACTTCCGCATCCTCGCTCCCCACTCCTAGCGGAACGTCGCCTAATTGGTCGCGGGGCTAGCGGCACATTTTACTGGCGCCCTGGCTGGTCCCCGCGATTTTTCACCGGCATTTGCGAATTTTTCCCCCGACTGCCCCTTGCTATCCCCTGGATAGTGGCTGTAGGCCCCGCAGCAGGTCCTTGTCGTATCCTGGGATATCCAGGCCTCCTCCGCAGGTATTCGGTCGCATCCCCCCGGGATGCACCTGCCCGCCGTAAAAGGGAGCCTGGATTCTCTCCCCTGACGCCTCCTGCTTCCTTCGGGATGGCATCCTCCCGGCGCGGCGGCCCCCGGCCGCGAAATCGTGGAGGCACGACGAGTCTCCCCCGGAGGTGGGTCCCTGACCCCTCGCCGTTCCTCCGATCCACGCCGGTGGATGCGTGGGTGCCCACGATATCTCCCCTCCATGCGGCGCCTCGGCGCCCCTGGCACCGTGCGTTCTCCGAGGGGCTCGCCGGGTCTTCACGGAGCAGTTCGGGGATCCTCGTGCCTGCCGGTGCGCGCCGTACCTCGGCGCATCTCCTCGCTGCTCGCAATCGCCCGAGCAGCGACGTCCGCCTTAGCTCGTGGCCGCTCGGTAGCGGCTGTCTGATCGCCTAACTTCGCACCGTCGGTGGTGCTCGCGCCAGTTCAGAGCCACTCGCTAGCGGCTCCCTTACTCCTTCTTACTCTGCTTTTCGCTTTCGGTAAGCTGCCGATCCTCGCGGTAACTTATTAATTCCGCGCACCGCGCAAGGTTCCCATCGCGGTCCCTGCGTCGATCGTTATCGCGATCTATGCCCTACCTATTCGCGGTGGAAATCCTACCATATGACGCGATTTGGTCTGCGGAAGCGCGTTGTATCCAATAGTCGCGGTATCGCGGTTATTCCTATTCCGGTATCGCGGTTATTCTTAATACGGTAATTATTAACATGACGGTATCGCGATGAATTTACTGACTGTATCACGGGTATTACTCGCGGTATCGCGAGTATTCTACTCATTTTCCCCACGCTTTCCCCCCTGATTCGCCTTCCGGCCGTTTTGGGACGTGCAGAAAAGCTGCAACGTCACAATAGATGGACGTCCCTGGCGCGTTGCGGTGGATCCAGCGGTGGTCGAGGATGCGGCAGCAGAGGAGCTCGTTGACGTCGGCTTCTGCACGACGTGGTGCGCCGCGGCGGTCGCAGATCGGCGCTGCGCGGTGGTCGCGTAGGAGCTCGGCTGCGTGGTCTTCGCGGAGCTCTCTAAGCACTCGCTCGCTCGAGCTCTGCCCTCGAGAAAAGCGGTGAGCGCTTTCAGGGTCGGGAGCTCAGTTGAGGAGCCCAGTTTTTGCTCACAAGCCTGTCGCGTTGCGGTGTCGAGTCTTTTAGTCATAGTGTGAACTATGACGATCTCGAGGTTGTCAGGATCCACTCCTAGCGACTTGAGCGAGCGGCGGACCTCGGCGGTAGTATTAAGGAGCCCGTTCAGCTGAGTGGCGGATGGTACGGTGAGTTGCTTTCCCCCAAAAAGCTTATCGAGCTGGGCGGTGACTAGTAGTGTCCGACCGAAGGTCAATTTTTGGCCCAAGACGAAGCCGAAACCGATTAGTCGGCTCTTGTTACAACCTTCGGCCGAAGCCGAAGCCGATGCCGAAGGTTTGATAAACTCAGAAATCACAGTTTTAATTAGATTGTAATACTTTAGTAGTTTTATTTATGTACAAAGCTTTATACTTAGTCAATCAAAAATTAACCAAAGTAGACATAAACAAATGCGTCCAGGAAATGAATCATAAAGACAAAAGATTACGAACATAATTGAAAACTTAAACAAAACAAAGATTTAACTTAATAATCAAAGTTAAACAGCCTTATATTACATGTTAAAAATAAAAGTTTATCGACATTTTGGCCGTGTAAATTAGCTCTTCTATCGTCATAGATTTGACCTGCAGCGCTAAACAATTGTTCACTAGGAACACTAGTCGGAGGAGCTGATAAATACTTGACTGCAATTGGCCGTAAATAAACATACGGACTGGAAGCCCAATATTCATAAATATCAGCATTCCTCAGCTGCAAAGGTTCTTTTAAATAACATGTTAAATGTTCTTCAAAACGCAGATAATTATTTCCCAAATCTTGCAATTCATTGGCATTGGTATCAGTCGATGCCATTTTATCATGGATATCCCATAAATTATCGTTTGGCGATTTATTTCCGATAGTTGAATCTGTTGTTGAACAGGAAGGTCCAGGTTCTTCGACATCCACATCCATGTTAACTGCTGGACTAGATTGTGAACTATTGCGACTTAGAAATGATATAATTTCAGTCTTTGTGTTTTCTATTTCATCACTAGTCAAATATTTTATCTTGAACCGTGGGTCGATTAGAGTAGCAATCAATAACTGCAAAGTATTCTTTGCGTACGCAAATCTCCTGTTGACAGACTCACACAATTGGGTCTTTAGCAGTTTTATATTTTCCGAGTCATGATATTGTATAGACAGTTTGGATTTTAACATAGCAATCTATGGTATTATCAAAGATACTGGTGAAGAATCGCTGGAACTATCAACTGTGGCTTGATAAAAACATTTAAGTACTGTTATACAGTTGCTTATTTGTACCCATTCTTCTGCAGTTGGGACTTCTATTCCACAGCGTTCTGCCATATACAGATTGATAGCAGTTTTTTGTTCAACTAATCTGTCCAGCATCAAGTAAGTACTATTCCAACGAGTATCGACATCTTGTTTCAAAGCGTGTTTGGGTAGGGTAAAGGTACCAATTACTGCGGTATCAAGAGTTAGACACACTTTGTTCGAATATTTCTCTTGACTTTTTGTGAAATATTAATTGATTAGCTGGCTTGTTATCAAGGACAGGACATTCTGTATCTAAAAAAAATTGGTTATCCTTCAATACCAAATGTCACCGAAACTATATTGAAAAATTAAAAAAACGATATTTTGTACGTATTACTGCGGGCGAGAAAATGCCGTGTACCAATTACTGTACACAATACTGCGGATTTAAATTTTATGTACAAAAATGATTATAAAGAACTGTTATCTTAAATACTATGCCGTCATCAATAGTGACTTCATCATTCAAAGTAATTTAACCTATTGTTTCACTAAAAATAAACAAAATACACAGAGCTATCTAAAATAATACATATATACAAATTTAGGTATTTGGGATAAAATGTTTTTTTAATTTTTCATTCAAGACATTTTATTCAATTATATTGATTACATTAATAAGGATTTTCTATTTTTTCTTTTTTTATTATTTTATTTTGCTGTCATCCAGCCATTGTCAGAAAATCCAGCACTATAGCCATCAGGCAATGAACGTTCAACTTGAGGTGGAAATTTCTGTCCAGCAAAGAGAATTAGTGGTGGTGCAAGTTGTCCTGCAGCATTTGCTGTGACTAATGTTGTGACACATTCTTTTTCGTTATCACCAACGATTTTATACACATTTTGTGTACCTTTTTGTAACAGTACTCTAGGACCTTTTGGATTCAAAGCCACACCAGTCTCATCGCAATTGAAGACGCTTGATTTATCAATATTTAGAAGATTCTTGCTATCCAAATATTCGTTGATTTCAGCAAACCACTCTCAGATATCCATTTCAGAAACTTTTGCACGTCTCGCACTAACATTTTCTATTAATCTTTTGGATACGTTAGTGTGTCTCCTTAAAAATCCTTCAAACCAATGACAGCCTGGAATACCATTGGTAAAAGGATTTTGTCCTTTTAGTTTTAATAAAAGTAATGAAACACTCTATTAACAGTTGCTTTGTCACTGGAAATCTTTGTTCCGTACAGTTAAACATCCACTTGACAAGATCTTTTTCTTCTGCTTCAGAGAGAACTGTGTTGGGTCCAGGTTTTTTGTCATTATATGTCGCTTGAACATGAGTTCTATCAGTTGATTCTGGTACTCCGTATGAGCGACTTGCTGCAGCAATACTTCCGCCGTGGACAACCACATTCACAGCACTCAATAAATTTTCCTTGCCGTAACTGGATCTTTTTATTATATTCTTTTCCATTTTTCTTTTTAATTTTTTGTTCGTTTTTACAATTCTTTATTGTTTTATCACTGTGTTTTTCTCGTTCTATCTCACCTTCTAGGTTACACTTCGTTCTACCACAAAATAACACGTACATAAGACTAGTTAGGTTAGGTAGGATCAAATCTATCAGATGGCCCCGCAGTATTGCGTACATTTTAGTTGAATTTTGTGTCGCAGTAATGGGCCCATTCTCCGTTAACATGCACGTATGTAATCCTCCGAACAAAATCTTTTTGTTAAGAAAGTGAGAAATGTCTTTTTTATATTTTTTTTCTTAAAGATTAAGTATTTATGTACAAGATAAAACTTTTCCCGACTCGATCCGAGGCACTGAAATGGATCTACGATTTTTTAAACAACAGCTTTTCGGTAATCGGAATTGTTCTGTCTGTGTGCCGACCACGTGCAGTGGACTGTATTTTGATAATTATGGTTGTATTTTGTGATGCTTAAAATGGTAGACGCACAGGTGGGAGTCGATGTTGGTTGCGCACCCACTAATTTTTGGTTGAATCAATTTACGATGCAAAATGATTGTATTTTTTATTTCGTGTACAAAACGTGGTCTCGATTCGATGGCACACACTCCAACGCACACGAAACCTATCTTCTTCCCCGGTTTCCTCTCTTCCCGTTGGCAACGTTCGGAAAGGCAAGCTACAAGTCTCTTTCTCCTGCGCGCCATCTACGTCAAACGAACACTGGACGCAGAGCCACTGCGTAGAACACGGAATCGTAGAAAAATCCTAAATTTTATCCATTTAGTAAAAGCTGTCCTTTTAAACAGACTTAAATAATATTAGACTAATTCAAGAATATTTTGGTTAGTTTAATATATTGAAATAGGTTCTTAGTGAATTATACAAATTTTCTGGGAATAGAAAATTCACCTTTACTTATTTTAATCTTATTAAAGAAAAATAACGCAGTAATGGGTACACCCGCAGTAATAGGTACTTTTACCCTAAATCATATGTTTCTTGAAACTTATTAAGATATCGAGTAGCTTGTTCACTCTTCTTGAAATGTCCTACAATTTTGCGACACTTTTTGATTATTGCCATTATAGCAATATTTTTGAAGATTACATCGTGAATTACCAGCTGCAGCGTGTGAGCCACACATCCAATAGAAGCAAAGTTTCCACAACGCATGGCCGCGTTCATATTGAAAGCATTGTCAGGAATACCCATGTGAATCTTACTTCTCAATTTTTGTGATATATACTGTCCTGTATGATCTTCTTCCATAGCACTAGCTGCCAGTATAACTTTTTCCCTTTTGGAACCGACAATGAAATGGGCTGTAAAACTGAGTAGTGAACATGTTTTTGTTGGATTACTCCATATGTCTGTGGTAAAACTGACCCCATTCAGCCTTTTCTAAAAGCAGTACGACTTTTTTCTTTACTTTTTCGTTCGTAGCTGGCATTACAGACGTTCTATAATATTTTTCTGATTTGTATCTGTACTTCGATGGAGTTTCAGGGTCAGTTAAATTAAGCCGTCGAAATGGTTTTCCTTGAACGTGATTGTATGGCAGCATATCTACGATGATGAGGTCCATAATACTTTTATCGATCCGCAACGAAATTGGATGATCATCGGGCCATAATGAAGCTACTTTCTTTTCAATTATATTTGGTAAAGTAGATTGTTTACCTTCCTTTTTATGTTGAGATGAATTACCGATTTCTGTTTGTTTTTTTAATTTAGTTAAACTCTGGTATTTTGCACTGGCTTTACAAGACTTCCAATTCACTTTTGTGCATTTTTGCCCAATGGTTTTTAATATTTGTTGTAGTCTGTTTTTTTGGCAAGAACTACCGAGGGACAACGATTTATTGCAAACTTTACACGTTGCTTGAGCGTCCTTTTTCATAAAGTATTCCCAAATGGGATTTCGTTCCGCAGATACCATTTTATATTATTTTAGGTATTTTATTGGAAGATATAAATTACTTGCACATTTGTTTTAATATTCACGCATGCGACACCTGACTCTCTGGACGTCTCGATCCGACTGCCTTTTTCGTGAACAATGCGTCGTTCGCTAATCGTTATTCGCGGAAAAAACAAAAGAGTCGCATCGCCAGCATCTCGTGCCGTGGGATCCGATTGATCCAGCGCCATCCGTCTTTCCCTGCGCGAGTCATTTGTAATCGTTCCTTTATTTTCCGCGCTTGGATACAAAGCTTCGGCTTCGGCCAAATTTTCGGCTCTTTTTGACCGAAGCCGAATGTATGACCGAAGGTGCCATTTTTGGCCGAATGTGGCCGAAGACGAAGTCGAAGCCGAAGGTTCGGTCGGACTCTAGTGACTAGAAGCCGTTTATTTTCAAAAGGCTTCTTCAGAAGTTCCCAGGCGGGAGCGAAGCAATTCCCCTCCAGCGGGAAGGAGCTCAATAGCGGTGCGGTTGAACCGACGAGACTGGTCTGCAAATAGTGCATCCTCTGCACGTCGGAGAGCCCATCGTGTTCGATCACGATCGAAGAGAAAAGATCTCTAAATGCGGGCCACGAGATGTAGTCGCCGAAGAAAGGGGCGATCTTCAGCTCTGGAAGCTTGCTTGAAGCTGGTGCGGTCGCGGGTTTTGCAGAGCTCGTCTGCAAGGCGGCGATACTTGCTCTCCTCGTCAGCAACGCTTCCTTTGCCTTGCCGCTCTTCCTCATGGGCTCAGCGACGTATTGCCCAACGAGTAGAATAATTTAATTCCGCGAGCTTAGGTTGTGCATGTCTACAGTACTCGAGATATGAGAAACAACAAATAAGAATGGAAATATAACCGTGAGTTGCAACAACTAATTATAGGATTAAGAGTGATAATGTCAAGTAAGAGTACCGATAAAATGAGTGCCATGAAGCTTAATTGAATAATATTTACCAAATATATATATAAATATATTTAGAAATTACAGAATAATTCAACAACTGGGTTCTTCCGTATAGGGACTCCAATTCCAATTGTTGTTGTTTTTATATAGAGGTATACCCTGTAGTACATATGAAGTCACTGCTGAATCTCGGTTACAACTGCAGAGAGGAGAAATCCTGTTGCAGAATTTGCCGGAGTTCGGCGTCGTCCGCTTGCTCTTCCGCTAACTCCTGCATAGTCACGAGCACGGGCATGTCAATGGCTTGAATGCACGAAAGTGCGTCGGCGACGATGTTCTGTTCACCCTCTACGTGTGCCAGATTGGTGGTGAATTGCCCAATAAATTCCAGTTGTCGTTGCTGTCGCGACGTAGCTTTACTGGAAGTTTGAAAGAAGGCGAAAGTTCGCGGTCGGTGATTACCGTCAAAATCACGTCCTTCCATGATATGCCGAAAGAACTTGACTGCGCTGTGCACTGCTTGCAGTTCTCGATCATAAACGCTGTAGCGAGTCTGAGCGTCTGAGAACTTGCGCGAGAAAAAATCCAGTGCCTCGGTTTTTCCTTTGACTAGTTGCTCGAGTACCGCACCCATAGCTGAGTCGGAGAATCAATGGGACGTTCTCCACGGGGTGCGGTCGAGAGTCGTGAACACTGAAGAGTTGTGAAGTCATGTAGATGTGGTATAGGATAGCGGTCTGGTAGTGTCATACAATTCAGAGAGCCGGCACACCAAATGCGTTCCGTTACGTGACGACGCGTCTTCCCTTGTGTTGAAAGGAGAAGGAGGCATTGCAACACTGCGTTCGTCTTTGTTCGACTCGAGGGAAGACGTGACGCGACGTGACGTAACGGAACGCATTTGGTGTGCCGGCTCTCTCCGTCTACGGTAATCACAGCAAGGGCGGTATTTATCAATTTTCTTGCGAACCAAGTGTAGTGGGCTCGGCCAAGGTCCAGAGGATGCGTTCGAATTTAGCTTTCGCCACTCGAAGTTGCTCAGGTGACACACGTCTCGCTGACTCAGCAACAGGAGCATCTTTGGTTTCTATGTGATGCTCGATACCCTGCTTTTCACGCGTGATTGGCGCTGGTCTTGTGATGTGGATGAATTCCTGTAGTAGTTCTCGATATTCATGACCATCGCTGACTGTTGAGAGACAGAGGGGCGCTACTCGGACTTGCTTCCCCGGGACTGACAACGAGGTCGTGCCATCCAGTAGTCGTCGCTGCTTCACGTCAACCACGAGGTTATAGTGGCGAAGGAAATCTGCACCGAGTATCGGTTGCTTGACACTGGCCGTAATGAAGTCCCATTTGAAAATTCGTTTTAAACCGAGGTTTAGCGTTAACATCTTTCGCCGAAATGTGGGAATGACAGTAGCGTTTGTTGCATAAAGTTTAAAGTCGGAAGCTTGACGCAACTTGCCTGCAGACAGCACGGAGATGCCTGTCCAGTGTCGACCAAGAATGAAGTGCCGGTGTAGCGACCCTAGACGGTGAGGCGATTGATAAAGCTGGCACCATCGTCTATCGCCTCCGCGCACGATGATGCGATTAGTTTTCGCCTTCCAGGAGCACGGTTGAGCGCACTTCTGCGCCTTAGTCCCGAACCTACGGTGGTAGAAGCACAAAGTTTTGTCGCTCACTTTGGAGCGTTCGCGTGGACGCGGTCTGCTGTGCAAGCGCGAACTACGTGTCTCCCGTGTAAGAGAAGCTACCAGGGTCTCGAGCTGCGCTGTGAGTTGAGCGATATCGGAGTTGGTGGATCCTCGTGCGGTATCGCCCACAGTGGCCAGGCTTGGTCGCAGTACTTATCTTATTTTGTCAAATTCTGTAGCGAGCTTAGCAAGATCGGCGGTTTCGCTGAGCGCGAGGATCGCGCGTATCTGCTTCGGTAGCTGCTCCAGGAAAAGGGAGCGCAGGATAGCGTCGAAGCACTGACCTGCCGCGAGGTTGCGAAGGCGCTGTAACAAATTGGAAGGCTTCTCGTCCGCGAAGTTTTGACCTCGGAATAATCTCTGGAGTTTATTCTCCGAAGTCTCCTCGAGCGCGTCGATAATACGCTTCTTGAGCGTTACGTACTTGTCCGCGGTAGGAGGACAGTTCAACAGGTCGGATACGAACAGTAGAATTGTCTGATCAAAGTTTATGATGACATACCGGTTTCGGGTTTCGCCGCCCGTTATTCTGACCAGAGCAAAGGCTGCTTCCTCTTGTGTGAACCAGAGTCATGGATTTTCTCTCCAACAAGGCGGTAACTTTACAACACGCGCCGCGTTGTTGATGCCGAGATCGTCCGAAGGGTCCGGAGTTGGCGATTCCATTCTGATTAGCGCTAGCTGTGCTGGGGCGTCAGTAGTCTGACTTCGTTTTCCGCATCGGTTTCCGCCGCTGGTGGCCGTTCTGTCGGCAGCGAATGCACAGTGCTCATGCCGTCCTGTTTTGGGCCTCGTTAACAACTGTTTGAGCGGCATGGCGTCGTAGTAATGGTTTTTCCGTGCTTTCCTCCCGTAAAAATCACCGGCGACGCAACAGAACTAAATACGAAAGGGAAGGACTTACACTTTGAAGTAGTAGAGACCGAGAGAGAAAGAAAGACAGGCGGAGATAGGTATCCACAGAGTAACATGCTGATCGTAGTGAATATTTCGCGGTAACATTTTAGTTGGTCTTCGGGAATTAGCAAGCCGGGAGGTGACTCCCTCTACAACTATCGACATCGGTCTCGCCCGCTCTCACGGTTGGTTCTGCGCAGGCTGCGCAACCCCACCATGAGAGACCTCGCAACGAGCCGGCGGGCCCGCACAGTGGGACCAAATGCGATTCTAGCCGGTCAACTTTTTTTTTCTCTTAATCAACTTTTTAAGACGTAATTAATGTTTACAAATCTTTTTTTAATAGTATTTACTAATAATAGGTACAAAACAAACAACTTTTGTTGAAATGTTTATATATTATTAATATTTAGACTATATTATGCATATATTCTACATTTTTAAGTAAGTTTTAAATAATTTTACAATTGTCTTTACCACCACCATCATCATCATCATTGCACAGTGGGACCAAATTGCGATTCTAGGCGGAAAAAATTCTTTCTCTCTTAATCAACTTTTTAGGACTTAATTCATATTTTTTAATATTTTTCAAATAGTATTTACAAATAATATGTACAAAAAAACAATTTTCATTTACATATTTATATATTACATTTAACACTCCAATGGTCGCACTGAATCTGATAGATGCTTCCAAGTATTTTTAGTTTGCCAGTATACAGTTTGGTTCAACATTTATTTTCTTTATAAGCATTGTAAATTTAAAAAATTTGTTAATCTTAACCCCTTGTCCTACACGCTATCTGCCGACCGCGCGAGCTATAGTAAACAAGAAATTCGGTCGCGCGCAGTGCCATTCAGCTGTTTAGCCGTGTGCCCGAACTGACGCAAGATTGAAAAAAAGAAAAAAAACATTTGTTATTTCTATTGGGATAATGAATTACTAGCAATTTGTAAATTAATACTTAGTTAAATATACTCCACGTGAAATAACTCCAATCACGGGTTCAAATAATAATACGCGGCATTTTATACATCAATTCCTCACTACGAGTCAGACTCATGGTTCTCGGTTATGGCACAAATTCTTTACCACGAGTCAGACTCGTGGTGTTTGCTTATGGCACAAATTCTTTACCAGGAGTCAGACTCGTGATTACAGGCCAAGGGGTTAAATGTTAAAAGTACCATTTCGTCATTATTGATGTTTACCCAGTTTAAGGGGCCATCTCCCTGTGAACGGCTCGAAAATTGGTCGGATTTCATGAATTTTTTTAAACAATCCTTACGTCTAATGCCATAATTCTTTTTGCAGTTTGTTCGTCTACTTGTTGGCCAAACATGCGAATTTTAATTAATTAATCAGTTTTAATCAATTGTTTCTTGGTTTTATATGGCTTGCCATGAAGCCGTGTTTAAAAATTTTATGTTGCTGGGGCGGTTAATTGTTGCTCTCCGGTGGGACCAAAATTAATTTTTTTTATTTATTCTTAAACGGGAAGATTTTCTACCACCCTGTTGCCAGAACTAATAATTTTTATCGCAAATTGAGAAAATAGCGGACGTCCACATTTCGAAGTATGAAATCGCACGTTGTTTCAGGTCAATTCTGTAATAATAAAGTACGGTATTCTTATTTTGTAAACATGATTCTGGCAGGAGGGGAAGCCAGTAGGGGTGGAATATCCGGTTAAAATTTCAGAACAATCCGTCGCACAGTGGGGCAGATGGCATCAAAAGCTGGCATCAATTCATTTTATCAAATTGAACTATCCCATCATATTATTATATGTATCGATAGAGGAGTTCATGCTGCATTGGAAACCGGCTTCATAAACATGATACATCTTAAATTGATCTAGTTACAGCAATCGAAACATAAATTCGCCGCGCATCATAATAAAGAAACAAGCAATATAACTTTTGAAGGTTTTATTTTTTTTGTTCTATAACTTCGTGATGTTATTGTTTATTGAATTGAGTTTATAACGGAACCAGAATTGACATTTTAAACATAACTGTTACTGAGTTATACATTTTCTTCGTTTCATAATATTGATATAGCATTTAAGTTTAGTGTTTAGTGATATTAAGCTTTGATCTTTGCAAAATATAATAGCTAATAGAGTATTCTTTCAGCTCGATGAAAAAAATGTTGCACATATTTGCCCCATTTTGTTTAAATAGCTTCTATCCGCGAACGGACGCGTGAACTTTCGAGCAGCGCGCTACCTCTCTCTCTCTGTCTCTCCTCACTGCCGGCAATCCTCTCGCTCTAACGCAGGAACTAAGCCGCGCATCGAGGAGGGAGGAGAGGAAGATTGTTGCAATTTTTACCCAAGAATTTTTTACCAATCGCATATTGGGGTGTCCGTTTTCTGTTCGATCATAAATGTGTAAGGAAAACTCAAAACTTCTGCGTAATCGGTGTTTATCCGTATCCGTCGTCACTTCTCAATCACTTCTGAGGGCGAAACGTATACAGAGTATCAATCTTTACTCTCGTGGATTCCAAGAATCCTAACAAACAAATGAACTCTTGTGTGCGCCTCTTCATAAGAATCAGTACCAAGGAAACCTTACATCTCGATAGAAGTCGTGACGTTGAAGTCTTATTCTTTCGCTATTTTCCGCGTAACATACACCAAAAGTGCTTGTGCTTCGGAAATTCAAAAAACTGTATGGTGTACGCATTAACAAACGTGTACGTATATATATACGTATCTGAAATCTGTACGTATTATCGCTATTGATAGGTCGCGGTCGTTTCAAGTCACATACTAAAAAGGTACCAAATTTTTATATTTAAATCACCAGTTGTCCCGGTCTCTCTTCGAGATGATAATGATAGTGATGATGATAATGATAATAATGATTATGATGATGAAGATTATGGTGATGATAACGAAGACTAATTCAAAACTTAAAACCTTAAATAACAAATTTTACTTACTTCGTTACTAGAATAAACAGGTATTGCATTCAAAATATTTTTAACAAAAATAAAGCTTATGTTAATATGGAAATGACTTTTTATATGTTTAATAGTCAATACTAAAGCAAAATATTTATTTTAGAAATACATTTTTCGGCTCTATGATTTGATGCCAACTTTGGACGCTCGTTGCCCCACTGTGCGTCGCGTAGTTTTTGAGATATTTTCCGCGCCAATTGAAAAAATCATGGCTCGAGAAAAACGCATTTGAAGTTCCGTGGCGGTTCGCAACTTTGGGAATGCATCCTTTAGACGTTATACTTTATAAAAATAAAAAAAATGTAGATTTTTTTTATCCATTCACAGGGAGATGGCCCCTTAAGTTAAGAAAATACTAAAATTGCGGCGTTCTAGTTAATCTCAAATTACTCTATTTATGGCAACTTATTGCAGATGAAACGAATTGTAATATGTAAATAGCATGTTTAGTAACATATAAATGTGTGTTTTGGACATCTATTATGATCTGCTTTTTTTTCGCAGTCCAATTAAAAGAAAGAAAAAAGCTGTTCTTTTTTTCAGAAGATATTGTTTGATTATTATTTAACAAAAGTGTTTACCATAAATGCAGTTATAACTAATTAAAGCCCATAAAATTATCTTTAATTTGATGTTTAATAACATGCAATAAATTAATTAACGATTAATAGTTTATAATAACGATTGAAAAGAACCCATACATTTACATATTAATTGGGACGATAAGATACGACTATGTAAATATAATTGTGTAATCGAAATAAACGACCGATCGAAACTAAAAAGTATTTTTATCAATGAACAAACTTATACATAAGATATATTTATGTTTCCCATCTAATTTGGTGATGGTTGATTTTTGCCTTTTTGTCCGGTTAAAATCGCTGGTTCCACTGTGGCCCGCTAACACGCGGAAAGCAGCGGTTCCAGGCCATCTTGCAATCTGCTCTACGTTCGGAAAGTCCTCGTGCTCAATTCTACGTTCGGAAAACCCACGTTCAACTCGCCTCGTTTATCGGAAACCGGAATCGGCATCGATTATCGAATTATTTGTAAGACTAACGCCCAGAACTTCGGTATCGGTTTGTTGTAATCACTCGAAGTGATACTCAAGTTAATTTTGGTTTATTGTATCAAAATCGCAGATTACGTGACCTACCGGTTGGATCGGGCATGTGCCGGCGGATTTAGAATCTCATCGGTTTTGCGTTACTAAAGCCTTGTAAGTTAAAACGACTATTTAATATTTGTCTAACTCGTTTTTCAACCAGTATTAACAATGTCGTGTTAGCAGAAACTCTACATACTACGAAATCGACACTTGGAACGCCTACTTGCTTACACGGTCTCGTACTCTGAAATTATGTCGGTCTTTCGACGAATTTCAATCGCTCCAACTATTGTATTGTTAACCTAATACTTGTATTTCGGACCTTCTCGTTTTTATACCAGAATTTTGTTTTGTTATTGCCCAGTATTAGCAATAATACCTCAATTTCCTTTTGGGATATTATATTGAATTAAACTAAATTCGGTGTGGAAAATTATTTCACGGACGTTCGGTACATCCCTGATCCTATCCTCACACACGCCAACGAAAACCAGGAAAAATTGACCGCTCACCGAACAAGTTGGATATTATACATTGCGTAGTATGGACTATTATGTTGAAAACTTCGTTGCGACTATACGTTGAAGTTTTACATGCTTGTAAAGTTGACGCACATTTCCAGATGCTGTTTTGTTGTATTCATAATACTGTGACGTTACAACCGGGTGGTACATGTCAAAGCGACCGCGACGTTCATTTACCGGGGACAGAATAGAATATTCGCGTTGAGGACAGCGTAGAAAACCGCGCCGGAAATGAAATTAACTCGATACCGGGAAGAACACGCCGCGTGCGCGTGGTAGGATAACGTGACGCGAGTTAAACCGCGCGATATCGGGCACAGGTTTCACGAAATAATCGTTCGCGCATTTAGTATCGGGCGATAGTAATCGGCCATGGGAACCTCGCGCATGATGCGCGTAAATAGAATAAGTATGGCGATGTATCGGCAACCTTACCGAGGTGACGAGCGAGCGTATGGCAAAAGGCCCTACACAGTTGGCTGGTAAAGCGTAAGGTACGCGGTCGTTGTCCGAAAGGACAATATTTCTTAAATATTGAAAAGGTACACGAGTCCTTGTGATTAGCTTCTTGATAGAAGTATTTCTTGGAAGTTCTTCCCTTTGCTTCTTTTTATATCTTAGTAATTTCGAGTAGGTTCCCTCCACCATAATCGTTCGGGATTATTAAGAAATTATATTAATAACGCTGTTCAGAAAAAATGCGAGCCCGTTAGAATACCGGCAGCTTGGCGCGGGATTTTTCGTTATGTACCCGACTAGACGGTATGAGGGCAGGAAATTCGCTACCTTCCACACGTTCGCGGAAATTGGCTTCCGCTGTTTAATTTTACTGCGTAAACGTAACAAACCCGTTAATTCCAGTGTTCGCCCATGGTCCATTTGGATACATGGTAGGTATTAAGTGTTACATAAAACTTTGTACTAAAATTTTACTACGACTTCACAGCGATACCAAAAGCGAACAAGCGTTTTACAACACCTACACACGAGTATCATCGTAGTACACGAATATCAGTCTAACCATCGAGACAGACACACGACATTTTCCACCTTCGTCGTAATATACAAAGGAGAAGGAGAGAAAGAGAGAGGGAGAGAGAATGCAGAGTCATAAAAACAGGAATCGTTAAGACCTAACCAGTATTCCACGATTCATTCCGGCCCTACCGAAGTAGAATATTGTATTCTCCGGGAAACCCCCTAAATTTGATTGGTCTGAATTAAAATCGAGATGTGCGTTGCGATAAAATAACATGTGCGTTCTCGTTGCAAAGTCCGCCATCTTGTGAATCTATAAGCTTGATTAATTCAACCGTTCGCGCGGTATAACGTGCGCGTGCGCAAGGTTCTAAGTGTTAAAATAGCAATACCTTAAAATCAGTCCGCAATACCTTAAAAAGCGAGTCCGAATTCTATCTGCTCTATCTGTTTGACATTTTCAAGACTGTAATATGCGTAATGTGATAGATCATGTGTGAGACACCATTGTAGAATTGCGGGAGAGATATAAATATGGTAAAACGTGAACTTCTAGAAACAGAAAGGTAGATCATTGTAGCTGACATATCTCAATATTATCGTTCTAACTAAATCCAACTATTTATTGAATATATCTTTGTTCTACCAGAATACTCTTAACCAACTATTTATCTGTGTAATTTGTGTGCGTGTCATTTAACCTGTATGTCTGCGACCCGTCAAGGGACGAGAGCAAAGACTATCCCAAAATAATCCTTAGTTTTTAAGTATTCAGTGCTACGTGCGTAGCCCGCGACCATTCGCTCGGCCACCAAGAACTACGCCTAACGCAGTGGGATGACATTCTCCTCTTAGCGGACCGCGTTACTATTTTGCTCGCCATCTACTGCCATCTAGAGGAGTTCTACTGGGTTTCGGAACTAATATCCACCCACACATACATACATACACACGCACGCATACATGGTTACATGCTTGCAGGCAGTGCAAGAAAGTAACCGGGTTTTTCTGAAAACTAAAGGTTTACTTTTTCAAAATCCTTTTTTTATTCATGTAAGCATAACTTTTTCTATAGGCATACATTTCAAAATTGGTATTACAATCCTTTGCGACATATTTTTCCCGATAAAATAATATTAGTCCTTGTACACCATTTTGTCGAAAACTTTAATGCTAATGCACATGCAAAAGTATTTAAATTCTCACATCTATGCTACGAGCATCCAAAATGTAATGCATCTAAATTAAACATAATTATTGAATGCAGTACATTTACAATATTAGGTTTAAAACATGTTGCCGGCATACAGTCGGTTAATAGCCTAATCATGGATATGTAACATAATAAAATGTTAGTTATATTAATCTTGCAGCACTGTTTTACGGGGCCAAATAGTTTCATTATTCCATTGTTTTCTGTGATTTGGTCCCCGTCGGCCGCTGGCTCATCGTCCCCTGCAAGTATAATAGATGTTTTGTTTACTATACAGGATCTCTCATCATTTTCATTGACGAACTGCTGCAGGGTGAACAGGAACGATCCATCGCACGAGTTTTCGCAGTTCCCTTTAAACTGCTTTGCAGTTAAGTTATTAATCAACACTGCCTTTACATTGGATATAAATTGGGCGCTGCTCGGTTTGGTGTTTCTGAAACCTAACGATTTTACACACCCAAAAAAGTTTTCTAAGGGATCCTGGTTAATATGTCTGGGGAAAAAGGTGGAGAGCCCTTCTTGTTCCAGCACTTTTGCCAGTTTTTGGAATCTTCTTATTGTGGTCACCCAATTCTTTAAACATACTGACTCCGACGCAGGAGCCTTCCCGCTTGTTTTAACAAATCTCATGTTCTCCAGTTGTGATATGACATCAGCCCAAAATTGGTGATGTACGCTGGTACGTGTAACAGCAGTACGGAGTGCCGTTTTCGCATTTCTTAAATGCACGTTGACCGAGTTAAACAGGTCGTTGAAAAACAACAAAGCGTCTCCTGTTGTTTGACCCTCGGCAACGGGCATTTTTAGCATCCCATTACAGTGTTATATCGTCCTGAAACACATTAACATGTTAGGCACCAGAAATCTATGACTTATACCAGATTTAAATTGAACTAAGGGGAATCAGTACTACCCAATGTTTTTGGAATGGGCTATGGAAACATGCTAAAACATAAGCGTTTCGCAGTTTACTTCTTATTTCTACATAAAACAAGATTTCGCCCCGCAAAAGGTCTTAAAGGAAAGGTAAAAGTCCACAAATTCTGCGCATGGTCCTCAATCCAGAGACCAATCACTCTATAGTAACACAATTTCACTGCAAACTTGAACCTAATAGTATAGACATAAACCCCGGGTTTGAACCCAATAGTACAGACATAAACCCCGCTTATGTTTTAGCATGTTTCTATAGCCCCTTGCAAAAAACATTGGGTAGTACTGATTCCCCTTAATCCGATTTAAATTTTATTGTATGAAATTTACCCTCGTAATGCGTCAGGAAATGAATGAAACCACCCATTCTATGGCTCAATACTTGTGTCGCGTTTTTCACCTTCATTTTCCTCATTCCTAACTGACATACAGGGTGTCCCGTAACTACCCTAAAATCGGTAAATGAGGGGTAGCTGGGGTGATTCTGAACAAGTTTTTCCTTAAAAATAATGTTGTAACCCCTCCCGTTTTTGAGTTATTAATTTTTTTTAGTTATTCTTAATCAGGAATATTTACTACAACTTGTTGCCAGAATTAACAATTTTTTTGAAAATTGGGGAAATGGCGGACGTCTACATTTCGAAGTATGAAATCGCACGTTGTTTTAGGTCAATTTTGTAATAATAACGTATGACATTGTTATTTTATAAACATGATTCTGGCAGGAAGGGGAGACAGTAGGGGTGGAATATCCTGTAAAATCAATGTGGATGATTTTGTCTGCCCATCAGCAAAATAAAACGCTACAGGCAACTTCCACCCGCTTTTTATACCCCGTACCATAAATACCAGGGCGGTATTGGCAACCTTTGAGGTTGCGTGCTGCCCGTCATGCACAAAACTTGGAGTGTTTGAACATTGCTGTGGACTCTGTGGTTCAACAGTTGGTCGACACTCTTGTGCAATTTGTTCCGTAGCATTTCAACATTGTTGTGGACTCGGTGGTACCACAGCATTTTGTAAATCCAGTGATGGTATGGTATTCTCTTTAAGCACTCGATGAGACCGATGGGGTATTAGATCAGACTCCGTAAAATGCTTCTGGCACACAACGCACTTGTGGAGTTGTTCGTCGGTTACACCCATCGCTTTTTCAAAAAATACGGCCGCCTTCCATTTGTTGAAAAGCACAGTATCTTTAACTTGTGCGATGGAGCTAAAGATCTTGATGTGCATTCGGGCACACAACAGACCTTACTGGACCCTGCAATAATATTAACAATATTAATCTTTCATAATTTAATTTCTGATCTTTGTATCACGTGTTTCCAATGTTTCATATTTTGTATCAGGTGTTTCCAATGTTTCACTTACTGGTGAATAAATAGTATTCAATTGCAATTTCAGTTTTTAAAAAACAATAAAACCTCTACACTGACGCTAACTCTACACTCAACAATGCTCAAAAAGGACGCTGACTAAAGTGCAAAATGGCGCTCGGCAATTGCGCTTGGCGTGGGTCACGTGGCTTGTGCAGCCGCAACGTGATGTCACGTAAAGCAGTTGCGCGTCATCTACAGCGATTCTACTGTTCAACCGTACTAAACGAATAACGCAGTCACAGTCCGGGTGTCACCCCCCCGGCCTAACGTGACACCGCGCCGATTACGGGCGTACTCTGGCGCCACCCACTACTCTCGAACTGCAACGGAGGGGACCCCGAAGTAAGCACTTGGATGTCGTGAGACACGCAGGAGTGTCTCACCACGTCTCACCGACATCATGGCCTGACGCCACGGGGGCAAACATGGGGCGCCCACGCACCTACCGGGAGAGACCGCGGGTACGGCGTGGGCGGATAATGACTTACAGGAGACGCCCGCCGTACCCTCACCGATTCCCCGGCCTGACGCCGCTCGACCAGTGGTGCGAACCCCGGGGGGACCGGAAAGGCATCGGCCAAGAAGAGGAGTCTGTTACGTCCCGAGATGGATTTCGGTGGTGGAAATCTCGGTAAAGGGAGCCACTTTCGTATTCAAGAGTATCGAAATTACGTAGCAGTTAGTAGCAGGATCCCTTGCGCTTCGATTCGGTACTAAAGTATTTAGGGAAAACGGTATCACTGTGAGTGTACGATCTGATCAATAAGAACCCTGTTTGTGGCGAAGTAAGGAAATGCTTCTTACTGGCTGTTGTTAGCTCTATCGGAAGGATAGACTTGAGATTGGATTGTAGGAACGCTAGCGGTAAGATAATGATTTCAAATTTACTGTGATATGTCATTAAGTGAAATTGTATTTTAAAGTGCAGATGTACATGTTATAAAATTTGCTCTCGCGTTGAAGGTTGTGGGGTAAGTGCTGAGCAGTTCAACTCAGTCTTCTTGCCAGAAGGCTACGCCTTCCCCACTCCGTGGCCAGATCCTTTATTCCAAAGTCTTATCTCTCTGCACGTGTCACGAAGCATCGATGACGTCGGGTCACCGGCCACGTGCACGCGCCTCCTCGGTGGTCGGCAACAGGGCGTCGGGCCCTTTGCCGTCACCGCGAAACAATAACATCCGCGGTACCAAGAGTCGCGAAGACGCTTCCAAGTACCGCCACTTAAGCCGCTGCCGAACCTAATCACTGATGACAGATTTAAGGTTCCGGCCATCGGCAATACAATACTCTTTTAAATAAGCCGATGTCGCCTATTGAGTCACTATCGGCGCGTATATTACCAAAATTTCACGCGGACACTAAACACGGCCAAACTGACATGCTTCGCGCTCTCGAGAAGCGTTCATATTTTATTTAATTGCTTTCATCTTATCTTTCGATACTGTATCCATTGTCATGGCATTCCATAGCCGTTATTCTCAGGCACCCTGCATAGTGACCTTACTCTGTAAACGAGTTCCTACGGCTAACAACCACCAATACCAGACGGTATTCTCAAATACCTTGGAACAGCGCCACACGCCCAAATTTCAACAATCATAATATGCTCCGTTCATATTGTGACACAATTCCACGCAAGTCCTCACTTCATAATCAAGCAGGAATCTACCTTACATTAAAAATACTCATTGACAATATACTGACATTTTATCGGTGATTTCACATTCTCTTTCTATATTCTGATCGTTATTCAATTCACTCTTCCACAGCCGCAATCGGTCTTTTGAAGCTACCTGGGGTCTGCCGGTTTTGTCTACAATTTCATAACGATCATTTTTTAATACTTTTGATATTACGTACGGTCCGAGATATTTAGGATCTAATTTTGCTCGACGCGTAACTGCTGGTTTCAAAAATTTCGGAGAACGAATTGTTCTTTTTAAATTCAACATTGTTTCTACGCTTCTTATTGAATACAATGTTTTGCTTTTCGGCATTTATTTGTAAACGTTCATAAGCAACTTTCCTATCATACGCGACAATTATTTCGTCGTTTACGTGGGGCAAATCACATTCGATCTGAACTGCACTTCCAGCGCTTCGGTCTAAGCCAAATAATAAACGCGTTAGAGTAAACCCAGTAGAGACTTGCTTGGACGTATTTAAAGATTCTTGCACTTTAAGCAACTTGTTCGGCCATTCTGCCGATTTTAATGTTTCGACGGTTAACAAATTAGTTACTGTAGCCACTTTAGCTACTGTAAGCTGCTGTAGTATCTTTCGGCTTGGCCGTTTGCTCGAGGAGCACCTGTCGCGATATAGTGTATTTCCACGTTCTGTTTTTTGAAAAATTGTTGCAACGGTTTATACGTGAAATTAATGCCTCTATCCAAAACAACTTTTCGCGGTCTGCCAAAAAGTAAAAGGCGTTCTTTAAAAACTTGCAATGTTTCTTCAACGGTAAGCGATGTTAATGGTACAAGCTGAATATACTTAGTAAACGCAGCTATTAATAAAACATATTGATAACCCTCTTTCGTTTTAACAAATGGACTGACGCAGCCGCTATGAATTGTATCAAACGGAATAGGTTGCTTATCGATAGAATGTAACAAACCTTGTTTGGGGCCCGTATGGCGTTTTGCAATCGTGCAGGTAAGACAATATATTTTTTTATAAAAATTCTCAGTCTAGGAAACCAGTATGTACGAGTGATGCGATCAAAAACTTTATCAAAACCGACATGACAGTTCTCGTCATGATACAACCTCAGTAATCCTAAACGACTCCCATTAGGAACAAACAGTCGCGTAATTTCCTTCCCGTCATTATTACGTAGTTTGCGGCACAGTAAACCATAAAAAATTACAAAATCACTACATACAGTGTCGTTTACACTAATCTTTTCTTTAACCGCTTTCGTTTCTTCGTCATTTGCCTGTGCTATCTCCAGCCATGACCCTTCACAAACCGTGTTCCCACAACAGATCCTATCTTTACGGGGATTCCGACTAAGATAATCTGCATACTCTATACATTTTCCTTTTCGATATTCAATGGTACAGTCAAAATCTTGAAGATGGACCCACCAACGAGCTATACGGGGTAATAAATCCTTTTTTGTATTTGTTGCTTTTAGTGCATTGCAATCGGTAACTAATTTAAAATGTACTCCCAAAAGGTACACACGAAAATATTTTAATGCATTCACGACAGCCAACGTTTCCAATTCATACGAGTGGTATCGCGACTCTTCTGCCGTTGTTCGCCGGCTAAAATAAGCGACCATCCGTTGTCCGTCGTCGGACTTTTGAAATAATATAGCCCCGTAGCCTATCGCACTCGCATCCGTGTGTAATTCGGTTTCTTTCGACGGATCAAATATTACAAGTAACGGTACGGACGTAAGCTTGTCAATCACATAATTTCGAGCTTGCTCCTGTTTAACGCCCTAATGCCACGGTTCTTTATTTTTTGTAAGTCTCGTGATACACGCGGTTCGAACAGCAAATTCGGGTATAAATTTCCGAAAGTACACCCGCTAATCCCATAAATTGTCGGATCTCCTTAACGTTAGATGACACCGGTGACTCTACCAATGCTTGAATTTTTTCTTTCCCCGGTTTGATTCCGTCGGAAGATACAACACTACCCAAATATTCGATTTCTGTCTGCAGATATTTGCACTTTTTAATATTCGAAGAATATCCAGCAGTTTGCAACGCGTGCAGCACGCGTTCTAATTTTTAAAGCCCTCCTTCCTTCGTTAAAGACGGGACTAAAACATCATGGAGATAAACCAAAGCCGTATTATTTCGTTGATTTCCGAGAGCAGTGTTTATCGCCCGTTGAAAGACAGCGGGTGCGTTAGCTAAACCAAACGGCATTCTGAGATATTCGTAATGACCATCAGGCGTGACAAACGCGGTTTTTGCAATTGAAGCCTCAGCAATGGGGACCTGGTGGAAACCAGAAGCCATGTCAAGGACCGTGTAATATTTGTTATTCCCCAACCGATCCAACTGATCGTCGATCAAGGGATGCGGATATCGATCTTTAACGGTAATGGCATTTAAAGCTCGGAAGTCTACACACATTCGATCTTCTCCGTTCTTTTTCTTAACTAATATTATCGGACTCGCGAACGGCGAAACACTCTCACGTATGATACCATTATTCAACAAATTGTCTATTATGTCGCGTACTTTTTCGCGCTCGGTAAATGACAGTCTATACGGGTGATAATTTATAACCTTCTCTTCTTTAAGAATAATTTTAAGTTCTCCAGTCGTTACCTTTTGTTGGGCAATATTACCATCCGTAATCATATTTTCATACCGTCTTAGCAGGTCGGTCAGCTGCTGTCCTTCCTGTCCCTCAATATTCTCCAACAGGCAGGCGACAGGTTCCTCCGTTGATGCTTGGTGCAGTTTCGGCGGGCATCGTATAAGCTTTACAGATCCATCCTCTTCGGTTAACATTTGTAACCCTCCCTGAGTCAAGACGTTTCTGCCGATCAGGACGTCGTAAGGGATTGAAGAATCGGACACGACAAGCAAGTCCATCTCGAGCGTGACATCCTCAGTTTGTACCGTCACGGTCGTTTTCCCTGTTTCTCGATCACAGCACCTCGAAGACCTCGTACTGTTATCGAAGTCGGTTCGATCTTGCAGTTCGCGCGCTTCGCGACTGTTTGTTTAACGAGCGAACACGTAGCACCACTATCAATTAGGCAATCACGCACTACCAAGTCCCGCAGAATAATAGGGGTAACTTAATGCGCCATTGAATAACAGACGTTGACTTCTGGTTTTGCTTTACTGAATCTTTCTTTTTGGAATCGGTTGGACGATGATTGTTGCCCAGAATTATAACGCTGCGCTCGTTGCTTGACCCAGCAAGTTTCTTCATCGTGTCCCCGTTTAGCACAGTATGCACACACTGAAGATTGTGTTGGCGATGAGCAATCGGGAACAGCCACAGCTTTGCGCCTTTTGGCACAGTCATTGTGTAGGTGGTCAGTCCCGTCACACATGAAACATCTTTTTCCAGGTCGAGAGAAAACTTGAGGGCGCTTAAACGAGTGCTTTCGGTGATCTTCTTCTCTCTTGTGTTTACGTTGATCTTCATCCTTCTTATCTCGAAGTTTGACGTAAAGAGCCATTACAGTAATTAGCTCAGCAGTGGTTGAATAACGAGCGTTGGTCAAAGATTGACGAGTGGTGGAATCAGTTATATCGGCAATAACAAGGCGCACTAATTCAGACGCCTTAAACGAAATTTTCGTCTGCTGTAGATACATCAGTTTTGTGCGTGCGTATTCACTATAACTGACGGCACTGTCACTCGTGTAAAGTACCGCACGACGAAGCAATTGACCTATTCGATCTTCGGTTGTAAAAACCGAACAAAGATCTTCGCGGAAAGTGTTCCACGTCCTCGAATTTCCTTGCCATCCTCGGTACCAATTGTGGGCAGAACCACTAAGCGCGTGTGTCGCGCAGCACAATCGTTGCGAGGGGGACAGATCACGCGTAATGTTTTCGACGGTGTCACACCACGAATTCGCACTTTGACCAAGTTCCTCACCACTAAAACGCGGAATAGCTTCCACTAACGGATGTATCGAACGACTAATTTGTTCATTCACAACACGTTCTTCTTCTAGTTGTTTAATTCGCTGCAATAAATATTGCACACTAGTGTTTTCGTTTGAAGAACTGTCTCCACAAACCGCACTATCGCTTGCCATCGTAAAAAGAAATAGGCGCGTACTAAAAGCGGACTTTAACTGAACGTTGGGTAAAGAGTAAAAAAAAAATTACTCGCGTATCCCACTTCTGATGTTATAAAATTTTTTCCCGTGTTGAAGGTTCTGGGGTAAGTGCTGAGTGGTTCAACTCAGTCCTCTTGCCAGAAGGCTACGCCTTCCCCACTCCGTGGCCAGATCCTTTATTCCAAATTCTTATCTCTCTGCACGTGTCACGAAGCATCGATGACGTCGGGTCACCGGCCACGTGCACGCGCCTCCTTGGTGGTCGGCAACAAGGCGTCGGGCCCTTTGCCGTCACCGCGATACAATAACATCCGCGGTACCAAGAGTCGCGAAGACGCTTCCAAGTACCGCCACTCAAGCCGCTGCCGAACCTAATCACTGATGACAGATTTAAGGTTCCGGCCATCGGCAATACAATACTCTTTTAAATAAACCGATATCGCCTATTGAATCACTCTCGGCGCGTATATTACCAAAATTTCACGCGGGCGCTAACATACACTATTGGACTTATTAGCGATCCCAGGGTCCTTATCTTCCGCTGTGACGCACTTGTTCGAGGCCTATTGACACGAACCGGCAGTCTGTGGATTTCGCAGGCCTCGCACATCGTTTATTTTTCCACTGTCGCACTTCAAAGACGACGCAGGGCTAGCCTCGCTTATACCCAGGACGGCTATGGAAGGCTGGACTGTCCCCGAAAACGCCGATTTCGTCGCGTAAGACCATTTCTCTTCTTCCATCGCTCCCTGGCAGTCACTCCGGGTAGAAAGTCACTGACGAGTGTCACTATCGGTGCCATTCCACAACTTTTTGAAGGACGCGCTGCTTTATTTGAAGCTGGGAGGGCTGCAGTTCATTCGTCCAAAAGGAAGAATTTGAGTATGTAGCAACTGAAGAGATGTTATGTTTGCTATCGGCATTTCAAAGAAACTGATTATAAACCGGACGTGAAGATACACTCATTGAAGGTCAATATGATACCAACTATGAAATTAGAAAATTGCAATTCATACAGAGAAAACACTGATGTGAGTACACACATCTGCAAATTAATTATGTGTGTAATCTTTCATCTTTACACATAAAGAACCGTGCATTTTATTTCACAGGTTGCTGCCGGAGACACCGCAACTACCATTGTGTGTGTCGCCACAAGCATCAGCGTCGCAGAGTTCACAACCACCAACAATTCAATCAGACACAGACAGCATACAGTTGGAATTAACGGCGCCATTAATTACAGACAGTAATTCCCACCATATAGACCGTGTGGTCCAAATCTTTAACCCGTTGTTGGTACACATGTGAGCGCGGCGCTCACATGTATCAAATTTTGAACGTCAGTCTTATAAATGTTATTGAGTTAATCTGATACTATTAATACCTTTAAATGACATGTTTTGAAACATTTTAAAACAAAAATGAAATCGATATCTGCTGTTTCTGAAGAGTTATCGTTGATCAAAGTCGAAAATGTCGGCAAAATGGGCGCCACGCTCACATTAAACTAGAGTTGCACGGTGATTCCAGGCATACGTGTCCGCGATCGCAGTTTGTTTTACCAGTTCGCGTTATCGAAAGAATCTTTCCAAGAAACAAGGAACATAGCCTTTTCCTTCTTCTCGTTGGCCAAATATTGATTTTTTGTAATAAGATTGAAGTTGGTTCATATATAATGCATAAATATGTATATAAATTAAAAATACATATATGAGCTTATGGTAAATGTTAACAGATATATTCATACATACATATATGCATTATTCAATGTTTTAAGTTTATCGAGCAATTCATAATTATATAAAAAGTAATGTGTGAGCGCGGCGCTCACAGTGTACCAATGGCGTTACGAAATATAAGTGTACCAACGACGGTTTAATAATAATGACAACATTCGGAATTGCGAAAATTGCTCCATTAATCGCGCCTTAATGCAACATTTATCTGACGATGCTGTATATTACATCGCTGAGCTGTTGGCGAATAACTTTTACCTTTCCAACTTATTTGTAATATTAAAAGCAAGATTATTTTTCAATCTAGAATTTAATAATATAGGATGTATGCCGATCACGTGGTAATCAAGGACATTTTTATTAATGTAGTGATAATTGATAACATCAGAAGATGGTGCAAACGTATTAATACTATTTTACAAAACAAGATAACAATTGACAAAAATTGTATGATAGAAGAAAAGGCGTATACAAAAAGTCTTATTACACGAAAAATAAAAACAAATTATTTAAAATGTAAAGATTTCTTTATTTATAGCTTAATTATATGTTAATATAACGTTGAATACACAGGGAAGTCTCAAGAAGTCTCCACTGTTATCGACATTAGTGTTGAGACTTCTGTGTGTATTGTCTTCCGTGAATAATAATATTAAGCTTCTAAATTCGATTCAAATATCCCGCACTGCGGTCGCCATTTTGGAAATGTTAGTTCACCAATCGGGGACACCTCGCAGATGGCGCAAAATAGTGTCGTCGGTCCTACAAGAGGGGACACGGTAACCCCTGGGCTCACCTGGTGGAGTTGGTGGGGCCTCGGAAGGGGTGGGGGTTGTTGAATCCGGAGGGACGTTACAAGTCTCCCAATTTTAGATATGTTTGGTGTTTCGATGAATCGCGTTTCATTTAGGTTTTTGCGGTCCATGGGATATTTTATGGGGAAGAACTGGCTCTGAAAACGCCGCCGCCAAGGATCGACCCCCGGAAAGTTACGGAATAGTCGGGAAGAAATCGGGGTATCTGGGGAAAATTACAGGAACCAGCGGGGGCGCATTGTTAACTGCACCCACTGCTGATAGACCGGGGGAAGATCCACCAACCCCCATCGATCTGCAGGAAGAGGAAGGATCACGGCGAGGAAGCCAGAAGGAACCGGCGCTTTGCCTACGATTCACATTCGAGGCATTAGAGAGCTGGTTGTTTCGTTTTGTCCTTCCGAATCCTTCAAGTCACGGCTAATTACAACTTTACGTCAACCAGGAGCATTGCGAGCGAGCACCACTTTACCGGGGCTGCGTTTCGAGTTCAACCATCCAAGAGGTGTACCAGCGAACGGTCAGGGACGCCGGACGGTAAGGCTGCCTCTTGATACCATTATAACTCCGTAAGAAAAGCACCCACGCTTTCTCGGGTTTGGCTAACAACCTTGTTTTTCAAACAATCATTTGAAAAAAATAATTAAATAACCACAAAAAATTCGATTTTGCCGAGTCGGTTCCTTATTTTGTATTATATCATTTTTCTTGAAAAATAAGGGTTTTGCAGTAAAGTATGTTATAATCAATTTTGTAGATATTAAAAAGGGTTACCAAAAACATTTAGAGTATTTTATGCTCAGTGTTATAGTTGTTGAATTAAATATGAAAAACCACAAAATTTACGTCTTTCATCATCTTTCAACCCTCTTGCGGCACGGAAGGGGGTGAGATATCATTACCAAATTTCGCACAAACTACTTTCAAATGGTAATAAAAAAAATGGGGAGGTCCTGCATCAAAAATATTAAAGTTCAAAAATAAGGACCACCCTAATGGATACAGAGAAACGTGTGGCAATAGTTATCCTACAAACGCAAGAAAAGAAGTACGATTAAATAAGAAATAAATTTTAATGAAAATTCAATATAAACAATAAACAAGCAGAGTGAGTCCTGTACAGGATGAAATAAGAAGTGGTAACCACGTCCAATATCCAACATAACACATTGTATGCATGCTGTCATGCATGCTTCAACCTAAAAAGTGTGACCTATTTTTTGCGATTTAACTGTATTGGATGAGGATTCTAAAAAATTATTCTAATTAGTAATACTGTATATATTTTTAATTTTTTATGAATTTTGAATTTAATCTTCTTTGGTTCCTTACTGTGACCCATTCTCTTAATGATATCTTACCATCAGAAGACGATATTCTGAGAACATGTTACTGTATCGCTCAAACTCCCAACTCTTTTTTCACATAAAGTGGGAGGACCGGGGGGGACCATTAGAGTAAGGTCGGAGCATCTCTTGAATGAGTGAAACTTCAATGCCAGTCGTACTTAAAAGGATTTACTGGTATGAAATTTCGGGCACAGAACTTTCCTTCTCAAGGCTTGCCTGTTAGCAACTGCAGTTTTTGATCGACCGTCAGACATCTATGACAACAATGCACGTAAAAAAAACAGTTAAATACTCCGCATTATCGCGTGCTTCCGAGAATTCAATGCTCGGAGCTACAGCAAAAACAGACTCATAAGTGCAAGAGAGAACGCACTAAAATATGATATTGAAATGCTGAATTTAAAGCCGTATTTTGAGTCAAAAACTTAAGATCCGAATATCGACCATATAGGAAAAACGTCCTAATACGTGTTACGCATATGGTTACTGCCACCGGTAACAGCTCGTCGAACTGATTCTAATAATTTTAGATAGCCAACCGTTTTTACACAAAGTCGATTCAAATATTTAAAAGGTGAGGTCGCTGGATCGACTTGACCTTTTAGTAGGTTTTCGGTAAATGATGAAAACAACTTTATATATTGTATTTAGGTAAAAACAGATAAGCGAGGCCACAGTTCCATAGCAGCCACCGTGCTCCTTTCAGACCTTTCCTGCGATGTGGAAGGATTGCTGTCACAATCGCAATTTAGTTAATAATGCAACAACCACTTTCTGCGCCACTCTTCAAGTCTGCACTGCCCCGCGACCACAATAGTTCAATCACTCTGCGTTATAATGGCTGCACTAGACCACCGAACAGGATCCGAAAGATCTCAGTTGCTACGAAGCTGATACTGTTGTTCGAAATGATGCAGTGCGCGTTCAAAACCGCGTTGGGTAAAATAAAACAAAATATGTTAGTGGTATAAATGAAATGAACAAATAATTACTCAATCGATAATAGTAATACCGGTTATATGCCTATCATTATCAACTATTACACCAACAAGTCATTAATCATTTAATCAACAGTAAGAATAGTAATTATACCTCTACCTAACTATCTGCGAGTGATAAAATGAACCAGTCTGTGAATAATAACAACAATTGTAGATAGTTACAGCCGTAATAATAATTAAATATTGTACATAATTAGATGAGTGGTTAATAGGCGAAAGTCTCAAGTTATTGCCATCAATTCTCTAATATCACTGCAGAGTGTCGCAAAATCAGGTCTCTGATGACTTTGTATATTCCAACAGGGGAACATAAGCTTAGCATAAATACACTGAGGACAATTTTCGGGACAAGGAAGTCTAACTCCTTTTTCTAGTGCGGCCAATTGTTCCGTAGTGCCCTCTTGTTGCTCGTTTTGATGCCTACCGGTGTTGGGCCCCAGTCCAGGAAGACGAGGGTACGCACCAAGTCCAAATGTCTCGTACATCGTCACACCGAATGACCAAACGTCGGAACGAGAAGAGAATTTGCCATCTCGCAGGCTCTCCGGAGCGTACCTGTAGTAGTAATTATATCTGCATTATGACTTACCCAGATTTTATTCAAAGCTAATAGTTATTTACTTCAGAGAGGGTAAGATTGATAGCAGCGATCATTATAGTATGTCCTATATAGAAATTTGTTGAACTAAAACTCGACTAGATAGAGCAACATTAACGGATCTCACAGACACAGTTTCAACGGCCAAATGCTGGGATAGTTGCGTAAAAGTGGAGTCCAGGAGAACGCAGTAAGTCTAGGATGCGGCACAGGAGTCGGTAAGATTTTTAAAACGCGATATGTTGACGAATATTGAAGTAAACCATGGGAACAACCATGTAAGTCCGTAGCTCAACTTGCCCCATTTTCACAACTATTAGCCATTGGAACGTGAAGAATGTGTATTAATTATCGAATGTTCCTAGCCGCAGTAGCATCAACCACGAGGAGTTTTAATCATTTTCCGTGACGAGGAATGTTTGGAATGCTTACAACATTCGTTAAATTTTAACAGGAGAATATTTTACGGTCTTCACTATCCTAGACCAGGCGGAGCAGATGTTGCTTCGAAAGGAACCAAAAATCTTCTTCGCGGATGTGATACAAAAGATGATTGTCGATACAAGATATAGAAGCGCGGCAATGCTCTTTTTATAACATGCACTCAGCTAATAAAGTGATTCTGTTCTGATAAAGGTGTCTCACATGTTATTCTTAACCCTTTTATCTCGAAAAGTAAATCAGATGGATATTTCAGAAATAGATCTGTAAATAGATCAGCAGTTCTCATAACAAATTTAAAGCAAAGAATTTGTGTAAAATTGAGTATGGTTACGTTACAGTTGTATAATGTAAATAACTATTATATTATACCCTAATTACGATTGACTGCAAACACTACAGCAGTAATTACATTCGCCAAATGTCGAGAAATCTTAAAACACAGATAAAGTGTAAATTACTTCCAAAACAACAGCACTGCGTTAACAAATTTCACAACATCAGGTTTTTAATATGATAATACTTCATTCTGGCATTATTTACAGGAGGCCTGGTAAACGGCCTCCTATCGTTTAACTTTACCAGATACTGGCACAATTAAAATTATTGTTATGATGGAAACACCATACAGAATTGCAGTTCAAAAAATCAGTGCGACAACAAAATGGCGATAATAAAGAGTGTCTAGAGCAGGCCTGTCTAACCCCTGCTCGCCGTGCAGGAGGACCCAGACAACACTCGTCAGCCCAATCAGGGCTTATCCCCACCATGGCTCCCAGTGCGTTTGTTAGAGTGAGACAGGTATAGCGCTGTTCTTCTTCTCGTTTGCACGGCGTGCGGGTGGGGGTACCGAAACCGCGTGAGGAGAGTGCGTCTCCCCTCGGTTAGACAGGCCTGGTCTAGCGGTTAAGGAATAGAAAGTATAAGAAATAGAGGCATTGCCAAATGCCAAAAACATTGGCACCAACAGTGATAAAATACCGATACGACAAAATGTTCGGCTTAAGGCTGCAAATAATCAAATCGCATGCTTGAGAAATAGGATTATCGGATGAGTATCCAACATTATTCTATTCTAGTGGTTGGCGGGCGACAGTATCGTTTATACAACGCCAGTCAACTGGCCCCATTGCGGTGGTGTGGTGGGAGTAGACACTTAACGTGTCAGCAGAAAAAATATATCGATCTATTGGCGCGTCAGTGGACACTGGCTTCCCTAGTGACTAACATGAAACATTTACACGGTGCTAATCTTTGGCACGGCAACTGACAACGTGTAAACGGCCTTAACAGTGGCTTAAATGAGCCACAGCGGCAACGAAGGCTAACCCCGCGAGCGACTTCGTCGCGCGATAGTGTTTTCCCGATAGGGTTTTGTTTTTTTTTCAGCGTGAATCAAAGGCGAAAGAAGAGACCTCAAAAAGTTTCTATTTATTTAAATCAGACCTGAGCAACAAAAGAAAAGGAACAGAAACTTTTTGAAAATATTACATGCAGGACGAAGATAACTCATTAAACTGTAAAATAGATATGAACAATTCAAATAATATTTATAAGGATTTATGGAAATACAGAAAAGTACGCGTTTGAATTCGAAAAAAAGAAAATGTCTCACCACTTGATTGGTAGATCCCTATTAGTCTGCAGAATATAGTAATCATTTTTTCCCATGACTTGTGCCAAACCGAAATCGCTTATTTTAACTCTGGTTTCATCCGCAACTAGAATATTTCTGGCAGCAAGGTCTCTGTGAACGATACTCATTCTACCTAAATAATCCATGCCAGTCGCAATGTCAAGAGCAAAATTTAAGAGCCGCTTGTGAGTCAACTGCTCCCGATGGATGACCAGGTAACTCTGGAGGGAACCATGTTTAACATATTCCATTACGAGACAGACCTCTGGATCTGATATCACGCCCAAAATTTCTACTACATTCGGATGTTTCAACGTCTGCAACAGTAATAAGAATAACGTAAGTTAAAATTATATCAGTAGGTGCGACTGCTGTGGAATATGGCAATGGAAATAACAGTCGTAAGAATATCAAACTACACATTAATACGCTCAACACAGATGGCGAAAGTAGTTATTAATATCGTACAGTTCAAAAAGAAAAAAAGGGATGTCATAGGTGATAAGGAGAATAAAAAACGTCACACACATATGTAATCTTATTAATAAAAAATCACAGAAAATCGTGCGGGTTGTGCTGAAATTGAAAAAGAACTTTAGGACCTTGTCAATGTACACGTTTTTGTAACTCTAAACCTGAGTTTCGATCCCTATATGTGCTCACTTTGCTCCAACAAACCAATACTCAGAAGGGCTTGCACTTTGTTCACAGTCAGAAAATTTGTTCCCACCGAGACACCTGACAATGGTTCCACTTTGCAATTTTATTTGCTAATACGTAAAAGTTTCAAATTCACGTATGGTGTTGTAAAACGGCTTTTTTTTTACGTACAACATTCAACAAAATGTTAGTCCTAAAATTGCACCACTGCCATACGTTACCCTACCCGTGTGTTTTTTTCTGGGCACCCTTTCTTTCCTTCCGTTTCTCTCTCACGTGGGGACGCAGTCAAACCAGAACCGCGCTTTCAATGCCTTTTAATAGGATGGAAGTTTAGATAGGACTTTCACTAACCTGACACCGGCAGGTACCAACTCGGCTCTATTTTCAAGGAAATCTAGTTTTAAGTTTGATGAGGGCATTACGTGCCGTAAGAATAAGAGTCATATCATAGAAGTTAGCGACGGAGTAGCAAGCGTTAAAGCATGTATTGTCGCGTTGATCTCACGTTCGTGTCTGTGCGTGATGTTTTTTTTCGTATTGATTCTGATTATTTTTCTTTTCATAATTATTTATACTATTGCCAAATTCGATGAATATATTTACAAACGTCGAATGCAACTGATTGGATGTTTTTTTAATTGATGTAATTTTATTTAATTATGTATGTGTATGCATATCGGAGTATTATCAAGTCTACGTGGCACGGTGTAAAAATGGAGCCACAAAAAAAAATCTTCTTTACAACACGAATCACGTTGTATTTTTGGCGAATCAAAAGAAGCGAACATGTAACTGTGAAGAGAATGCAGTGACATTCGCCCAGTGTTTATTCTGCCTAACATACTTATTTTCTGAATGCTTCTATAATATTTACTATCAGACAACTCGCATTCGGCAATCATAATTATGTACGTAAGTTAGTATATGAATAAAAATCTGGTGGTAGCATGAACAATGAAAAGAGGAGTGATATTCGACAAAATAAGAAAAAAACCACGCAGGAATGTAACACCCTTTTTACACATAAAACTAGATTTTCTTGAAAATTGGACCGCCGTAGCAACCGCCAACCTGAGGTTAGTCAAGCATCCATCTGAACTTCTGCCCAACCAAATATGCATTGAAAAACTCGGTTCCGCCGCATGTTAACAACTTCGCGGTATACATCCTTCTTTTCCCCTTGTACGATCCGTTTCACTCACATCACCTTGGCGCACGAACAAGGGCCGGGCGCACGATGTACACCGACACTAATAACATCTTTTAGTTGCATGTAATAATATTTAGATTACAAATATTGTTTAACTAGCATTTCATTAAAAAATATGTACAGGGTGTCCTGTAACAGGTGCAACTCTCGGAAATGGTGGGGTAGTTGGGGTGAATCTGAACAACTTCTTCGTTTACCAAAATCTTGGTCACGCCATCATTTTTGAATTATTAACTAAGAACATTGACCAATCAGAGCGTGTAAAACTTGCGTGCTCAACCACGAGACCGTAGGCTCTCTACGTCGCCTGATCGTAGCCTTGGAGAAACGCATTGGCCTAGCATGGGTATCGGGGGAAGCGTACAGTAAACATTACATCGTCTTATATTAAGAATAATGTGGAATGATTCGCTAACAAATAAAGTAATTACTCGTTTAATAACTCTGTTCAATACCTTTACTTGTTATCCGAAAGGACTACCTTGTTCTTGGTCAGAGACAGTACTTTATCTCTTGAAAGAGTTTTAGTACTCATGAAAAATATGTTTTTCTAAACAGGACGTTTTCAGGCGAATAAGTTATCTTTTAAGAAAAACAATTTGTCTAACTAATGTTAGAAAAGCCTTGTTAAACTTACCCATTCGTTCACGAATTAACCTGCTTGGACGGAAGTGGGTTTTTGACACTGTGCCGATCCTGACCTTCAAGGTAACCGTGGACAGCTGATGTTACGGCCGGGTCGGTGAACTCTCTTCACTGCACGGTCACTTCCATTGCACGCTCGAGCATCTACAAACTGAACTTTTCAAGGAACGATCGTATAAACACAGTCGGGGATGAGAGACCGTCCACGGTAAGAACAAAAATTCATCTACATTTGTCAATAAATTGAAATTAATCCACTTGTTCACCCAAAAGTTTACTTGTCGTTGCAAAACGTATATCGCTATGTTACTGACTCACCGTGCCGATCTTAGAAATGAAAAGACACATTAATTTGTGGCAAGGGAGCGCGTGGTGCACAGCTGATTGCGGGTAGGCGGGCATCCGCGGGAGTCGAACAACGGCTGGGTCACTTTAATGAACGTGCATTTCACTGTGCGAATACTGTCACCGATAACTCTTAATAAAACAATTATGCAGAGGAACATAATTAAACCCACATTCGAGAAATCGGTGACCTCGTAAAGGGCCGACGGTTTTAACAAATTGTATTCCATCGCGACGCGTGATTCCAAACTGTACCCAACGCTTTCTTACATTCGTTGCACACTCGGTGTTGCAATAGCAGTCACCGCGTGAGATATTTTTTGATAACCAACACATTTCATAACATCACTTAATCTAAATATCAACACCCATGGTTCTTCGGCGAAGTCGTGCAAAATACTTGCAGAATTAACTTTTTGAGAAAAATTAACAGTTCAGAAACTGTAACAAGAATTTTCTGAAGCGATTTCGTGTTTATGGTACCTTGGGTCAACCCTTAACTAAAGCCTTAAAATGGAGGTGCCATCGTACACTAGTTCTTTAGAAAAACAATTTTTACAATTAACGCGATCCAATAATCGGATCGCCCTTAAATCTTTACATTTCATCACAACGGTCAATGGCCGGCGGTCACCGTAACAGTCTACGAGTTGGAGGTCTCGTGTTCGCGTCCTTCCAGACATTTTTCGCATTTTATTTTTTCATATTAATGTATGGGGCAGCCTACTCGTAAGATTGGCACGGTGACTAAGTGATATCACAACACGTGTTCGAGCGGCAACTGAATTTATAAGTGATCAGGTGAATATATCTCAGTTTATTGGTAAACGTAGGTAAATTCTTTCTCTTACCGTAGATCGTGTCTCATCTCCGAATGTGTTTACATGGTTGTCCCCCGAAAAGTTTCCGTAAGGAAATCTTTATCGTAGGCCCCTCAAAAGGAGGTAATTTATTATGAACACACTAGGTTGGGTACGTGTCAACAGCTAATACCACTAGACACAGTCGACTACCGATTGTTGCCATTATGGCTCATCTCCTATACAAGCTCTCTGATTGGTTTTGGACTTTCGTTAATATCTTGTTAACTAGGACGCTCTGCTACATTTTCGATCAAGAAAAACCGGCTTAAAATCCCCGGTATACCACCTTTCACGGAATATCACCATTTATAGGACACCCTGTATATTTACTGCCCATAAAACGCAGTAAAAATTTAAATGATGGAAACCAAAAAGAGAAAATTAAAGAATAGTAGTAACTCCGTTACAAAATTCAATATCATTTTGGAATATACTGATGGCATGGGTGGTGTAGACTTACAAGGTAATTACTTATCTTCTTTTTCACTGATGAGAAAATTTGTGAAAAAAATATTTTCTATTTAATGGATCTGGCAATTTTAAAGGCTTATGTTTTACTTTGCGAGAAAAACAATATTGCAAAAGTTAGAAAATACTTGTTTCTGAAATTGTAGTTGGTCATAGTAGAACTAATTTTATGAACTGTTTGTACTCCTGCCTATCAAATGCGTGAGGGGATGTCTGCTCGTAACATGTCACTTCCTGTACAAGTAACAAACCTATGCATTACACCCATAGAGACCAAAAGATATTCTCAAAGAAAAAACACAAACGCAGTGAAAGTACCTGGGAATACAAGCAATATTTTATTATCAAGAGACAAGGCCTTGTTTCGAGCAAAGTACAAGTACGCGAGAACTAGACCTTGTATCTTTTTCGAAAAGAACGGACGGGGTTACATATTCTAGATTTTTTGGGAAGTATCACAGTGTACGAAATTATTAATAAACAAAATTAGTGTGTATATCTTTGCAAAGTAGACGAAATTCTTCACGCGGAACTCTGACGAGTCTTTATATTTCAAGTTACGGGTTACGTCGTATTTGCTGCAAGTGCAAGTGATTAATGTTAGTGTTAACAGTACGTATTCATCACGAATATTAGTACCGTTGCTATTATTACTTATACAGTGTCAGCCATTATAATCTATCAATGCGATTATTACTAGAATTATTCATTGTTTGTAAAATTGTTTTACATCTTATGATGAACACATATTTTTCTTAGATGGATTTGTTCCTGATATTTCAAATTGACTGGTTAAACTGTGTGGTCTGCGAGCGGATATCTGAACTAGTAGATTCTAGTCCGTTTCCTGCAGAAGGGATTTTGTTTTTTCCCGACAAACGAATTTCAAAGGGTTATTCAATTTAATTGTTCTATTAACGGCAACAAGATAATAGATTAATATTTTGTTGAATACTCAGCTTTGATGTTTTGTTCTCTTGAACGTGCAATATCTATTTTATGATTGTACGGATCACGGCAATCTTTTACAAATTTATAGAGAAAAATTTTCTTCTGCTTGCAAGAAACTGGTCGCAATTTTGTATCACGGGAAGAAAACAATGTGGAACAGTAGTAAGTGCAAGAGTATGAGAATGTATACGTCATATATGTAGATCGAAATCGGAAAAATTGCACTGTGAGACATATACCGATTTTCTGAAGTCTTTTGAAACCACATAACAAACTTAATAACTTTCTGTTCACTGTAGATTTTTGGGGTGGTCAGATAGGTCCATCACTATATGATTACATGTTTTATGATTCGAGGAATGGAAATGCAATTACGTTCACTTTGAAGATTATACCTTAAAAGTGTATTCTGTTTCCAGAATCATGGACGTATACTTCTTCCATCATGTGAAAAATTTACTCTTTCGTCTCCAAAATGCAACAGCTCTATTAGAACATGGCATAGAGATTACAGATGGATGGACATGATTACAATGCATACATTAATTCAGTTTCAGACCAATTATCGGTATAATTTTTCGCCACACGTTAGTGTACACATCGTGTACATCGAAATTATGTTCTAGGGAAAATGAAGATTTTGACAATGAAGATTTTGTCAGTCAATGCGGTATGCTTTTGCCAAGATATAAAATGCACACGTTATGCATGAGATTCGTGAGTCTTTACGAGATGTTTATGGTGCCTAGGAGTGTTTTATTTGGCATGTTTTTTAAGTACCATCCAGAGTATTGTAATCGAAGTATTGTATCTAATCGAATACAGAGTAATAGCGATACTTAATAATTCAACAATTTTAATACAGTTTTTATTTCAGCGAAGAGGCTCATTGTAAAACGACGTGGGTGGTGGAGGGTCCTTTTTATTCTCAGCAGACATTTCAAATGTCATTAACTTAATATGTACTATCGTGATGAAAATTAATATTCCTCTGGAATGCATTTGGCGACAAAAAAAAGAACCCTTCCACGGGAATTACGCTAGAGGCTTCTAGTTTTCAAAAATGTGGCGTGACGTAGCAAACATCAAATAACTACAGAGATTATACATTTCATGAATAGATTATAATCGGTCACCCTATATACTGATAATTATTAGTATATTTTGGTTTGTAATGTTAAGGACTAACCTTCATAATAGCGATCTCTCTCTCAAAATCCCTAATATCGGCTTCCAAAGCTTTAGTTTTAAGTTTTTTAACGGCCACTTGTTGTTGCTCGGAGTCTTTCGCGTTATCCCTTTCCAAGGTGCCTCTATAAACCTCTCCATAGAATCCCTGACCAATCCTGCCTTGAAGAATAACGTTGCAATCTATGTCCAATTCGTATATTCCGCGCATTTGGCCTAAAGAGCCATTGCTGCTTCCGCGGGAGTTGCAGTCTTCCCTTTGGTTTTCATTACCGGTTATTACCTGGAATAGATAAATTACATAACGTTTTTAATATAATTTAATTCACAGTAGCGTGCCCGTGCAGCCTCTGCCACATTAAGGCGATAAGACTTCTTGTATAGGATTTTAGGGTTTAGATCAATGGGAAGATACGAAAGTACAAGTATTACAATGCATATTACCTCATTAGTAAGAGAGATAGAATGTGGTGCGGTTTCTCCAGCGGCGTTCGTCAACCAACCTAGGTATGCGGACAACTCTTCTGTACTGTCTCTATAATTTTCGTTCGAATTGATTAATCTATGTGTACCTACGGACAATAGCAGGAATTATTATAACAAAATTAATAAACATCCATAGAAAGTAACACTTCGCTGGTCATGTCGCAAATTGTACCCAAATATGAGAAAACTGCTCGGATTTTAAATCGTCATTTTGTAACACTTGAGAGTTTCATCGAATAAGCGAGAAATATATTTTACGGCGAAAAACTTAAAAGATACAAGGTTTAGTTCTCGGGTACTTGTACTGGGCCCGAGACAAGTCCTTGCCTCTTGATACCAATCTACGGTTTAACCTTCCTATTCTATTTACACTCTACTGCCTACTTCACTATGCCATGGAATCCTCGAAGATTCCAATGATACCTATAAAACTATAATAGATTATGTGGTTAACGGTTAATCTCCTTCGACCCGTCTTCGCTTCATTCTTTTTTGAAAAAATCACTCATTTCTCCTTCTCAAGCAGGCAATCGCCATATCTGTAAACGGGGATAGGTACATTCAGTCCAGTTTGTAATTACAATTTAAGTGCAATTATCGTCCCGGTGAAAAAAAAAAAATAATATATGGTCGATTCCACGTCAAATCGCACACTTAAATTCTTCGAAATTCTGATTTTGAGATATGTTATAGAGGGAGGTGAGACAACCCACCCGATTTTTTTTTTTTTTTGGCTTTCGAAGAGTTATGACTTTGAAAAATTGGGACACTTTTTCTTCAAACATTTCTAAACGCGGGCTGGTTTGCCGTAGAATAATTTGCTTTTCTAAGTTCGATTCAGAAAAGATTGTAGTTTAACGAGAATTTTCAACCCAATCCAAAAAGTTTATTTTTCAACGCATAATTCATAAAAATAAAAAATAATCGTTAATTTGTTTGTCTGGGCCCTCACCGAAAATTATGAAAAAATTATACCCTTGTAGCGCGTTTTGATACGAACAGTTTGCAAGCAAAGGCAGCACCGAGCACACAGTAACTTCGGAGTAATTGAAGAAAAAGTGTAACCTCCTCGAAATTACTGATTTTGCCAGCAAGAACGCTGAATTGGGAGGACATTCCCGAAAATTCTGGAAAAATTCGCAAGGGTGCCTCGATGCTGTATGCACACGGTGGTATGCATAATAGTTTCGATCACCAACGATTACTCCCGATAAAAAAACATTGAAACCGGTCGCGTTCGACCACGGCACCTTCGAGGTCGTATATTCTTAAGTTGATTAAAAACAAGAAATTTTGTTTGTGATCGAAACTATTACGCATACCAGAATTTTCGGTAATGGCCTTCATGTGTTTTTAACCTCTTGAGAATACGTAGTGCCAACACGACTCACCATTCCGTCATCACGCAGTTATGCGGAGTATCGCGTATCTTTTAATGTACGGTTTCGTTACCACGACCGATCGCAGTCGTCGACGATTCATTGTAAGCCCGAGACGTGCGAGAAGTCAATATGGACGAAAGTGGAAGAAGGAGATAACGAGGACGACTGCGATCGGTCGTGGTAATGGAACCGTACCTTTAGGCGCCGCGGCGGCGCCTTCGTTACGCCCTGCGTAACGACCCCCACCTCCCAATTCAGTGTTCTTGCTGGAAAAATCAGTAATACCGAGGCGGTTACACTTTTTCTTCAATTACTCCGAAATTACTGCGTGCTCGGGGTTGCCTTTTCTTTCAAGCTGTTCGTCCCGAAACGCGCTACAAGGATATAATTTTTTCATAATATTCGATGAGGGCCCAGACAATCAAATTAACGATTATTTTGTGTTTTTATGAATTATGCGTTGAAAAATAAAGTTTTTGAGCTGGGTTGAAAATTCTCGTTAAACTACAATCTTTTCTGAATCGAACTCAAAAAAGCAAATTATTCTACGGCAAACCAGTCTGCGCCTAGAAATGTTTGAAGAAAAAGTGTCCCAATTTTTCAGTCTCATAACTCCTCGAAAGTCAAAACAAAATTTTTTTTTTTAATCGGGGGGCTTGCCTCACCTCCCTCTATAACATATCTCAAAATCAGAATTTCGAAGAATTTACGTGTGCGATTTGACGTGGAATTGACCATGTATAGTTTGATACAAATAATACAACATAATGTACAGTATCAATTATAAATAGAAACCCAAGTTATTCAAACCGTGGAAAATTTGATTCATTAATTCACACGAATTAACGTATAGTTGATGCACGTGGAAAAATCAGATTTTTGCAGGACATAAAACTAATGGTTAACAATGTAAAAATTAACGTCTTTTAAGAAATATCGACCACACAAAAAACTAACGAAATTTTATTCATTACCTAACAATAATATCGCAAAGATATTGTGAAAACTAAAAAGATATCTTCAAACATTGATATGACCGTGATGATCTTGCCGTCTCCCAATTATAAAGGCAGAAATCGATAGAGCAAGGTTCAGACATTACGTATGTTTTTTTGTTTTTCTCTTTATGGGAAAATTCGAGCTGTAAAACCTTTAATAGTAAGACCACTGCCTCTCGAAAAACAATAATTAGAATTTTTAATTCACTTTTTAATCAGAATCCCACTAACGTATTCTGCATTTGTTCTGTTTAATATGTTACGTAAACCACATCCGCTTGCTTTAAAGATTATTCAACATAAACTATCGCGCCGTGAGTGAGCCAAAGCCAGTGAACATACACTGCTCCATAAAAATATATGCCCACTTTCTTATTAGGCTTATCAGTCCGGCAATATATATGAGGCAGGACTGCATGCTGACTAGATACTGCTTCAATGAAAGCTGCAAGGTTGCCTTTCCCCAAAGCGAGGAGTGGACAGCTGAACCGAGACCAATCCACAGGCAAGATCTAGTTTGATTCATGGACGGATCTAAGACCAGGGAAAGGGTCCACTTGAAAAACTCGAGGCGATGAATGAGCATATCGCTGGGGGAATACTGTACTGTATTCCAAGCAGAAGTGATGGCGGCACTGGTCTGAACGCAGGAAAACACAAGACGGAGTTACAAATGCAAAAAGATCTACATCTGCGGAGCATGCAAATCGGTGCTGGTGGGTGAATGTAGAGGAGGTCTACGCACACTCGCTAAATCCAACAGGATGCAGTTGCTATGGGCACCTGTCCACACACGTATCAAAGGCAATGGAAAAGTGACCAAGTGACAAGAAAAGATTCCTTTCCGTTCCCCCACCGTACTTTACAATCGCATAGTCGTTTTTCGGATAACGTATTTTTAACCGGAATCATTTCATTTGTTGACGAACTGTTCTTCGCCATGAAGCTAGGCAAACTTAAGCTCGATAACCCAAATGAGGAATTGAGTATAGGTAAAAGTCTCAGGCAAATGAGGAATTGAGTATGAGTAAAATTCACCTCTACATATTCGTTTAGTAATGTTAGCTCGTTCCCTCCTCTGCAATAGTTGCGGTATCTGGTTAGTAGTAATTCGCTATTTCTAACTACATTTCTTCTAGAGCGCGAAATAATCGCAGGATTCTGTCCTAACTCATGTTTCTAACCCTTCCCCACCTTGACTTGAAAGAAAAATGCAAACCTGTTTTTGACCTTAATAATTATTGTCAAGATAGCTAAAAATAAAATATGAATAGTACCATCGTCAGTATCGTTCCAAGGTAAACTAGTATTATCGGTAAAGATACTGCTGGCCTGTGACCTGCAATCAGTGTTATCAGAATCATCCCCATCTTCGTCGTTGTGATCCTCATCTTCGTTGTCATTATTAATACTGTTCAGACTATCATTGTTTTGATTATTGTTAAGCTTTTCAGACGAGAAGAGCTTGGGAAAAGCAGTGGCGTAGGCATGGCTTCGCCTTGAATTGTACACCTGTAATAAAATAAAAAGTGTTACCTTACTGGTAATACAGTTTTCAGAGGAATAATAATGATTACATGTAAACAATAACAGAAATGCTGAGTGTACTAAATTATTACCGCCACCATTATTAGTGCTGGTACTCCTACTACTCCCCGCGACATAAGCATAGATCAGTTTCAAATTTGAAATTTTAGTACTTTATTGAAAAAATCTATAAAGCCAATACTACCCAGAGAATTCAGTTTATTAAACAGCACAGAACGACATGAAGTGGTGATGTTTGCGCAATTGTCGAGAACGCAAGTGGCGATAATGCAAAAAAAACGTGTCATCAGAGCAAAAAAGTATATGTACACAATTGTAACTTTCACATAACTGCGCCAGATGTAGCGTTAAAATAATTTTCGGCTCATTCGAAATACATCTACCATGAATAATAAGTTGAAAATTGCATTGTTACTCAAGTTGCCAAATAATAAATTCCCGACATCTACTACTACTACTGCTAGTACAATAATAATAATAAAACCTGGTATAAGATCTGGTTTATATCCCGCATAATAGCTTGGGGCTGTTTTCTGCTTCCATAGGAGTCGCCCCAGCATTCAAGAATTAATTTATACACTTCCGTGGGACAGCCATTCGGGATTGGCAGTCGTTTGCCTGAAGAATAGTACCTTCTCACAACACTGGCGTCTTTTAACTGTGGCAGTATGGCGCCCCTAAATTAGTTAATATGTTTTTATTTACAAAAATAGGATGTCGATCCTCATACTTATATTAAGGGGAATACGGAGTGTTTTCATTCTTATAGAGAAAACTTATGGAGTTCTCTTACTTTTTCTCTTATCAATGTGGTAATATGACAAAACTTATGGAGTTCTCTGCTCACCATCACTCCCTCCCAGCTCCCTCTCTTTCTCTCTCTCTCTCCAGCATAGTACAGATGTAAAGACCGTGTATAAACTTATTAGGACCCTCCATATTCCCCTTAACATAGGTACAATATCCAACAAGATTCGCGTCTCGAAATATATACTACTATCAGTAACCATTACTTTTTTCGGTATTAACAAAAGCATGATCAACTGTGGTGGGTGTTAAAGAACATTCAGTGGTGGGAGAATACGGAACCTAATTGTAAACACATCTAAATTACCTAGAAAAAATTTGCCAAATAGTAGTGCCCACAGCCCACACATCAGCTTGGAAGCTCCGCCTGGATGATTCGGGGTCAGCATATACCTCTGGTGGCAGCCAATGTACGTCTGCCTCTGTGTAAACGAATAAACCTGGATCTGCCAGTTTTACCACGAAACTATTTTCTGTATGTCCGTGGACTAAGAGTTTGCTACATCTAGTTTTGTGTGAAAGAGAAGTAATAATAATGTTAAATAAATAAATGCGTGAATTCACAGTAGTAATAATACTAAACAGGCAAATATATAAATAATACTAATATTAAAAATATATAAATAATATGCGTACCTGATCTTGCCATGTACAACTTGGTTCTCCTCAAGGTGCCACAGAGCAGTAGCTAAGCAGGCTGTGGCTTCTACTAAATCGACTGTTTTTAAATTCTGCGAGGTTGAGGAGCTCTGCAAGTATTGGTCTAAAGGACCATGCCGAGCTACTTCTAATAACATTCCAATGGAAGGTGTCACTGTCAGCCCGTATAATCTGATAATGAATAATTAGTTAGACCTTCACTGACTACAATACTAAAGACAGTATTACTGCTGTACTTTTTGTCAAACAAGGATATAATCGTGATTAGGCGGTTTGCGGATAACTTTTTGTACGGTATTGGACACTTTACCACCACATGACAATTTCAATGTTCGGCCGTCTGACAAAGTAGGAAACGGGCAGAAAAATTTGATGTTCAAACCCTGACAGCAGAATCCGAATTCATTAGTGTGTTCGAAACATTTGCCTTCTTATTTCAAACAAATTATAATGGTACTCCAAGAGGATTCCAAATTACACAACTTTTACCACCATTTATGGGACACTCAATACAGGGTGTCCCATAATTAGTATAACACCGGGAACTGGGGAGGTAGCTGGGGTGACTCTGAACCACTTATTCCTTTACCAAAATGTTGGTCGCGCCTTCATTTTTAAATTATTAACGAAAAACGCTGACAAACCAGAGCGCGTAAAACTCGCGCGCTCGTCCGCGAGAGCGTTGTCTCTTGACCGCGCTCAACCGTAACCTTGAATAAATGCACTGGTACGGCGTGGATATCGACGGAAGTGTACGGCCAATGTTACATCGTCTTGTTATTCTTAATTTGAGATGCTGTAACATTTGTTGTACAGTATCGGACAGTGATGGAGTCCCAATGGTGATTAACAATACCATTACGCAATCCTGTCGGTGTTTGCTTACGCACTTGTTCGAGGCCACTTGAGAAGAGCCGGCACTCTTCGGGTATAAGCGAGGCCCGCCGAAATCCACGTGCTGCCTTTCCCGCTTGTAAGAGTGGGATAGTCTCAATACAGCCACGCGAACTCTCGTCCGTGAGTTTCTACCAGGAGTGACCGCGAGCGAGCAAGGGAGGAAGTGAGAGGGGCTTATGCGGCGAATTCGGTTTTTTCGAACGAGGAAGCTGTCCATAACAGTCCTGGTTATAAAGAAGGCCTACTGAGATCCACAGGGTGCCGACTCTTCTCAAGTGGCCCCGAACAAGTGCGAAAGCAAACACACCGACAGGGTTGCATAATGGTATTGTTAATCTCAATTGGGACTCCATCACTATCCGATACTGTACGCTTTGTTCGATATCCACGCTGTGCCAATGGGCTTGTTCACGGCTACGATCGAGCGCGGTACAGAGACAACGCTTTCGCGATCGAGCGCGCGAGTTTTACGCGCTCTGGTTCGTCAGCGTTTTTCGTTACTAATTCAAAAATGAAGCCGCAACCAACATTTTGGAAAAGGGATAAGTGGTTCAGGTTCACCCCAGCTACGCCCCAGTTCCCAGTGTTACACTAACTACGGGACACCCTGTATATCTAATCATTCGGCGGCTCCGCATTGAACCGATTTCTCACGAAACGGGGGTGATTCATTGCGTTCGAAGTGTTTGTTAGTATTTGCTGCTCATACAAACAATTTTTCTAAAAAATTGAAGACACTTTATCACAATTTCCACTTCTCTTTTCGTTTCTTTCTCAGCCTAGAGCAACAGTGGCAAACGCCTGCTCTTTGAGTAAATTCGCAACCCGCCGCACACGTCATTACCCTCTCCTCGTGGCTTTACTCACACCACGTCTCCGGCGTTCGACTCTGCGATAGCGCTGTTTTGTTTTTTTACTGGATCGTGTTACCGAAACGATTGATGAAAAAACTGTATGGTGTAGCGCTGTCCTTCTTTACGTTCGCACGTAAAAAAATCGCGTGAGGAAAGTGCATTTCCCCACCGTTTGCCAGGCCTGGCCTAGACTCTTTATACTACAACTACGCGAAATCTATTTTCCTCTTTTCTCGTACGCCCTGTCTCACCCACATCACCCAGATATACGAACAAGAATTATGTGTGGTGCGCCTTCATTCACCAACTATCAAAGAATGGACAGCATCGGCCGGCATGCTCTGAACTTTCGGCCAATGAAACCCCGTCTCTTCTGCCTTCTTTCTTAGACGGTGCTTACGAGAGGGGTGTTACAAACGCAAAAGAGAGACGTATACCGCGTAGTTGTTAACATGCAGCGTCATGGTTGTAAGTGAAACGAAAGGAAATAAAGAAAGAGTAGAGAAAACACATCGACAGGCGAACGTATTGTTGCTACTCAACATTGTGGGCCAGCATTTCGATTGGATATTGTACTGTTTCAGGAAACTACAAATGGGGTTTTACGATATTGGCCGTAATAAAACATATGTACGTTTGGTTAGTATTTACGCGAATTAATTATCTAATCTGGTTTATTTAAGACTCCACTGAATTACCGGAAATATTAGCAGTGAACTGAAAGTTATGTGGGATTGGTAAAGGATAAAATTTCTTTGTAAACGATGATTGAAAGATAACGACTCTATTTTAAAACTATTGCAAAAGGGTCACCGTTTGTTTACCTCACGGCGCAACGCAATTCTCTGTCTAACGTACTCGTTCTTGCCGTTCAAACCGTTCCCACACGCTCATTCGTTAGCTCGCCAATAGATGACGCCTGAAATACTTAGTTTTGAATTTGCGTGCCGCGCGACTCACACTATTCTGAACCGTAACCCACAGTTAACTAATTGAATGAGTTAATGAGTAACAAAAATAATAGTAAGAACCTATTACCTAACAACAGTAGCAGATCGAAGTTGTGCCCATTTACCAGCAAGCTCCAGAAATTCTTTCGTAGAGTTAATTTCGCTTTCTTTATTTTCATCCAATATTTTCAAGGCAACTTCCAGTTTTTTTCCTTTTGCTAACCGCCAAATTCCTCTGCGAATTGTACTACCTGGAAACATAATAAATTTAATAATACCCGTGGTAATAATATAATATTATATTATAGTTTATATTAGTGGTAATAATATAATATTATAGTTATACTTATTATATTTACTTAGGAACAAATCTAGATCATGCACATCTCCGAATCTCCGGATCTCCAAACTAAACACCTACGATTGCGTACGGAATAAAATATGCCACTGTGGAAATTATTTCTAAAGCAAGCAGACACTTGTGATTACTTACGGAATAATTTATGTCACTGAGGAAATTATTTCCAAAGCAAGCAAGAGGCTAAACATTGTGCGTACGTAGTGATCGCGTGCAAGTATGTCAACGAGAAGAATAGGCAGTGGGCTCTAACCTGTCATTTTCTGTACTTCGAGTGCTTATATCTCCGGAACTAAAACCAAACGCCAACTTTTGCTTGCGGATTCGTGATCAGCGACCCGAAATATATGATAGAGTAAAACAAGATTTGGAGATCCGAAGATCCAGAGATGTGCGTGATCTAGATTTAAGAGCGTTGGATACCCCCCCATTTTGGAAGGGTTTACGCGGTCGGGTGCACACGTCACAATTGTTAACCGATTTTGATGAACAATAGCTCGTTTGAAAGATAAAGGATGATCCATGCGTTCTTGTGAAGCCGAATTTTGATAAAACCTTTTTTTTATCAACAAATAGTAATTTAAAAAAATTGTTAAATTCAAGACAATTTTACGCATAGAAAGAAATTTTGTATCAAAATTCGGCTTGACAAGAACGCATCGATCATCCTTTATCTTTCAAACGAGCTATTGTTCATGAAAAACGGTCGACAATTACGACCTCTGCACCCGACAAGCTAATGCGTGTTTTCGCTCATTTTTGTGAAAAATCCTGAAAAATATTCTCGGTAAGCTAGCGCCCCCGATTTCAGCGGTAGAAGAGCCGAAACTCCTTCCCCCACTACGAACCTAACGCACAAGTATGAGCTGGTGTGCGTGTAAGTTGGCGAGGCGTGCGGTCAATGTATAGGTGTTTACCGTTCCAGCCGAAAATCACACGGACGTCAGACAACTCTGATCCATTCTAAACTCTTACGAATAAGCCAACTCGAGCCGCTCGGGCCTTTTTAACTTTCCGTCCCGTCTCCACCAGGCAATGCATCGTAAGCGTATAACGCTCTGCGTTTCCCGTAGAATGCTTCTTGACCAATTTCGATGATCAAGGACTCACTTGAAAGATAAAAAATGAAGGAATGCGCATGATGTTTTAGAATTTTGGGAAAATGTAATCTTCTTGGAGAAAAGAGCGTTCAAAAGATTAAAAACAATTTCCGGAATAGAAAAAAGCCATTTACAGAAATTCTGAAGGATAACGATTGTGTATTCATCTTTTATCTATCAAAAGAGCCATTAATTATCGAAATCGGATATCTAACACGGGTTGGAGAATTTATAACGTATATCCATGCACTGCCTTAAGCGGCGCGCTGCCGTGAAGTCACAGCGAGTGGTAATTATATCTGGTACGGAGATATAATCCACGGTCAGATTGATCGTCAAATAAACACTCAATGTTTATTCTGTCAATTTTTCCTATTACGGGAAAAAATTGAAACCAAAATTTGTTTAAGAAAGTTAGACATACATACATAAGTTCTCACGAAACACATGAATAATTAAAGAATATTGTAACAATATGTGAAACAAGTACTTCCCAGATTTCACGTTACTCTTGTCTTTGTCTTTGTTGAAAAGTCAAAAATTCTAGGTTTTCCCAACATAGTGACAAAATCCCGATGACTTACATTCAGATAAAAGGGGTAATCGAACAGGTATACGTTACTTTACGCCGTAACAATGTCATATCGTGCATTCGATGACCGTACCATTCTATAACCGAGAAAGGTAGCACGTACATTTCGGCAGGCCTCACTTATACCTGCTTATACCGGGGACCGCTAGACGTTGGGCGAACCCCGATCTTCGCCACATAAAAGACCTTCTCTCTTCCTCCCTTGCTTCGTCGCGGTCACTCCTTCTCGTGCAGTGAAAATTCAAAGAATTCCAACGTCTAGCCGTGCCTAGCCGGATCGGGTATAAACAAGGCCTACCGAAATCCACAGGGTACCGGCTCTTCTCAAGGGGCCTTGAACAAGTGCGAAGGAAAACACACCGACGAAAAATAGCGACCTCCACATGGTCAAATCTGGGAAGTTTTTGACAATTGGGAAAATGTTACCAACTTGCAAAGAGCTGCTATCGCTTTATTCGATACCTCTTTGTATTCTAATTTGTTCTATTATGTCAGAGTTCTTGAGTTTAGTATGCAACGCAATGACAGTTGATCCATATACATACCTACCATTATATCATATGGATTCACATTTTTACGTGATTTTTCAGTCATGGTCAAATTGTATAAATTATACCAATTTTATACTAGTTATCGAATTGTAATCCTATATTGTTAGTCACAACAGAAATGATTACCAAAATCTATGAACGGTGCTTATTCGTAACTGAAATGGATCAGAGAATGCCAGCTGGTAACACGTGTTTCATTGACATGAAATGCACCGGAGTAGCGAATGGTTTCTGTAGGTGTGCGTGCGTATCTGAATCTGTCGGAGGGCCCGAGCGGGACGTAAGGGGTATAGCGGGCCGGGGGGACTACGACGCCTAAGAGCAAGTGGGGACACTACTCCCCTCAAGCGCCTGTAGGTTGCATATTGTCCGCCACCCGTCGCTGAAGTCACGCACGGGTTTTGCTCAGGGTATCCAACGCCCTTAAGCCTTTACTTATTATATAATAATATAATAAATTCAAACAAGCATTGAATAGGTATTTCTATAATTATTTGGTGAACTCAGATTCGGTTGGGTCACGGTACAATGTGGTAACATTCGTTTGCCCATTACTATGAGGATTCCCTGGAGCCTTTGCCCCCCCCCCCTGCGGCCAGTATGCAGTAATCGCATCAAATTGCGATTCTTAGATCGAGACTCAGGTTGGCGAATTGTATCTGTTCCGATCATGGAAACTACGAGCCAACAAATACCCGCAAGACCTAGGAAGTCCTTGACATCAGTGGAATGTACCGAGAAATCACTTGTAGTTGTGACTACAAACTGGCAAAAACACCAGATCGGGAAAAGTCTCGGCTACAGAATCGAAGGGTTCGAAACTCACCGAAAGTCAAATAGAAAGTTACACTCAAAAGATTAAAGCCAATTATGATGCTACAGTTTATAATGTGAACTGCGTCCGTGTCAGAGAGCTTCTACTTTATCCTACAACAGAGTCAACCATAATTCTTTCGACATTTTCTCACTGCCAACCATTTGCAAAGAAAAGAGAATAGTAACGCGTGTAAGATAATTAGGAAAGGGGATGTAGGAACGCGTTGTATGTACTGTGCGCCGATCAGGAGTTGGCACCTGAGGCGGTCCTAAGGCAAGAGTGGGTTCGAATATCCCCACTTCCGACGCTCATTCCGCCCGCCGTTTAGCATAGTAGTAGGAGCCCTTTTGCGCGAGGGACACGTAAATCCTAGTTGGGTACATCTGGTAACAAGTATTCTTTTCCTACGCCACGGCGCGGTTGCTTTGTTCCACTTAGTCCCTAACCATCTCGTTTGCTTTCTTCATCGGGCATTTCTACATGAGTTTATTAATGTGCGTGGCAATTTGGCCAAAGGCGAAAATGCGTGTGCCCCGTCCCTATGGTTGTATTCAAATAGGTAGGACCCAAACTGGCACACCGTACGTCCCTGGACTTGGAGATGTCGGTAAAGGAACGTCGCCATCAGAGGTGGGGTGAGCATTACCAACAGGCTAGCGTACGGTGACAAAGGGAGTTAACAGGCTGTTCGTTTAGAGACAGAAGTGTGGGTGTACTGAATAGAAAGCATAGAACTATAGCAGCATTGAAAATATATTATTTGGACGTTTAAATGTGCCAAGGGTTGTTATTTCTGACACGCGTTTCAAATCCTCTGTATCTGCTAGTTGACAGTTCATAAAAAAAGCTAAATAATAATAACAGTAATTAATAAGAAATAATAAAAGTAATACCTGAAGAGTGAAAACTGCTACGTTGCTTTGGAAAAGGTTTATATATTTCTAACTGACTGCGTGGCACACATCGTGGACCAGCTTCTAATACTGAGGAGACGATCTCTTCATCTGCTGCCACTTCACTGGCAACATTTTCTGGTGCACAGAGTAATAATTCTGATTTGTCTGGAAAAAGAATAACCCATATTATTATTACTGTAACTATTATTATTACTGCAGCAATTATTATTACTGCTACTATGTCTATTAGTTAATATTCTATTGTCATTAAACCGTCAATAAGTAATGCTTTGTACCGTACTCTGAAGGGGGTAAACACTCCGTGAGACACGAGCGTTCTTCGGTATCTCTAAAAGCGGCTATACACTGCGCCATGGAAGTATATTTATTAGGCATTCCACATATTAAAAATAACTCTGCGGAAACCCTTTCAACGCGTTTGGTGAAGAGTTTGCCATCTTTGTCACAGGCATCTAGATAGAAGATGTTGTATTCCGATTCGCTCTCTCTGATCAGATATGAACCAGGGCGGTTGGCGCGTTTTTGCTGGAGCTTGGAATACGCGAAATTCTGCCTGCAACGGTAATAGTAATACATATCGATAAATATAGATAGAACAACGGAGAAAATAATTAAATCAGCAGAAAGGCACAACAGCTAAAGTATTACAATGTTTATGACTAGACGTTTATTAAGATAATGGAATTAAAAGGAAGATATGAAAATAATATCACTTATTTCGTACAACAACGATATGCTACCCACAAAATAATTTTTAGGGGGAACGATTTGAATCATGTAAATTTTGTAGCATCATATTTTGAACTATCATTTTACTATAATAACTGGTTGCAGTGGAATAAAAGTATTATTAGCACTTCATACAGTGTATTAAATTATATCTACGATAAAAATTCGTTTGCAAGCACTTCAGAAACAACGATTTTTGAATTATGTATTTTGTTGTTGCAGAAAAGAAGAGAATTAAGAGATATAGTCTTGTCTCGAGCCAAGTATGTACAAGTACGCGTGATTTCAAATTACAGACGAAATCCCCATGAGAAGGAACTGGCACCATAACTAGAGAGTTATAGGAAGAGCCCTAGCTTTGTAGCGCTAGGGCAGTGATTATGCAACGTATTGAATTTAATAGAGATTACTATCTTAAATGAATCCATAGGGATGCTGCACTAACAAACAAAACGGGCGTGTACTGGAAGGGAATAAATGTTGCATATTCCGTGAAAATGGCAATGACTATATTACAGAATCAATACTTTAACACGTTAGTTTGTCGCTTGTTTTATTCGGTAAAGACACGCATCTACAAAGACCGGGCGTGCAGTCAATGTTGCCTTCACAGCTACGGCCCTGGTACTTTTAGACACAGGACATAAGAACAACGGTGCCCTCGTTTCGCACCTTTTTCTCTTGCCGACCGCCCAACTCAACTCACTCATTGTCAGTATCGAAGCGAGCAATACGTTTGTTTACGTTACGTTGTTACGTTTGTAAATATATACAAATCGTATATATTTACGTGTGGAAACCTAATAGTACATTTCTACTCAGTTGAAATTTTATGCATTGTCTTTGTTGTTTTCAGATCCAAACACGCCCAAACGTAGATACTTGTTTAATAACGAATTGCAAAATGAACGTCCAATGTTGAAAAAAGGAAAACATGAGTAGGAAAATTTCTGTACAATTTGTTCGATAACATATTGATGGCAAAAAAGGTTGTATCTGATATGAACGAACACTTAAATATATAAAAACACAAAACGAATTTGAAACACCAAGATAGTAATTCAAACATTGTAACATTTTTCGTTAGATTTAGACCACCATAACCAAGCAGCTGAAAAGGCGCATTGGTATACCGCACGGTATGTCATCATATCTCTGTTAGAAAAAGTACTTTCACGTTGGAGGTTCTCAGGTAAGTGCCGACTGGTTCAACTGGGTCTCCTTTCCAGAAGGCTCACGCCTTCCCCACAGCATGGCCAGATCCTTTGTTCGCAATCTTTATCTCTGTTCGTGTCACGAAATATCGATGGCGTCGTGTCACCGCTCACATGCTCATGCTTTTTGGCATGTGCATGTGAGCGGTGACAAAGCGCCGAACCCCTCACCATCGCCCTAATACTATAGCATCTGCGATACCATGAACTGTGAAGATCTTACTGACAAGAAGTCACAAACTGCCCCACTCTGATTTGGATGAACTTTGGACGCGTTATAGTAGAGGCTAAATTCTGCATGTAACCACAAGCGTTGCTTTAGAAACTCAACGGTTGTTGAGAAATTCGATATAAAAGTTTGGATTTTTGAAAAGTTTGGATGGGGCGGAGGTCCCAGAATGGAACCTCGGTGGGTCTTGTTTTTCGATTTTTTGACAACTTTTTTTCTGTTTTAGGATGTATAAATGATCTTACGACATATATCAATATAATTAACACTATTTTCAATTTATTTATATACTTTATTATATATGGTCGATTCCACGTCAAATCGCACAGCTAAATTCTTCGAAATTCTGATTTTGAGACATGTTATAGAGGGAGGTGAGACAAGCCACCCGAATTTCTTTTTTATTTTTTATTTTGACTTTCGAGGAGTTATGAGACTTTGAAAAATTGGGACACTTTTTCTTCAAACATTTCTAGGCGGGGTCTGGCTTGCCGTAGAATAATTTGCTTTTTTAAGTTCGATTCACAAAAGATTGTAGTTTAACGAGAATTTTCAACCCATTTCAAAAAGTTTATTTTTCAACGCATAATTCATAAAAATAAAAAATAATCGTTAATTTCACTGTCTGGGCCCTCACCGAAAATTAAGAAAAAGTTATATCCTTGTAGCGCGTTTCGGGACGAACAGTTTGAAAGAAAAGGCAACCCCGAGCACGCAGTAATTTCGGAGTAATTGAAGAAAAAGTGTAACCGCCTCGGAATTACTGATTTTTCCAGCAAGAACGCCAAATTGGGAGGAGGGGGTCGTTACGCAGTGCCGCGGCTCCTATGAGATACGCGATATCCCACATAACTGCGTGATGACGCGATGACGAGTCGTGTTGACATTACGTGTTCTCAATCAGTTAAAAACACATGAAGGCCATTCCCGAAAATTCTCAAAAAATTCACGAGGGTGCCTTGATGATACATACACACGGTGGTATGCGTAATAGTCGCGAGCACCAACGATTATTCCCGATAAAAATCAATTTCAATGTTTTATCGCGTATCTCATAGGAGCCGCGGCCCTGCGTAACGACCCCCTCCTCCCAATTTGGCGTTCTTGCTGGCAAAATCAGTAATTCCGAGGCGGTTACACTTTTTCTTCAATTACTCCGAAATTACTGCGTGCTCGGGGTTGCCTTTTCTTTCAAACTGTTCGTCCCGAAACGCGCTACAAGGATATAATTTTTTCATAATTTTCGGCGAGGGCCCAGACAGTCAAAATAAGGCTTATTTTTTATTTTTATGAATTATGCGTTCAAAAATAAACTTTTTGAAATGGATTGAAAGAAAGAAAATATTAAAGGTTTACGTTGCGTGTACGCTGCCGATGCAGTTTTAAGCCGATGCACGTGTTTCACAAAATAGCAGACTTTCCCTTTACAGCACGGTATGGACAATAGTGAAATTTATGGCACTCCTTGCCCTGCGTCTTCGCTAGCGCGTTCGTAGTGACGAAAACCATGCGGCCGCCCCGAGCGCACGGGTATTTTTTGGCTGAATTGACTCCAAATGTGCGAGCCACTACGTTGTACTATTGTAAAAATATCCCTTCCCTAACGAACGTCCTTCTAAGCAAGACCCAAGAAACGCTAGAGCTGGCAGAATCGTTTTTCAAACCGAACGGGTACCATACAGCAACGAACTAACGCGGAGTATTACAGGATATTTGTTACGTTTCTTAATCGAGAAACATTGGAAGAAGTGCAGCGCAACGTCCGCCGGTGCTCCGAGACGTGCATGCAAGCGCGAGGAGGGTACGTCGAGCCGATCTTGGCAATTTGGCAATAACAATCGGCCCTTTTCAGGGCCACCAAATATCTCTAACGTAGGTTCAATTCCGTTCCTCTACATAATTGTTTTATTCGGAGTTATCGGTGAAAGTGCTCATGCAGTGAAATGCACGTTCGGTAAAGTGACCCGATCGCCGATCGCCGCTCGATTCTCGGGGGTGCCAGCGTACCTGCGATTAGCCGTGCGCCCTGCCATAAATTAGGCAAGTGCCGTTCCTACTGTGTGTGTCAGTGTCAAGTGAGTTCACCGTAAAATGAGCTGTTGAGGCTCTCGAGATTTTTAGGAAGTGCAAAATCGGCACTGTGACCTAGTGCCAATGACCTACTTTCGTCGAGGCAGGGTGATTCGTGGACGAATGGGTGAGTTTAACAAGGCTTTTCTAACATTGGTTATTATAAATTATTCTAACGATAATTTATCCACCTGAAAACGTGCTGTTAAGAGCAACATTTTTTCCACAAATACTACAATCTTCGTTCCTATTGAATAACGGGTAAGAGCATCGGACACAGTTATTCAACGAGTATTAGTTTATTTGAAGGCGATGTGACATTTGCCGTACGTTTCCCTCGATACCCAGGCGATGCACTTGTTCAAGCTCGCGGTCGAGCACGACCCAGAGACCACACTCTCGTTTCGAGCGCGCGCCCGATACGCGCTGGGATTGGCCTAGCCGTTTCGTTAATAACTCAAAAACGAGAGGGGTTACAACATTATTTTTAAGGAAAAACTTGTTCAGAATCACCCCAGCTACCCCTCATTTACCGATTTTAGGGTAGTTACGGGACACCCTGTAGTATATTGGGCATGTACAAAATCGGGATCGGTTCCCGAACAGGTATCAAAGTTATCAGTCCCCATATAAGTGTAGTAAAATTTCCGATAAGCATGTCGATACTTTGTCGCTAACCGGAAGGCGGCACGAGCCCGTTGCTGTCTGTAATTTGAGACGACAGCGTCTCATTTCGAGAAACTGCGTTTCCCGCTGGTAAGGCCCTCTTCACCGCTGGGCCCACCGATCCCGATGCGAAGACGTTTGCGACGAGACTTCCTGACGTGAAGTCCGATCTGTACATGCCTGATATACTATAATGAACCTATCATTAACCATCAAGTATCTGTCCTTCTGAATTCTATTTGTCTCTGTCACTGTGTCTCCTAAGAAAGTTGGGAAGTAATAAGTTTATATAGCCATTTCCTTATAAAATATAGTTTGTGATGTTAATAATACACATAAATAGACGCGTTACATTTAAAAAAGCATGTGAAAGAAATTATTGAAAAAATGTTGATAAAAGACCCCATACCAAGAATTGACCTGGGATGTTCGTAATCGTACGCTGGTACACTAGACGCGGACCATTTGGTGCTACGGTTAAGTTTTTTCATCTAAAGCTTATGCAAAGCCCAAAAATTTAAATAAAACATATAAATAAATGGATAGCAATGTTAATTATATTGATATACATATATTGTAAGATTGATCATTTATACATCGTTAAACAGAAAAAAAGATGAAAAAAATACGAGAAAAGTCCTCACCGGGGATCGATGACAGGACCTTCGCGCTCAAAATCAAAACTTTTACCTCGAATTTCTCGAAAATGGTTGAGTTTCTAAAGCAACACTTGTTCTCCTCTACTATACGCGTCCAAAGCTCATCCAAACCGGAGGGGGGCATTTCGTGACTTCTCCTTGTGAGTACCGCCAATCAAGCCTCAGCCGAACCTATACTTTGGCAGTAAATTTAAGGTTCCGACTATTCGCGATATGGCAACTTATAAAAGGGGGCTACGCAGCCTTGCCTCATATGCGTATCTTTAAAACTACGTGACGCTCTCATGTCTTTTAAGGGGTCTTCCTCCTGAATGCGGCCCAAAATTTGCTGAAGTTTCATGTCTTTTTTTTACATTCCGGTACGTCCAACACTATCATTCTTGCTACAGTTTCTTTGATTACTTGTTGGCCACACATTACAATTTTCTTAACAGTTTTAGTCAATTAGTTGTATGTTTTATTTTAGCCCACAATGAAGCCGCGTTTAAAAATTGTTTGACGCTGCCGGGATTGAACGTTGCTCTCTAGTTGGATCAAAACTAAATTTTTTTAATTATTCTTAATCAGAAAGATTGTCGCTATCATTGGTACCAGAATTATCCATTCTTATTGAAAAATTTGTAAATGACGGAAGCCTATATTTTGAGCCATGAAAAAAAATTCGGTAGGCTCGGGAGCGAATAAGATTTGGAATATACTGTACAAATTTCAGAGCAATCCCTTGTATAGTTTTTGAAATTTTCAATCCGCCGTTCAACAAAATTTTGATTCCGCTGGTTTAAAAATGTTGTCAGTCGGTGGGTATATATTGAATTTTAATATTTGTAAATACGAGGGGCATCCGGAAAGTAAGGTTGCAAGGGCTGTGTAAAACGCAGCGATTTTTTGTTTTCGAAGTTTGCACCCCTAGTGTGTAGAGGGGTTTCTAAGATTTTACCATGACTTCCAGGCTCAGTGCGTATGCGTGAAGTGGTTATATTTTAAACTGAACCCAAGCATGGATTCTGAGAACGACGTGGATTAAAATTCACTGCAATATTAAAATAAAATAAGAACAGAAGAGCGCAGCCAAAGAATAGTCCACGTCACAGTTTGATTTGTATGTTTTTTTTTGTAAAATAATTATCTACATTCTATCTTATTTGTTTCCTTTCTTAAATCGTTTTACGCATATGGGTCATTCCGCGTCAAGTGGGACACTTTTTACAGACATGTTCGAGAACTTTGATGAATTTTTGTGACCATGTAGTGTTCACGGAGAAAAAAGTTTGGATAAAAAAAACTTCGAATTTTTGAAAACTTTTTGAGTTACAGCCTTTCAAACTTTCAGGTAAGATTATTTTTAAAAATTCATATCTCCTAAACTACTAACAATATCGCATTCCGGCAAATTTGGTTGCATTCGTAAAAGTTCAAGCTTTCAATAAAAAATTCATAATTGTTGGATAACGTTTATAAACATTGAAAAAGTTTGTTTAAAACATATAAATTGGTGTAAAAAAAAATGGCCATTCGCTATTTTTTTCCTTATTTTTTTACAACAACTCTGAAGCCTCCTCTAAAGAATGAAACAAGAATCACGGTGGCCTCGGTCTTAGTTTTTGAGATATCATTTTTTATTCACCAGCGCGCACCAATAACGCGCGCCACGCCGACTGTTAGCAGCGCAATACTCGTACGTTCGGTCTCGGTAGTAGTTCGCGGCGCACAAAATTTATCATAAATCCTACAGTCCACGTCCAAATTGATTGCTGCTTTTTGTGCAATAGTACCAAAGCCTTGTCCAACGACTGATGCAAAGATCAGGGTGGCCATTTTAATATTTTCTAAGTTATGGCTCTTAATTCACCGCCTCATTGCACCTCTTGCGCGGCAATTCGTATGGCAGTTCACTGGCAAAATAATTTTAAAAATTTACCATTAAACTCGCACTAAAAATATAGAACAGCCCAATCAATAAATACATGTTTTCTCTCAGTGTTTCCCGGATAAATCCTATTATGTTTCTGTTACGCGGCATAGAAAACATCTGCACCGCACCGTTAAAACGTACAAAGATATAATAGCTAAAATCATTTGCAATCCGCCGCAAGCAAAATGCTATCTAGGAAAATGTTGTGAATGTCCCGGGACAACATATTTAATGCATTACTTACAAGAGGTTTTCGATTCAAATAGCTATGATAGTAGTAGTAGTAGTAATAACTAACGGGATGGGCTGCGTGGAGCCCTCCGTCACCTAGATCTATGTGATCCTCTGTAACTGCCCGGTTTTCTGTGGGTTCCTAAAGCTCCAGCCTCGCTTTTGCAGCTAGGCTTAGTAAGCTATTAACCCCCTCATCTGCCAAGTCCTCGGGCTCTAAAAACATGCTTCCCCAGGTCTTGTATCTGTGAACTGCCAGGGCTGGGCAGCGACACAGGACATGAGATCTGCTCTCATGTCCCTCACCGCACAGTCGGCAGTTAGGTTGATTCGTTAGGCCCATCTTGTGAAGGTGGGCATTGAGAGCTATGTGGCCTGTTATTAGCCCAATAGCTGTCCTGAGCCTCCTTCTGTCTAATGCCAGGAGTTCTCTAGCTCTTTTTATTTTTGGTCCACTCATCAACTGCCTGGCCTGCCTGCAACTGGTGGAGGTTGTCCACCGTGTGTTGAAGTCCTTTGTCAGGCAGTCGTTGATGGCTCTTTTTCCCATGGCAAAGGGGGTTCCTACTGCCAGCTCGGCTGGGTTGATTTGTGCCCCTGCCTTAGCCAGACTGTCTGCCACCTCGTTGCCATGTATACCCTGGTGTCCAGGGATCCATACCAGGGTGATTCTGTTTTGTTCCCCCAGTTTGTTAAGCTTTTGCATGCAAAATAGCTATGATACTATTACCCATAAACAGTGGTGCTCGACAGATCGGACAAAATTGATTACCGTATCCACACCTTCAACCGCGTTTCTTGAAAATTCATAGTACTATCTTCTTCTGTACAATTCCACAAATTATACGATACATAATAATCATTACTGAAAACTGCATAATGCATGCAAACACGTTTTTAACGTGGCCTAATGCTGGTCTCCAACCCGGGAAACGCCAAGAGAAAACATATATTTATTGATTGGCCTGTTCTATATTTTTAGTGCAAGTTTAATGATAAATTTTTTAAATTATTTTGCCAGTGAACTGCCATACGAATTGCCGCGCAAGAGGTACAATGAGGCGGTGAATTAAGAGCCATAACTTAGAAAATATTAAAATGGCCACTCTGATCTTTGCATCAGTCGTTGGACAAGGCTTTGGTACTATTGCACAAAAAGCAGCAATCAATTTGGACGTGGACTGTAGGATTTATGATAAATTTTGTGCGCCGCGAACTACTACCGAGACTGAACGTACGAGTATTGCGCTGCTAACAGTCGGCGTGGCGCGCGTTATTGGTGCGCGCTGGTGAATAAAAAATGATATTCTATATTCTATATTTTTAGTGCGAGTTTAATGATAAATTTTTAAAATTATTTTGCCAGTGAACTGCCATACGAATTGCCGCGCAAGAGGTGCAATGAGGCGGTGAATTAAGAGCCATAACTTAGAAAATATTAAAATGGCCACTCTGATCTTTGCATCAGTCGTTGGACAAGGCTTTGGTACTATTGCACAAAAAGCAGCAATCAATTTGGACGTGGACTGTAGGATTTATGATAAATTTTGTGCGCCGCGAACTACTACCGAGACTGAACGTACGAGTATTGCGCTGCTAACAGTCGGCGTGGCGCGCGTTATTGGTGCGCGCTGGTGAATAAAAAATGATATTCTATATTCTATATTTTTAGTGCGAGTTTAATGATAAATTTTTAAAATTATTTTGCCAGTGAACTGCCATACGAATTGCCGCGCAAGAGGTGCAATGAGGCGGTGAATTAAGAGCCATAACTTAGAAAATATTAAAATGGCCACTCTGATCTTTGCATCAGTCGTTGGACAAGGCTTTGGTACTATTGCACAAAAAGCAGCAATCAATTTGGACGTGGACTGTAGGATTTATGATAAATTTTGTGCGCCGCGAACTACTACCGAGACCGAACGTACGAGTATTGCGCTGCTAACAGTCGGCGTGGCGCGCGTTATTGGTGCGCGCTGGTAAATAAAAAATGATATCTCAAAAACTAAGACCGAGGCCACCGTGATTCTTGTTTCATTCTTTAGAGGAGGCTTCAGAGTTGTTGTAAAAAAATAATGAAAAAAATAGCGAATGGCCATTTTTTTTTACACCAATTTATATGTTTTAAACAAACTTTTTCAATGTTTATAAACGTTATCCAACAATTATGAATTTTTTATTGAAAGCTTGAACTTTTACGAATGCAACCGAATTTGCCGGAATGCGATATTGTTAGTAGTTTAGGAGATATGAATTTTAAAAAATAATCTTACCTGAAAGTTTGAGAGGCTGTAACTCAAAAAGTTTTCAAAAATTCGAAGTTTTTTTTATCCAAACTTTTTTCTCCGTGAACACTACATGGTCACAAAAATTCATCAAAGTTCTCGAACATGTCTGTAAAAAGTGTCCCACTTGACGCGGAATGACCCATATAGATTATTTCTTTGAAAAGAGTATCTAAAACATGACGATGTGCAATCAATACTGAGTGTAAAAACTAACGTGAAAGAATATACTGTTCTAAAAAAGATTTGTATACATAGATATAATAGCAATAAATCTTATTCATAGTCATTGCGAAATTAAATACATCAGTTACCCAACAGGACCGTGGCATTTAAATCTCTGAAGTTTCTCCAGGGATGGCGTAACTACCTCCCGACACAGATTGAAAGTCCACTTAACAGCAAGACGATAATAACCATCCAGTGCGGAAACGAACGACATAAGTAGAGCATTTGTGACGAATTTTAAGTACGACGGTATACCATTTTTTCGGGAAATTTCGACTGTATTGTCTTCTCTGAAAGCATAAGTAATAATGGTAATTATTATTGGTCTGAATAAAACAAGCAAAACTACATTAAAACCTCGGTTGTTTTTTTATCGTCCATAAAAACTAGCCGTGTGATATATGAAATAACACCCAGCAAACTTTTCCTAACCGAAAACATTGGAATCACATAATTAACAAGATATTAATGAAAACCGGAAACCAATCAAAGAGCTCGTATAGAAAACAAACTGGGAAAGGCGTGTCTGGTAATTCTCGGAGTCTCTAGTGCTACAAACTGTCGGCATGCATTCAAGCGAGTGTGTTGATAATAACCAAGCTCCCTCGAGAGGCCTAGAGAAAAGATTTCCTAACGAAAATTTAAAAATTCTGTAAATGTAGCCAATTGAAGGCGAGTCTGAGCGACTGGTTTACAAAGGCTTGGATGTGGCCCTTCTGCAAAGTTGCTTGCGTTTGAAACACACTGTGCTGGATACATGTTTCCACTAAATTCTGATAATTTCAAATTCCTTGAGAATAGCTAACTTTCTTGGGTAAAATTTTAACTATATCTTGCGAGAATCTGCCGAAAAACGTAGTCCTTGAAATAAATCCATAGGAAATATTTCGGTTATTATAAACTACTTGAACTGCTGACCACTATTCGACATCGATGGCGCGTCTACACCAGGCATACGTTACACGATGAACAGAATTCTGAATTAATTTCCCTAACAAAGGCATTACGTTTTTTCTTTACTTCATTGTTTGATTACAACTTGGCGTATCAGTGATAGCCCAAGCGTAGTGACTCGCACGTTACGTACTGTATATTCGACGAAGTCTCGCGGAAAACTGTCAGAGTTTCTCCTAAGAAAATCAAAGGACAAGATCTTGTCTCGGGCTAAGTACAAGTACGCGAGACTAGACCTTGTATCTTTCCCGGAAAAAAACGAATGGGGGTTTTCCAGGTAGACAAACTGTATTAAAAAATGCATTTTTTGAAAAAGTGCAATGACCACCGGAAAGGCCGCACCGAAATGAGTAATTTGAGTAGGATTTGATCAAAATTTTTGACTATCTCCAAAAAATTTGAGATTGTCAGGATTTGGTGAAAATATAATACAAGTACAGTGCAATATGTCTCCAGAAATTTAAACGCATTGTACAGGGGTCATAAAAGGGCATCGCAGAACCGTAGTTCTGCAGACTTCAAGCTTCAACTTTCAGCTGATACGAGAATCGTAAGAATTAGTTACGGGAAAGATGTTACGGGGGCGTCCTATACTGTATTCCAAGAATGATCAACACTGATGTGAAATGCGACGCAGTTGCGTTCGTTCTGGACGTTTTTACTTCAACAGTGAACAGTCTCCGGTCGTTTATTACTTTAACACTTGATCTATCATCGAACCGCCAAACGGTCCCGTAAGCACGAACATCATTGATGTTTACGTAGCGTACATAAACGATATTTATTTAGTTAAACGGCTGTTTCAAGTCATTTTGCGAGCGTCTTTTAGGTAATTAAAGAAAATGGAAGACCAACCTGATCATTCTAATAAAAGTCTTCGAAAGATTTACGCAGTTCTGTCTAACAAGGGGACGCTACGACATTGGGGTAACCGATTTGGTCGAAATTAATACTGCGTAATCTTTAACACCCCCAGTTTACTGTGTTAAAGTATTAGGACCCGCTGGTCAACCGTTTGCAAAATAAATTTTTATTAATTTTCGAGCAAGTCATATCCTGTAGAAGTATCGCGGTATCCAAAGAGCTCCGTGGCACAGTGAACAGCGCTCCAGCGTGGTAAGCGCGTGAACGCTGGATAGAATCCTGTTACGTTTTTTTTTCTTATTGTAATTTTTTTTTCTTTTTTTTCGTTTTTTAGTACCTACGTACATTATGTTCGTGAAATCGATACAAATAGCAATACTCAATCATTATCTCCATTAGAAATGTGGTACTATGCACTATACTATATATACGTAGGTATTAATTGTGCATACATATTATACAGCAGTTTCACACGAGCCCGAATGATAGGCGTCATAAAAGCAGGGAAAACAGAACGTTTGACGACATCTTGCGCATTGGATGAATGGCGGCTTTTTACAAGAACATGATTTCCGTAATACATCAAGCGCGAAACAAATTTGGTTAACATTTCTAAAAACGTCTCTATCTTCGCACAGTTTCGCAGCGAAGCACGCATATTGTACCATTCGCACAAATATCACGTGATGCACGATCGTGTGTATTTTCACACAATCTTCCCTTGAATTAATTTCCCGATTATTAAAATAGTACCACATTTCTCATGGAGATCGTGATTGAATATTGCTATTTGTATCGATTTCACGAACATAATGTACGTAGGCATTAAGAACGAAAAAAAAATTACATAAAAAAACGTAACAGGATTCAATCCAGCGTTCTGTCAGTTTCCACGCTGGAGCGCTGCTCTCTGCGCCACGGAGCTCGTTGGATACTGCGTTACTTCTACAGGATATAACTTGCTCGAAAATGAATAAAAATTTATTTTGCAAACGGTTGACCAGCGGGTCCTAATACTTACCCCATAGTTACCCCAATGTCGTAGCATCCCCTTGTAACTAACACTGCTTGACCGCATATAAGAACTGTAATATTCGGCGGATTGTAGGGACGCTGTCAAAGCTCAACGGAAATGCACTAAACGCTGGCGATGTCCAGAAAGAAGATAGTGACGCAGTGACGTAGCACACACGTAGACACACATTTTCTAGCAGTAAGTGAAAGTTTAGGCAAATTGGTGAATTTAATTTCATTTATTGGTAAATGTAGGTAGAATTTTTTTTTCGAAGGCCGTCTCATTTACGACAATGTATATGTTTGCTCTCCTAAAAGTTTTTGCAAGGAAATCTTTTCCGTAGGCCCTGCGAGAGGCAGTTATTTATCATCAACACACTCGCTTCGATACATGTCGGCAGCTTGTAACACTAGACTTATCACAGATATAAAACCTTTAACACACTACTACCATTTACGGGACACCTTGTATAGGTCAACTTTTTTAATACGGTATTCTGTACTTTCTTGCAGCATTAGTAAAAATTATTAAACACGTAATGCACGAAAATGCAAAAACCAGGTATGCCTTTCTTTTTTTTATATCATCTCAACAGAATTATAGATTCGGTCTGGAAATTCTTTTATAATTGTTCAAAATAGACAGTAACTGCGGCGTGCGCGATGTAAAAAGAATCTGTAAATCAGGACGAACATGTCTACAATGAATAGTAACTCAAAAATTATTTTGTTAACTACATAAACTAACAATAAGCTCCCAATACCCTTCGAAACTGTTTTCGTTCACCCATGGATCAAATCCATATAAGTTTGCTGCAGGAACAAGATTTTCCCAAGCCTGTTCTATACTGATAGGAAGGCAGAGAACGAAAGAGTACGGGATCAACCATAGTGACTACGAATGCGGAGAGCGAACAAACACCAACACAACCGCAGTCCCGTGCTGAAGTATAGTATCTCGGGCTTCAAGTATAGTAAACGTATGTTTCGATGGGTAGTTATATAAAGTGTACCGTAAATGTCGCACAAGCCGGAAAGGTGATATACCTGAGGTAATTTCGAGCACGTTTTTCCTTATCGAAAATGGGGAAGCCGCCTTTGTTAAGGAGATATTAACGGAACACGGCAGCCAATCAGAGTGCTCGCATAGGAGACGAGCCGCAGCGGCAGCGATCGGTAGTCTAGTGGTACAAGCTGTCGGCATGTACCGAAGCAAGTGGGTTGATCATAAATAACCCCCTTTCGAGGGACCCTACGGGAAAGATATCCTTACGAAAACTTTTCGAGGCAGGACCGTATAAACACAGTCCGGAATGAGACACAATGCACGGTAAAAAAAGAAATTCACCTACGTTTATCGATAAATTTAAATAAGCGCTCACTTGTTCGCCCAAAAATTCCCTTGACACTCGAACACGCGTGTCATTATGTTACTGGGTCATCGTGCCGATCTTAGACGAATGGAAGGGCAGCGCGTAGCTAATCGCAGGTATACGGACACCCCCGAGAGTCGAGCGAGGGACTGACAATCTACCGTCAGGTCCCTTTACCGAAAGTGTACTTCACCGGGCGGTGACTAGCGCCGAGAACTTGTAATAAAACAATTATGCACAGGGACGGAATTTTATGACAAGGGAATGGCTCTAACAACTATCATATTGCTATGGGAGGTATTTACGATTGCCATAGCTATCCAATGATGCTCGATTATTATTCATTCAAGGGCCGATTGTTTTCAAAACGTCGCTGGCTCGATGAGTCATATTCCACCGTAACACAATTCCAAACGACATCGAACGCATTCTTTCATTCATCACAGCATCGGTGTCGCAAAAATGGTCAGCGTGTGAGACATCTTTTAATAACCGAAACATTTCTTAACATCATTTTATTTCGGCAGGCATGGCTAAACGATGGACTTACGAAAGATACTGACAGAAATTTGTCTTGAAACAGTTGGATTATTCTCGGGTCTTCAAAATTGTCAGGATTTAGTGAAAGCACACGTGGAAACGCGTTGCAGAAGGGCCAAACTCGTCCCCATCGTAGAACCAAAGTTTCACAAAGACGCGAAAAAATTTCTCTGCGTCCGTTGAAGAGTTTAACCCTAAGGGGGGTCTACTAGAAAAATACAAATTGCTGCTATACCTTGGTAGTGAAAGTTGCAAATACGATGTTTTAAGACTGTCATGTCAGTTGTAAATGAGGGAGATCGAAGCTGGACCTAAACTAGGGGGGTGCCCGTATACCTGCGGTTAGCTACGCGCTGCCCTTCCATACGTCTAAGATCGGCACGATGACCCAGTAACATAATAGGTGAATTTCTTTTCTTACCGTGCACTGTGTCCCATTCCGGACTGTGTTTATACGGTCCTGCCTCGAAAAGTTTTCGTAAGGATATCTTTCCGTAGGGTCTCTCGAAAGAGGGTTATTTATGATCAACCCACTTGCTTCGGTACATGCCGAAAGCTTGTACCACTAGACTACGGATCGCTGCCGCTGTGGCTCGTCTCCTATGCGAGCACTCCGATTGGCTGCCGTTTTTCGTTAATGGCTCTTTAACAACGGTTGCTTGCCCATTTTCGATAAGGAAAAACCTGCTCGAAATTACCTCAGGTATATCACCTTTCCGGCTTGTGCGTCATTTACGGGACAGCTTGTATGAATTTCATACCATAAATAAAAATTATACAGTAAAGTCCAGAAACCAGAATGTGCAATGAACAAACCTTTCAAACCAATGATTTAAGCAAACTTAATATCAACTGTTTGTATCCCAGGATTGTTTGAAAAATATGAAAAATGCCAAGTAGTGCGATAGCGTCCGCTTTGATTCGCGAGGAAATTTAAGCAATGTAAACGCGCATTTTCTTGACATCGACAAACGTATAGCGATTATAACGCGCGATTAACACGAGTAACGATGCGATTGACGTGCATCAATAAAATTGCGTGCGCTGACTCCGGCAGAATCCCGATATAAAGCCGGGTGTCCACAGAGATCAAATATAATGGCTTGTCGACATGAAAGCTGAACGGCGCGATCGCACTGCGTGGCACCCAGACAATGTTACTTCTCAATATATATATATATATATAGAACATGTATGTAGATTCGAACCTTATGGAAACGAAGCACAGATCCTCTATCGTGCATAGTCTATTCCAAGATGCAGTGTCCACCTCGCAATATTTCACTTCATCCATATTCACCCTCAACGACACTTTCGCAGGTGGATTTGGCAATCCTCTATCCATCAATGCTTTATACTCTATTTATACGTATATACACATGTATACAAACAAGCAAATACAGTAAAGGTATCCCAGAATGACCCCGAAAACGAAAAGATCCTGGTACTCTATTATAAAAGAAATGCCTTGCAATTCGTGAACGTTGATTTCACTGTCAACAACAAACGCTCAACACAAAATGGGTTACGTATACGGCCACACATCCCCTCCGCTTTAACGTGTTCAGAGAAGACTGAATTGAAGACTGAAGTCAAGCACACGCTGAATGTACGAAACGATTATATCTGCTCAGAAAGTACTTTGTAAATATCGGATGCCTCGTAAATGGTGGTATTCCATTAAAAGTGTTTTACCCGAGATCGTTATCGTTAAATTAGTCTGCTGTTAGCTGTTCGATCAGAAGTCTGTTTAGCTAAAATAACATGGTTTAAGGAGAGTTTCAGCTATGACTATCCCAAATTGATTGTCAACCCTTTTTTCCAGTGTTATCAAGATCATCTAAAAGCTCACCTTGGACCATGTTACTTTAACTAAAAAAACTTCCGATCCAATCTCTAACAGCAGAAGAATCTAAGTTTCTCACGCTTCTCGGCCCGCATTGTACATTGTATGTATATACAGTGATCTTTTTAGACACTTCTATATGTAAACAGGGTGTCCCGTAAATGCTACTACCCCGTTAAGGGTTTGATACTTCAAACAATTCCAAGCAGGTTCTTCCTTACCGAAAATATTGTTTGCGATTTGATTAACAAGATATCAACTGAAAATGATAACCAATCGGAAAAGAACACGGTAGGCGGTCTTATGAAAGGCACAGTTCTTCGTACACTACATGCGGGAAACTCTCCACGTCTAGACGGGTCTTACAAGAAATTCTCCTCGTGTTAAATGACTTCTACGATTTTCTCGAAAGACAACTCGTACAATAGTTACGAGAATCGTACGTACAGACAGTTTACATCAGGCATGGGCAACATCGGCTCACTGAGCCACAGTGGCAACGGCAGCTCGATCTTCTCCGCTATGGGGTACCCCCACCAGCTATTAAACAAGTGAACGTGCTCAGCAGTCTGTACGGTACGGGTATATTTAATATATATTGCTGTGCTTCTCACCGTTCGATGCACGCGGCGGGAGTGGGGATGGCGATATTAGTGGAGGAGTAGTGATGAGCCGATGTTGCCCATGCCTGGTTTACATGGTACGAGTTGCTCGAAAGGCACAGCTTTTCGTACGATACGTGCGAGAAACTCTCCTCGTGTAACGAAACGTTTATTTTTCAGGGTTTTTCTTGCTTCTGACGTCACAAACGTAAATCCCGTTTAAAAACATGAGGCACTACCGGTTCCACTTAAGCGCACCACACACACACACACACACACCCGATTGACACACGATTTTCACTAATATTTCGTTATCTAAGGCGCTTAGAATATTTCGGATAAGAAAAAACGTGCTTGGTATCATTTCAGGTATCGCACCTTGAACGGAGTACCATAATTTATGGGACAATCTGTACACTGAAGAACATGGTCTACATTTTGCATATTTGTACTTGCCCCGCAACAAGCCCTTGTCTGTCTTGATTACACGTAGTTAGCAAAGTAAAAGCATCTCGTTCATCCAACGTGTTTTACGTAGATTTTTTTGTATGGCTCTACTTGGACACTAGCAAATACAGTGTTAGAAATCAATCTGAATGTCCTCATTATAAATTTCAGCTGAATCCGCTTCTTATTTAATGTAGGAAACCATGTTATAAGATCTAGTGAAAAGTTAACAGATCTGAATGTCAAAAATATCAAACAATCATAGTTTAGTAAAATACTTGAATGCGATCATCGAATGTTTATGACTGAAAAACGCGGTCCAAAATAGTGAAATTAATGTGTACCTTATGGAGATTGTACATCTTCTCGTTAGCGAAATCATTTTGAGTAACCCTGTATAACTGAAGTATAGCAATATTAAAATTATAAATTAATACAAAAATGTACCTTCATAAGGATAATTAGGAGCAATTGATTCCAGCTGTTTCAAATATTGTTCTTTTACGTATTCCGCATCGTGACCAGAGATTTTCGCCAAAGCATTTTGTATGGGTTTCTTAATAAAAAACGCATGCCGCTTTATACATTCCTTAGGGATGTACTTCTTATATTCAGACTCCACTGTTTCCCTAGGCACTCGTTTCTCCAGCATTACTCTGTGGTTTAATACATACACAATTAACAACGTTGAAAATAGATATTTTCAACGAATCTTTCGGTTAATAGTAAAATTAAAAGAATGTAAAAATTCCAGTTGGTTTAAACGTTCTGATATTATTAATACCTTTAAGTTACACGTTTACAAATATTTAAAAATAAAAATGGAATCTATATCCGTTGTTTTCGAAAAGTTATTGTTGCAAAAGGTCGACAGTACAAATAAAGTTAGCACAGCGCTTATGTTATGCCAAGACTGGCCAATGACTTACTCCGGAAAACGCATCAGAAAGTCACCAGACCTTAAGTTTATAGACCTAAGTTATTAGATTTAATAATTACATTTACATTAACTTTTATTGTTTTATATAACTTTTTTACAGAATTTGTTTGTAATAAAATTACAGTTTTTTAATTTGCAATTGCCAAATATTTATAGTAATTAAAAAATATACATGACCTGATGGTAAAGGGTAAAAGATACATATATTTATGTATGATTCAATATTCTAGATCACAGGCGACTAACAGAGTGCAAGTGCACTCTACCCCGCCGCTTTCCCCCACTTCTACGCTCTCCGGTGCACGCGGACTAACGAAGACAAAGACAGCACTCTATCGCGTACCGTAGAGGACAGCCGCGTTTGTTTCTTTTTAGACAAGGCGCGTTGTGAAACGGCGTGAGATAGAAACATAAGCGCGAACAAACGAGCGAAAGAGTGTCGTTGGAAGTGGTAGCCAAACCGAGCTGCCTTGCCCTCACGGGCTCGTCTGAGCCTCAGTTACCCGCCTCTGTTCTAAATTGATCGAGTTACTAATAATGATGTAAAAAATAATGTCTGAGCGTGACGCTCACAGATTACCAATCGTGCTACAAAATAGATGTTTACCAACAAGGAGTTAAGTGAACGATGGCATTTAGAATTACAGAATTATATTGATTTATATGCATATAAGGTTACATACAAACATATACAAGGTATCCTGTAAATCAGGCCTGAGCAACCCCTGCTCTTTGAGTAAAACAGCACCCCGCCGTGCATCCCCACCATGCCTCCCGGTGCGTGTCTAAGAGTGGGACAGAAAGAGAGCGCTCTCCTTCTTTTCGTTCGCACGGCGTACAAATGCTGACGGGTGGGGGTATCGAAATCGCGAGAAAAGAGTGCATTTCCCCACCGTTGCCCAGGCCTGCTGTAAATAATGGTAGTGCGCCAAAGATGTAACCCAGGGAAATTTCAAGCCAGTTTTTTCTTATCGAAAGTGTTGGTTGGCCTTTATCGGGATATTAATCATTATTTATGGATCGTTTTGTGTAAGGCAAAATTTATATGGCTTCGTAGGTTATATAGGGTGTCCCATTATAATCTTACACCTGATTTATCTCGGAAAATACGAGTCCGATCGAGTATTGAGTATAATGAAACTTTTAGGGTTTGAAGGTAGACATTCAATGGTGGGCACTGTTTTTTTCTGGGTGGAGGCGTTTCCGAGATTTGAAGGTGACCTTTGTTTTTTTAAATAGACACGTAGTTTTTTTTACGCTAAACATATAGCTTAGCTCAAGACAAATCCATTTTTGTACATTATGTTGACCTTGAGATGTCATTCAAAGTCATTTCAATCGCTTGAAGTATCAAAAGCATTAGTACTCAAGGTCGTCCTTTTGAATTTAGAAGATAAGAAACATTTTCTGAGCGTGCAGTGTAAGAAATCTTCAAGCGCCTCCACCCAGAAAAAACAGTGTCCACCATTGAATATCCCCCTTCGAAACCTAAAAGTTTCATATTTGATCGGACTCGTATTTTCCGTGATAAATCAGGTGTAAGATTATAATGGAACACCCTGTATATTTGATACTTGATCATTTGAGCGATATTACACTAAGTTCCCCTCTGAGAAAGTTCTCATCTTGAAAGTGCTGGTGTTTTCTTACATTATTAACTCTTACACACTATTCCCTCACGGCACTCAGGTTTTATAGCCTCTTACTTGAAATTAAAGTTTAACAATCTCAGTTAAAACGTACTACTACCAATTAATAACTGTCACTGCTTTAAGGTACGCCAGAATCTTTTTAATAATTTATTTTACCCTCTTTCATCTTACCACGTAATTATATTTGTCATAGAATTAAATCTCAACTCACTGTAAATATACATTAAGAATATATGTGTAATATTTTGATGTGCAAAGTTCCATGCACATTTTTGCCTGTTTCTTATTCTTATTCTTCACATCTTACTAATTTAGTCATAACGAGAATTTTTATTGATAAAAAACCTGCTTGAAATCGCCCCAGGAATTACTCTTATAAGGGGTTATACCTAGTCGGGAGACCGAAAAGACGAGTTTTTGCGATTTTGTTTTCTGATGTTAGAAACATACATTTGTACCCAAATTTTTGTATTTGGAAGAGTAACATTTGAAGCGCAACCCGTAATTTTTTCATTTAAAAATATTCATTAACAACGCAGTTACAGAATTGCTTATGAAGGCCTTCATGAAAAACTGCTTTTGCGGTGAGCAATGTTAACAGAGAGTGGGTTATTTGACATTAAAAAATGGAACAGATTCCGGCAGTATATTAGTGTACGCAATCCTTAATCGAAGCTTTTTCCGAAATATTAATTTTCAACAATTTCAGGGGGCGATCAAAGTTGAAGTGTAGATTTTCGCGGATCAACAGCAACCGTTTTTCGTTCGCCAAGTCGAAAGTATACATCGGAAATATAAATCCTTCAATTAAGGGCTACATTTTTATACGTAAATGGCGCCTACAAAATTTCAAAAAGATCGATCCAGTACTTTTCGAGATACCGTGCTCACCAATTTTGGAAACGTAGTTTCCAGAAAAACGCAGTTTCAAGCGGTGATTACACCCAATGAATATGTCTCTACATAACAGCGTGTAACTCTGTGAATTTTTATCCTACAGGGTGTCCCGTAATTAGTGTAATACCGCGAACTGCGGATAGCTGGGGTGAATCTGAACCACTTATCCCTTTATCAAAATGTTGGTCGTGCCTTCATTTTTTAATTATTAACAAAAAACACTGATGAACCAGAGCGCGTAGAACTCGCGCGCTCGACCGCGAGAGCGTTGTCTCTCGACCGCGCACGACCGTAGCCGTGAACAAAGGCACTGGTACGGCGTGGATATCGAGCGAAGCGTACGGCAAATGTTACATCGTCTTGTTATTCTTAATTTGGGATGCTGTACCATTTGCTGTACGCTTCGCTCGATATCCACGCTGTACCAATGCGCTTGTTCACAGCTACGTTCGAGCGCAGTAGAGAGACAATGCTCCCGCAGTCGAGCGCGCGAGTTTTACTCGCTCTGGTTCGCCAGTGTTTGTTAATAATTCAAAAATGAAGGCGCGACCAACATTTTGGTAAACGGATAAGTGGTTCAGATTCATCCCAGCTACCCCCCAGTTGCCGGTGTTACACTAATTATGGGACAGGCTTATAGACTTCAAATTTTCAAGAAATATTTCTGAGATGTTATGTTTTCAGAACATATAATTTTTGCCAAAACGGTTTTTTTATTTTTGTAACTAGGCATAACCCTTAACTGAAAATACATCATGTTTGTGACACTATGTATACAGAACCCAAGTATTTAATAAATAACAAAGCTTCTTTGACAGAACATATAATGAACTATTAAACACTAATAATAATAACAATACATATTGATTATCTGTCATACCTGTACATATCGCTAACACCTAGGCCAATCAATTCTCTCTTGTGCCGTTCATAAATGACATCTGGCACCTTGTTCTCTATAACATCGCATCGGGCCTGTAGGAAATAGTAATTATAGGCTCGAGAATCCATTGTTCGAAGCCTGCTGAGACTCGAAGGCTTGAAACGTAGACGGAACTCATACTTGGCTTTCTCTTTAATCTCTGGACGGTGAGAAAGTGGATACCACAGATTGGTACATCGGTTACGAAGGGCAAAAAGGTGTCTCGCTAGAGGTCCTATTCCTAGAGCCCTGCTCACCTGTAGTTGATAAAACTTTCAGTTATTGGTAGTATTCCATAGTAATAGTAAGAGCCGGTTCAGACGATACGGTTATTTTAGCAAACCGGTAATTTTCCTCATTAGGCACTTTTGATTGAACTGTTCAGACGGTATATGGTATTTTAACGGTATGCAACCGTACGGTACATGGTTTTCATTTATTCAATCGTTTTCACTCTCACTTATCTGTGCTTGTCTCAAAGGCAGCTGACAAGCGAAGTTGTTGCGGTTTCGGTAAAAATAGAGAATTGTCCAAACGCAACATATACAAATACATTGCCACTACGAACTGTATCGGTGTTTTTACCGTATGACCAGTTTTGGTTTGCACTCACAAAACCTAATGACAAAATCACCCGAATCTGTCATTTTACTGTATTGGTTATTTTGCCGTATCATTTAAACGTGCTCATATAAATTACATTGCCACTGGGTTATATGATAAAATAACCGGTACAACAAAACGGCCGATTCAATATCGTATGAACGGGCTCTAACATTGCTGACATTATTAACTTGAATGCTAATAGTAATACTAATAGTGATATTAAAAGTAATACCATAGAAATTTGACAATGAATTATGAATAATAAAACACTACCCTCATACACTATTATTCACCAGAGAAATCGTTACTCAACAGTGTCATGAATAACATTTTAAAAATTAAGGAACACCTTGACTCAGTTTTCGAAACTTTAACAATTAAGGTTATTAATATCATAAGGTGATGTAGAAGTTAGTAAACAGTTAGTCCAATTCTATTACACGATAATTCTAACATATAAGATGTAGTAAATGAACCCCAAAACCGACACAACCTAATAAATATAATAAAAGCCGAACGAAAGAATAAAATAAATAACCTGAATGCAAATCTCCTCAATAGTTATTCCTCGGAATATTGAGACGATCACTTCTCTTTGATCTGTGGCAACATAAACGATAGCCGTTCGTTCATTCTCCATGCTCTGCGATTAATAATTAGTTGTCTTGGATTATAATTAAATAAATAATTCGAATATTAACACCTGTCACATATTGTAATCGAAGAAGAGAAATACAAACCAATACAAACTGGTACAAACTAGGAATAAATAAGATGGTTAAATCACCCAAGAAAATATTGGTCACTAATTCCAGCGCCACCTGGATTTTATGCGCACAAAATGGCGCACTATATTCATTGCGCATACCGCCACTTTCGCGCCTCAATTAACTCATTTGACGATCGCTATTGTTCTCGATTGTAGCACCCGCATTGTAATCGGATCATACATGAAATAATTAACCAGCGCGGTACTATTCAAGCTCGTGGAAATCAAACATCGTGGTACCAGAACGATAAATTACACAGCGCAACACATACTTTGATGTTGGGGGGTTTTAAATTCATTTTATATGCATTTTATGTGCTGAAAACAAATATGACGTTAGTTTTTTCCCATTACCTCTTGTTTCTAAGATATGACAGTAGCGTTATTTACGTTAACACATTAATTTCCTTTTCCTTAATAAATTTTGTAAAACATTTTAATTAATTGAAAAAACGCAGCAACGCTCCTGTAATTGAGCAATTGCTTAATTACAAATTAGGAATGAGAAGAACCAGATAAAAACAGAATGAAAAATTTTGTTCCACTAGGAACAGCAAATGTAACTCTATACGTCAGCTGATAGCAGTACAGAAAAGAAAGAATAAAAAAACATACATCAATTTACATAAAAAAACTTACTTAACCACTACTCAATGAGTTGGATGATAAAATATAGTATAATTTAGTTAGGCTAAATTTTTAAAGTATTGCTTATACAGAATAACTGTTTTTATTTTCGAAATCAGCACACCAAATATAGTCAAAACAACATTAATTGTTCTAGGCACCAAACAGAAAATTTTATTGTATAAGGCTGTGTTAGAAAAAATATTTTAACTGATAATGAAAGTGGATCGACCGAAGAAGTAGGTCCGATCTGGTCCAATCGGAAATCTATCCGATCTGGAATGAGTTCAATATGAAGTGTGCCTAATCTGGAATAGTGCTTATGTTTTATTTGCGCAATTTGGACTATTTATTCCACATTTTGAGAGCTTATCCCATTCATTCTGTTTCGTACAGGAGTGGTATCAAACTAGCTTTATTAGTTTCTCGTTAGATAGCAGAACATGTAAGAACTAAGAACCACTTATTCGAATGTTCATAGAGCTTTTACCTTATCTTTTATCATCCAGCAATTACCTTTTTTCCTTAAGCCACTTATGTATTAAACCGTTCATATGTGTATACCATCAACGTACGACTGCAACTTAAACTAACGTAACCTATAAACGTGGAGAAATAGATATTTTCAAGAATCTTTGTCGGTGTCAAAAGTTTATCATCTTTCATCTCTCGATAAATATCGAATAACGCCGTTATTGTAATTAGTATTCCAATTATTTTATTGGGTTAACTGAAGCTTTTACGCGGCAAAATGTTGCGAGTGTTTTTTAAAAGTGGTCAAGTGATATTGAAAAGATCCCAGTTCAATTTTCGGAAGAGAAATTATTTCAACAAAAAGGTATCTGTTTAACGATTTTGCAATTCTGTATTTTTTAATTTCTCTGTTAATTTTGATGTACATTGCAATGTAAATTTAGCTTCATATTACAATTCAGCATTAGTTCTGATACGGTTTTAAATTACTGGTTTATGTTATCTATCATGAATCATAACTATAATTGCCATGTCTGTTCTTCACATAAAGAATAGAAAATTTAATGTGTAATCTTAAATATAATTCATCTTTTATTTATTATAAAACAACAGAGATAAATATTAAAGTAACGGGTAATTATTCAGAAAAGTTCTATGAATATGTAATGTATGTAATACGCCATGACTTTATGGTATCGTATATATCTTGGCATATAGATCATAGATCATGCACAATTTGTGCCATACAAGTGTTCAGTGGAATGATTTTTCTTTCCGCATGTAACAAATTGCAATCAAACATATAAACAGAATCACTCCATTGCAATTGACTATCAACTTTGTTAGAAGCATGTAACCTAGATATTCATGGACATCATTAAAAAGGATATAAAACGAGGCACGTAATATATAATATAATACACTAAGGTAATATACGATTATAGTGCTTTTAAAATTATCCTCATTAGAATACTTTCTTTATGCTTCACACGTTATATCGTAGAAGTTGCGCATTTTGCACATTTAATATCATTAAATTATATTACATTATATTACGAAATATATTATATTACGAAAAGTATTGTAAAATAGTCGTGTTTGATTACACAGAACTATATTCTCATTGAATTTCAAGATGTTTTTGTTGTACCTCAATTAATATAATGTCAAATGAAAATTTAAGTCTGTCAGAGATTAAAGCGAGGGTGCACTTTATAGACGTATGCTTCTACTAATGTTAAGGGCACAAATGAATCTGTGATATAAACAAGTTTGTGGAACATCCCTTAGCATGCAAATGTCACAAATACTCAAATATACATATCTAGTGTGAATGTTTGGACGCCTATATGCTGCGGGACTGACATTGAAGAGATGTTGAGATGTCCGTTACAAGATGGACTACGGGATCCAATTGTACGAGATTGCAAATGAATAAATCAATACATACATGTTGAAAACATGCATATCAATTTGAATAAATGTAAAGAGTGCACAATATAAATGTAAAGAGAACAAAAAAGAATTATACATTGCATGCACTAAACTGAGTAAATATGTATGATCAGGGCTGGCTCAAGGCACGATGCAAGTAATGGATAACATCAGGGCACAACCATAACGGCGAACCTTACAAGATTATTCTTCAAAATAAAATGTCTACTGTTTTTAAAATTTTTAATGTCAAAATGAATTTCATTTTAAATATTTTAAATGAGCTAGTATGATAATAAATTTTAAGCATGTGCTAGTATGAATGATGCTTCCATTTGCTAAATGACACGGGGAAGCTATAAAAGAAGGTCACAGCAGGACACAGACTACCTTAGGGCTGGTCCTGCGTATGATACACAATTATGATACAGAAACAACTCAATAAATGCATAACACAAAGTGAATGCAGAATACAGGGTATACAATCATACAAATTATACTGTGTGTAGAAAAAGTAGGTATGAATCCAATGGACACGAATATTGCAACTTGTAATAAACATGTCATGCCTTTAAATTTATATTGAGAGTATACAAGGTGTTGGAGTGTTACATATTCTGGTTGAAGAAGTAAGTGTTATTGAGAAACACGAGCTTGAAAGCTTGGATTTTTGCACTGTGAGTTCTTCGGAATAATCCATACAACGATTTTCAATTACTCTTCTATCGTATTACAAAATTTTCTGTCTACTTGTGACGGGCGTCCTACGCGAGCGAATTAAACGCGATCACGATCAAATGGTTTGATATTTTTGCATGATCTGAACGAGATTTGGGATTTTTTAACGGTCGGTCGCTGGAGGAGCGATCACCACGCTGTACTTTTTCATTATAATATCATTTTATTAGCATTATCCATACTATTCAAATGCCGGAAATTTTTATCAGTACTGTCCAAGTACGTCCTACATTGTGGGACAAGAGAAGTAAAAACTACCATAGCCGATTATTATCGTACCGTGAATGGGAGGAAGTTGCCAACATAATTGATACTACAAGTAATTTTGTAGGATGACAAAGGGGATATTCAATTTTATAGTCTTTCATCTACAACTTTTCCAATACGTCTGAGATACTTTTTACGAATAACAAAATTACTTGCTAGGTGGCGATATTCATTTCCATATTAACACATGCCTTGCATACGCTTGCGTGTTCTCACACACTGAACGGCTCAAATAAACTACAGTTCGGCCAAACTAGGCCAAAGCGACCTTATTGCCGTCCTCGGCCATGCGCAGTTAAACCAACAAAACTTTAGTTACAAATTTGACTTGAACATTTTACTAAATATTATACATGTATGTACTAAAACTAAATTTGCATGTCGATTTATGAACGTATCCAAAATTTCATTGGATCTGGTCCTACAATACCCGTGAATGGTATGCGAGTTACTTGAAATCCTTCTACATCGCTTACCACGTATCTATCTTTACTTAAGATTTTCAGAACTTCACACGGTCCTCTGAATTTAGGTAACAATTTTTTATTAACCCCGGAAGTAACATCCATATTAAGAACCATTACGTAATCCCCGACGTTTTACAATGTAGCTTGCTTATGTTTCTCGTTGTACGCTTTTCGTTATCTTGTTGACATTTAACAATTTTTGCAGAAACTTTATCGCGAATATCACCAAGGTTTCCACCGGTCTCCGTATACGATTCTAATGATATTATTAGTTATTTCACCAAGTTGATTTATACCAAATAATAGTTTGCTTGGAGTTTCTCCCATCGACCTACAAATAGTATTATTTAAGGAATATTCTACTATGCCGAGAACTTTATCCCATTTTCCTAAATCTTCCGCCAGTTTAGCTATCATCGGCGGAATGGCGCGGTTATATCGCTCTACTTGTCCGTAAGAATGTGACGTTCCTACTGGAATCAATACTACCCAATGTTTTTGGAATGGGCTATTGAAACATGCTAAAACATAAGCGTTTCGTACTTTTTACCTTATTTCTAAATAAAACAAGATTTTGCAGTGCAAAAGGTCTCAAATGAAAGATAAAAGTCCACAAATTCTGCGGACACTCTTCAATCCAGAGATCAATCACTCTATAGCAACACAATTTCACTGCAAACTTGAACCTAATAGTACAGACATAAACCCGGGATTTATGTTTATACTATTAAGTTCAAGATTGCAGTGAAATTGTGTTACTACAGAGTGACTGGTCTCTCGATTGAAGAGTGTCCGCAGAATTTGTGGACTTTTATCTCTCATTTGAGACCTTTTGCACTGCGAAATCTTGTTCTGTTTAGAAATAAGGAGAAAAGTACGAAACGCTTATGTTTTGCATGTTTCTATAGTCCATTCCAAAAACATTAGGTAGTACTGATTCCCCTGAATGTGTGCGCAATAGTTTCCCCTAGCAAAAACCATTTAAAATTATTCGAAGTAAAACATGACCATCTATCGGTAATTATATGGTGGGGGTTGCTGTAGTTTTTAAAATATTCTTTCAAATCTTAAATTACTTTGTCCGTTTTGGTCGACTTACAAGGAAAAAGTTTAATGAATTTACTGAACGCATCCACTACAGATAAAATGTATTTATAACTACATGTTTCAAGTGGCTCAAAGTGATCTATATGAATAACTTGAAACAGTAGTTTCCCTTTACCCAGGCTATGTAAAAAACCTTCCGATCTGTCGCTAGCAGGTGAAAATTCTATACACTTAAGACAGATTTTAATATAGATTTTCATTTTGCTTGTAACTTTGGAAATCAGCAAACCCGAAGGATGCTTTCCATAACTTTAGTAACACCGACACAACCGAAATCATCATGCCACGAACGGATGATGTTCTCTTCTATGCATTGCGGAACGAAAAATAATAGTTTCCTATTATCTGTTTTACGATATACTAAACCTTCACTTAACTTATAGAACTTATCTTCTCCGTTTTATAATTTTTCTGGCGGTTCCCCAATTTTTTCGTATTGATTTTGTTTGGATGCAAGAATTTGTTCAAATGTATTAGTTTCTAAAACTAATCTGCTCTGGCATCGGCTTAAAGGGTTACATACCTTGCTCGGCCCCAAAACTACGTGATTTTCCGAATTTTTTTTTGCGTACTTAAGACAGGTATCAATTCGCAGTTTTTTGTGGAGCGAAAGAACGCACATTAAACTAGTTTTATGAATTTTTATTTTTCATTTTGAATTCGATTTGATTGACTATTATCCCTTCCACCGAAGCGCTACCGGACTGACACGCTTTGCGGTAACCAGGATATCTCCTATCAGGATCATCGCAAAACAAAAATCAAAATATATCCTTAAAGCTAGATAAATTATCTATTTTTTGACGGATCTTTTTTGTTTAATAATCATTTTTGACAAAATGGCGATCATTTGAAAAAAAAATCGAGTTTTTGCTCGGAATTTCGGCACTGCAATGCAATTAAAACATATTAAAAATCGGAATATTTAAAAAAAGATCCGTCAAAAAGTGCGTAATTTTATGGAGATTATGTGTGCAAAATTTCAAAGCGATTGCTTTTTTCGTTTTTGAGATATCTTGTTTACCGATTTCGAAAACGTAGTTTCGAGAAAAAAGCGTTTAAAGTTTCGGAACAAGTTAAAAGGTCTTAATTCAATTTTTTTGGATACTTCCATGCAATCATCGATCCAAGCGCCATACAGTGAGTCTTTCTCAGTGAATTTCATTTGAATATTGGCGTTATTTTTTATCCTGCGACTAATTCTTGCCTCTTTTGTCGCATGCTGCGCTAGGAACTGTGCGTGCGTCACACGGCGATTATCAATTTGCGTGACGAAATTAAGAGCATTGCACCCAATATGGATAAACATCGTCGTCATAATTTTTAGTAAAGATGTGGTGCCTTCGTTAAATATGCAAACACCAATATAGGTTTCTACAATGTTAGCACTGCTGTTGACATTTTTCGGTGCAATCTCCCAAATCACGCTGTTAAAACTTTCGTTCGAATTTTGGATAAATCCACCGAGGCAATGTTTAAGCAAAGTTTTACATGATAAATCCTCGTATATGGGTCGAATAGCAATAAATTATTAATAAAAATTATTGTACCATTGCTGGAAGTCGTCCACAGATCCTAAAGCGTTAGCTTGTTTCTTGTTGAGCGCTCGTGATCGCGCGACATAAAACGTTATAACTATGACAATTATTTGAATTTCGTAATGCCGTTTTCACAGATGGTTCTTAGGAAGTTAATCTAATGAAAAACGCAAAAAAAATCGATTTTTTGAAATCGAGAAAGGTATGTAGCCCCTTAACGCTGGTCTGGACAAAAGTTGCTCTCGGAGCAAGTATGAGTCATGAGCCTCCTCTCGGCCTACTCCCACCATGCCGCCCGGTGGGTGTCTAATTGTAAGAGTGGGACAGGTAGAGATCGCTGTCCTTCTTTTCGTTCGCACAGCGTACAAATACTGACGGGTGGGGGTACCGAAATCGCGTGAAGAGAGTGCATTTCTCCACCGTTGCCTAGGCCTGATCTAAAAGCTGACGGGTGGGGTTGCCGAAACCGCGTGAGGAGAGTGCATTTCGCCATGGATGCCCAGGCCAGGTCTAGATAGAGTAAAGTTTGTTCTGTTTCATTAAACCGTTGAAAATTGCATATAAGAATCTTCGAAATATGAGTGGCGTATTAGTCAAGCCGAAAGGCATTCTAAGATATTTAAATTGCCTCAAAGGCGTTACAAAAGATGTGTATTTTATAGACGATTCAGACATTTTCACGGGGTAAAATCCAGTTCGTCCTTTGTCAAGTCAAGCTTTGTAAAATATTTTTTGTCCTGTAGTAGGTTTAATACAGGGATCGGCAATTAGTTTCTAAGGGGGTCCGGATGATTTGAAAAAACTATTTCGAGGTCCAAAAAAAAAATTAGTTATTGTGGCTGTTTCTATTATTATAAACAGCGATAAATAATGAACGCCGCCGTAATCACCAAATATATCCTAAAAATAAATCAAATATCAATTACGTGCAGATTGTTTAGCAAGTTATTCTAGGTACACATAGACAAATAGTAAAAAAAAAAAACATTAAAATAAAATATTTTGGGCGGTCCAATTATTTCCCCTCTGCGATCAGCGGAATTGATGATTATTTTATTAAGGTCGCGATAATCTACGCATAAACGTAATTCTCCATTTTTCTTATGCATCAAAACCATTGGGCTTGTATAGGGAGAATGATTCGGGCTTATGATTTTCTCTCCTAATAGACGATTGATAATAAATTGTAATTTTTCTTTATCGGCAAAGGCTAGTCTGCGCAGTCGAAAAGATATAGGATGTTCGTGCTTCACACAGATGGTCATTTCAACGCCTTTATCTAACGCAGAATCATATTTCTTATGCAACAAGTACTGTTCGTCAATGAGAAGAAGGCACACGGGAAGAATGCGGTCTGATTGGCTGGAGCGTTTGGGCCGTGCCTACTCCAATACAACCATAGGGACGGGGCACACGCATTTTCGCCATTGGCCAAATTGCCACGCACACTAATAAACTCGTGTAGAAATGCCCGACGAAGAAAGTAAACGAAACGGTTACGGACTGAGTGGGACAAAGCGACCGTGCTGTGGCATAGGAAAAGAATACTTGTTACCCTGTGAACTACCGCAACTAGGATTTACCTGTCCCTCGCGCCAATAGGACTCCTACTACAATACTATGTTAAGGGCGTTGGATACCCTGAGCAAAACCCGTGCGTGACTTCACTGACGGGTGGCGGACAATATGCGAACTACAGGCGCTTGAGGGGAGTAGTGTCCCCACTTTGCTCTTAGGCGTCGAAGTCCACCCGACCCGCTGTACCCCTTACGTCCCGCTCGTGCCCACGGACAGATTCAGATACGCACGCGCACCTACAGAAACCATTAGCTCGCTCCGGTGCATTTCATGTCAATGAAACACCTGTTACCAGCTGTCATTCTCTGATCTATTTCAGTTACGAATAAGCACCGTTCATAGATTTTGGTAATCATTTCTGTTGTGAGTAACAATATAGGATTACAATTCGATAATTAGTGTAAACATGGTATAATTTATACAATTTAACCATGAGTGAAAAATCACGTAAAAATGTGAATCCATATGATATAATGGTAGGTATGTATATGGATCAACTGTCATTGCGTTGCATACGAAACTCAAGAACACTGACATAATAGAACAAATTAGAATACAAAGAGGTATTGAATAAAGCGATAGCAGCTCTTTGCAAGTTGGTGACATTTTCCCAATTGTCAAAAACTTCCCAGATTTGACCATGTGGAGGTCGCTATTTTTCGTCGGTGTGTTTTCCTTCGCACTTGTTCAAGGCCCCTTGAGAAGAGCCGGGACCTTGTGGATTTCGGTAGGCCTTGTTTATACCCGCAACGGCTAGGCATTTTCACTGCACGAGAAGGAGTGACCGCGCGGAGCGAGAGAGGAAGAGAGAAGGTCTTTTATGTGGCGAAAATCGGGGTTCGTCCAACGTCTAACGGTCCCCCGGTATAAGCAGGTATAAGCGAGGCCTGCTGAAATGTGCGTGCTACCTTTATTACTTTTTATAGAATATTATGGTTATAGAATACTACGGTCATCGAATGCACGATATGACATTGTTACGGCGTAAAGTAACGTATACCTGTTCGATTACCCCTTTTATCTGAATGTAAGTCACCGGGATTTTGTCACTACGTTGGGAAAACCTATGATTTTTGACTTTTCAACAAGGACAAAGACAAGAGTAACGTGAAATCTGGGAAGTACTTGTTTCACATATTGTTACAATATTCTTTAATTATTCATGTTTTTCGTGAGAACTTATGTATGTATGTCTAACTTTCATAAAAAAATTTTGTTTTCAATTTTTTCCCGTAATAGGAAAGATTGACAGAATAAAAATTGAATGTTTATTTGACGATCAATCCGACCGTGGATTATATCTCCCAACCAGATATAATTACCACTCGTTGTGACTTCACGGCGGCGCGGCGCGGCGCGCCGCTGAAGGCAGTGCATGGTGTTGTACTCCGTAGGCAGGCACAAATTCTTTTGTGTTAAAAAAAATACTTTATTATAGCTGACTCGCTATGAATCGCGTGTATGAGGTTCTGATACAGAATTCGATGTTGTCTGGTTGACGTACAAGGACTGTTCTCTCTTCCGGAGGCTCTGCGCGAAGGTTTTAAGAAAACCCTTATCTTAAAGAGAGGGTGATAATTTGGGAGGTGAAGGATGGAAATGTTTCTAGCGGTGGCAGGACGTTGGACTTCGGACGGTAGGGGAAGTAGCGAGGATGCGTCAGGAGTTAGTCAGGAGTCTCTGATGTTTTCGTCGATCGAAAATATTTGCTATGACTATTCTAAGTGTCTTATCTTAAAATACAAGATTTTCGTGTTTCTATACGCGGTATCTAACATCTCCCTCCTTTAGATTAATTTATAAGGAAAAAGTAGATTGTAAATTAATTAAATGATTAAAAGTACATGGAACTGTCAAACTTAAAACTTCAAACACAATATGTTAGATTAGTAATTAAAGTGTCCAAGGACATTATATCGTATTCTAGTAATTATGGTAATTATGACTAATATATATATATATATATGAAGTAAAATCTACATTAATTCATGTTAATGCTGGGTCCTAGTGAGCGTGATCTTTGGTTTCCCATGGCTCTCTTGGTTTGTGGTGGTGTACGGAGTGGTTGAGGACATGGTTGAATTTCCTCTTGACTTAGTTGTCCTTCTAATATATTAGAAAGCTGTACTCTTGTAGTAGACGATGGGTTTGTTTCGTTGAAGATTTTCAAGCAATTGATGCGTTTTGGTGTCTTCGAGCAACAGCAACATGTTGAAATCCATTTGAATGCACCGCAACAACGTAATATGTTGATAACGGTGACTATCCCAATAATGGATCCTATTACAGATAAAATAGTGAGCCAAGTATTGTGGTATTCTACAGTCACTGATTTATCTAGTTGCTCTTGTAGTGCGGCGTCCAATTCTGCTAATTTATGGTTTGCATATTTGAATTCGTCTAATTTGATGTTGACGAGTTTTAATTTTGATAATTGCATTGGAACCCTACTCGATTCCTGTCGAAATTTATGACAACAGTCATCTTCTGCAATGTTATACTCGATGATTTTATCTTGATAACTCGCGACGATGTCGTCATTCGACTCCAGGACGGAATTCTCAGTGTACCCCTTGCATCCTGGTTTCAATTTAAGGATTCCTGTGGATTCCAGACTTACGTCCTCGATACGTGATGATGAGCACGTGAGAGTTAACTGTAGTGGAGTTGTGATTACAAAAATCCACTGACTATTCTGGACTGGGTGCCAGATTTCAAATTCGGCTTTAATTGTTTGTGTTTTGCAGGATAATGGTATTCTCTTGACGATGGTTGTAAGTAAAGTTGTTTCGCACAGTGGTTCTCCGATTGTCCTCGTGATGTATCCCGTATAGCAAATATATTCGCTATCGCTGATGTGGTTGCAATCCTTGAGATTTTGGAGCTTCACGTAATAGACCTTGCTTGCACTCATTAGGAGGTAAGGGAAGCTAGGTTCTATATAGGAATATGTATTCGAAAAATTATGTGGAATAGGTAAAGGTAGGATTTCGTAGAGATTGTACATTATTCCTTGGGTAAGCGGGAATTTAATGCTGAATATTATCATTTTGTCAATGTAAATGACATCCAACTTGCTCAATTCGATATATTTATGAATATTAGAGTAAATTAGTGGAATTGGCCATTTCTGGTCGTTCTGAAGAGTAACGTGAGATAATTCATTTAAGAGATTGAGTGGAGATATGACGTGTGGATGTAAGATATTATGTTTTGCTAATGTTATGGAAGAAATAAGAGAGTCGTAATATGCATCTAAGTCGGAAGTTATCTGTGAAAGTAAAAGGATTTGTTGCGAAATTAATTGTTGAGCTCGAAATTCGGTTAATATGGCTCCTGTTGATTTTGAAAATTTGTTGAATATTATAATATTTTCGTTCAATTTATCTTCATTTAATTTGAGATTCTGTATAGTTGCATTAAAATTTTGAATCGTATTCGATACTATTGCGATTTGTTTTTTCATAAGTAATTGAATGTTTCTATTGTCGTTAACTATGGACGTAATAGATTCGTGGTAGAATTTAGCATCTTCTGCATCTGGTATGCCAAATAACCAGTTAAAAGCATAAGAAGCACCATCGAAAATACCTCGTTTGATTTTACCGTTTTGTCTATTTGATTTATGGCCTGTCATGTGATTTATTGTTTCCATTTTATTCTTAATTGCAAGAATTCGAGTTTGTAAAAGTTGAAAAGAATTTTGGCAATAGAATGTGACATGATTGGTGTTTAAAGTAGAATTATACGTGCACATCTCGAACGATTCGGAATAGATTTTTAATAATTGATCATATTTCCGTTCTAGACTAGTAAGATTAAAATGAGCTAGTAAAGTAAATTTAGAACTTGATAATAATGCATTTCCTAAGTGATTATAATATAGACCGATGTGGTTATTCAAATAGGATATATTATAGTGTGGTTCATGTTTTGGTTCGTCGTATCCATGAATTTGTGGAATACTGAATAAGATTAGGAATAAGATTATGAGGGATATGAGTACTTTAAGTGTCTTCATTTCCTGGAATATGAGGTTTCAATAGGTTAGTGTGATACGTTATTAATTTTTTTGCCTTTTTGAATTTGAATTGTGTTATTGGAATTGATTTTTATAATTTTATACGGTCCTTCATAATTCGCGGATAGTTTCTTACTTAATCCTGGTTTGCTTTGTTTACTTAAGATATACACTAAATCATTAACTTTATAGTTGTGAGTTTTCAATTTTTTATCGTAATAGGTTTTTGATTTCGTTTTTGCTTCGAGTATATTTTCTCTTGCAATTTTTTGTGTGAAATTTAATTTTTGTTTTAGATTTATTATATAATCGTCATATGAATAATTTAAACTAGGTTCTTGTAATATGCTATTAGGTAAATAGGGTTTATTTCCGAAAAGTGTTTCATACGGCGTATAGCCAGTCGATTTGTGTATGTGAGAATTATATGCGAACATTGCGAAATGTATAAATTCATCCCAGTCTGTCTGTTTGTTATTAATATAATGTTTCAGGTAGTCTTTTAGAGTTAAATGTGATCTTTCTAAAGCACCATTTGTTTGAGGATGATAGGGAGACGATAATATGTGTTTCGTGTTAAATAATTTAGTTAGATCTTTCAATAATTGTGATGTGAAATCAGTTCCCTGATCAGAAAGTATTGTTTTGGGAATACCGAACAATGTGATGAATTTACATAATTCTGTGGCAACAGTTTGAGCTTCATGATTCGGTATGGGAATAGCATAAGAAAACTTTGTCAAGTCATCTTGCATAGTGAGTATGAATCGATTATTGTTAATAGTTTGTGGTAAGGGTCCGACTATATCAATGGCAAGTCTTTCAAAGGGTTTAGTAGATGTTGATGTAATTTCCATTGGAGCTTTCGGAGGTTTGAAATTAGTTTTATTAATTTGGCACGATGAACATTGTTTAATGTATTTCTTTATATCTTTCTTCATTGTATCCCATTTATAAAATTCTTTTATTCGTTTGTATGTTCTGACAAATCCTGAATGACCAGCTAATTTTGAATCGTGATTTTCGCGGAGAATTTTTAAAATTTCATCTTGGGATTCTGGGATTTTCCTTTCTTTGTTCAAAATAATGGGCTGAATATTTGTATTTTGGAAAAGATAATAGATTATCTCAGAGAACATTTCTTTCTTTATATTTTTGTTGTTGATCGTTACATCATGAATGTAAATTTTTCCAATGTATTTATTATTTGTAAGATCGGTTCTTAAGTTGCGTAAGCAATAAAATATATCTTTATATTCTAATTTGTCAAAATGAAATTGTTTACATATGCAAATATATGTGCATTCGGAATTCTTAGATAACTTTATGATTGAATATAAATCTTCAGCTTCTTGAACATTGCTCATATCATAGGAATTTGTTATACTTTGAGAAAGTAAATTGTCTTCGTCTAAGTCTTTTGAGTAAAGTAATACATTAGGAAAGTACCTGAATTTATCGCATGGAATTGTTTCGATCTTGGGTATGTCGAGCGTTTTATAATGAAATTGAATAAAATTTTCAAACGAATCGGATTCTGAAGTTGTATTGAGGCATAAGGGACGAGATAGTGCGTCTGCATTTGAATTGATTTTTCCTGGTTTATAAACAATTTTATAATCGTATTCCTCTAATTTCAAGCGCCATCGTATTAATCTACTTCCTGGATCTTTGCAGTTAAATAACCAAGTTAAAGGTCTATGATCTGTTACAATTGTAAACTTTCGTCCGTAAAGGTAAGGTCTAAAGTGTTTTACACTCCAGATAATGGCTAGTAACTCCTTCTCGGTTGTACTATAATTTTGTTCGGAATTATTTAAAGTTCGCGAAGCATACGCGATTGGTAAATCTTTACCAATTGGTCCTTGACTTAAAACGGAACCTATCGCATGATTTGATGCATCGGTGGTTAATATAAATTCGCGATTAAAATCGGGATATTGTAATATGGGTTGACTGGTTAATATTTTTCTAAATGTGTCGAAAGATTTTTGTTGCTCATCGTTCCATGTAAATGGAACATCCTTTTTTAACAATGAAGTTAACGGCTTAGCTAATTTTGCAAAATGATTAATGAATTTCCGGTAGTATCCGACAAGACCTAAGAAAGTCTTAATGGATTTAGGACTCTTTGGAACTGAAAAATTAGCAATTGCGTTTACTTTGTCGGGATTAGGCTGTACTCCTTTATCAGATATGATATGACCTAGATATGCGATTTCTTGTCTCATAAACTCGCATTTGTCTGGTTGTAGTTTTAAATTGTTTTCTTTAAGACGATTAAAAACATTTTTTAATTTTAGAGTATGCTCATCGATTGACGATGCGTAAATAACAATATCATCAAGATATACGAAACATTGCAACCCTTGTAAACCCGTTAAGATCGTGTTCATTAATCTTTGGAACGTCGCAGGGGCGTTTTTTAGTCCAAAGGGCATTCTACAATATTCATAGTGTCCTAATGGTGTTGTAAATGCTGTTTTTTGTATATCACATTTTTTCATGGAGATCTGATGGAATCCAGATGCCAGATCTAACGTTGTAAAATATTTAGAGTGACCTAATTGATCTAAAATATCCTCTATGTTTGGCAATGGATATGCATCACCGACTGTTACATCGTTTAACTTTCGATAATCTATTACAACCCGCCACTTTCGTTCGCCGGAAGCATCTAATTTCTTTGGTACGACCCACAACGGGGATGACCATGGAGAGACTGAAGGTTGAATTATCCCTTGTTTAAGCATTTTCTCAATTTGATTATTGACTTCTTTTTTATGGACTTCGGGATATCTATAGGATTTGGTATAAATAGGAGTAGGATCTGTGACTTTGATTTCGTGATTGATTGCATCTGTGGTTGTTAAATTATCGTTTGGTAAAAAGAATATGTCATTGTACTTGAGACAAATATCTAGCACTGACTTTTGTTCGTCCGCATTTAAATGTTCTAATCTTAAATTTTCTTTCAAAAGCACGTAACGACGAGAATTTGTAATTTGGCAATTATTCACATTAAAAATTGTAGAATTCCGTGGTAGAGGTTCTAGAGATAAAGTAATTGGCTCTATTTGCTGATTTATGATCCGTGTATTTAATACCGTAGCATAGGCCTTATTATTTTTATTAACTTTTGTAATTGCTTTCGATAGATAGACCCCTTTTTGTATTTCTAAATCGGGAATGATGCCTTCTGAAATTTCAGGATTTCGGACTTGAATTTCCACAAGTGTTTCCGTTCTGGCTTGCAGATTAATTGAATTCGATTTGGAATTTGATTTGTTTGAATTTAGATGGATTGGGATTTTGGTAGACTTAAGTGTCAAAGTTCTAGACTCATAGTCGATTTTTGCGGATTCTCTTTGTAAAAAGTCTTTTCCTATCAAGCCGTCATATGGGACGTTTGTAGCTTGATTCAGGATATGAAATTTTACATTGAATTTTTTATCACAAGTTTCTAAAGTAATTTGACAGCTTCCTATCGTTTGTACAGGATTATTAGGGCTGAGTCCGTGTAGTGTTAATTTTTCTTTTGAATCAAAAAACGTCTCGGGATCGAGTTTGCACGCTTTAATTAAGGAAACGTTCGCCCCAGTATCTAATAAAAATTTGAATTTACGATTACTGTGTTTGGAATTGGGGGAATTTATTTCAATGTAATCTAAATTATTTTCCGAAATTAAAATTTTTAGTTCTCGAACACCATGATTTGAGAAATTTGGTCCTCGAGTGTGGTGTTCATCACCGAAGACTCGTTGGAGTTTAAATGTACCGATTGTCGATTGTTTCCGTTAGACGGTTGATTAGAATTAGTGGGATTATCATTTCTTTTTCTATTATTATACTCCCTTTTACGACATTCTTCAATTAAATGACCGTGTTTTTTGCAATATCTGCAGACTTTTTCTGAATTTTGGTTTTGGGACCGATTTTGAATTGTTTGTACAAATTTAGTAGAATTATCTGTGGAACGAGATGATTTTACTCGACATTGTGAAGTGTTATGATTTGTTCGACCGCAATTCGTGCACGATGTTCGTTTGAACGATTTATTTATTCCTAGAGCACGTTCTTCGGAAAGAGCGGCAGTGTACGCTGAATTTAAATTATCAAATTCTTTCCATCTTAACATTTGTGAAATTGGAGGACATGAATGATAAGTGAACCTATTTAATGTAATTTCATGAATTGCTTTGATTTTTCCAGAAACGTCTGCCGGGTCTGATGTATATTGATGAATTGAACTTATTACTCTTGAATTTAATGTTTCTAGTCTTTGATAAAAATCGCTTATACTTTCCGATGAATTTTGTTTACAACTATTTAGTTCTTCCATTAATTGACAATAATGTTTTTTATCTTGATATAACATTTTTAATTTATCTTTTAATTCTATCCAATTATTAAATTGTTGTGAGGCAAGTTGCTCTTTAGCACGTCCAGAAATTTTTGACAGTATGAAAAAGAGTAATGGAGTTTTTTGTTTCTCTGACGCAAGTTGAACAGCATTATTACAATTGGCTATGAATTGCCCGAGTTCATATCTGTTTCCCGAAAATTCTTTTGGAATTAGTGAAGTTAGAAATTGGATGGGAAATTCAGATTGCGAATTGTTTGAAGGATTGTCAGAGGATTCTGCTTCAGGCATGGTGACAAAATATTGAGTGCGATTCAAGGCGTATCACGAAAGCACAAAACTCAAAAATCGTACCTTTTCGTCTACTAGCGAAAAAACCTTGAGGCCACGTCAGATGTTGACTTTTTCTTCACTGTGGTGGACTGGATCCGTAGACTTCGGAGTAGATTCTTCTTAACCGTCACAAGAAATTGAAATTCCCCAGTTGAAGAATACTTTATATAAAAAGTTTTGTTATTCTCGAACTGTTGACGGTCCTACCGACTGCGCCAAAATTTATGTTGTACTCCGTAGGCAGGCACAAATTCTTTTGTGTTAAAAAAAATACTTTATTATAGCTGACTCGCTATGAATCGCGTGTATGAGGTTCTGATACAGAATTCGATGTTGTCTGGTTGACGTACAAGGACTGTTCTCTCTTCCGGAGGCTCTGCGCGAAGGTTTTAAGAAAACCCTTATCTTAAAGAGAGGGTGATAATTTGGGAGGTGAAGGATGGAAATGTTTCTAGCGGTGGCAGGACGTTGGACTTCGGACGGTAGGGGAAGTAGCGAGGATGCGTCAGGAGTTAGTCAGGAGTCTCTGATGTTTTCGTCGATCGAAAATATTTGCTATGACTATTCTAAGTGTCTTATCTTAAAATACAAGATTTTCGTGTTTCTATACGCGGTATCTAACAATGGATTTACGTTATAAATTCTCCAACCCGTGTTAGATATCCGATTTCGATAATTAATGGCTCTTTTGATAGATGAAAGATGAATACACAGTCGTTATCGTTCAGAATTTCTGTAAATGGCTTTTTTCTATTCCGGAAATTGTTTTTAAACTTTTTAACGCTCTTTTCTCCACGAAGATTACATTTTTCCAAAATTCTAAAATATCATGCGCATTCCTTCATGTTTTATCTTTCAAATGAGTCCTTGATCATCGAAATTGGTCAAGAAGCATTCTATGGGAAACGCAGAGTTTTATACAATTACGATGCATTGCGTGGTGGAGACGGGACGGAAAGTCAAAAAGGCCCGAGCGGCTCGAGTTGGCTTATTTGCAAGAGTTTAGAATGGATCAGAGTTGTGTGCCGTCGATGTGATTTTCCGCTGTAACGGTAAACACCTATACATTAACCGCACGCCTAGCCAACTTACACGCACACCAGCTCATGCTTGTGCGTTAGGTTCGTAGTGGGGAAGGAGTTTCGGCTCTTCTGCCGCTGAAATTGGGGTCACTAGCGGACCCAGAATATTTTTCAGGATTTTTCACGAAAATGGACGAAAACACGCATTAGCTTGTCGGATGCACAGGTCGTAATTCTCGATCGATTTTCATGAACAATAGCTCGTTTGAAAGATAAAGGATGATCCATGCGTTCATGTGAAGCCGAATTTTGATAAAATTTTCTTTCCATGCGTAAAATTGTCTTGAACTTTAGCAATTTTTTGAATCACTATTTGTTGTTAAAAAAAAGGTTTTATCAAAATTCGGCTTCACATGAACGCATGGATCATCCTTTATCTTTCAAACGAGCTATTGTTCATAAAAATCGGTCAACAATTGTGGCCTGTGTACTCGACGGCGTAAATCCTTCCAAAACGGCGGGGTATCCAACGCCCTTAAACGGCGCGCGGCGGGTCGAAAGAGCGTCGGAAGTGGGGATAGGCGAACCCATTCTTGTCGTCTTCATACATTTTTACAGGTTTTTCGGATGTTTTATAATCTATTTTCGGATCTATGTTAATAATATCCGCGATCGTAGAATCGGTAGCAACGCAATTAATTTGCATAATATATTTTTCTAATTCGTCCGACTCGATATTTAACGGGGCAATTTTCGAAATTAAAATGCGCGCAGCAGTAAGTCCCGATATTTACAAATTAACTCGAGTTCTCGAAGTATTAACGGATCATTTTGTTCTTTCTTACTCTCGTGCACATTATCGAACTGTAACAATGATTCTTCACTCGAATGCCTAGGAGCCGCAATTTCCATCATTTCGCGATTTAAAACGCGTAACAATTCGTCAGTGGCGTAGAGCAAACGTCCGCACTTATTTTATTCGTGCGTGACAACAATTCTGCTTTCGATTAGGTAAACATAAAAATCTCAATATTTCAAACTACTCTAATCAGCCACATCACAGCTTTAAGCTCTTGTAAGTCATTGTTCTCGTACCCATATTCTTCTTTCTTCCTTTTCTAGTAACTCGTCCTCACATCTTTCCCAAAGTTCTTCACATAAATCTAAAGAAATAGTACGCACTGCTTTTTTAACTCTTTCCAAATTTACCGTAAAAATTTCAAAGCATTATTTCTATTCAGTAGTAAATGGTGGCAATATTCGTGAAGGTATTCAAAAAGCGAAAGATCAATACTTGACGCTCACACCGACTAACAAAAGGAGCGGCGTGTCGTTTTATCTCACGATCTCATCGAAATGACTGATTCTGATCGAAATTTTTTAAAAAATATCGTCATCGGGAAATATACGACCGTTTCCTGTAAAGCAGGCTTTTCCCCACCTCCAGCCCTCAGTAGTGCATCAAACAGTGCGGTGTTTGCACAATCTCCTGATCCGTAAAGCAGGCCTATTTTTTAAATCCACCACCATTCACTCTCAGGAAACTGTGGTAGTATCCACACTCCTTTCACGCATCCTGCCGGTACGCTCTGCCAGGTTCGGCTTTTCCCTACATCCTCTGACAAAAATAGACATCAGACGTTCAGGATCGATTGTTCTCGAACAAGGGCCCAAAAGGGCCTGATTGCTGAAAATAAAAACCTGAAATAGAAAAGGGGATTAATTCTTAGCGCACCCTGAAACGTATAAAATGCAAAAAGGATGTGATTCTAAAAAATGACCTAAAAGGGTTGAAAACCAAAAAGGGTATAATAAAAAATACTAGGTTTAGACAAAATTTTATTCAAGGATATGTTATATGTTATTTAGTCTAAATACTTCATCGAAATACCTAATGTAATTAATCTACCTAATCTAAATCTTGTAGAGGAACTTCAGGGACTTAAAACAAGCACACTTATAACAATGTGTACGGATTAAAAGTCTAATCAAGTATTCTAATTCAATATTACAAAACAGAAAGCGATATCGCTTTATCGTTCAATGAATTTTTGTACCGTATTATGCTTGTTTTACGGCAGAATAATGATCAATAATCTTGATTTTATACTTACGTAACACTGAAAGTAATCCATTTCGCCCAATCCTATTCCGTATAGTGCAACATTTTTGGTATTCTGACCACTTTTACAATTAAATTTTGTTTAGGTTAAATTGTCAAAATTTTTCTCTATGCTAACAATAAGCGTAAATCAAATTGCACTTTCATCGTGAATCTGAAGTTTGCGTGAATCTAATTCATATTACTATGCTCTTCAAACAATTCCATTGTGTTCATATGTTTCATTGTGTGTTACTTGTAAGATTCTTGCCGGTCAGAAGCACCTGTTTAGTTACTATTTACTGTTTTCTGTTACTTATACAGTTACTGTCCTCCTTTGATGCTAACTGAACATTATGCTCAATCCAATTACTATTTTAGACCACAGGGAGCAGTCCTCTATGGAATGTAAGGGGCAAAATGAGAAACATAAAAGAATCAGTTCTTACATGGAAGAACGACTACAGTGACGGAGAAACATTACTCTGGGGTTCATATAATCACGAAATTCCTGAACATTGTGATGTCGTGGTTATTGGCGGTGGTGCTATGGGAAGTGCAGTAGCATTCTGGCTTAAACATCGGGTTTACAAGGACATGACCGTGGTTGTCGTTGAGAGAGATCCGACTGTAAGTTTTTCACTGTTTCTGTGGATTCAAGAGTTAAGTCTACGCGGAAAATTTTGCTTATGAATAGCATATTAGCCCTTTGACTACGAGGGATTTATATACAAATGTCACATGAATAAGTAAGCCTACATTTTTAATTGCTGTTCAATATCCAGCTACTACCAGCAACGTTAGCCTCTCAGGGAGTTTTCCTTTCCTTTCGTTTCTCTCTCAGCCCATTTGGTAAAAAACAACTTTCCACGTTAACAACGCAGTGTGGTAGTCACCCTTTTTGCAGTATATGTTCGTGTTTTTTCTTCATACGCCCCATCTCGCTTACACCATCCAGGTACATGGATCAAAGGGAGCAGAGGGAAGAACCCAATGACCGAATATTTAGATGGTGTCAACCGATAGTGTCCCTGCCCTGGACGACTACCTACACGAACGAGAGCGGGTACGCAACAATTGTAATAATACTTTTATTTGCACCTAATAACATATGTTTTGCAAGTATTGCTTGATTAATATTACACAAAAAGAATATATACAGAGTGCCCTGTAAATGGTGGTAGTTACAGTTGGGATAATTGAAACAGATAAAGAGACAAGGTCTTGTCTCGGGCCAAGTACAAGTACGATAGACTAGACCTTGTATCTTTTCCGAAAAGAACGAACAGGGTTTTTCGAGGTGGTCAAACTGTATTTTTTCTTTATCGAAAACATCCGAAGCGCCTTAGTTAACAAGGTATTGTTGAAAGTTGGAAATCAACCAAAGAAGAACGCACCTACTATTTCGTTTGCCCGATAACCAATAACTGGCGTTACATATTACCGTGCTCTTCTCTGATTGACTGTCGATGTGGGTTAATGTTTTGTTAACTGAAGTGCAGCCAACATTTTTAATAAGGAAAAAGCTGCTTGGATTTATCCGAGGTATAACACAGTTCACGTATTCCCAACATTTATGGGACCCAGTATAATACATATTCTAATAATTCAACGGTTCTGCACAGAACCGTTTAAAATTAATATTGGTTTATTTAATGTTCACCTTTCTATAACTTCGTGAAATACGTCCCTCTCTTCCTTTCAGTGGAAAGAGAGGGACGTATACCACGAAATTGCCGACATGCGACGGTGTGGTCGACAGGTAAACGAAAGGAAAGAAAGAGAGGGCAAAGAAAACACACCGACAGGGTAATGTACTGGTAGTAACAAAAATTTTGAGCCAGCATTTCAGTTAGATATTGTACATGTATGGTTATTAAAGCATCTTAAAGGCGGCACGCGTATGTTTTTATATGACTGATATGATGGTATCGTTTAAAATATTGTACAATGTATAGCAACAGTTGCAACAATTGAGCAATTAACTTTTAATCATAAGTTAAACCTGGACAATAGGAGCTCAAACGAGCCATTGCAACCACGGTGTTCGGAATGTCTTTGCAAGGACTACGTACGACGGTATCAGCGATCACTGATAACGGTTTTTTTTATTCTGTTTATTTCAGTAGTCTCAATGATGAGCTCAGCGATATAATGCTATTACTCTTTTCGTTTGCTGTTTGCACTGAATGAATAGTTGCGGAGTTAATAAAGGTGGCGGGGGAAACGTCACGTATCACTGTTGCCCAGGCCTGTTATACATGTGAATGATAGATGAGACACATTAAAAGAAAAAACAAATTTGTTTTCAACGGCATTGCTAATATTTGGTCATTTCTACAACTTAGATTACGGGGAAGAATAAACTTTGGGTGTCTCATGCTTGAAACAGGTCGTAGTCAAAGGTTTAGAATTCCAATTAAAGTAAACCAATTACAAAAAATATGATTCACATTCAATGATATAGTAAATTCCACGTTTAGTGAATTAACTGTAAATAGTTACAGCCAAAAAGTATAACTTACTCGTAGTAAATCCATTGAAAGAAGTAATTTTCGTTGCAGTGATTAAAAACAAAGCTTAACAATCAATTCAGATACCTCTCATCTCCAGTATTCTAGTGCTTCGACGACGCTCTCGGTTGGTGGCCTCCGCCAGCAGTTCTCCCTACAAGAAAACATTGAGATGTCATTGTATGGAGCAGATTTTATTCGTAATATAAACGAACACTTAGGCATTGACGATGAGCCATCAATTGATCCTTGCTTTCATCCTTATGGTTACTTAACAATGGCTTCTGAAGCTGGCGCCGAAACGTTAGCAACAAATTCGAAACTTCAAACGGCTCTCGGAGCTAAGAATGTTCTGTTAACAGCGGCGAAGTTACGAAACATGTTTCCATGGCTAAATACGGATGGAATTGCTGTTGGGTGTTTGGGATTAGAGAAAGAAGGATGGTTTGATCCGTGGACACTCCTTTGTGGATTGAAAAGGAAAGCTATAAATCTGGGAGCAAAGTTCGTCCATGCTGAAGCAAAGGGATTTGAGTACAAAAGTAAAATACATGGTATTGAAGATAATCTCGATTCTTTGGTTGTAAGTTGATTTTTAATTGAAATTTCTTTCTTGTAGAAACAGATTTCTCTAAAAACTTGTCTATTGTCTCGTTGTACTAGAATTAAATTATCATTACTCCGAAATCTTATCCTCAATTGCGGATTGTGATTTCAGGTCGAAACACCTGAAGGTGAGACAAAGGTAATAAAATTTGCAATAGCGGTTGTCGCAGCTGGACCATTTAGCGCTGACGTGGCGAGGATGGCAAAAATTGGAGCCGTAAATGACCTGCGTGAAGTCGCTTTGCCAGTGGAACCAAGGTGAGTGCCCTATCATTGTTGACAAAGGTACCTGAACAATACTTTTCGTCAAATGATGAATTCAAATCATTGTCCCGACTGTGCGGTATTAGTATAACTTCCCCAATACGGTGCCGGTCTGGACGGATTCGATGTTTGTAAAATGTAGGTAAGTTATTAATAGTTGGATATCAATGTACTAATCTTAGAGAATTTTATTTAGAAGACGTTATCCGACTATTTCATATGTATCGAATCAAGAGACAAGGTCTTGTCGCGGGTCAAGTACAAGTACGCGAGACTAGACCTTGTATCTTTTCCGAAAAGAACAAACGGGGGTTTTTCTGTTTTGTCACTTGAAAATCTTAGTACTGCACTTGTTCTTTTTTGTCTCCAATTTGAACTTTCACGGAATCAATAAGTTGCAATGTTACTGGTTGAAACAAGTGTTGATCTAATCACTTCGTTTCACAACGCAGGTATACATGTACTAACGTTGAATGTTAATGGTGTGTTCGGAATTTTGTAATTAATACGGAAAACCTAGATTTACGGAAAAATTCACAAAATGTGTTTGTAACGATCACGGACAAAAACAAAATTAAAAAAGCGGGCGCCTCGACTACTCTTCGTTCTCACAAAACTCATTAAAATATTCCTTAAAAGTCCAGAAGTGAGGGGATCCAACTCGCTGCACAGTATCTGAAATGCAAAATGCACTGCCCATTATCCTTTGTAGCTAGCGTTATTACTGCCCATGGTCCTTGCTTCGATATTTTTTTAATGGCCCACAATAAATTGCTAAGAGCAGCTTCTGATTCGTATTTTCAACTTACTTCTGTATGCAACAATATGTACACAGAGTAGTAGTATTAGTTAAATTTTACTGGTTACTCCAGTCCAGGAACCATTGTAACCGAGCCATCCTGTCTAGGCTGGACAATATCAACTCCTAGTGGGATAGGAGACCCTGTCTAGGCTCGTTCGCTTGGCGAACCTTAGGATGCCACGTATACTGAGCCTCTTTCAAACTCCCTGTTCTCGTCTAACTGAGCCGAACATGTCATGTCTCAGCCTTGTCCATTTGTCGCACTTCATGACGCTGTGGTGTGCAGATTCCTCCACCACACGTATCGCAGATATGGGTTTGGTCACCAACCCCGTGGTGTGTAAGCGTCTGGCTGTTTGCCAATGTCCCGTTATAAGCATGACCACGATTCACAGGACCCTTTCCTGCAACGAGCGGAGGACTCTTCCGCGAACCTCCGAAGGTCCCTTCATGCAGCCCTTACTTTACCTCATTTTTTCGGCCTCCCTGCACAAAAGTCTTCTTTGAGAAGGTTGCTGACCTACGCTTTGAGCAGTCCAGGCATGGGCCCATTTCGTTTCTTCGCTTCAGCGAGCGGCAAGTTCACCCCCTCCTGGGCAACATGTTTGCTTCAACGTTAGTATGCATGAAGTTTCAAGTGACCTATCCTTTAGTGCTTCTTATCTGCTTCATCCGATGACGTTACGAAGCACTAACAAATTTAAAAAATTTGAAACATCATTCCGTGTAAAAAATAGTAAACAGTGTGAAAGATAATAAAAATACATAAAATAGTGTTGGGTAACAAAATAACTATGTATGGCATTACGTATTACCACTACCCCATCCGAGCCTCTTTATTTGTTGCTGGCAAGCAGGCACGTCAATAATTGCAAAATCCTGTTTAATAACAGTTGAGGAATGCATTACATTAATATTTTCTTTCAAAAGTTATGTTAGTCCCATAAACTTTCCATCAATCTGGTGATTTAGCCATTCTTCCCTTCCAACTGGTTAGGATTCTACAGAAATGTATTTTAATTGTTCTCAGGAAAAGATTCGTCTATTGTTTCCACTGCCCCGACGGACCTGGTTTGAACACACCGTTAACAATCGATCCTAGTGGAACGTATTTCAGGTAAATCACTTATTTTATACATATTATTTTATTACACAATCCAACAGCCATTGTAATTCACATTAATTTTTTTAATGGAATGCATTGCTATACATTTTATTATATTACATTGGAAGGAAGTGAGAGAACTCGGAAATTTAGTGATTGGATAACAAAAAACAGAGGGGGAAATACGAAAGAAAAGTTACGACAACAGGATAACAAATAGATGTTGACATTAATGCAAAGAATTGTAAATCATTAGCCAAAAAGAACAATGCTTCGATGAAAAATTATTTCAGTTTTGTTTTAAGATTAGTGCAATTCTGTCCGCAAGAGTTTTGCTGGAAAATTAGATCAAGAAACAAAAGGGCAAGATAAAAATTGCTTAAAATCGAGAATTACAACAAAATTAACATGCATGAATTTTTTAATTTTGTTTCGCGATGCACAGTGGGACCAAATGCGATTCTATGTATATGTATATAATACACGTAATAATATGTAGAAAACAAACAATTTTTATTGACATATTTATATATTGGTATTAAGACGGTACATTATATATTTTTAAATAGAAATGAAAAGAGTGGTGAGGCCCTGTCTTCGAACGATGCAATTCTCTACGACGCATTTTAAAAAATCCCTACATTATCTTATTTTTATATTTATCTCAAGTAACTCTATTTATGGCAACTTATGGTAGCTGAAAGTAAATAAAATGTATAAATAGCATGTTTCGTAACCCATATCTGTATCTTGGAGATCTATTATGTGCAGCTTTTCTTCCATGGTCCAATTAAAAGAAGGGAGAAATGCTGTTTTTCTATCAGAAGATATTTTTTGATTATCATTTAATAAAAGTGTTAACCTTAAATGCAGTTATATCAAATTAAACCCCATACAATTATCTTTAATTTGGTGTATAATAACATGCGACAAATGAACAATTAATGGTTTATAATAGTGATTGAAAAAACCTATACTTTTACATATTAATTAGGACGATAAGATACGACTATATAAATACATTTTTGTACTCAAAATAAACGATCGAAGAGAAATAATAAGTATTTTTACGAATGCACAAACTTATAAATAAAATGTACATATTTATATTTCCCACCTAGTTTCGTGATGATAGATATTTGCTTTTGTCCGGCTAGAATCGCATTTGGTCCCACTGTGCGACGTAAGCAATAAACTAAAACACAAACAAATGATCGCAAGTGTGAACAGAAACTCTATTTTTCAATGTTACATATTTAGGACAACAGAAACATACAAATTTATTAGCGTGTATCAAATAATTGGATTGTACACCGTAACGTAGGGAAGAAGATGAGCACAAACAATGTTTAGTTAGTAATAGGCATGAGTGACTGAGGGGAAACGCACTCTCCTCACGCGATTTCGGTACCTCCACCCTACAGCTTTTAACCTTTCATTAGTTGCATGTTTCTGTGAGGGACATAGTGAAACGTTTTTTTCTGCAGCCCGTCAGGGAGTGATGGGAGGGAGGCCTCCCCACGGTAGCTTCCTAACTACCGTTTCCACTCCAAAAAACAATTTAAAAAAGTAATACACTGGTAAAATACTTGGGATAAGACAGGAAAATTGCAAAAGCGCTTGTGAGGCGCATGCAACTATCGGTGCATACCGTTTACATGCTGGCGATCTCGGTCCCTCAGGGTGTCTCGGCAAACATGTAACATGTACCATTAGACAGATAGGCCTGTGTAAACAATTCTTCGCGTACAGTACGGGTGTTAGTAGTGGCTTGCCGTGTGTGCGTTTGGTTCGATTTGGGAATAGGCTATAGTTGGAGAATTATTACTACGAATGCATTTTTTAATATTACATATTTCCTACAGGAGGGATGGACTAGCAGGCAATTTTATTTGTGGTAAATCACCACATCCAGAGGACGAACCATCGATTGATGATCTTTCTGTTGATCACGATTATTTTAATGAGAAAGTATGGCCGATACTGGCTGAACGAGTTAAAGCCTTCGAAAATTTGAAAGTAAGATTTCAATCATTTAACCATAATTTGTTTCTGATGTATATTTAATTGTGACTTATTATGATTGCTAGAGGTCTCGGTTGTTCACGTAAAATTATGTACATGTTACAACGGTGTACTTTTGGAGAGCTTCCTTTTGGAGTACTTCGGTGGAGAAAGTATAAAATAGAAGTGCTTATTCAAATTTTGATGGCGATTACTGCACCATACTATGTTTTTTGAGCTCCATTGTAGTTTTTAAGACGAGCGATAACCACTTACGATGGCAGGCAATTCACAGATGCGTGTCCAAAAGCGAAATGACTCCCGAGATGACAGACTATCAAAACAGGACAGATTACTTTGGACTTACTTTAATCATACGGTTACGATAAAATACACGTACATTGTTGGACTAAAGTGCGATCCCAGGGTCCTTATCTCCCGCTGTGACGCACTTGTTCGAGGCCTATTGACACAAGCCGGCAGCCTGTGGATTTCGGTAGGCACCGCTTATACCCGAGGAGTGCTAATAATGAATTAAAAAATTAATTATTGTATTTCGTTATGTAACTTCAATGATATAAAAGCATTCAAGCGAAGGATTCGAAGAAAATCATCGGTAAAGGTAATCATCGAAATATGTCCAATAAAACAGCATTGATGTTACATAACGAAATACAATAATTAATTTTGTAATATAATAATAAATTTTTTAATTCATTATTAGCACTCCTCGGGTATAAGCGAGGCCTGCCGAAACCAACGTGCTGCCTTTCCCGCTTGTAAGAGTGGGGTAGTCTCAATAAAACCATGCTAACTCTCGTCCGTGAGTTTCTACCCGGAGTGACCGCGAGGGAGCGAGGGAGGAAGTGAGGGGGTCGTATGCGGCGAAATCGGTTTTTTTGAAGGAGGAAGCAGTCCATAGCAGTCCCGGGTATAAACAAGGCCTACCGAGATCCGCAGGGTGCCGGCTCTTCTCAAGTGGCCTCGAACAAGTGCGAAATTAAACACACCGACAGGGTTGCGCAATGGTATTGTTAATCACCATTGGGACTCCATCACTGTCCAATACTGTACGTGATATCAGGGACTGTATTGAAATCGATGCAGTGGCGTCTAAGCGCAAGATGATCGAAGGAGGTAACAAAACATGGTCTAGTTCTTGTGAAACGGACGGGTGAGGAACGCCCGGAAAATTTAATTATGCTTAACAAATGCCTACAAGGGAAAATATTTAATTTGCACCTACTCATATTTTCAATTTCCTATATTTCGTATAAATAAACTTTATATTAGTAAGAAAAACCTTGTAATGTTACCTATTATTCACTAACTTACGTAGATGAACTTATACTTAGCCCACATCTTTGAATTTTCTATGTTTTTACTAATTCCATGTTTACCCACATGAGTGCTTGGACATGAAACGGAGGCCTCTAGTTGTGACTACTTTATTTGTTACTATAAATGTTTTTAAAAACCTCCTTTTTTAAAAACAATTATCTGTCCACCACGATTTCAACCAAAACTTCTTTCAGGTCAAATCTTCCTGGGCAGGCTATTACGAGTACAACACGTTTGACAAAAATGGGATAATCGGATTCCATCCTTATTATCATAATCTCATCTTTGCTACTGGATTCAGTGGCCATGGGATTCAGCAATCTCCTGCAGTTGGTCGTGCAATAGCGGAGTTAATAGTTGATGGGAGATATATGACAATAAATTTAGAACGCTTAGGATTCGACAGGTTCATAAACTCCCAGCCAATGCTGGAATCAAACATTGTATAAATTTATTACTGCTACTATTTTAATAATGTACTATTTTAAATTAAATGGGTAAAAAAAACTTATCCTGCATTACTTGAATTAAAGATGCCTTTAGTGCTCCATCAATATCAGTCATCATTTGTAATGTTTATATGAATAGGTAATATGTTAAAAAATATTCCATGGAAAATGGTATGACATACAACTACACAGTGCTCCATAAAAATAGCACTCCACAGAGTGCTCAATAAAAATAGCACTCCACAGAGTGCCCCATAAATGGTGGTACTCTGTTGAATGAGCGATACCAACTGCACACTAAGGTAGCCGTCTCTGCCTTCTCGGGTATAGGCAGGTATAGGATGGCGGTAGTCCCAACATTAATCTGCAGGTGTCTGCAGGGTCTCACCGGTGCATTTCTACCCTGTGCGACCGCGACGGAACGCAGGATATGAGCGAGGTCTACCGAAATCTACATGGTGTCGGATTTCGCTAGGGGGCCTCGAACAAGTGCGATTGTGGCAGGAAAACACACTGACGGGGTAGCGTAACTTCCCTGGTAGTGTTAACGACCTTTGGACAGCATCTGAGTCCGATAGAGTCCAATATCGGACTTTGACGCCTTCCCAGGCCATAAAAACTACCACCATTACGCAACCCGTCGGTGTGTTTCCCGTGCCGTCTGTTTATTTTCTTTTGTTTCTCTCGGGTTCGACGCAGCGTGTCACCGACGAAGTGCGGCTAGTTCTCGACTCTACAATATACATCCCTCTTTTCACTTGGGCCTTCCTTATGGTCAGTTGCATGCTCGCTCCAACGCTAGACCGACACATTCGCCGAGAGCTGCCGAGACGACCGTCCACGAAAGGTGCCATTTTAACGCGAGGCGAATCTCCCGCCAAGCGCTCAGGTGCCATTGCAAAAATTCGCCAAGCGCTCGGGTGTTATTGGAAACCTTCGCAAGAGGCAGCAAGAGGTGCCTCGTTGGCCCAACAGGACTAAAGGAAGAAGTGTCCTTTTCCCCCACCCACACCACTGTATTTACGCTGTATTTATTTTTCTCCGACTGTTTATGGCGGGTTCGTGGAATACTGAAACTGGATATTTTCCCGGGCAGGTTTATGGCGCATCCGTGGATAATCGTAGGATACTAAAAGGGTACCCAGGGTACAATGGCACACGGTTGGGGGCCCGCTATCGCCTCGACTTCCTTCGGGCAAAAAAATCCTTTGGAGCAAGCGCAAGCGAGATTAGGCAAGAGCCATCCACGCACTCGCCGGGATGGGACGAAACACCCCCCGAGCGACCACGTGATTCTGACACAAAAGGCCGACACGGCGACGAGTGCTGGCGAGCGTGAAGCGACAGCAGGCGAGTCAAGGCGGAGCGAAGCAAGCGCACCGTTTACATGCTCGCGGTCTCGGTTCCTCCGGGTGTCTCGGCCAGCATGTAATGGTGCAGGGACATGTTGGCCGAGACAACCCGAGACACCGCGAGGGCGAGCATGTACCCGGTGCGGTCGCCTCGCTCCGTTGTACCTCGCCAGCTCTCGTGATCGTGTCGGCCTTTTATCTCATGGTGCAGGGACATGCTCGCCCCAACGCGAGGCCGAGACATTCGCCGAGACCCATCGAGACGAGCGTACACGAGAGGTGCCATTTGGCACCATTTTACGCGAGGCGAGGCCCTCGCCTAGCGCTCGGGTGTTATCGGAAACCTTCGGACGGCATTTCGAAGCCCCGAAAAGAGGAAAGGAAGAAGTGTCCCTTTCCCCCACCCACGCTACTGTATCTACCCCCTCATGATTTACAAAAAGTTGGGGAGGGGTGCCTTGCGGTGGTGGCGGTGATTGGTACCCTCGCGCTGGTACGTTACCTGGGTTTTCCAGGTGGGACCGGATAATGATATTGCTTTCGAGTCACCGTTTTCGCAGAAACTCATTTTATGGCGTAATAAACGGTTTAAAATTGATTGCGATGGCATTTTAACACATCGAATGATAGTTAATTTTTAGAAAACTCCTTTTTATATAAGGAAACATGTTTATCGAGTACTAATATATCCAATACAGGAACAGTATGGTCTGAGTGCATTAAGAACGGTGTATGTACATACATGGAGAGTATTTCCACCGTCATTTTTGCAAGAAAGGGTTGTTATATGATTCCTATGTATGTATTTATTTGTAATTGTAATATCTTCAGATATCTTTATTTTTAAAAAGGATATGGCATTAAAAAAAATGTTTTGCAAACTGCATATTTCTCCGGGCGGGTTTATGACGGGTCCGTGGAAAATCGGAGGGTACTTCAAGGGTACCCTGGGTACAATGGTGCACGGTTGGGGGTCCGCTCTCGTCTCGCCTGCCTCGGCCAAAAAAACCCTTGGAGCGAGGCGTAGGCGAGACTACGCGCGAGCGGGCTAGGCGAGACATTTGGATGCGCGCGCACCATCCATGCTCTCGTTGGGACCGGACGAGACACCCCGAGAGCGGTCACGAGGCTCTGATACAAAGGCCGAAACTGCCACGAGAGCCGGCGAGCGTCTCGCGAGAGCCCGGCGAGCGCCTCGCGCGCGCAGGCGAGGTAGGCGAGCGCATCGGTTACATGCTCGCGAACTCGGTGTCTCGGGTTGTCTCGGCCAACATGTGCCTGCACCATTAGAATCTCATGACCGCTCTGCGGGTATCTCGTCCCGTCCCGGCGAGTGCGTGGATGGTGCGCGCGCATCCAAAAGTCTCGCCGAGACGGCTGTCGTCTAGTCTCGCCTGCGCTTCGCTCGAAGGGGTTTCTTGGTCGAGGTGAGGTAAGACGGAGGCGGACCCACAACCATGCGCCATTGTACCCAGGGTACTCTTTAAGTAACCTCCGATTTTCCACGGACCAGTCATTAACCCGCTCGGGGAAATATGCAATTTCAGTGCTCCACGGTCCCGCCTAAGCACCCGGAGAAAAATATGTACAGGGTAAATACAGTAGCGCGGGTGGGGGAAACGGACACTTCTTCCTTTCGTTCTTTCGCGGCAACGAAGTGCCTCTTCCGAAGGTTTGCGATACCCCCGAGCGCTTGGCAAAGGTTTCCAATAGCTCCCGAGCGCTTGGCGAAGTTTTCCGATAGTACCCGAGCGCTTAGCGAGAGCCTCGCCTCGCGTTCAAATGGTGCCAAATAGCACCTCTCGTGTACGCTCGTCCCGGCAGCTCTCGGCGAATGTTTCGGTCTCGCGTTGGGGGAGCATGTGCCCGCACCATTACCGTACGATTAAACACAGGTTGAACAAGATTCGGAAGGCATCATCGTCCGGTCGACCGAATTTTTAGCACATAGGTCCCTCTCATTCACTCCTTCGATCCGTCATGCTCGCACTTGATCGAATCTCACCGCCGATGCACACTACCTTAGCCACTCCTCAACAGAGGTAATATTCGGAAGACGTTACAGTTTGGTCGGCGGAATTTTCAACGCATGGGTCCTTCTCGGTTACTCCGTCGCTTCGCCGCAGCCATACCTGGTCGAATCTCACCACTACCTTGGCCTCCCTTCCACAGACTTTCACGAACTTTTCTAGTTATAGAAGGGCGGTAGTCCCAATGCAACCATACAGGCCCTTCTCGGTGAGTGTCTACCACGAGTGACCGCGAACAAGGAAATTTATCGGCAATACTTTTAATTGTTATCTCCTTGGCTGTCGTTTGACACGAGGTTTTCTAAAAATTTGGAAATTTTGTCTTTTTTATGGATTTTTTAATTTCAAACAGCCTGGATTGCCTGAATCGTGGCAGCGGTTTGACCTCCATTTTTACAGAGGGGTGCCTTGGAGGTCAAAAAGGAGTCAAACATGAGTGTCATAAAAATTTGTAACAATTTCTGTGCAGAATAGAAGAATAAACTTGTAAAACAAAAAACCGCATCCCATTCATATTTTTAGTTTCCCCAGAATTAATTCTTAAAAACTTAAAAAAGAGTAAGACAAACGGCGAGATTTGTAGAGGAACACTCATTATGATGAAACTGTCAGTGTGCAATTCACGCTGTATTAATTAATTTTGGCATCGAACTGGTGCGGCATCAAAACGCACCCTGCATCAAATCGTTCTAGACTCCCCATCACGTATGCATACATATATTATGTGTGCGACATTGCACCGACCGCCATGTGGCCTGTCTCATGTGTGTCTTTTCCTTACAGGTGGCATCAGAGTTTTATTTCCTTACCTTCCCCGAAAATATATAATATTATAAGCAAAAATAATCTACATATTCATATTTAGCCATAAATTCTTTTGATTGATATTTATTTCGACAGAATTTCACAAACTTTCAAAAATAAAGTCAGTTTTGATCCGCGATTAGTATATAGATGAAAACTTAGTATTACGCTCCTTTTATGACACGGTCAAAATTTGGTAAAATAATTATACAATTTGCGTTCTGCCGGGTGTAGGATATCTGTACATTTTCAAGATCCTAAGATGTAAAATATAGCGGCCCAGCGGGTAATTCCGTAAAAAAAGGCGAGAGAATCTGACGAAAATTTTCCGAAGCAAAATTCGGTATGAATAAAACAACGTATCGCTATGTGGCAGGTCTCAAGTGAAAGATAAAAGTCCAGAGAATGGAGGTCTGGTCCGATTTCGACCGGGCAACGTCCAGAATTGGCGAAATTGCTTAAAATTGTGTGACCGCTACTTGCTGGCGGCCACCTCGAAATCTCATCGTAATCGGAAAGTGACAGGTCCAAGTTTGCAGTGAAATTTTGTTACTTTACAATGATCCATGTCTGAATTGAGGACCAGACCTACATTCTTTGGACTTTTATCTTTCATTTGAGACCCTGCGTGGAGCAAGAAGTTTTTTATTCGTACCAGAAGTTGCAATAGTAAAACTAGTTATTTTTCAGCATTTTCCTCGCTTCTGACGTCACAGATGTACAGTTCGTTTAAAAACATTCGGTAGGGTTGGATCCCCTTAACTAATGAACGGTGATAGATATCGTAATGATTTTAGTGTGTATCAACGATAAGCGCTACTTTGCTCAACATATCTGCAAAAGCCCAAATTTGTAGCTGTATTCTATCGAGTAGTTAATATCAATGCAGAGTCGAAAAATAAAGTTTCAAGTTATTATTGCAATACCAGGTCCTGACAGAACCCTGCGTTCATCAAATGACTATGACTTCGTCAAATTTTCGAATTTTTGAACGAATTTAATCTTCAACCATTCTTAAAAGTCCAAACTTTAAGAATATGTAAAAAAAAATAGATTTTTTCGACCCAACAAGATTATAACTTCCCTTAAAACGTCTTGTAATTTGACGTATATTCGACGTATATTGCCGCCAGACTATTGCGCCTGCGCACATTGCGACACTACCGCCTCGTACCAATGGATCATGCGAAACTTTAAAGCAAGTGAGTTGGGAGACTCGCGACACCCTGAATTGCCCTGAATGCCCTGAAGCAAACGTCCGAAGTGGTGCAAAGTTGGAACGAGTAAAAACGCTTCGCTTTTAAAAAGTAGTAATCCGTCATAAGATTGAAAGAAGGAAAGATGTCGGGTGTAACAAGTACTTTATATAATGTTTTCTTGAAACGTACCTCCACATTTGCTCTCACCATCCTAACTGGTTGCTTCTTGTTCGAACGCACATTCGATTTACTTTCGGAGACGTATTTTGAATCACACAACAAAGGGGTACGTAGCCAAGCATTGAAATTTTGCTTGAAATTCTCAAGAAAACTGGCAAAACTTGCTTTTTCAAAACAAGCCAAGAGTATGTTTGCTATGATGGTATTGATGCTGTGATATTTAGGTTAAGCGATTCTTATGCATACCTATCGTGTTTTACGAGACAAGTCATTGTCACAGAACTGAAATAACTTGCTTTTTATTCTAAAGAGTGATCGTTGATCTTTCAGTATCATACACTATTCCTTTCTTTAAGATATATATATATATATATATATATGTATTTATATCATCTATTGTTACAGTTTATAGAAAGGTGTTGCATAATGGCTATGTGTACGTTGAGCAGGATTACTTTTATGTAATAATAGGAAAAGAATTTATTTCACACGTATACCAAGTCTGTACCAATTTAACATTGATTGGAGTAGAAAATCTATATAATCTTATGCAGTTTAGTAAAGTAATTTTTTGTATTAATGTATTTGATATTTTATTGTCATTTAATTTGCTACTTATTTTTGTTGTTTCAAACAAGTTTCGTAATTATGCAAATACTTAAAAAGTGTAGGATTATGAAAAGAAAAGAATGCAACAATTTATATGCATACAGTGAGTTCCCAACTTACACAGATTTGTGTTTCATCGCATGGATTCATAGATGCGCAGATTTTTAAAACAGAGTCAGGAAACCAATTTCAAATTGTGGAATTCGTCTTTTGATTGCCTGAACGGGATCTTTATCAGTACTTATGTAGGAAAAATGTGTGTAGAGACATAATACTTATTGTAAACAAAAGAATATGAAGAATGTGTATGTGTACATACACCCACTGACATTTTCTCAACTTTTATTTGAAACACTGAAACGAATTAATCGCACAAGTCGAGGACTCGCTGTATATACCCGGAGAAGTTTTTTAATATTATTAAAAAATGATTCACTTTTTAATGTTTCAGAAATTATGGAAAGATATTAAACACAGGTATGAGCAGTAATAAAGAGTGTGTGACTCTTCTGTATTAGTATATGGGTGGGCAGTGGATAAGTATATTGTTACAACCATTACAACCATGTAAATAAAGAACAAAAACCACAAAAGGTAGTATTCATTTTATCAACCTATGCATACCGAGTACTTTTAAAATTTCATCGACATGACAGATTCAAAAATTGGGTTCAGTAAAACGTCCGGAAAAGAGAGTAGTATTTGTTACGGAGTCAATAATCATAAAAATGAATGGCCGGTCCAATGTGATATTTTCAATACCATCTGATGAAAGGAGTGCGTATACAATTTCTGAAATGGTACAACCATATTGTTAATATCAATAAAAACTGATAGGGATAACGAATATAATGTACTGTACCTGTATCTGCAGCGGCTAAAGTTCCCTCCTCGTCGATTTCTATTTTAGCATTTTGTACAATGCTCGTTACACGTAATGATTTGTCAGTAGCCATTTTGCTCAGGTTTGCGCTAGGATTGAATATGGTCTCGATACCCAACTGAAATAAAGAAGTAGTTTTTTCATTGCTGTTATGTAAAAACGAGAATCTCAAGCACCAAATAGTCTAGCAGAAATATATAAATGTGTACACGCAAGCTTACACGTTCCAAAGTTGGTCTTAAATTCAGTTTACTTTCGATCGTGAATTTTGGTATGCGAATATTCAGTTCTGTTTCCATGAGACTCGCTAATAAAGCAGAGACGGGTACAAACGATAAATCTTGGCTCAAGGTTCGAAGATAGAGATCGCTTTCTTTTTTGAATGGCATCAATGTCAACATTGATGTTTTATGATCCTGAAATAGAACAAAATGCGCACATAATAGAAATACGTATGCAAGAACGGAAAGAAGAATATGTAGAAAGAATGCTAATACGGATAAATTCCTAACCGAGTATGGAATTTCCAAGACTTGGGCATCGAGGGAAGGTATGTACGCGTGACGATAGGTAGATTCGTGTTCAAGAAAATAGGTTTCTCGGCAGCCCTTATTAGGCACGTGGAAACATCGAAGCTTCGTTTTTGTCTTGTCGAATGATTTTAACCACTTTCCCTTCATGTACATCACCGAAGTTAACACTAATTGCGTATCACGGCTAATCGTGTTATTTAACGTGGTCGACGAGAGTTTGTTGCGCGTTGTTCGGCGAATCCATTCGTTGATAATGTTTGAAGCTTGGGAATCCATGAAGTTTATATTTTCTACTTCTCCTTTGTAATAACGATCCAGATCGTTCTTGTAGCTTTTCAAAATTTGTAGATTTTGGTCTAGCCAGAAACGAGTGGCCGTATCAATTTCCGTTCCATGTTCGTTTCTCTGGAAATATGAATGTGTTTAATCAAGTTTTTCTCTCCGTCCTTCTTAATCTGTCTATCTCCCTTTTTCTTTTTTTCTACCTTTAGAGGTGCGAAATTGCGTTGCGCGACCTTCCTTAGGGTGGTCTCATCCATTGGTAATCTTAAAGCTGAAACGAGTTCTTCTCGTGTCATTCCCACCGCTCCTTCTGCCAGCATAATCAATGCCATTCTAGCGCTGGCCGGCGATGATATTAGATTTCCTTGTTTCTCTTGTTCGTTCAAGATCTACATAGTAACGTGTAGTAGTACACGATACCGTTATCAGAAATAGTTTTCATTTTGCGATTTGTTTATTATGTACCACTGAAGTTTTCTTACTTGGAAGAAGTTGATGTTGAAGAAGTTATCTCGATCCTTAGAATTGAGTCCCGGCTGCATTGCTACAAATAACTTTACGCACTTAGCATTTTCATTTATATTGCGAGTGTTACTTCTACTCGTGATGAAATGACAAAAGGGTGAAATTGAAGGTGGTAATGTGACAGATGTCCGCGTACTATATCATACGTACTACATATTATAGACAAACACCAAAAGACCCAAATACAAAAGACAAGCATATAATCGTAAAATAGCATTTAGTCGTACTCTTGCATATTTTGCCATGCAATTAATCACGGTTAAACTTTATTCACCGTATTTAGTACATTCGTACATTAACTTACAATAAGATTAATACTTTAGAAAGATTAATTCACCTACTCAAGGCTAAGATACCAATTACCCAGAAAAGTGGTAGTGTTAAATGTTCAACCTGCAGCCTGTACTCCCTCGCCGAATTTCGATGCAAATTCTTGCTTTGGATCATTGTCTGTACTTCCTGAAGAATCGAGAGGATTTGCTATCTTACCCACATAAATAATTGTACCCGTACTTTCGTCTTCAATATAAAACACAAAAGGATGGTGCGCATGGAATGTTGTGCCTTCAATTTTATTTCCAAGTTGAATCTCTGTGGAGGGAAATTAATTGCGGCATTTATTTAGCGAAGACAGATTCAAAAAGAGAGGGAGAGAGTAAAGAAAAAGTTGTACCAGTCGCGGCGTACGCTAGAGTTCCATTCTCGTTCACTTCTATTCCCGTCTTTTGTAATACGTCTGAGACTTTAAGACGCTTGGATGTACGTTTGGTACGTGCTATACCCGTCAACGTAGCTGTGTCGTCGAAAATATCGCGTATACCCATCTGGCACGGAATGAAACACGAATAAGAACGGTATGCGGTAGTGGTGTTATTAGGAACTTTAGTAGCAATATGTAGAGTACCTCACGAAGAATGGGCTCCAGATGACTCGTAAAATCAAAGTTAAATTTCGGGATAGACACGTCGATAGGTAGCTCCTGCATCAACCACACGTGTCTCGTCAAGATGAAAGGATTGATCTCATTCAACAGTCGGGCCGTTCCGTTGGCCGAATTCGGTAATATCAGATACATTGCGAACTTGTGACCCTGAAGTGTAAAAATCGGCAGAATATGTAGGCACAAGTGATGTGGAAACAAAAGTGATCAATTAAGGGGGGAGTGGGGGGACCAGTCTAGATAGCTGAAATAGGTCCATTCTTCTGCATTTTTTTTTTATATTTACACTAAATACTCGTGGAATCAAGTTGAAATTTTCAAGGTGTGTTTACCGATATTTGGCCATCACGTATGAATTTTTTAAACGTTTATTTAAACTTTTTTTGGCGATGTTGCATGGTGCCCACGGCGAGACCGCAACAATTACGAGGATGTAATATTTACACTTCTAGACCTCTGACACCAAATTTTAACATTTTTTTTGTTGGTTCTGACTGTCTCTATGAAGAGAACCGCGGAGAACAAAAAATATTAAGAAATAAAAAAAAATGCCGGGCGATTGAACAAAAAAATCTAAAATTTGGAGACGGAAATCGCTTTTTTTGTTCGGTCATCCGGCATTTCTTTATTTCTTAATATTCGTTGTTCTCTGTGATTCACTTCATAGTGACAGTTACAACGAACAAGAATTTTTTTTAAATTTGGTTTCAAAGGTCTGTAAGTGTAAATATTGCATCCCCCGTAATTTTTGCAGTTCCGCCGTAAAACTAAATTTTTTTTAAATCATGCGTATTAGTCAAATATCGGTAAACACGCCCTGAAAATTGCATCTTTATTCCACGAGTAGCGTAAACATAAAAATGCAGAAGAAAGGCCCTATTTCAGCTTTCTAGACCCCTCCTCCGCCCCTCTAAATCGCTGCATATACACACATCGTATGGGATTCGAAGAATTTTCGCATCGAGTTCTGCGGATTCGGAATAATAAAATCGTCCGAAAGTTTTCATGAATGGTACGTCGACGGTTTGATTAACGTTTGTGCGAAATTGTCCTATTTTAGTATCTTCCGGTAAGAAGTATTTGCGACGCCAGGCCCCTTTGAAGTACAGCGCGTTCGTTATCAACATCACAGAGTCCTTTATACTGTTTTCTACAAGTTTTTAATTCTCGTTATTTGGTTTTCAATTTAAAAAAATGAATTACATCCCCAAGTTTACTTACCGTCATCTATCATTCGATCGATATTACTATCGGTAATATTACTAACCCAGGCGTTGATCATTTCGGCTATCTCATGCGTTTCTGACAGATTGTTCTTAATTACATCCGTCTCATAGAACGTTTTAACGGTGGCTTCGTATCTTTGCCGAATAAGTACATTCGAATCCACGTAGATACGTGTACCAACGTTCAGCGTGTATAACGGCGATATCGTCTACGGGAGGATAATTAAAAGTATATTTAGTATACAGTAGAACCTCGATTATCCAAACTAATTGGGACCACACCTAGTTCGGATAATGGGAATCTTTTTAATATATACATATGACCATGCACTTATTGTTTTTGACGTATATTCCATTAAATAAAATAGTTCCGTTTATTACTTCTGATAATGAAATCACGGGTTATATAAAATTATTTTTGGTATGGATTCCATACCATTCCGCACATATGTATAAAGATGTGTACACCGTAGAAAACAAAAGAAGACTGACAAGTAGAGCACGTGGCGTCGTTTAGCATACCTATCGCGTCTCGATTATATAAAAACAATTCATTTACATATATATGTATATGTAATAAACTAATAATAAATTTAGAGAATGACAAAATCAGTATACCGGCCGCGCGTATACGAGCGCTTCAACACGTATTGACGTTCGGATAACAGAGCGTTCAGGCACGTCAATTGCAGCTCCGATAATAAAGGGTTCGTATAACGGAAGTTCGGATAACCGAGGTTCTACTGTACTAATTTTACATCATATCAAATTGTCGCGCCGTACTCACCTGAAGCGATCGCAATATAGTTGAAAATTTGTCCCGAGTAGCCGACCGACTGGCCGGCAGCTGCATCACGCCGGCGAGCTCGTATGCAGTTTGATCTTGAGCACCCTCGTACAGAAGCACCAGTGCCATTTTGATCGATATCGGCGATATCAGCAAATTCCCGGGATGCTTCGTCCCCATTGTCTGTTGTGTAACAACGAATAACAAAAATTAGCAATTTCCTCGAAACTGTGATTGTGGATCGCTATTTATTTTTCCTCCTTACTCTAAAAATCATCCAGTCAAAGACGTTGAAACGTTCTCCTTGGTAGGGAACAAAATCCTCTTCCTCGTCGACATCGTCCTTCTCGTTGATCGTAGATCCCACACTCATCCTCGCAGCCGCATTTGTTCCGATAAGGTTTTGCGTTTCCTCGCAGGTACATTCTTCGATCGTCAATGTAGCGATGCATACGATCGTCAGGATGTATCCTGGAAATAATTTTTTTTTAATTGTAAACGTAAAATTCCATCTGTTCCTATACGTTTATCGACCTCGGTAGCTTTGCTGGCATGACACAACTCTCTTTGGCCTTGAAAGTCGCCGAAAAATCGAATGGAGTAGAAAGTGCCCGATTTAAAAATATATTTTTTTAGAATAGTAGGAGTTTACTTCTGTAACTTACCGGATATCAGTTTTCTCAATAGAAGATTCATCCTTGAGAGTGAGTCGTTTACCTCGTACACGTAAGAGGAAAGTCCGAAGAGCGTAGAGAAGAACCGGTCGGTGCGGCGCGTCTGACTACGTCCGCTCGTCTGACTCCGTCGTGACTTGGGTATGTATGTACGTACATATGTATATATAAGCTGCAGGGAAGAGCCAAGCAAGTAGGAAAGGGTAGAGAGTAGAGACACGCTAAAACTGTATGATTGGGGGATCGGTAGAGGAAAAACTAACAGCAAAATATTACTCGCGGTTACCACTGAGCCGAATGTATTTCCCGTAACATCTTTCCAAGGACATATCTCAGGCAAAAATAAAAAACACAATACACATAGTAATTGAACGTACCATTTGGTAATCACATTTATTCCGAATTAATCATAAGATAATGAGATTAATTTCAGACGCATGAACGGTATGATGATGAATAAATAAGGGACAGCGAAAAGTTGTACAAAAATTAGGATGACAACGGACGGGCGTTCCGAGAGCTCCTAGTCTGCACCTCTGCTGGTCCTTCTTGCTGCCTCGTTCCGTCGTACTTCTGCCGCTGCATTGCTGTGTACTTGTCGATAGCTTTCGAAACGAGAATAGTTGCCGCGTTTACGCTCTCCGGAGTGATATACGTGCGGGCCAATTCAGCTACCTGATCCTTTACCTGTGAAGCGTACAAACCGTTAAGGGCGTTCACCGAAATTATGTTCGATTGCTATATAAGAAGCAAGCAGAGCAGAAGAGAACGTTACCTGCTTATTTGCAAGGCCAAATCCGAGGAAGTTGATGGTACAAATAGGCGTAAAGGTACAAATCATAGTCGTGAAGGCACCACCCAATATAATAATGAAAAACAAATGTAAAAGATAGGCTCCAGCTTGAGCTCCGTAGATAAGAAGGTGACTGGAGAATGGGAGGAAACTCGACGCTATCTCGGTAGCCCAATGAGATTCTCTTTGCGGTGAAAAAGACGCAGGAACCAGATAACCCTCATACCCATTGCTTCCGCTATATTCTGGGTAGCCCGGGTAATAGTACTGGGTCGCGGAATAACCCGGCTGCAATGGATTACCGGCTTGGGACCCTGGTGAAGAAATTACTTGTTGCGGATGATCCGTATCCAGTCGTTGCCGATTCTTCTCGTCTTTCGACTCGCTCACTGGCACGAGAGCACCTCCGCACAAGCCAATTGTTAAAACAATCACGAAGAACCGATACATTCTCGTATCTTGTACAGAAGTCAAATTTCAAACTTCAAACTACTAGAAGCACCCTTGCACGAAGTAAACTGACAAGGGAGGATCTCTGCCGGGTACCTTTATATACGATGCACAGGCAGACAGGATTTTGAGGGGAAATGGGTGAAATTGTAACCGCATTTGTGAAAATCGTCCCCCTAACGGTTTTCTCTACCTCTCAGCCCCTAGCATCCCTCGACAGAGTAGAAAGTTTTACCACAGTTACCATTATGCGCTCAGAAAGAATTTACCTGGGATTAGACCTGCAAGTCAGGTAGGGCATTCCAGAAATTATGAGAGAGCCGAAAAGCAATTTCGTGGCGAAGAATTGCAGACAGCATTAAGCTATTAACAGTAACGAGCTAGGCGATTACGCTAATCTTTGGTGGAATTTTCGGCAGAAAATTTGGAAGGCAAAGAGGTGAAGGGGGAGGGGGTATGATATACATCTTCAATTCGAACAAGTAAATGTATATTTGCTACGATTGAGGGCGCGAACGTGCTAGTAACAATGATTCTTCTTGTATTTCTTTACGTAATTTTTCTGTTTCATCCTCGCTACTGACAGAATTATCCAATTTCATACATCTCTGTCGTTTCGTTGGCCTTCCCTTTATGCTCTCCTCCAATTCCTCGTAGTGGGCGCTCTTTCGCTTTTTCCTTTCTAATGCCCGCTCTGCAGTTTCTAATAAAGATAATTCGTTAATTTGTGAGAAGACTTGATCCTCGTCTTCTTCGTCTATCACACAGAAGGAATCCTGAAATTCAATCAGCGTAAGTACATCACGTGCAATTTGCGCGAGTTGAATAATCGATATCTGATATTACTTCGGATTGTGTCACTTACGTTAATGTAGGATTCTTCTGCGAAAGAGACAGACTGAGAGTAGACGTCTACTTTAAATTCGGGTGAGCGTCGCTCTTTGAAAATAAAGGCATGCGGCACTCTTTTAATTGGGCTCTTGATACTCTGTAAATAATGCGCTTTCATATCGACGTTATCTTGGACGTTTTGCGTGTAACTGACAAAATCCGCGAGATCGGCAGTGAGAATGCTATTCTCGAAACTGTCGGTCGTACTATCATTTGAGGAACATTCCGCTTCTTCGAATATAAACTCATTTTTAATCTTTTTACGAGCTTTAACATTTCGATTCTTTTGATTGAAATACTTTTTTGGAGCGACCGATGCCTCGGGATCGTTTTTCCTGCCAGACGATTTGCTTTCTTTTACTGCGTTATTAGATTTACCGCAAAAGTACCAGCTTTCGGAGCCGATCGAATCGCTAATGTCGTGTACGTTTCTAACTACATCGTCCCCAGAATCATCTGTTTCCTCGGCGACAAATGATGTTGTAAGATTCGCAGCCTTTCTCGAGATACTCGTCGTAGGTGTATTCATCTTTGACGAATTGAAGGAATCTTGGAATGAAGCTCGGTTACCATGAGTATTATTCTCAACCATGCTTTGCGCTTCGTACTTCTTAATTCCGTATGAGGTCGATTGAAAAGGAATGGACTTTGTATTTTCGACAAGTACCGCTTTTTCAAAATCCTCATGATTCTCCCAATCGTCATCTTCAATCTTGAATTCTTCCTGAGTTATGTTAGCTAAGTTAAGTGATTCCTCCGCAGTAGCTGATTCTTTCCCGTTGATCACGTGTTCTAACGCTTCGTCTAGAAAAATATCATCTTCCGATTCAACGTCTACTCGTGATTCTACTTCTTTCTTTGAATTTATCCTTGCTATCTCGCTAATCGCTTGGGTTACAGTAAACATATTTTCGTCATCATCCAAAATAATTTTAGTTTGGCTTTTCGTTTTCTCTTGCTCTTCTAAGAGAGTCTCTTCATTTAATTCGTAATTACTTTTTGCTTCCATCCAGTCGACATTTTTTTCAGAGGAATCCGACGATTCGTCCATTATTTCTTCAAACATGCCTGGTTCTCCCTCCAAGTCTTTAAACGCGCTTGCATTCTCGGATAATACATTTTCTTTGGTCCAATTTCTTGTATCAGAGCCATTGGACTCACTGCTGCTATCATCTAGCAAATCCTCAAACTTTGATTCTCGGGGAATAGATTTTAAACTGCCTTGATTCACAGGATTCGTAAACATTGATTTATTAAATAACGAAACATTACTGTCGCTGGCATTTGCGTTGTCGTCAGCTTCGTTTGACAGTAGGACATCATTTTTCTTCGATGGAGCCGCTGGGCTTAAAGTCGACAAGCAATCAAGAATTTGAATGTCAGGTATTGAAAAATCAAAGAAATTTTTAACGGGGAGAACTTGCGGTGTATAAGTAACATAGATTTCATTTCTTCTATTTTTCACATTTGCTTCTTTCTCAGATTTCATTAACGTGCAAGCTGTAAGAAAATCAAGTGCGTCGTTGTCGCGAGATAAGATTTGAACGTCGGATCTTTCAATAGTATTAGCGATTTTAGTGTTGAATTGAGTTGTTGGTGTAGCCGTTGCGATTTCAGGAATGCCGTCCTGTAGATCATGCTTGGCACTTCGAAAGAACTTGGCTACCGAACGCTGAGTACGGTCTTTCAAAGCTAACGCATTGCCTTCGAAAATTCACATTAATAAATACTAATGCCATAAACACGATAATGATAGGTAACAAATTAAGGTAAATTATTGAAAATTGATAAAAGAAAAATTTAATTACCTGCAGTAACAGCAAAACGTTTTGAATTCGTACTCTGTTGCTTGCCCTTCTTCTTCTCCGCTTTATTTTTACCTTTAACTGGCGGAACCGGAGTTTTTGGTTGTATTCTGATATGCATCTTATGGCAATCCGGTTTAAAGATATCGGGAATCATGCGAGGATTATCTTGATAGAATGACGAGAAAATATTGCTACTGTTCAAAATTTTGTTGTTTATAGAATCTCGTCTAGCCATGGTAGATTTTAAAGTCTATAAAGATTTTGCATAAGCTGGTTGTCAGTTATATGGACGTACGGCGAATAGAAAAATTATTATCACCTGGTGTTCTTTTCCATCGGTGACGAGGATAATAATGTGCCCGTCGCGTTTACGTCCCGTTCTACCCATTCTTTGTACAAGCCGTGTAGGGGAATGTTGAGATATATCAAAGCATATTATCAAGTCTACTTCTCCGACATCCAAGCCCTCCTCTCCTGCGATAAGTAATGTGTATCACACGATCAGTCAAGAGAACTCAGTAATCATACATATACAGGGTGGAACACCTGATCAGCTTAGATTCTTCTACTGTTCGGTGTTCGATCGGAAGTTTTTTTAGCTAAAATAACATGATTCAAGAATAAGTTTAATATGATTATACCAAATTTTTTGTCGACCCTTTTTTTCCTAAGTTATCAACCTTCAGTATCTTATGGGTAAACCTACCATTTTTTTACACGCATCTTTTACGAAATATTGAGACGAATTAGACAAGCACAATAAAAAGTATTTCTTCTTCACCTAAACCAAAGGAACATTACAAAAATATAATTTATCTTAATTGTATCGATGCTCGAAATGGTATTCACTAACAGCAATAGACCCGAGTAAACGGTTAACAAATGACTGCTTAGATCAAGAGTACCCCGATCTTTTCGTCGGTACTATAAATCATCATTACAAAAGATTACTAACAGTTTCCGATCGATATCACTGAATGCGTTCCATGGTACAAAACGAAATATTTACAAACAGTACGTAAGAGATCAAGTTATTAATTACTAATACTAATGTACCAACGGCTCTGGAAGGTATAAAATAGTGTGGCTTGCTGCAATCTTGGAAAATTGTTCCAACTAGAAGTTTTTTTCAGTTTTCGTAGATTCCGCAAAAACTGTTTATTATGATGCTTGCCGAATTCGTCTCAGTATTTCTTTAAAAGATGGGTGTATACAAACTGTAGGCTTACCTATAAAAGACTGAAAACGACTTTGATAATTCAGGGGAAAAAAGGGTTGACAAAAAATTTAGTACAATTATCTTAAAGCTCTCTTTGCACCACGTTATTTTAACTAAAAGGGTTTTCAGTCGAATCGCTAACAGTAGAGTAATTTAAGCTGATCACGCTTTACGGTCAACCTTCTACGACGGACAATGTGTCTTTACCTACCTATACTCGTAGATATGAGAACGTTAACGTGATTATTTCGAAAGTTCTCCAAGGCTTTAATCTGTGCCTTTTGTTTCTGACCAGCTTGACCAACAAACATCTGCGGTCTTATCAACGGCCGGGATTTTAGCAGTAAAACATAAATTTCACTCACAATGTCTCTATACTGCGATAGAAAATATTGTATATTATGTTAATATAGCATTTCCATTCAGTATGGTGCAATTCAAAAGTATACACTTTAGCCTACCTCTACAAATACAATAGCCCTCGTGTTATTGTCTGTCTTACTATTGCCACCACTAGTAAAATGATGCAGCAGTAATTCTTGTAATTTATTGAATTTCGTGTGGCCAAATACGAGATTGTCTGGAATCTAAAGGTGATTAAAATATCGTACAAGAAATTAACACTGGTAATGAAAGTATGGAGCATAGTACGTAGATTTTATTTGATTTTATACGAACGTTAGCAACAGAATAATCGCCCAGAGACTTTGTATCTGGAAATGGACCAAGGTATGCCTCTATGTCATGAAGTAACTCTTGCAATTGGTGCTCACTTCCCATCCAAAACTTATCGGAATGATCTAGCAATCATAGAGAAAGACAGAGACAGGGAAAAATTAACATTTGCTTTATTAACTACATTATTGCATACTTTGGTAAAACTTGAGGAATGCTCGAAGACCATCCCTGATCATGAGGTCGTAGGCATGAGACATAGTCACCAATATGTTTAATGTCTTTACAATTTGCCCATAATTTCCTGATCTGGATGTTTTCTTCTGAAATTCCTTCAATAAGAGGAAGATCTAATGGAAAAATGTTATATTAAGGAAGGAAAGCCCTGTCAGACTTCATCGTCCAATTATTGAATAATCCGTTTACCCTTCCTTTTGATATGTCTGCAGTATGAACTTGAAGAACATTATGTTGCAGTAGAACTTTAACATGCCGATCCATAATAATTATGTACTTTTCTTTGTACTTTGACAGTTCCGTGCTAAGGGGGACCAAAATGACATCGACTTTCCTCTCATTAATATATGGCACAATATCAGGTGAAGTGTCATCTCGTAATTCCAGATGTGCAATATGCAAGTTTTGCAATACCTATGGTAATAGGTAAAGTGAGCAAAAATGTTTTTGACATTTGCTAAAAATATTTGGATATTAAATAATATACACAACTATTATATACCTCGTGAACATTATCAATTTTATTTCCAGGTGTTGCTGAGAGAGCTAGAATTCTAAAATACTTGTTTCTTTTGCTTAGTCTTCGGATGCACTAAAGGTAGAAAACATACGCGGGTTGTTTAATATGTATGTAGTAGACACAAATTTCAATTGATACATCATAAGTATATAATATTTGTACCTCGCAATAGGAGTGTTTTCCCAAGGCTTTATGAGCCTCGTCGATGACAACACATTTGATCAAATTGCTAGGTACTATATCTTTATCGAGATCGTTCTGGAAGACCTGTGGGGTTGCAAATATTACCCTCTTTTTTAGCCACGCAGTTTCACGGTGTTGCTGGTTAACGGCACCTGCGCAGAAGTAAAAAATGATAAAAAACATAAATTGGATCTCACTTCTGGCTGTTACAACCTACCAGTCAATTCGATAGTCTCCACGCTAGGTATTCCCATAACGTTATGGCAGGCATGAATCTGTTGCGCTACTAGTGGTTTGGTAGGTGCCAAAAATACAACTTTTCCTTGCGGAAACCATCTCCAGTAGTTGTACATGACAACTGCGGCAATAAAAGTTTTGCCCAAGCCTAATGTTGATAAGAAAGAAATTAAAGAAAAACAAACGGTGGTATTAACGTTTAGAATACCGAAACTTGTAGCAGCGTTTTCTTACCCGTCGGTAAACAAACCAATGTGTTGCTATACAAGGCAGCCTGGACGATGTCGAATTGATAATCTCTAACGGGGTAATTTTCGGGATAAATCCAAGATTTCCCCGCAGTAAGGTCGAAGCCTCGCGTTTCCAAGTCATTTGAAATTTGTGGAGTTTGCGACAGTAGATCCATTTCTCCAACATTCTTCTTGTCCCAGTCATCTATTATTTATTTGGTGCGGTTACAGTAGCATCTAACAATGTTTAACTATTTCGGATACCTCAACATTATGTTCATAAGAATTACTCTCGTAATTCATATTTATCTGTCATAATGACACTTGATGCATAATATCACTCAAACATGATCAAGGGGTTATGTTCGCAGAACGAATATCGTGTCGTTCACAGCTGCTCTTAGCGTTTGAAATGGTTTGAAACGTGAAATAAACTTGAAAAATACTTGTTGCTTGTAAGCCTCGGGCAGTCTCGGCCAACCTCGACAAACATCGACCTTGTGTTGTATAGTGTGTATAGTTGTGTATAAATAGTGTTGAACACGGTTGAACAGAAATTGTGCGTGACAGTGACAATGTGGATGATGTGGACTTTGTAGTTTTGAAATCAAACTTGTTGTTACTCAGCACGTTCTTGTGTTACTTTAGTTTACTTAATTTTTGTCTTACACATTGAGTGACACATTTTACCCTGTATATACAAAATGCTTTCCTTCTTACCGAGAAATAAATGTCTTAATGAAAGATTGGTAAAAATTATCTTATGTCACGTATTAAATACCGTTCCAAGTTTTTGGTTTTAAAAGTATTATTGTATTACAGGTAAATTACGGGAAAATGCAGTCAACATCGCGAATGTTAAGGTAACTTCAATTCTGATAGAATTATCTGTTATTATGTATTATCCAAAGCTTTGTGCCTTAAGTACGTAAGCCATATACATTTCTCATGAATTGCAGAACTACGGTCAAGCTGAAAACGAAAACTGAGTATCAGTACATTCAAATAAGTAAAACTCCTACTATGCATTTTCAAGCATCTATGCCACGTTTGCCTATTCCCAAACTAGAAAACACTTGCCAAAGATATTTAAATGCACAAAAGCCATTATTGTCCACGGAACAACTAGAGAGAACTACATCCTATGTTAAAAAGTTTCTTGGGAAAGAAGGATTAAACTTGCAGAAACAACTAGAGCAAAAAGATTCTAAAAGTCGTCATACTAGTTATATCAGTGGACCATGGTTTGATATGTATCTATCCGATCGTAAACCTTTACCCATTAATTACAATCCGTTACTAGTGTTTGCCCTAGAATCTGATTCTCGATACAATGCGCAGTTGGTGAAAGCTACCAACCTTGTAATATCATCCCTGAGATTCATGAAATCGTTGAGAGAAAATGTCCTTGCTCCAGAAGTCTTTCATTTAAATCCTAGCAAGTCTGATACTGATTTGTTTCGTACCGTCACAAGATTATTACCGCCGCAGCTGAGCTGGTATGGTGCCTACCTATTTAAGGTGAGAAATCTCCAGTTATTATGAACAACCATTTTTATGGTTCACCGGTAAATGCAGTCGAATGAGTAAGATAGATCTAGTCGTCTATCTCTTTAGGGTCTGTCTTAGAGGAAGAAATTGTTATCGCAGGCTTATCCTCTGGACATGTCACAGTACCACAATTTGTTTAATACAACGAGAATACCAGACTGTGGGAAGGATAAGATTTATCAGGACAGTTCTGCACGACATCTCGTTGTAATGAGAAAAGGACATTTCTACTCCTTTGATGTGTTAGATGAAAATGGTTACATCTACAAACCAGAAACTATAGGGAGTTGTCTAAAATCTATCTTGGAAGACAACCAGCCAGCTAATGAAAGCCCCATTGGTGTGTTAACAACAGCAGAGCGTAATCAATGGGCCAGCATGAGATCGCATTTATACAAAATTGGAAATCAGGATGTTCTACGAAAAATAGATTCAGCTGCGTTTATAATGATTTTGGATGATGATATCGTCGACACCGATTACAACAAATTAATCCGAACTTATCTTCATTCGGATGGAACAAATAGATGGTTCGATAAATCGTTTTCTTTAATCGTAACGAAAGATGGATATGCTGGTGTGAATTTTGAACACTCATGGGGGGATGGTGTAGCAGTTCTAAGGTTTTTCAATGTACGCATTATCTAGACTGACAGAGATTAGGGGTGTCATGTAATTGATAAACTGTGTGAAATTTCTATTGTACTATTACAGGATGTAAAAGCCGACATATCGAAAAATCCGCAGTTCCATCCTGATCAAGTAGATTGCCTCAAAAGAAAAGCGGTTGATGTGCAGAAACTCAAATTTGTTGTAGACGATAAAGCCCAAAGCAGCATTGATTCAGAAAAAAGCAAATATGTGAAATGGACGGAAGAATTGTGCATCGACCACATAATATATGAAGGATTCGGAAAAGACGAATGCAAGATGTTTAGAGTGAGTCCAGATGCAATTATGCAGTTGGCTTTCCAATTAGCTTTATACAACCAAGAAGGTCGTGTCGTGCCTACGTACGAGTCGTGTAGCACCGCTGCATTTAAGCATGGACGAACCGAAACTATCAGGTCATGTACAATGCAAACGAAGGCAACGTGTGCTGCAATGACAAAAAATAATTCTCAAATATCCATCCCTGAATTGAAGAAAATGATAATGGATTGTAGTAACGCTCACAATACGCTCACGAAGGAAGCTGCAATGGGTATTATTCTTATCCTTTATAATGTACGAAACGACAAACGAGAAGAACGTGTTATTTTATCTAAAACCTACTTTTTTTAGGCCAAGGTTTCGATAGGCATCTGTTTGCATTGAAAAAGATTTGGGAACAGTCGAATTTGCCTAAGCCAACTATTTTTGAAGATCCCGCATACGATAACATTAACGCTAATGTATTGTCTACATCTACTCTGTCGAGCCCAGCCGTAATAGCGGGTGGATTTGGGCCAGTAATACGCGAGGGATACGGAATCGGGTAAACTATTTATTTTTGTTTCTCGTGCAAATAAATCGATTGTGTCTAATCTGCAAATGCATAAAGTGTATATTAACAAGTACTTTCATATGCAGGTATATGATCCAAAATAAAAGACTCGGGACCATTGTGACAAGTTACAAAGATTGTCGCAATGCTAGCGAGTACGTTAAGTATTTAGAAGAGGCCTTTCAACGTATTAGAAAAGTGCTGGCACATGCATGACGAGATAATTTGACTCATGACAAACGTGTGCCTATTCTCACTGCCCTACATATTGTTACTATACATATACAATGAAATTTGTCCATTATTGTTATTCCATATATATTTTTAAGATTCTTTACAAGTCCGTTGATTATATGTGCAATAATTAACTTTTATACAATGTTAATCGAATATTTTTCTATCAACTTTAAGAATAAAGGGCTACTTTTTCCACCTTACGTCGTTTAATACACGCCGTTGATAGATAACAATATACATCCATGCATACATACATATATATGTATGTACGTACATATATATGTGCATATATTATGTATTATAAACGTATAACACGTACAATAATTACAACACAATGGTATTATTTTCTCACGGTACATCTCGGTTGACAAAAAATATGTACATTAGGTACGTACGAACATGAGCGCTATAACGCACTCAAATTATGACAAAAAAAGAATGGATAACATTATATCAATGAATTTTCTAATGTATGGCCATTGGCTAATGTCTCTAATGTGAGAGATCGTTACGTTGAAATTGGACAATTATATATCTCTGAAATGGGGACATGCAGCAGAAACTGTCGCAACAATTGGAATCTTTCGCAGCAAAGTGAATGGAACAATAATCATTCGAAGTTGTTCTACGATTGCTTCTTCTCTTCTGTTAATGATCACTAAGCATGGAATGGAACGTGATTCCAAAAATACTTTATGGTTATTTCTGGTATCGGCTCTTACAATGAATCTAAACTTTATTACCCATTTTCACTTTGGATGTCTGAAAGCAAAAAATGTGTCCATGAAATGGAGAACAGGAGAAAAATGTACTATTCTTAAAATTTTCTCATCTTACACCATCTTACCATGTAAATGCCAACAATCAATCCAAATAGTCCAATGGCAGAACCAAAGATCTCAACTATGAGAATTTTCACAAATAGAGCAGAATTAGCTGCATCCGATAAAGCAGCTCCAGAGCCCACAATTCCCACGGCTATACCGCAAAAGAGATTAACAAGACCAACGGCTAGACCAGCACCAAACATTAAGTACCCTGCCATCCAATTCTGATTACGTATAGCAGGGTTAAGAATTGCTTCCTCGTAATTAAATTCTTCCAACATGCCAGATAACACAATGGCTGTGATTAATCCATAGATTGCCACGGCTTCGCAAAATATCACAGAAATTAAGTTTTTAGTTTTGATTCGAGGAGCTTTCACTCCACCTCCGACTATCGATACTCCTGTCGTATGAATACCCCTAAAAATATAAGGAACATTTGAGTTGTATAATCGATTTAAAAATTTAGTTTAATAAATCCAAAACTCACAATGCAGCTCCAACTACTGATAAAGCAACTGCTAAACCAATTCCAAGGGTTGCCCACATATATGGAGATGTATTTTCTAAAAACCTGAACAAATTTCGAACATTATCGTTGCTAGTATCAATTAAAAAAAAACGGTTACAGTGGAAATAAATGAGTGAAATGATTTTTACTTACCACGCAAAACTAACACGTTCGCCTTTTCCGGTAAATACATGATACAGTACTGCAAGAAAAATTTATCCTGAATTAAAAACTTGTTCGTTCCGATAGTCGAAAAGGACGAAAGCAAATATCGACGATTATCTTGATGGTCACCGCGATTAACTTGATTCCTTCCGTTCCTCTCACGGATCGTAAGTTTTCATTTAATGACGTTTAGATAACACATAAGAACGCATTGAAAAAATTAAAGTAATACCCAAAATTGTAATTGTTGCAGAGGCAGTGGCCACAAAAGTTGAACCCAGAATATATCTCATGGTTACGATTCTATTATTGCCGTTTGTGTAATTAAGATAAGTTTAAGCACTTTAACAAATTACTCCTCTAATGTGGAAACATCAATCAACCGTACGACCTCTTGAGTTATTAAATTTTAAGGTAGAAATCGAGAGGAGAGTAATCACACCCGCGGATTATCATGTGACGTCTTGTGCTTTTACGCTAGGGACTGCTAGGGACCCTAGTGACACCCAAAGAAAAAAAAATCTTCAAATAATGGTTTCCCACCATATGGCGAATATTGCAATTAATATACTTGAGAAATGTTCGGGCGCTAATTCATGTACAACATACATACATACGACGACGGCGTATGCATGCGGTTATTGAATTTTTCAAGAGGATTGGATGAATAAGCTTGCTCCTTGCTTCATATCGATGAAAGTAGCGCGCTGTTTAAAGATGACATTTTTCGTTTGGATTTGTTTGGACTATATGGTTGTATGACTATGTATACGTAATCATATACTTGTACGTACAAGTCGAGTACATAAGTAGAGAGGAAATGGTACAGCATAGTTATTAAATATTTACCCTATTCCTTGAAAAAAATGTCCTGTAATTTACTCCTATTGGAAACTCGTGCAAATGTGTGTAATGTTTCTTCGCTCCCGATAAAATTTGACGCACACTCTGAAAATAGAAACAATATTTCTCCCCGTGTTTAATCAGATTGTATCTGGCTGGAGGTAAAAATTTTTAATTACGAATACGTCCAGCTAAATATATTCACCTAATCCCAAAGCCCCAATAACTGTATGCTTCGTTTTGTTTGAACGATAGGCACTTTATTAACAATTACGAATACTTTCCTTGGTCATTGCATTTCTGCATTTCGTTGAATTGAATATTATTTATTTCCTAAAACACGCATGTTTTCTACCTAGTACAACATAACATCTCGGAGGAGATTTGTTATCTAATTTTAGAATCCGTCGCAGCTCATGACGCTTTCTAGCAGAAAAGTTCGAGTGTCGATGTAATATTAATCAAAGAAAATTTAGTTCTTGTGAAAAAGAAAAATGTCTCTCGCGAATGGGTAAGTGAACGTTGGTACACAGTGATAGACCAATGAGTATTTATCCGGGAAACTTCTTACAAACAATCTACGTCTTCCGATCATTGTACGCTCCGGGAGATTTGATTACCACGTTGCATAGCTTCTACAGTGTAGCAAAACTAGTGCGAAAATTTGCACGTCCAAGTATGTACGCATGAGCATGCAGTAGACACCGTAAATCCTCTTTATTACTTCAGAAATGAATAAACGGGCAAGCCATAGCTCCAACTATTTCAGTCTTCGATTAAATTACATCGTTAAATTTAGAGCAATACCAAGATCTGTCGCGTCGCGCTCGTCCTAAATTAAGTTCACCAACCGCCAGGTCGGAGAGTGCACCAAATTATTCCCTCATAGGGCGGTGACTGTATTTCTTCAATAATCACAAATATTTTGGTAAGGATTGCTGTAAGGAAGAATTCTTTCCAGATGCGTTACTAAGTGCAGCGACTTCTTCCGGACCGCTTATGATGCCGCAAAGGTTGAGCCGCTCGCGACTAGATTCAAAGAATTCTCGGAAAACGGGGACAGGGAGGGGATGATAAAACTAATAATGGAAGTACCATGTATAAGGGTGGCAAAGGTAGCGGAATTTTATCGGGGTAAAAATGACGCTGACGCTACCGAATTATACGATACGGCTCGCGAAATGATGACGATCGCAGCGCAGAATGGAGAGAAGCACGAGGAGGATAGTGATAGAGCATGTAGTGTCCTTAACGAAGCACTGTTTGCGGCCAGTGCAAATAGTAGATTGTTTCTAGATGCGCTTTTAGATTGCGCAAAGTATTGTTACGGTATAAAGGCTTTTGTGAAATGCCTGAAGTATTGCGAGTGCATGCTTGCGTTGCCTGCGAGTTTTTACGATAACAACGCGGATACTCGGCATTATTTTTTGAAACGTAGGGAAGAGTGCGTACATTTGGAACGCGAATGCTCTAAAGTATTCAAGGCAGTGGCTTCTCAGAGAAAAAAGACGCGCGGAAACCATAATACGAGTCGGTCTTCTGCTGCGGAAAAGCACGCTATAACGACTCCACCCGTAGACGGAAAACAGCATGTTACTTTGAAAAGCTGTTCCGACGCCGTGGCTTTGCGATTTGATGAGCAAAGAGGTCGACACCTCGTAGCTTCCAGGAACATCAAAGCGGGAAGCGTCCTCATCGTTGATCGTCCCTTTTCCACCAGTATGGGTTTGGAGGCACTTGGCAGGAATTGTTTACACTGTAAAGTCACCCTTAAGTCGGATGACAGCGTTAAAATACCGTGCCGTCATTGTCGAACAGTTAGTAGCGTGAATGATTTTTACTTGATTTGGGTTTGCATGCATAATTTGTTGTTTCTCACCTTGGCACCTTTCCTGCTTTATTCTTGTTTTGTTATTTCCGATTTAACTCAATTGGTTTGGTCGAATACATTTTCATCTGTAAAACTCGAGTTCCATTGTTACAATTCTATAGGTGTCTTTCTGCTCGGAAAAGTGCCGCAGAGAAGCGTGGCAAAGTTATCATCGATACGAATGTTCGATATTTCATTTCTTTTATGAGAGTGACTCCAAGCAACAGCAGTTGCAGCAAGCCCCCCATTTATTACTGGCATACAGGACTACAATCGCAGGAGGGCTGTCCCCTATTGATAGAAAAGGCACTGCAGAGGAACTCGAAGAATTTCAAATTCCGTTTCTCAATGAAAATTTCCTTCGATATCACACCGGAGGCTCGATTAAGGAATATAGCAAACTAGGAGCCAATGAAATGTATAGCTCGCAGGATTATCGTACCATTGTAGAATTAGAAACCCACTGTGCAAGCATAGAATCCAACGTTAATCTTCTACGTTCCATTGAGGCAATTTTTCTGACGAAATGTTTCACTTTTGTGCTGAGTAAAATGGACCTTCTCTGCTCGAAAGAGACCTTCGTTTCTTTGGCTGTAGCGACATTACACCACTTGCAGGCCATTAATTGCAACGCTTATGAGATCGTGGAGAACGTGCACGACGAGACGACGAGGATTTGGGAGCCACGATACGTGGGCGGTGCAATTTATCCCGCGGTCAGTCTTGTAAATCACAGTTGTTGTCCCAATATTGTTCGTCATTCTTATCCATTTGGTAAGTGAGATTCTTCCGAGAAAAATTCGATTCACACAATTTCTTGCTATTACAAAATACCGAATTAATTGCATTTATGTTATATTCTACATTACACACAGGGATAGTTGTAGTCAGAACATTACAATTCATTCCCAAGGGCACCGAAATACTCGATTGCTATGGGCCTCATTTTCTTAGCGAAGCAAGATTAACGAGACGAGAGTATTTGTGGAAAAAATATCGTTTTCTCTGTGCGTGTGCAGCTTGTACGGAACATTGGCAGTATCCGTTACCTGAAACGATGAGTTATAAATGCAGAGCATGCTCGGAGATAAGCGGGACCCTATTGCCGAATAAAAACGATACCAGCAAGTTAACGACAACACAATGCTCCAAATGCCACGAAAAAATTGATTGTAAGAAGTTGGAAGCACAGTACCAAAAATCGGTTAAGAAACGCTTGAGCGCGATTACCAAGATGTATCAGAGACAGTACGAGGAAGCTCTGCCTCTGTTACTTGAGCACATGTACTTTATTGAAAAGTTTTTCGTTGCACCCAACATGGAAACTATTAAAACACAACAGTGTATTATCCAATGTTACAATCACCTCGGCTGCACTGGCCCTTAACAATCAATCAACAGATTTTGAATAAGAGCGTATGTACGCATATACATATACATATGTCTATATAAACATTCATGCGTACGTACACACATATCAATACATTATGAGAATTTCTATTACAAAGTGCTAAAAAAAAAAAGAAAAACTGAATCTAATAATGCTGGCTTTTTCACGAATGAAAAAGAAAACATAATAAATTAATAGAAAAAAAAAAAAGATTCGTGATCATATCCATGCTCTGTCAATTCTCTTCGTCGATAATGGGAAAGTTAACGTTCGGACTGTGAACCGGATATTGATACCGGTGGATTGGTTAAAAATGTTTCGAAAATCATGATTTCCCATGAGCACCATTGGTATTGACGGTAACACTTTAATTCTCCTGTTAAATAATGCATCAGCATTTGCTGAAATATAAATGCACGCCTCGTGGTATTCTGTTTTCTTTTTTTACATTTGCACAGTAGTGAAACTAGAAGAAGCTCGTGAATCGTAGGAATTATTACTGTAGTCGTAGGGGCCGCAGTTTGCTTGCATGAAAAACATAAGTTGCGTACAGAGGTCCGGCATACATACACGTACTTGCATTTCGATTATCGGCTTATCCATTTAAAACACGAAAATGGCTATATTAAACTATGATCCGTAGTACGAATGGTGCCCCACGGGTCATATATTACCACATGTACGTCTCTCGAATTTCGCTAATGATGTGACCAGCTTGAGTTAGTGCCTAATGAAACAGAGTAAAAGCATTAATTAAATTTAAGGATAATATTAAGCGAACCCTTTGCACTCGGCAATATTTTTAGCTAACTGCACGGTAACTTTGAATAAGAAATAGCTCTATTAATCGAGTGCAAAAGGTCAATTCGAATAAATTCTATACGAAATTTAAAAATTGTTAAACGTGTATACATATAGATATATCGTACCTGTAACATGTCCGCTGCTTCTTTGCGCCTTACAGCAACGTGTTCGCTCTCATTTAGAAGAACTTCAGCCTGGTCTGATTTGTACAAGTGTGTCACGAGTTCGCTTTGTAAATTATCTTTCACGTAGTTGACTAGGAAATGCATGACAGCCTTTGGTACACTGTCTTGGATAGATTTTCGTACGATATAAAAGTAAGACTTTATAAGTCTCTCTGAAAACATAAATGTATGCTATAAGAAAATAAAATCGAGTATTTGAGTATCTATGCATATCTTAGAGTTATTTTAATTCTTACCGATAACATCACAGTCTCGTTGTTCCCGTTCACTAAGCTTACGAGTTATTTGCATCGGCACCTCTGGAAGCAAATTTACTGGCTTCTGTTGAGGCGATGCTTTTTGTATTTCTATCATCGGATGAGTGTTTGAATTTAAATGAGGCGAACTGCTACTTTCGTGATTTCTCAACGGTGACCCGTCGATCGAGTTAGTGGAGTTTGTTCTACCTTGAGGTAACAGGTTACTTAATAGCCAGTGATTCTCTTGCGCTGGTGGTTCCTTATTCTGCTCGGAAAAAGATATCACTTCGTCTTGACTGTTAACGGGTTTTGCACTCTGTTATAGGACACAATTCATGATTAGTTCCACGACACTGGGTGCAAATTATTATCTGTACGAATAAAACATAGAAATCTGATTCTGGAAAGGTACAAAACGATACATAAATCGGGGTGGAGTGGGTTGCCGGCTATCAAAATCAAAGGTTTCAACATCGAACACAATGGCTTTTACTAACCATGTCGTTTGGAATTATGGTGCTGGATGTAGCGCTGCTGGTCGAAGCATGCCTTTTATTTTGTTTTAAATGGTCTACCTCTGTACTCTTCAACAAAGATGACACCAGCGCTGCATCCTTATGAAAATCCGGGTGCTTAGTGTTAATGTATGCAAGTTCTATTGCTACTAAGTTCTCAACCATCTGGTTAGTAGCTGGGAGTCGTCTGCGTAACAATTGCGTAACAACGTCAACAATGCGCTCATGTAGTTTAGGGAAACGATGCATTTCTTGCTGCACTTCGACACCGCAGTGTTGTATGATACTCTGCATTTCTTCGTGAATAAGTCCAACGCATCGTAATGATGGTTCCTCCAAACGTCGAATTTGTCGTTTAACTAAGAGTTCAAAGGAAATTTCCGGCACGAACAGAGCTGGTCTCGGCCCTGTCGCGTTATGGATAGCTGTTAAAATATCCATTTTTGTAAGACCCGCCAGCGGGTGAATCGAGTTGAGCGTTTTGCCAAACGTCTCATGAAATATAAAACAAATTCGGGCACCGCCACATAATTGCGTAGTCTCTATATTTCTGGCGGTTCCCTCGATCGTGGAACAGTAACTACTCGCAAATTTGGTAATGATCTGAAGCAAAGTCTGACTCTTGTCGCCAACGTCCTCTCCGTAAGAATTAAGTAGAGTTTGATATTGTGAGACCATCACATTCATTCTTGTCTGTTTTGGAAAAATATATATTCTACCAAATCATGCTGATTACCGTTTCCTTTAGATACATAAGTCATAAATCATCAGAAATCTTTTTCATTACCTTCAATTCTGGCAGGCAATCACGAATATGCTGCATAAGTAAGCGATTTAAGGTCTTGGCTAAATAAGGCGTGCCATTCCTGTTTGCCAGACTGGGATATTTACGTTGCAAAAAACTTGCTTCATCTTTTAATGCGTCTTGGATACTTTTGTTATTCATTATGTCTTGCTGCGAACGATTCACAACTCCAATGATGCCCAATTTTACAGGAATTACTCTGCCACACAATATATCTATGGCATCAGTTCCTACAAAAATAAACAATCGGTATTGTAATAATCTTTGAGATTGGGCTACCGAATCGGTGGCTTGCAAAAGTAAAATTACCAGCATCCATGAGATCTAATTTAGTAACAACGGCGAGAGTGCGTCTTCCATCTGGATCTACATCCTTACTGAGTTTTAAACTTTCGCTGGTAGCCATATCGGTATTGGCAGTGACTACAGCTAATATTATGGAATTAGGATTACATATGTACTTCAGCACAAGTTGACGTATTTGACTTTCAATATCTTCTGGCTGGTCGCCAACTGGTACTTTAGTTATACCAGGTAAATCAATGAGAGTTAAATTGACGACCGAAGTTGAATATATTTTCAGATTAATTGGTTCTGGACATATTCCTTTATTGCCTCCAGCCATCCGATCTGTTTCTGCTTCAATTTCTTTGCGGATATCATCAAAATCAGTGAAAACTTTATTTTTTGTGTGTAAAAATGTGCCCCATTCATCCAAATTCAATGTTCCGCCTTCAGCGGTTCGGTGCACACGATCAGATTTCGGCGTATAGACAAGTTGTAGTACCAACGGACGTCTGGTAACTATGCCAATGCCTCGTGGTAAAAAAGAACGACCTACTAGGCTCTCAATAACAGACGACTTTCCTGAGCTCTAAAAGAACATCAAGTATTCAGTATTAACGCCATACACAGACTACGATGTGTGGGATTGCATAAGATCAATTTCATTCTTTTGCGGTTGTTTGACATAAATACGGACATTACAGAGATTTTTTTATCGATAACATTGGTGTCTTAATTTATGTACACGTAGAGACGTCAGATCAAGAGATCTTAAGCAATGAAATTTATAAATGAATCGGTCTGATGCATGCTGTATAAATAATTATTATCTGCAATTGTTGTTTGATATTTCATCAGATTCCATTGCATCCACAACTTTTTTTGATAATCATTTAACAAAAAATATGTATATAGTTGTAATCTATGGGTGTATGACTAATAAGAGAATGCTATGGATAAGGGGGACGATTCATTTCTTTGTCTATCGTTGTGAGTCGTTTTCTATTGCAGAACGCAAAAAAAAATTTGAATTCAAGTTGAAATAGCAAGTATGCAAGGATACGGATTCTTACTTAATTACCTATTCGTTGGAAAATTTTCGACTGACCTGAGTTCCAAGTACGACAATTTGTGGCAGTTGTATAGCATCAGTACCGACAGTGTTAAATACATCTTGTAGCTTATTTATTACAGGTATTAAAGCTTCCATTGCAGAATAATCAGTGTGTACGAGGCAAATCGATCGAGACAGTTACCCGTTTATAACCGGTGGAACAGTGTTCTCTGTGTTCGAGATACACCTGCAAACGTCGGTGGATGATACCACTAAGTTTCACTAGAGTTTTTCATATATTTTGTACCCGTGTCTTTTTTCCGCAATAATATCTACGTGCAAAAATTTCCGTCAGAACCACCGCTAAAGAACTTTACACCTGGTGTTGCGGGCCACCCTTTCCGCACTTCATAGTCCACACTGGTCCACACACGCTTGCGCGTGCTGCGGAACACGTAAATACATATGAGTGTGTGTACTACTTACTAACCCTTGCTCAGTTCGACTTGGCTCCATACTCGACTTGAAGCATGAAATAAGTAATGATAAGTATACAGTGCGAAACGCGAAATAGAAAACGCGGAACGGATTTATAGTGTTTGTACGGTTGTAACCAAATTGTTACTAACTAATTACACATACTCAAACTGGCCATGACAGACTCGTGGCGCTGTGAAGGCAATTGAGCGTGTACAAAAATTAATCGAATATACAATTAAATGTGATGTGTACTGCTATGCCGCTTTTTTTTGTTCTTTTTGACGGCTTCAACAAAGCTAAAGGGAAATGAGTTAGATCCTGGTCAGACATTTTGCGAAAAGACGGTTCAAGAACCCGAAATCAATTCGGCGTAAGCAGGTCTGTGTGATATATGACCGATGCTCCGTTTCGCGCATCCCTCACCTGCCCTCATGCCCTTCGCCCTCGCCGTCGATCACCATCGCGCTCGTGGTAACTGGTGGTAACTCGTGGTGTGACAGTTGATCCAGGAGCGGGGATCCGGGGATCGAATGATCGCCCGCACGAGAAAGAGAACATCTTAAGAAACATTTTGCTTTGTTAACTGCCGCGGGATGGGTGACTCCTTGGACGGCTCCGGGGAACCGTCCCCGGAGACTCAGACCGTTGTGATCGTAGGATATTCGGAGTTTGCTAATTATTTAAAGAAAGCTGTAATGGTCCTTCTACCCGATGAGGATGTGGTACCGCCCGCGTTCAATTCCGCTCTCCAAGATAAGAGCAATCAGGAATGCATACGGAAATTTTTGGCCGATTCGCAGGTCTGGGCTCTCTACATACAGAGAAGCTCGAGCAAAGGTAGGTAGTAAAAACAAATTGTGTTATCGAGATGAAATGAAATATTATTGCTCCACTGTCGCTCCAAAATATCCACCATTGTGGTTTGCCGATGCAACGGTACATCGGCCTGCGACCGAAGACGTATCCTGAAAATCAATGCGGCGTTTCTACGACGATGCATTTCCATTTCTGTCTAATATGACTCACGCATCGGCGAGATCGATACACGCAACATTGACGACATTATTATATTCTGTTTCTTTTCTTCCTTCTATCTTTCACATTGGCGGCATCAGATGATCATTCCCGGCGCGCGATATTTGTAGTTTCCTATTTTTTTTTTGGTTTCTATACTCTATACTCGAAGTACTACAGCAATTTGTTTGCCATAATTTCACTAAATGTAAAGGATGAAAGCAATATTGCATTCTTTGTTACAAGAAATGTTGCAGCAAAATACGACAGTGTCATAAATAAGCGTTTCATTTACTTGCATTTACTGCCTTACTAAATGATATTACATTTGTCATGATACTTTTATACCTGACATATTCTTCCTACAATATGTTAGATCGTTATTCTCATGACCTTTTTAAGATTACATGTATCAGACATTCTCTGAATATTTTATTTATCAACTTTCAGAGGAAGATAGTGGGGAAGGAGATGAAGAAAAAGAAAATGCTGTTTATTATATATCGAATGAAATACATTTCACTAGTCCTAAAATGGCCTCCTTAGTTTTAACAAAACGTGGACCTGTAATAGAAGTAGACAAATCTATTCACTCGCAACTACGTTTGGTCACATTCTCCGACGGGCCACCATACGAAACTTTGCATGCCATAAGTAAGACCATGGCTCCATATTTTAAGAGCTACGTCAAAGAAACTGGACGCGCGGACAGAGATGGCGATAAAATGGCACCATCGGTCGAAAAGAAAATTGCAGAATTGGAGATGGGTCTGTTGCATTTACAGCAAAATATAGACATCCCAGAAATATCTCTTCAGGTTCATCCAACGGTCGCGCAAGTCATTAAGCACTGCGCTGAGGAGAACCGTAAGCCAAAAGTTGCTGATTTTGGTGATAAAGTAGAGGACTCAACATTTTTAAATCAGTTACAGAATGGCGTCAATAGATGGATAAAGGAAATTCAGAAGGTAACCATTATATAGAGGTTGTTATGCTTATTAAAGATTTTTTAATAACTCTTTGATGTTTCACAGGTCACTAAATTGAACAGAGATCCGGAATCGGGCACAGCACTCCAAGAGATTTCCTTTTGGTTGAATTTGGAAAGAGCGTTACATCGAATACAGGAAAAGCGAGAAAGTATCGAAATTTCCTTAACGCTGGATATATTGAAACATGGAAAACGTTTCCATGCCACAGTCAGTTTTGATACAGACACTGGCCTAAAGCAGGCACTGGCTACTGTCAATGATTACAATCCACTTATGAAAGACTTTCCAATCAACGATTTATTATCAGCTACTGAACTTGAAAGGATAAGAAGTAGCGTTCAACAAATCTTTATGCACTTGAGGAAGATTCGAAATACAAAGTACCCGATTCAAAGGGTATTGAGATTGGTGGAAGCTATATCGCGGGATTTGGGACAGCAGCTCCTGAAAGTATTGGGTACAAGACGATTAATGCACATTCCGTTTGACGAGTTTGAGAAAGTCATGGCCCAGTGTTTCGAAGTGTTTAATACTTGGGACGATGAGTATGAAAAATTAACTGGGCTGTTGAGAGATGTCGTGAAGAAAAAGCGAGATGAACATATGAAAATGGTATGGCGAGTTTCTCCCGCGCACAAGAAATTGCAAAATAGAATGGAGCATATGCGACGTTTCCGACGCCAACACGAACAGCTCAGGACCGTCATCGTACGTGTACTTAGACCCACTGTCCGTCAAAGCAATAATAATACCGCGATGGAGAACTCTGATAATGGAAACGTGAAAGTCGAGTTCGCTTTAGATGCAGCGGATGCAAATGCAATCAGCGAAGTTAATTTGGCGTACGAGAACGTGAAAGAAATCGATTGTCTTGATATTACCAAAGAAGGACAAGAGTCTTGGGATGCTGCCGTCCACAGGTACGAAGAGCGTATCGAGAGAGTCGAGGCAAGAATCACAGCGCACCTCAGAGATCAACTTGGCACTGCGAAGAATGCTAATGAAATGTTCCGAATCTTTTCTCGATTTAATGCACTGTTTGTGAGACAGCATATACGTGGTGCCATCAGAGAATATCAGACGCAACTTATACAAAGAGTTAAAGATGATATCGAAGCACTGCACGAAAAGTTTAAGGTGCGCGATTTTATATTTGATTAACCCTTTGCCGCAGGTTACTGACACTGCACGAGATCGTGCTAAGTTGAATATATCTTGGGGCAGAGGTTAAGTCTCGCTTAATTTATTACCCTGTTATAGTTATTTATTATCATTGTTTCACATGTGTATTCACGTATACCTATAGGTGCAGTACGCTCAAAGTAAGTGTTGCAGAATGAGTGTGGTAAGAGACTTACCCCCAGTTGCAGGCTCGATAATCTGGGTGAAACAAATAGATTACCAGCTTACGATGTACTTAAAACGGGTCGAGGATGTCTTAGGTAGGTCCTAAATTAATTCAATTGTCCCACACGAAATTTCATTTTATATCCCTTTCCTTTTCTCTGGCTAGGAAAAGGATGGGAGAGCCACATTGAAGGACAGAAGCTGAAAGCAGATGGTGATAGTTTTCGCATGAAATTGTCAACCCAAGAGATTTTCGACGATTGGGCTCGTAAGGTGCAGCAACGGAACCTTTTTGTTACTGGGAGAATTTTTACGATAGAGAACGTACGCTCTCGAACCGGCAGAGGGAACGTATTGAAGCTAAAAGTGAATTTCTTGCCCGAAATCATTACGCTGTCGAAGGAAGTGAGAAATCTAAAGAACCTCGGTTTCCGTGTACCTTTGCCGATCGTAAATAGGGCCCACCAAGCAAATCAACTGTATCCGTTCGCGATCAGTCTTATTGAGAGCATCCGAACCTACGAGAGAACGCTCGAGAAGGTAAAACACTCATCTTTTAACTATCTCTGATTACAGAATTCCGAAGCTGTTGTAAGGCCTCTCACTTTATTTTTTTCTCTTCTCAAAACTAATCTTGCCGTTTTGAATAGCAGTCCGTTCGTATTTTCTGGATGTTTTTGTTGCATTATGATTATAAATGTTATAAAACAGATAAAGGCTAGGGAATAGTGCCAGGATGAAGGTACATATTAGTCATACTGATATTTCTAATTCCTTGGATCTCCAATATTTTTAGCTTACGAATCGGAGTCCCCACTGCCCCGCACTGAAGGTAGTCATATACGATGCTTTCAGGAATTATGCATCTTGCCTATATTTGCAAATGTTATTGTATGCCTGCTTAGCTCTCGTAGAAAGATATATTGTATTGTGTTGCAAAACAATACGACAAGTTTATTTTGATTGAATTTAATATTTCGAAAAAGCTAGTATTATTATGACGTGTTCTCGAGTGCATACATATGTACGAGTAGGTGGATGATTTTAGGGATATGCGGGAACCCGAAAAATTTGGAACTGTTTATTCTTCTGATAAAATTGAGTCGACGAGCTCAACGTTTCGTTGAGTAACTCGCTTGAAGTAATTCTATTGCACGAGAATTACCGAAGTTTTCAGATTCCCCTATTTCCACCAGCTTCTGAATCTACCATTCTTCCGACATACGTAATTATCGCTTTTTAACGAATATGAAATGTGTAACATGGGAATATATAAATTGCCCTTACCCGAGGGTGAACCAGAAAATAAAGGCAATTTCTTTCCTCCTGGAATAAACGAAGAGTGGATATCTCTGAGGTCACTATGTGTTTACCCGGAGTGTGGTGAACATAGGAGTATCCAGCACTGTCCCATTCAGTCCAAGGACGCGGAGCAAAACAGTAAAACGTATGGACGCACCATTTCACAAATGCACCATCGAGAAACAGCAAGCGGTGTACACGTAGTTTCGTGAGCAACCAAAAACATTCTTCGCGGACGAGATATAGAAGCTGTTTGCACAGTAATAAAAAATTTCATTGCCTGGCTTGAGTATCCTGCATCAGGAATCAGCTTCTTTATCCAGTCCGCGAACAAGATTTTTGGTTACTCGCCAAGCTCACGTCTGCTTCGCCTGTTGCTCCTCGATGATGCATTCGTGGAATAGTTGGTCTATACGTTTGACCCTTTTGCTCCGTGACACTCGACTGAATATCGACTACGTTTACACCACTCCAAGTAAACACGTAGAGACCTCGGAGATGTTCAGTCTTCGTTTATTCCGAGGATACAAAATAATTGCCTTTACTTTCTGATTCACCGTCGCACGTCGTGCCGCATACTACATAAAAATTCTACGCTTGGTTATTAAAGGGAATATTGGGCCCATTGCACACATTGCGGGTTGCTTGATATCGATATACGAGGGTGAATCAAACAGTAAAGGCAATTTTCTGGTTTCTCTGGAATAAACGTAGACTGGGTGTGTCTGACGTCACAACGTGTTTACTTGGATTGTGTGGAAGTAGAAGTATCATAAGTATGATCATCATGCGTAGAAGTATCATACGTAAGTGTAATACGTATGAATGCTCCACTCCATGCCTGGAGGAACAGACATGGCTTGGTGAGCAATCAAAACTTATTTTTCTCGGACAGGATACAGAAGCTGATTGCAAGATACCAAAAGTGCTATGCCGTGCTTCTGTATCCCATCTGGAAAGGATTTGTGGTTGCTCACGCCTGTGGTTCTTCGATAATGACCATACGTGTGATATTCCTACTTCCACAATACTCCAAGTCAACACGTGGTGACGTTAGATACACCCAGTCTTCGTTTATCCCGGAGAAAACACTAAATGGCCTTTACTTTTTAATTCAACCTCGTGCATACATATAGTGACATACGACAGTCTCTGGTACATTCAATATATTAATGTGTAATGAAAAATTCCGTATGTACTTCCCAATTACGCCTATGGATACGTAAAATATTTTATGTTTGCATTTTGTCTGTAAACTATTGAATGGTAATTCGTAATTTATGTCGTAAAACTGTATTGGAGCAAATCGATCGGAAGAATTGTCTTCGACACTATTTCAAAAGTTGTACTCTTTCCTAGATCGAAGACAAAGCCAGTATAATACCTTTGGTTGCCGGAATGCGCAACGATGTCCTGTCGCTTATCTCCGAGGTAAGTTGTTTCGCAGAATGGAGGTTATACTATACATGAATACATATATATGTGTGTATCCGTAAAATTGATACTTTTCACGAATAAAATCTTAATTTATATCTATGATCAGGGTATTGCTCTTGTGTGGGAAAGTTACAAATTGGACCCGTACGTTCAGCGACTCTCCGATGCTGTCGTTTCATTCCAAGAAAAGGTGGAGGATCTTGTGGTCGTCGAGGAACAATTGGATGTTGATGTTCGTTCTCTCGAGACCTGTCCGTATTCAGCAAACACTTTCGCCGATATACTATCGAAAATTCAAAAATCCGTGGATGAGTTGTCCTTAAAGAATTACTCCAACCTGAATATCTGGGTATCAAGGCTCGACGAAGAGGTGGAGAAGAACTTGGCGGCTAGATTGGAAGCAGGGGTTAAGGCTTGGACCGATGCACTAACCGGCCAAAAGAAGGAAGTGGACTTAAGTATGGATACGGATGCGCCCTCTCAACCAACTCATAAACCCGGAGGCGATCCAAAGATACAGAATCAGATCCACGAAGTTCGCATAACGAATCAGACAATGTACCTCTATCCCAGTATCGAGGATGCAAGATTTCAAATAATGCAGCAATTGTTCGCATGGCAGGCGATCGTCACCTCACAAGTTCGCCTTCAAAGTTCGAGGTACCAAGTGGGCTTGGATAAGCCTGAGTCGGGTACTTACAGGAATTTACTAACAAAGTTACCAAATGGAAAACAGCCTCTGGAATCGGCTTACGAAGCTGTTGAATCAAAAATGAAGGACGTTGCCGATTACGTGGATCAGTGGCTGCGCTATCAAGCACTTTGGGACTTGCAACCAGATAATTTGTATGGTAAATTAGGAGAAAACATTAATTTGTGGATGAAGTGTTTGAACGACATAAAGAAAACACGAACCACGTTTGACACGTCAGACACGAGACGAGAATTTGGCCCGGTTATCATTGATTTTGCTAAAGTGCAGAGCAAAGTATCTCTGAAATACGATTCGTGGCATAAAGAAACATTAGGTAAATTCGGCACCCTTCTCGGCAATGAAATGGCTAGCTTCCACACACAAGTGTCCAAGTCCAGAAGCGATTTGGAGCAGCAATCGATCGAAGCTGCCAGTACCTCGGACGCAGTTGGATTCATAACTTACGTTCAATCCTTGAAACGGAAGATGAAAGCATGGGAGAAGCAAGTTGATATATATCGCGAGGGCCAGAGGATACTCGAGCGACAGAGATTCCAATTTCCATCTTCGTGGCTACACGTGGACAACATAGAGGGCGAGTGGGGCGCGTTTAACGAAATAATCAAGAGGAAAGATACGAGTATACAGACGCAGGTCGCGTCATTACAAATGAAAATTGTTGCGGAGGATAAAGCGGTTGAGATAAGGACAACTGATTTCCTGAGCGACTGGGAAAGAGGAAAACCGGTCGAGGGTCACTTACGGCCGGATGATGCTTTGCAACAACTTCAGCTGTTTGAAAGCAAATTCGCCAGATTGAAGGAGGAGAGAGACAACGTGGCAAAGGCTAAAGAGGCTTTGGAACTGCAGGAACCAGGTGGAGTATCGACCAGCGAGGATAGGATGCAGGTTGTTTTTGAAGAACTTCAAGATTTGAAGGGAGTCTGGTCTGAGTTATCGAGGATATGGGCGCAAATCGACGAAACGCGCGAAAAGCCTTGGTTGTCTGTGCAACCACGGAAATTGCGTCAACAATTGGACACAATGATGGCTCAGTTGAAGGAGCTTCCAGCGAGACTGAGGCAGTACTCATCGTACGAATATGTTAAGAAGATGTTGCAGAGCTACACGAAAGTAAACATGTTAATTGTGGAATTGAAGTCGGACGCGTTGAAAGAGAGACATTGGAAGCAATTGACCAAACAGCTACGAGTCAATTGGGTACTAAGTGAGCTTACCCTTGGGCAAGTATGGGATGTGAATCTGCAGAAAAACGAAGGTATAGTCAAGGATATTATTCTCGTCGCTCAAGGTGAAATGGCGTTGGAAGAATTTCTGAAACAAGTCCGGGAATCCTGGCAAACGTATGAGTTGGATTTAATTAATTACCAAAACAAGTGCAGATTGATACGCGGCTGGGACGATCTATTTAATAAGGTCAAGGAACACATCAATTCGGTAGCTGCCATGAAATTGTCACCGTATTACAAAGTATTTGAAGAGGAAGCACTGACCTGGGAAGAGAAGCTCAATAGAATCAATGCGCTCTTCGACGTATGGATAGACGTTCAGAGACGTTGGGTCTACCTAGAAGGCATTTTCTCCGGAAGCGCAGATATCAAAACACTGCTCCCCGTTGAAACCTCGCGCTTCCAAAGCATTAGTTCAGAATTTCTTGGTCTTATGAAAAAAGTGTCCAAGTCTCCGATGGTTATGGACGTCCTGAATATTCCTGGCGTTCAAAGAGCCCTCGAAAGACTTGCCGATTTACTTGGCAAGATACAGAAAGCTCTCGGGGAGTATCTTGAGAGAGAGCGCACCTCTTTTCCGCGATTTTATTTCGTGGGTGATGAGGATCTACTGGAGATCATTGGTAATAGCAAAAACGTTGCTAGATTGCAGAAGCATTTTAAGAAAATGTTCGCCGGTGTAGCAGCCATTCTCTTGAACGAAGACAACACTGTTATTACGGGAATTGCGTCGCGGGAGGGGGAGGAGGTGATTTTCCAAACTCCAGTATCTACCGTAGATCATCCGAAAATAAACGAATGGTTGACTCTCGTGGAAAAGGAAATGAGAGTGACATTGGCATCGAGTCTCGCGAGAGCGGTTCAGGATATCAAACAATTCAAAGACGGGAATATCAACCCGCAAGCATTTATGACTTGGTGCGATAATTATCAGGCACAGATCATAGTTCTCGCTGCTCAGATTTTGTGGTCCGAGGATGTGGAAGCAGCGCTTCATGAATCGCAAAACGACCCGAGCAAAAATTCTTTGGAGAGAGTGCAGCTTCAAGTTGAGAGTACACTCAACGTTTTGGCGGATTCTGTCCTCCAAGAGCAACCTGCGTTAAGACGAAAGAAGTTAGAACATTTAATAAACGAATTCGTGCATAAGCGTACGGTAACCAGAAGATTAATCGCGAACAAAGTTTACAATCCCAAGGCCTTTGAATGGCTATGCGAAATGAGATTTTACTTCGATCCGAGGCAAACTGAAGTCCTGCAACAACTCACGATACACATGGCTAATGCTAAGTTCTTCTACGGATTTGAATACTTGGGCGTGCAAGACCGATTGGTACAAACCCCTTTGACAGATCGATGTTACCTGACGATGACACAAGCTTTGGAAGCACGACTCGGTGGTTCGCCTTTCGGACCGGCAGGCACTGGAAAGACCGAATCCGTAAAAGCATTAGGTCACCAGCTTGGTAGATTCGTGTTGGTATTCAACTGCGATGAAACGTTCGACTTTCAGGTAAACTGCGGTTACGCTAATCATGTTCAACTTTCCACGCCCCACGAATATCGTAATGCGTTATTCGTTTCGTTTTCAGGCAATGGGTCGTATTTTTGTTGGCCTCTGTCAAGTCGGGGCATGGGGTTGTTTTGATGAGTTCAACCGTCTAGAGGAACGTATGCTTTCTGCCGTTTCGCAGCAAGTGCAGACGATTCAAGAAGCCCTGAAAAGTCAGATGGAAGGGAAACGGGAAGGGACACTTTGCGTGGAATTGGTTGGGAAGCAAGTAAAAGTTTCCACGGACATGGCGATATTTATCACAATGAATCCAGGATACGCTGGCCGTTCCAATTTACCTGATAACTTGAAGAAACTGTTCAGATCGTTGGCTATGACTACCCCAGACAGACAGCTGATAGCAGAAGTTATGTTATTCAGCCAAGGCTTTAGATCAGCTGAAAAATTAGCGTGCAAAATTGTGCCATTCTTCAAGTACGTTTTTATTTACCATGCTTGTTGACTCTTATTTTACTACTATTATTCTTCTTATTATCATCATTATAATTATTATGCATTTTAGATTGTGCGACGAACAGCTTTCCAATCAATCTCATTACGACTTTGGTCTTCGAGCCCTGAAATCCGTACTTATATCCGCGGGCAACGTTAAGCGAGATCGTATTCAAAAGATAAAGGAAGGGATGCAGGGCCGCGGTGAAACGAATATCGACGAGGCCTCCATCGCAGAGAATTTGCCAGAGCAAGAAATTCTTATTCAGTCCGTTTGTGAAACAATGGTGCCAAAATTAGTCGCCGAAGATATCCCACTCCTATTTAGTTTGCTCAACGATGTATTCCCGAATGTGAATTACACACGTGCTGAAATGAAAGGTAATTGCATGAATTACTTGGTCAAGTCAATTCACTCTCCTCGGTACTTATCGTGATTTTTTTCTGTTCGCAAAGGTCTGAAGGATCAAATTAGGAAAGTGTGCATGGAGGAGTATCTAGTTTGCGGCGAAGGTGACGAGCAGGGAGGCGCTTGGCAAGAAAAGGTAACGATACGCCGTGATAAGAGGCACTGTAAATAATATATCTTGCATCATCCCATCGCTTCATCGTCGTAGACATATCGGTATGCTCCGTGTAGCATGAGATCAAAATTAAACGAAAGCATGAAAGAAGTATTAGCGAAAAACTTGAACTTTGAACAATTCCTTTTTTATCATTAAAGAGAAGAGTAAAACAGAATAACAAAGCAATGCCCCGAATGCCCTAACTTTTTTAAAACTGTTTACCTTATGCGCGCTCAGGAGATGGTCGGGGAGACTTGGGTAGAAAAGGTGAGGTCAAACTAAACTGTGATCTGTATCGTAATGTTGTTACCATTTTCTTATGCGTTGGTAGTTTTGATACCCCTTTTCGTACTTTCGCATGACTATCATTTTTCCTCCCAAAATCTTGCAAGAAATGACGATCCTAACGCGTGTTTTATTCAGGTTCTCCAACTGTATCAAATCTGTAATCTCAACCATGGACTAATGATGGTTGGACCCAGCGGTTCTGGAAAGACGACCGCCTGGAAAGTGCTACTGAAAGCATTAGAGCGATTTGAGGGAATAGAGGGTGTCGCTCACGTAATCGATCCCAAAGCTATCAGCAAAGAAACCCTGTACGGTGTGTTAGATCCGAATACGCGTGAATGGACGGACGGTCTGTTCACCCACATTCTGAGAAAAATCATAGATAATGTGCGAGGAGAAATAAATAAGCGACAGTGGATCATATTTGATGGCGATGTCGATCCAGAATGGGTTGAAAATTTGAACTCTGTCCTGGATGACAATAAGCTACTCACATTGCCGAACGGTGAACGTTTGAGTTTGCCGCCAAACGTCAGAGTAATGTTCGAAGTACAAGATCTTACATATGCTACCTTAGCGACAGTATCACGTTGCGGTATGGTTTGGTTCTCCGAGGATGTACTGTCGACAGAAATGATCTTTGAAAATTATATGCTGCGTCTGAGAAACATTCCGCTCGAGGATGGCGAAGAAGATAATCTGGGCAAGAAGTCAAGTGATAAGGATGACACTGTTTCACCAGCTTTGTCTGTGCAGCGGGAAGTTGCGAGTATTTTGCAGAGTTATTTTGCGCCTGACGGACTGGTAGTGAGATGTTTGGAATATGCTATGAAACAGGAACACATAATGGACTTTACGCGTTTGCGAGCCCTGAGTTCTCTGTTCTCAATGTTGAACCAAGCTGCTCGTAACGTTCTACAGTACAATCATTGTCACATGGACTTTCCTCTGCCGAGCGAACAACTGGAACGTTATATGCCAAAGTGTTTGGTGTATGCGTTACTATGGAGTTTCGCAGGAGACGCGAAATTAAAAGTTAGATCGGATTTAGGTGATTTTATTCGTTCCATCACTACAGTGCCTCTGCCGACCCAAATTAATATACCCATCATAGACTTCGAAGTGAACATTCACGGCGAATGGCTACCATGGAGCAACAAGGTTCCCCAAATCGAAGTTGAAACGCACAAAGTCGCTAGTCCGGACATCGTTGTCCCTACTCTGGATACCGTGAGGCATGAGAGTCTGCTTTACACATGGTTGGCAGAGCACAAACCGATCGTTCTTTGTGGACCACCGGGATCTGGCAAGACTATGACGCTCTTTTCCGCTCTACGGGCTCTGCCCGATATGGAAGTTGTCGGTCTTAACTTCTCTTCCGCCACGACGCCCGAGTTGCTGCTGAAGACGTTCGATCATTACTGCGAATATCGTAAGACACCGAATGGAGTGGTACTCTCTCCTGTACAGTTGGGCAAATGGCTGGTTCTATTTTGCGATGAAATTAATTTGCCCGACATGGATAAATATGGCACGCAGCGTGTCATTTCATTTTTGAGACAGCTTGTGGAGCATAGAGGCTTCTATCGAACGAGTGATCAAGCATGGGTTAGCTTAGAAAGGATTCAATTTGTCGGAGCTTGTAATCCTCCGACGGACCCTGGTAGAAAACCACTTAGCCACAGGTTTTTGCGACACGTTCCAGTCATTTATGTCGATTACCCGGGAGAAACTTCGTTGAAACAAATTTATGGCACTTTCGCGCGCGCGATGTTAAGGTAAGACGGATTCGTACAAGTTTTAAGAAGAAGAACAAGAAAAGAAACCACGTTACAAATCGTAATTTCTTCTTGCAGACTAACTCCTTCTCTGAGGGGTTACGCGGAGCCTTTGACAAATGCTATGGTCGAGTTTTATTTGGCCTCTCAAGAGAGGTTTACTCAAGACATGCAGCCCCATTACGTTTACTCTCCGCGTGAGATGACACGCTGGGTTCGTGGAATTTGCGAGGCTATCAGACCTCTTGATAGCCTTTCGGTGGAAGGTTTGGTACGGTTGTGGGCTCACGAGGCCCTGCGACTCTTCCAAGACAGATTGGTAGAGGATTCCGAAAGAGCTTGGACCAACAAGAACATAGACACTGTTGCTCTGAAACACTTCATGAGCGTCGATAAAGAGAGAGCTCTTGCAAGACCTATTTTGTATAGCAATTGGCTGTCTAAAGATTACGTGCCCGTCAACAGGCAAGAATTGCGGGATTATGTTAGGGCGCGATTGAAAGTATTTTACGAAGAAGAATTGGATGTACCTTTGGTGCTCTTCGATGAAGTTCTCGAACATGTTTTACGAATCGACAGAATTTTCCGTCAGCCTCAAGGACACTTATTACTTATTGGTGTCTCTGGCGCTGGTAAGACGACTCTGTCCAGATTCGTTGCATGGATGAACGGTCTTTCAATTTTCCAAATAAAGGTACGTTTGCATCATCTTTATGTTGTGAAATGTTTGAGGAATTGATGTTAATATTCGTAATTCCGGCTAAAAGGTTCACAATAAGTATACTGGCGAAGACTTTGACGAAGATTTACGGCAAGTATTGCGAAGATCCGGCTGCAAAGACGAGAAGATAGCTTTCATTCTCGACGAGTCTAATGTACTAGATTCTGGCTTCCTTGAACGAATGAACACTTTGCTCGCAAACGGCGAAGTACCTGGCTTATTCGAAGGTGATGAGTATACAACGCTTATGACACAATGTAAGGAAGGAGCACAGCGCGAAGGCCTTATGTTGGACTCCAATGAAGAACTGTACAAATGGTTTACTGGCCAAGTTATGAAGAATTTACACGTAGTGTTCACGATGAATCCGAGCACCGATGGTCTCAAGGATCGGGCAGCAACCTCCCCCGCTTTATTTAACAGATGTGTGCTGAATTGGTTTGGTGATTGGTCAGACAATGCGCTGTTCCAAGTTGGCAAGGAGTTCACCAGCCGAGTGGATTTGGAAAGGCCATCTTGGAAGTGTCCAGACTTTTTCCCATCTGTCTGCTCATTGATTCCAACACAACCGTCCCATAGGGATGGCGTTATAAACGCCTGCGTTTATGTTCATCAGACGCTACACAAGGCGAATGCGAGGCTCGCAAAAAGGGGAGCTAGAACTATGGCGATTACACCGCGTCACTATTTGGACTTTATTAATCATTTCGTGAAATTGTATCAAGAGAAGAGAAGCGATCTGGAGGAGCAACAACTTCACTTGAACGTTGGTTTGAGTAAAATAGCAGAGACAGTGGAGCAGGTCGAGGAGATGCAGAAGAGTTTAGCTATTAAGTCTCAGGTAAGCTTGCTATTTTTGTTGAAAAATCTTCTTTTTCTACGAATATTGTATCCGCAGGAATTACAAGCGAAGAATGAAGCCGCAAATGCAAAATTGCGTCAGATGATCAAGGACCAACAAGAAGCAGAAAAGAAGAAGGTACAAAGTCAAGAGATTCAGCAGCAACTTGCAATACAAACGGTTGCCATTAACCAGAAAAGAGACGATGTGATGGCTGATCTCGCCCAGGTCGAACCAGCTGTTATCGACGCACAAAATGGTACGTATAGTGTCTGTTGTCATTACTTTATTAAAGGTATAAGCACGTGCGATATGACGGAAAAATTACCATATTCATCATATACATTTATGAATTTACCCGTGGCTTGTCATATTGTTCATGGAATTTACGCTGTTGTTTGATTCCCACTTTCCAATACGCGCCCCGTTCCGTATCCCTGAAACGTGCGTTGCGTTAAATCGTTGCGATGAATAGCTGTCAAGGGAATTAAGAGGCAGTATCTTGTCGAAATCCGATCAATGGCCAATCCCCCCAATATCGTAAAGGTGGCATTGGAATCGATATGTCTATTACTCGAGGAAACTGCTACCGATTGGAAGCAGATTCGCGCTGTTATTATGAAGGACAGCTTCATACCAACGATCGTCAATTTCAACACGGAGGACATCACGTAAGAGAACACGTTTGCCTGGGCCTGCTGAATGTTCCACGCTCGCGTGTCGGAATCTAATACCGAGGCAGAAACAACTTGATAATCGCTTGAGATGACAATGTCATGTTTTTACTATGTCTGTTGGCTTAATATAGCACGCTCGCTCATACACGTCTCCGTAAATGCATATAAACGAATGACATTTCTCGTAAATCCTTTGAATCGCGAAGTCAAACGTTCTACACAAAAACATTCTTGTCCGCAATTATGGGGACGTGGAAGTGTATGTAAATATCAAAGTATGCATCAAGGTGCGTGGATATAATCATCACCATCATCATCATCATCGTCATCGTCATCGTCATATCGGCCATTTTTCCCAGTTTCTAACTTTTTAGGTCGGCCAAAGTGATAAGCTTCCTGACGCAGAGCTTTATCGTCGTAACTTTACCATAACTTTTGCTAATTGCACATGCCTGCGCATTATCTTCCCTTTATTATATGAAGTCGTATTTCGTTTTTCGTATAGCGGTGAAATCGATAAAGAAACAACATTTAGTCGAAGTTCGCTCCATGGCGAATCCGCCAGCGATCGTGAAGGTTGCATTGGAATCTATCTGCTTGTTGCTCGGTGAAAATGCCAGCGACTGGAAATCTATACGCGCTGTCATCATGAGAGACAATTTTATCAATACCATTGTCTCTAATTTCAGTACCGAGGACATTACGTAAGCATGCTTTCTCTGTTCTTTTTACTTGATTGAAAACCATCGAGCAATTATACATATAGAGGGATCAGCTGACACGGTTGCTCGATCAAATACCGGCAAAACAAATATCTTTCAAAATAATAAATCGTCAAGAAGATCGTTTCGAATACTAATTCTTGTACATGACTAATAACTCTGTGCGTGCTGATCTCAACTTTGGAAAAATGTTTTATTAAATCCGGAAAGCGTACCGCCACTACCTTTTTTAGAGCATGAGAACGAAAATTTACACTAAATTGTCACTAACAAAAACTGCGTGTCTGAATATGTTAAAATGGTTAAAAGTTCTAATAGACCTTAGTAACACACGTACTACGTATGTATTTATGGTGTCGTCTAATAGTCGGGATTCAAGTTTATTAATCAATGGAATGAATATACTAAGTAGCCTATAATAGAACATGTTGCAAACACAATCGTCTCGTGTCTGTATGATAAACATGTAACATTTGTTTAGTGACGAGGTGAGGGAAAAGATGAAGAGTCGTTACTTGAGCAATCCTGACTATAACTTTGAGAAAGTTAATCGTGCCAGTATGGCTTGCGGACCACTTGTGAAATGGGCAACTGCACAGGTATTTAGCCAAATTTATCGAGAAGGAACTTATCCGTAGTCTTCTAGATCCTGCATATTAACATTGTGATTGAACTGTTTGAAAATATTACAGATTGAATACGCGGATATGCTGAAACGTGTCGAACCACTAAGAGACGAACTATATTCGCTAGAGCGACAAGCCGAGACGAATAAGTTGAAAGGCGAAGAAGTGAAGAATTTGATCGCTCAACTAGAACAGAGCATAGCCTCGTACAAAGAAGAATACGCTCAACTTATCTCTCAGGCACAAGCTATTAAAGCAGATCTTGAGAGTGTACAAGCGAAAGTGGACCGCTCCATTGCTTTATTGAAATCCTTGGTCATTGAGAGGGAACGATGGGAAGCGACTAGTGAAACATTTAAAAGTCAAATGTCGACGATAATCGGAGATGTTCTATTATCTTCTGCTTTTCTCGCTTACGCGGGTTACTTTGATCAACACGTGAGTATTGCGAATAATACTTGCAATAAAAGATAAATGCTCATTTTGCGACGGATTATTATATTAAATAATTTGCATTGCTTTTCTCTTTATAGTATCGTCAGAATCTATTCAGCACCTGGTGTCAGCATTTGCAGCACGCCAATCTTCAATTCCGACCTGACATAGCGAGAACAGAATATCTTTCGAATCCAGACGAACGTCTAAGATGGCAGGCAAATGCTTTACCAACGGATGACCTATGCACGGAGAACGCTATAATGTTGAAACGATTCAACAGATATCCATTGATCATCGATCCATCCGGCCAAGCGACCGAGTTCATAATGAACGAATTTAAAGATCGCAAGATTACGAAAACTAGTTTCTTAGACGACTCGTTCAGAAAGAATCTCGAGAGTGCTCTGCGTTTTGGTAATCCATTGCTCGTACAAGATGTCGAGAATTATGATCCGATATTGAACCCTGTTTTAAATCGCGAATTAAGAAGGACTGGCGGTCGTGTGTTAATCACCCTCGGAGACCAAGATATTGATCTATCGCCATCGTTCGTCATTTTCCTGTCGACGAGGGACCCCACGGTAGAATTTCCGCCCGATATTTGTTCTCGTGTTACGTTCGTCAACTTCACCGTGACTAGGAGTTCCCTGCAGAGTCAGTGCTTGAATCAAGTCCTAAAAGCAGAGCGACCAGATATAGATGAGAAGAGATCTGACTTACTCAAGCTACAAGGTGAATTCCATTTGAGACTGAGACAGCTCGAGAAATCTTTACTGCAAGCGCTGAACGACGCAAAAGGCAAGATTCTCGACGACGATTCGGTGATTACCACCCTCGAAACCTTGAAACAGGAGGCGGCAGACATCAGCAAGAAAGTAGAAGAGACCGATAAAGTAATAGCGGAGATTGAGACGGTCTCCCAGCAGTATATGCCATTGTCGCAAGCTTGCTCAAACATGTACTTCACTATGGACAGTTTGAATCAAGTGCATTTCTTATACCAATATTCCCTGAAAATGTTCTTAGATATTTTCACGTCCGTTTTGTCTCAAAATCCGAAGCTGACCGGTATCTCCGATTACACGCAGAGGCTTTCGCAAATCACTAGCGATTTGTTCTCAGCCTGCTACGAATGCGTTGCACGAGGAATGTTGCACATGGACAGATTGACGTTTGCCTTGCTGCTTTGCAGAATTCACCTTAAGGGAATTGCCACGGAATCCACGTACGACAGCGAATTCACGTTCTTCTTGCGAGGCAAGGAAGGCGTCCTGAACATACGTGGTCCACTCGTACCTAATTTGAGCTCGGAGCAGCAAGAGGCTATGATGCGCTTGAGCATCAGGCTTCCGGCTTTCAAGAAACTCTCTGAGAAAATCCAGGAGAACGCAGAGTTTAGCTCGTGGTTGCAATCTCCGACCCCGGAGAACTGCGTGCCAAAGCTTTGGGACGAGGAAAAACCTTTATCTCCTACCGGAACTACGATGCACCAGTTGTTGATAATACAGGCTTTCCGACCGGACCGCGTGATAGCTGCGGCCTCCCTGGTAGTGACTTCTGCTTTGGGAGAGTCATTCATGGGGGCCGCAGAAGCTGAACTTGACTTTGCGTCCGTCGTTGAAAATCAGTTGAAAGCCACCGTGCCAGCGTTATTGTGCTCGGTACCCGGATTCGATGCCTCTGGCAGGGTAGATGATCTAGCCGCAGAATCAGGCAAACAAATAGCCAGCATAGCGATCGGATCGGCGGAAGGTTTTAACCAAGCCGACAGGGCCATCAATATGGCTGTGAAAGCCGGTAGATGGGTGCTCTTGAAGAACGTGCATCTGGCTCCACAGTGGTTGGTACAGTTGGAGAAAAAACTGCACAGCTTGCAACCGCATGCCAGTTTTCGTTTGTTCTTAACAATGGAGATTAATCCCAAGGTGCCGGTGAATTTACTCAGGGCTGGTAGAATATTCGTGTTCGAGCCGCCTCCCGGCATCAGGGCAAACTTGTTACGTACTTTTAGCACCGTGCCAGCATCGAGAATGATGAAGGCACCAAGCGAAAGAGCGCGCCTGTATTTCCTCCTCGCGTGGTTCCACGCTATTGTGCAAGAACGTCTTCGTTATGCGCCACTTGGATGGGCCAAGCATTACGAGTTTAACGAAAGTGACTTGAGAGTCGCTTGTGACACTCTCGATACCTGGATCGAAACCACTGCTATGGGAAGAACTAATTTGCCACCGGAAAAAGTACCCTGGGATGCATTGGTGACGCTTCTCTCTCAGTGCATATACGGTGGAAAGATCGATAATGATTACGATCAGCGTCTTTTGGCATCTTTCCTACGAAAACTCTTCACCCCGCGATCCTTCGAGGCCGACTTTGCGTTAGTCGCGAATATCGACGGATTGCAAGGAAGTCAGAGACACATTACAATGCCAGATGGGACCAGGCGTGACCACTTTCTCAAGTGGATCGAGTCGCTTACCGACAGACAAACGCCTTCTTGGCTTGGTTTGCCAAACAACGCGGAGAAAGTACTTCTTACGACTAGAGGAACTGACCTGGTTGCGAAGTTGCTAAAGATGCAACAACTCGAGGACGAAGACGAATTAGCATACTCCAACGATGAATCATTGGATGCACCTCGAGAAGCTGAAGCGGATGGTCGACCATCATGGATGAGAACTTTGCACAATTCAGCATCGACGTGGTTGCAGTTACTTCCAAAGAATTTACCGACTCTGAAGAGAACCGTGGAGAACATTAAGGATCCTCTTTATCGATACTTTGAGAGAGAAGTGAACAGTGGAGCAAAGTTGCTTCAAGATGTTATTCATGATTTGGAAGATGTGGTTCTGATTTGTCAAGTAGGTATCCCCTTTCACCTTTAGCTTGTATCCCTAATGATAACTGTAAATAATACCAACAATAATATGATCATGTTTTCTCAGGGTGAAAAGAAGCAGACCAACTATCACAGGACAATGTTATCGGAATTGGTAAAGGGCATTTTACCCGGTGGCTGGAGAAGATACACTGTACCCAGGGGATGCACGGTTATACAGTGGATTACCGATTTTAGCCAAAGGGTGTCGCAGCTGCAAGAAGTCTCGCGATTAGTATCGCAGGGTGGAGCGAAGGAGATTAAGGTTTCTACTATTAAATAATCTCTTTTCCTGATCGTTAATTTCCAACCCCTTCCATTCTACAACCTGTTGTATATATTTTTCAGAGTTTTCCAGTTTGGCTAGGCGGATTGTTAAATCCGGAAGCGTATATCACGGCTACGAGACAATGCATAGCACAAGCGAATAGTTGGTCACTCGAGGAACTTCAGTTGGATGTAACTATCGGAGACGGGGACAACATCGCGACCGATGATTGTTCGTTTGCCGTGACAGGACTAAAGTTGCAAGGAGCCCAATGCAAAGATAATCAGTTGTACTTGACTTCCACTATAATGACAGACTTACCAGTTACCATGCTAAGGTGGATACGTTCATCTACCGAGGAAGTCCGGAAGGGTAAACTGTCTCTGCCGGTTTATCTAAACAGCACGCGCACGGAACTGTTATTTACTGTCGATTTAAATATCGCTCCTAGTCAAGATCCTCACAGTTTCTACGAAAGGGGAGTCGCGGTTCTTATATCCACTGCTTTGAATTAAAGCCGTAAGATCTATTTAGTAACAATTGTATTACGCTGCTTCGAAAGCAGTTTTCAAATGAGATTGCAGAGATCGAAACGCGACATTATGTACTTCTACGATCGTAAAAGAGAAAACCGAACGAGGCCACACGCGAACGAGGGCCGAGTTAGTTCCCCACAGATATTTATTTTTACTTACCCACTTTTACTTGTTTTTATCATTTATTCGCCAATGTACGAACGAATCTTTTCTAACTAGTAACTTTCATAGTTGTATGGTATGTTCTTGAAGGAACAACTCCGCCCGTTTACTCGTGATGTAATAAATTAATGCATGGTAAAGCATAAAGATTAGTTAGTGATTTCTCTGCACAATTTATAACCGTGCTATCAATATACGGATCATTTTATTTAATGCATAGCATAAATGTGAAAGACGCGAGACGTCTTTCCAAAAGTCGGCGTTTCGATAATTCGGTTGTAATATATACATAGTTTATTTAATTTTATATACGTTCGAATTTAAAATGTCGCTTTCTGTAACAAAGTTACGTTGCGTTCGCTTTAATGTAAGTACTAAAATAGCGTAGAATTTATAACATTATTTGAATGGCATCTAATAAAAACTCTATGTATTATATGAGCGTTAATCGCAGTAAAGGCACATACAGATACTCCGCAATTGTTCCTTGGTAATTTGTTTCGCTTCAATCAGGATACTACGAATAATCACAATCGTCTGACTGTAATTAATACAGCTCAAATATACAACTCCACCGCCCTATATATGCAGAATGGCGACTCCCACCACGGACCTTATGTCAAAGATGATTCAATAATTGGCGTTTATGATAAAGTGTATTCGCTCTCTTTTTACGTGTGCATATTTTCCTGGAATCCTTGACCGCCAAAGATTACACGAGCAGCCCGATTTCGACCAAAGAAGGCTCAAAATTGGAGAAAATGCTGAAATTTCTGAGAGGAGCGGCCTCTTGCGGCATCTTGAAATGCCATCGTTTTCGCAAAGCGAGGGCGCGTGTTATAGCCTTGCACATAGTGAGACGTTTCCCAACTACGAAATTCTTATTTTCCTCCCTTCTGACGCCATAACTGATACTTGAGCAAGCAATTTTAGAAACCGCCGTGCTTGCTCAAGCCTTTTTATGGTGTATGGCACGGATAAGCGGCTTGAAAGAAATCGGTCGAGATTGAAGTATGTCGCGCAAACACTCGGCGCTTGACAAGCGGTTTGAACGCCTATGGCAATGCTTGAATGGCCTCATAGACGGTCAAGCAATTTACGCATCTCTGGTACGTGCACGTTCTAGTGCCTCATGCAAACTTCAGTTCACTTTTTTTTGCTGGCCTTTACTTTTTTTCAATTTTTTCCGGCACGAGGTACGAAAACATTAATTTTGCTACGCACCAGAACCCTATTCGCTTTGACTTGAATTTCTTTCATTTTCTCCTTCTCATATCTATTTTTAGAAATGTCAGTTTTCACTTGCCACAGTTCTGGAAACTCGCAATAAACTGCGAAAAATTGACGCCAGAATAACTTCTCTTCATCGTTGGTAGTCATTATTGATTGATCCTTTCAATTTGTTTTTTATTTGGTCTTTTACGAGAACTTTGATGAGGTTTTTCCACCACTGATGCTCGTCAACCACTGCCATATACGTTCAAACCGCTTGACAAGCGCTGAATGTTTGCGTACAAATTTCAATTTTGACGGATTTCTTTCAAACTGCTTGTGCAATTACTCAATCGGTGACATACACCATCAGAATTCTTACGCAAATTGCTTGATCGTGTATCGGGGTCTTTAGCGCAGAGTAGGGTTTATTGAATACAATTTGCTCTATAAAAGAACATAAAAACTTTATTATGGTCGGTAATATCAGGTATAGCAGTTACACTTACTTTACGAAAAGACGTTGGGATTCTTTCGATATTACACTGTTCTCTTTCGTCTGGTCGCGGTGTAACTGAATCTATTCGTGTATATATATATATATATATATATATATATATATATATATACACACAGTTTTCGCCGCAATGGAAATTGTCGAGCGATTATAATAGTAAGTAATAGTACGTATAATATAAGTTCTATCGATCAACACTGGACGGACTATGCACTCAGGAAATGAAATGACTGTTACGCGCAATGAACCAGCGAACATGCACTTGACAAACAATTGGTTAAAATACATACACCAAGAACACGATAAATCAATCGTTCATCACACACGCAAATTCATCGAGGTATTGTACGTAGGCTGCCAGTATTCTGCATACGTAGGCCGTAAATCCCAGCCCCGTTCCGTGATTAGAGTTGCTCATTATTTGTTTTATTCTGACATGTAATGTAACCGCCGCGTATAAATAGGGTAAGAGAGAAGCGGTGGCGATTGTACAATTTATCGAGGCAGGATCATAGAATACTGAATTCAGTCTAGAAAAAAAAACAATGATGCAATTCCTGGGTCGTCATTCGAGAGAATTATTGCATCAACTTAAATCAACGGATAGACGAAGGAATATATCTGTGACATCTCAGTAAACGATAATCGATTGGATTCGAAATGCACTCCGAATGCACGCGAAGCAATACCACATAATCGAGGATCCGTCGTTGTATGCATATACAATGTATACATACACATAATATCATCGTAAAACTGGACAGGTTGCAACAGTCTATATCACAGAAACGGAATTATCCGTTTCGTCGGCAGTCTTTTTAACGTCGCTATTCTCGTCAGCCTGTTTATCGTGGGGGACTAGAGATATGTCCTTCGGGAGGACCAAGGATTCTTCGCCGATCGGCGCAGCAGCCTCGACTAGATTCTCAACGGACGCCGCAGTCGTCGGTTCGTCGCGACAAAAGCTCCTACGTAGAGACTGCTGCGTTCTAGCAGTCCCTCTTCTAATGCTACTTCGAAGTATGTTCGCAACGTCGGCCGCGGTTAAATTCGATCCGCTCGACGAGCAATTATTGGCGTAAGGTCGTCGGCCCCGATCGAGCGTAGAGTGTGCCCGCTCGACCGCGGAACGATCTACAGTCACGCCAATTCTTGTTGTTCTGTCTATCGTGTTCGGCCTGTGTCTCTCCTCCCTGGCATTGTTGTGACCATTCGAGCTCACGGCAACGGCAGCGGCGGAGGCAGTAGTATGCTCCATTCTGGGCTCGGTTACGTGAATCGCCACATCTTGGGTTTGTCTACCTTGATTCATTTCGACGAGAACGGTGGCATAATCGGGAGGCGGAGGTTGTAGCGCTGGCCTCTGCCTCGGAGCACTACTCTCGCCCAAGACGTTCGCTATTCGCCTGACGCTTCTTCGGAAGCTCTGTCGTAACATCTTTGCTATTCTAGCTCCTGTCGCTGTGGTATAACTCGGCGGTGGTGTGTACTTTGGTGGTGGATCCTCGAATGGCACTTCCGTCGTTGCCGGCACGATACCATTACCATGAATACTTGTAGTCGTATCGGTTCCAATTTGCGTCTGTGCGTCTCGTGGATCCCCCATGTCCATTGATGGACGATAAAGTAATTGGATTCTCTGTAAAATCAAAGCTTTATCACAACTGTATGGTATAATGTGTGCGTACGGTGTTAAGGTAACACTAAGCGCTCGAGGCATAACAAGAAAAAGCATGTGTGCACAGCAAGAATTTCGTTAAACATTTTAGTAGGAAAAGGAACACTAGGTCGTGTGTTACTGAAAATAAGTAAAACCTTACAAATACGATTAGTAAAAACTTACACCGTTGCACTGTTCACAATGATTTATGCCAACGTCCGCTTGATCATTCTAGTGTTAGCATTAACGCAAAATGAAAGAATAGCTATTAACAATTGTTATTATTATTAGATAGGTATTAGCGTGTTTGAATGTTAGTATTTAAGAGAGATAATAGCCGAATGTGTTTAAACTTAAACCATTACTTTCCTAAGTAATAGTACTACGAATCTCATACAACTCACTCTAACGCTTACATCGAATATGTCGGGCGGACCGTTGTTCAAGTATCGGCAGGTTTGTATTATAGCTACTGCCGGAATCGTTAATATCGGTATCAACTGAATAGCTGCGCCAAGTTGTCTCGCCCAGACCGACCAATAATCTCTGCTGGTTCGACGATAAGAGTAAAGTTCTCTGTATCCATCGTTCTTGAATATCGTGATACTAAGTACCTGTCGATCGCAAGTATTTCTTTGTCAGATATATACATTCATTAACAATTATCGCGGTCACGTAAGCTTTGCATTGGGATAAGAACAAACCATGAGAATAACGGGTAGGATAACGTTCCATGTAAATGATAAGAGAGGCCCGGCCCAGTGCCTGAGACATCGCCCGGTAGGTGGGAACAGTTCAGTGACTACAGCTTCGCCGTTGTGCGGCCGTCCACGTACCGCAAATACAGCGCCGACTTGCACCAGATATAGTATCATTATCCACCATGATCCACCGATCGTGTAGTCCAAATAATATACAACGTATATGCCCAGCTATAAACAAAACATTATATTGTACACATACGTCTAACCACGTATCAGTACTAGTCACGTACATGTGTGTCTTAATGCGCGCATTTGTTGATTTTTCTTATTACTATACTACAAGCTACTCTAAAGTCTTGGAACTAGAAACTAGTAGGGATGCCGCAGAACCACTCGTTTTTACGTCTTTCACTTGGATGTCAAGAAAGAGTGCGTTATTTTTAATATATCCGGAATATCTGGTTAGAGTTGTGTGCGGGATGAACATGTATATTCCGGATTCTTTGTTCATATTCTCGGATGTTTTGTCGCGCCCCACAGCCTTTACGATTTTCTTTATGTTGTTCGCGGGATTTTCTTGGTTTCTCAAAGTAACTGTGGCTTTGAGGATGCATGGCCAGTCTAACAACGGATCCCATCTCCCATGTTCTACCCGTAAACATCCGATAACGTGACGGTCTCTCCATTGGCCGATGCCATTTAAAAATAATTCCATTCGCAGAGTATATCCGTATTCTTTATTCGAAAATCTCGGACTGTAAAGAGCACAATCGTTCTCTTTTGCGTCAGTCATTTTCTCTTTGTAACGATCGATTCGCCATAAAAGTCGACCGTTAATTGGGAATTGTTCGCAATACTCCTCCGAGCATTTACATTCGAAAAGCTGTGGTCTACGTGATTCTACATTGTCCCGGATTAATTCTTCAACATATTTCAGATTCTCTTTCGTTTGAAATCTTAATCCTTTGATATCGCTAGTTTGGTCGCTCAGAATTTTCGAAAGCTTTCGTATTTCTTCCCTTAACGTGTCTACGCTTTCCGATAAATCATCTTGCTTGGACGTTAATTCTTTTGAGCTCTTGCACCTCATTTCGAGCTCTAGCTTGAGATCATGAATTAAATGTTCTTGTTTTTGCCACATCCCATTCACTTGTTGGCTTTCTTTAGATAGAAAAGATTTAAGATCCTGCAATTCCACGCACCACTTATCGATGAGGACCTTATCGTGCTTACTCTGTTCGTTGTTCAATTCACCTTCTACTAGTCGTAGCTGCTCCGAGATTTGTTGAAAACTCAAACTAGTGCGGTCTTCCATGCTGTCGCAAGTTGATTCCAAGTCACCTAATCTCCGGTTCAATATATCATCTTGGCGTCGACACTCCCCCGTCACCTCCGTAACATGGAATCGTAAAGCATCTATCGATTCTTGCTGTAAGTGTAACAGCTTCCAACATTGGGACAGATTATCCTGAAGGTTCCTACGTTTCTTCTCTTCGTCGTTTACCGTGGAGCGAAGCAACGTCAACGCGGAAAATATTTTGTTCCTCCATAAGGAATCTTGCGCTTCTTTTATTTGACCATCCCGTTTGATTAGTCTTTTGTCGCAGGTTTCCCGATGTGTTTCCATGTTCCTGCGGGGCACGTATACTCCACATTTATGTGGACATTCTTCCAGAACCGCTCCGCAGTGTTTGATATGCTCGGATAAATATCTTTCTTCCAGAAAATCATTGCAAAAGTAACAGGGTACGCTACGACGTATCACGGAATTGGCGTTATTACTCATCTTCTGATCCTACACACTCTCGACAGTTCAGCGTTACTGAAGAAACGGTCTATACGCGTTGCTGTTCGCACCGATAACCGTTATCTGAGCATTAAATTAAATATTGCAGGATTTATCTGATAAGAGAGTACCGGGCACATTAACCTGCCACGTATCTGTATATTCCGAGTTAAATGTACATGTGCGTGTGTGTCAGTAGCTATCTGTTCCGCCCAATATGTGTCATTCGCGTTTCCCTTTACGTTTACACTGACGCAACATTTGTTTTTGCTTTTCCTAGTCCGAATGATTCTATTCCGATAATGAAAATTAGACGCAAGCGTGGAATGTCGGCTAAATAAAAAGATGGCAATACTGATTTAGATATATTTACCTCGGTTGCCATAGGTAAGCCCAATATATAAGCGCAAGCACAACTAAAGAACGTGATGGTAGTTTCCCAGAGCTTCAACATTTTTCTATTGATAGCCATGATACCAGTTATCACGCAGTGCCATATTGCCAACTGTAACAGTGACGAGTAGAACTTGTAAATTTCCTCGATACTATATTTCCATGCTCGAGAAGAACGTTAGGATCGTTAAAATTGCACACCTGTTGAGCTATCCCAAATAAAATGAGGATGAAGTAAAAGAGTACCGCCCAAAACGGCGATACCTGCTCCGTGCCCAATAGTGCTAGCGTCGCAGGAACTAATTCGGTAGAGAGCCTCAATGCTTGATATCCAGATTCTGCGCTGTAATCAGCACCGGGTCGAGTCACGCGTTCCCCGATGATAAAGGATGCGTGAACCATGAACTTTTCTGGCGTACTACTGTATCCCGAAGGAGCTGGTTGATTCACGGGTCTCATAAACGTATACACCGATATTCTTTCTAAATCAGAAATGTTTGATTGATAATTCCCGCCACAATGCGGCATTCCACATATTATATTTTACACCTGTTTATATTATCCCACTTACCGAAAGAACTCGGAACGTAAACGTATCCGTGATGTCGAAGAATGTGCACGCAGGTATTTGCTAGAAAGGCCCCGAGAAGAAGGACCACGATAGTTAGGACTATGACGAGACTCGTGTCTCTTTGCAAAAGGTGCTTGTGCTTATTGTGAGCGGCTATCTAAAAGGGCGATACAACATATTATATGAGAATCAGAACAATAGCCACTATAACGCTAGTAACGATAACGATCGTTTCGGTAATGATTACCTGCATCGCTGCAGCTCCAAGTAAGCCCCACGTGAGGAAGACCTCAATTGAGGCTGCTACCCACGATTTGCCATTGATGAAAAATTCCGACCAAACAGTGGCAGGAAACAGGAGATGCAAAGAACCCGGAGGCGTTAAGCCTAGCAGCTTGGTACAAAGGATTAATGTACCGAACACAGGCACCAGTGTGAATACGTACACTACTTTTCCATAAGATCTTAATCCTGCGAAAATAATCATCGTAGTACCACTCTCTTCGGTTTATAATAACGAATAAGTAACCATTGGCCTCCAAACGCACCTTTGCTCAATGAAACGAATACAATCATCCACACGACGGCTAAGTTGAAAGCTACTTGAAATTTTAACGTTATGACACCGGGATTCGGTTCGTTTAAGTGGTGCCTTTGCAAAACGACCCCGTTAAAATAATCCGGCACGGTTTCCTGGAGTTTGTACGAGGTGCTGGAATTATACGGAGGCCTGTCATCTCTGTACAAAAGGAACGGCTCCGCCCATCGGTACCTATCTTGCTTCGTTATAAATGAATCCCTGCAACAGAGAGTATTTTTTTGCACTATGGAATACTTTTCAAAGGCTAGGATTGTAACGCGACACAACTTTAATGTCGCACGATATCAGGATCCACGTACCTGAAGTAGACAAACATCCAAGATACGCCGACGATGCTGTAGACACCGATAAATGCTTGGGCAGTCAAAAGGGCTATACCGACACCCTGAAAGAGCGGCGATATTTTCCACATGTCGACGGATCCAGCCGCTAATCTTTGCCCCAGACATACTTGTAACGTTAAAAGTGGAATGCCCAATACCATAGACAAAATCAGGAACTGTACAATGAAAGGTGCTGAAAAAAAAATACTAATTAATTGTTCTATCCATTTACCGATGGAAATACTAAACTATTGTTTTGACAACACTCCGCTACAAGTACAGTAGAACCTCCGTTATGCGAACTTTCCAATATCCGAACTGCAACTGACGTATCCGAATGCTCTGTTATCCAAATATCAATACGCGTTGAAGCGCTCGTACACGCACGGCCGGTATACTAATTTTATCATGGTTTAAATGTATTATTAGTATTATACTCGATCAAATAATTATAGTAGATAATCGAGACGCGATGCGTTTGCTAATCGACGTCCACGTGCTGCTCTACTTATCAGTCTTGTTTTGTTTTTTACGATGTATGTACACGTCTTTATACATATGTAGGGAATGGTATGGAATCCATACCAAACACAGTTTTGTATAGCCCGTGATTATTTCATTATAGGAACTAATAAACGGAACTATTAAGTACATGGTATATAGGTATATTTTTAAAAAATTCCCTGTATCCGAACTTTCGCATATCCGAACTAAGTATGGTCACAATTAGTTCGAATAATCGAGGTTCTAGTGTACTTGGCAGGAAATTGTCAAGATTGTTGACAATAAAGAATGGAAAAATGGTAATAGATACGCACCTCCAAACTGAATGCTAAGGATAGAGAATCTACTGATGTTGAAGAGACCAAGGGTGCAACCAAGGCACGCTAAGGCCGGACTAAGGGCGTGTGGCCACCTACCCAGTGGATTTCCATCTTCGTCCTCGTCTTCGCCTCGATCCTCGTCTCTGTCAGCATCTCTCTGTCTTTCGCATCCTCTACAAACATCAACATCAATTAAGACTTTTAGTGTACGACGCGGTAGGTTTACGTTGCGTTTCATGTTCCTTTTATAGTAATTGCAACTTAATATTATAGGTCCCATCTCTATATGAATATTATGATGCCTTTAAAATGAACCAAAAATTATGTCATGTATATATAATTACGAATATTACTCGTGACAGCGAGTGTTTCGCGATCGATTTCCGATAAGAGTATGTAAATTAATCAGGAATGAATTGTATCATATCGATCCGCTCAAGTAAGCAAAACTGGGTCAAACGTAATTTTATCACGTTTGTCACACTTGTCTAAAAGCATTCACGATCGACCGACATCGCGGTAATACAAAGTGAATTCAATTATACGACAAGATCCGAGATTAGCGGATCCGAGCGGATTATAGATAGCAGAGATACGAACGAATGGCAGTAATGTAACTAACACTCGGAGTAAAAGAGCCGGATACAGATAAGATTACCACTTTCTTAACTTTGACCCAGTACTTATCTTTAAACGCGAACATTTTATTGTGCAAAGCACAGTAAGAGTGAAAACGCCGTGATTGTTTACAGCTTTACAGCCGAAAAGTTTGTTTAATACAATTCAACCGATTGTACCCCATTAAATTTTCTTTTACCATACATTTTTAATATTACATATTCCATGGGTAATATGAATTCCAACATGACGCGGGTTTAAGATCGGAGCGGGGTGCCCTGCAAAAGTGGCTCGGGAGGATTAAGAGAACCACGAATTATCACGGCGGGCACAATCCGTAAAGAGATCATCTCTCAGCGATACGGCCAACTCAATCAGAGATCGACGATCACGTTGGGAGTACCGTTATCGTGGAATAGAGAGGCGGGAACGTGCATAGAGCACGCTATACACCACGTGAGTGTGTGTTACACCTTAAAGCGTAGCCCGACCTTGTTTTGCTCGGGGAATACGGAAACTTTGTTAGAATGTACCTGCCGTCTTCGTTGCACCAATCTCGCGGTATCACTGCGCGTTTTTAGACGACAATTCGTGAATTATTCATTTACGTATGAATACGCGACACTCCTGTTAATCCCAAATAGCAGATTTTATTAAGCATCGCGATACCTCGTTGACGAATCGTGAATTTTTCTCCAATGTCAATAAACTTCTTGAACTTCTTAACCTTAACATTAACGCGGACTGCGTCATTCAGCTCCTTTTAATCCTTTCACAAGACAAATCTCAGTTTCAAGAGTGTAACTTTTCAAATATTCGGGTATCGTCGGTGATACTTCGAATATCGGAGTACTGAAAGACCCAGACCCGTAACATCGACTATAAATCAAGTTTTTCCGATTGTTCAGTAAACATTCGCGAGTAAAATCTGTTTAAACCAATCGCCAATATTCGCATTATTTAAATATTATATTATTTCAACAATCCCGTATCGCGGAGAGATGGGTTCCATTTATTAATGGACCAAACTCATTGCCCGCGTCTAAACGTAGACACAGTTACGAGAGTAGAGGTCACCTTTGACGTCAGCGCGCACGATTTTGTCAATGAGTCCTGAAAATTCGAAGGAGTCTCTTGGCGTAAATATCAACATCAGAAACAGAACGGTGAGAAGGTTCATCGATTAATCGATAAACTGACCACTACTAATGACCGCGAGCTCTACAGTGGACTAATAATAATACTCGCGATTGGGGACACGCGAACTGGCAAACACGAAATGATCAAGTCCGATAGCCACGAGAACGTTCCGACTTTCCGAGGAACGTAAAGACACGATTACACAGCTCGAGTTACCGCAAAGAGTCGTCATGGAAATCAGTTTGCAAACAGAGGAGTATTTCGACGGGTTACGTGCGCGTATGTATCCATTGAGAGCTAGATCATTTTAATCTGATAACGATAACGAATTTGTTAATCACTCGTGCCGCGAATAGACAGACCAGTCTCTCAAGGTGCGCGATACATCGAATTAGGAGATTAAGATTAATTAGACGCCGCGGGAAGACAAGGTTGAATCACATATCCGTGAATCGAGGACCTTGGCCTGAGTTAGAAATCAGCGATAGGAAATTCGTAAATCCGATCTGGAGAGCTGGAAGGCAAACAGGCATCTGGGCTCTTCTATGTAGAACCTCATATTTACAGAATATTTATTCGAATCGAGTTGCAAATATTTGCCCTCGTCAAATATGACAACACGAAAGGGAGTAAATACGTGCGCATTTACATTCGTGGAGCGTAGTTACATGCTGCGAATGCGCACCGTATGGCGTGTAAATGTTTGTCCCCGGCCTGGTGATTTTCGCAAAATGTTTCTGACGTATATGCGCCTCCTCAAGCACCGCGATGCGCATTGCAAAATTAAATAAACAATTAGCATCGAGTAGAATAACATACATATGTCAGACGCGATCATCGTATCATCGTAAAGAAAGAACGAGTGCTCGATGCGGTATTTCACTGTGAGATTTGGAATCGTTAAACCGGTACAAATATCGGATAATAGAAAAAAAGATGAGCTACAAACGAATTAGTATGAACTTTGCACATTGAATTGGTATGGAGCCAGTCCGAAAAATCCTGATCCACATTCCGTGTTTTGACGTTCCGCGTATATCCAGAACTCGTTCCGGTTGTTTTTTTTCCACCGACCGTTGCGATTTGGGGTAAATATTATTAAGATTCGGAAAGCGTTCCACTCCCGAGACCGTACTCCCGACAATGAAATCTGAAAACGTCGTACAACTTACATGAAAGAATTGCTTCTTCCTACTATAGTTTCCTAATTGCTCGTGGGAATACTGACGTAATATCGCGGGAAAGTATGGTAGCTCGCTAGGTATTCTTAAATACCTATTAAAAACATTAATACATCTCGTAATTTCAAGTTCTCGGAATAACAGGCTTAGTACTGTTAAATAACAGAGGCGGGGGTGGGACATTGTTAAAAGTCATAGTTCACTCGCGCACCGCACGTTACGCTACATCGACGTATCGCTGCACGTTAAGGGGTCATATACGTTTCCCGGTTTCAAAAAATTAACTTTTATTTGCCATATATTACTTCAAAACTTACATCTTTTGGAAATATTTTAAGCCCACAACGAATCCTGGGTCTAAAATAATATTGACAAAGTTATACATATCTGAACGAATCTAGTCAGATCGCTCGGCAATTACACCTGCCAAACTTTAAACGCGCATTTCTCCGAACGCTATTTTCAAGGTGGTGGACGTGATAACTGCCACACCGATCGCCCGATTGCCTTCATTTTTTATATGCATATTTCTAATTTGGTTTTCTAGTAGTTATTGGAGCCTTTTTTATAACTTTATCCACTTTTTAATTAAACCATTTTACATTCATTAAATTGTACGATTTCATGTATCAATTTTTTCAGTGTCACTATTTTCGTATTTTCTTTTTTTTAACCTCCCCACCCCTCACCTCTTCCCAGAGAAAAGTTTATCGCGGTTCTCAACAATATAAAATTTCAAATTTTTTGTTGTATTGTTAGACTAACTCTGCGACCTGAATCACGCCTACCGTTCGGGAATAGGGAAAAAGTGTTCCACGCCACTGGGTGCAGTAGCCATATTTAAAAGAGTTTTGTATTTTTTTTGTTAGATGGCTCTTGTCCAAGATTTGTAATTTTGTATAATAGAGACTTAAAACAATTGGTCCAGTAGTTCTCTGCAATCCACGACACTTTATGCACAGATTTTCAGGACATAGAAACGTATAAGGCCCCTTAAATGAACTTTAAATATCGATTGCATAAAGATCGAACCAGATAGTTCAGTTGGTATAACGTTGGTGCGCCCGCCTCTCTAATTTAGCTATTCGCTCGAGAGACTGATCTTTCGATCGCACTGTCCATGGAGCGAGCATTGCAACCTTGATCTGCATTTACCAATGATCCATGGATCTTTCTTACAAATCGATCTCTAGTGCTTCGGGCTATAACGATTTCCTTGATATAATACCACTACCAGGAAATGAGTGACGAGAAGTACGTTTTGAAGAGATTTCGGCTAATACTCCGGTATCTCATTAAATTTTTGAAATATTTGAAAGAACTCTTCCAAGAAGACGAATACGATCGGTACCTGATGCGATCCCGACGCTGACTACAGTAGAAGTACTGGTGACAGATCGCTGGATCGTGGTTCATCCTGAATACATGTCACGTGCCAACGATGTCAACGACCGTTGCTTTTGACGCGGTGTCTACGGATCTTCCTCTTCCCTCAATCACTCCTATTTTTTTCTCCTTCCTGAGAATCGATCAACGAATAATCGCTTGGGAGAGCACAACAGCGATAGGTTTAACTCGTTCTGTGCTTAAGCGTTATATTCCGTTTTTTTCGGAGTATCTTCTGCCGCGAAACGTTAACGAGTTTCAGCGAAAAAGACCGCACGCCGAAAGAATATACCGTTCAAGGTTCCACGGCGGTGATTTTAACGAGGTAAGAACAATCGAATTTCGAAAGGCTGCATTTCCGGCACACGCTCTCTCGCGTGACAACAATTTTGCAGTCTACAACAGATTCCCTCGTCTATTGTCTCGAGCGTAAAATCGACACTTGGCCCATTGTCGCGCCCACGCTAATTTTGAGTCGCCACTTTTGTCTCTGTTGCTCTTTTTTTCTTTTCACGAACCGCGTACGATTATTAATCTTGCCCCAGTTGCGACTGAACACTTGGTCCGTCCACCTGACTCCGCCAGAATTTCAAGTCACGGTAACGTTCATGCGATATACGATTGTTCTCGTCTCACGAGACGTGAAATATCGCATTTCTTCTTTTCCAGTGTCACGGCGGACCGGCACTTCACTCGAACGATGTTTACTTCGCAACGGCAGGAATTACACTGATTTTCTTTCCGATTGGCTACATTGGATCCGAAATGTGATCTCTGAGCGTGCATTTCTAACAGTACGTAAACTTGAAAGTTCGCCTGGCAATCGATATTTTATATTTTAAACGCGCCGCAATGCGGTCACCACTGTAGTTAATGTGCCTCCAGTCGATTAAAATATCGATCAACTTGCGAATGTCGCAATTTGGTTCGTGGATAATATCAAACAAACACCGCGCGAGAACTTTTATAATGTTTCTTTCTAGACGAACAGTGCACTTTTTGAATTTGAACTGTACGAACTGTACTATGTACATATGTTCGAGGCAACATTCGTACCACTTAGTCCTTGCTTTGACCGTCTTGTCGTAAGTTGGAATGTTTCATCTAACCACGTGGCTGCACGAATTATAGCGATCGATTATGCGATCGAAGCGATCGACTTAGCGGCGTGCTAAACTCGGCGACCCACACGCGTAATCCTCGTTGTCCTACAACGTTTGTCACCTTGCATTAAATCCTGCCATGAGCTAGAATCCTCTTGAAACTTCCATCGGAGGCAGCAATTACTGCTCGTACGTATTTGCGTGTCCTTGTATACGTATACCAGATTCAAAACGCAATTAACACTTGCTTCCGTGGTTCGTAGTTCGTACATTAGAATTTAGTACACGGTGTCGTATAAAATGCGACACCTCATTAAAGTTATAGCCGTTCCCTCCCTCTATTAATGCGTTCCGTTTGCGAAAACAAGACGAACACTTGAAAACAAATATTTTAGCAGTTTACGACGCGTTATCTGTTAGTAATGGCTGTCATTTCGAATCGACAGTCATGCAAGGAGGGTACTTTATTACGCGACAAACCGGTGGAAATAACGTCTATTACACTTTACACCCCTTGTTTTAAAAAAAGGAAAACGAATTGCACCGCGATGTTTATAAGTACACACAACTAATCGAAGCTCGGTTTAATGAGGTGCTTACATTCTGCATGATAGAAAACGTTTCACCGGATCTAAGATCTATTTGATCATCGTTTCATCGAATCGAATATCCAAGATCTATCTGATCATCACGCTACGAAACCTATGACCTTTATTTTTTTTTTTTCTTAACGAAACGCTCCCGTTATAAAATTAGGTTTGCAACAATTTTCTGTCTTCTATCACGGAACACGTTACACTGTCACTGCGGACTGTCGAGACGTCAAGGAAAGAATCGTCAAGCTTGTACGCGTGTCCCCGGCTCACTGGGCTTTGGAACGATGAGTCGCTCGTTACCGCGAGCGAACCTTGAAGACTCCCCGAACGTTTATGCTTATACCACCGGCTTGTTGTACCACTACCTGGGCAGTACCTTGTACACTCGTGTACGTGAATTCCCTCCCAACTCTGAATGTATAACTGTACCTAGCAGTCCGTCACGTGAGGACGGAGGTAGAGAAGATGATCCGAGGAACGAGACGGGAGCACGTGCACGTTCACGTTTCAGGATTATCGTTCTACGATCCACCGTAAGGACATCGAAAATAATGATCGTGAAACGTAAAAATTTTTGAAATTACCACGAAGACAAGGAAAAGCTCGGCAGCTGAGAAATAAACGGACTCGGATTCTTTACGTGCCAGACAGGAAAATTGTTTTACGCTGTGCTAATATTTCAGAAACGCTGTAATTAAAACGCGATCGCCGTTGAAGATTAATGCGCTGGAAAGAGTTAAGTAAAGAATTTCGTTTCCTACTATTATTCCACAATCCCGACGCAATCGGGAACAATTCTTTTCGTGTCAGGGTTTGCCGATATCAATGCGGGGCACGAGGCGTAGTAAATGAAAGAGCGAAAGGGGGCGATAATTTGAAGAAGAAAAAAAACTGATCGCTGTTTGCGAGCAAGAAAAACTGAAGCGTCGAGATTCGAGTAAATATTTAAAACGCCCGACTGTCAATGGGATATTTGCGGCGCGTTACACCCAGTACTCCTTCTGGTTGCAGAATAACAAAGATTACGACACGCGTTCGTTGCAGCTCCGCGAACATATCGAGTATTCGAACAGCGGCGAAGACAAGAGTGAAACCAATGAACGCGGTTCTCGATGAGGCGCAGAATCGGTTCACCCGGGTAACGACGTGCAAACAATACATTGCAAACTTCGCGTTGCGAGGAGATTTTGGTTGGGAACAAGCGAGGAAAAGAAAAATTCGTTTGGAGCAATATTATCGAAGCAATTGACCGAATGGAAGGCTGGCGATTATCTTTATCTTTACAATGTCGGGAATTTAATTACTACAATAAGCCACACGACGCGTCACTGTTTGCACTTAGATCTGTCTACGAGAAAAAAAGGATTTAAACGTGCGATTCGTTAATTTACCCGGTACTGAGCGAAGCCTGAATATTTATTCAAGTTGAACTTCTACAGTTGTTCACCTATGTGTTATTATCGGTAGCATCGTACGGACTACTTTTGTTCGTAATTCTGCCAATTTTTAGATTTTAACCGCGCTTTTTCGTATTAATATATGACAGAATTTCTACGAGCTATGTATTTTTTATACGAAAAGGGCTCTTAACTTTGATCATTAACTCATTGTATTTTCATCGTCAATTTCCATAGCCGTGCAGTTACGTACTACCGTTGATCCGTAATCAGCGATTTTTAAAATACTTTTTTTTTAACTTTTACCGTCCCGTTAAGGTAGCTAAGAAATTGTACGAGCTACGATCACTTTTATCATTTTAATAAGCGCTCACGGTAGTAACACGGTTAAGAATTACCAAGTACAGTAGAAACTCGATTAACTGTCACTGTCTGTTATCCGTCACTGTACAAAAATAGATGTAAGAAATCTATTCGTTTTAAAAAGAGTTATTCGATATGGCGTAATCGATTTCGCACGATTGCAGTACACTTGGTATTATGTTTGTATGTATGTACGTTTATTTTAGCCTACTTTTGTAATTATAATACGTTGTAAAATATAGACCGTTTATTTTGAAAGCGGAGTAATACCGTTTTCAGAAAAAAATGCTAGATTACATAATTTGTGATTAATTTAGTGCAAAACAAAAAAATGGACTTGCACCACTTTCAAAATAAACGGTCCATATATACCATACGTTTATCGGAAAATTTGTGTTAACCATCTATTCGGTTAACCGTTATAGTCCTGGTCCCGGCGATGATGGTTAATCGAAGTTCTACTGTACTGCGAAATTTGTTCGAGAAATCGAAGGGTATCGTCACCGAAATTAGGATTCAGGGACCGTGGTGTGATCTTTAAACGAAATCACCTTGCGCGACGATCGCAGGTAGATAACCAAGTATCAACGGTAAGTTCAGGAGCCCGTTATACGCTAACAGTTGGTAGACAGATCCTTCGTACGAAGACACGCGAGTTGTTCGCGGTAGTTTGGATTAAACTAAAGCGTGAACTGTGTTGATTTATAAGTTGAGTAAATTCTTTTTTCAAAAGGATAACGTATCTCGCGTGAAGAGTAATACGACAGTTGTTTCGTCTGATCTGACCGTGCGTCGTCATGGCACTGAAACGAGGGAAACAGAGATAAGCGTTTAATTACGCTGCAATATCTCAGGGAACGCGAATCGCATGAATTTACAGTGACCCACAAAATGTGCTGCGCGGCGCGTTAAATTGGAGCAAAGAAACGTGACTCCTCCATGTCCAGTCATTGTTTTCGAATCGCGAGGCCGTGTTTTGCAAATGAATACATTGTTACCATACGTACGACTGACAGCAAATGTCATTCGTGCAAAATCCTGCGAGTCGCATTATTGCATACGAGTCGCCTTCTCACAACGTTGTACCCGCGTTCGCACACAAAAAAATATCACGCGCATAATCATCGTACCCATCGTTAACTAGGTTCCGTTGTTCCCATCGCGTGATCATTTCTTCAAATTAATAAACGTATTTCCTACGGTACACCGAGCCTAATCCGAACTGTAATTTGTTTTTAAATCTCGCACGAGACAGTGACACCGCAAAAGCCAGGCACACACCGTAGACTTTCATCTCGGTTTCGTACAGTTTTCGTTACCGCAAAAGAAAAATCGCAAAACTCGCTTACAGGCTTGAATATTCCCAATACACGCAACGTATATCCGTAAATCGAGTGCAAGTAAACCTAGCAGAAACGAAAACCACAAGTGATAGCGGGGATCGTTGATCTCAATAGACAGACACCCGTCACGTTAGCCACCGCTGCTTTTCGTCCCACGTGCTTTCGGAATAAGACTGTTTTCACGCACCTTTCTCCGCGCGAAGAATAAGAATCGGGAAGAAAAGATTAAAAAGCCACCTTCCGTGATCTTCACCTAGACATACCCAATACAAAATACTGTTATCCGCACGAGTTCCATTCCAAGGGATACGGCGTACGAAAAAATAAGAAGACTAGGAAAACGGTAAATTTAATGATCGAAACGTAGTAAATATCCGCTTCCCCGTGTATAAAAGTAACACTTTACCTTCTATCGTTTATACGTATTATACTCCGTTACATTATTATTTAACTGCTGGTCATTTCGTAACAGTGAATTGCATTTTACGAAAAACAACGCGGATCAGACTCGTGCAAACGGGACCTCCAAAGAATAAGAAACTTTGCAAATTCCAAAGAGTATTATTTAACCCTTTGCGGTCGGTGTCCCCATAGCGGGGACATTTTTAAATCGTTTGTAGAAGTCGGTGTCCCCGCAGTGGGGACATTTTTAAATCTTCGTAGAAATCAATGACCCCGCAGCGGGAACCTTTGAAAATCACAAAAATGACAAAACACTATCGTCCCCCATGCCTCTTGACTTGCTCCGACCTGCTGGTACTCTCAAAAGCGAAATCTGTCGATCGCAAAGTGTTAAATCAGTCATTATTCAACGATCGTTGATGCCGATCTTATTTGGTGTTATTATTACAAGCGACTGAAGCATGGCAAGGATCGTCACATATTTATATCTGCAATATATGTTTAATGGAAACGAGGGCAACAAATAAAAGTGTTTTGCGATAACCTTGCGTTTACGGTCTATTTTTTATTGAACAAATAAACAGATTTCAAATAATAGATTCTTTGCACGATCGTATTGTGAAATATCATTATTTACTTGATGAGGATTTCGTAAAAACAGTTTTTAATCCACGAAAACTACAACGTGGATCAGACTCATGAGAATGAGAGTGAGACCACCAAACTGTGCGAGCTGTTGACGCATCGTAACTATGCGTGCACTATTATTCGACGAGCGTTGATATCGGCCTCACTTGGTCTTACCCCGTTTTGCCACCGGTACAAAACTGGTACCCACATTATATGTATACTATAAAAAGATCTTAAATCGATTGCAAATGACAATGAGTCTCGCCAATGAATAGCCTTGGAAGTTTCGAGTGTCCGTGTCACGTAGTACATCTATGTATTACAACGGGCAAGGTCAGACACACGAAATCGACGCGAATAGATTTCCGTTTCCGGGTTAACCACTCGCCTCGCAACTGTTCCTTATGCCGCAGGAATTTTCCTAGGAAAGAAATTGTTTCTATTTCACTTCGATGGAGGTATCCGTAAACGATGCGTTACATATTAATGGAACGTAAAGTGAGTTGTGTCGGAGCTTCTACTTGCACTCTACATCAATTACGTTGCTGGCATTAGCGATAATAATTAGCGCAAAGTGATCGTTAAATTTCGTTGATTGTAAGCTTTTTCTTGCATCCATGCAATTATATAATAGGCGTTTGTGTCAAGTAATGTCAAGAATCTACCATTGAGTGAAACTTTGATATTCAATTGTACAGAAAATTATTTATAAAATGCTGTTACGATGCTTCAAAATTAAACTGCATTGAGAGAATGTGATGGAACTCTAAATGAAAAGCGTTGATTTTCCCCGCTAAATTCGACGTATCTTAGATTCCCATCTAACTTTGTAAGCAATACTACTCGTACGGTTTTAACGGTATTTCATGATTATATCCTGAAGCTTCGGACCTAATAGGATACACGGGCACGGAAATCATGGAGACGCCAGCACTCGCAGAAACCGCTTTAATTTCTCCCAATCGGTCACGCGATGTATTAGCAAGAGTTGCAACATCTTCTATTGCTACGCGAGCGTGAATGTATTCCGCGTAAACAATTAAAATAGTGTGCACGTACGACGGAAAAAAAATATATATGTATATACCTTTATTGTAATGATGTACACAAAATTGTATAAGAAACTGTTCCCATGCCACGTTATCCAACCACGAAAAAAATCTCACAATAGAAGAAACGGTTTTTCCTGCCCGAGATAGTATTTCACGACCAGTATACTTATTATTCAGGTTTCGGTCAGTGTTTCGTATTCATTGTATGGCAGTGCGTACAAGAATACACGTATGCAGTTGTGTTCAAAGCGTAGCGGACGACGATAGTGCGTAGGAAGGTAAACCGGAGCCACGCACCCTGCAACTACATCACCAGAGTGAAAGAAAGGGAGGGGGAGAAGGAGAAGAAGAGAATGAGGGGGGAGGTAGAGAGAAAGAGAAGGAAATCTGTACGCCCATACTCCTGGCCAACCTCGATGCGGTCATTATACGGTGTGTATACATATATGTGCATACATGTATTATACATCGCAAGAAGGGAGAACTTATGCGTAAGAGGTTTCCCTGGAGGTGATTCAAACATTAGTATCGAACTAAGAAACCTTTGAAGAATCATTTCGATTCACCATCACAAAAGGGAAGGACTGGATTCATATCGCGAGGGGTTATCAAAACCACGAGGAACTCTATGAGTTGCGCAGAGAGGAAGTATGTGTACAGAGAAGGTCACCATAATTTTTCTTCCATCACGTAGGACTTCTTCCGCTTTATATTACCTCGGAAACAGATTCCGCAAATTTCAAAAATTCCATCTGCAACACCGTGCACGTATCTGGAACGCAATTATAATAACGAATTCTTTGTTACGTCATTGTGCTCAAGAGCTTCTCCGTGCGCTTCACGTTTCCATGCTACGTGGATGCAGGCCTGCATATGGTTTCATTCTGCCTGATACATTCTATATGCAGAGGTTTGTAAATACATATGTGCTTCGCGCGAATACATACGTTTTCGTCGTGCATGAAACGTGGGTGCGCTGCCTACGAATTACAATCACGGATACGAGCGGACTGAAACCTTGCACGGTGTTGGGGATACCGCGCCTTTCAACAAAGATCCAGCGTGAATCACGCGTTTTCTATTACGAAAAGGATACGGTGGCTTGTCAATTGAAGTCGCAACGGTGAATGATTTTTACCCGGATATTTTGTCATTATGGCTTCACTCAGACGCTACATAACTTGTAGCGCGCAATAAAAACATTGCGTTCAAGGCGAAAGTAAACTTCAAATTTGTATTATTACGGTAATAACATTGGCCGACGCATTTGTGCAACTAATTTGAACAAGTTGTGTCCATTGGATAAGTATTAGAATTGAGTGGTTTAGCCATCATTGTTTTTTGTATTTCCAATTATATTCAGTGTCTGCAGAAATGGTAATTAATCCATTAGTGCCTAGCGATCGTTACAAGGAGGAACGGGTATATTTTAATTTTTGGCACGATGCAGATGTTAATCAGGTTAGATAATATCGCTTATTCGCTTTGAAATCGTTCAAGCAATTGGTGGATACAGCAAATTTATTATTATTCTTGATATTTCAGTGTTAATTGACACTTTGTTGTCGAACTATTTTTCGTGCGTCTTACACCTGTAGCGGGTAAACACGAGCAAATTCACAAACCTTGGCGCAGCAGGGATTTCTACAGTATCAAAAAATTAGTTTGCACGATATTGCCAATTTATTCAAAATAAATTTTTTGTGCATTGTATATTTTGTCCATTGTGTCCCATTATCCCATTAATCCACACAGTTGCGTAAACGCAACATTATCAAAATGAATTTTTTCCAAATATGTCATTGAATGAAATTACTCTTTTGCTGCTACAATTTATTCTTGTGATGGGATTTGGTAGTGTGGTCGGCGATTAACACAAAACACTGAGTTTAACGATTTGGTGTTTATTGCGGAACGAAAGAGAGTATGCTAAGGTGTTACAGTTAGAAAGATGTACAGAGCGAGAGGCGACGTGTGAAACGTTACGGTGACTGACTGAGAGTGATCTCGAGAGATCTGCAGCGGGGCCGCGCAGCGGTGGGCCTCGCTGCAGGTCTTTGTCTAAAAGTCCTGGCGTCAGCATTCTTAGAATGAGTGACCTCTTGAGGCTCGTCCAGACCAACGCGGCATAGCCCGCCGGCACGCTCTCGCGGCCTCGTTATGACGTCACAAAATTATCTTTGCGCAGCATCTCCATGCCGCGCGGGCTGACTTGGCGATCGGGTAAGGGAGCGGTCTCGATCAAAGGAAACGCGCGCGGTCTATTGGCCCCTCTCTCTCTTTCCTCCGGTGTGTCACTCTCGGACTCACAGCAGCTTCACGGATGTGCTCTGGACGCATCTGTGTTGGTTCGTCTTCGCACATCGTGTTTGCTTAAAGCCGCGGCATGCATGCCGCATATGTCTGGACGGGTACTTGGTCGCGCGGCAATTTTGATAAGAAGCCGCGAGAGCGTGCCGGCGGGCTGTACCGCGTTGGTCTGGACGGGCCTTTATAGGCGATAAGCGCCGTGGGACCGGATGTGATTCTATGAATTATAATATCGGAAAAATGTACAGGACGTTACGTTCTCAACAGAACAAGAATTACGTTTTTTATGAAATACGTCGATGATATCAAAAAGTTTAATATTTGTAAATTTGTGAACTATGACGAAAGGTTGGGTTTCTTCTACTGTACTTTTATCGATGTATTTGCCCGATACAAAATAGAATGGGATTTTCCAAATGATCAATCTAGATTAACCTGACCTTTAGTAAAGGATGGATAACGTGATATTTGATACTGCCATTATTGTAGTGTTTACATGCGTTACCTATTTTTAACATTTTTTTTGTGAAGAAACTAAAAACAATAAATTTTGTTTAATTTCATAAACAGTTATTTGCCTATATGTTAAAAAAAAAGATTATACGCTTTTCTTAAAAAAAGGAAAGAAATACGTTTTTCTTCTTTTAAGAAAAACGTATACAAGTTAGGGCAATATGATACGTAGAAAATATAAGTCTTTTGTTTATCTGACTCGAACTGAAACGAAAAAATAACAAAATTCGTAATTTTTTAACTTGATGCAGTAATGGGTTAATATAGAAATGTAATCTTTGTCAATTGTTTTCAAAATGCTCATTACGTACATTTCTTTGCATTATACGCTCAGAGATGTTAAATAAGTTTCAATGTCAAATAGGTATGAAGGATTCGTCAGGATATTAACACATTGCATGCGGGTATATTTCGCCGCGGACTTACGCGTGTAGCAGGCGTTTCTTCGTGAATTTCGCGAATGTTTGCTCATTCAGTAAAATCGCATTAAATCGATAACTACTTCGTTTTTTGTTTCAACAAAACTTCTGTAAGCGTACACTTAAATATGTATATGCTTTACGATGATTAAAAAGAAAACGACATTTTTCACACGCGTACAATGCCCATCGTGTTTATACCATTCCCGCTCTCCAGCACAAATCTACTAAATACGTACTTTTACGTGATCCGCGCTCTAGTGGCAGACTGCCAAAAACTTAAAAGTACGTTTCCCCCATACAATGTGTTCAATGTAAAGCTTTAATTTCAATATTTTTCTGGAAAAGATAAATTCTATCATGGTCAACAATTGCATTGTTATGCTACGCACTTGAAGCTGATTGTAAAAATGTATTCGTTGGACACACCGTAACCTAACAATGGTTAAAGACAAACAATTTGGATCGTAAGGATAGATTTAAACGTATGGAAGATACGTTTGCCGTGTTCCCGGGAATCCAGCAAAATCAGAAGCACAGTAGGAATATAAGGTCAACGGCCCTCGACGAATCCGAAAGACAACGACGCCGCCGCCGAAAAAGGAAAGCGAGAGAATCGACCGCTTCTTCGTCGTGATCCACCTGATATAATAGAATATCATACATAGAGGTAAGGCCGAAGTAACGATCGTGCCGGGTGTTTAGCAACGACGAAAACGCGCCCGCTTTCTACGGTTTAATTTCAGCACGCTTCGAAATACGAATAAACAACAGGTGTGACGTCTTTCGCTTATTGTTGGAAACAGATTTTATCGCGGAAAAAAAGAACGCGCAGCCAAGCGGTCGGTTTCTAAGACTATGAAACTTAATGCTTAGCTAAGCTAGCTTCTTCGGTTTCACTCCAATTATTCGTTATTATTGGAGGTGCAGTGTATTTTCATACAGAAAGCGGAATGCTTGCTCGTGATCAGTGACAGCTCTTTGGCATTTTCCATTGAGTTTCTGGCATATTGGCTCAATTACGTATTCCGCTTGCAACTCATTTCACGTGGCACGAAAACGTCGGATGGGAAGTTAATCGCGCGTTCCAGCGGTGCTGGTTGCCCGTCGGATTTCGGGAATTGGTTTGAAATATTAGCAGCTGTTATCTACGCGTGCACACGTAACTATATGTATATGTATAATGTATGAAGAATTGAGCGGAGAAATCCATTGGGAATTATTCCGATGAATATCTGAAGTTTTAGAGAGAACTGTTCAAATCTTCAACGTGGCATTTCTACCAAGAAAAACATGGTTCAGAAGTGATGAGAAATTTCGAAAAATCCTTGAGAATTCTGTGAAACGGGATGACGAGAAAATCGATTGTTCATACGTGAATCACGCGTATGAACGCACGGAATTTCTCCGACTTCCATATCAGACCATAACGAGGACAAAGCAATGTAACTTAAGTTTCGAGAGAATTACAATTTCGTATTGCTACAAATTGCGTGCCACGATGCAATATTGAATGATATTGAGAGATGGCAATACCGCGTGAAACGATAATGTTTCGTAATGTTTTGTACTCGTTTGACCAGTCACGTGTTAAAGAAGAGACATATGCACTCATGTTTCGCGCAACAAAGACGATCCTTGTTTTCACGTCGATCGATTATATCACTTGCATCGACTGAAAAATTCATTACGGCACTTGTAACGGTAGAACAACGTATTCGCGTCTGTTTATGTTTTCCACTCTCTCCTTTTCTTGTAGCTGCACTTTAAAAAAAAGTGAATTTAGACTCGCACTGTTCTTTAAATTATCATTTACATTTGCATATGCAAATAAATATGTATCAACTCAGGCTCGTAAAACTTTACTCCAAAAAAAAAAAAAAAAAATGTTTCGCGGAACTAGCGCTATTTATCCGCCTAGTAATGCAATGTTAAAACCGCGAACGTAAAATTACTGGTTGGCAAGACTTAGACCCTGTTGATAAAAGAAAATCGTTAGGGTGCATGTGCCTACCTGTCCAGGTACTACGTTCTCGTCGAACAAAGCCTAGCCAGGCGATGCCTTTGAAATAATCAATATGAACGAACCTCAGTGCCTCACGTGCGTGTACGCCACTGTAATTTGCTTATACGATGCAGGTCATGCGAATGTTCAAAACTTTCTTCATAGTTTTCCTACGAAAACAAAACGCACATCCTAAAGAATTCCAACGCGGAGTGTTTCGCAAAGAATCTGCCAAACTTCAGGAATATATTCATCGAGATATTTTAAGCGAAAATATAATGTTTTCGTTGTTCTGACACGAAGTGGTCGACGACCTCTCCCTGTTTACGAAAACGAAGAAGTTGGGGAAATATATGAAAAACTCGATAAAGATTTGGAGTACGCGCGAAGCATTCGAATAATTCCATCCCTACCCTTTCCTTGCGGTGGCTTAAAGGAAGCACCTCGCGTATCGTGGATCGAGTAACTAAAAGTCGATGATCTCGATCGCCTAGTGATTGTTTCGCCGTCGATGAACCGTGTAACCTGTTGCACCACGTACAACCATCCGTCGCGAAGCAAGATCTAGCTCAGAGAAGTCCTTTTGTATGTACATTCCCTTCCCATCTGGGAAAGGTTTACGCTACAAAAAATCATCAAGAGAGAGTAGTGGTTTTCGAGTTTTTACTACGCTCATCGAACAAGGTAAACCAAACGAATCGAGGTGACAGTGGTAATTGCAGTAGTAGTGGTAGTGGTAGTAGTGACAGAACCACTCCTCTGTCAATGAACTGCGAGCAGCCAACGGCATGCTTGTTGGTGGTGCACTAGACACGGCTTCGTCGATTAACCGGCTCGGGTCGGAACGCTTACCAAGAACCGGGAAAGTTGAAAGAAACGATCCTTCTTCTCTCGGACCGTGACCGCGGGGGTCCGAAAGAGGGGGCGCGGTGGTGGTCGCTTGTCTCGTTACTGGACAATAACAACTTGGAATCGTTGTCTTTTCACGCACGGTACGCTCGCGTAACAATCCTACCCGTCATTCGGCAAGACGCGCTAAAAATAGGAAGAAATTTCAATCCAATGTATTCGATGCTGTACGGCCGCGGAAATAATATGTACCAAATTATTAATTGACACGTCGATTTTAAAGAATTAACCTAGTCCCGTACGAGGTTCGGTTTATAGATATCGTACCACAGCACAGTTGTCTGTTCCCGTGTACAGTTCTATGCAAATGTAGTGCGTACCGCGTGTAATTGTCTCGATTCTTGTAACAATGAGCGTCGTTTTGGGGTCAGTGGTAGTACGCGAGAGTAGGTAGCAGCAGGTCAACGGTACTGCAATCTCTCGATGTAGTTGCCACCTTAACGGTACACCGCGGTTATCCGCCATAGTGTTTCATAACAGCCAAGACAAATTCAACAAAGTTAACAACAGCAAGTATACATATACTTGCGTGCTCCTCTCACTTTTTCGTTCTACCGGAATAAAACCGTTTCTTTTCTGTCTGTGCTGGAACAATCGACACGGTTCAATTAGTCCGGAAATCAATAATCATCTGCTCCGTTTCTCCGTCGGGACGAAGAACAATTGCAACGTTTTTTTTACCTATCTCTCTTATGGCTCGCCAATAACGCGTTTCGCCCGAATCAGTTTCGCGGTTGAATTTTCTTCAACATGGTCGCGACGATCGAGATCCGAGGCGAGACCGAACGATCTATCTTCGCCCATCGTAAAATCAATCTTTTTTTTTGAAGGCACGTCCATGTTTCTGGCGTGCTCCACTCTCGTGGCCCAATTGTGCATTATATACAGGGCGTCTCATATTGTAACCGGAAATGAAAGATATGAATTTAAAGTGGAGCGTAAAAAATTTGAATTGGGATTTTAAACTAGGATTTACAGTTTTAACGAAAACAGTGGACACTACAGAAGGCAGCGGACATTTGAGTTTTTAACGAATAATTTGGACATCATCGACAACGAAAGTAAAGTGCACCGTAAGGTGTTATTACTTATTACACGACACACGAGGCCGAAGAAGGTTCGACAATTACGAAAGTGATAATAGTTTGCAACGCAGTGCGCGTGCATTAACAACGGAAGTGTAAAGCGTGTATACCAGTCCAATACATAAAGTTGTCGTAATTCTCGTCCTCAATTGTTCCTAACACGCGTGCTTCTAAATTCCAGGACGTCACGTCCGTTTGTAATCGAGAAATGTTCTTTCTCCTTTGCGTACGTGATTCGAGTCCACGCTACGCGCGAATAGGATAATATTTAAATAATATCGCGTAAGGGAGATAATAATTACGTATAATCTTAAATTCTTCATTAACTTATTTCCTCGTCTTCCGTAAAGTTTATGTCAAGTACTTTCACGGCTAACGAGTATGTCCGCTGTCTCTCACTTTCCCGTGACGGCTATGCGCGATCTGTTATGCATACGTTATTACCAAAACATCGTAATGATTGCAATGAGCGTCAAGCAGGCGATCAACAGTTCGGTGTCAACCCTCGTTTCACCGAGCTCCGGTATTAACTATGTCTAGTCGATACAAATTGAATCTAAGGTAACTTGAAAACTCTGTTTTGGAGTCTTGAAACGTCGGGCAATGAAATACGTAAAATCAAATTACCAAATACAATTAATAAAAACGTTAGAGTTAATACGAAAACTCAGTCTTGAAAGAATGATTTTCTGGCCTAATTTCCTAACGCCTTGTCCAGAGAGTGTATCGACCGATTGCGCAAAAAGGAGTCAAAGCGCGCGAATAGCGTCAAGCTTGGATGAGCAACGACTAACGGCCAGCTCGTTAAGTCGATTCTGGTCGTTGAGTCGTTTCCGGCAAGTGTGGCAATGGGTTCCAGGCAGAAAACAGAAAGGAAAACCAACGAAAGACGCGGCATTTAATTTACATGGCGGTCTACACGCGTATCTTCGTGTCAATAATAATAAGAACAAAATGAAGGAACCCAGCCCGTACCGAGGTAACCCTGCAAAAGTGGGTAGGATTCTTATCTTATCGATCGGGTCGTCTCGCGATCTAGCCGGTTAACTATACATTATAATTCAAGCCCTCCGTCCGACCGCGTGTGCATCGTGATTTTAAACGCGCGCAAGTCGCCTGTGGAAGGTAACTTCCTTTTCGATAGGCGATAAACATAAGTAAAAGCAGTGATAGTACTAACAATAAGGATAATAAATTAAAAAACGACTTACCGCCTCGAAGTGTTGCGCTGCGGGCTGGTCGCCGTACTGGAAGGTAAACTCGTGGAAGCACCGCCGAAAGAGCTCGAGCACGTAGTTGTGCCCGAAGTTGTCGTGTCGCTCCCCGTGGTGGTTGACAGGACACTGCTCTGTCTCGACGAGACCTCCCTGTTCCTCGTTCCCTGTTGTCTGGTACCTCTCGACTGCCTGCCACCTCTTCGGGGGGGCAACGCGTTGGCAATGTTTGCATTTCTAACTGGCGCACTCGATGGCCTGAGCAGGGTGGTCCCGGAGAGGGTACCGTTGGTCTGCGCCGCCAAAATATCCGGCGCGATAAGAGCGATGTCCGGTAAGGAATTCGGTGCCGATACGATAGCCCCCCGACGATTACTAGTTTCGTTGCGCTGCCTTTCCGCGGTTCCTTCCGGTAATCTTAAATGACGCAAACGTCTCATAGAAGCCCTAACCCAAGAATTGATAACGGTAGTGTTCCGTGTCTCCGGGTCGACTGCCTCGTTGGTAGCATTGCAACGTGCCGCGTCCTCGTTATCATTGTCATTGTCATTGTGGTTACAATTAGTTAGGGGGTCGGAGGTCGACCATCGCGAACCATCGACAGCCAAGGACTTTGCCGTCGCCGGGACGGACATCGCGGCACTGCAAGGCACATCGATAGCACGGTACTCGCGCCTGCGCCTTGTGTTTTCGTTGGTGGGGGATGTACTCCCTCCCCGTTCCGTGGCCTGAACGAGCGCGTCAACCGCGACGGGTGCTAACGACTCCGTGGGGCGCAAGCACTCCACTTCCTCGAGCCACGACCAATCTACTTCCGAGGACTCGGAATCCTCGGGATTGCTCGCTCTGTCTTCCTCCGTCGTAAAGCTGCAGCCGCTGCAACGATAAACAATTTTCAATTACCTTTTTCTTATTACTATGCAAACTAATCGATAACTGATCGGTCGATTTCCCGAGACAAGACTCATCGTAAAGACCGCGCGTGTCTTTGCGAGTTTAAGAACTGGGTCACCGATTAAAGAAGATTCATATATCGTTACGAATAGCATTGCCTCCCGGGCGTCCGGCATCATCGACAGGCTGTTGTTGGTTGCCGGGCGCTGATACTCATGTTATAAGAAAGTTGTTGTATTCCAGTTCGTGGTACGAGCGGTCGTGTTTTGATGTAATAAACGTTCCTATTATAAATACTGCCGAATCTACGTTAGCGCTCCCGAAGCGTTCGTAACAATATGTATTGACACGAAATACGAATCAAGACAATGTGCGTCCCGTGGGGTCAAAATTGTACTACCTAACCCCCCTTTGTTCTGTTTCCGAGGCACACAGGTGTGGCCGAGCGCACGTGCCACTTCACGTTACGCCTGCTCGATCCATGCGGGATCCACGGTTCTCGAGCACGACCCCCGTCGTCGTATCACTTCCGCTTCGCCGATTCCATCGCAACACACTACTAGCAACTAGTGGTAGAAAGTGGAGGAGAGTAGCAGAGAGGAACATATCGTACCTTTTCGCGTGGCTCGACTGCCGACTACACGCGCCGTCAGAGGTTGATGCCTCGCAGCGGTGTTCGCCTCCCAAGCTGATCGATCTATCGAACCGAGAAAAGTTGTGGTCGTCGTCGCCGTCCTCGTCGTCGTCGTCGTCGTTGGTAATCGCACTGAGATTGGTCCCTTCCGTCCAAGATTTACGGTGGATGCGTCGAAGAGGCTCTCTCGCTCTCTTAGCCCCACTGCAGCCGAACGTGTCATCCTCCGTACGATGTCGTTTGACAATGGACTTACTACCTGCTTCGAGGTCGCAGTCGAGGGGAAGTGATCTGATCCGTCTAAAAGTATCCTGGCAAACTTTATTTGAATTCATCGGCGTCTCGAAGGAAGGATTACAATTTAACGCATCCTCTTCATTCCTTGCGTCTTCCTTTCTTCTTCTACTACAATTACCCGAGCACGATTTCTGACCGTTCAAAGTACTCGGCGCGCAGTTCCGAGGATAATAATTTAACAGATCCTCGTTTTCCGGGGATTCAGTCAAGGTTGGCACTGTTTGCACCGAATCTACGACGTCCTCGTCATGGCAGCCAAAGCGCGTTTCAATTTGTTCGTTATTGTCGTTATCGTCGTGCTCCGCGAGGAAATTGAAGGCATTGTTGATTTCCTGCGCCTCGAAGGTTTCATCCTCGAATTTCTCTGACGTCGCACGATCGACGACAGTATCCTGACGCTCCTCGTTAATCCCAGCGGAACAAGTCCTCCTGATCACTGGCTCTAAGTTTCTAGTAATGTCGCGCACCCTCTTTATCGTGTCGGATGAAACTACGTCGATTCTCTTGCGTATCGGTACAACTTGATCGTGACCCAATGTTACCAGAATATCACCGTTGTCACCGATACTTTGCACTTGCTCCTGCTTCCTGGTCAAGGACAGTTTTTGCTCCAATTTTGGTGGACACACGTCCAAAAGATGCTCCAGCTCTTCGGGAGTGGATTCTTGAACGACGACTCGCGGCACACAGGCATCGTTTCCGAGGTCAATAAGATCACCGTCATCGTTAGAACTCATTTTGCGCCCGTCACCTCCTGCAACGGGAAAGTTAGTTTTGTGTCATGTGTGTGGGTTGTTAATCGCGCAGCAAAATATCCGTCAATTGCGCTACGAAGATCCAGCAGGATGGCGGTATTTACATATTCCCGAGATACATATACATATATATATATATCCGATTAGCCTCGAGTCCCACGAACACAAAGTGGGTCGACGACGGTTTTTCTCTTCAACCTTCTGAACCTGTCCCACATTCGCTTGACCCCGTCGAGAGAAGAGCAAGTGTCTTTCTTGGTTTAAATGTATTCGGGTGCATTAGAGATTGGGGAGTTGAAAGATTACGTTACTGCGAGTGAATCTAAAGTTCCGAGCATCACCGACGTTTGTTGTGGCTATGCGACTAATTGTAAGTTGTCAAAGATGACGATTACGACTCACCGTGTTGAAAATACTGAAGAACATTACGGAAAATCCACATAGCCGCCATTGTTCTTTTTATACAAAGAAAAGATGCGCGCTATCAGTGACGGACGATTGAAGAAAATGAGCCGCATTGTGCTGCTTCGACGGCTATATCGTATGATTAGAAACCATTAACGATCAGACGCTAAAGACAATTTGCGATGTACGATCGTTAACTACAGATCATCGCGTCAGTGCGCAAAAGATACGATCTTTTCATCGAAAATATGACAATCGATCCTCGATCGTTCGGACGGAAAATTAATTGAAACCGCTTTAATGACAACTTAAATGATGTATCGGAAAAGCCCCAATTAATTTGCTTCTGTTAAAACAAATTGGCAAGTACCTTTGCGATACAGAAGTACACGTACGAAATCGCCTCTACTCCAATGATCCAACGGTTGTATAAGTAATCGCTTGTACGAACAAGTCGTACTAGATACAAACCAAAGATAGGATATGCCGTGTACGTATACGATCGGTCAGACCTCGTTCTCACGATCCCTAACCGGACAGAAAGCAAGCGAGCAACCAAACAAACGGATGATGTAATTGTACACAACTGCGCGAGGATTTCAACATCGCGTTTAACCGAATTAATTTTCACTAACTAATTACTAAAAGTTAATTATAATCACATTGCTAAATGGTAATCTTCGATTTATGAATTCTGGAATTCGTAAACACACCTATCATTTGTATCAAGACACACGGTCTCGTCTCGGGCCAAGTACAAGTACGCGAGACTAGACCTTGTATCTTTTCCGGAAGGAACGAACGGCGGTTTTCGAGGTGGTCAAACCGCATTACAAAATGAATTTTTTCGACATTTGCCGAAAAATAGTGAAGACTGTTAAGCGGGATTAACGTTCACAGTAAATCACTGGATGTTGGATATATAGCTATTTTGTTAAATGAATCAATTTGACTCAAACATCAAAATTGAAGTTTGAAAAAAAAAAAATTTATTTTAAAGAAACTTTATTCAAAACAATTTCGGGCTGCCACACCCCGAAACAAACGATAACATCCGCGGTACCAAGAACCGCCAAGATCTTACCAGGTACCGTCAAACAAGCGAATACTAAACAATAATAAACGCCCACGACAGATTTGAAGTGGCCTATGCCGCCCAACGCGTCGTTCTGAACACGTGCATCTCCTTTATAAAAATCTCCGACGCTAACAGGTACGCAAAAATTCTTTAAAAAAATAAATAAATTTTATAAAGTTATAAATTTATATGCACAAGAAATAAGTTACATGTGTGTAAAACGGCCAACTTTAAAAGTATTTAATGAGTCAATTTGACTCACATCCGTCAAAATAGGTATAGCACATATGGATTTTTGGAACCAAGGAGTGGGGAGGCGAAGGAATTTAGTATTTGTATAAATTTCAAAATTTTATGAAAAAGCAACATATATTAAAAAAAAAATTGTTAAAGCCTTTCTACATATATATACATATAGCAATAAAATCCTAAATAAGTCAAATTGACACGCTCCGGCAATCTAGTGTTAACCTTCCAGCGGGCGCGCGATATTTTATAATACGAACGGGCGCGTGTCGTATTCCGCACAACACTCGTTAAGAGCATTGAAAAAACATGGCAGCCAATTTTATATCAAGTTTTGATTAGGTTGAGACATATTCAATGATGGTGTAAACTTTTGTAAGTATAATATAGTTTGTTAATTGGCAATATATAGTGTACCTATTTTACAAAATCTTTTAAAAATATTCTTTTTAATCCCAGATATAGATAAGAACATTCTGGAAGAATACACGTAACTGTCGATAAGGTACAAATAAAACATTGGTGGAAAAATTACAATAGTACAAAAGTGTTGTACGGTTTACAACAGCGCGTCCACTGGAAGAATAATGACGTAAATTTTCAGAAAATATCTGTGACGACTATTTTGCACCCCTATTGTCACTTCTCCGCGCAAAAGATGACGAACGTAATTACTAATCAGGTGCGAGACGTGATTCGTTTAACTTTGAATCTCCTTACCATTGAGCACTTCTCCCGAGAATACGCAAGTATGAATAACATTTAATACATACGTCCGCATATTAAACAAGTCGGAAAACAAAGAGTGCATCCGTTGAATTTTCGAGGATACGTATACGGAACTCGTAGTAACAAAAGAGGAGAAACGAGCAGCGTCTGGGAAAACTCATGATAATCATTATTATTATTGTGGCACCGAGCGCGTTAACGCATTACGCACGTTCTATGGTTAACTTCAACTTACACCGCACGGCACCACTATGCGAAGTATAGAAATAAAAGTTTTCACGTACGAACTTTCGAATATCTATGAGTCGCGTTGACAAAATTTGACGATGCGTTACATTCTCCCTGTATTCTATCGACCACCTTTATTTAATTTCTGGGAAATAATATGTACCACCAGCTAATAATTTTAGCAGCTATTCTCGCGTCATTATCATGTTTGAACTGTCTATTCTCTCGAGTGTACACCCATCTCATGCTACACCGTTCCCCGAGTTTCGCTCCCACGTCGGAGGAATGCACTTGCACTGCACTAGCTTGCTTCCTACCATTTCTTCTCTACCGTTAAGTCATTTTAGAAATATCTCTTTGTGACACGGTCGATAGAGAATAGCGAAAAAAAGGACTTCCGCGTACATACGACAGTAACAAGCATTGGTTAGAACAGCATTCGTTTACTCGGTGAATTAAAGTCTTATTGTCAGAAAAAAAGTTAGTTGGGCTTCTACGAGGCTCGTACTGAATTCTTTCAAGCATATGAGTCATTCTTTAATCGATTCATTCGCCTCGACACTTATTATCAGTGGCAGAACTAGATGAACAGTACTTCTCTACCGCTGCTCCTTTGAACGAAATCTAAATCGACAGATCGGTGACTATTTATTTTTCAATTCCTTCTTCACGTCGGAAATACGTGACCACGAAAAGCATGCGCACGTATATGCGCGCGAGCGCATCCAAAGTCTCAAAGTAATCCTTTGTTCCGCTCTAAAAACGAAATGCTGTAAATCTTAGTTTACGCTGATGCATCGTTATCGTGGTCTGGTTCGTACCCTATGCGATACCTCTCATTGTTATATCAGTTCATCATCTTTTTACGACAATACTCGAGTGATCTCCGAAACGGAAAAAGATTTTGTGTAAAATAGCTTAAAGTAATAATTAGATTTACGAATATTGCTCGCGAACTTTGCAGTATTTAACGGTTGTAATAAAACTCGATTAACCGGCCGATATCTTACTTGAAAATTTATCTTCGATTCGTGGTAATATAAAAATTACACGTTTCGGAGTTAAGATGTTCCCATACATTCATGGGTCGAAGTATTTTATTCCACGACGCGATTAGAGTCTAGAGTCTAGACATTCGCGGTCGATACTTTAGGACGAGTTCGTTGCCAGCACACTTGCCCAGGTAACAGGTAAACCAGTAACCAGTAACCAGTGACCAGTAACCAGACGTTCTCAGCTGGCAACGGCTCCACATAGCTTATTCGTGAATCACGAGCCAGGACAACGCCTCGAAAAACTACCTGCGGATCTTTAAATTAATCTACACGCGACTAAATACATTATGCGGGCGTAAACAGCGCGTACCGGGTTAAAATGTATACAGCAAAACAATGATCAATTTTGTGTTTCGGTTTCGAATATATGACCAGCGCCTATGTTTAAACGTATGTACATACATACGTAATAAATAGAATATTCTTTTGTCGTATTTCGATTGCCTTATCATTTATAACGAATTAATTTCCAAGGCTTTGCACCGATACTGTAAAACTTGATTTGGAAAATTGAATAGCATGCCAGTGTTTATACGTAACTTCCACCAAATATTGCGCTAATATTCGTTAAAAGATAGGATATAAACAATCGCTTTATGGAAATCCCTTATAACATATCCCATGTATCTCTTGGCCGAAATTGTAATAGTGATAACGAACATTTCGATACATTAATTAATCTTCAAATATAATAAGATCCTGTTGCACATGCCAATTAGTATATCGTTATCAGTTTAACGCGTCTATTGGGGGACATTAAATCTCACTTGTTTTATCTGATCGAGGTATTAATTTCGAATATTTTAAGTGCCTTTTATGAAAAAAAAAAAAACAAAAAAAACATTAATGCCAAAGTACGAAGACGGAGTCATATTTACGAGTTGAACGTAACACGTGAACAAATAATCGCGAGCAACCTATCACCCGCGTTGCAATATAAAAAATATGCGAAGATGAGAGCAACGATGCACCCAAGACACGTTCGATCTCGCACACTAAACCCAACGAGTACCGATACGCGCCCGAAGGTCAACTACTCCTGGATATCTGTGGTAGCGACTATTTTTAAAATTCTATCTGTATGAAACCATTCCACCTGAGTCGCCGCGACCACGATCTTTTCATTCGTACCCTACGATGCGATCTCGTGCGATCGAAATAAATATTTAGTCTCTGCACAACAACTTACATAAGGATTATCGTCGTTAAGCAGTTTTCATTAACACTTGCCGTGTACAAAACACGAGTTACGGTATTTCTGTAACACTGTTTGTTTCTTATTTTCCGAAGAGATTAAATATCAAATTTGCTTTTTTATTTACCGTGGAAAAACAGGAAATATACGATACTTGCAAGTGATGTCGAGACAATTAAAGGGATAAGTACGCGCGAATAGTTTGTAAGTACCGTAGAGTTTCTTCTGGATGTTCAAAGATGACTTCGGAAAATCCTCGGGATCCTTCCACGTCCACCAAAGCTGTTCGCCCAAGATTCGTCGTTGCCAGTGGAACTACGCGATGTCATTTCTTCGCACGATTTCTTCGGCAACACAAAACCACCGGCACCGCACAACGTTAGCGTTTTTAAACACGATAAATCCCATTACATGATTCTTACAGGGAAAATGCAAAAAGTGCATTCACGCGACGCGAACTCCATTTATTTTCGAGCGTTTACACACCATACGCGAAAGCATGCACTTGCATGCATGCACTCGGAGAACCTTGCCGCGAAACTGACGATTCTTCGAGTGCAGCAGCCCCTTCGAAAAATTGGTGAACCGATCGTGGTTGATCGTAGCGCCATCTAAAAATATTGCAAACTCACTTGGATCGAAGCGCGCCTACCAAAACACCAACAATTGTCTTCTCGGCGGAATCTTCGTAAATTGTACTCTCTACGATGCACGATACGCGCTTCAGTAGCGACACAACTTCATTCTTGTATTCTCAGACGAGTCTTATGCATTTCAATTCTGCCCGAGTCAAGTATATTCTTCGTTCTTAGTTTTATTACTTTGCCGAAAAGTCGGCATTTTTTGTTCCTCGTTGTCTAAAACATGCTTGTGGTTTTTCGAGTTACTTGGTATCTCTTTTCTCGAGGATCAATCGCGATCGATTATTCTCTCTCTCTTGCTCTCGCTCCTCCGAATCTTGTATCTCGCCTGCTCTCTTTCACCATGAGTAGAAACCATACACAACACTCACTTCGCTGAATCACGCCTACGATCTTTACCGAGTAGTTTCAAATTATTCCTTATTCTTAGCAGCGCATGTACTAGATCATTGCAAAAACTTTTCGTAACGCGGAAAAGATCTTCAGTAACGCCAGGTAACACGAAGATCACCGACCCGAATAAACTTCGGTCTTAAAGGGCGACCGTTCTCTTCACTCCCTCCTACAGTTGCACGTCTTTGTTTTTTTTCTCGAGGGAAGTATTCACTGTGATACGCTACGCAGACGGCAGGGAAGTCTGGGGAAGTCCGAGCATTTTACGGTATCCAATAGCGGCCTCTATAGCAACGCTTAGTAACGTTGTATTTGGTATACGTTATTCCACGACGATCCATCTTCGTCGTGTATTTGATCATGTAGTCACTACATTGTAGTGTAATGTGATTGAAAAAGCAACTTTTTTAAACAACGGTACTTGTCTAGTTGCTATTAATTGTTAATAATATGATTTCGATATTCGATATAATAAATATTTTGTTTCATATTAAAATGTGATGATAATATTTATTACATGATAGACATATTTTATGCCGACGGAATGAATTTTGCGTAATGTATATTTAACTGAAGGAAAATGATTGGACACAACACCCTTCCAAAACATGTAACTTTTATTGTACATATTAATCGATTATATGCTAAAATATCCTAAAATTCAAAACCTTATTTAATCCTCACTGAAAAGGATTTTACTATATCACAACAATATTTTATACAACGCGGATAATAAGAGAATTACCGATTCGAACAGTGCGCCATTATAAATTATTGTTACTATTTTTCTTTCATTAAGTTTTACTGCTAAAACTCCGTATTACATAGATATGCTTATATGTCTTACTTCCGGCGTCCACTAGAGACCGCCAGTACAGACTTCTGTAGTAAACGTTATGCTGCTGAGTGCAGTACTGTGCAAGGGTACTGTTTGTATATATTACATACGTATTATAAATTTATAAAATGTATAATACTCAAGAATTTGCGATCAATGAGATAATATTAATGACTACTGAGATAGAACACCACGGCAGCGTAGGTTTATATCGACGAATCATCGTCTTCCGGAAGTGTACAGAGTACGCTTGGCAACGTAGCAAACAGAACCAAGGACCAATCCCTGCACCCGTAAACCGACATGCCGACCAATCGCGGCTGCGGAAAGTTAACCCATGATGCACCACTGCGTATCGTACATGCGTGGTGGGGGGCGGTTCCTCTAGTGTACATCCTGTACTTTGCGGTTTCGTTCTCTTCGACGCCGGACGCCATAGTAGACGCTTCGTTTCTGCGGTAGATAAACACCGCGAGGAAGAAGATTCGTGCCGCGCTTGGGAGATTCATTTCGTAGACACGTGAAGTCGGAAGCAGTAAGAGATTGAAGCGATGGCTGGGGCCGAATCGCCGAGCGTCAAACCAGAGTTACAAAATACACCAGCGAAAAACGCAAATGAAAATCCACCTGAACGAAATACGCCGGGAGGCGGTGGTGCTGGTGGAGGCGGCGGCGGCGGCGGAGGCGGTGGTGGAGGCGGAGGCGGAGGTAATCGCGGACAGCGTGGCCGAAAAGGTGGTACACGGTTTTCCGGTGGACGCGGTGGCGGCATGGGCCCAGGGGGCAGAAATAACGATGGACCGGTAAGCATTTCTTTTTTTTTGCCCTTATCCGTTCATTTTTAACCCCTCTATCCGAGTACGCTTTGGAGTACTTTGCCGTAGGATTTTTTCCAATTTCCAGTTTAATCCTTTCACAAGTATCGTTAAGAACGATATGAGATATTTTTGTGTCTGCTGATCCTTGATTTCCCTTTTTCGGTGATCTCTTTTAAATAAATACGCGTGACGCATCCCCTCGGTCGCCATCTTTATTCGCCAAGGATGCTGAATTATTCGTGTATATAGCAACTGTGTTTCAGCTTATTACGTTTCATACACAATAATTATTGACTCTCACAGCTTTCGAATTAATAATACAAGGTTTTCTTATACATAGATTGAGAATGATTGTTCCCTCGTGGATAGACGATGCAGTTACCAAAAAAATTTCACTTATCGAGAGCTGAAAGTACTTTGCATTCATAAAGCATAATTAACTACTCTGCAAGGATAATGCCTTTTTTAAAATATCAACTACCCTAATAACGTTGAGAAATCGTTGCTGAGTAATCCTATATAGATTTCTGAACACGCTGTCTACAAAATGGCGCGCGGTTTAAATCAAGATGGTGGGTGATTTTTGTTTGCGTGAAAAGCACATGTTTCGGAATAGCACTGACCGTACAGAATGTCTTTATAAATTAATATTGCTTACTAACACGTACCTTTCAATTATACCTGATCACATATTTTGATGTGATTTATTTTTATCTGTCGGTGACCCACAATATCGAAATCGTTGATAAATGATATTACGAAGGGTTTCATGATAATGTTTGCCATATTAAATTATCAAAGTAGTCGTAGCCTAATAAACGCTAAGTTCATGGTGGGTCACTGATGGACCATGTAGCATTCTCATTGCGTTAAGAAAGATTTCCGATATGAAACAGATTTTTTTTTCGCGAAAATATACGTCTTGCAACAATTTAGCCAAGTGCGTTGGGTCTAAAGATAATAAAAGTGTAAACTGTTAATTATATATTGATATATATTTGATCATTAAACACAGTTTGTAAATGGAGGAAATATATTACTAAAGTGAAACATATTTTACAGATGAAAATGAGTGATTCCATGGATGGGGGTATGGATTCGTGTCTTCCTCATGGCATGTCCGAAGGTGGCATGGGCGGAGGTATGGGAGGTGGAATGGGTGGTGGAATGGGCGGCGGAATGGGAGGTGGAATGGGAGGCGGAATGGGCGGCATGGGACGTGGTGGTGGAATGCGTGGAGGCAGGGGTGGTCGTGGAGGCGGTGACAGAAACATGGGCAATCGTTCACAAGACGTAAGTAGAAATTTTGTATGTATCAGCCTTTCTTGTGATATCAGAAATCAAAATATGATTTAAAGTAAATGAAATATGACTATAATATGCTTTTTTACATTATAGGATCGACTAATGGAACGAATCATGACTATTAGCGGACCTACTCATGATCTGCCACCACAAGAAACGACAGAAAAGAAATTCAGTGGTCGAAACCGCCTTTACATTGGAAATCTGACAAACGATGTAACGGAAGAGGAAATCCAACAAATGTTCCAACAATATGGTGAAATATCAGAACTGTTTGTTAATAAGGAAAAGAACTTTGCATTCCTCAGAATGGTAAGCCGAAACATTAATTTCTAATTGCTACATTTGTACAGTAACAAAAATGATTATAATAATTACCGTTTGACATACAATGATACTAAACCATCGGCTGCAAGGTTGCATATGCAATTTTGTTATGACCACAGTGTTTATTCTTATACTTTATGTAGCAAATGTCAAGATGTAATTTAAAGGGGAGTACGTCTGTTTATAGGATTACAGGGTAAATGCTGAGAAAGCAAAGCACGAATTAGATGGTACGATGCGCAAAGGTCGTGCCCTTAAGGTCCGGTTTGCTCCACATTCATCAACAATTAAAATAAAAAACCTGACGCCTTGGATCTCCAATGAATTACTGGAAAGGGCATTTGGTGTCTTCGGTGAAATTGAACGCGCGATAGTAATTGTGGACGACAGAGGGAAATCTACCGGCGAGGGTATTGTTGAGTATTGTAGAAAACCATCTGCGCAACTTGCCCTCAGAAAATGTACAGAAGGATGTTACTTCTTGACTGCGTATGTTATCACATATTGTATACATATTTTAAACATAATATATTTTACCCCAACGCCACGCTTGTTTGATGTATTTAAATATTCAACAAGTGCTAGAAGTTATCATAATAGGGGAATAGTAATATAATTCCAGTAGGAAGCATGGTGCTATGATTGTCTGCACTGTGTGCCAAAAAAGTGGAATACAGATTTTCATTACAAATGCAATTATCAGCGCGTATACGTTTATAAATGCATATGTATATATGAGTGAAATATTTCTGTATCCCAGTTCTCTACGCCCGGTAGTCGTCGAGCCTTTCGAACAGCAAGACGACGTCGACGGTTACCCGGATAAAAATTTACCCCGCAAAAATGCAGAATTTTTCAAAGCTCGTGACATCGGTCCAAGGTTTGCACAATTGGGTAGCTTTGAACATGAGTATGGAACAAGATGGAAACAGTTGCACGAATTATACAAGCAGAAAGAGGAGGCATTAAAAAGGGAAATGGCGATGGAAGAAGAGAAACTGGAGGCGCAAATGGAATTCGCGCGATATGAACATGAGACTGAATTGCTGAGAGAACGTATGTACTGTACTTTGTGACGCACGACAGGGGCGATCTCACTATCTAACTATACGGTTACAAGTATAATACTTTCTGATATTTCTGTTTCAGAATTGCGTATGCGTGAGGCGGATCGGGAGAGACAAAAAAGAGAATGGGAGATGAAAGAGCGGCAAGCTGAGGAACAAAGGACTCGCGAGGAAGAGTTGAGAAGGCGGCAACAAGAAGAAATGGCAATGCGCATCAGAAGACAAGAAGAGGAGCTACATAGGCGACAGCAAGAAAACAATTTGTTCATGCAGGTAATTGTTCAGTCTATGGAAAAACAAATATTAATCGTTTAAACCCAAGCAACGCGGTCGCACTGTTTAGATTTCATGTTTAAAAAACCCAGAACTATTGCAGCCTGGGTAAATGGAGCGCTATTGCGCTGTTCAGCATTTTTCGACCATATTCTTTCAAATTATATTGAAATTTTTTAAATATAACTTGAAATTCCAATTTCAGAATTTCCAACCTCATCGTTCCGTCTTATACAGCAACGGCGCTACTGTGTCTATTTCTTTAATTGTCTATCAGAGAAAAATATGATTTCATTTCTTTATCAGTCTAACGGTTTTTATAATTATCTGTTTCTTTTTTGTTTTAAGGAGCAAGCGATGAGAGGTGGCGGCGGTGGAGGCGGCGGAGGCGGTGGCGGTGGCGGCGGCGGTGGTGGAGGTGGTATTGGAGGCGGAAAAAATTACGATTCCGCTAGTAATAGTGATGGATATGGCCAACCTGATGGTAAGTTCTATATGATTAATAATTTTTATTAAGAAACAACAAGCATTATTAATGCCAATGCCACCCGTGTTACACCGGGCGTGACACTTGATTTGATAAAATTAACTTAGGAATTGTTTCTTCTGTTCAAAAATATTTCAAACAAAAGTTCGTTGGTATTAAACGCGGTGGTAACAACAATTTGATTGATCCATTACATCCCTCTTGTGGCACTTACTCTCGACACTTCATGCATACCTTCTACTTCTACGTTCTACCGTGATTGGTCAAATGACTTTAAAACAACTTATATTTCTTAATATAGAATTAAGATAATTGTCAATTTGATAGTGAAAAATTGTAATTTCTTTTATTTAGAAATAAATAACGTATATATCAAGAGAGACTTTCTTGTCTCGGGCCAAGTACAAGTACGCGAGAACTAGACTTTGCATGTTTTATTCTTTTTCACCGAGGTTTGTGACCGATGTGGAGGCCATGTTCGAAATTTAGATTTTACAGTGTATTTTCTAGCCATTTGGATGTATGCATGGAATTACGAATCAGTACAGTAATGGTCGGAGTACAATCATGTGAACGATATAATTTTTTTTAATAACGTGTCATTGATCTTTGCCTGTTTCGCCAATTTTGGTAGCACCGTTCAATTTGCGCAAATTGTTCCAACGCGGTTTCAAATACTATACATTGTTACGGGACCGTTCGGATGACACGCGCGCCTCGCAGCGATTCTGGCGTTGATCAATGTCTATATGCATCTTCTTCTGTACTCGTTATTCCTTAAACTTTTGTTTGTTTGTTGATGAAATGAATTTGTTAATATTCACTTCTTTCCTTATTGTTTTTTTTTTTCGAGAAAAATATGTGGTCTGTCTCACCTACTGCGAACGGTCATTCGACCTGTTGAAGAATTTATATTTATTTGTAATAGTAATAAGTATCCTTTCGAAAACTCAATTCTGCAACTATAAAATTGTTACAAATGAAATAGAACGCAAGTGTGGCATGACTAGCTGAAAGCGTATGTCTTATTGCGTTTTCATAAGCTTTTAGGTCGGCTTTTATTATATTCAACTGGCCATAAAATGTTTTAATTACTATTCTAAAGTAATTGAAGAATTTGTCGTCATGATCTCCAAGGTGACATAAATACTGGAAGAAAGCCTTGTTTTTTATATTGGGTGGACCCAATATTAACATCGCCATAGCGACTGAACGTTTAAAAAGATACTTATATTTTTAACGCACGTTTTCGGCTAATGTCACCTTTCATTTATAACGTTCTCATAGTTACAGAATTAAGTTTTCGAAAGAATACTTATCGCTATTAAAAATAAATATAAATTGTTACATTATAAATCGTTATAAATAAATATAAATAAATTCATTCTACGTATAGTATAAGAAAATTAAAATTAAATGGCGGTGCAATAACGTTGTGCGTAGGAAATTCTAAATGAAATTTGAGAGACGGATATTTGATCGGTCGTGTCAGGGATAGTATTGATACCACTGAACTTTTGGTTAAAATATTTTTTAATAGAATAAACACTTTACCAGTAATTGTTTATTTAATGTTTACAACAATGAACATGTATTTTTGGGCACTACTTTTCTTGCAAGTCCTTAGCATTTCTATTTTATTTGGATTTAACTGCAACTGTCGGTCATTATAAATATAATTGTAAACTGTAATTAATTACAGGTGGAAGCAGCTTGCCAGTGGTAATGTATCCCTTTTACATACTATTCTATTTTACTCTTTATAGGAGCATAGTAGCTAATTACTCATACTCGAAATGTTTAATTTTTGCATTTTCGTTTAATTACACATTTCTTCATGTCCGAGGACATTACAAAACATGTCATATCGACACCTACGGGATTTTTTCACTAGAAAGGTTAAACTACGTTTTTGCATGAGCTATAAAAGAAAGTCTACAATAGTGGAAAATATTACGACCAGTACGCAAAAGGGTTACTAATCTAATATTCCCGCCGAGCATGCTTTCCGACATAGCAGAGCTCTAATGTCTGCAACATTGCCAAATTTATTACTCCGTCTTTATATTTGTATATATGATGTCTAAAAGAAGTTCCATTTCTATCTGGCTATAAACATGTGGAGGAGTCAATGGGCGTATATTGAAACTTTTTCATCTCATTGAAAACTAATTCTATATACATTTATTAGGACCTGAACGGAATGATCCGTACATATAATTATTGTATTGCATATGCAAATACTATGCAATATTATAATCTAGCCTGGTTTAAACAGATACCGTTAGGATATAGTATGCCCGCCTTCTACTTTAAAAATTGCACATATCCTTCTTGATAATACGACCGGTGTTATCACCAACGTGTTTCTTTTATCTAGCTCGAAAATGTACATACATGTATATTACGTCCGACGTGAAATCTCATCGTGTCCCTTAAGTAGTTCTGTGTACCACGTACACGAAACTTACCGCATTACAGTGTCCGGTAGTAGGATACTGCCTTCCCCCTGTCTCTTCAGATTTTATCTGAGATCCTATATAGCACCTTACCTCGATAATCATTACACTCTAAAATGGCGCTCCAACAATTTCTGATATTATATGTCAATGACGTATAATCTGTATAAGGAATTGAAGGAGCATAGACAAATTATGATCGATACTTCTAGGCAGATGTTAATCTGTCCTAGTCGATGTTTATAATTTAAACAAGAAACATTTGGGTGTTCCTTTTTTACAGAGGCCAGGATGATTTATATCTTCGGGAAAATGATATAGTGTAAGCTGAACACAAGACAATGTGCTTAGTGGTCTTAATTTTGAGATACATACGAGCTTAAAATCTATATTTTTAAGATTTTCTATCACGCCGATGTTATAAACTGCCCGTAAATGTAGAAGTAAATTTTGAATATTGAATCTTGGAAACTACTATTTCTAAATTATCATTCAAATTTATTACACATTCTGGCATTGGTAAAATGACATGACACATGTTTAAATGGTACACATTTTAAACAGATATCGGACTAACGTAAAATTTCTCTCGTCGTTGCTCTTTCTCGAACCAGAAAGTAATCTGAATCCTCTGAAATGCAAAAACTTATGCGAAACATCCAATAATTTGAATGCATTGTGCAATCTACGGATTACTATATAAAAATGCCACCAAATACTCTCGCGTGTATTAATCAAGTGACTATCTAAAACTGCATTGACACTTTTGCCACATTGGTCCCTCCATATGCTTGCAGACAGGAGACTCTGTCTTCTATTTTCTCTAGTTGTGTTAAGGATTAGGCGTGTTATTTACTATGGAACTAAAACATCTTACGTTTTAAAAAACATTGACATTCACAAAAGAAAGTTTGATTCCTATTCGACACTTAGGCAGTGACATATCAATCATATAGTTCCATAGTAATCTGATATTCATTGACCAAGAAATGCCCAACTTAATCAGACATTAGTCAAACATGTTTCAGCCATATTCAGAAACTGTTTTACCTTGAAAGTAACGTTTAATACTACCATGATATGGCTATGTATAACAGCTTATCTAAATATACAATATTTTCAGCAGCATTATTAGTACCAGTTTCTGAATAGGGCAGTACGAAAAGTAATGATATATTCTGATCGATCCGATTTATCATCTGTTTTAAACAACGAATTTGGGGGAAACAATTGTCTACATGAATTTCTGTATGTCTCATTCTGCAATATGGTTGTGAACGCTTAGCGAACATACGTATGACTCTGTAGTATGATTATTGACTATGGTTTGCTTAGAGACCTTGATCACGCCTCTTCGCTGCTCGTGTCGATATTTGTACTTTAGAGTCGTGCAAAATTAATAAGAATATTATCTCTACTCTACATTTGAGTATAGAAAATCAGAAAATTGTATACTCATACTATAATTGCCACTACTTATTGGCTTCAATTGTGATGACCCTGCATTGGTGCACTAACTCTTTGCACAATTATCTAAATGAAACATAGGTGTTGCAAAGCATATTTTCGATGGAAACTTTGTGGGTTTGCAGGGGCAGGGTATAATTTTTGGTACTATTTACTCGCCCTCCGACGAAAGTGTCTCTAGAAAAGGACATTAGCACTTTACAGGTTTAAAACTACTCTCTCGCCTGCCGAACGCAGGTTTAAAAAGCGTCAACAATACTCTGAAAATACCGAACTTTTACATCTATGAAACGCCATTGATATGCAAAAAGTATTAAGCGATTTGTAGAAACTATGATGGATATCGTTGAAAGTTTGCTGAATCCTCCAAACTATCGTCACTATTCGATTCTTTTAATTGTGCCCCAAGTCTGGCCTAAAGTTTTGACAGTGAAACTAAAACTATCTATTTTCGAATCTTTAGTTCGGATTGAAGGGGTACGGTTAAGATGATGGCATGGTGGCTGGTGCAGAAAAATGACACAATGCAATACTTTGCTCGATTGGAAAGTATGTGGCTACTCTATCTTACTTTAGTAGGCAGCAAGAATGTTAAGTGAATTCGGTGGTCGTCACCATCGGTCGTCTGTGTTGGGCATTTGCTTGGTCTAATAATATTAATTGGTGTCGAGAATACGGCATATTCTCAGAAAGAAAACCTAATGCAATATTAGGTCGAAGCCATGTATAGTCAATATATACTGTTTATTATTTTAGCGCGTGTCTTAATCACGCACTCCACTGTATGGCATATAATCAAACAACGTCTAACATTGTGTTTTCCCCTTTCTTTTCTATGTGATTTGACGAAAATTGACGATGACCTGTGCTGCTGTCAAACATGGATGGTCGCCCTGAACCGTGAAATGTATTTATGGTACATCCAAAATCTACAAAACACTCCGTACGTTCTGGTGTAAACGGCAAATCGTGGCAATTTGCTTCGATGATTATCAACACATTCCCGACTACTCTTAACAATTGAACGCCTCGCGCACATTACGCGTGACAATGCTTCAACGTTCTTGTGATAACGATTAGGATCCAAAGTCCTTTATGGATGCTTACAATAGTATGGATCGTGGTAGCCGAGGAGGCGGCGGAGGGGGTTATAACGATGATCGTGGGCAAATAATGGATTTGATGGACATGAGGGTCGATATGGGTAACATGGGTGGTAGTCGCGGTGGTACTGGTGGCAGCGGTCGTTGGCAGGGCGGAAATGATCGTAATCGTCAGGACGATTATCCTAATAAAAGGAGACGTTACTAAAGTTTCAGTATTAAAAGCCGTTCTTAATTTTGATCCACACAGATGAAATTTTTTGCCGCATAGCTTTCATTGTATTCCTCGGTCATGTATCCACAGCTCTTACTATCGATTATCGCTCACGTTTATATAGGAACAATGCTAGTACAACCATAAACATACGCGTGGGTGTGTAAGGGATGGGGTGAGGTTGTGGGTGGGTGATTAGAAGAAAAAGAAAGATAGAATGGTGGACTATTTTTCTTCGTATTATGGATGCGATCTCGGAAAACGTCGCGAATTAATTTATAGGTAACAGGGAAGTGTTACGATTCATGGAGTCTTTAAGTCACCGGCATTATTAACGAGCATAACGATTTTGCGAATGTAGAAAGGACGAAATATTGATACCGTGGGCGATTTATAATACTAACACAATTTGATATTGACGAATTGCTAAGCTCTTGCAAGACATTGCCCTGTAAATTGATACAAACAAAATGAAAGAGTAATATTGATACTGCTAATGTTAGATCACTAACCCAATCATATCATTTTTCTACCGTTAAGTACGAGATATTGATGTTCGAATTACATACATCTTTTAGTTTCTAAAAGTTGTTCTTGTTCTTGGCTGATATATCCAGAAAGAGAAGGAGAGAGAGAAAGGGAGAAAGAGAAATAGTCGTCGAGTTTACGGTCATAAGTCAGCTCTGTAGATTTGAATAATCGCGCTGCCCTACCGTAATCTGAAATTGAGCAAACTGTAAGAATTTTATTGTCAATTAGGATCTTAAAAAATGGCATCGCACGAGATTTTCATTTCGCGAATGTGAATGTAAATATTGATGGAGCAACTTAACAAGTTGCTAGAGACTTTCGTCGTCACTATGCATATATTATCATTACATTATTATTCATCGTTCATCATTCGTATCTCTGATCCGTTCGTTTTCAGAATGAAAGTATATTATACTCTGGTCGTCGTTCCCTTGCTTTGTACTTTACGAATGTGGGAAGATTAAATTAGTCTATAAGTGAAAAAAGTACGGATATCATGGCTGAAATTACTGATCTTGATACTTCGATATTTATATTTCTATCATCTCAACAGAGATGTATCTTGACAACTTTCTTTCCATGGGATGTTGGAGAAGGTTCCAAGCAGTTAGAAAAGCGGGCACTGGTTTGATCTTTCCAACATTTCGCAGAAAGAACGTTTAATGGTACGGCCGTAGGGCAGACAATTTTTAGATAGCGCATTGTGTATATCCGTATTCGTCTATACACGTTTTAAGCAAAATGGTGCGTACCATCACTTTGTAAGAGTATGTGCAATTTTATCATACTCTTAATGCTTTATAAAGTAATTACGTTAGTGTAAGACATACAAGCAGAATGAATCTGCATTTGTGCTACTCGATCTTTGTGAAAGGGACTTGATTGACAAAACGTAACTTTATCAATAAACATCTATATAGAGTTATATATAGAAACTATTTATTTAATTAGTATTCTTTATGATTGCAAAAGCGCTGTTAAGACAAGGTGCGTTTGAGGGAGAAATCTAGAAATCACCGTAATTTTATTACTTTCAGTGTAAATATACCCAATGAGATAGATGTCCTTAACTGAAGTTTGCAATCTGACGTACTCCAACCGCATTATTATGACGAAACATTTTTGTTTTATGGACCTGTTATTACTCTAGTTATACTCCATGTGAAGCTTTTCTCGGTTTTCTGTTCATTGTTGCGTGGAAAGACAATTTTACGTGACTTGCCGATTTAGGTCAAGGGTCAAACTGTATTTCGACACACGATGCAGTTCATTCCTTCATCGTAAAATCGTTTATACTTCCCTCAACGTACTATTTCTTTCCGGTACCTGACGGTTCGACTAACTAAAAAGTCTACGGCTAACTAATTCGAGGAAAGGTAACGGAGCAATCATTAAGCTTCTTTTCAGAGGAGAGTTAGATGCAAAGTGAGAGAGAAATCGACCGCCCGTAGCTTCATTAACTATCCACTGAATAAGATATTTCAAGAAACGACAATTAGCGAGGAAATTAAAAAAAATACAGAAAGAAAGAAGCTGTAAAGAAATTTCGTCGGCAATTTTCTTCAACAATGCCTTTAGCAGTAGCACATGTGTTCTATATATAAACTACATGATAGTTGCACTTTACATCGATATGGTATTTATCGAATTATTGTGAACTTTTATAGCATGTGGATGGTATGATTCTTTTTATATTGAAAAATATTGGTGGAATAAATTGACTCATCATTAAAAATAACTGGCGCTAGTACACTCAATTGAATATGAATAATACGACCCGTTTTTCATTAACTTCATGCTTCTACTGGAATAATTTAATGTTATATGGCAGTGAAGATTTTGAAAAAAATTTGTTTGCAATGTTTATATTTACACGTATGTTTACGCATATGTGTCGATATATAAGTTTATATTATTATTTGTAGCAGAAGGCATCTCGAGAAGAGGTCTCGTATTATGAATATTCGACATAGTGTATTCCATAATCTTCATTTTTTCAAGTTCTCGGTTATTAAATGAATCATTGACTCCTAACCGAAAGAAACGTATTCTGTTTGGGAGAATATGATGCATCTGTGAGAAACGAAAATTCTTGTTCATAATTAATTGACAGTAATTCGTACACTCTACCGTGTCCAGATGTTTATTGTTTCTTTCACTGCTGAATTTATGTGCTGTTTGTACGTGTGTTCTTCTCCATTGAATGATTTTATTTTATCTTATTTTGTTATAATTTGCTTTCTTTTCGACAAATAGTATGGTCAAGATATATAAATAATATCACTCAGATTTTTATTTAATTTTCACATAATTTTGTTTAAATTGCAGTAGAACTCTGATTGTACGGATCTATCGCGATAAATTTATATACTTTGTGTTATAAAAAAGAACAGTCAATTCTAGTTTCAATTTACTGATAAAATTTGTCACGGGCATTTTCCGAATATTCGGTGTTCTACTGTTAAATCCATTATTCTTCAACGTCTATCGCCAACTCAACTTCTTTCTATTTCAATCTTTTTTTACCAATTATTTATCCGTATTTCTATTAATTTCATTGTCTATTTATATGGTTCCTCATTAGATTCAAGTGACCCATGTGCCTGTTTTATAGATACTTACATAATGATTATTTCTTTATTAGATAATTGTGCATAACATGTTTTAAACCACATTTATTAGGTGCTTTCGAGGAGATATCGTGTTCGCCGAATGAAAAGGAAATTCCTGTAAATGGAAACTCTGAAAGATCTTTTGGCGAACACTTTCTCATCCTGCTTGCCCTACTACTGCGAACAAAGTACCTAGGGGTATTGTGTATACACATACATTTAAATGATGAACGTATTCTCGTGCACGCCAGAGGCACATGACAAATACGAATAAAGCTGGAGGTTTCATTGTAAAAGGAATTTTTCTGGCAAGTAACTTGTGAAAAGTGTGATCGAACGATGTAATCAAACAAATTGTATGTGGTACTACCATGTCAATTATGAGATTATTGTCCGACCATAAATAGAATTTGAGAATTCTGGTGAAGAAAATATCTCTTGCGGATTGCATTGCACGTGTGAGACGTGCACTTCTCGCAATTTAAAGTAACCAACTTATGTTTCGGAGAAAACTTCGTCCTACGTTCCGGGTGCCTGCGATTGAGATCACGATAGCGAAATAATATGTAATATACACTGAACTGTTATTAATCAAGAGTCTTTTAACGGAGGAGAGACACAGCAATGACAAGATAGGCTTACTTACTTGAAACTGCTAGTCAATGAACTACTGTTACGAGGTGAGTAGATTTTGTAAACACTGTTATTATGCGTAATTCTATATTAATCTTTTGGGTGGGACGTTCACACGAGTATATGGTAAAGATTATAAAGGGAAAGATTATATTACAGTGGAAAAATATCAGTGTTTTTCAGAACCAACCACAAGTATAGACATTCCATTCATTTCGCTAATAATTGATAGTTGATAGTTTTGAGATTTGTTTTCCATTTGTAATCTTTGCCGCTGAACTCAAAGCATTTCTCTGTAACGTCACAAGACTTCATACTAGCAGGGAATGGTACAGAGTTACTGTTTTGGATCGAATTTTATCTAGTTTCCCCAATTCGAAAAAATATTGTTTGACTCCACGCTGGACTTTCGGTACTTGCCTTAATGGTTATGCAAATCGAAAACCCGCTGATTAAATCATTCTTAAAGCATAATTTATTACTCGAAAGGATTGTTGTGTGCAAGTTTACCAGCCTAGACTGTGTTCTTACCTACGACAACCAACGTATCTTTACGCGGATTTTAGCAAAAGGTTGTCTGGGTTCACTGTTAAAATCTGGGCTGTTATAACTGATCGCTATCGAAATGAACGAATGAATTCTCTATCGATGTTCCGTTTGTTCTCTGGGTGGTTTAATAATACGTCTGTGATCTCCCCGAATCTTCCGCAAAGTGATGTTACGCGCATGATAATTTATTCAAAAACAATTTTAATCGATACAAAACAATGGTGTATTACCAGAAATTTTTCTGGCTGAAACTACTTCTACAAAACTCGCGGTCAGTATTCCAATGTACTGATTTTCGATACTGAATGGTACCGCGTCTGATACTTGGAGCAAATTAGGAGTTGTGTGATGCCTTCTAAACACACAGAACACGTTCATTCGAATATCAATAAATTTTCGTTTGAAGTTAATGTTTAAAAGTTTATTATGAATCAATGTATCTGAAAAGAAACTTATTACAATCATCTTATATCCGTCAAAACCACCTCTCAGTAAATCAAGCCATTTGGTTGGCTTTAATTAATATAGTACTTCCCGCCACATATATACCGACATAAAATTTTCATTAAAAATGGGAAAAGAACTTCGGGATTTTCCGTTATCATATACTATTGACGGGATGGAGGCAAGGAAGATTTTCTGTGTTTCGATATATATAGCGTACCCTCGAATTTTAGGACTCCAAGGAAGTTGTGCATCTGCATGTGCACGTGGTCACAGATTCGCGTCGATTCTGTCAGAAAAAATTTATATTCTGGATATTCTTATATTACCTGAAACTCTATGTACTTAGAATCATGTACCACCATTGGTGAAACAATAACTTATTCGTTATATGCAGACCAAAATGACTAATTCGTAGATTTGTGATTTGAAGCTCAAAGGATTGACAAGCATACAAATACAGATTACTTACCTGCTTTTTTGTCTTTACAGATGTTCGTAGCTATTGCTGGTTAATGGAGAAATTTAACAATGGAACGATTGAACGGTAAGTTTAAAAAAAATTGGTTTTGTTGTTGGAATGTAGAAAGTAAAATTGGATAACACTAACTGAAGAATGATCTTTGTTGCAGTTTTTGATTATATCCTGAAGATGCTCCCACGCGTCAAAGATGTACGAATACATGAAGTATTCACCGCTTGAATGAACTCAAGGCATACAGGTTCGTTACTTTACTTTATATTATTTACGTAAATTTCATTTGTGGACTCAACAATACACCTGGTTAAGTTTGAGCCCATGAGCCAGATTGGTTGAATCCTCTTTTCGTAGTAGGGACAGAGTAAAAGAGAACACAATGTAGTAGAATCGATAATGATAGAGACCGCTATTCCAACCGTATGCATGCGTATTTGCATTGTTTTGTGACTGTGGAGATGTCGAAAAAGACCACTCGCCTAACAAGTTGGGCTCGAACTTTGTCAGGCCTGCACTACAAAGTAATATGTTGACGTCGGCGGCTTACCTGTATGTACAGGGTGAGTCAGTAAGTGTTGCCACCTAGTATAACCCTGGAACTATGATAGTAGCATAAAAGATTTCCCACAAAAAATTGCATGGCGCAACAGGGGCAAGTATCCCTACACTAATCTTATCTTTCTCATACTGCTGTCTTGCGATATCGTCCAAACAGTGTTTATTCGTCGTGGTTAGTAAAGCTATACTGTTGTGATTCGGTAGTCTACTTGGTTACAGAATTAGCAGACTAAACTATTAATAAATGACCTTCGTTGACCTTCAAAGACCCAAATGAGGCCTGTCGAACTGACCGGAAGCGCACTCCACTCACGCGCTTTCGGTAGCCCTGTCCGTCTGACGGAAATATTAACAAGAACGCTTCTAGAGACGTTCAATACGTTCCACCAATCACGCCCGTCAATACGCTTCAATCAAAAGTTCCATCAATCGGAACGATCTAAACGATCAATACTCTATCAGCCTACATCAATATCATTGACGGGAAAATTGATTGTCACATGATCGTCTAGGTGCCGCTTTAGATGCGCGCCGGGAGTGGGGTAAGCTAAGGACTCATGCTTGCTGGCAAAGCAAGCGTTCAACAGGTCTGAAACTGAAATCCACGTAGGATAAAAAAGTGTCATACTATGACCCGTCTTATAGCGTGCAACTTCTATTGGGAAAACTTTTCTGCTATTATCATATTTGCAGCGTTATTCTAAGTTCCACTAGTTATTGACTCACTCTGTGTACTTACTACTTCAAAACGATGATAATTGCTTAATGAGATACATATCAATGAATGTCTCAACGTGTACTGAATTTATTTTTCTCAAAAATGTTTTTAGAGTTGTTGTGATGGTACTGACAACTGAACTTTCTTTTTTCGCAGAAATCGGATTTGAGGAGGGGCGAGATGATTTATTTTGAAGATTGGATTTCAAAGACCTGCGTACTGATCCAAAGGTATGTGTATGTTCATTGAAATTATTCGGTTCCTACTTCCTATGTGTTGTTCAACAATTAATTATACTACTTTGTAATTCTTCGAGCTTATCCGTTAGACATTTCAAACTTACAAGAAATTTTGAGAAAATGATGAGAATCTTTCGGGGCTGAGTATCTTCATGACGAAGCTTTTCAAACCCCAACGTGTACAATTCACTGAGCTACCAAATCAAACAATAAACCTATCATTTTTTGGTGATAATGTGTTTTTACAAGTTTGTAACTTTTGTTCCAGAAATTTGATTGACTGCAATCAACTTCAAATGAAGCTGCTAACAGAATGGTGAATATAATGTTATATTACATGTATATATTGGCGTTATTTTCATAATTTCGATAAGGACACGATAATAAACATTTACTAAAATATTTCATCGCAATTCTGTCTACTAATTTAAATGATGAATTTTTGGCTAGAGTCCTGAACACAACGATGACAATTCTTTCGTTAATACACTGATTGTTATAGCATTAGCAATTGAATGGATAACTTATATTTTCTTTAATACAAGCAATTCATTTTTTTGTTACAGTGTTCTGGGTGGCGAATCAACAACTAAGACATGTACACACTCCGAATAACTTGTAAATTAAAAACCAAATGATACAAATAAAGTTATTCTCTAGAACATATCCCTCGTTATTTCAGTTGGAATACCAAAGTTTTGTTAACGCTAGATTCACGGACATTCGTATCAATTTCTTCTACACCTATTTCTTCGGATACGCGACAATCTGATCACATAGGGCAGGCCGGTCTAACCGTGGGGAGACGCACCCTCCTCACGCGGTTTCGGTACTCCCATCCGCACGCCGTGCGAAGGAAAAGAACAGCTCTATATCTGTCTCACTCTTACAAACGCACCGGGATCCATGGTGGGGGTAAGCCCTGATTGGATTAACGACTCATGCCTGCACGACGTGCAGGAGTTAGACAGGCCTGACATAGGGTATACCACACACAGAATTTCAAACTTAGAAAGCTTTGGTGAAAATGAATTTTGATATATATTTGTCTCGTTAAATGGATAAAAGTCAGTACAAGTGGTACCAGAAAAGTATAAACTGTTTCTGTAATTTTCGTCATGAAATTCGAATGCACCAAAAAGGCGCGTCCCGTAAATCTAGTGTTAAAAAACTTTGTACCCGTACTGCGGGCTATTGATAAGTATTGTTTCCTGTACCATGTGAGAGTGAACGTGTAAATACACAAACGCGGGCAGGTGTTGAAGCTGTGGAAGGAGGTTTTTCACATCACATTTAGTTTGCCACCATGTAATATACACCACTGTATGCGTATATATGTATCTACTTTTACCTTTGTACAACGTGGCACTTTCCCAAACTAAGCTTCTCCGCGCATAGTGCTCACTCTCACTTTTAGCGCAACACTAAAGCCAGGTGCAAGTTGAGACGTAGAAAACGCAGGGTGTCGCATCACTGGCCGCAAGGAGCGCAAAAGTTGAGACCGCAGTTCTATCGCTACTGAGGGCCTATTAGATTGTGTCGAGATTATGTCTGCGACGACTGCAACGTATATTGAGTCTTTACTAAGTTCAGAATCTGATTCAAATGATATCAAAGATGAATTAATTGCAAAAGTACTTCAAAGAAAGCTTCCCAAAAGCAGTTACATATTAAAAAAAAAAAGGAAAACCCATACCTCGATCAATTTTTCTTTCATGGTGGGAAAATCTCAAACTTATAACTTGATAGAAAAATGTTTTTTGGCACAGGTCGTTGTCAGGTAGTAGAAATTACTGCGGCAGAAGTACAAACCTTTGTAACTCATGGCACGGAGAATCTGCGTTAATTCACCCTGCGTACGAACATTTGCTGTTGCATTCATTTCAATGTTTCACAGAAACTCACGGCAAGTCACGTCACCTCACCTCACCAAGCTGCGTCTCAACTTGCGCCTGGCCTAAGAATCAACCCATTCTTCTGAAGTAAGATTTTGAAATAGAAAAAACAAAACCTTCGCCTTTATGACGTATATATTATCGGATTTTTGACGTAACGCGTCTCACATTGAATACACGTAAATACATTCAATTATTGCATAACGATTAACAACACGTGCGGTATTTTCGACTCATCGAACGACACCATTAGGGATGAGGCGAATGAGTCCTTCAGAGCGCCTTACGAGTAATGGAAAACTTTCACAAATCGAAAATCGAATGTTTCGGTCAAAGATCGTAGTGGACGTATCTATGAAAACAGTCGTCGTGGTTCATGGGACATTAAAATTTTGAATGTACTAAAACTTTCCAGAAAAAATAGAATTTTTCAAATTGATTCAATTAATTATCGCTATAAAATTTATTATATTAATTTTGTCATATTTTTTTTACTTATTTAAGAGTAATGTATTCCAAGTGACTTGTATTTTGCAAAATAATTCGCACAGTGAATATTCATCACTATTCGTTGTGGGCTACCGGGGCGGGACTGTATGATCGATGGGAGTGAAGAGGCATACCAGCATCTTCTTCGATCAATACTTGTGTCGAGCATAGCCATAAATAACGCACGCTAAAGTACATAATGTACACATAAATAATTACATAGATACAATTAGGCATAGTTCAGTTTTATATACACGATGAAATGAGGCGCTGAAAAATCATTTAATTTTCCAAAATTGGCTGTCCTATTGTGGAAACGCAATGTCCCGAATCATGTAGTTGATGTTTCTTTCGGAATTAACTTGCATCATATTTTGGTACCGATCATAAACACGCCTGCGTGGCAATGACACTAACGCTTTTCAGGGAAATCGCGACTTTTTTTTTAAATTGGAATTAAATATACTATCAATAGAATTATCGCTACACCACGGGCTTAGCGTTCCTTTCGTGGTCTTAATTATCGTGGGTAAACGTCCAATTAACAAATGGAGACCATTTTACGCTAAACTCTTGTTCGAAGCAGTCTATCGATTTCGGTGAAAATCTTAGAAATAATAGCATTCTTTGGTACCTGACGCGACCAACGGGAGAGAAAACATTACTTCTGAAACAATCGTTTTCTGGTCGTGTGGATTAAGAATCACTTAAATATCGATATCAAAAAGTTAATTTGCCCTAGACATTGATTACATTTCACATTGGATTAACACACCTCACCGCTTCCTCAACTTTTTGCTTTTTATATTTCAACGCTCGGACTTTGACGTATTTAAAATTGTGACACTCGTCTAATTATTCACCTCCATTTTGTGCGATCCATCATAAACGTGATAACGTAACCCGGCATTCGTACATGTGGCTAGTTAAATTCGTTACACTTTACGCACGTAAAATTTCGGACAACGGGGTCGTCGTTCTACAGCAAAAGACGTATGAACCAACGCACCTGTGATTGCTGCCTTTACACAAAATATTGAGCTACACTCGCCGCAGGCAATAACAATAATAAATTATGCTAAATAGGAGAAAATCTCGTCTACTTTATATACGCACAGGTCATTTCTTTATTCACGAGCGAATAGATACTTTTTACCTAAAGGAGGAAAAAATAGCAAAGCAATCGCACCTTCGTGCAGGTGGCAACGTAGCTTTATTTCAATCCCTCGCTCTTTCATGATCTAAACAATGAAATAAATATTACTATGACCGATTTCGCGTGGAATATTTATAAAAAGTAATGTAACTGCAAAACATTATAATCTCGGACCAATGTGTCTGTCAAGAATTGGACTTTGTTATTTCGAGAATTTAATACCGACCTTTGTTTTTGTCGTGCGTTTAGCCGTAATTACAAAAAGCAAGAAAAAAATTGTGATGAAGTGGTCTTTAAGATCAGATCTCGATTTACAGTTCTAAGACTCGAACGTATAATTCACTAAATCGTACACTTTACGCAACTAACACACATGTCAAATTCGTAAAATAGGAATTCATACGAAGCGCGTAACTATACACAAACGGAATAAACGAATTACGATTCATACGAATTATTGTATTGATTGCATGGTTCTTCGCCACAGGTAGTATTATGTATGTATGTATGTACAAATCCATGGGCCATATCGATTCTTTTCTGGTATGTAGGTATATATATATACAGATGCCTGTACTTTCAACGCAAGGCTCAGTGCTGCAATCACCTTTCAATGATCTCGTCGGGGTTTTCAGGAATAGCGTAGCGCATATAGCGCACACAGTAATATAACATTATGTAAGTATACAATAAGACGTGACGAAATCTTTGCATAGAAATCTGACAGGTTGTGTGTAACGCTTTAGTTTGGAAATAGTTTCGAACTGGACTCGGGAAATTATAATCTATCATTATGAACCTGTAGCTAGGAGGCCAACGACCATACGACAGCGTGATTACATTACTAATGAAAAAGAATACTTTTCTTAAGGAGGGATTTTCATTTCTCCGGTCAAAAATTTCGATTTTTTTACGGAATTCTATAGTATGAGGTCTTAAGAATATACTGTTAAAGTTTACAATTTCCAAAATTATCGATGTTAGAAGCATTTAAGGAAGTATACTATCTAGCGCCTGAGTCGATGTTTAAAACTTTAAACGCGTTTTTCTCGAAACAACATTTTCACGGACGGTTGGCACGATATCTACAAAACGAATTGCCCGATTGACTTCAAATTTGATCAACATATGCAACAGATAACCTTTTATCGTTTGATGAACGGGAAACCCGGAGTGATCCGTATTTCTATTTTTTTTTGGTGAAAAGCAGAGTATTTTTTACACCAAATTCGATCATTTCTCTTTCATGCGTCACCATTTTTTTTAAATCTTTCTCTTTCATTGCCCGTTCCTCGAACGATAACTTATTGTTTTACAAATAAAAAATAAATTGATTTATCTATTTCCGACTACTTGGAGGGAAGATATTACGCCAACCAACGAACGGGGGGCCTCCCCGCAGTTCTCTCTCTGATGAGCAATAACTTTTATAAACGTTAACAAAATTTTTTTTTATAATTTAATATAACTTCACAACAGTAAAATAAAACTATATTTCAAATCTGAAGCTGATCGGTCTTAGTTTCTTAAAAAAAATTCCTAAAGAAACATAAAATTTCCTCTCTAGAAATGAAAATCCCCCCTTAAAGCGCGATGGCGCTTCAGCCATATCTCAATGCTACGACAATGCAAAAATCGAGCATAACCAAGACGAGAAAATGATAGATATAAATTACATGGAAAGTGGTAATAGGAAAAGGCAATGAGATGGATTGAAAGGAACAAAATCTCTCGTACCATACTCAATGGCAATCGTCGCCGTGCCGTATCCTGCATCGTGGAACTATCACTCCTCTGTGTTTCACACGAAACGATAGTAATTCCGTTATTCGACACTAGCACTGTCAAGTGTCAATAAGCGCACAAATTTCCATGACGGCACTTGTGGCTAATAGATTTACATTGAAAATATTACCCCACGTATTTTCCGCAGTTCGCTTAGGCGCTTGCGTGTGCTAACGGTTCTTTACTTTGCTCAATACCGGAATACGAGATACTAATTTCGTGCAATTAGGTTTACACGTTGAATCGCGTTTCCGATCCGTCAGCAAGCATAAGCGTAACCGTGCGATTATTTATCCATATGAGTCGGGCTAATCGCATAGGGTTTAATCGCGCCACGTCGTTAATAGGCGCTGTGCTGTATGATTTTACACAGCGCGTCTGTGAGTTACCTAGGCCAAACATACCGCTACTAGTTTGCTGAAAGAGAATTCATAATAAACGAAAATGATTCATGAATTGTTTACAAAAGCCGTGCGATAATCTAGTGCCAATTGTTTTCCTAAGTGGAAGGCAAGCGGAAACTTAATTCGGGTGTTCCTCACCTGCCAGAAACACAATTTGTTTTCGGTACAAGAGTAGCTAACCAGGAACTTGCCCTCGGGGGAAAATGCTAACGCGGTAACTGCTGCCGCATGTGCCGGTACCGTCTGACATTTAACGGTTCCTCGCAACTCGTAAAGTGCTAATTGACCACTGCGACTACCCACGGCTATTCTGCGAGTGGCTGGACAATGACTGACCTGAAAGAACCATTTGATACGCGTGTCACGGAATAATCTTTTGTTTTCCAAAAGAAGGAAAAGTCCAATTCATAACATGTAATGAACCACTATCACTCGACTCACTTGATTAAACCTACAGACTGCTGGAAACACGTCACTTAACGGTTTGGTCTTTAGGTGACCCGGATCCAAGCAATGTAGAATGATGTCCATCACCTGTTGTCAACGACAGTAATTATTATGCAGAAGACGTGGGAGATTTTAAAGATCTCCGAAGGGACGCACCAAACACTACTTACTTCAACCAAAAGGTCGCTCATCTCGCTCTGCATTTTATCGATCAACTGTTCAACGATTCGAAGTATTTCAGGTTTTGCCCTAGCCAAAACGCTTGCCCCCATATTTACGTTCAATGTTTGCGCATTCTGCTGTAACGTGTTATACCTAGCTACTTCTCGCGCCATCGTAGTAATGAATGCCGCAGGTCTGGCAGTAGCGATCAAAGTTAACGCGTGGCGGGCTGTTCGGCACGTGTCGGCTTGAGGAGTGAGAGGAAGACCATACGTCATACTCGGTACTAACTTGTCAGCATCGCAACACATTTCCAACAGTCCCAATAATACCTGTATTATCGAACCACGAAAACAGTTATAACTTTTCTTGTTGATTTACATTTAACGGGAATTACATAATTGCCATTCTGAAAACGAGAAAACTAAATGTATCTGATTCACAAGTAAAGCTCTTACTTTTGACACATCAAGGTATGGTTCCCAGACTGTGAAACCTCTTCCAATGAGATCAATTGCGGCTCTTCGTAATGCCGTATGCATTGGCAGCTTCGGTGAATGAGGTGCGTGTAACAGATGTGTAAGTGCCATGCTAGTATGCCTCGCAAGATTATTATTTCCTATTCCAAAACCTTCTACAACCGAGCTTTTCCGCCGTTGCTCGTTGTCCCTTTTTTGGTTCGTACTAACGTCCTGGCCAAATTCGGCTCCTATTACGCCCAGTAATACAACCGCCGTAGTCTGCTTCCGCTTTAATTCTGCCACGCTGGATGGTTTCCTAGCTATACTTATCTCTGCTGGTGTAAGTATATGCAATTAGGATACCATTTCCTGGAATAAAATCGTATTGATACGATTCCATAATTGACTCACCTTCAGCTAATTCTTCTTCTTCGTCTTCCTCTTCGGGTTGTATCTCGGACGCAGGTACTGGACTACCAGGAGCTGGCGGGTTTTGCTGATTCTGAGGTTGCGGTGCGATAGGTTCTTGAGTGCTGTACATTGGCAAGTATTGTGACCAACTATCAACGAGTGCTTTCCTTCCTTTCGGACCCATTCTACCTAATTCGGCAAGCAACAAAGCCTGGGCAGCTTCGCGGATCTGCCACACGATCAGGAATGATTCAACAACATGGAGTAATTATGCAATCTTTGTTTTCAACGAACCTCCAGACATTGATGCTGCCACCTTCTCGCCATCATTTCGACTTGCGGCCGTTTAAACGTCTTTGCACCGCCTTGCGCAGTTACCTTATCAGGTAAGAGAACGCAATGTAACGTTGCCAGAAGGGACCAGCCATGTTTAATCTGCGCCTGCTGCACTGTATAGATCTCTTCGCTCTCTTCTTCTGCTTTGTTCCAATTAACGTTGGATCTATTACCAGGTCTTTATAAATATAATTCATTAATCAGGCGTAAACATTTAACTTCATTGTAATGTACTACGCATCTACCAGAACGTTCCTGACCTGTGCATCTTCCTGTTTCTTTCCTGTTCAGGTACAAAGGTCGCATTGTTCATTGACATTAAAGTATTTGCCAAAGCAACTACCGCTAGCAAATGATTGCTAGTTAATGTGGTTGAAAGTTCCCAATGCGCTCGGGCTGTGAAGGCTCTAGTGAGTCTTTCTTGTCTGACCAGTTCAACTGGTAAACGCTGTTCCAATTGTGTCGCGGGCTCGCCGATTGGCTCTAACTGCATTTGCCAAGTGGGTAGTAATAGCGACATGTAACCTGAAATGGACAGAGACAGTTCAAAATATGTACTCTTCAAAGTTTATTCATTGTTGCCCGTACCTCCTTTGGATAATACACCGAACGAAACCGGTACCATGGGCCTCAGCAAACCTAATTTTCCTTCACAGACACGATCTAGATCTGGATCCATACCCCACGCATGCAGCAGGCTCAGCAAAAGTTGCGCGACTTCCATAGTTGCATTAGGTTCACTAAAAGCTCCATTTCGCTTTAAATTGTGTTTCGCAATTTCGTTGTTATTCCAGTTGTCGCCTGTAAATTATTCAAATGAAGCAGCAATACTCATAAAGACAGGGAATCGAACTGATACGTAAATTTGCGCTATAGATAAATGTGGTGTTGCGCAAGCTTCACACTTCCCATACCCATGCGACGTTTAAGACGCTTAAGAATAACCTTGTCCTTTAGTGTTAAGTTAGCGAAAAGTTTTTGTATTAACGCTTTGCGAACGGGGTCGGTCGCCGAGCGAACGTCATTGTGGACGAGAAGTATTATGGCACGCAACTGAGAAAATATGCGCGGTGAGTGTTTGCGTTACAAAAACTAAAATCTTATTTAAATTCAACAAAATTTTGTATCAAAGTCCAAGAGAGCGTATGTAATTTACTATACTTGTGGATTACTAGTTTTATACACGTCCATGGTGCGGTACGAAGTAGTCATCATTGTCTATCATGTCAGATTCAAAATATTATTCATCACTACTATCACTATCAAATCGTCCTCTCTGGATCTTTTCGTATCAGCCTCCCCCCCGCCTACCCTCATCATGATTCCTGGTGCGTGCCTAAGAGTGAGACATGTACAGCGCTGTTCTTCTTTTCGTTTATACGGCGTGCATTTAAAAGCTGACAGGTGGGGGTACTGAAAGCGCGTGAGAAGAGTGCGCTTACCCTCAGTCGCCCAGACTTGCTTTAGATACTGTGCACATGTATAAAGTTGTTATAATATATGAAATATATAAAAGGCATGCTGGTTCGTCTGGTAAATCCAGTAAGAGACTGATTCCAAAGGCCGAAATTCGTTCTGACACGGCCAATATCTCATATCGTAAATTTACATCAACAGAAGATGACCGCTAAAAATTCCCGATTTCCTTTCAAAGGAAACGTGATTCTCTTTATGACACTATAGCGTTGCGTATCTTATCGCTCAGAAAGATAGACGTACGCGAGTCGCTATATAATTCGCGTCCGCAACCGTGAACAAACCTGGGCGACTATTTGCTGACACCCGTCCGCAAAGGTTCAAAATCATTTCTATCTAACAAGAATTTTTAAAGGCAAGGCATATACTATCTAGTTGGAGGCATGGGAAATATTGCTGTAAAACTAATTTACATGATATCTATAAAGGTTCACATAAAAAGGAACATTTACTGCATACAAGATATAAGCATATCTGCCTAAAACATAAAGTAAATAAATGAGTCAAGCAAAAAATAACAACTACTTGAACTATTTTGAAAACCGCATATGAAAACTGTTCAATCAAATAATTCTAGAAAAATATATTAAGCTTTGGTCTTCCATTTTTTGTCCGTAAATGATTCCTTCAAATAACAGCGTCTATCTCAATTGAGCGAGTCTATAAGCTGCAAAATAATTGTGAATGCATCAAATAAAGAATTAGTAAATATCTATCATCCTTCAGTCTTGAACATAAAACTAAACAATGAGTGAAATTATTTGTACACAAAAAACAAAGATAGATAGGTAGATAGATAGATAGAAAGAGAGAGAAATTAAGAAGCGGAACGTCAAGTCTAGATTTTAAAAATCCATGCGACATGATCTCAACGGTAAGAAGTACCAAAACCTTCTTCACCATCTTTTAATCATGGCTAACCTTTGCCGTCGAACATTGACGGCTTGAGACCAACACTTTCCACCTTGGCTTGGAATTTAGTGTGCACGTTCTCAGCACCCTCCTTCATTTTAGCCAATATGCCTATAGAAAGAAATCGCTTTTAGATGATATAGAGAAAACTTGTCTCAAAACGATTCTTCTAGCCAACGACTATAGCTGAATTATGGGTTACAGGCACTACGAAGTCTTCGATAAATACCAGACGAAATAAACATTCAAATGTGCAAACGCATTTATACTAGACGTAAAAATGACGTGTCTGGTCTAACATGATGAAAAAACACTACCAAGCGTTCATTGAATTAAAACGTTATAACGCTCCTACGACGTCGGAAGTCTGTTCCTTCTTCAAATTTATTTGGGAAACGAAAGTGAATGTCCAATTTACTTGGTTCAAGAGTTTTAACGTATGTGTCGACAATTCAAATAACTTAAAGTCGAATCAATATAAAACATGACAAATTAAGCACCATGCTACTAGTTTAAGTTCTTGCAATCCATCCGCTTCGATGTTCGAAATATACTTCAGATAAGTACATTACGTCAAGTAAACATATTACGAATTCTTGCAATTTACCCCTACATTTTGTGCATGGCATGCAATTATACGAGTGATCGAAGCCCAAGAAGAATATGTACATATTCATCGACACTATACTGCAGAAATGATGCACAAAGTAATGATTGATTGAGTGTCCAATGTAATTTAAACGAAATCCTTCTCAAATCGGCGCTATAACGATCTATGCAAACGGAGTGACCGGACACAAAGTACAATTTTCTAAACGAATAACAATAATGGAAGACGATACCATGGCGATCCTTCTCCTTCAAAATTCGTTCAACGTCGCCTGCCTTATCCTTGACACGACCAAAAAAGTCTATAAAGTGACACGTTAGTAAAAGTATTTTCGTTGCATTAGTGTATCTCGGCTAAAATGTTGCAGACACTGTTTCATATGTGTACAATACGAAAAAGAAAACGAAATAGGTCTGTACCTGCGATCTTTTTATGGGCATCTGGGCTGGCTGATTGTGTTAGTGCTGCGACTTTTTGGTATTCCGAGGCTGATATTAGACCTTGCGCTTCCAGAGAACCCGGTGACATGGCTCCATACTCGTCGCTCAGCAATTGTACTGTACGAATAACAAAATTTTCTGGTAACTGAAGCAATAGAGGAAAAACAAGCGAGCAGAATGTTCCATGCATAATAAAAAAAAATTTGTCCTACCTATTAACCCTTCTATGTCGAAAAATAAAATGTGACTTTCTGGATCTTTGGGATTGCTCCTGAATCCTTGAATCATCAAAGGCGCGCCCTTAGCTTTTATCTGATTTCCATGATCAGGTCCGTGCCCGCCATGAAGTTGTTGCAACTGATGAAGTCCTCTCTGCGTTGCGTGCCTTATAGCGGACAGGTTTCGGTGCCTCAAGCCTCTGAATAAATAAAATTTCACAAATGTGGTAAAGGGAAGATCCTTTCCTGAAATCTAATTTCTAGAATTCACACAAGGTTCTCACCATCCACGCTGCAAGATTTCATTTACCTAAAGAAATGTACGGCAGGATTGGCCAAGCCAAGTTCACCACCTGCGGCTGATCCACCAGCCGCTGCAATAGTATTTTCGTCACACGCGTACAGCACCTCCTCTGCAATGATACCTGCACAGATTTTTGTCACGAACTTATAAACGACCAACTCCAGAGTCCTGTAGCTTTGAAGGTAGCTTAACTGAATAACAAAGCAAACAGTTTAATTTGAATATTAAGTGTACACCGTATAATCGCGTTTTTATCTTTGAAGGCTTAGTAAACGATGTGGTGGTTTCTGTATTGAGGAGGAACAAACGAATGATGGATAAACAGCAAGTAATTAACACGTTAAGCGTGGAGCCGATTTTGTTGCGGTTTCCGTTCTGGCGACGATCATCCGTCGACCGTGAACGTTGAGCTAGACTATAAACAGAATATAACATTGTGCCAATGAAGAAATTCCAAACCAGATCAATAGAAGAAGTGTTTATCAATCGCAAAAAAAAGTCCGAAGATATTGTTTTGAATGTTATAACACAAATGTAAAAGCATTTGGGCACGAAACAGCAGAAAATTTAACCAACAAGCTCGTCACTTTTTGTAATTCGTGTAAATCCAATCTATATGTTTGTTTAGAATGTAGCAACAAGGTCCATTAAAATTACAACATTTATATTTTAATCTGAATATACTGCCGATCTCAGGGACCGGCGCCACATAAACGGAAACTTCACTGTAAGTCCCTAGGGACGTGTTACTTATGCTTTGAAGAAAGGAGGAATTCTTTGAATTCGTTAAAGATTTTCATAATTTCTTGTTTCATTGTTTCTGGATTTTTTTCGTTAGCGATCGACGAAGGAATATGACAGCAAAAAATTCTTGTCCACCGTGTAATACACGATCCAGATGACCAGTTTCCATTTGCCACACATATACAGCCCCGTCTGAACATCCAACTATCATGAAGTCATCGAGTGGTCTCCATTTTATCGTAACGACAGGGAACAGATGTCGAGAAGCAAGGACCACGCATTTCCGTTCTGCCAAGGACAACAGAGTAACACTGTGATCCGATGCAACGCTGCAAACGCACTTCTGAATTCTAGGCTGCAATATGACAATATAGATAGGTACAATTTCAACTCTAACAAAACGGAGAACTCTGGAAGAAACTGTTTCGGGAACGTCTTGGAAACGTTCATTGGCAAATCAAAGAATAGAACGTACACTGCAATTATCAGGCGGTACCATCAACTGCGTTATTTCACCAGCATGAACGCAGAATCTATGGATTAATGTGCCGGCATAAAGATCCCACAAGCATACAGCAAAATCGACAGAACCAGACACAAGGTGTGTACGATCGTAACGGGGTGCAGCTCCGTGGGGATACAAAAGACAATTCACTCGTCCGGAATGTCCCAGTAGTACCTGATGCGGTGGCCAATCTACAAGCAACATATTAATACAAAGAGAAAGAAAGAAAATTTGCAGCTGAAGACTCGGACAATAGTTAAGGGAACATCAACTATACTCTGCACAAGTTTAATGTACCATCGTATTGCTGATGATTGCCATGAAGTAGTTGCAGCATGACTGTTTGTGTCGCCGGAACAATGATGATACTACCGTCTTCGCGACCAACAACTAATCGACTTTGTTGCGGCAAATATATGCAAGCTGTCAATTTAATGCCTTGTCCATCGCCGGTATCTAATTGATCCAATATCCCAACGGGGGGTGGTTTCATCTCCGCCCAGGCAGCCGTGAGACTAGTTTTGACTGTCGGTGGTAAAGAGGGTGGCATTGAGCCATCATTTTGACTAAGTTGGACGAATTGTTGAGATGTTATTTCTGGTACTGTCCACAGGACAACGACACCTTCGCTGTCACCACGTAACAGATACTTGTGCGTTTTGTTCTGCCGTTGAACTGTAACCAGTCGCATCGCTGGTGGACATGAAAGCGGCTGTGACGGTATCGAAATTATTATTGTCATCGCTCGGCTTTTACATAATAAACAATATGGAATACAGGTTTTCAAATTACCTTATCGCCGGGTTGGGTCAGAGTACAATACAGGTACGGCTGATCGTATTCGGCACCCGCGGTATGGAAATTTTTGTTGTCCGCGACGCTACTATACCATCATGACAGAAAATGTTGTACGTTACTTTGAAATTCTTACTGTGGCTATTAGAATAATGCACCACCAGTTATGGACATGCGTATATAGTAATCTTTTACTGGCAATCAAATTCCGAGTCCATAATTGGTGAAACGTTATTTTGGAAGCTTGTTTACATTGATCGACTTTAGTGATTAAAACGCTTTTACGTTTCTAATGTTTACGAGCAAGCGAGGAGGCAATTTTTAATTTATCTACATCAGATCTAGTAACTTTGTAGTAACTTCTGTCAATATCAGACATGAAAAGAAGGAAATAGAGAATACGCATAAGTAAGTTCCATTATCTAAGTCTTGTCTTTGAAATTCTATCTATCACCCAATCAAACTATCACCCAACTGATGGCTTCTGTTGACTTTAAAATAGTTAAATAGAGTCTCAATTATTACAACTATACAAGCCTGCGTAGCATTATTACATACAAATATAATAACTACCTTCATTGTCTAACTAGTCTACAATGCTACGCATATGTTATTAATGCGTGCAAAGCAACTTAAAACAAATGAAACATGAAAACACAAGAAATGAGGTGCAGCGATATGGCGTATTGTTGCTTACATCTGACCCTTTCTATATCTCTTTCTGTACGACATTTAATGCAGTAGTTATTTGAATAAGGATGTACAGAATAAACAGCCGTAGTGAATCTATGAACCATAATATTGAAGAATCGCAGTTCTCCTATGGTTTCATTATGCTAGAGAAGAAGAAATGCAAAATGAAAAGAAGCACACATAAGTGCATTTAACCGATCACTTTTTGTGCTTGTATTACTGGTGTGATAAACCATCTTTCCGTCAGCGCAGATACGAAGAAAATTATTGTAAGCCGAAATTTATAACGTTACGTCTGGTTTATCACATTCAACTAACGAATACAAGTGAAACTGAAGATGAAGAGTTAATCCACAGAAGAAGAGCAGTGTGTCTGGCAAAAAGAAGATAGACAAAGAGAAATTACAGTGAAGAAAACAAGAAGACAAGAATGTGTAATAGAGATAATGTGGGGTTACCTGCTGAGAGCCTTGCCCTTCAGCTTGCTAGAAGAAGACCACATCCCCCGTAGAATGCAGTAGATGTGTATTATATGAAAAAGGCATCACCGTAAACAGAACACAGTGTTAATTGATATATGTTTGGTCATGACTCGACTCTCGCGGTCAAGTATAAGTACAATACAGTTCTGCAGGAACTGTACGTTTAATTGTTGAATCTATGCACGTTCATGATGAATGAGATAAAGAAATATAAGGAGAAAAAATATGGAACATGTGCAATGCCAGCGAGTGCATCTACAGAGTAGCATCCAGCTTTAAAATTCAAAACTAAAGTATGTTTTTGAATTATACTATAGATAAGTGGTGCATCTGAGATTAATATGAACGTATCTACAACTGAACGTAATTAGTATTTATGAAACTACCCTGCTCTGTACTTTTATTCTAGAATCTCAACTCTCGAATCTTATAATGCGTTTTGCTTTTTGCAAAGGCATTCCTGGCATATTTCAAACCATATCACTTTGTAATATGTATACATATATATATATATACACAGGGTGTCCATTATAAAACTTTCCAGTCCAATATCTCGAAAAGTATGAAAGATATTAAAAAAGTGTAAAACACGTGTCCAAAGATTTCGAGGGAGAAAGAGGGGTGCAGTATCTTTCTCCCTCGAAATCTTTGGACACGTGTTTTACACTTTTTTAATACCTTTCATACTTTTCGAGATATTCGACTGGAAAGTTTTATAATGAACACCCTGTATATGTAGATACATATATATATCAGACATCTGACGTATGGAACCTCTTGATCTACTGTCTAACCAATTGTAGTATACTTTGAAATCATCAGAAAATAAATAAGTTCCTTTTTAAATGTCATATCATTAACTAAAAATGATTAATATATATTAGTAACCTTCACCATGTTATAAAAGAAATCTCTTGTCGTTCAAAGATATAGTTCTTTTCCACGAAATAATAATTCGTTAGTTGTTATACCTAATACACTTTACAATAGTAGTTTAAAGAACTACCTGTCAAGATGTACCAGAACCCTAGAAGCAGTAAAGGAAGAATCTAATCAATAAAAAAAATACTCCAACATGTTTATAGTTTCTTAAGATATGATATGTATAATACAGTACGCCTATGGATCATCAATTTTCTGAATATCCAATATTGAGATCTTTTCATAATACTAATCTACCGAGCGACAGTATAATCAACATCGAATATTTCGTAGAATCTTCAAAATACTCGAGGATATAGTATATAGAACTTATAGCAATGTCCGTTATGGATATAAACGTACTTAGCTGGTAATTTATACAGGTATCCGTGACCCTCGTCGCTCCACAGAATGACTCTATCCGCAGCCAGGAAGTCTCCAGCCATCCATCGCTCACCACGGGGTGCAGTTATTGAGCACAGAACTGAGAAATCGCTGGCGTCGAATATCTGATGAGTAGCGAACAAAGCTCAGTACAACTAAACATCAACAAATTTTAAGGAAATAGTTCGATTATCACTTTTTTTTACCTGCCAATATTTGGAACAAACAATTAGAACAGTCCTTTGATTGTATGGACAGCAGGTCATTGCAAGCGCGTTTAGACAACGTATTTGTTTGCTTTCGTGTTCGTAAAGAGGCTCGCTATTACGATTTTCATGTCCAAGAAGAGTCCAAACCTTGACCGTGCCGGTGGTTGTCAAAGCCAGTACAACGTCGTCTTTAAATTAATGGAAGAACGTGTTACGCGTTAACTACATCTAAAGAGGTGTCATAGTATTTTAAGCGATAGATTTCTCAGCAAGTTGCCTTCAGATGACACTTCGTAAGGTACCAATTTCTAAGAAAAGGTGTACAATTTAATATCAAGCCCACGTAGCATAGTAATAAAATATCATGCGAGAATTATACTCCGTGTAACAGTATAAAACCAAGAATATTTACATTTAAACCTCTTTCATGCTGATATGAACATAAGATATCTCAAAAGTCTACCATCTCCAGATGAAACATTTTGAATTGATTTTTAAAACACCTTAGGTAAAACTATAGATCAGGAACAACATTGACATGCTGTAAATGTATGTACAAGAATGCATTCGAGCAATAATATTGTAATCATAGTGCGAACACCATCAAAAACTCTTGATCAAACAACATACATGCAATTATAATTACTATATCCTTGTCATTATTTCTTTATTAAAAATTCGGTGCAGTATTATAGTTCTGTTCTAGTAATTTCTTTTCATAATGTATGTTTGCTAACAATAACACAGACAAAACACACACACACATAATCAATAATTCTAAGTAACAGATGAATTTTCATTGCCGCATGTGCATTATAAAGACTGGCATAATAAGGAAAACAAATGTGTGCTGTTCTATAATTGATTCTTTTCAATTTGAAGCAGTATAGGAACATCTTCCGACCATACAAATTTTCCGCAGTCAAATAAACGTAGTTTTACGCGATTATTATGCTTTAATATACATGTAAATAAAACAAGCATGCCGTTAAATCTATGTCAAATCATTAATAATCGTAAATATAGAAACTGCTGTTAAAGACAACACGGATACAGAATATAAATCTGGTATATGCAGAATCACAAAGAGCATTAAACATTCCATTCAAATGTAAAGATATTTTAGGAATAGCAAGTTTATATTAATATATACTTACGATAAATATAGTTTAACATGTAAGAGTGTTATGAAGGTAATATAGATGAATGTAGGAAAAGTGCAATGTACTGCTAAAATGAAATGGTCTTGCAAGAAAGAGAGCGTCCAAAAAAGATTGACTAAAAATGATCTTCATTTGTGTTAGCAGTGACTGCATGTTTTTGTTTAATGTTACGAGAATTGATATGCGAGGAAAAAGAATGTGAATCAAAAGAAACAGAGAGAGAGAGAGAGAGAGAGAGAGAGAGAGAGAGAGAGAGAGAGAGAAAGAGTGAAAGAGAGGAAAGGAGGACATGAAAGAAATGGGACAGCCTTGACTGCTAGTACAGTAGCACTGACGTTTGTCCATTTTCATTAACACGCTGCAACAATGTAACTTGCATTAACGTTTCAGTTGCAACGTATATATAGCTACCACCATACCAGATTGTATAGTAACTTGGACAATATTAGTTTCATATTACAATATTATATCAAATTCTATCCTGGTGAAAGGGACACGAGCACCTTTTGAAGAGGAAATTTATTAAGTGCAAATTCCCCAGTATTTCCAAAGCAAAAAGCTTTTTTGCGTTAATTGCTCAAAAGACAAGCCACCAACAAATTTGCAAACTACAGGGTATACAAAATGTTTTTATACAAATTCTAATAACTTCGTTAATTGGTTCGCCAAAGATCAGTATTACAAAAACGAAATATTTCAGTACCACAGCATCGAGTAATGGTGCTTAAAAACATTATGTTGTACTTAGAAATACCCAAAAAGATACCTCTCGAGTAAAAGGACAGAACGTAAGAATTAAAAAGTCAAGGAATACCAAAGAATGTTGTGCAAAAGCTCTGTAATAGTTTGTTGTCAATCATAATGAACCTGTACTAGAAAAAGCAAGATTATTTTGTGAAGGCATAGTAAAGCTTTGCACAAGATAACTTGGTAGAGAAATTGGAAAAAGATAAGGTAGCATTTCATGGTAAGCGTAGGTGTGATGGAGTGTAACTAACTTGTGTGCACGTAGAACCGACCTTTCCGTTTGGCCGGCCTCAAAACGTGCAAAGCGCTAATCCAGTCCGGATTGACGCGTGAACTTAGAGTGAACAGCACCTCCAAACTAAAGGGGTCCATCACCAGTACTTCTGGATAATACCTAAAATTGTATGATAGATATTCTCAACATTGAGCAATATTTATTTATAGCCTTGTACAAGATGAAATGATTCTCCTGTACCCAGAACAAAAGAGTCTAACGTCTTCTCCACCAGCGGATACGTAAGGCAACATCTGTGTATGAACACTGCTGAGTTTTACTGCTTCTCTGCATTTTCCATCGACTAGATCCCAGGTGCACATTTCTCCGCTTTCGCTACTGCTGACAATATAGTTTTGCTCCATAATAACACTTGCTCTGCTGAGGCACATTATTGGTGCACTATGCCCAACAAGTAAGCATCTTGGGGTCATCTGATTATAAAATTTAAATCAGATTTATTTTCAGTATCCCAAAAACTGATTTCTACTAGTATTATTAAACTGATTCTTATTAGTGAAGTAATACGTGGACTGGTTGCACCAATGACATTTGAAACTGATTCATGGAATAAGTTTTGTTTATACATTAAAATCAATTACTCGTTGATTGTTCTTGAGTCTTCATTTTGAATAAACAAATAACTGACAATGGTGAGACCAGCCCTGCAAAAGGTAAATTGTATCGCATTTACCTTTAGTGTTTCAGGATCCACTTGCCACAAACATATCTGACCATCGTAACATCCTGTAACTAAAGTCTTTTGATCTCGAGACAGATAGATACAGGAAATACAATGAGTAGGTGCTATGCGGCCCCATAACACTATGGGTACCACTAAACTTGTACCCGCTGTCATTTCTGATATTCAACCTAAAAATAATAGTGTAACGTTACGTTTTTGAGCATTTCTATAATATTTCACTGAACCAAAAAAAAGCAAACATTAAAAACAGAGATCCACCTACTCTGCCCCGTTATCTTCGAAACTCACAGATGCTAAATAAATTATTTTACGGATCTATTATTAAAATAGGTTTCACACAGACGGTACAATGTTTTAATTGCGTTTTATAAAAGAGCAGTGTATATAGATAAAACTCTGCTTGACAGGAAAAGTATCGTTCATACGAGTTGACAACTAATTGAGTGAAATTAACTGTTTTTGACAATGCATTAACACAATGTACAAACTATGTACATGTTATTACACGGAAATACAGGAAGAAGGAAGTTTCAGGTATGACGTATGTACGTATGTTTGCCTTAACTGCCGTCAGATAAGAGTAATACGAACAAACGTTATTCAACGCAAAATCACTGTTAATCGACAATGCAACAAAAGTAGACTCGATAATAAATAAAAAAGGGAAAACCTTCTAATATAGCACTCGTAGAATAAGCACCGTTACGTCTCGTCGATATTATCAGCAACTAATTACGCTGCTGATAGCACAAATCGATTCTCCATCCATGAGGGATTGAATTAGGCTTGATTTGAACAAGTGCCTACCAGAAAGAGCAGAGACACAACATCGAAACGACACGATACACCACGGATCACCAGGAAAAACCTATTAAGAGCAATTAGAGGCGTCTGCTACATCACGTTCGCGAGATGTCACTGACAATCTCCAGGCTTTCGATTTTCTCGCGGTACCGTGGATTAAAATAAAACTCGAGCACATCCACGCACGATTCTATATCAAAGAGCAGAGAAATATTTACCGGAAACACCGAATGTCAATGACAACGGCCTCAAATGTCGCAACTGGCGATATATGCCGAAAATCATGCAACCCTTACTGCACTCTCACGACCGCGACCATCTTGCTGTTGAACATGTTGAGAACAGTCAGAGAAAGAAGGGTTAGATAGAACGGAAGGTCGCGTAAGCCTCAATGCCTAAAGTATGTGTGTGTAGAATATTAAAATGAGTTAAGACGGTCTCCGAAAATAGTTTCAACATACTCAAAATATTGGATATTGGATGACGAAAATAAATTTTATTAGGCACGTTGAGATAAAAATAGGTTTCATTGAAAAAATTATTTGCATGGGAGAATGTATATATTTAGTACATAGTAGTATAGATTTGTTTTGTGAAAATTGGAGTTATTTGCTTTTTTAAAAATTTTAATAAAAACCCTCGCAAGTAGCGATATGACACGTAACGATAAGAAACCACTGGAAACCGTCGATTTCTATTTTTTCATTATTGTTTCGTTCTTCGAGAATCTGATTTACCGACGTGGTGAACAATCAGTATTAACAGCGCCCTCTGCGTTATAACGCGGCCGATTGGAGAAATAGATTATTTGAGGACAGCATTTGAAATTATTTGTTATTCGGTACTAAACGCATTCTAAGGGTTTCGAACTGTGCATATCGACAACTACGCTGTTAATGGCATTGCAATGCAACAGGCATTGTTAAGATGCAACTGTAATGCCTGTTGCATTGCAACAGTAGAAATACCCGCCGTTGCTAATAATTTGCTACAAAATCATATTTCGCTTTGATAGCGTGGCAACATTAGAAAGACAATTATTGTTGTCACGGTATAAATGCAAAATAATAATCTCTCTGATTTTGATATATAGTTTTTCTTATCAAAGGCTTTCATCTGGAATTATTGTGATCTATTTGTAAGAAAATAAAAATTGTCGATCAAATTCGTACAATCGCGATATCATTAAAATAGCTATATTCGCTGTGTCAAAACTTGTACTGACTAAAAGAAAATGAATTAATGCTTTCTCGTGTATTTATAAAACTATTGTGATCGGTAACACGATTTTCTGTAAATGCATTGTTGGATTACCAGATGCAAGTTTCAGCTTGTTAATTGGGTGTCGCCATTATAAACGTGCGTTACAACGATGTATTAACTGATAATGTCCAGTTAATAGGATAAATGTTCGAGAAAAACAGAATTATCTTGGTTCAACAAAGTTTTAACATTTACTGAGAATGATAGAAAAATCGAGTTCACAACAGTGAAGAGTCTGTATTTAGGCACAGCAGACGCGGAATCGTAATCTTGGACGGCGGTTCCGAACCATCTTATGTGTTATTAACTATTATAACTTGTTACTTATTTTCAACAACTTTTTTGATACAGAAAATAACTTGCTATTAGCAGAAAAACATCTAACGTCGCGAGTTGGAAGGATTATTTTTTACACACAATGAAAGAATATTCATCGAAGCGTCTATAAAGAAACGGTTGATGACGATGAAGAAAGGGGGGTTGAAACGGGCCAGTATCGAAGCAACTCGGCACCGCGACGTCCCATTTCATTCTGGAGGCAAGTAGAATTCTTCAAAAAATGTATCGATATCTGATCCCATTGGTGCTAAGCTCGTGCACACAGGTGCGGGCTTACAGGTGTTGGCGCTCCTGCCTGATAAGAAGCTAACTCATGACGTCAGATCGGTACAGGTAGAGTATATGAGTCGGCACCGAGAGCATCCACGTCACTCGTTCTTGAACCTCTTAGTTCGTTACTTCTGCAAAGTCGTCGTTCGCAGTTTTCCATCTTTTTTTTTTATAGTTTCATCTAATCCTACTTTTTCCTCTTTCCTTTGTTTCTTCCTGGCGAGAACGCGAGGACGAAAGAAAAAAAGGTTTATCACTGGGAATGCAAGTCCATTCGGGAGTTGGTGTGGCGAGTGATCGCGTTTCGGTACCAGGGGTACCGATCAGGTAAGTGGACCGTAGAATAGATACATTTTCACTTAAGAATTACAGGGATGTTTGTCGTGAGTCGGAGGATGATAGCGCGTATATTACTGCTCGTGAGATTATCGAAAAATGTTAAACAATTCGTGAAAAATTCTAAGTTATGATTAGTACGCGGATAGGTAAGTGTTGCTTAACCACTGAGGGGTCTCTATGACCTCGTGTTACTTGCAGCTGGAATTCTTTTCATGTGCAAATTCGAGGGATACAATTGCTATCGGAGAACACAACGTTGACTTCAGGTTCGAAACGACGATTATGTAACGCACGAGCGCAGGCAATGAAAGTTTTACGCCGACCGCGTTGATAACGATATACTTAAACCCGTGAAACGGATATTTCATGAGGTAATATCGTTCACGAGAAGATTTTATTTTTCAGCAAATTTGAATTGTACGCGTCGCGTTGGTCAGTTTTTGAAAATGTTGATCAAGAATCTCGTCCGTTGTTCGTTAACTTGGGTTTTTAAATTCAAGGTTTGTTTAAAGTATACGCAAGATTAAATACGTTTTATTCATTGATGGTATTAGAGCTTGATGTCTACTTTTTTTTCAAATTAATATTTAGAAGGTGATTCTGATATTGAGATTACAGTGCATGGGCATTCTTCAATTTGTATTACCGCGTGTTCTAGGTTGCGCGAGTATAAATAATTCCAAATAAAAATAATTTAAGTATCGATGCTATTGGATTTATGCATTTTCTTAAAAAGCGTTCCAAAGTTAAGATGCAACTGTAACTTTTGAAATAGGCGTGAAACTATGTAGAAAACGTCGCGGCAGGAAGATAACAAGAAAGTAATTTCAGTGAGTCGATAGAGTAGAGTGCAGTAAAGTAGATTAATGAATCGTTTGGCTTTATCTTTTTTGTTATCATGAAACTCCGGTCGCATAATATTTTCTGGAACTTGCCTTGAAATGAATTCGTTGTCGCAGATAACATAATAAAATATGTCAACTTTGTCTTCTCTCCTGAAAATCATTTAACAGCTGCAAAAGTAATCCGCAATTCTGGAGGTTCTAAAGTTGATTGCATTGCAGTGTCGCTGGTTTTCAGTACGTTTATGTCGCGAGCAAATTGATTTAGAACTCTAGTAAAGAACTGTTAACTGAGGATTTTCGGTAATACCGGTACGAGACGATTCGTTATCGCCTTATCGCATCGCCAACTGATAACGTGCAATCGTTGTCTCCTCTCAAAGACGATACCTGATATTTGTAGTCAGGTTTAACAAACGAATACGTTTTGTATTATTGATTCTTTAGCAATGTCACGGTGCGATGTTAAACAAGCATTAAATAAAATGAAACATAAATGAAATGAAACATTAATGGGTTCCCGTTGCGAAGAAAAGGATATTAATTGTTCGGAGAATACTCGCACGCTCGAAAACCGGGTCTGGGGAACTCGAAGACGACGATAGGGCGTAACGTTACGTGCACTCACGGAAATTAAGATTCACGCTCGTACCAAGATAAGAGAAATAAAAGGCAACCGTGGAGGGAAATGTGTAAACACAATTAAACTGCTCCAGCCACCAAGCGCCTGCCTGTTTAAGCAGTTGCTCGTAACCGGTGAAAATGTCATCTGAGTAAACAGAACGCAGGGCTATCGGTACCACCACTGGGAAAGTTGCAGAGCTCGAAACTTCTCTCATGGAGTTTATTCAAGAATTAGTTAATACCCGATAATCATAGTTGACGCACAATTATCACGAGAGCACAGTTACTCGCTTAATGGCGTTTCGATTATCGATCATTTACGCTGCGTACACGTTTTGCACATTCACTGGTTCACCCTTTGAATTTTCAAGAATTTCAGAATCCATTCCCTAATACATTTTAAAACAGTCCCAATCCGCCGAGTGAACTGTTTATCTACAAAATTAATGGTATCAGATAACTGTCTATCAACGAGGGTATTGAAACCTTATCTCTCGCTGATCCGAATATCAATTTGAGATTTGATCTCCGTCATCCGACGTTAAAAATACGAGACTATTATGAATTTGTATGATAATCATCATACCCGGCCAAAGTTCGCGTATTTCCTTGGGAATGTGGGTGGTCATTGCCTCGTTTCGGTATCGCGTGACGATTTTAACCATTAATGTGTTTCAGGCTTGGAATTCCAACCCGAGCGCACCGGAATAAAGGAGGAAAGGGAGTGTTAACGACTTGTGGCACGAGCTAACGCACGCCGGTTTTGTTTACCACGCAATCAGGTGGCCATGCTAAAGAGGAAGAAGGCGGCTCGCACCTTACCGATAACGAGCGCGGCTGCTAAGCTCGCGCTACGCTCCACCACGGCGACAATTTTTACCTTTCGGTACTTTGTTTCGGGTACGGTGAAACCCTTCGACGACGCGAAGTTCTACGATAACATCTGACTGATGCAGAACCCAGAATTTAAAACAAGTGACATTTTTGAGTTTGTAAAAATATTAAAAGAATAACCAAATTACAAAGGGGGGAATCGTTTCGTGTTGTGGCGAAGGATGGTAAGAGCCGCGCTATAAAGAGAGCTATCCATCGACAGTATGGTGAAAATAGACACTGTCATGGAGTTGCTCTCTTTGTGGACGCCGTTCGACTCAACATTGTTTCCAACAAGAAATTCAGCAGCCAGAAATACCAAGATATGAGGCAGGGCATATGTTTAGCGGGTAAGTAGCAAAGAACTTAGCGTATCAGAAATAAAAGTAGAAAATTCTACCAATTAGTGGTCATCGACCAGTAGCCACCATATCTTATACAAACATAGGTATGGATACCGAACCTCCCGCCAAAGGACAATGACCTCCTGCTCTCTACGGTTAGTTCGAACGTAACAATCGCGGTCCGTGGCGAGATTATTGCTGTAATGCACAACGTGGTGGTTGTGCAAAAAATCAATGGACTGCCAACTTATAGGAGCAGTTCCGTATTTTATTAAATATATTTTTAAGTCTAAATACAAGACTATTGTACAGACGTTTGAACTTCGTTTCTCTGATGTATAAAATGATCTAGGTATCCTATTTGGTGGTTCGTAGTATTCTCTTTTGATGTTGAAAGTATTCTCGACTTGAGATGTTCAAAGTATTCTCTTTAACGATTCAAAATGTTCTAAATTTTCGGAAACCTAACAATAAGTGGAATTTTTTCACGCCATTGTATAGAATCTATGAATCAACTAACGGGCATCGGCCAACAGGCACCAGACAGTAAACAAAAGATATTAGACCCATGGTTATTAAACGTGATAGCGGTAGGCTGATGTAATACAAAAGGTTTGTGCGGTTCACTGTTGCGACATCGTAAATAACTTCATTTGATTATCGCGACAATTAAATTCCTATGTGAACAATCTAATTTCGAATACTGCGTAATTTCACAAATATGGGCTAAGATTCGCATTACGCTTTGTGTTCGTTAATGAAATCCGCGTTTATTTTTCAAAATGAATCTGTAAATAAAATAAAAATTAACAATTTGATTTTAATTCAGTATACTCCAAAATAATTATTTGAATATAAAAGTATATTTGAATACAAAAGATACAACAAAACTGGCAGGCGTGATGCTTGTCCTAATAATACTGATCGTCATGAGCTCTTGTTTAATATCTTAATTTACGAAACGGTAATCAGTGCCTCGATGTAAGGATTCTTGTGTGCCAAGATTTCTTTTTTAAACTCTGCAATCTTGCTCTTCAGATCTGCGTCTGGTAAGGATTTATCCAAACTTTTGCATTTCTCGATAAATTCGGCAATGAGGCCGTCAGCATCCTGTAATATTATTGGTAATAAAAAAATGTTTATGAATAATTTGAACTCGAAGCACGATATCAAGTTACCTTGATAATTTTTTGCTTTTTCCGCGGATTATCGGAGCCTTCGAAAATTGACCCTTGGTAGTCTTCCAGTTCAGCCTGCTTACGCTTAGCAAACTGTGGATAACGTTATACAATTTATATTCAATCTAGTTACATTGATATCGTTATCCCAAGGGTCGTAAAACTTTACCTCTATTACATCCTCTGGAAAGTTTGCCATTTTTGCAACATGTATACCGAAACTTTGATCACAAATACCTGGCTTGACTTTATATAATAATGTGAGTTTTTTATCATCCGCGAGAGCTGTAACGTGCTGATTTACAACCGAGGTTACGTCTTCTTCTAATTTAGTAATTTCATGAAAATGCGTTGCAAACAAGCAATAGCATTCAACATCTTTCGCCAAATATCTGAGAATAAGGTATTATCTCATGAAAAGTTTCGTTACAAAGAAGAAAATCGTGACTTACTCTGCGATTGCCCATGCTATACCACAACCCTCATACGTGGAGGTTCCTCTACCAAGTTCGTCGATGATAACCAGAGAATTACACGTTGCTGTCTAAAAATAATTATGCAATTCTAAATGCAAAGACCTTGAATTCGATATATTACATAATTACGGTTCATATTTATTGAAGTTTACTTTGAGTATACTAGCGGTCTCAACCATCTCCATCATGAAAGTAGAGAGCCCTTTTAATTGCGAGTCATCCGCTCCGACCCGAGCTAATATACAATCTAATAACGAGATCGTTGCTTTATCACAAGGTACAAAACTTCCAATATGTGCCATTAATGCAGCAACGCCGGCAGATCTTATATAGGTACTTTTACCGCCCATATTCGGACCAGTAAGAATACAGAAATGACGCTCTCCTGGAATATTAACGATTATTTCGTCAATTAAAATGAAAGGTAATATCCAAATAGATATCTGTAACGATAACCAAGAGATAATTGCCTCTCTTAAAACTGATGTCATTTGCTATGTAATCTATTCCTTCTTGCACCTCCAAGCACGGATGTCGAACTTGGGTGAGATTGAATTCCCCCGCATCACTTGGTAGCATTTGAGGTCGCACGTAAGGTTTATTTGCATTTATGGCAGCTGAGGCGAAAGCAGTAAGAACATCGAGAATTGCCACCACCCCACCTATCATTTTCACTGGACCGCTGTACCCGGCTATACATACGATAAGATTATGTAAAAAAAAGGAATACAAGCTCCGCTTCGATTAGCCGCTGAATGGTTATGTGAATTCGCATTTATTGCAATAATATAGACGAACCTGCAATTTCAATTATTTCTGCAACGACATTTTTCTGCTGTACTGTATATTTATCTCTGACTGCGACGTATTCGTCATTCAGATCGTTCAACCTGTTGGATCGAAATCGTACACCGGCCTTGTTAGAATCCAAGATGGTATATTGCTTCTTGTTTCTTAAACTTTTTTCTTCTTTCAGAGTTATGCGAAAGTAATAGCCGAACTGTTGATTAGATTCCAGTTTCAATGCCTTTCCAGATTCCATTGAGAGGTCGTCGGCAACTCTGCCTAATTGTGACTGTAACTTTTCTTCCAGCTCCTCCATAGTACTCTTCAATTCTGACGCAAGCCGACCAGTGTTACATTCTCATTCTTAACGATTGACCGATTAAAATTTCAAATGATCTACCAACAGCTACCTTTTAATTCGTCATCGAAGTCAGGACGTACCAGGAAGTCCCCTTTCTCGGCTGCTTCTATATCAATCGTCTGCTCGATCATCTGTTGATACTTATCCATATCTCTAATAAGCTCTGTCAAAGGGTCACTGAACATGGTTTTCACAGCTACTACATTAGAATCGGAAATCTGTTCCAGTAGTCTTGGTAGATGCGACATGCACATGTATATTCTAAAAGAACAGCGATACCGATAAACGCTTCACTTCGTCAACTAGATACTAAAATAATGCAAAACAGGAAAATGTATTTCATTTACTTGTAGCAGTCTTGTAGAGTTGCCTTTTTTCTGGCCAACTTCTTCGCCAAAACCTGTAAATCTGGAATTCGTCTGAGGTGGTCATCGCTAAGAGCGGACCGTAAATAGTTGTCGTTAATTAATAATTCGACGATATCGTGTCTTTCCTTTATCACCGACAGATCTTTTAGGGGTTGCCTGATCCATTGAGCGAGAAGTCGGTGACCTTGGGATGTTCTACATTTGTCCAAAAGGGTCAAAATACTGGTGGGTGCATTGCCGCTCAAACCAGATGAAGTATCTGCACGTGGTTCAAGGTTCAGAGCCTTTATAGCGGCGGAATCCAATCTTAAGTACCGCGAGAGTTGTATTGGTTCCATGCCGAACTGATTCAGATTTCCCTCGTCTGATGTCAGCTAATAACGGAGTATTATGCGCAATTGCGTTTGTTGTAAAAGATATAACATTCTTCGATGCACGTATTTTGAAAAGATCCATTCTTGTACAGTTATCAATAAAGTTGTGCAACAAATAAAATACAGTAACAAAGATGTCTTACAAGCGCAATACTTACGTCTAAATATTTGATAAGCGCAGAAGTGGCAGACATTGCTAAATCTAAATTGATTTCGGGTAAGGACTGTGCATTTTGCTGTTGCCCTTTCTTGAATTTTATTAATGTGTTCAAGTCCTGCACAATGGATTCGCTAGAGAATTCACTTTTCTTCTTTAAAGTAACCATTACATTATTCCGCTCGATTAGCTGGATACATATTGAAACAAGAACAATAAATTACCCGTACGATTTTCTATCACACCCTTAACAATGATTGTCGCGTTCATGTAAATAAGAGAAACACCTTACGAACATACTTGTTTCAATGCCTGAAATTCATAGCTTCCTTCACCTTGAATTAATAAACATTCTTTTGGAGCTAGTGTGACAACGAGAGACTCGAGATTGGAAAATGACTCATTGTCTTGAAATTCGCAAACTGAGAATAATGTTCCAGTAACATCGACGCAACTTAAACCGACGACCTGCGGTGAAATCGATTACGAGCGAAATCAGTACAAAGAATAACCACTAACATTTTATTTGAATGACTTACTCTGGATTTTCCTTCCATTCCCAATTTCACGGCTATTACGCGCACGCTGACTGCCACGTCGTTATTACCAAACAAAACATCCTCAAACTGTGTTAAATTGCCAGGGGATGCTTTATACTCCAAAACCCAATTAAGATTTTTCGCGGTACCCTGGTTCACGTACACTTCTATTCTGTACTGCTTCACCAATAATAAGTCGCGTATAAATGATTCAAAATTATTCTTGTTGAGAATCACACCCTCAGTTTTATATGGATCTATGTTAACATACAATTTATTCCATAAACGCGTACTTGAAATATGCTGAATTTTTCCTACAAGTTTGCGATTTTTATCGACAAACTTACCTGCGCCGATCATTTTACAGACTGAAGTGGTTTTAAACACTTCCTGTGCAGCGAACAGTGCATCGCTACCGTGTAACGTATAGTAATCCGATCTATTAAAAAATCGCACAGTGGTGTTGAGTTTCTGAAAACAACGATTACCTGCTATTAATAATAAGTCTGATTGATACAACCAAAGGGTGAGTTTCAGAATAA